>OX457003.1:14376177-15649537 GCA_949752705.1 Callimorpha dominula
TCAACACCGTTACACTTCGTTGAATCTTGGGTTTTGAAGGAAATCTTAAGATTTACCCGACTGTTTTGAGCTTTTACAGGCACCGGTAAACACAACATAAGGCGGACCGTGTGCTTATTTCCCAACTTCACACCTTAAACTTACTTCTTTGCAAAAACAAAATCACTGGTCATCAATATACACACAGCGGATGGCAAACATTCTCGTTTGAGTAAATATTATACAACATGATTTGCTATGATGGCTCTGACGATAAAGAACGACTTACAAATATAGTGTGAATTGGAACCTGAAGTGTTAGTGCAAATACGAAAGCACTGGTGTACTGAACGTATGTAACGTAATGTAAAAAACAAGTAGGGGAAAAGTTCCAGAGAGAGCAAGCAGAGAGCATTTCTTATGACCAAATATTCCAATTTTATATACAACTAGCTGCACCCACCATGCAATGCCTTTTGTTTATATATAGATGTTTAGGGCCAGGAACCCTTGCAGGCGTCCCCAGAACACCCTACCAAAGTTTCATCACAATCTGATCAATGGTTTCTGAACGCATAGAGGACAAACAAACAGACATAGATTTTAATATATATATATATATATACTAGATGCGCCCCGCGGTTTCACCCGCGTAAGTCCCGGTACCGTGGGAATATCGGGATAAAAAGTGGCCTATGTGGTAATCTAGGTCTCGAACTATCTACATACCAAGTTTTATCACAATCGGATCAGTAGTTTCTGCGTGAAAGAGTAACAAACATCCATACGTCCATACATCCACACATCCATACATCCTCACAAACTTTCACGTTTACGTTTATAATAGTAGTAATAAATTAGTAGGATATTATAAGCATTTGTAAAATGATTTTGCATCATGATTTCGAAAATTACTTAATTATTATAATTAAAAAAAAAATATTTTAAAAATTTATTTATTTATTTATTTACTTTTTTTTGCTTTTTCTACATGCATATGCATACAGTCATGATATATACAAGAAAAACAATTTTCGAATTTTGATTTAACAGCGGTTTCCACACTAAGCTCGTGGCTTGTATCGTGTCAACCAAATTATTGTACATTGTTCATTGACAATTTGTAACGGACATCGATTCCAGATAATAAAGTAGTTACATATTTAATTTAAGTAGTTAATTGGAATTTAAGACAAACTTAAAAATTAAAACAGTCTTTCAGCAGCATAATAATATAAACACTTCAAATTAAAAAGACTAATATGAAAGGATATAGCCCTAGTGTATGTGGTGACTGATTTTATGCATGTGGTTGAGGATATGTGTGTATGTGTGCGTGTGTGTATGTGTGCGTGTGTGTATGTGTGTGTTTGTGTTATGCTTTGCCTTTATTAACCATGATTTGGACGAATGAGTTCAGTTTCGTCATATGATAGGTTCAACAGCCATTTTGTTATCAGTTGCTTTACTTCTCCTGTACTCAACTTATTAACGCCTGTATGTATCTGACAGATCTTGTTGTACACTCTAGGCCGGAGATAAATAGCCTGTCTTTTTATGAAAGTGGTATTTATGGTAGAGAGTGGGATTCGGAATAATCGACGCTGGCTTAGGCTCATAATTGCAGTAGAATTTTTAATTTCCTCATGCATAGAAGTTATAATTTTTAAGATAAATATCTGTCGTACTCTCAATACTTTACATTTCTTATACAGATCGTTTGTTGAGAACCTAAAAGGTTTTCGCAGCATCACTTTTAAAACAGCTCGCTGGGCTCTTTCGAGTTGTATCATTTTGGTCTTAGCAGCACCACCCCATGCCAAGATGCAATAGAAAAGCAACGATTGTGTTAGTGTCTTGTAAACCATTATGAGATTATTTTTGTCTAGGCTGTTACGTAGGGATTTAAAAATGTAAATGTAAATGGTTGATATTATACTCAGTGAAATACTGCATTAAAACTGAAATATGTAAAAAACGTGTTAAATTTATTAAATTTATATGTTTAAAAATAAAATAAAAACTATTTTGTGTTTGATGTCTATCCCTGACGTTCTTATAAAATTGCTCGCATTGTTTTGGAGCTATGGTGGAAGCAGTGTGCAAATTTCTACGAATTTACGGGAAAACACGTTTTCGCAGATAAAATACTTGAATAAATACTGACATGACAAAAGTTCTTTTTGGTAGGGTTTTTTTTCAAGTGTTTCATACTTGAAAAAAAACCCTACCAAAAAGAACTTTTTTTGTATAAAAACCAAAATACATATTAATAGCGAGATCCGTAGTTCTAAGGAGAATGCTTCGTCTCTAGAAGATGCCAGAAGTTGATATACAAGCCAAGGTCAAGTCGCCTTTTACCACAACACGTCAAAGAAAGAAGTAGGTACACCATACTATGTTTATGAGGTACACTCTATGACACGTCACGCTCTTGTATATAAGGTAATAATAGGTTATATATATAAATGATTAAGTAACAATAACAAAAACAAACACGCAGGTGCACACTTCATGTGTGTACAAAATAATCACATTCATGAAAAAAAATGATATGACCTAAAAGTAAAAAAAGTTAACCATTTTGCATCTAAATGTAACATTATTTTGTTGACCATGAAAAATCATTATCATTATTTTATCCCAATTACTTACTTGGAACCGGCTCTCGCTTCTATTATCTCTAATATTTACTCCATTTCTGGCAAGTCATCTTACACACAATCCATTCACCTTTTCTTAGGTCTTCCTCTACTATTACAGCAGTTCAGAGGTTATTACAATTTGTTATGAAAGCTATGTCTTAAAAGGAATCAATGATTTATCATTAGCCACAACAAAATACGAGTAATTGTAATTGTAATGAAGATATACGAATGGTCGAGACTCGAACCTGAGACTTGCGGTTGACCGCACAGCCGGACCACACTCGCAGCAACATTTGATACGATGAGACTTTGTATTGTCTATGATATTCTAATAGTTTTAATGTTGTGGTCTACTCTTGCTACTAAAATAAATATTTCAAAAAGTTCAAAACCTCTATATTTCTAGGTACCTACCTGCTATAATAAAATAATATAAGTGAAGAAGTACCTGCGCTTTAGACATTTTTTTATGAAAAATACAACAACAAAGGATATCAGAAATAATTAAGAATAGCAATAGGCCATACGTTCAATTCATAATGATGTCTAATTGAATGAAATGATGAAAATATAGCCTATATAATAATAGGTATGTGGAGTAATTCATCAACTCGTCTTACTCGTCCCATGCCTGTAGACATGTAGACTACAGCCAGTGTTGCCAGAATTTTTTTTGCCAAGTCGGGATTTTGGAACTTATTGAGTGAAAAAAACGGGATTCTTTCGTCGAAAGCGGGACATAGTAAAAAAACGTATAGTATCGTATAAAACGTATAATAACGTATAATCAGAAGATTTTAAATATGTATTTATCTTTTTATTTGAATTCAAATTACGTTTACGTGACAATAGATAGCAAAAATAGCCATAAAAATATAATATTTTAAATCAGATTTACCCTATCGTTAAATAGTTGAGTCTTCTAAATAAAAAAAAAAAAAACAGAAATCGAAATCACGCACGCTGCACGCACAATCGATATATCCCCGAAAAGCGGGACTGAGCCTGTCCCGCGCGGCACATATAATTTTGATTTATACGCAACGCTGCCTACGGCCCATTTAGGACGACTTTTAAATTTTTTTCATTCTGCAACTTGTCCCACGTTACTTTTTGTGTGGAACTTTAAACGTTATCAACGTTTGGTACAGTTGGTAAGACAAGGTTACATTATTATTTTCTTTTTGTGTATAACGTCATTAGTTAAGTAAAATGAGAGCTTATTATTAAGGTCTTCAATTAAACTATTGTTCGCGCAAATGTCGAAATTCAACAATAATCATTCCCTTTATTTTAAAAATAAAAGCTTTTGTGATATTTTTTTTTATATCACTCAAGCTCTTCATTAGCTACTAAACAAAAAAATCGGTTGACAGCATAGGAGAAAATGGTTCTTAACTATTTATTATTTTTTTTCAATTACATGTACATACAGGAGATTGCCATAATTCATTCGTTTTAAAAGTTTTGTTTTTTTACCTTTGACCAATATAACTTGAACTCTCACTATATAGATATTCTGTGCCATGACGCATTTATACTGGATCCCTGTAGCTTTTAGAAGCCGTTTTTACATTATCTAATTTTCACTTCTATATGGTAGCTATGCAATACCAATTAACACTTAGAAGCAAACAATTCACAGCTCTTAAACCCGGATCGTAAAAGATAGGTATGTTATAATCAAAGTAAATTGGTTTTAGCCGTAAATCTAACAATCAATTGTAAATTGACAATACGATCCATTTATTGACGAATGAGAGAAGTCAAATATTATGACACTCATTTATTTCGGGATAAATACTGTTTGAACACTGTTAAAGAAAATGTTTACAAACTTTATAATTAAACCGATTTTTACACGATATTTATCGAATTTATTCATTTGCTGCAACAATCGCTATTTTTTATCGTCTATACATATTTATTTATTTGAACTTTTTGCACATTAGTAAATAGGCGGTCTCAATGCCTAATGCCTTAGCCTAAGGCATTCTCTACTAATCAACCTTTGGGTGATGCAGAGAAAACAGGAAGCAGGTGGACTTGAAAAAATGATGTGCCAAATTGTAAAATAAATGGGATATAAACTAAAATTTAATACGAAATTTTTAAGCGATATAAAGCTCTGAGAGTTCCCTAACCCTCTCTGACACACGTTAGTTACTAGGACGAGATGTAGGACCCGTTTCTTTCACCGATCGACAAATAGGTATGGTCGTACCGTTAAAATTCACAGCTGGAAGCGTCTCGAAGTCGACTCTACCACAGATAAGATAATAGTTACTTCGTAACAGATACATCACTCCCATACAAAACTGAAAATACCTACGTTATAATAGCCTACAAATTTTAAACAATAATATCTGGCGTTAGCTGCGACCAGAAATATATCTTATTTACGCTTTTCGAAAGTTGAGAACGCCTTGCCCACCGCGCGACCTTCGTCTGTGTGTGTAGCCGAACTGCCGGACACTCTAGGGTTGTACAAAGTACACAAATAATGAAATACATTATTTATTTAGGGTATGTTCCGATATACACTGAGAGCACTGTTCAGTGCTCTTACCGCGCAGAAATTCGTTTCGTTATGGACTGACAGTATACTGTTGCAGTATCCTAGGGAAATATATGACGTCATAAATTATCGCCATTTTTGTACTGTGAGCACTGGCGTTTTCGAGGAAAGGTGCTCTCAGTGCTTTGATTACGTGATCAACTACAATTTTTTTCCAGTTAAATAATAAACAATTAAGTATTCGTCGAAATATGTTCATCACCCCATTTAACTAATTCGTTTATAAAGTTATTATGCATTCGGTTACTTGAAAAACAAAATATTTTCTTTTAATAAAAAGTAAACTTACTTTTATTATGCGAGTAATTCAACTGCCAATTGACTTGAATATTACATTTTAAAATAACTACATACAAACAATATTTAAAATAAAATATTGATGCTGTAGACATATACATCACTATCACTACATCACTACATATTATAAAACAAAGTCCCCCGCCGCGTTTGTCTGTCTGTTTATCTGTTTACGATAAACTCAGAAACTACTTAACAGATTTTCATGCGGTTTTCATCAACAGATAGAGCATGTAATTTGTTAAGGTTTTGTGTAAATTGGTTGAAATATGATCACGATTGTTGAAGATGTCTCTGCTACCCGTGCAAAGCTGGGGCGGGTTGCTAGTAATGGCTGTTGCGTAGACTAGAGAAAGATACTCTGATAATTTAAACTTTGTAAATCAATATGTTACACAAAAGTATTAAATAACAAATAACTACCTACTCAAATAAAAACCTCAATCCGTGCCGATCTCAATATGTTTTACATTTCAGTAGCTCTTATTATTATTTTCACTATATTTCTAACTATATTACATATTGTGTGAAAGAAGCAGCCGTCAGTTCGCCTTGCCTACAAGTTACAACAAATGAATACGCTGGCAGTTTCCACTTACTAAGTTCGTCACCTTTCGTAGAAATTATGGGTTTATTATTGACGGTTTAATAGACTACATTTATTACATCATCATCATTTTTCAACATTGTATAGAATTTATATAAGCAACATTTATTTTTTTGTTGAGGAGATAACTATTATTTATTATTAGTACAGCCACGCGGCAATGGCTAGTAAAGAATAAACACCTGAAGTGGAGATGTTTTTATATTATATTGACAAAAAAGTAATAGCAAAAATCATTTTTGCATCTTATTTTTAAAGAATTTTACAGATCACTAACGTCTAACAATAACGCAATTTAACATAATAAATACATTTACCAATAACAAAACATCTCCCCTTCATAATAAGTTCGATTTGACGTTTTGTTTTTATTTACGGAGAATACCGTTCTGACGTGCGTGCGTGCTCTCAGCTACGCGTTGTCGCCCCTACTGACACTTTTACCGTGGACGGTAAGCTAAATTGGTAGGTATATAAAACGCGACCTCGAGCGAGTGATGTAGCCCTGACTCTACTCATTGATCGGTGACTACCGATTATAATGGCCTGGCACTTTGTCGAGTTAACTGATAACCCAAACTTAGTATTCTTCAGTTTCACAAACGATAAATTCTACGTGCTTCTTATCAAGGAACTCATCACAATAGTGCAGATGTAGAATTTGAAGAATGTCTGTTAACTACTAAAGTTCAAAAATATTCCTTCTTAAATCAACAATCTTCATTTAAGTAATATAGTCCGCCTTGAGGATGAAATGCCTCTACAGTACTGCACTGACGTATATTAAGTCCATCCATTGTTCTTTGAATAAATAATGGAGTCGTTCATGTATACGAGTACTCGTATATGACCGTTATGCTTTACAAGTTCATCTATTCACGATGCACGTTTAAACTAACCAACATTATTATTTACCAAGATTTATATACCAAGATTAAAAATTTACTCATTTTCTTCTGACATTAATAATATTTAAAATCCGAAATCTTTAGATTAAAGATATGTCGTTATAGGTATCATGGTTAACTTTTTATTTCCTGTCATTATGAATACTTACCGTGACTACTGGTACTATTATACATTCTGTGCCGTGACTTACCTCCCTATGCGTTTCAAATGAGAAGATGATGGCGTCCATGCCAACTTCACTTTAAACTTCTCAAAATAGTACTATCCGAATAAAACATAAATAAAAAAAAAGAACTACTAGTAACGTAGGTCACACATTACTAGTATTCTTGTTAACCCCTCCAGCTAAGCTAAATGCTTGTGTTAGGAGTGGGTTCACGTCGGGCACTGGGTAGGGTTCGAACCCGCAATTATTAATTACGTAATTTGGAAAGTATGTCTAGTGTTAGTTTTTAAATTAATGATATAAATTATTGTACTACATAAATTACATGATTTTTAGATACATTTTTATTGAAATATGGTTACAAAGTATTTAAAATGTTTTTAATTTCTTCATATGGTACCGATTCAAGTCAAATCTGTTAAGTACTTTTTATCAAATGTCAAAATACGGTCCAACGGTCAAAAATGTTTCTAAAGAAATTTGTATAAAACGGTATTTTGTGATCATAGTTGCTTTAGTCAAATCATTTTATTTTAATGATCGGTGTTTCATTTAAAAATGAAAACAAATACGAAAATAAATACGGGTATTTTTTTCAAATTCTCAAATAAAACTTAATTTCATGAAGACTATGAAATAGTTTATTTTAAACATAGGCAACTTCCAATTATCATAATTCTTATTTGAAACGCATACTACAATTAATTTGGCAAAGTAGCATACGGGTCACCCGATGATAAGCCTTTACCGATAGCGACTTATGAACGTCATCGATCCTTTCCTTCCTTCTGTTAAATTGCATCTATGGTCGTGAGGAAGTTAAGAAGGAGATACTATATCATTCATAATTTAAATTACATTACTAACTTTTAAACTTTCGCGTTCCATGATATAATACTATCTACGCATCAAGGGGATCGGAAACGTCAGGCAATTCAGAGGTATGTAATACCTTTTTTGTGATCGCGTTAATTCCCGTTGATGCGTAGATAGTATTAAAATTACATTCTTGCAGATAATGGGGCGCTTGGCTAGCAAAACACACAGTGGGAGGGCCATGCTTCGGCACGTATGGGCCAGCTAAAACTGGCAGTGAAGCAATGTTTGTATTGTTTTTCGCCAAGGGAGTGAGGTCACCAGAGGCCCTAACCCTGCCCTCTTCCATGTCTCCCTTCCTTGCCCCTTATTTCCCCCTCCCCCTACTCCCACCTTAAAGGCCAGCAACGCACTTGTGACTTTTGAGTTGCAGGTGCTCATGGGCGGCGGTAGTCATTTACTATCAGGTGACTATACTGTCCGTACATAAAGATAGAGTAGTCCCCGTAAACATATAAGGATATTGTTGTTAAGATTGTGTTAATATGTAGTTCGTACATCAGATCCTCTACCCACCACAAGAGCACATCGTAACAAATATGAGTGCAGCTCGTACGACAGGTCGAGTAAACAAACGGGTATCGTAACATTATAAGTATTACCAGAACTGATAAGAATTCCGCGATAGAAAGAGAGGCAACTTCTAGGTGAATACAACTGCAGGTAATTAGCGCTGTGACACCTGAATTGCGACTTTATTGTGTCGGAACAAGAGTCGCTATTTATTTAAATGATTTGGCGGAGTGGGACTTCTGTACCTGTACTATTATGTATTCTATGGTATTACTGCGATTAAGTCCCGATTTATGTCTAATATGAGTACAAAGAGCTAACGTTTGAGTTTGTTTTCACGTCCATACTAGTCGGCGCCACTGTAGGTAATAATTATTATAAGTTCTTGATAACATAACATTTCCGAGTTGTAAGTATCAGCAGTCACAACGTAGTATTACTAGAGAAAGGTCACAGTATATGGTAAAATTCCACTTAGATATTAACGTCAAAGTGTGTTAAGCAATCACGAGTAAATAAGATAATTATTTTGTATAATTATTTCGTTATAGTATCTAATGAACCCTCTAAACGATAGGCGGTGATGAACTGAACCACAAATAACCAGCTTTGTGTGGAGGGCATACTTATTTGTAGTCAGCTTAAATTATGACTGTACCTGTTTGTTACCTCAAAGCGAATCTCATATTATGTGTATAAAATAATATAATAAAAATCGTGTACGAAAACTATCGTTTTCTGTGTATCCTACGGATTTCAGCATGACTGGAGGACCGCTACCAACCGGTGGATGTTATAAAATTGTAGGTAATAAGTACATTCTTTACTAATCTGCGTGAGAATTTCATTGCGCGATACAGGAGCAGCAGCAGCAAGTAACACTATTACATAGTTCTGCTTATCTTCGCTAGATTACGCCGAAGTATGTTTTTGCTGAAGGTAAATGTCGCCACATCCATCCTAGTGTGGAGGAGTCATAATGTTTGAACTAATGTCATCGCTAAAAATATAGTGTTAATGATAAGATATCCATATGTAGAGCAATGTCAACATGCAATAATTATGGTGTTGTGAGTGATACATAAATGCGTTACTATCAACAAATAGTAAATAATGTCATCAAATTATCAAGTAGTGACGACAGCTTTCCGATTAAGATTTCTCACTGAGACATCGCGGGATACGGGGGGGAGGGATGACCCTTTCTTGACAAAGGCGTCAAATAAGCACAGTGATCATCTGATGGGACGCGGGTACCAGTGCCTTGTTGTTTAGGGAGGGATAATATAGGGCATATATATATACACTTCAAGCCAGAATAGTGACCGGAAGCAAGCAAAGTAGCTTCAATAGCAAAGATTTAGACGTATTAAAATCATTAGTTCTTTTTAATGGCTTGTTATTATTTTATTTATTCTAAACTAATTCTTTATACTTACCTGTACCTATGTATATGTACAAGTCATTGATATCTACCTTAATTAAAAATATACTTATGACCCTGAGTTTGACTTTGAATGAAAGAAATAGTAGACATGCGATTAAAATATTAATGATGAATTGCATTAATGGATGCAATTTTGTTACTTTTAAATACTTAACTAATAAAAAATATAACAAAATCGAATGAGGTATTGAGCAGCCACAGCAATAATACAGCAGTAGTACTACATTGTTAGAAAACAATACAGTATACGAGTGTATCAACAATAGACCACAAAATAGGTCTTTGTAGTTCTTGTCGCCAGCAGTTTTTACACTGCAATCCAACATTTCGTCCACAGCGGTACGGATCTGATCATTATTTATTCACCAGGTTTACTCAAGTTCATTACTACAAGTAATACTTTCCCAATGACTATACCCCCCACATTTACTCCACCACGGAAAACTATATTATAACATGAAGTCACGCTACCACAAATCTAGCTAGGTACAACAACGTAAGTATGGAAAAACTGGGTACCTACCAGTCCAGTTACATCTACAGAAATAAAGACGTGTGTAATTCAACAATTCAGCATCTATATCAATCATCATAAAACGGTATTAAAACAATTTAAGTAAACATTTTTTACTCGCTTTTATCAGTTTCAACTTTCACTTGTAAGTAACAAGGTGTGTAAACAAATCTTGGAAGTAAATTTTATCTTACTTCTAATTGTCGTATCCAATTGAAACTACTAGCAACTTTGTATGTATATGTACTTAGTTTGGATGAGAATACTATAATTTGGCGTTTTGGAGCTGATCTGATGATTGAGCCAGGAGGTGGATAGTGGAACTCTTCAGTGGCTACTAGTGCCCTTGAGTTTGGGCTTATATGATTTGTTTTGAGATTAGGCTTAGTAACGGTGGTCTCATGCCATTATGTAAATTGTGGAACTGAAACAATTTTATGAATTTAATGCAGAGCGACTGTTGTGTATGTTACATCGAGCCTAAATTTTATCAATTTTGCCAGTGTGTCATAACAATTACAGGGTAAATTACTATTATATAATGAATTACTGTTAGGTGTTCAGAGAGGCGTGTAAACGTGAGTGGTCATGCGACATAGTTGGCAGGCAACGATCACTGTGACTGCCAAGGTGCATCTTCCTAATTTCCTGAACGTAAACATTTAGTACGCAGACAAGATGTGCTCTAGTTACACTCAATGAAATTAAAATAAGAGGCGTAAGACTGTAACCACTTGTGTAGTTGCCTCAATGAATTTGTCATCACAGCATGATATCTACGAACATCTGTTATTTCATTAAATTGCCGTATTTACAGAAAATTCCAGCTTGCAACATACATTCTCGAATGCACACCAGCATGGTAAAACATGGATTGGACTAATACATGTAATTATTAATATCCTACAATGTACCTGTGTTTTAGCAAATAAATATGATTTGATTTGATGTATAATATTATATACCTACATATATATTTAAGCGGCGGTAGCGTAATGGCTAAGGCGTCGGACTTGCGATCAAGTGGTTGCGGGTTCGAACCCCACCCAGTGCACTACCGGCGTGAACCCACTCCTAACCCAAGCATATAGCTTAGCTGGAGGGGTTAACAAGAATACTAGTAATGTGTCACCCACGTTACTAGTAGTCTTTAAAAAAAAAAAAAATTGATAGGGGTTGTAGAAACGTACTCTTCGCGTTTATTACTCTACTCTAAAGGTAAATATTCAAATCCATACATGTTCCTTGTGTTTTAGTTTGTTTATTCGGGGTTCCGTGTAATAGATCCGTTAAGGGTCACGTCACGGCCGTCTTTCGAAAATCTCATATATATTAATAAATTTAGAAAATGCTATCTCGTACTTAGTGTCTCACACATTGACGGTACTTTTTACTTATTACATAATGACAACATGTAGATCGATTTTATAGATAAGCGTTTTATAACTACTAAGGCAGCAAATAAGTACTTGTTCCACCTGTCGATACTGAAACGGTACCCATTTTAATCTAACACTAAAACTACAGTCTAAAAACGACATTTTTTTTTCAAACCTATCCCTCAAGAAATTATTATTATTTTCCTAACCATATCCCATTCATTGGCTTAAAAAAGACATGTACTTAATAAAAAATGCTGTTTTAAATTGAAATTTGAGAAAATAAATAAACAAAAACGCGATATATATAGATAGGGAATAGATAGCCACTCTCAATCATTAAAGGGGGACGAAAGTGTCAGTTGTATTGGTCGTATACGAGATAGCGCTAGCTCTTCGTTTTAAATAATGTAGGGATCCACTAGATGGCGCTAATTCTATGTAACGGGTGTCTCAGTAAGAGTGCACTTTTTTATTTTAAAATAAAAACAAGTATTTTATGACAGAGTTGTGATATTTTTAATGTATTGTAAAGAAGACATGTTCCGATTAAGTATGGTATAAAGTATCCGGCAAATGACCCCCACGGCTCCGATGACAGGCCATTACTCTTTTCATGAAATTTTCAATGACTTTTGCACAGAGATGTGGCTGTATCTCACCGATGACGCGTTGGATTTCCGATTTGGACTCAGGAATAGTTTCGAGTTTATTCGCATAAACCCGAGATTGCCCAAAACCCCAAAGAAAAAAATCGCACGGTGTTAAATCGTACGATTTTGGCGGCCAATTGGCATCGGAATTTCGAGAGATAATTCGGTCTGGAAATCTTGTCCTGCAGTTATTCGTCTAGTTTCTAGTATTTTGTTTCTACCCAAGAAATACGTTACTAACATACATTTCCTTTAAAAAAGAATATCAAATTGTTACTTATTTATTTTACTTCTCTGAACACTTTAGAATTAGAAAATACGTACAAAAACAAAATTCGACTCTTTGTTTGGAAACCATCCAACAGCAAATATCGTAGGATGTTATTTTAAGTATTTAAATCGTCTACGATTTATTTAGTATAATGTACTATTATCAAAATAGAATGCTGTCATCTTAAAATGTCATTGGTTTGACCCTCAATCAGAATATACTGTAGTATGTGTGTGAACATCCCTTATATGTATGAGTTTCTACGTCTTTAAGTTTACAATGAATAGTGCAGTCAATAGTGCAAATGTGATGGTTGCGACTCTGCATAATTGCGTTTTTGGTAAGAATCGATCGGGAAAAACCTATAGAATAATATGTAGGGGTTGCGCAGTGATTCTTATGGTAGAAATTTTAGTGAAAATTCAAAAACAGCAAAACTTTAATCGTCCGTAACTCTAACGTCTTTAATTACTCTGGTTCCGTTCAAGATAATCAAGCTCAAAATCTTCCTCATGATGCTACTACCTGCCTATCAAATTTGGTTTATTTTCATTAAAAAACCATCGAGTTGTGCCATTTTGTGATTTTGCAACTAAGGCATTTAAAAAAGTAAAATTTGTTTAAATAAAATATTTGGAGTTGTCATCTAAAATATGGGTCTTGAAGCATGTGTAAAAAAATCAGGAATGTCGATGGATCGATTATTTAGCACTGGCATTAAATTTTGATTAATATTTTCTTTCATTGCAAATTGAATTATGCAAAGACTACTTTATCGATCCTGACCTGATTTCGAGGGTAGGTTTTCATTGAAAAACGTATTCGTTCATTAATTTTTACTGCCTTGAATAATAAGCGTACGTTTTTTCACACTTTTCGCTATTTTTAAATAAACAAATAATTCTTTTTCATTTAATTAGCACTATCTTGTTGCAAAAAGAAAGAGGAACAAAAAAGTTAATTACAACTTTCCTCTTGGAGGCTTACACCTCCAGTTACAAAGTTAGTTTTAGTTAGTTTAGTTAGTTAGTTTACAAAAATGTGTCGGAAAAAGGCCTTTTTTTAGAAAAAAAAATCAGTTTTTTAATTTTCACTAAAATTCCTGCCTAAGAATCGACTGTACAACCTCTAGATATTGTTCTATAGGTTGTTCCTGAGCGATTCCTACCAAAAACGTAATTGTGCAAAGTCACAACCAAAATTAATACGATTTGAAGCTCCACCGACTGCACTAGGATGTTATCGAATCTTTCCATACATTATTTTAGTCACCTACGGTAGCTAAGAGCGCTATTCGAACATATCTACACTTATTATAGACGTAAATTGTGATTTAAAAAAGAAATTATTGTATATCTAATACGGGTCCTCAAGTAGATTAACGCCGCGTTCCAATAAACAATAAACGAATCAACAGCAAAACGAATCGTTTCTTGTTTATTGGAACGCGGCATAAAAGAATTTTAGGATGTAATGTTCTTACTTTGCTTAAAGTTACGATGTTTATAGAACTAGATTTGGCAACATTAATAGTCTATTTTACCGACTTTCATTAGTAATCGATCGATAACTATATAGAATCAGTATTAGCAAATACTCCTGAAAAATAAGAATCAAAAATATATATTTAATATAAAGAAATGTTAAGTTCCATTTCAATCAATAATTAGTTTATACATATGCTAAATAAATAAATAATAAGTATAAATATAAAACATAACCAGGTAAGTAAAAACGTGAACTACGTAACATGATAATTTAAAGTATTCGCATTTTTATCTTATTGGATGTTATTAATTACTGTTCCTTATGTTAATTTCTTTAATTTTTAAACTTATGTTTGTGATTTTCTGTGTTAATAAACCTTGTTTTAATTAATTCCTGTTAGTTTTTGTCAACTGTACTGGTGACAAGAATGCTAAACCTGTTTTTCGTACGAATGCAAGAAAAACTTAACCACTTCAATCAATTTTATACCTATAGGTACTACACGATAGTAGAGAATTAGATTTATACCTAACTTCGTGCGCACGGAACGATCCACACACATATTATGAAAGTTATCTGTAGGTGCTGTATTATTTATTATATTAGTTAGTTTCATATTATTTTACATGTATAATGGAAGCAAATAATCTGGGTGAAGGTTGGAAAAATTTATAAGAACAAAACAAAAATAGTTTCATGTAGAAGCCGATACTTAATCGACAGAATGTATTTAGTTTATGTAGTATATTTGCAAAAGCAGCTCCGCTACTGGCATTCTTGAATGGAACATAAACCAAATGGGCAATACACTTGAACGTACTCCACTTTAATTGAATAAGGCGATAAGAATCATAGATTACGATTATTCTTTACAGTCAAGTTCCAAGGTGAAGTAAAACGACACATTGACATTAAGAATTGAGATTGGTGATAGAACATCTGTTGCATCCCTTTTTTTTAGTTTTTTAAGACAACTATGGCCCTGGAATATTCCTGTTTCGTGGATATAAAGAACACAAAATATAATCACATAATTTAAATTAAAACCATATCCACGACTTCAATATACAATAATAAAACAAGAAAAGATACTTAAATGTTACAAACACATAAAAGTACGAATTGGACAATATGGTAAAGAATTGCTGGACTAAAATAAAAATAAGAAATACAATACGATTCGAGAACTTTCTCCTATATCCTATACCAAATAATAGCCCCATGTAAGTATAGAATCAAGACTCGACATGTTAGTTGTGAATGTTGTGATTAATTAAATTGGCTGGCTATGTAAGTTCTTTACCTTTGGGGAAAAATCAAAAGAAGACAAGCTTCTTAAACAGTTGAGTTACCGTAAATTGTAGGTCTGGTAGTTGAACAGGCATAAATATTATTCCTATCACAACAACACTTTTCTTCGATCGTAGAAGCTTCGTTTTTCTGGAGTCTGATAAAAAGACTATTCAAAGGTCAAGTGAGTCCCGATCATAAATATTAATTAAAGGAATGTTACACGTTTGTGTAGAGCCAATGTATTCGTACCCAATGGAGAAACTGTTACTCGACCATTGGCAATACAAGCGCAATAAATTAAAATCATCGCGTGTCGTTGATCTGTTCATTGCTTTCACGCACTTTTTAACAGTTTATGACATCAAAAATGCTTGTATGTCAGAATTGAACCCATAAAAATGTAGACTTTTAATTTACAACTTTTATGTTTAAACTAGTAAAGTCAACACTTGGACTTAAACCAGTGACCTGTCTGAATCGTGAAGATGCCAATCCCCTTTTTCATCACATCAAGATAATGTGTACAAAACAAATAAATAATACTAAGTACCTATATTTAATCATAACCATATCGTAGTCTAAGAGAATCGTGAAGATGCCTGTCCCATTTTTCATGGTATCAAGATAATGGTGCCGATTCTATTGTACACTCGACTAAACTAAAACCTAATTTAATTTATTCATATGAAATCAACCTAGTGATCTTCGTAATAAGGTCTATTTGTTACTAGCATCTATTTCTCAGCGCCGCTAAATTTCACTAAAACCTGTCAACGTATACTCAACTTTATTTCCACGCAGCGAGAGTCTTCATTTATTCAAACGCTGTATAACTGCCGTATAAAAACTTGTTCAAAACGAACAAGGATGACGTGTTTTTAATCTACACCTACGAAGACGCTTACTAAAAACACAGACCAAAAGAGATGGCATTCAATGGATAGCGGCTCTCGCTACGTGGTATTAAAGTTTATTTAAGCGTATCAGACTTTAGTCGACAAATAAATTGCTTATTTCGATAGCGACATATGTTACCTACTTGTTTCAATTTGAAATAAGACCTTGTTTCTAAGTGTTCAAGGTTTACTTCTTATATGAAGAAAATTTAGTGAATTTTAATTTAGCGAGTGAAGTAACAGAATTGGGGCCAATATGTACAAAACAAATAAATAAAAATAGGGAACTACCTTCATTTAATCATAATCATATCGTAGTCCAAGATAACAAAGTGGTATTCATAGGTATTCATAAATTTTTATTTGTAGCTAGAGCATAGACGATGAGAGGTCTTCTTTTCTACATCTAGTGCATGGATATCTCTAGCATTGCCAACCCGTGATCGTCATCGGCAATACCTTCGTCTTATCGGTTTATCTATATACAAACAAATGTGGGATGCGTGTTGAGGTATTGTATAGAGATCTTGTAAGATAGCCTTTTGGAGAGTTTTTGTTGCTTTCAGGGTCAATAAACTTTTTTAATGGGGCACTTTTCTTGCTCTACTAGTATAGCAACTCTGTAGGCCACTAGTTGCTATACTAGTACTAGTAGTAGGTAGTCCTGTACATGGTAGCGCCGACGGTTGCATGGCGATGGTTCTATACAAAGAACGTTATAGAATTAGGACGTTGTTGCAAACAAACGAATGAAACCTCTAATTTCTATCCGTAGTCTATTATAGCCAATTATCGGAATAGGTAGAACGATTTTGTGTACTTGCGTTGTCCATCATGCATCATGACGTCTCAATATGGACATGCCTTCTTTCCCGAAAATAATGGTATTTTCCTAATTGACAAAATGATTAAACCTGTGGTTACTAGATAAAGTATTGCCATTGGTATTTAAAGAAAAACCTACTAAAACGTGTTAAATTGGTTTTAATTATCTGTTTAATAATAAATTTGTTTTGGAGCTTTGGTGAGTACCAGTGTACAAATTTCTATGAACTTTATCGGAAGAAAACTTACTTTCCAGGATAAAATACTCGAATAGTAACTTGTGGAACATTGTAAACAAATTATACATACATAAAAGAACGTGTGTTTTGTTTTAGCACACCTACTCAGTAAGTGTGATGCCTCATCCAAAATACTCTGACCCTACCTTTTTTTTATAAAAGTTTGAAGAATTTAACTCAAATTCTTTAAAATTGTGGTTTCAGACAATAGCTCGCGGCAAGAGCGAATAGAAAGAAATACAGCAAATATGAACTAGTGATATTTTTAGGTACAGTATTAATTCCTCATCTTTGTCATGTGTAATTCATATCATCTGTTCCCATTTTATTTTCTATTACGTTTTATGGCTTCACTAATTTGTCTTGTATTTATTTGCCACAAAATCGACATTTTACTGTCTTATTTCGGCCTACCTTTAGCTCAATGTAGTATATAAATTAGTACCCAACCAGTTAAATAACTAATAAAATCAGGTGTTAACAGCAACAACAATATTTATTTTAATCAACCATAATATAGAATCGAGACCTTTTTAACCCTCTAATTAACCTTAAACCTATTTATTGTATTTTATAAAAATATAAATATATTATACCTCTCCCGATCTGGTTAAAGTAAGCTCAAGGCGCTTCAAATTAAATACTGTAAATATACATATAATTATTGATCTAGATTCCAGATTCCATAACACACTGAAAATCATAATCATAACAATTCATAACACACAATGTGACACGCAATGACGCAACATACTGAAAAATATTGTAACTCACTAGGGCTTTGTAAAGGCAGGTCTACATTGTACACTAGCCGGAACTGCACCATGGGACCTCGAGGCGAAGACACTTGCGTCGTTGTATCGACGGTCTCAGCTCCGTCAGGTCCTAATGGCAGAGTGGAAAGAGCGACTTGAGCGACCGAGCGCAGGGCACGCCGTAATCGTGGCGGTAGGACCCATCATGGAGGATTGGCTGAAGAGGCAGCACGGCCGCCTCTCCTACCGGCTGACGCAGGTGCTGACCGACCACGGCTGTTTCGGAAAGTACCTGTGTCGCATAGACCGGGAGCCAACGTCGCTGTCGCGGGGATACTGCACTCCACACTCTTGTGGAGTGCTCAGCGTGGATGCAACAGCGCCGCGACCTTGCGGCGGCTATCGGTGTGGGAAGCCTCTTGCTGGAGACCATGGTTCTGTCCATGGTCCAAAGTGAGAGTGCGTGGGAATACGCCGCTTCTTTTTGTGAGGAACCGATGTCCGCTAAAGAGGCGGCGGAAAGGAACAGGAGAGGACTAGTACTCTCCCGTCCCGAAGAAGAGGCACCAGGCGCCGGAGAGCGCAGAATGATCTCCGGCCTCCATGAGCGCTGGCCTGGGGGTAACGGGTGAGGCTGCCCGTTACCCTAGCAGAAGCAGGCCTGAGACGGTGGCGCGACGTGTTCCGCGTGCGCCTCTTAAATCGGAAAGCAACCCTCCGCTACCAATGGTGTCTGCCTTCTGTTTGAGGGCGGCCAAAGTCTGCCAGGGTTCTCGAGGACTTCCTTCCTAGGGTATACAAGAGTCCCTTGCGATAGACTCACTTGTGACGGAACACCGTGTCTTATAAAATTTTCTAACATAGTACTCATGTCTCACTTTTAAAATAATAGGTAACATTATAAAGGTGCCAGATACCTACTGGTTTGTTTGAAGTCGGTGCCAAGCTCGAAACGCATAAGTAATAGGTACTTAGAGAATAAACAGCTTAATGTAGAACGGAATAAAATTCAAAGAAATATATGAATATTTTGTAATTATATACTTACATATTATTTATGTGCCGCCGCGGTGGACCTAGCCCATTTATCAAGTACCTACCTATTTAGCTTGGCACCGCACCGACTTCACACAGACCAGTAGGTACCTAGTGCCTTTATAATGTTACCTATTATTTTAAAAGTGTCACATGTATGTAGTCTTTACAATTACGTTTGAAATCGATTATTTCAAACTTTTCAATGCCCTTTGTTAGTGCTTCTTGAAGTCGGTTTAACTTTTTTTAAAGTGTTTGTTTCTATATTTACATGAACTCCTATACTAACTACGATGGCAATCAGAATGAATAATTATTTTGTTTTGATACTATAATTGCCGAAAGACTGCACTGGGAGATTTTAATTTTGTATGGAGCAAATAAATATAAAGTTTTTTTGAGCCAAACGGTGATGGCAAATAAAATCATCTTTAGCAACATCATCATATTTTCTTCCTCTGTTCGTAGTACACTTCAAATGAAACCACTTTGAGTGTTTATCACAACCAATGTTTTTTCTAGCCTGCTCTGCTTTATTCATTTAAATTCTTCACGTTGTTTAAAAAGTTTCTCCGTTTTATATTTTCTTTAATAAGTAGTCTCCGCTTCTGAGAAAATAGTCTTCTCTTCTTCTTTTTATATTTTATAGCCAAAATCTTCGATTCGATACTTAATAATATTTACTCACTTTCCCTTTACAATTAAAATTAAATCTAAAGCAATACCAATGTTATCAAGTTGTGTCAATGTATTAGAAGATTGTTTGCCGAGCGTCCAAAGTATATTTAGATCTTGTCCCTTTGATTAGATCTTAGAGTGTCTTAGAAGTTAAAATGAGGACCTTATATCATATATATGTGTTATAAATTATAATATAGTTGAGCAGTTACAATCACTAACTAAAGACTGAATACAAGGAATGCTCGATCTGGCCAAGTTATGATTTTCGAATTAGTCCAAATTTTCATCTTTAGCTGTACTTGGATTTTATGTAAGATAGAATCAGGTACCTCTACAAAAGATGTATGATATTAGTAATTATATAGCTATGTATCTACCATATATTTGTATATAACAAAATTCTTACATCAGTATGAACATCTATTTCCGAAAGTATCTACTCCAGACGGGTGAATTCACTGAAGATGTGTGGTACAAATATAAAACTGATTTTTTTGGTTCCCTTGAAGTCTAGGCATAAAGTATAGAAGTCATTTAGTTTAAGCGTTTGGTTACTTTATAGCGGTCGTTCTAGGATTGTATTTATAGATTGCGAAGTGTGATGGAATATTTAAAACTAAAATATATAAAAGCTACATTAAGTTAAATGTCGAAAAATATTGACTTGGCCGATATTTGGTGGGTCTACTGTACCTACGAGTACGCCGTGAAATTTTAATAGGGCACGTGCACAACAGTGGCACACCTGGTGGAGCATATCCCAATCTTTTACGTAAACAATACTTGACATTGGCACTTCACGTTATTAAATTAATAATCACATTAAGGCAGTGAAAAATAACATTTCACTAAGTGAAAATGTATAGATGCATTTCTGGATGTTCGTACACTTCTAAGAAAAATAAAAATAAGTCAACGGACAGCGGTAGTAATTTACCATTAGGTGACCCGTCTGCTCGTTTGCCCCTATATCATAAAAAAAAACTTTTAAACGAATAGTACTGACTTTCCAAGGTTAAGTGATAAACGATAAGTGGATAAATTCAGTACAAAAACTTTTTTTTTTTTTAAGACAACTCCCGCATGAATTACACCTGTGTCGCGGGGGACTTTACAAACATACAAACAACGGACACAAAGAACACCCAGACTCAGGTGGGAATCGATCCCACGACCTCTGGCTCAGCAGTCAGGGTCACTAACCACTAGACCAACAGGCCAGTCAATTATGTTTTTTTACTGCATTTATCCACTTATCGTTTATCACTTAACCTTGGAAAGTCAGTACTATTAGTTTAAAAGTTTTTTTATGTAAGTATGAGTTTTAAAAACATTAAAAAATTACTAATAATGTTATTTGTAAAAAAAGCTAAGTGTTGTATGTAGTAGTAGTACTATTCAATACAAACAAGTCTGTAAGTAAACAGTACCTCAAATAATTTCAATTAACATGAAAACCGAGTTCAGAAAATACTTTAAGTACAGTTATTTTGACATAATCAACGTTAGACATTTTCGTTTGAGCTACAATTTTGTCAGTTATTTAACTGCATTTTCATGATTTCTAACTGTTTCTTCTACTTTTAAGACTAGCCCGGATTCGAATAGTTTTTGGCCTTTTGACATATTCTTTTGATTGTTTTGTGAGGCCGTTTGTTGACGATCATTTCTAATCGGCAAAAACATAAAAACCATATTTCATAATTTTAATCATAATAATAATAAAAACGATTTAAATATATTTTTGACGGCAACACGAAAACATAGTGCTAAAAAGTTAATTTTTTTCACCACACTGGCTCTCGTGTGGAATTGTGCTGCCACCTATAGTTTGTTCACGTTCCCTATAGTGTTCGCGACTAGTCTGTTAATATGCCCTTGCCTAATATTTATCCGTGCGTAGCAAAACATTTTAAGGTATACTTTTTAAGTTAGCGTCATTCCGTGACTGTTGAATTATTATATAAATAATATTCCACTTACGTAAGAAGTTATAAAATTGTTAAAGTGAAAATAATTATTTACTAGGAAGCCTGATCAGCGTCATCTAGCGAAAATCAGCCGAACTAAGTGGTAACTACTCACAGGGCTAGATAATTTGCTCACGGTCGCATAGTCGCATTTTGTTAAATGAGGGGTATAGTTTCAAAAACCGCAAAGTCCATTTTTTTACATGTAACAACCTTCTTATTGTCCAGGCATCACTATTTCTCGCTTGTAAAGTATTAGAACTTTATAAATAAGTTATAAAATGTATAAGCAATATTTTTTAACAGTAGGCACATTCAAGTATAATTATTATAAAAATACTACAATAAATAGAAACAAATTATCAATTTTCCGATTTAAACTATACCCGTTATATACCTACCGTTTGGGCACGTATCTTACAATATATAAACGGTCGGATCGTGAGTATTCGTCAAAGATTATAGAAGTAATATTAGTGACTCATACCTACGCGCTTCTACTTCGGTATACGCTCAGTCGGTACTCGGTACACAACCAGATCAACAAACCAGGGCAACCAGTCGCGAATGCGCCGCAGTGGCGAACGAACGGTGTGACGTTTTTGTAAGCAGTAAGCGTTGCGATTTGTGAATTTGATTGAAATAAATACAAGTACCTACTTACTTAATATGGCAAAGCGCAATTATAGAATATATTGTGCTGTTTTTGGTTGCTTGAATTCTTCAACAACACACCCTGAGATAACATTTTTTAAATTACCTGCAAACTCCGAAAGGTAAGACTATAAAACAAATATACACCTACTAGCTTAGATTATATGTATATAGGTCCAGATACCGTGACCCTACATACATAAGTTACTCTGTGCCGTGACCGACCAGTACAAAACTAACCGTTTACTTTGAAGCCACGTTTTGGAGCTGTGTGAGTGAACCCCGCCCAACGCGAGTGTCTACGTACAATATTTGTGCTTGTGTACATGACGGTTTTACTACCAGCGCATAAAGGTTACCCAAAAATTTAGGAACTTTTTATTAAACATAATATATTTATATTTTTTGATGTAAAATTAAATAAAGAAATTTTAAATATGTTAAAATGTGTTACCAGTATTCGTTTATATTTCTACATCTTAGTAGGATAACAAATAATTCTTATTATTAATTTATTTGATCAAATAACATGCGTTATATTACTTATAATATTTCAGTCACTGTCATAAATGAGACACGACAGATTATATTATTTCTCAGTGGCTTCAGGCACCAGGTAAAGAAGAAAATGGGGCAATGTGATAATAAGATATAAAAAGATAAATAACAATATTTTTTGGTTTGTTTTTCAAGACATCTTTTTTTTTTGGAGTTTACTCCTTAAGAATCGATTTGCATATAAGGCGCCCGGTATGAAAAAAATATGAAGAGTAAAATTTAGTGATCGGAGGGCAGCGTAACGCTTTATTGTGCTTTTTATGCTTTATTGGAGTTTTCTCCTTATTCTCGACGCATGTAAGTAGATATGTGTATACCTTTATGATATATATATATGTGTAAATATATACAGAATATATAGAGGGAGGGAGTGAGTTAGGGAGGGAGTTAGGCAGGGAGTTAGGCAGGGAGTTAGGGAGGGAGTTAGGAAGGGAGTTAGGGAGAGAGAGAGAGAGAGAGAGAGAGAGAGAGAGAGAAAGAGAGAGAGAGAGAGAGAGAGAGAGAGAGAAAGAGAGAGAGAGAGTAAACTCCAGTCTGACACACACATTTTTTTTTTATAGTAAATGTAACATATAAGCAATTTTGAGTCAATAAAATGAAATGAAACTTTATTCACAGGAACAAAGTAACAAGAGGTATTTTCATAAAATAAAGTTAATGTTTCGCCTTGGTTTGCAGGACGAGACGACAAATTAAAAATTATTAATTTTTAAATTCGTCGTATTACTTTCTTTTGGGATTAACTTAAAAACCTGTATTTTTTGTAGGTACTTGCAACGTTGGCAGGCAAATATTAAAAATAACATATAGTATTTTTGCTAACATTTTGTAGATACTTGTTACACGTAAACATATACATAACACAACACTATTTAAATAACATTATTTATGAGCACGATACAATTAAGATGCAATAGGAAAATTATGTCAATAATGTAATTTTTTTTTAAATATAGCAAAATGTCAATGTACTACTAAAATTAATTAACAGTAAGCATATTTCTCGTGTTCCTATAAATAATAAGTTTGGCAAACAAAAATATACATACTGCTAGAATGTGTTATGGGTAAATGGAATTCCCGACCCTGGCAACATCTCTAGTAATGGCGTCGCCTATTTCATTAATTTGAAATTTTGTTATATGGTTGTTGATGAAATGAAATGTGATGTTCGGAAACATATTATGATTTTTTTTAGTATATTTTTTTACAGGATTTGACAGCACAACCAGGCATTTTTGAATATTATAACCATCGGCTCGGGACTTACTTCAGCGGCGAACGTTCTCTCGCGTGTGTGTGATTGTGATATATGTATATATGGGGCGCGGATTAGGAATCTGGACCTATATAATAATCTAAGTTTACTAGTATAAGGTCTTAATGTCAGTCTTAAATATGTATTTTATTTTCTTTTTTTTACTGGTTGATATCGGTGGGGTATAAAGGGTCTGGTTGAAAACCAGCGCTAGGCACATGTCTAGCAAGTCAAAGGAGGGGGGGGAGGGGAGGGGAGGGAGGGGGGGAGAGAGAGAGAGAGAAAGACTCCAGTAAATTGTAAACTCCAGTCATGCGTCGGAGCTGACACACACATTTGTTTAATAGGTACGTATTTCGCTTTTTCCGCGGAGTAAAATACCTGGATTAATAAATATAGATAAGTTAACAGAGTGAAGAAAGTGACACACGAGTGACCTACCTACATTCGCGTTAAAAAAAACTAGTAGGTAGGTAGGTAGGTTCCTAGGCTAAGCTATCTACTTACTTCTGTATTTAGCTACTTACATATATTATTGAATTACGACGAAATATAATTATGAAATAATTATGAGAGTAAAAAATGGTAGTTACCTACCTAGTAAGATTTACATTATAGTTTACTTTATAAGTAACATTTTGTAGTAGGTAGGTTTTGATTGCAGTAGGCAGCGCACAAGCGATGAGATGGTTTGATATTGAGTAAAGTTTGCAGCGGTTCGACATCGGATGGGTGACCAAAGAAAATTTTATTGTTGTTCCGTTCTGTAGGTAATGGGCAAAGAGTATACAAACACTACGTTAGAGTAATGGGGACGTTAATAAACTGACATAAAAAGGTATTATAATTACTCGTCAGCTATTTCCTGCATTTTGGTTGAGTAAGTAGGTGTTGAAGTTTGTAAGGATTGGAGTTTGGTAGCCTTCTGCCACAGCTGTATTTTTTCACCCAAAATAAAAGAAAATCTATTTTTGTTTCAGACGCCTTGAGTGGCTGCGACTGATCTGTCGAAATGATTTAGAAAAGAAACCTAACTTTGCTGCCTACCGGGTTTGTGAAAAACATTTTAATGTGGAGGACATACGACAATCATTAAATCGAAAACTTTTAAAAATTAATGCCGTTCCATTATTGATGCTACCAAGCTTACCTGAAACCATTCCAAGCCGTTCTCGAAAAGAAGACAAAGAAACTCAAACTGCTCTGTCGATTGTAGTTGAAAATTATACACAGACTGAAAATGCAGCGAATGAAAGTTATGGTCAAACCTCAACGAGTCTCTCTTGCAACACTCCAAGGAAAAGAAAATTGAAGGCTGAACTCAAAGAAAAGAAAACAAAACTACAGGAAACTGAAAATAAAACACAAAAAGTTGAAGAGAGTACTTTCCATCAACTTTGCGATACATTTTTGACCAATAAACTAGCTCTCCTAATAAAAGCACAAAGTAACCTAAAGCAACATGGAAAAGGAAATCGATACGACCAGGACTACATCATTTACTGCTTAAATTTATACTACATCAGCCCACAAGCTTACCGGTTTTTGCAAAGTGCGTTACGTCTTCCCTGCCCTTCAACATTGTACAATTCTTTCCCAATCACAACTGAAATGAATGAAAGAGCTATCTCTGTTCTTAAAATGAAAGTTGCGCTAATGACAGAAAGAGGTAAAAATTGTTCAGTTATGATTAATACTATGTCATTAAAACCAAATCTATTCTTTAACATTAAAGAAGACAAAATTACCGGATTCCACGAAATTGAAGGATTGCAGTCTCCTGAACCAGCTAAAAATGCGTTAGTAATAATGGTTCGTGGTATATTTGAGAACTGGAAACAGCCTGTAGCATACGCCTTAATCTCAGAATGTCAAAACTTTGATGAAATAAATAAATGGATTGATAAAGTACTACAAAAGTTATTCGAAATTGGTCTTATCATCCGTATTTTTGTGTTCGACCAAATGTCTGATTTATGGAAAGTTTTCAAAAACAGAACAGTTTCTATTGAAACATCTTATTTTATTATTAATAACAGAAAAATTTATTATATTTTTGATGCACCGCATCTAATCAAAAACGTACGAAATAACCTGATGCAATATAATTTTCACTTCGGAAATTCTATAGCGAAATACGAACATATTATACAGTTTCATAATGAGGATAAAAAAAAGAGTTTCAGGCTTGCACCTAATCTTTCCAACAGTCATATCGAACCCACAAACTCTGAAAAGATGCAGGTTTGCTTTGCAACACAACTTCTTAGCAGGTCCGTTGCAAATGGTATTTGTACGTATGTAGATAATAATGAAATTGAAGAATCCGGCAGAGACACGGCTAACTTTTTAATGATGATGAATGATTTGTTTGATTCTTTGAATACATCTAATTTGAGACATAGTTATGAATATAAAAGAACGTATACAGGCGATGAATCACAAAAGGCATTTTTCAAAAAGATGATAAGTTTTTTTCAAGAGTTAAAATTAATAAACCCAAAGAATGGCCGTGACCACACATCAAGTGTTAGATTCATTGAAGGCTTCCAAATTACTATCACATCCTTAATGCTCTTGTTTGATGACTTGCGGGTTGAAGGATATAATTTTCTTATGACAAGAAGATGCAATCAAGACGCTCTTGAAAATTTATTCCGACAGATACGAACAAAAACTGGCACGGCTCTAAATCCAACGTGTAGACAGTTTGCATCGGCATTTAAAAACTTATTTTTCTGCAACATCATAAAACCCCCAAAAGGAGGAAATTGTGCAGACGATTTCGGAAAAATTTGTGTTCAAACGACTCGTGAAGAAGTTTATAGCTGTGCAATACCTGTACCAAACAACGAAATATCAAATACAGATAATGAAGAATTTTCCAGCGTACAAATTACTACTTCTGATTATAATCAGCTAGACCTGCCAGAAAAAAATTCGCTTTTTTATATTTGTGGGTATCTTCTTAAGCGTTGTTTGGAAAAACATGATGATTGTCAGGCTTTGAAGTCGTACGTGAAACCAGATCAAAAAAGCCACAATTTCAGCACAGAGAGTCGGTATTTAAGTTACCAGGACTACAGTAAGAATAATTCACAAACTTTTTTGATAGTACCCAGTGATCAATTCGTCGAATATATAGAAAAAATGGAGGAAATATTCCGAATGTCATTTAAAACAGCACATCTCAATTGTAAAGTAGCCGCAGGTATCTATACCCAAGTGAAATGTATTCCTTTTTCTCCTCCTTGTCAATGTTTCCCAAAAGTATTTTTAATTAAACTTTTTATCCGAATGCGGATTTTTTATACTATTAAATTTAACAATAAGGCTTTTCGTAAATCTCAGTCGAGGCGCAAATATTTTTCAGTCTCAAATTTATAAGTGTTTTTTTATTAAACCTAATAATCAACAAACACACCATGTATTTTTATTGAACACTTCCCATTTCATTTACAACGAATTTAAATTTTTTAAATAAATTATAATATTTACAATCACAAAACTAGAAAGAAACTCAAGTAGGTAGATGAAATTAAAATACCGTAGGCGGCAACCCTATCACGTGTTTACGTACCGGGCGGCTGTAGGTAATTATTTCACGGACAGAAAATACTGGGGCACACACAGACGCTCAAATTACTAAGATGTGCGCCTGTAGAATAAACATACACAAGTAGCTCTTAATTTGTGCTAATTTGTGACAGAATACAGCTATTTAACAAAAAAAAAATATTTATAATTTTCAAGTGATCGCGCTTTTTTGAAAACCCAAAAAAATATCACAGCGCCTAAATGAGAAAACGTAGAAGCTCGCTGAAAACGGTATTCAGTCCTTCTTGACGCCTATAATAAGTTTCAAAAGTGTACATACATGCGTTATTGAATAATATTACTAAAAGTCAAAACGACGGCGTCATAACTTTGACGTCAACCTACCAAAAACTGGCTCAACCCAAGATGTGTAGGTGTAAGCCAAAAATTAGTGCCTTTAATCAAATAATATATAATGAAAATATCCAGCTTGTACGTTTCGCATATAAGTAGATATAAACAAAAATCAAATCGTTGTAAAACGAAACGATCCTACTGATCGGTCAACGACCAAGCAACGTGCACACGCTGACACGATTTAGCGCATTTGTTTAGGTCGTTATTAATACTTCATTTTGGAAAAACTGAGTAGTGACATGAAGGATTATTAGGTGTATACAAACTTATGAAACAGACACTTTTACAACTTAAGTAGCCAATCCAAGTATACATATTTTACAACGATCCTACTGATCGGTGAACTGATCAGAGATCATGTTGTTATACGAAATCACGTATGGTGGAAATTCTGACTACGCTACTGTATTTTTTAAGACCTGTAATAATCGTTTTGAAACAAATAGTGTATTTGAATTCTCATAACATTTTCTTTAGTATTGACAATCGCCATTTTATTTTAGTAGTTTAGTTTGAAAGATATCAATGTAAAAAGTGTTCACGTAACGCGGTGCTCAAATTTTTGTTCCACCTACACGACGGTTTCATTCAAGGTAAATATCAATGTTTTAACTTTCTGTTTATAAAGTTGAAGACTACCTATCTTTATTTAGATTACCTTTTAATACTTGGCATATTTACATCAATTTATTTACTGTTACAATTTAAAATTAAATTAACCAAATACGTCACATCCACTACGTCACGTGTTGTACTAGTGGAACGGGAAAGTGACGTAATGTAATTCCGAGGCATGGGTTACATGAAATTTATGAAATATTTTTTATTCTTGATTAAAGTTGTATTTAAAAAAAATATTTTATTTGTTCTGTTTGTCTTGGTGGTCAGCAATGATAGTAATATTTGCAAGTTTATTTAGTCATGTCCTACCATAGTTGATTTAAAATAAAGGTATTAATCGGCAGTACTTTGTAGACCATACCTAATATCCTAAGCGTGACTTTAAATTCCCCTTACATCACATTTCCTAATAAATCTCTGATTAAGAATAAGTAATTAGGAGTAAATATTAAACATAACAAAGACCGTTTTGTTTAATAATTATAAAGGGAAAACTGTTTAAATTTACTATAATATATTTATTGTATGTTTCTTTCGTGCCATAGAAATTGTATTATTTTAAAGTGTGAAGTACCAAAATGTAGCGTAATAATTATATAATAGCACTTACATGTCTGAGGGCAATGCTACTGTTTATACTTTATTGAGAAGTCTAATATGTTTATATTGATATAACAAAGGTAACTTTCGAAATGTATTGTATTTTCATTAAAAAAATACTGTATACTTTGTGAATGGGAATTCTCTAGTGGAAACATAAATCTTAAATCAGTTTTTTTTCGGAATTTCGTAATAATTTTGATATAAACATACTTTTATTAAAATTTATATTAATTATCAAACGCATTTAATCACAATTACTTAAATGAAAACATTTTTTTTTAAGTGGAATTCCCATTTCGTGACGCAAATTTTATGAAAAATCGCCCGAGTACCTTTCCCCTTTGTTAAGATTTTTCATGGAACGATTATATTATATTCTAGGTATACCTATCAAGAAGTCAAGTCCGCATATATAATTCAACCCAACAAGAACCAACGCAAGTAACCTCCACAACTTATAATTAAGCCCTTAATAATTTATGTATTAATGATTTTCAAAAATCTTTTGTAACGTATATTTATTACACTACTGACTGTATGATTAGGATTGGAGTAGATGAGGACATACATTATGTACTCGTATCACATTATCACAAATTAAGTAATATATTAGTAGGTATACCTAGCTAAAATATTCGTTTCAGTAAAGATAATAAGGAAAATTAATTTAAATGTGAAATAATGGTGATGAATTTATTGTGTGTAGGTATATGTGTTTCAACAGCCTATTTCTTAAATTATAGTTATATATAAGGATATCTATCTACCTACCTACATTAGAATATGTAACTGCGCTTCAAGGTAAATTGTTTTCATATTAAGTGACAGTTCTGGTTAATATTTGTGAAGGCTATACGAAGGCTTTAATTGAATACCTAGATGCTCAAATAGAAAAATATTAGATAATGATCGCCCGATAAAAACACAACCCAAAGTTTTTGTTTACATGACCTATGACAGCGTTCAAGGTCACCGAATCGTAATACATAAATGCTATGATTTTTGTTGTACAACATTCGGTTTGTGTTAGTCTAAACATACAGTTGTGGAACCGCTAATGAAATAACACTGATTATATTGAAAGTATTTATGTAGAGATCTCTGGCATTATTCGAAATCAGATAACATTACAAACCTGGTTGTCACGCTGTCGCCTTTGAATATATCACTCTTCCGTATTACAAAATCCACATCACCATAACACTACACCTTCAGTTTCTATAACCAATGACGGACTATGATAGTGACGTACGAAATCGAAAGTGGGTGCACCGATGTTTATTCGTTAGCGGTATTTACATGTGCGATGGCGCGGCGTGAGCCGACGACTGGCGTTTGCCGGTAAGGACGCGGGAAGGTCGGCCATCAGAGCTGCGCATGCGTTGTGATCGCCATGAAAACCGTCAAAATGCTGCCAATTTTCTGACCTCTGGCAGAGCGTGGTCAATTTGTAGTGTCACGCACGCATTTCCGATCTAGTAAGATACTGAAATACGTTTTGTGTTACGCGTAAAACATAGTTTTTAAGATGAGATTGCGGTTTGCAGTTTAGACTTATTAGGTAATAAATGTGACAAGCGCCAGTACAACAGAAACCAAGTATGGAAGTGAGAGTAAAAGTGCCTACTGATAAGAGCGAGCAAATGAAAACATCTCCAACAAAATGCATTACAAGTCCAATAACCTAATCAAAGGTTGAGTAAAATATACCAAAAGAAATAATTAGGTAAAAATTTGTAGGTAAATATACATACTACATATATATATCGACTTAGTACAAAACAGATAAAAGTGTGACGTATAGCGTGATAAGGATTTTTAGACGCTCCGCGCTGGCTAAAGTCGGAACTAGGGTCGCCATATTATGTAATGTCACGTCAGCATTGCCATAAATGCCATATACACCACTTTTCTGCTTCTGCTTATTACCCCGTTGTCCTATGCCTCTTTTATAACAGTTGGAGCATAAATCAATGGACTCCAAATAATGAGTATAGGGGTAGGATAAAAATTATCAATGTTATTATTTAAAATAAAAATTACATATGTATTGTAAAGGTTGATGGTTAGAGAAACCCAGTGTGGTTGTAGAAATATGTATATTTATGTTGTTTCCATAGTTGTGGTATAATTAAAAGATGGCTAATAACTAGCATACAATATCTTTTATATTTACCCAATTCCATGCGTCATAAATCAATCAATCAATCAATCAGCCTATCATAGTCCACTACTGGACATCGGCGTTTCCCAATGTGCGCCACCTCCGCCTTCCGCACCCAGTGCATTCCTGCTACCTTCTTCAGGTCGTCGATCCATCTGGCTGGGGGGGGGGGCGTCCATACGTCATGATTATTCGTAAATACTGATAGATATAAAATGCAGTTATATATAATGAATTAAGGCAATATGCCACATCTTCCCTGAAAAGTTAACCATTACACCCCCGGATTTTAGAGAGAAAACAGATAAAGATATACTTTTAGGACATCTAAACAAAACAAAATGTTTAAATATTTTTACGACCTGAAAATATACTTTCTAGTTTCTACTACTAAAAATTATCAAGGTCCAAAATAAATAGAGTTAAGTAGTCTGTTAGGTTTAGTAACAAGAACTTTTCATGTATATTATGTACAAATGTGGCGTTTCGAAAGTAATTTGCGCAGGAGGGAGTACTAACACATTATTTACTCTACTAAATTAAAATATCACAGTCAATATTACAAATTGATTCTTAGTTTTTTAGAAATATGTTCAAGAGAAATAGTAACACCACAGTCAATTATGTCAAAATATTTTTATGGTCATGTCATTGATTTTCCATTTAAACTCAGACACGAATTCCCGTTAAATAAAGCGGAGCTCTCCGAGCTGGTGTGCAGTCTATATTAATTAGCATCAGCACTATATTTATTATTAATGTTAAATACTTTGATGTTTAGCCAGTTGATGTTCCTGTCCTAGTGGCCTCTCCAGTCACAGGACGGGTATTCGGGTACGCGACCCCAGCCTCTTCGAGCTACTGCTGTCTCAGTCCCGTTTCCATATCCGAGACTTGCGGTTACCCTTACCCAAGCTCCCTCGCCCTAATTGTTTTCTTTACCCCAATTTACCGTCTTCCTTTGTCCCGTTTGAAAACGATTAGGTACATTCCGCAGGAGGGTTTGCGTCAGGCAGGCGGCTGGCCATAAAATAAACAAGCCAAACCCCCTGCAATGTTAAAAAAAATAATAATAAAAAAATAGGAGCCCATAGAGCTCTCTCTATGAGCTCCAATTTTTTTATTATGAAATTTTTTTTTTCAACGTAATATACATATAAAGTTAGAAATTACCATTAAGTTTATGTAAAACAATAGTTCAATAATCTTCAGATTTACTGACGGCAAAATTAATTAATTTAAAAATGTTTAAGAACAGTATAATAATTGCAATACAAATTACAATGGAGAAATATTACCTACACATTGTGCCGACCCCAAATAAAATTGGGAAAAGGGCAAGAAGTGATGACCCTAAATATAAGCGATATATTTTTCTTTAAATTTTTTTTTAACAAATAATTAAACCCGACAAAAGAAAAAGATTATCTCAGTTTTACTATTACCAAATAAGTTTCATAAATTATTCTGTTCATGCTATGACATTAGACAATAGGGAATATGCATGTATTTTTTTTACCTTATATTGACTTGTTCCATCATTCTACCCTAATAAAAAATATAAATAACCTTGGCAATGTTCAAATTAATTTTTAAAATAACATTGAAAACATCGATAAAATTTGATCTGTTTGAACGCCGCCATATTTCGCGTGCTTTGAATGACGTCACGTTCCACGCTCAGTGTTTGTTTCATAAACTTACTTGAAGTGTTACAGTTATTTTTTTACCGATTTCCAGTTGTAATTAGTATTTATTGTAATTAATAGACGATGGATAAAGTTAAAAAACCATTTTATAGGTATTGTCTTGTCCCTAAGTGTAAAACCACTATAAGAAGTACACCCAATACGGTATTTTTTCCTGTACAAAATAATAATGTAAAATACGAAAACAATGGTGTACATTAATGAGAAGAGATAAAGTATCTTCAATATCGTGTTTATATTGTTATGAGGATCACTTTAATGTAAGCATATTACAATTTAATGGCTAGTATACAGTGAATTAGTCAGCAGTAATTTATGTTTGTTTTAAATATCAAGCAGAAGGCAACTTGCTTGTCTACTTAAACTAGGTAACAAAAGTCCAATAAAACTTCATGAATATAAGTAACTATAAATATCTTACCTATCTATATTGTCCGATTGTGCTCTGACAAAACTACATTCAGTCATTGTTCTAGATGATTTCTAATATCACTAGAATGCTTAAATTGCACTAGCTAAGAGCAAAAACCACAGGAACACCTATCTTTCTCCGTAACACTACGAATATAGGCGCCGATAAATGACAGAACGTGGAATGTCACGTCATGTTTTGTTTCGACCAATGGTGAAGCGTTTTGCAAAGTTGAATTTCGCGCCCTTATTTTGCATATTTTCATATATATTTCATATATGGCATAATATCTGGACAATAAAGATTCAAGGGAAAATTAATCAAGTAAATTTAAACAACATGCATATTCCCTACTGCAAATGCGAATGTTGACTTTTCAACTACAGAGCGATCAAAATGTACGAATGGCTTGACATTTCGCATCGGCTGTTATTGGTCTGAGGTAAATGTTTATAAAAGATGTGATAAAAAAACTGTTGCATATGATGAAGACTTCTGTGATGGATGGTTAGAGAGATAACGACCAGAGAATATTTGGTTACTCCACTAACCACCAACAAGTGTACCACTGAAAGAGTTTTTAGTAACGATAGACTGCTTTACACACCTCGGTTTGTTTTTGAATGTATATTTCATTATCTTTAATTGGTAGAAAACATATCGTTCCCTATCACTTGTGAGTTTAGCATCATCGACGCTTCACACAGTACGTCGTTGCAACGGGCCCAAAGATCCGAGGTGGTATCCAGGCGCTCCTGCCCAGAGATGACAGCTATACTTCATATGGGGACGGACTTGTGATTTATATATTATAAGTCTTTGCCCCTGGATGATGTACCTCTTCGCGCTATTAACCACACTGAGCTTTTGGATGCCAGCTTTTTCTTGCCTTCTAGGTGACATCGAAACTGGAAATTTCCACACCAAGGATCCCCATACTCTCTAAGATGATATGGATATGGAGGTCTTGGAACTGTGGAGCCACAGTAAATGGTTTTTTGGCAGTGAATTGGCAGCCTTATGTTTTGGTGGGGTTTAATAATCAAATTCATCTGGAAATGAAATAATGGCTGAAAACTCAAATAAACCTTTATTTTGGCATTCTAAATGTTGTCTCAAAAGTCTCATAAAATTTCATGTGCATGTCTTCAGATGTTCAAGGTCAACGGTCATAAAAATAGTTTTTTTACTAATATTTCGCTCGTCTCGAACGTTCTTCGAAATCAGTTCATAGCAGCTTCAGAGGCTCGTCACTGTTTGTTTGAGTTACGAGATGTAAGTATAGATATAGAAACAATAAGAAAAATGTTAGCAGAGAGGGATTCGAGAGCATTTTGACCAACTCAAGTTCTACAGCTTACCACAGTTCACAAAAGAGCGAGACTTGAGACTTGCCCGAGAACACTAAAATTGGACAACGGATCAATTTAAGGCAGCTTTCTTCTTAGACGAATTAAGAATTGCTTTACGTGGTCCTGGTGGACGTCAAGGATGACGTCGCGTATATAGATGCCGTGGTGTAAAGTTTCCTGGGATGCTGTGGTCGGAACAGTGGACAACGTTAGAGGTTCAATAATGGTGTTTCTAGTAGTAGCATTTCTTATGACGCTCGTATGGAGTTGGATCTATGACAGAGGTAGTGTTAATGTTCACATGTGGTTCAATGTGTGTCATTTATTAGTGATAATTTCGTCGCGATGTATCTGCTACCCGAGCGAAGCCGGTTGCTGGTTTTAATAAATATTTTTAAATAAACCATTTCATATCTAACGCCTGTTCGATTATTTTCGTAAAGGATTCACTTAATTTATTATTGTAACAAATACAATTAAATTATAAAGGAGTTTTTAAAGAAATCAACATGTAATAAGGTGGCCGGTTAATTAGCCTCTGAGTGTATATGTAATTAGGCTTATTAAATATTATTAATTTGATTAGGCCTTTCAAGTCCTTTTCTGTAAAAGATATTATTATGTATTATAATATTTTTTTAGTTAAAAACATCTAACTTATAATAAAAAAAGATAAATTTAAAAAAGTCCACCCCGAACCCTACCCGACGCAAAGCTGCCCCCTTCCATGCTGTGCGGCAATGGACAACTTTAACAAGATATAATATATAATAACTATACCGACGCGTCGGTCCGAAACTAGTCGGGCATCCCCGAAATACAAATGTGAGTAAAACCGTATATCTATCCATCTATTTAAATAAAATGAATGGCCAAATGTGTTGCTAAGCGCAAAACTCGACTACGAATCGACCAATTCGGCTAATTTATTTTTAATTTTTTTCGTTAAGGTACAAGAAAGGTTCATATGGAGAGAAAAAACATAAAAATTGTGAGGAAAATATTAAAAACAACACTTTTATTTTGCCATACAAAACAAAGAGTAAATTGAAACACATGTCCACAGCTGTCAAACATTTGACGTCAATCAAAACAAAACAAAGGCGCTCGAGGATTATTTTTGGTATGCCTTCAAGTTGATTAGGCTGTATGGATATTAATCTATACCTGCCTAAGTTCGAATTAAGTCTAACATTGTACGAAATAGAAAACTTATTTTTGTAAGTAATCGTTGTTTATTATTGAGACATTAAATCAATAAAAAGTTATCACTCTGAAATTCTGAGTTTATTTTTTCTATTGAACTGCGACAGGCCTTTGACAGGACGAAGTCTGTCAGGGCAGCTAGTCTTTAATAAACATGATTATTACTCACGAAAGTTTTTATTGTAAAACCCTTTTTACATGTGTAATTCACATGTAAAAGGGCACATTCAGCGCAAATTCATAGTTTGCGATTATTCATTTATTTACTAAACTTACAACTATTATTACAGGTTAAAAACCTTCTGCAATAGCTAAGCAACTATAATAATTTCTGTATTCCATATTTTTTATTTATAACATACTATGAATTGTGTTATTTTAGTGAATTCAATCAGTGAACAATAAAATATGCCGGTCTTCTCTACAACGATTAATGGTTACGAAGCACAATTGAGGGATAAAACATGGAGACATACCGACTGCAGCACGAACTCACTATTATAATGGACACTATAAGCTTGGAGGAATATACCTACCCACACCCAATACATAAATTTGCTAGTTATATATATGTAATACTATCTTCCTGATGCTCACACGACAATTATCGATGACAATATCATTAAATTTTTCGATGTTTTCGTCAATGATGATGGACGATCGGAACGAGGCAAATCATGAACCACAGTACGACCCGCTTTAAACTCTTTGTGCCTCTCACACCATTGTGTTTTGGACATTGTTGAGTCCCCGTACCGTTTTACATTTTCAACGCTTCCGTACATAATGGGTATTTTGTTAGGAACCCAAAATTTCAGACAAACTCATTGCATGCACAACAAAATTTTCGACATTGCTCAATTCGCAGAACACAACAAACACCGACTTATTTACTGTTTCGCACAATATTAAAAAAAATAATACAAATACTCTTACGTCACGTTAGTAATCCAAACAAAATAAAAAAGGCAACATTAATATGATAAATGGTAAATTAATTCAGTTATTGTGTAACTAAGCCGTGCAAAAATGTTTACCCAACAATATTTGCTAATTGTTCCAGTTATAAATTAGGAATGTTATTTATGTTATATTTATGTAATAATATTATTATGTTATATTATTAAACTACGTCTCAATTTACCTCACTGTTATACTAACTTGTTACTTTTACACCTGAAGCTCTATGGAACGTTCACGACATAGGCTATGCCACCTGATGGTCCAAAACCTATTATTTTAGCCTCTCAATACTCATAGCAATATTTGACACATAAAGTATATAAATATAATCTTCATAATCGAGAAATGAAAAATAAATAAATCTGTAGGTAGGGAGATAGGTGTACATAATGCACATAACTATTCTAAAATCTCATTTTTATTGCCTTTATTCAGGACATAATCATACACATGACATATATATGACCATGAAAATACGCCTAATTTAATTTCAATTTGAATCGTATCATTCTAAGCAGAAGGGAAAATTAAATTAAAGCTAATATATTTTTAAACCCCAGTAGTTTAACTAACAGAAAAGCCGTTTTGAACTACTTCTACTATTAGTTTTAAAATACAACAAATTAATCTAATTAAATTGTATTTATTTTCTGCTGGATCCCATACCCATTATCTACGATTAATTACAACTCAGATTCCGCTCTGAATAAGGCAGGAAATACAGAAGTGCTTGATAAATACGTTTGGTGACTCGAAGAACCCATTGTCACAACAACCTAGACCATGCGGTAGAGAATTCAGAGTGAGGCTACATCTCTACGCAACGCCAAGGGATCAAGCCGATCTGAAATATCCTGGCAATCGATGATTCGAGTCGCTCTCCGTTGAATGCGGTCAAGAGAGAGAAGCTGGTACTGGGGTGCTCCTGCATAGATATGAGACCAGTATTCCATATGCGGCCGAACCTGCGCCTTATAAAGTTGTAGGCGGTGGGCTAAATTTGATTGATTTTGAACTTTCTTTACACTATACACCCTTACTATAAGATGTCCACGTTGCAACAATATTTTTCTGTAATAGCGGTATTTAGCCCGCCAAAGCAAAGCCGTTACGTTTTGTTAGTTAGACAGACATGCAGTGTACAAGATGGGCCTGGAAGTTAAATGTGATCCGAATTCAAATTCTTTGTTTGCATGCTTGCTCTTTTTGTATTTTGATATCAGTGATTCCTTTTTTAGGCTTGTGGTGAAATCAACGATAACTCCATCATTTGTTTAAGTAAATAATGTATCTAATCTCGGACTGCTAAATTTGGTTTTCGGGGTCCAAGGTTTAGCCTAGCTGTTGGATTATGCCGATGAGGATATTATTAGTTTTTTTTGGGCAAGTTACGAATTTCGAATACTACTGTAGTAGTCGATCACTCCGTCCCTTCTATTTTATCCAGCCTATTTTCAAGAGACTTGCTTTTATATTCGTTGTTCTCCTGTTCCAGTTGTTTCGTTTTTTAATGAAAATGAACCAGCTTTCGTAGGTCGTCATGTTTAGAAGATACGGTTTCTACCGATTTTATGATTTCGTGGTTTTGAGTCACTATTTTAGCCACAGTGTTTGTTATTGTATTGAATTTAAGTTCTGGTTTGGCAATGAGATAATTAAGCATAATATTCTTTACGTCGTTTACGACGTTTACACTGTGTTTACACAAACACTCTGGCTAAAATAGTGACTCAAAACCACGAAATCATAAAATCGGTAGAAACCGTATCTTCTAAACATGACGACCTACGAAAGCTGGTTCATTTTCATTAAAAAACGAACCAACTGGAACAAGAGAACAACGAATATAAAAGCAAGTCTCTTGAAAATAGGCTGGATAAAATAGAAGGGGCGGAGTGATCGACTACTACCTTAGTATTCGAAATTCGTAACTTGCCCAAAAAAAACTAATAATATCCTCATCGACATAATCCAACAGCTAGGCTAAACCTTAGACCCCGAAAACCAAATTTAGCAGTCCGAGATTAGATACATTATTTACTTAAACAAATGATGGAGTTATCGTTGATTTTACCACAAGCCTAAAAAAGGAATCACTGATATCAAAATACAAAAAGAGCAAGCATGCAAACAAAGAATTTGAATTCGGATCACATTTAACTTCCAGGCCCATCTTGTACACTGCATGTCTGTCTAACTAACAAAACGTAACGGCTTTGCTTTGGCGGGCTAAATACCGCTATTACAGAAAAATATTGTTGCAACGTGGACATCTTATAGTAAGGGTGTATAGTGTAAAGAAAGTTCAAAATCAATCAAATTTAGCCCACCGCCTACAACTTTATAAGGCGCAGGTTCGGCCGCATATGGAATACTGTTCTCATATCTATGCAGGAGCACCCCAGTACCAGCTTCTCTCTCTTGACCGCATTCAACGGAGAGCGACTCGAATCATCGATTGCCAGGATATTTCAGATCGGCTTGATCCCTTGGCGTTGCGTAGAGATGTAGCCTCACTCTGCATTCTCTACCGCATGTATCATGGGGAGTGCTGCGAGGAATTGTTCGGACTTATACCGGCCGCAACGTTTCGCCATCGTTCAACGCGACAAAACTTTCATCCCCATCACCTGGATAATTGGCAATCCACCACCTTGCGGTTTTCCAGAAATTTTTTGCCTCGCACAACCAACCTTTGGAACAAATTGTCGCCTGCGATGTTTCCGGACCGATACGACCTTCAAACCTTCAAGAAAAGAGCGTACTCCTTTCTCAAAGGCCGGCACCGCACTTGTGACTCTTGAGTTGCAGGTGTCTATGGGCGACGGTAGTCACTTGGTGACCCGTCTGCTCGTTTGCCCTCTATAATATAAAAAATAAAAAAATATTTAGGGCTAGTGTAGTCTTTTTGAATTAATTTACATTTATTTTTATTTCGTGTTAATTAATGTCCTGGATATCTAGTGCTTGTATTGTTATATGGTTTTGGTTCTTAACCTTATATTTTGGTTTTGCCTAGGACCACTAAATGCTTGAACTTTGTCTAAACAAATTATCATCATCCTCCGCGCCTTTTCCCAACTAAGTTGGTGTCGGCTTTCAATCTAACTAAACAAATTATGTTCAAAATGATTTGAAATTATTGTTACTGTTAAATAGATTTTTTTCACTGCATACCTACTGACTGCAAGCTGTTTATCAACTGCTGAATTCTTGGTTCGGTGCTATTTAAAGCTAAACGCATATAAGCCCTGGCATCCAAACTATTTCTATTTTTATTTTCAACAACTAATATGTGGTAGAAAACAATTTTAGGTAACGTTTACAATTTCTCGAATTTTGAAGAAATATATCGGTTTTTGGCTTCAAAAATGTTCAAGATTAATTCCTGTCTCGAATATATCCTTGCAGTTACTATCGAGTTATATTTCAATTAACTCTTCTACAGGTCCTTCTGTAATGCCAATAATTAAAAAAACTGCACATGTATTCCCCAATAGTGGGAACTAAAACAGAGGAATACAGTACGAACCGAGCGAAACTAACTATGACTTGAGACACCACACACACGGCCGTCTCATCCCAAACTAGGCAAAGCCTGTACTATGGTAACCAGACTGTTAATCTAGACATGGAAATGCATTGCGGTCGATTTAGGTATCTGGAAGATACTGTTGTTATAATAGTGCTATATATGATTTTTTGATTTGATTTAACAAAACAAGAACGACGACAAGTAAGTTGGATTGAACGTAATAGAAAGATATATTATGAAGGGATTGTGTCGTATTCAAATTACCAGAATTTAATCATCAATATGTTTGAGCAATAAATGTGTTTATGTCAAAGGTTTGGAAAAAGTATCTTGGTTAAAAAGTATTCTAAATAGTAATAATATAAATAATTTGGAAGATAAAGGCTGTCCTAGTTTGTTAAGCCTGTACAAACAATAAGAACATTGTTATGATTCGTATAGTTGTATTTATCACGATACCATATGTGCTTTAAAAAATGTTTTATGTCTAAATAAATGGTGTATAAATACTACATTTTTAAAATAAACATTTGCTTGTTTTATTTTAAGCTATATGAAAGAATTCCCTACGATTGTAATGCAGTACCAGACGCGTGAACTCAATATAGGTACCTATGTGCTTTAACTAAATTTATTTTCTTACTTTCATAGTAACTATTCACTAATCTGTGGTATTATATCATACACCAATGTTTCTTATCGATTGAACTAATTCATGTATCTTAGAATCGCTCACTAGTTCATCGTTAATACTCTTTCCGGCTCTATCATCAGACTCTGCTCACCATCTGTGTGTAACTTATTCATTGAGATCATTCCAATGAGTCCAAACACTATACTACCACTGCCGTAAATTGGTGAAGTCACAGAATACTAAATTTCAAATCGATCAGACGTGTTGAAAGTTGTTCACATCCCTACTGAATAGATTTTGTTGATTCGTATCACGTCACCATTCAAACAAAAAATCCTACTAACACGTTTAGAATCATAAAGGCCTAATTCGAAAAATTGGAAAATTCAATTCTTCATATAAATTGACTTCAAAACAGACAGGAACCTACAATATACAACGATTTACTATTAACGTCTGTCGAAAAATCTATATTGCATGAAAGAATAATCTTTAAATGGGTTGCCTCAAAAAGCGTGTTTTTTTAATTAAGTCTCTATAATTCTAAAGGTTGTGAGGATAAGGAGGATAAGGCAAAAACTACTGAAGCGATTGCGATGAAACTTGTAGGCGTGTAGATAGCTGTAGACCTGTATAAACACAAAGGCTACTTTTTATCCCGATATTCCCAGGGCATCGGGATTTATGCGGGTGTAACCGCAGGCCGCAGCTAGTACTAAATTAAATTACTCCATACATTTAGGAGCTACGATGATACAGATAGACACACAGATGAACAAGTTAAACTCATAATTCTCAGCAGCAACTCTTGCTCTTTTGCGTTCAAGAGTTAAAAACCAAACTACTCATAAATATGCATTAAAAATTGCTAAATATTTTGATATAATTAGGTATATGATACAAATCTAAATGAATAAACATATTTTTTTTATAAAGCATATTAGTACCTTTCGTGTAACACTAACACTATTGTACCTGAAGATCTGACTTTTAAAAAGAGTTGCCATGAGTTTCTTTGCCAGTATTCTTTTCATAAGGCTCTACGCATTTTGGAAACTGGAAGTTATAGATCGACACAAGCAGGCAGTAGATTTTGGTGTTTTCACCTAATTTACCTCGACAAGCTAGCACATGGTGTGGCGTCTGTTTGCGCCGATCTATGATTTTAACTCTAGCTTCAATTTAACGTTCATAAATGTCACTTAGTGTCTTAAATGAATAAATGATTTTGAATTTGAATTTGAATTGAAAGTAACGATGGTAACACAGTACTAGTATTCTTGTTAACCCCTCCAGCTAAGCTAAATGCTTGTGTTAGGAGTGGGTTCACGTCGGTAGTGCACTGGGTGGGGTTCGAACCCACAACCACTCGATCGCAAGTCCGATGCCTTATCCATTACGCTACCGCCGCTTTTCTAAAATACGGACATAAGTATAGGTATTACATTTTTTTAATAATATGTATCGCTAAGAGCAATTATTGCTCTGAGATGTACCGTAATACGACAAGGATCTCTTGGTGCGTGCCCCACAGTCAATGTCATCCACGCGTTAAAAGGGCCTTAACACACTATACCTATGTACATTATATTAAAGTATACCTTAGATTTTTTAGAATCATTTACAGCTATGGAGCTAGATAAGATATTGTTTAGCCAACAGGTATTTTCGTTAAAGATTATGAATAGCAATAGGTGTTTATGCTTATGCTTGTTATAATCTTTTGCAGCAGGCGTCACATAAACTGCATGTTGAAAATAATTCAATTTAAGATGCTGTTAGATACACTACCTATTATACATATACTAGCAACCCGCCCCGGCTTCGGACGGGTACAAATTACACACCAAAACCTTCCTCACGAATCACTCTGTCTATTAGTGAAAACCGCATGAAAATCCGTTCAGTAGTTTTAATATGTAGTGATTTGTTTCTAATATACCTACCTACCTATTGCTATTTTAATATTTGTATATTTTTGCTTTAAAACTATAAAAACGAAGAAATTTTATGTATTTAGGTATCTAGTCTGTAATGATAAATAAAATACCTAGAATGATATTAAACTTGTTGAAACTATTATGAAAGTATTTTTAAAAATAAATTTTTATCTTCCGTAATTATCCAATTATAAAAATAATATTTAATCTTACAAGTCATATTTATCAGAACATTAGACGAAAAATCAGTAAAAAAGCAGTAAAATCTTCATTGCATTTCATTATAACTATTCGATACTTAACCATCTACATTTTTATTCATCTATCAGTCAGTAAGATTTAATCACGATCGAAGTACATATTATTCGTCGTTTATGTTGTTACTAGCTGTTGCCCGCGACTTTGTTCGCGTGGAAATTTTGGTGAAATCTATCCCGAACCGCACTATTTTCCGGCCTCCGTGCTATTCCAGACTATAATCTATCTCTGTGACCAATTTCATGCAGATCAGAAAGAGAGCTTCGCCTTTATAATATTAGTAAGATGTATGATATGATGTATTATAAAGTCCTTAACGAACAGGCTAAGACAATCGATTTTTAGAACCTGAGCTTATCGTTTTAAAACAAGCAAATTCTTCAACTCTATAATATTATTATATATAGATAGCAATACGTTAATACCTATTATCTTCTTACACATCAATACGTAGGTATTCATTTCCTTACCTTGAATTATAACTCAGGCTAGATTGTTTAAAAAATTCTTATCTGCTCTAAGCCTTAAATGTCGATTGACGCACTCATCACAGCGACTACAACTTACTGTACTACCCTTATATAACAGCCATTACCTAGATAAAAGAAAGATAAACATATCTATTCAGCAAATAGAGGTTGCTTAGGTAAGTATGAGACGTTGTGTTCCTTACATCCGAATAACTTATCACCGATTTTCTAAAAAAATTTACAGAAGACCGGTGCCAAAATAACCTTGCCTTGTGTTCCTAAAATCTCCTGAGCTCGTAAGGAGACATTGTAGTCTGAGGAATAGGATTGAATTGCAATGGAAACAATAGGTAGTTCCTCTTTGAATGCATCGAAGTTTACCTCTTCTACTTCTACTTAACCAATAAAATCATAACCATGATATGTTCATTCAAGTCCATAATATACATACTTATATACATAATATACATACTTATTGGCCGAGCGAGCATAAGAATTTAAGTTTTCGTTATTCTGGAATATTTAATGCGTCGCCATAACTGCTGCATTTAAATCACTGAACTGAGAATTAAGTTCTGTGGTTTGAAACCTTATCTCATTCACCATGGGAGTAGACATTGGCCCTATTATCCATCCATCCATCAGCCTATTGCGGTCTACTGCTGGACACAGGCCCCTTTCAACGTGCGCAATAGCACCCGGTCCTCCGCCTTCCGTTTAACTTCGGGGGACCGGACTCTGTTATACTAGAATTAATTTATATGAATATTATTATTTTTAAAAGAGACAGCAGAACTCTGATTTCGTCTTGCACGTTTTATAACTTCTTCCTCCAACAAGAAAGCCAGATAACACTGCTAGCTGCTCATACTTTCATATGTTTTCAAGGATTAAACGTAATCTACATTGTTAGTCATGCATTGGCGACTTCGCTCTTGATGGATGATACTTAGTATAGGTACATTTTGAAAAGACAATAATTCATTATTATCTGTATTCTGTAATATATAACCATACCACGCTTTCCGCAATATAACTTTTGTCAAAACTATTGTAATAATGTGAGTACGTTGACATGACATTCGTAAGTAATTATATGTTTATCTCATCAATGTTAAAATATGTACTTGATAAGAGAAATTACCCTATTATAAACTACTATTGGAATGAGAACCATGTCCAACAGTGAACACCTTTAAATCAGAAAAAGAAAACAACTTCTAATGTGCTCCCTGGACGTTCATGCGGCATGACATGCATTACGTGGTTTCATGCGTGCATGATCGTCTAATTGCAATGATTGATGCGCATGACATGCAAACTACGTGCATGACATGCAAACTACGTGCTGGCAGTTGATTGACAAGTCCTTCTATTTTTTCATCCTGCAAGCTATGATTGACATGCAGGTCATGCAGCATGATCGTCTACATATCGGCATATTATGCAATATCATTGTATAATTGGAAACAAAATTCTTATAATTAATCGTAATCTTATGTATCCTGTTTCTATTTATTTATTTTCTCATTTATTAAGAAGGAGCATCAACAATATACATTTCGTCGCCTTAGTGCTTATTTGTCCTATCTACCATTAATAGATTTTTACAGGACGAAGAGTTTTGTGCTCTATTGAAATAATAAGAAATGGTTTCAAGATCTAAAAGTCTTTCTCAATACATGAGTTACCAATGAATTGATTGTTATAATTTTCATCTATGGATGGTAACTAAATATACCTTATTTTACAGATTTTGTATGGAGATAGAACAAAAATGCACAAATAAAATTACGAATGTGGAGTTAAGACACACCTCATTAGAGATAGCACAAAATGACCGTTCAACTTGTGCGTGCTTATTTGTCCTAAGTGCCAAAATGTACATACAGGATGTACATTAATGCAAGTGCCTTTTGAATATTTTTTTTGACTTTTGATAGTTATGATGCTTTAAAATTAAAAAAACTTGTACCTATTTTTTTTACTTTTTAGTTTTTAATGAACAAGCATAAAACACTTTAAACTAAAACACTACTTTAAACTAACCCCTTTACTTAAGAAGCTGCTTAAAAATACCCCGCCTAATGATAAAAAAAATACTAGCTAGTGAATCCTACTAATATTATAAACGTGAAAGTTTGTGAGGATGTATGGATGTATGGATGTGTGGATGTATGGATGTGTGGATGTATGGATGTGTTGATGTATGGATGTTTGTTACTCTTTCACGCCAAAACTACTGAACCGATTGCGATGAAACTTGGTATGTAGATATCTGGAGACCTGGATTAACATATAGGCTATTTTGTATCCCGATATTCTCAGGGGATCGGGCCTTACGCGGGTGAAACCGCGAGGCGCTGCTAGTTATCTATATAATATTAAATTAAAATCAATTGCAACATGTATGACGGAGCTTTACTTGAGAACGGCTCAAACGATTTGGATAATTATTTTTTTGTTGTGTTCCTTATTCTCAGGACACGGTAGCGGTGCATGGCGCTAGTGTACCAGCAAGTAGGCCCTTAAATCATATAACGAAACAGTTAAGTTAGTTGCTAAGCGTTTTAAAACCACACTTTAATTAGTTAATAAATTCGTAAGTACCTACCTTTATTTTACATACATACCAAATAACTTGTCATTTTCTGCTTTCCTGTGGTAATTAGATGTTGGAAAAAAGTTATTAAAACAAAATAAAAAAAGTAATCGTTCTTGATAAGAAGATAAAAATAACGAAGATATTACTGAAAAATAGTTAAAGAAATAAAATATTTTAACATGACAAACCGGGAATCAATATTTTCTTCTGCGTCTAGGCCAACAAATTATGTTACTAATTAATATAAAATAACAAATGAATGCACTCTTAGGCTTAGCATTGACGTTCTTCAAAGTCATTAAAAACAACATCCTGTTTCAAAATCATAACGGACTTGATTGTAAATTAAAAAGTACTGTCTGTTCAGTTTGCGATTGCGTCTGCTTATTTTAACTTTTGAAATATGTTCCAGACATAATTAGGCACTTGTCTAAAGTAATCTAATCACAAAAATACAATAAATTAAATGATTTTAACAATATTTTCGGTATATATTGTGGTGTCGCCAGCCACAGTGACAAATCATACAAAATGGCGGACATGGCGTCGTGACCTGTGATTGGTCGATTGGGTGGACATAGAACACTCAAGCACTCAACTTCTCTTACGATGTGGGATATAAAACAAAAACTGGACATAGAACAAATAAGCACAAAATTTTCATTACGGTATCGTGTCACACATAAAATTCAAATAGATTTTTTGTTGCTTTAAAAGCATAAAGTTTTAAATATTTCATAACCAACAGGTGTGAAATTTGGGTCTTAACAATACTGCATTTAAAGTTAATTTTCGATAAATGTGGTCGATAGGACAAATAAGCACTAAGGCGACGATATGCTATATTATGCTTTACATTATAGACACGCACAGCATTCTGTACTATCTGTATTGACTGAATAAAATGATTATACCCATCGAGATATTTACGCTAGTAATAATAACTCAGTGATTATACCAAGCGATTGTCATGCTGCATGATGGACTCTCAATAGGTCCTTCATGCAGCATGATGATTCAGCATATCATGCCGCATGAACGTCTAGGGAGCACTTAAAAGAGAAAAAGCCAAACTGAAATTAAATTTTGCCTTTGTTGGTAGGTACTTACAACGTAGTAGTACCAAGGTAGCTTAGCATGTATAACATAGGTACTCACTTAGTCTTTAAAACATACTATTTAGATAATAATAATAATAACTCGACACATCTCACACACGGCTGTCTGATCCCAAACCAGGCAGAGCCTGTACTATGGTAACCAGACTGCTGATAAACATACTTATATATTTCTAAATACATACATATTATAGATAAATTACACCCAGACACAGAACAAATTATCGTGCTCATCACACAATTATTTGTCCTGGGTGGGAATCGAACCCACGACCTCTGGCTTAGCAGTCAGGGTCACTAACCACTAGACCAACAGGCCAGTCAAAAGATACACGAGCGTTGCGCGTGGGTTACCGTAACGTTGTATATTATATATTATGTAGGCCGCAGGCATCACAATAACAAACTACAGACACAATGAGCTCAACAGAGCTGCGCGCCAGCAATCTTTCCGACCTCACCTTAGTTATTTAAATAGTTTTAACTTGAAGCTTACAAAAGGTTTATTATTGATCAGAAGTATAACCACAGATTACTAATAGTAGTTACTATGAGATTACTTTTTATAACGGACTAGTTGCGCCCCGCGGTTTCCCCGCGTAACTCCCTCGTTAAGTTTTCTCTAATTTTCCGGGTAACTTTCTTAACTTTTTCATACTTAAGAACCTTCTCCTGACGATAACAAACTCAAAAAAAAGATTTTGCGAAATCGGTCCAGCCGTTTACACATGATGCCGTGATCAAGGGAAATATGGATTCATTTTTATATAGGTATATAGATTATCGCATAATATCTCATCTTTAGATCAGGGGTCGGCAACCTTTTGACAGGCAAGGGACACTAGATGGCAAAATAAATAAAAACGGGCCGAGCCGCACTTGTGAAAATAAAAAAAAACACAAATACTATGAAAAATTGCTAAAATAACAGCAATTTAATTCGTACACGTAATAGTTGTAGTTTGGACGTTATAGGCCGAAAAAACATTTTCTAAATTTTATTAGAAAGAAAGAAAAGAAAGAAAGAAAGAGAAACATTTATTCTGACATTCACAGGACCGCACACAATTATTACAATAAAAAATGAAAAGAAATAAAACTGTAAATAACTATTGCCCTGTGCAACGCCAGAAAAGGCACATATCTCAGCATATTGCTGCAGACATAAAGATTGCAGCGCTGATATTCTGATAGGGCCTACGTCCGGCGACATCTCGTGTGAGCAGTGTAGTGAGGTGTCAATATAAGTAGAAATGAGAAAGAATTACAAATCATAAATGAAAACTACAAAGAAAACAGATAAGTGATTTTATATAAAATTCGGAGTGAACTGTGAAGTTTGAGGTTGTATTTGGGAGGCTATTTTTTGTTACCAGTTTAGTTTTAATTTTACCTATCAAACCCTTATTTTGTTGACTCATGTGTAACTGTCCGTCCGTTAATACACTTACTAATTTTGTGCCCATGGTAATTGCTTTGAGACTAGTGCTTGTTCTAAGTTGCAAAACAAATCTAAACTGTAAAAGCTCCACATAGACATAAGTTCTTATCGATTCCACAAACAAATATTAAAATCTGAGCAGTAGCTGAAACATCATTACTTTCGTCGGCAGCTCTAGAGAACCATTTAAATGGCTGTGCTTTGTCCCGGAGTTGCTGACATAAATTATAGCTGAAGACTTCAGTCCGCCGCGTCGGATTCGTACGTTCTTGCAGAAAGACATATTTTCACGCCCACGCCTGCTCATTTGCTCGTTCGCGGGCAAAGCTTCTTTCTTACTCTTTAATTAATGCATTTATTTAAATTTATTTACAAAACAATCACGGGCCGCAAGTAGGATGGCGGCGAGCCGCGTCTTGCCGACCGCTGCTTTAGATAAATGTTGGGTAGACCCATTGTGAAAATGTAAAATAAAAACAAAAATAACCATAGTAACAAGCTCGTTTGGACATTTTATTCATGTAAATTTGCACATATAATTAATACAAATTATGGTCGTGTAAATTGGGATCTATGATAAATAATTATAACAAATAGCTGGTTTAGGACACTGTATTATTTATACTGTATTTGATTAGAATGCCAGCCATTGTTAAAATTTTGATGACTCATTGGAATATAAAAAGGCAGTCTCGGGGGTGTGGCATTACAAATACTGTCTTACAGCTAAGTTTACATAATGAGATTTTTATTGTGATAATGATAAACACAAACTTAAACTATGTGAACATTCTACTTCCTGAATTGCTACTATATGCATGTATGAGTTCTTACTATTTTACATAGGGTTCCTCAACTTCTAGGACATTAAGTGCAGAGCTATGTCATTATGTCAACTAAATTCCTAAAAGATTAATGTGACAAAACCTATATTGTCTACATGTCGTACATCACAATTTTTCCTAAAGTTATCTGTACAGTTTGTGTAATTTTAAGACATCTAGTGTATGCCAATTACTATACATTTTCAGATTAATAACTTTATGCTGAGCAGCCTGTGTATTATATACTTTGCTGCTGACTGGTCACAAGACTTGCATAACTAGAGTTCAGCATAATGTCTTCAATATGTAGTCATACACAATTTCCATTCTCAAATAATTCAGGATTGCTAACAAAAAACTCTAGATACAAAGTAAATTATTCACAAAGAAATTCATAAATAAACTTTTTATTAAAATTGTATAAGACTGAAATACTTTGTATGTTGACACTACTGATTTCATGAATGCATGATCATTCATTTCAGAGAGCAATGTAATATTATTTTTCAGACTCGTTTTGTTCAGGTGTGACAATATTCAACCATGGGTGCTGAAGGCACTCATAGGCAGTTGCACGCCGATTCGGATCGAAGTCCAACATAGGCCTTAAGAAATCAGCAAATTCTTCAGCATCAGACTGACTCCACTCATATTTCTCAGTAAGCACAGACACTAAGCCCCATGGTTTTAAGCCAGTTATATTTCTCAACTCTCCCTTTTTATTAAAAAATACTTTAGAATATTTTCCAGAAGCTGCAATCCTCTTGGGAATGTCACCTAGGAGTTCTATAATATGAGCAAGGTGATCTTCATCTCGGCTGTAACCATCACCTGAATGTGGTTCAAACAAATAATCTCCTGTAGCCAATTCAAATGCCATACAAGCTGTGCTCCATATATCTGCAGATGTGCCATAACCAGCACTCAGCAACACTTCTAAAGACCTGTACTGTCTTGTCTGAATATCTTCTGTAAAGTGCCTGTGCACCCAACAAGCATTTCCTAGATCAGCTATCTTCACCTCAAGGTCGCAGATATCAAAAGCAGGATCTAGTTTTTTTTCTAAGGATTTACCTTTAGTAGATTGTGAATTAAAAGACGGTGGAGTATCAGTCATCTCTCCCTCAGACATTGGAGTTCCTGCATCATCCCCACAGCCATATTGTTTGGTCCTAACCTGAACAGCATCAGCATCTGTATCAAAAGCTTCCTCATCTGCTTGTTCTAAATCATTACATCCATTGATATTAGGTTCATTTTCAGATCGAGTTGTCTCAATCACACTTGCCTCTTCAGGAGTCTGAGGTGAATCATCATTGTCTTGTGACATTGGCGCTGACTCACTATTATTTTGTAGTTTCTTCTGCTCCTCCATTTCTTCAATTTGTTCCATTTGTTTTTTAAGTAGCATTGATTGGCGCTTAGCTTTCTTCTTTAATTTTTTCTTTTTATTTCTACTCATTTTAGCTGTTACTACTTGTTCTTGGAATTCCTTCGGTGCAGTACTAATCAGGGAGTGAGGAAGCCTCAAGCCTAAGGAATGTAGTTCAGTGGCTTCTGCTGCCAATTTACGAATATAAGGTTCATCAACACAAACCAAAACATTCTCTGGTTTAATATCTGTATGAATTATCTTACATTTAGTATGAAGGTAGTCCAAACCCTCCAGAACTTGATGTATTATTGTTTTGACATTATCTCGTGGTATACCTCTGTAATTAGACTTGAGTATCAACTTCAGTAGGTGGTGACCCAAAACTTCAAACACCATGCACACATGGGTTCCATTCACACCAGTTATTTTAAAGTCATTTAGCAACTGTACGGTTTTATTTCTCTTGGGGTCCGCTGGGTCGCTGTCTCGGACTGCTTTTAATATTTTAATTTCATCTAAAGCTGTCTCAGTGAAATGAGGAGCAGATTTAACGACTTTTAAAGCGACAAAACGTTTGTCGACTAAATCCCAACATAACCACACAGTGGAGAAATGGCCCCATCCCAATTTTCTAGTGACGTGGTACCGATTCAGGAATAAGTCTCCTATTTTGACAGGATGGTAACCACCCTTGCAGTAGTCGGCGCTATCTTCCTGTTCCTCGTCGTCGCTTGCGTACTGTTCGTCTTCATCCTCCTCAATCGTCTCATTGGAAGAGCTATGTGTAGGTTCTAAACGATTCTGATTCTGGTTGCGCAGACCATTTCCTTGTCCACCAGCCCCGTGATCCTCCTCACGATTTTTCTTTTTACCGAGTTTATGCCGTTTCTTTTTCGCCTGAATGGCGAGCACTCTCCTATTTACATCTGATTTAGAACTCATTTAGCAAATTAAACACTTTCAACAACGCCAATATATATATAAATTTATCTTTTCATCTCAAATCTTTTTGTTTGAGTATGGCGGCCGGTCGTAGAACAAAATGCGCTCGAACATGAACTCCAAGTGTTGCTGTCTAAAAAATCACATAGAACCAAAGACAATAAAGGCATTTTTTTCTCTTATTTTCGTAAATAACCGCACAAGCGCATCTTTTTTAATACCTCCTAGTACCAACAAACTTGAATTTTATAAAATGTATTAATAATCTCTCAAAGTCTTCAGTATTACACTAAAAATTATTCTTAAATTCATATAGTAAGATATTATTAATTATTCATGTCACTTTCACTGTTTACGATTCAGATAAGTGACTTAAAAAAATCGGTTGTCTGTAAAGTCGGTTTACTGACGATATTTGAACGTGACAACGTCATAGGAACTCCTCAGAGCGAGGTAACGCAGCATGAGTCATGTTTTTTCGTGCATGCAGCCGGCTCCATCGAATTATAAGACGTTGTCACGTCAAAAATAATTATTTCTAGCTTATATATTCTTGATTACAAGTTATGTTACGTTACGTACCAACCAATGACTCTGTAGCCAGACTTATTGTGTTTTTAAAAAGATTAAAACATTATTTTGATCTCCGAAGCTTGGCACACTGTCTTAATTTCTATGCTTACACATAATGGCGCGTTTACACGCTGGCGTTCAAACCGACATTCAACGAGCACATTCAACGACGCAAGCGTGTGAACAGGCTGTTTGTGCATGCCTGCGTGAATGTGATCGCGCTTGGCGCCGATCGGGACGACTAACGCCTGCGTTCACACGCTCGCGTTCAAACCGACATTCAACGACGCAAGCATGTGAACAGGCTGTTTGTGCATGCTTGCGTGAATGTGCACGCGCTTGGCGCCGATCGGGACGACTGTCGGTTTTTTGACACACTTCAAAGGGTGAATGTGCTTGTGTGCCTGTTTACACACACACACACACGCTCTCGGCCGCGTTAGTATAGTTTTCATCTTCGTGGCATACAGACGACGTAACGATCGAAATTAATTTTTGACGACACCAAATATATCGGAGTGGTCTGAACCTTTATCATGCATGAATCGAAAGCAAAAGAAGACTTCAGAAAGATGTTTCTGAACTATTCTTTTAGTAAAAATAAATATTGTTTATCAGGGCCCAAAAAAATATGAAACAAAATAGTGCCAATTCTTAGGATTAAAGTTAGTATTGATTGATTGACGGTTAGAGAATTGTAACTAATTGCATATCAATGATGTGCAGTAAATAAAATAGATTTATGTATGCCTTAAAACAGTTACGAAACACATTTAATGAAGAAGCCGCCCCCAATGCTTATCATGGTTAATTATGTTCATGTTTATTAGAAATAATAAAAAATTATATTCAAAAGTTAGCGAGGATAGTAAATTCATTCAAAGAGATCCCACTAAAGTAAGAAACGAATTATGTAAAAGCACTCTTCGATGTAAAAATAGTTATAACGCATGTCAAATAAAAAAATCAAATTTAAAGTTTTGGCTACTTGAAAAGTGTTTTTACACCATAAATGATTTTTTAATTGTAAAACCTAATAGTTTTAAGTAAAATTTCGCATGCATAATTATGTCGGGCTGTTTTTTTTTCAATAAAAATAGATCAAGGCCAAAGCAGTAGCTCCCACGAGATCTACGTCTACATCGTCTCCCATGTTTGCACTGACTACCATGTCCACAGAACACTAATACCCTACGGACCATGCCTGCAAGTGTGTGAAACAGGGCTGCCAGAGTGTAAATTGGATACAAAATTGGTATAATATCGGTTATCTTTTGTATCCTGTTTGTATAGTAGATTGCATTGCATAATTGGATACAATGTCATTGCTGATGTTATAGCGTAAAAAGTACGTACATACACATAGAGATACTTAAAACAAATCATGTCTGTGATAAACTGTTAAATCCTTATACGTTAAAGTTAAAACACCTTTTACTAAAATCCCCAAAGAGTGACGTTCTATAGTTGTACAACACTGATTTTGTATAATAGTACATGATTTTGTATAATTTCCGAGTCTTAGCGGTATAAAATAAGTTGTCTTTACTGGCAGCCCTGGTGTGAAAAGCTTGCGTGGCATGCTGCGTGGCAGGCTGCCCGCCGAGCTGCGTGCCATGCTACTTGCCAGGCTGCACGGCGTGCGTGTAAACGTACCATAAACGTTAGTGACCATCATTTCAATACAATATCAAATCAATCAATAAAACAATGCCACTGCAAAAATTCTATATTATAACTATAATGTACTAATTCCAGGTTAAAAAAAACCTAGCCCTTTTTTTTATACGGACTCTATCTCGCGTGTAGAATTATTATTATTATAAATCATTTATTGTTTGAAACACGGTCGTGTACATTGATGTTAATGAATTAAAATAAGTGTTCAACTTAGTTCGCAGATCGCATGCAAAATATTTAGATTACAAAATGTTAATGGAGTATTTAAGTTACATTAATAAAATTAATTACTTTATTTTATTATATAAATTAAACGATAAGAAATGAAGTCGAAAAAAATGTAAAATAATAGTCCACGTCAGGAATGGCTGTTATTTGTTCGATCTTAGTTTTTTTTAAATAAAATAAAAAATTACCCTCAAGTTGGCGGGGAGAAGTCGTTTTTTTACATTTTTTTTTTGCTCTTTCAACTGTTCGTTAACTGTTCTTAACTGTTCGATTAAAAATTTTTATTTGTTCGATCTCAGTTTTTTTTTAAATAAAATAAAAAATTACCTTTAAGTTGGCGGGGAGAAGTCGTATTTTTACATTTCTTTTTTGCTATTTCAATTGTTCGTTAACTGTTCGTCGTTGTTTGCTCAATCTTTTTTTGTTCAATCTTAGTTTTTTTTTAATAAAATAAAAAATTACCCTCAGGTTGGCGGGCAAAAGTCATTTTCAATTTTTTCTTTTGCTATTTAAACTGTTCCTCATTGTTCGATCGAATAAAATTCGGGTCTGGCACTCGTCGGTCGCTCCCGCGGCTCGCTCGGCTCGTGCGTTATGGTCACAGTTCTAACCTAACCTAAACCTAGCCATTTCTTTTCAATTGACTTATCTTACTAATGTTAAATCGTCTGTAACTTAATACTAAAGTCCCCTTTCTGATGTCGCCCGCTCTCGCATCAAGCGTATAATCCATTTGGATATTAAAATTTTAGGCGTGCAACTGAATTACTAAGTGAGCGACAGAAACGGGTAGGTTGAGGTTAGGTTAAAACTGTGACCATAACGCACGAGCCGAGCGAGCGAAGCGAGCGAACCGCGGCAGCGGCCGGCGAGTGCCAGAACTGAATTTCATTTGATCCATCAATGACAAACAGTTAAAGAACAGTCGAAATAGCAAAAAAAAAAAATACTTTTCCTCGCCAACTTGAGGGTAATTTTTTATTTTATTTAAAAAAAAAACTAAGATGAACAAATAAAAATTTTGATCGAACAATGACGAACAGTTGAAATAGCAAAAAAAAAAATTACTTTTCCCCGCCAACTTGAGGGTAATTTTTTATTTATTTAAAAAAAAAACTAAGACGAACAAATAAAAATTTTGATCGAACAATGACGAACAGTTAACTAACAATTGAAATAGCCAAAAAAAAAATGTCTAAAACCGACTTCTCCCCGCCAACTTGAGGGTAATTTTTTATTTTAATAAAAAAAAAAAACTATGATCCAACAAAAAAAAATTTTGATCGAACAATGACGAACAGTTAACGAACAGTTGAAATAGAAAAAAAAAAGGTTAAAAAACGACTTCTCCCCGCCAACTTAAGAAAGCTTTTTTTTTTATTTATAAACAAAAAACTAAGATCGGACAAATAAAAATTTTGATCGAACAATGACGAACAGTTAACGAACAATTGAAATAGCAAAAAAAAATTGTAAAAAAACGACTTCTCCCCGCCAACTTGAGGGTAATTTTTTATTTTATTTTTAATAAAAAAACTAAGATCGAACAAATAAAAATTTTGATCGAACAGTTAGGAACAGTTAACGAACAATTGAACAGTATGACAGCCCACCCGGCTCGCCATCATTAGCGTCTTTTCCTTTGTCTATGACATAGACAAAGGAATAGTGACAGGCCGAGGAAATAATCGCTGCACAGATAAAATATGTACTTATTTTAATCTGTGCATGGATTTCAAAATGGATTTAATCCTGTTTATTATGTAATTTTATATTTTAAGTAATTATATATTATTAATTAAACTAAAGCTATTTAAATTTGATTTATTATGGGCATTTTAAAATTTTGGGTAAAAATCACAATGAGCGTATACTATAGGTACATAAATATAAACCTTATTAGTAGCAATATTTTGATTACACTATGTAACGTGTACGCTCCCGTAACGTAGTCTTGGCCCTTGCCTGAAAATCAGCGCCATGCCCTGGCAACTCGGGAACAAATTTTTATTTTTTTTAAAGAGACATCTTCACCTGAAGCATAAAACTGTTATTCTACGTTACCATATTTTACCGTCAGACATTTAAGGTATGTTAAATAACTTGTCAAGTTTGTAGATTCATTACACCAGGTTTGTCGTTTTTAATAATTCCTTGATTAAAAAAAAAAAAGTTAAAAAAGTTTAAAACTTTTATTCATTACTATTTAAAATAATAAATCATTGTTTCGAATAAAATAAATGATTACTCGAGACCATAAAGTACTTAACCAGCATAACATGCTGGCAACTCTGGTCTATGTCTAAATGTCAAATGTCAGAAAAAAAATCACCGATAATTAATAATTAATTTATGTTAATAATTTTAATAAGTAATTATAATTAATAGGTTATGATTTATTGTAATAGTAGAGTGTTTTTCGTTAAGAGTTTGTGCAAATAAGTGAACAATGTTCTCACAGTCAAAAGCTGTTCTAAATTTTATAAATGTGTGTGGTGACAGTGACAGTTCATATATGCTTGAAAACATTATTAATGTTGACTCTACACGCGAGATAGAGTCCAAATAAAAAAACAAAAAAACATTATTAATAAAGTTATGTAAATGAAATGATAATGAAATATGTTAGTAAGTAGTTAATAAACTAATTAAATTAGACGTTTGTGTTATTTATTCTGTCCTATAAATTATAGCTAGGTATAGTAATTATTAATACATTTTTACACATGTAGTCAGTGCCTCTATAGGTGAAGTAGGGAACTAAAGTTCCCTTGCTTTGCGTTCAGAGGCGCTGACATGCACAAAACGAGTTGCCAGTCTATTTCAATATAATATATTTTAGTTTATGATCAGCGCTTTGGCAATACTCGTATTGTAGAAGCATTTTGCTGAGGCGGGGGCATTTTCTGACTGACACAATGCATATTTTTTTTTAGGTTAAGTGCGTGTAAATCTTTTTTGTTTATCAATACTATTCATTTAGACCTATCATTTATGACATGTATTGTGTTAGAGAAATAAACATTTTTTCTTTCTTTCTTTCAACTGATTTTCCCCATACCAAAAGTGCCCAACGTGCCTAAAGAAGTTTTCACTTCAAACAGAAAAAAATGTAGTTCATAAATATCATTTGTCATTAATATATTCCTTGGTTTAGCATTGGATGTAATATTAGTAGGGTTATAGAGCTTTAAAAGCCGCAACCACCACCACAAGGCCACTCATATCAACCACAATCTATTAATAAAAGTTATGCTCCACGGGAGAACAGCTTGAGGTTGAGAGTTCCTGGTGGCTGTTGCAAGTGGCCCGAGTGCGGTCACGAAAAGCACGTCACAAAAAAAAAGTAAAACAATGTTTACAGCTGTAATTTACTTCCTTTGCGGTTTTCTGCCTGTTCTCGAAGTTCTAGGCAAACTCATGCCTCTTTCTTTGCCTATTAGTGTTTTAACAGGCAGTAAAACTAAACCACTTAATACAATAACTCCTCCAGCAACGTAGAAGGAAACGGCATAACTAAATTTTGTCTTGAGTATACCCGACAAAGGTGTACTTATCAAACTTCCAAAACCTTGAGACATTAACATCATTCCAGTTGCATTTGTTAACTTATCTAAGCCGTATGTTTCTACAAGTAGTATACTCCGTAAGCCCGAAATAAATGAAACAAATATTCCAAAAAATACACAGCAAGAATATTGATAATAAACATTAAATGAAAAGTTAAACGCCATTGTTGATACTCCCGCCAATATACATGCAACTAGATACAATATTATAGCATTGAATTTGGAAGCCATTACCCCGGCGACTAACCTACCAATTATACCGCAAAAACCAATAACACTTACAAAGAAGTTACAATGTTTTTCATCTACGCCTTCACTCTTAGCGCGATCTGATATAAAGACAAAAGGTGTTAATACACCTGTATACGTCAGAGCAGCACTACAACATATTAGTAAAAAAGGACAGCTCTTTAATAACTTTGGATCCATCATTGTAGCTAAAACCCTTCTTGTAGCAGTAGTAAATACACCCTTATGTTCTTCTAAATCTGCAGTAGCAACTGCTCGCGATACAGCCATTTGATATTCTAAGCCTGTCCTTTCTTCTGGTTGGACTTCCAAAACACTTTTGTGGTATATTGGTAATTTTTCAATTTTGCCAGTATAAAACGTGTCATCTCGATACATGGGTCGGGATTGTGGTATATGTTCCTCCCATTTACAACAAAACCTAGTCCACCATTTTTGTTTCCGTTTTTGCTGTTCCACAGCCATTTCTATGTTGATTTTTTGAGTAGATATCATTGACTGTATTTGACTCAGGTGCTTTCGACTTAAACTTTTTGTATTGTGTGGTGATATTGTCATTTTAGACACAGGTAGCGATGAGGGGCCGGCTCGATTGGTAGATAGCTGTGTACCTTCCTGAACCACTGATGTAGCAGTTGGAAAGTTGCGGTTAGATACAGCAGAAAACAATTTTTCCGCAGTCGTTGGTTGTATTACTTCTCTTCTTGATCTAGACATCGATACGCTCGGTTTACTCAAACTTGGTAAGTAAGTAACAGTACGAGTAGGGTCGTCAGTTTTTGCAGTTTGGGTTAGTTTTACTACAAGTAAAGGCCGATACGCCATGCCTAAAAAATAAATTGTACCAAACAACGCTGCGTGGATGAGTGTAACTATCCGCCACCCAGCTATATTTACAAGGTACGAATTAGCAGTAAACATAATCATTATCCCTACACTTGAGCCCAGGCCTGATAATGCTAACGCTATGGCTCGATAGCGTTCGAAATAAAATCCTACTACAACTGATGATGGCACAAGGACTAAGCAGGCTCCAAATCCGGCGATTACTCCATAAAACAGTAGAAGTGCCCCATAGCTGGTGACAAAATAAGAACAAAGGTAAGCACAATATAGTACTATTGAACCAGACATTGTACATGCCCGAAATCCAAATCTATTTGTAAGTGCTGATATTATAGGGCCACACATGAAATACAAAGCGATTGCAACAGAGTTTACAAGAGCAATAAGAGTGCCTTCGACTTCCAAATCATCCGTTATATTTTTGTACAAGCTGCCGAAAGTGAAAAAGATTCCATCCAGAATGAAAAAGCTTAAAAAACTTGCAAAAACCACTACCCAACCCCAGCCACCTTCTGCGGGCACTGATATTTCTGCAACTATTTCAGTTTCTTCGACACCTTCGGGAATGTCAACATTAAATGGCACCGATTTGCTTGATATGATCACAGTACTATTCGAGTTGTCGGTTTGTTTGTTTGAAGTAGGTTTACGTGACATTGTATTTTTTGATAAAATGCATCTGTCTGATTGCTTATTTTACGGTTATATATATATACATATTATTTTTAGGTAAGTAGGTTAGGTAGGCATTGGTGCTCTGATAGACGTCAAGAGATGACAGTTATCAAAGAGTACACAAAACCTTAGGAGAGTCGGGACTAGAGATGGGTAATCACCCGGGTTAAAACCCACGACTGGGTAAAAACCCAGTTATTACCCATTTCAATCCACCCACTGGGTGGTTTGGGTGGCTGAAAACTAAATATTGTAGATTTTTGAGTTTAATGTTTAATTTAGACTACGATAGCATTTTATACTTTAACAGTTTGTTGTGTCTGAATAGTGTTTTTGTTTTTTGTTTGGTAATTTGTTTAAACGCGCTAATCTCTGGAACTGCCAGGCGGATTCGAAAAATTATTTTTGTATATAAATACGATAGTCAGATTCATAAGGTTATCATATACAAAAATATATTTTCGTGACTAGGCTATTAGGCTATCAAGCATCAGGTTACACCTCTCATTTAGTCTTTTTTGATTTTTGCTCAGTAAGTCTACTAAAGTACTAAAACATACTTATAATAACTTAAAAAAAAAAACCAACGCTATTACGGTCGTCAAATTCATTTAAACATTGTTAGTGAGTTTATAATGAAAATTTAAAGCCCAACTAATATCACTACATTTCACTAAATATTATAAAACAAAGTTCCCCGCCGCGTCTGTCTGTCTGTCTATCTGTTCGCGATAAACAGAAAAACTACTAAATGGATTTTCATGCGGTTTTCACTAATAGAAAGAGTGTGATTTATGCGGAAGGTTTAGGTGTATAATTTATACCCGTGCGAAACCGGGGCGGGTTGCTAGTAGTACATATTATAAAACAAAGTCCCCCGCCGCGTCTGTCTGTCTGTCTGTTCGCGATAAACTCAAAAACTACTGAACGAATTTTCATGCGGGTTTCACCAATAGATAGTACAATTCACGAGGAAAGTTTTATCTGTATAACTTGTTAAGGTTTTGTGTAAGTTGGTTGAAATAATATATGATGATGATTGTTGAAGATGTCTCTGCTACCCGTGCGAAGCCGGGGCGGGTTGCTAGTTGTAAATATAAAAGTGAGTTTGTTTGTTACGCTTTCACGCCCTAACTACGACTACTACCAATCGTCATAAAATGTAGGTACTGAAAAAGACATAGGGTACCTTTCATCCCAAAAATAGTTCTGCCCCGAGCTGGGAGTGGATGCGTCATATGCTAGTATATATATATAATTTTTTTTTTTTTTTTGTATTTTTTTATATTGTATAAAAATGAATCCCTATTTCCCTTGGTGACGGCATCACGCGTGAACGGCTGGACCGATTTCGCTAATTCTTTTTTTTTGTGTTTGTTATTGTCACGAGAATTTTCTTATGATATAAAAAATGAAGAAAGTCATATTTGGCATCAGTATCGATATTGAATTTATTAAAAAAGAATTGACTGAGGGGTATTAAGATATCGATACTGATGCTAATAAGCGATTCAAAATTTTTTTGTCTGTCTGTCTCTTTGTATGTTCACGATAAACTCAAAAGTTACTGAAGGGATATGCTTGAATCTTAGTATGATAATAGTTTGAGTGCCTGCGCAGGTTATAGGGTACTTTTTATCCCGGGTTAAATTTTGGTTCCCACAGGAAAATCAATGAAAGCTGTAATAACATTTTAACATAAGTAGAATGTATATGCTTATTTCGACATTCAATCTTATCTGGTATAGTGTACCTCCGCTTTCTACTCTGCTGCATGCCAGATCCAGTCCCTCTTTGACACTTTTTTCTTTTATTGCACTTTTCTTTTTTTAATATTTGCTTTAATACTTTTTTATCACTTTTTTAAATTAGGTATCGTCTTTATAAAACCACTCAATTTAATTAATTAATAAATATTAAGAGTTCAAAAAATCGATTTTTACCTGTGATTTAAAGAAATATTATTAGTTACATTAGATTTTACCTGCAGATAGTCAACTCTGTTTGAAGGATTTCTAGTGAATGTATATTTTTAATCGTAGTATATCATAGGGGAACGCAGAGCGCCGATATCTGCCGACCGACCGGTCTCCCGCATTAATTTGCTTTTCTGTGATGATTGTTGAAACACCAGGAGTTTTGTTTTTCTTGTTAGGTCATCCCAGAGTAATCGGTAGCTGGTTCTTGACTATGCCAACGAGCTATTTTGCTTATCGCAGCCATTAAATTCACAAATATGTTTCAGGGCATTAATAATAATAATAACTTCACACACTTCACACACCGCCGTCTGATCCTAAACTAGGCAAAGCCTGTACTATGGTAACCAGATTGCTGATAAACATACTTATGTATTTCTAAATACATACATATTATAGATAAATTACACCCAGATACAGAACAAATGATCATGCTCATCACACAATTATTTGTCGTGGGCGGAAATCGAACCCACGACCTCTGGCTCAGCAGTCAGGGTCACTAACACTAGACCATCAGGCCAGTCCAGTAAATATACATATATTTTGAAATACGGTTATAGAACAAGAAGATCCAAACTATTAAACTTTCGCGCGTTCCGTGACAATGTAAATATGTTGACGGGAATTAATGCGATCACGTATTTAAAAAGTATTACAGAACCTACAGGCCTGTGACCAAGGCCAGTGCAACCTGGTGGAAACGTTAGGCAAAGCAAAGGTATGTAATACCTTTTAAATACTTCATCGCGTTGATTCCCGTCAACATAATTATATTAGAATAGAATAGAATATTTATTTAAAGCATCTATGACTCAGTTGTTAGTATAACTTAACACTTTGTTAGTATTACAGTATTTTACTATATTAAATGCATGGAAGACACCATCACCAAAAAAATTACATCTAAGCTGAAATATTGACGCCTCGCAAGAAGGCTTGATAGGTTTCAGCCACCCGAGCAGGCCGGGTTTCACTCAGGATTTGGAAGCATAGACCACATACACACAGTGAGGCAGGTTATACAGAAGACCGAAGAGTATAACCAACCCCTGTGTCTTGCCTTTGTGGACTATGAGAAAGCCTTTGACTCAGTTGAAACCTGGGCTGTTCTGGAGTCTTTGCAGCGTTGCCGGTCACGGTTCGTCATTGTATTTATCATGCATACAGTTTTGCATGATAAATACATGGCTCAGTTGACGTCCGCGAGCAGCGCTGGGTGGATCATTGTAGGCAAAACGTCGCCGTACCGACGGTTAACTCATAACCGGCGCTATGAGCTTCCACACGAAAAACAAATGGGTAATGTTACCACGGCCATATTATGTCGTTAATTCACGTGTAAGCACCCAAAACAACCTTTTTTGTACGCTCCAGGTTGTTTTACCGCCTATCTTTATATAAATAAATATATATATATATATATATATATATATATTGTAGCGACGGGAACTCTCGCACAGCTTATATACTCCTTCGATTGGAAGAATAACTCTTTACTACGCGAGAGGCACAGACTGGTGGCACCAAACTCGAATTTATAATACGTTCTAAATATTTTATGAAGAATAAATTTTGAAGAGAAGAGGGTCGCCCGGCAGACAGAGGACGGTCTGGACGACGATCGTGCCAAAGGTGCACGGAATAATTCAAGTAATAGTATTTATAATTAATTTGTGTGAAGTTATAATTGTTATATGAATAATCTGATCTTGATTATATCGCATAGTGCGTTTGCCTGCTATTTTAATTTTCCTCCTCCAGCTAACACCTATCGTACCCCGATACCCTAAAGCCCCAAGCTTTACACGTTATACGTGGTTTACACGTGGTGGAAGCTTTACAATATATATATAAATATATCTTCTGTGCGTGTGTATGTTCCTGAACTCCTCCTAAACGGCTCAACCGATTTAAATGAAATTTTTTGTGTGTCTTCAGGTGGATTCGACAATGGTTTAGATTTACAATTGGACCCGGTAGATGGTGCTGCGATAGGGTTACAGGAATAATATTTTTTACGTTCCGGCAGGACAACGTCTGTCGGATCCGCTAGTGTTAATATAAATTCTTTCTTCGACTTCCGCACGAGCGTCTCTTCAGCGTGTCCATGTCCGACTCTGTCGCTGTCCGTGCGCTGATTCCGCTGACTGACGGATGATTTACGAAATGCCATTACACGCTCTCTCAATCAAAAGTCATGATTGATGGTTGCTCGATGAAAATACAGATTTGACCATGCAGCCGTCAATCACTGCATTAGACGATAGTTTATTCGTCAATCACCGTCTTGATTGTGACAAAACTGACAGCAAAACCTACCGACTTTAAAGTGGAAGTAGGGGAAGGGTGGAAGGGGGGAGGGGTAGAGGAAAGGGTGGAAGAGGGGGAGGGGCAGGGCAAGGTGGAAGAGGGGAGGGGGAGGGAAAGGTGGAAGAGGGGGAGGAGAGGGTTAGGGCCTCCGGTAACGTCACTCACTCGGAGAAAAGCAATGTCACTTCTGATTTTTTGTGAGGCCGTGGTATCACTCCGGTCGAGCTGGCCCATGCGTGCCGAAGCATGGCTCTCCCACGATAAAATTGATATTGATGATGATATTTAATTTTGAACTGCGTAGTATCTAATTTATCCCTCCACTATTAAGTATTTTGAAATAACCATTTTCACCCAGTAAAATGGGTGACAATGGGTAATAACCGCGTTTAAACCCATATCACTCGGTTTTAACCATAAACTTAATATACTAACATACTAAGTTTATGGTTTTAACCTTTGTATCTGCTCCGCGGTTTTAACCCAAATAGGATGAATTTGTTTCTACCCATTACCCATCTCTGGTCGGGACCATAGAGGTATTATAGCTAGAGGCGGGGAGCAAGCATAGAGTTATTATAGTTAGAGGCGGGAAGCAAGCCACAATCTGGCGACGTCCGTAGAAAGAGAAAGAAGACAGCAATTTCACTGACCTCTATGTATAATATAGAGGTCAGTGCAGCAATTTACAAGCATTTCTCTCGCACCTCATCGCTGATTTATCTTTATTATCTCTGTTTTTATGAGTAACCGTTTGATAAAGCAGATAGGATATAACCGCATCTAATAAACATTTTGCTTTTTGTTTAAGTCAAGTCTTTGATTTTATTTATTAGGTATATGACTCATAAGCTAATATTATTTTAATTTTCTGTACCTACTTTATAAACTGTAGAAATAAGTTATATTGTAATTTGAGAGTAACAAAAAAGGTTCAGTAAAGTATTTAAAAACATAACAGCTTTATGTCATGTTGAATTTTTTTTAACTATTAATAACTACAACATGGTAATGCTGCTGTATACAGGTGCATAGGTTATGTTTTGGACCTCTGATGACATTTATTCATAGGTATACTTTGAGTCAACCAATCAGCGCAGTGGTGCGAGAGAGACACATGTAAATCGCGTCTTCTTTCTCTTTCTACCGACGTCGCCAACCCACACACAGGGAATCTAATACCTTCCCGCCTCTAGCTATAATACCTCTATGGGAGCAACGACAGCACGACTTATGTTTTGTGGTGGAATCCCCAGATGGTCTAGAAAGGCTTATGACGAGTCCTTGATGTGTCATGTCATAGATTTGGTCTTAAAATCAGTGTGAAAAGACCGAAGTGATGGTCCAAAATACACTGAATAGTACCCCAGTCGACATTAAACTCTGTGACGTCTCACTTAAGCACGTAGACACATTCAAATATCTGCATCCAGCACTGTCTCTAACATCAAAGCAAGCCTTCTTGATAGCGAAGTCAACAACAGAATTGGAGCAGCCGCTGCAGCCTTTGGCAAACTTCACTTCAAGGTGTTCCGTTGACATGACATAAAGCTTCCCACGAAAATAGCTGTGTACATGGCAATCTATGCGTATTTATGCTAGGTTGGGGAAGGGTTTCTTATAACGACCAGCTGGTAATAAATATATATTCAATAAGAATATGTTTTTAATGACAACCAAACATAGCGGAGAAAAAACGAATGAACATCAAACTTACTTAGCATAGACTATTGACTAATATCATAGACACATTAACAACCTTCTCACATCCCCTCCTAATTTTATAAATCACACATTATTTCATGAAATTACAAACTATAACAAATTAACTTAAGCACAACCTACTCTTACAACCATTTTTTAATTTATGAATTACAAATTTACTTTTATTCAAAGCTTTCGTTAAAATGTCCGCTCGTTGCATGTTTGTAGGACAATATTCTATACTTATGCAACCTTTGCTGTACTGCTTGTGAATACAAATGAATCTAACTTCTTTATGTTTGGATCGTTTATTAAAAATACAATTTTTAATTAAATGGATAGCACTCTGATTATCTACTTTGAATAAAATGGTAACATTAATCCCAATGTCCAGCAATAAAGACTTTATAAACATTGCCTCCTTACACCCCTCAGCTGCTGCGATAAATTCCGCCTCTGTTGAGGATAAGGCAACAATAGGCTGTTTTCTTGATGCCCATGCCACTGGTCCTTCTCCTATCATGATGATAAATCCAGATGTACTTCTTCTGGTTTATGGATCACCAGCATAATCGGCATCAGTGTATGCATTCAATTCAACATTCTCTTTAAACTTGTAAAACAATCCTTCTTCTAATGTGCCAGAGAGTATATTTAAAAATCCTTTTTAAAGCAATCCCATGCTTTTGCGTTGGATTTTCCATGTATCTTGAAGCTTTACTCACTGCGTAAGCAATGTCCGGGCGTGTTCTAGTAGATAAATATAACAAACTACCTACAGCTTCCCTATATGGAAACTTTATGATGTCTTTCTTTGGATTTTGATCATCATCTCTGTCGTCTCTTTCCCACAAACATGGTGTCTCTACAGATTTACAATTTTCCATATTGTACTTTTCTAATATTGATTTTGTGTATGAAGCTTGACTTAGGTATATTCCTTTTTTATTCGTTGGTTTTTCATAAAGTTTCACTTTAAACTTGCTATTCAATTTCTTGATGATATCCTTCTATATTATCTGTACAACTTTATTATCTTTTCCGATTATAAGTCCATCGTCAACCTAAATAGCTAGCATGATAGATGCCTCACTATTCTTGAAAATACGAGGTTCATTCTTCGTCTCTGTGAATCCTAATTCCTTCATTGTTTTAAGAAACTTCTCATTCCACTGCCTAGGTGATTGCCTTAATCCATACATAGGCTGCACTAAAAGTATCGGGAATGGAATATTTCCACTGTTTCTGTCATATTAAAATCCTTGGTTTTAAAAATCGAATACCATTTATTTAAAAAAAGATTCTCGGTCTTATCACAAGGTTTTGTCAAACTTGTTTAGTCGTTGAGAAAATGGAACTGACTCGAGAACTGATTCAAGAGCGATGATTTATTATGGCTTTCGAAGTGGTTTAACGCAAAGACAGTGTGTTGACCGGATGATTTCTGCATTTGGTGATGAAGCCCTATCCAAAACCACAATTTATCGCTGGTTTGCTGAATTTCAACGTGGACGGGTCAAGTCAAATCAAATCAAATCAAAATCATTTATTTAAATTAAACCAATAATAGGTATTTTTGAATTGTCAGGAGTAGAAGTCAGTCAGACTAAGTCTGTCGTGAAGCTAGTTGCCTGTTCCAATACGTAGATCCTATGGAGAAGAACAGGCAAGAAACTCCAAGGACACTCTTTTCAAAATGTTTTTTACAAATTTCTGGTTACATTGCTTATAAGCGTAAATGAAATGTGAGGACAATGTAACATACCTATTATTCTAAAATATAAATAGACGCGCTAATTACTACTATACATATTTAAGTAATAACAGTCCGGAGATGACCAGCCCCGACCAACGGCACCCGTTCACGAGCATGACGCACACGCCAGCCATCGTACAGATCAACCATATTGAAGGGAACCGAACGACCCGACATATACGCCACCATAGGCAGGCTCAGTGATGATCCCCGTCAAGGTCGTTTTAAAGCAAGAAAACATAGAATTATTAGACCATCCGCCGTACAGCCCCGACCTAAGCCCTAATGATTTCTATACTTTCCCTAAAATAAAGAATAAATTGCGTGGTCAGAGATTTTCCTCACCTGAAGAAGCTGTGGACGCCTACAAAACGGCCATTTTGGAGACCCCAACTTCCGAATGGAATGGTTGCTTCAATGATTGGTTCCATGGTATGGAAAAATGTGTCAAATTTCGCGGAGAATACTTCGAAAAGCAATAAATACATTTTTTAATAATAATGTTGTGTCACTTTCTTGATTCCCGAAATTTTCAGTGCCGCCCTCGTATAACGACTTCCTTAGTTTACAAATCTTCTCTTCATTGTTGTCTACTTCACATGGTATCTTCATATGTATATATATATACATTTTCTTTTAGCTCTCCATTTAAAAATGCTGTTTTGACGTCATACGTCATAAATACATGATTTTTAGCTGCTGCTATGGCAAACAATGTTCTAATAGCTGACATACTTGCGACGGGGCTAAATATCTCATCATAGTCAGTATCCCTCTGCTCGTTTCCTCTTACTACAAGACGAGCTTTATAAGGTCCGTCATCTTTTACACGGAATACCCATCTATTAGTAAGTACTTTTTTTCCTTTTGCTTGTTTATCTACCAACTCCCATACTTGGTTTTCCTGTAATGAATTCATTTCTTCCTTAATAGCTTCTGCCCATTGTTTTTGTTCAGGTGAATTCATAACATCTTCAAAGGTAAGTAAAACGTAATCATTGAATTTTTCTGGTATTTTCAGTACCCTTTTTCCTCTACCTAACTCTTCTTGCTCTTCTTCTTCTGTTGTGTAGTACAACAAGTATATTTGCACTTTCAAAGTTATGTTAAATATCATCATCATCTTTTTTTTTCAGGTTCCACATCACTCTCAGATAAGGTTTCTACATCACGTGACGACCCTTCTTTTGCAGATAAATCTTCTGCTCCAGGTGTATCTTCTGTTTCAGGTATATCTTCAAATTCAGATGAATTTGCTTCTACAACAACCTGTACCTCTTTCCTGTCCTTTTGTTTTTCTTCCTTATTTTTACAAACAAAATACACATCTTCAGATTGTTTCACAATCTCTTTTCTATGTTCCTCATTTCTTTCTTGTTCTGTGCTTATTTTCATTCTTGTAAAGATTACATCTCTTTTAATTGTGACTATCTGTTTATTTTTCAAATAGATCCTGTATCTTTTGGTTCCTTCTTCATCTTCATATCCCATAAACAATCCAGGTTCACCTTTGGCATCCCACTTTTTTCTTAACTTATCTGGTACATGCACATAGCATTCACTTCCAAACACCTCCAATTTAGTCAAATCGTAATCCACCATAATAACATACTGTCTCTGGACAGGTAAGTCCAGAGACAGTATGGTGTTTTCTTTTCTACTGTGCTTGTTCGTGTGCGATTAAGCACATACACAGCATTAGCAAACGCTTCTGCCCAGAAAGATTTGTTCAACGACGCCGCCTGTAACATTGTTCTTGCAGCTTCTGTCACAGTTCTCATTTCTCTTTCAATCTTTCCGTTTTGCTGTGGTGTGTAGCTTACCGTAGTTTAGTGTTTAATTCCCTTTTCTTCCGGGTACTTTCTTAGTTTCAAAAACTCAGTTTCTCCGTCAGTGCGTAGTCTGTACAGTTTCTTTTTCTGAAAACACAATAAAATGTTTCATCTTTTCACGAACCTGTGATTTTTCTTTTAGAAAGTAAACTACTCGATAATGAGTGTAGTCATCTTTTATCAAAAGATAGTAGCGAGCTCCTACTAAAGATTGTTCCTCCATAGGTCCACATAAGTCTGCGTGTATAAGCTCCAGTGGCCTGCTTGTCTGCGTTGAACTTCTTGGATGGGGTAATTTGTGTTGTTTACCCTCTAAGCATTTGACACGAATGTTATTCTTGTGATTAACATTTTTAATGTCATGTGAATCCAGTAATTTTCTTACATGCTCAAAATTCTGGTGAGCAAGCACTTCATGCCAGTCCCTAAGAGAATAGTTAACCTTGGACGTAGCATTGAACCCTAAACTAATAGGTTTTTTATTTAACGACCTGAACTCCATGACAAAAATTTACCTTTTCTTATTGCCAAAGCTGCAACAGATGCATCTGGGTTAAGAAACTGACATTTATTATTGTTGGACATTAGTAAATACTTTTTATCCAAAGCACATGACACCGAAAACAAATTGAATTTAAGATCCGGTACATATAAAACATCATACAATTTAGTCTTAACCCATACGTTACTATTATATGCCTCCAACTCTACAATTCCATACCCTTTTGCTGAAATAGTATTACCATCACCTAACATAATGTCTCTCGGATTCTGAAGTTCTACGTAGTTCACAAATAAGTTCTTGTCTTTGCATAAATGCTCACTTGCACCACTGTCCATTATCCACTCATTACTTTCACCAATTAGTCCCACCATAGCACTTGCTATAAAGGCATTGTTACTTTTAGACTGCACTTTGTTAATACGGAACCTACACTGCCTAATAAAGTTATCAGGCTTTTTGCAAAAATAACACATTTGCACTTTATTTTCCGGGCAACTCTTCCCATACTTTTGCTTACTAGTATGTGCTGCAAATGCCACCGACCCTACCTGCTCCTCTCTGCCACAGAGTCTTTGCTCTTCCATGAGCAACCTTGCAGTTAGGTTATTTGTGTTCTGTTTAGATTCTTCGACCGACTCCCAAGCACTTACAAAATGTTTATAGCTTTCTGGTAGTGACATTAAAATCTTTGTCATCAACATCCTTTCATCTATCTTTGTTCCAATTCAAGCAACTTACTACTGAGATCCTGCAGTTTAGATATATGCTCACTTATCGTACTTCCAGAAACATGTTCACACAAAAAACTTTTGCTGCAACATGTGGATGCTTGCTGTAGATTTAAGCTCATATACGCTATGCAGTTTGTTCCAAATCTCGGCAGCCGAACCGCAATTTATTACATGAACAATTACGTTTTCAGACAAACGGGTCACTACAACGGATCGCGCCTTGGCATCCTTTTCGAGCCATTTTGCATCATCCTCTACAGGTCTAGGATTCGTTCCGCTTACAATGTCCATCAAACCCAAGCTGTTTAAAATAATCCTTACTTGGAATTTCCATGTGTTCCAATTTAGCGAGCCTTCCAACTGAAGCACGTGTGCGCCGACAACACTATTTGATATTTCCACCTTCTCTCCGTGTTTATTATCTGGGCCCATAACCTATGCGTATTTATGCTAGGTTTGGAAAGGGTTTCTTATAACCCGGATGTCTTAATAAAAGCTGTTCCCGGATCCCTCCTACTTAAAGCGCAGTACGGCACACCGTGTGGTTTTATTCGGTTCGATTCCGACACACCGCCCCACCGAAAACCCCGGTGGGGTGACAGCCCGAGGGGGGTTTCCACACGCACAAAAAAAAAGGGTTTCTTATAACGACCAGCTGGTAAATGTTTTTAATGACAACCAAACATAGCGGAGAAAAAACGAATGAACATCAAACTTACTTAGCATAGACTATTGACTAATATTATAGACACATTAACAACCTTCTCACACAATCGTTCTGCCAAATCTCCTATACGGGTCCGAAACGTGGTGCCTATGGCCTATACTGTATTTTATATCTATCAGTAGCATTTACGAATAATGATGACGCATGGAATTGGGTCAATATAAAAGATATTGTATGATATTTATTAGTTCTTTTTAGGGTTCCGTACCTCGAAAGGAAAAAACGGAACCCTTATAGCATCACTTTGTGTCCGTCCGTCCCAACATCTGTCTGTCTGTCAAGACCCTTTTTCTCAGGAACACGTGGAGGTATCAAGCTGGAATTTATATTAAATACTTAGGTCTACTGTCCCTTGGAGCTGTGAAAAAATCAAACTTCTAAGCCAACGCAATCAAAAGATACAGCCGTTTATGCCGCAAATTTTCGACACTCGCAAGAGAATTTTGAAATTTGGTACGAAGCAATGTCTTATAGCACAGATATAGAAAAAATTGCGAAAACCGAAAATTTTTAGTCACATCATATAATACAAATCTTTTACGGAACCCTCGGTACGCGAGTCCGACTCACACTTGGCCGGTTTTTTTAATTATACTACAACCATGTAAACAACATAAATATTATGTAGGTATATGTATGTTTCCTACAAGTACACTGGGTTTCTCTAACAAGTAACCTTTTCAATACAAGATAGATTCCACCTGAAATGCTATCAAGTTGAAATTAACATCAAATACTTATGTCAGCGGTCTTTTGAAGCTGTAAAAAAAGCAAGCTTCTAAGTCACCGCAATCAAAAGATACGGCCATTAAGCCTTAGATTTTAACAAATTTGAACATTTTGCAGGTAAATCTAAACCTAAAGGGTATTCCCATTGACCTAGAGTCATGAAATTTGGTAAGAAGCATGGTCTGATAGCACAAATAAAGGGGAAAATCCGAGTCGTTAATTTCTTGTTATATCACATAAAAAAAATAGTTTTGTGATTACAAATTTATGTTTTGCGGTAGAAAAGTTGACTTTGTCGTACATCGCAACCGCAAAGTTAAGTTTGTTTTTCGGAAAAGAAGGGCAAAAATCTTCGAGAAGGAGAATTGATTCTCGAGATGGACGTATTACCTACATTCAAGTTTGTTTGCTTACGGAACCCTCTGTACGCGAGTCAGACTAGCACTTATACGGTTTTTTTTAAATAGTAGTTTCGATTCATGGCTATTAATAATAGTACCTGGATGACCTCCTTTGATAACCTTTTTTACGTTTTCTAAAAATGATACCTACCTAGTTAGATCGATTTATCACCCCCGAAACCCCCTGCATCTGCATACTAAATTTCATGAAAATCGTTGGAGCCGTTTCCGAGATTCAGATTATATATAGGTATACATATATACAAGAATTGCTAATTTAAAGGTATGAGATATAATAATATTGATTGATTAACATATAAATAACAATGATTTTTCAGAAATCCAATGATGCTGTTTTAGTTTTTATCAAAATCGCTAGTCTACTTTATGCTATTCCTCATAGTTTCGGATTTGGCCAGGCCGGCACGACCACTTAAAAAATTTATGCAGTATAATTGAAGGACATTTTTATCATTAAGGTTTTCTAAGAGGACGTCTTTCCCAAATTATTCATGTTTCGCGACTGTTGAGCAAAGGACTTATGTAGATAAATGAAGGGAAACCTCTCTAGTTTGAACTGACTATTGCAAGTGGCCCGTGTGTGGCAAGCTAAAATATTGAAAGGTACATAAGTAAGAAAATAAAAAACAGCTATTATTTATTTTACTTATTTTTTTACCTACTTGCCTGTTTTTAAGTTTAACTTCCAAGTTTTTCATTTTCTCTTTTTACAATACTGCTGACTGGCAATAAAACTAAGCCACTAAGTATAAGAACTGTTCCAGCCACGTAAAAAGATACAGCGTAACCAAATGTTTGTTTAAGTATACCGGACAAAGGCGTACTTATCAAGCTTCCAAAACCTTGAGACATTAACATCATTCCAGTTGCATTTGTTAACTTCTCTAAACCGTAACAATTTACCAGTACCATACTTCTCAAACCTGTAATACTGGCAATAAAAATTCCAAAAATTACACAGCAAAAATATTGATAATAAACATTAAATAAAAAGTTGTACGCTATCGTTCCTACTCCCGATAATATACATGAAATTATATACAATGTTAAAGGATTAAATTTGGAAGCCATTACGCCGGCGAGTAATCTACCTACAGCATTAAAAAACCCAATAACACTAACAAACAAATTACAATGTGTTTCATCTATACCTTCACTTTTAGCCCGATCTGGAAGAAACACGTAAGGTGTTAATAATCCTACGAATATCAAAACAGCACTACAACACAATAATAAAAAAGAACAACGCTTTAATAGCTGTGGATCCATCATAGTAGCCAAAACTCTTCTTACAGCAGTTGTACATATACCTCCGCGTTCTTGTAGTTCAGCTGTGGGTACTGCTCGCGATACAGCCATCTGATATTCTAAGCCTGTTCTCGATTCTGGGTCGACTGCCACGACACTCTTTTGGTAGACTGGTAATTCTTCTAATTTGCCCGCATAAAAAGCGTCGTCTCGATACATAGGTCGGGATTCTTGTACGTGTTTCTCCCATACACAACAAAAACACTTAGCCCACCATTTTGTTGGGCGTACTTCCTCCTCCTCTACTGCGACATTAAATTCTATCTTTTCTTTATTATTAAATGCTTGGATCCGTGATGCCATTGATTGTACCTGCTTTCGAGTGGCACTTCCTGAAATATTGCGAAGCGATATTGTAAGTTTGGATACAGGTTGTGTCGATGGACCAGGTTTATTCGTAGATATATTTGCACCTTCTTGAACCATTGACGTGGCAGTAGGAAAATTAGGGCTAGATATAGCAGAAAACAGACGTTCTGCAGCCGTGGGCTCTACGCCTTCTCCCTTTGTTTTAGACGAAACTTCCGACTTAATTAAACTTGGTAAGTAAGTTACAGTACGAGTAACGTCATCTGTATCTGTAGTCTGGGTAAAGGTTAGGACGATTAAAGGCCGATACGCCATTCCTATGAAATAAATAGTCCCAAATAATCCTGAGTGGATTAGTGTAACAACCCGCCATCCAGCCAATTTGACTAAATATGAGTTAACACTAAACATAATCATTATACCCATACTTGAGCCCAGGCCTGCCAATGCTAACGCCATAGCTCGAAGGCGTTCGAAATAAAAGCCTACCACCACAGCGGAAGGTACAAGCACTAAGCAGCCTCCAAATCCGGATACTATTCCATAAAAGATTACGAGTGCTAAATAGCTAGTTGCATAGTAGGAACAGAGAAAAGCACCAGAGAGTATAACTGAACCAGACATTGTACATGCCCGAAATCCAAATTTGTTTATAAGTGCTGATATTATAGGACCGCTAATAAGATATAAGGCCACCGTAATAGAGTTTATTAGGGCAACCAAAGTGCCATCAATTCCTAAATCATCGGTCATATCTTTGTAAATACTGCCGAAAGTGAAAAAGACTCCATCCAGGATGAAAGTACACGAAAAACTTGCTAAAACCACTACCCAACCCCAGCCACCTTCTGGAGGTACGGATATATCTGCGGTTATTTCAGTTTCTTCGACTCCTTCGGGATGATCAGTATTAAAAGGGGCCGATTTACTTGGGATGACCAATATACTCTTCGTTTTTTGGGATTCTTTGTTTAACGTAGGTTTATTTCGTGCCATTGTACCTATTGATTACAATATTTGATTTATTAAATGCATAATGTAATATGACAATAATCTAATCTTACAGTTAAAAATAATACACTGCAGTATTAGGAGTTGTGATAGATGTCAAAGATCCATGCCCTGGCAACTCGGGAACAAATTTTTATTTTCTTTAGAGAGCCATCTTCACTTGATACAAGTCATACCATAGATAATATACTACATTAAAAGTGTTATTCTATACTTGAGCCAAATTGGATGTGGAATCTTTGTAAACAAACCATATGTAATCATATTTAGGATTGTCATGATTAGAATGCAGAAATATTGTAATTTTACCTCCATTTCTTAGTTATACTTTATGATGTTATTGTCATTGCTTTTGCTGGAACTTAGTTTAACCGCCAAATACGTTATATGTTAAAAAATACCTTAAAACAAGAACTAGCAAATAAAAAATACCAACTATACGCCTTACAACCCTATAACTTTACAACTTTGGCAGATCAACGACAATTTGGTTATTTACAATGAACATTTATGGGAATATGCACAAGACTCCACAATACAATATTGAAAATAAGTTTTTCTATCTTTTTTAATAATAATAGATACGTTTTATGAGTTTTATTTTCATAAATCAATAAAGAATCAAACACATCGTGGTCCTTGACGTCACAGAAAAAGCGCGCCGAAATGTCAGCGTTAAATCACACGAAACTGAATGTGGTTTTCACTTGTTCACTGTTGATTGATATTAGTGATGATGTGTTATATTTTTTTCCGGTAATGTAATGACATACAGATTTGTTCAAGAGAATACAAAAAATATTCCTTATTAATCTTCAAATTGAAGAAGGTATGCAGTGCGACTACAGTATATAGCCACTACCGCTGTTTATTTTTTAGTACTAAAAATACTAAAATGGCAATATAACCATACCAAGTTGAAAAGGTAAAAATTTCATTACACACGGCACACTTAAATAAAATAAATAAAAATGGCCTTTATATTAATATTACATTAAATTAATTTATAAATTATACTAATATATTAGAATTTATAAATATGTGTAATTTATTTTTCTTCTATAATTTCATTTATCCTTATTAAAAAAGTAAATGAACTTTTGCAATTTATATTATTTTGTTGTGGAAGTCGCCTCCTTGGCGTAGGCCTCCCCCAATTCTCTCCATCTGTCTCTCGTGGTCTACCTCGGGGTCTTTGGCTTTCTCTGGGTACCCATTCCGATAGTTTTTTAGCCCATCTATAGTAAGCCATTCTATAGACATGCCCAGCCCAGTTCCATTACATATTCCTAACTCTTTCTCGTATATCTGTTATTCCCCTTTTCTTTCTTATTGTTTCGTTTCTTATTCTATCTTGTAATATTATGCCAAACATGCTTCTCTCTATTTTTCTTTGATGTATTGCCTTCGTCTTGTTTACGTAAAACCCATGTATACTAGTAACGTGGGTCACACATTACTAGTATTCTTGTTAACCCCTCCAGCTAAGCTAAATGCTTGTGTTAGGAGTGGGTTCACGCCGGTAGTGCACTGGGTGGGGTTCAAACCTTGAACCACTTGATCGCAAGTCCGACGACTTAGCCATTACGCTAATGCCACTTATGTATGAGAGCCGCAAGTTAGCTGTAAAATTACGGCTTACACAGAACACTTACACAAAAGAAAAATATTATAGCCTGACTCAGAAAATAAAAAACCTCGTCTCGGAAACTATCTTTTTTTTAATGGCAACAGGAAATTTAAAACGTCGTTAACATGTAATCATTGTTTATTGTTGATTGCTGTCAAAGGTTAATCGTGTGGTTTATTTTTGTATTTTCGTAATATTTTGTGTGTCAAAAAACTATTCATAGTCGTGAGAGAAACGTGGCTAGCAATGTATTTTAAGTATTTGTGGGAAAGAAAGTTGGAGAGATTGGACTTTATTTCTCTAAATAAAATTTCAGATTTAGTTGTCAACATGACTGGTAGGTACAATCATATAATATGAACAATGGAAATTTGATATTGGCCTTAATATCATTGTAACATAAATCGTAGTAGATCTCGACGCTTTAGAGTAATCTAGATGCTAAAGTTAGTGGCGAGCCTCCTGCTTTAGTATTTTAGTATTATTATTATATATATATATATATATATATATATATATATATATATATATATATATATATATATATATATATATATATATATATATATATATATATATATATATATATATATATATATATATATATATATATATATATATAGTATATATATTCATCTATTAAGTGTAAATAAACTGAGATATGTAAATCTAAACATACCAAATGGAACCCTGATTCCTCAAAAAAAATATTGAATGACGAAAAACAAATGCTTAGGAGATATGATGACACGTGTGGTATGGTTACAGTGACATTGAGGCCAATAGCCATTTTTTCTTGTGAATATGAAATACCTACAGGTTATATTGACTACTAAATCTGTAAAAACCTCAGTCAAAACCTATTTCAAATTTTATAAAAATTTATGTGGTGAAAATAGAACATTTAAAGGTCTTGTGAATATAATTCTAATATATAAAAATCGCGTGTCACAGTGTTTGTTATCGAACTCCTCCGAAACGACTTGACCGATTTTTATGATCTTTTTTGTGTATACTTGGTAGGTCTGAGAATAGGTTGTAATCTATTTTTTCTACTCCTGGGTGATAAGTGTGGCCTGCTACAGATTTTAATTTTTTAGACAAAAAAATATTTTTTTATGATTTGGTATCAAAAAACCCAAAATTTTCACCCTTCTACCACCAACCCCTATTTTTAATAGTGATATTAGTATTTTTACTTTCATCTACAGATGCGCAATAGGGTTGCTAGATGGCAATAGGGAATATGCATGTTGTTTAAATTTACTTGATTAATTTTCCCTTGAATCTTTATTGTCCACATATCATGCCTAAACAATTATTTTCTTATTTAGTTCGTCTTTGATTGCAAAAAATATTAATAAAAATATGCAAAATAAGGGAGCGAAATTCAACTTTGCAAAACGCTTCACTATTAGCCGAAACAAAACATGACGTCAAATTCCCCGTCCTGTCATTTATCGGCGCCTATATTCGTAGTGTTAGGAGAAAGATAGGTGTTTCAGTGGTTTTTGCCCTTAGCTAGTGCAATTTAAACATTCTAGTGACATTAGAAATTATCTAGGACGATAACTGAATGTAGTTTTGTCAAAGAACAATCGGACAATCTACCGAAAATAGATGCATTCATGATGACTACATATTTTGCATCGAATCCAGATTTTACGTCTGCTAAAGGTCAAATCTAAAGGATAGGTAAGATATGTATAGTTAGTTATATTCATGAAGTTTTATTGGACTTTTGTAACCTAGTTTAAGTAGACAAGCAAGTTGCCTTCTGCTTGATATTTAAAACCAACATAAATGACCTACTGCTGACTAATTCACACTATTCTAGCAATTAAATTGTAATATGCTTACATTAAAGTGATCTTCACAACAATATGAACATGATATTGAAGATACTTCATCTCTTCTCATTAATTTACACCATCGTTTTCGTATTTTACATTATTATTTTGTACAGGAAAAAATACTGTATTGGGTGTACTTCTTATAGTGTTTTTACACTTAGGGACAAGGCAATACTTATAAAATGTTTTTTAAACTTTATCCATCGTCTATTAATTACAATACATAGTAATTACAACTGAAAATCGGTAAAAAATTACTGTAACACTTCAAGTAAGTATACTAAGTATATGAAACAAACACTGAGCGTGATATCTGACGTCATCCAAGGCCCGCGAAATATGGCGGCGTTCAAACAGATCAAATTTTATCGATGTTTTCAATGTTATTTTAAAAATTAATTTGAACATTGCCAAGGTTATTTATATTTTTTATTAGAGTAGAATGATGGAACAAGTCAATAAAAGATAAAAAAAATACATGCATATCCCCTATTGATTAATCATTTATTTATGGCAATTTTTATGTATGTTATTTAAGCATACATAAAAATTAATCGTATTTTGTTATTTTTATAGGCCGTCATTGTCCACATCTCTCCATACCTCTTTCAGTCGTAGACCCCATACCAACATACTTGCAATAAGTTAGTTAGTTAAGATCTTTTATTTAACAACCAAAATATCCACTAGAAATAATTTATATGGCAAAACAACCCTTGCCGGGTCAGCTAGTAATATTATAATAACTTGACACATCTCACAAACGGCTTCTGATCACAAACTAGGTAAAACCTGTATGTAAAAAATGGTAACCGTATTACTGATAAACATACTTATTATATTTCTAAATTCATACAATACATATTATAGATAAATTACACCCAGACACAGACCAAAATATGATCATGCTCGTCACACAATTATTTGTCCTAGTTAGGAATCGAACCCACGACCTCTGCCTCAGCAGTCAGGATAATTAACCACTAGACAGACAGGCCCGTCAAATGAGTTAATAATAAAATATGTTATTAATAGACTAATTAAATAACATGTTTGAATTATTTATTCCGTTCTCTTAATACAATCATATTACCTATAAGTAGGTACCCATGCATTTCTAAGGAAGCCTATAGTCAGCACCTCTATATGTGAAGTATGGAACTATATAGAAATATTTCGCTTGCTTGACGTACATAGGCCCTGGGTTGAGCTAAAAAAAAATTGCCAGTCTATTTCAAAATTTATAAAGATTATGATGGTAAACAAAATACCAGGTGGTATTTATACTCTCTGTCATTAGCAATGGTGCGACAAGATCAACATAGATACAAAATCTGACTATGAAGTAAGAAAATGAATATTTTATACAAAATAATGTTAGTCATTTCCCCCATCGAGTTTAGTTATACGTGATTGCAACAATTATCGCACCATAGCCCTAATCTCAAATGCCAGTAAAATTCTCTTGCATGTCATCAATGCAAGGTTAAGATCATACTTTGACTGGCAGATACCGCAAAGGCACTCGCGAGCAAATCCTACCCCTCCGCCTCATAGTAGAAAAGTGCAACGAATTTAACACCCCAGTGTAATAATTATGTGCTTTATCGATTATATAATCAAAATATTTTGACTACGTCGTCAGGTGGGAAAAATATGGGACATATTATCTGAAGATGGAGTTCAAGCTCACCCTTTATCATTAATATGGAGTCTTTACGAGTTTGGATATGGAACTGTGACGGTAGGTAGACGTCCAAGAACTTTAATTTCCGGAATGGCACACGACAGGGATGCATCATTGCATCATCTCTCAAATACTTTTTAATATATATGGGGAGTACATAATGTTGCACACCCTTGAAGGTTGGGAAGGCGGCGTTAAAATAGAAGTGGAAATGGGTGAACTTCTGAAGCGGCTCAAAACAAACAGCTTTAAAATGGGACTCGAAGTTAACAAAAAAAAGACCAAGCTGATGAAGTGATGATAGTCGACCGTTTTGATGGTACACAACGCACAAAACTGTATGTTTAGTTGGGATAATGCAGATAAATAACTTATAAAACACTCTCAGCTGTTTATAATAACAAAATATTTATTTTAATCAACATATATATAATTGAAATCTTTTTAAATTTTAAACCTATTTATTGCGTTTTACATATTTCTCTCGATCAGGTTAATACAAGCTCAAGGCGCTTTAAAATAAATACTGTAAATTTATTCCGTTTTTGCGTCATTATCAGAAGATTGATTTAGTGTATAGATTAAATGCACCAAACATATATTATCTTCTTGCCCTTTTCTCAAATTTATTTGAGGTCGTTGCAATGTGTTTTTTTCTTCCGTTCTCATCTATCATTCGTCAGTTCACTGCTTACTTCCTTTCCATCCATCTCCTCTTTCACGCAGTCTATCTATCTTTTCTTTGGTCATCCTCTACTCTTGCATCCGTCAATTTCCATACATAAAACTCTCTTCACCATATTTTGATCATCCCTCCGCATCACATGTCCATACCACGATAATCTGTTGCTCTTCAACTTTTCATATACTGGAGCTACTTTCAGGCTCACTCTAATGTATTTACTCCCTCACTTTGTCCATCAAACTTTAGTTTTGTGTTGGTAAATTAGAGTGGTTCGGGTTTCAAATATCGTTTTTAGTATGAGGATCGCGACTCTTCCAACGTAGTGTTTGTTCTCTCTCTCTATCTCTTATTCTACGCACGACTGGAGTTTACAATACAATAATTTTTGCACATAAACACTTTTTTACACATACATGATTTCAAAGTGACAGAAAACGTTACGCTTTTATGAATTTCATTCCTCAGAAAATTTTCGTACCGGGGGCCTTATATGAAAATCGATTCTTAAGAAGTAATCTACAAATAAAAAGTAAGTCACAACTCACACAATACAGTTTTAATCCACTATATGCGTTCCCGTGCTGCAACAGCCATTAGGTTGACCCACCGCATTAAATGTTTAACATGGTTTAAGATCAAAAAAATTCAACTCAATCGTTCAACTGAGTCGTAGACAGAGAATATAGCTATTCTCTGTCTACGACTCACTCATAGTCATAAGTCATATATATACATACTTATTTAATTTGCTTGCATCATAAAAATTGTCGGTGTTTTACTAAAAACGAAAATCGATTTTTAATTAATCGAATGGACATTGATTTGTCTTCCCATGCCATAAAGTTTATTTTTGACTTTGACAGTATTGACACAACGGTCATTTTGGAGGGAAAAATAATTGGCTTGGCCTCACCAGCTATAGTATTCACTCTCACGACGAGTCTCGCCTCAGTCCGCATTATAATTTATTCTAAGTATACTCGTCTTGATCTGGTAATTGCTGCTGTTAGGTGTTCAGCTGTTGAAAGTGCAAATTGTTTAAAAATACAAAAATGTCCCAGAAGACAATAACATCGTTTTTTACTAGCAGGAAAAGACCCGCTACTGACGATATTTTAACTTCTAAAAGTAAAGTTCCCTACATAGAGAGGACTTCAGAAACTAATTTGAGTGGGAAAGGTATTAATAAAAAATGTGAGTTAATATCTGTCGGACTTAAAGAAACGACTTGTGAAACTACAAAAGAATCTGCAATACAGCATGTTTCTTCTAAGGATATCGTAATTCCATCGAAAGTAAGTTCAGCGTTAGCAAAGAAAATTAATGCTGGAAACACGGTGAAAAGTTCAGCTCCCTCCAAATCCGACGTGGTAGTTTCTTCTCGGAGAGAATTAAGCCTTGGTGATATAAGGAAGAAGTTAGCTAGCAGTTCTAGGTTAGCTGAACTAAAAGCTAAAGCCGATCGTCTTAGCAAGGGCATACATGAGCTCAAAGCGGCTAGTGAAAAACGTAATCTTAAAGAATTTAAGTCCATTGATGTGGAAGTACCTTCAAGGTAAGATATCTGTATTTTAAGTAAGGTTATATAGGTAAATCTGTGATCCAATAGGTTACATGGCAGATAAGTAAGCTAAAAGTAATATACGGGTGTTTTCAGAAAGTTTGCTATGGGAATTCCATTTCAAAGAAAAAATTGTTTAAAACTTATGTTTCCACTAGAAAATTCCAATACGCCACCAAGTGTTCAGAGTCTTTTACGAATGAAAATGTAATACATTTCAAAACTTACCTTTGTTATATCAATATAAACATAATAGACTTCTCAATAAAATATAAGCCTCAGACATGTAAGTGCTAATATATAAATATTTTCCATATGCTACTTTTTGGTACTTTACACTTCAAAATAATAAAATTTCTATGGCATGAGAGAAACATACAATAAATATTTGTATCGTAAATTTAAACTCACTTTTACCTTTATAATTATTAAAAAAAACGGTCTTTATTATGTTCGATATTTACCTTTTTAATCACAGATTTATTAGGACATGTGATGTAAGTGAATTTAAAGTCATGTTTAGGATATTAGGTATGGTCTACAAAGTACTGCCGATTAGTACTCTTTATTTTAAATCAACTATGGTAATACAATAAATAGATAAACTTTCTAATATTACTATCATTGCTCACCACCAAGACAAACAAATAAAATATTTTTTTTTTTGTAAATGTACAACTTTAATTAAGAATCAGAAATATTTCATAAATTTCATGCCCTTACCTTTTATTTCTCCCTATGCCTTAGAATTCCATTACGTCACTTTCCCCTTCCACTAGTACAACATGTGACATACTGTATGTGACGTATTTGGTTAATTTAATTTTAAACTGTAACTAAATAGATTGATGTAAATATGCCAAGTATTAAAAGGTAATCTAAATAAATATAGGTTAATGTATTCAACTTTATTAACTGAAAGTTAAGACAGTAATATTTACCTTGAATAAAACCGTGACGCGTGACGTGAACAGTTTTTTACATTGATGTCTTTCAAACTAAGCAAATAAAATGGTGATTATCAATACTAAAGAAAATGTTACGAGAATTTAAATGCACTTTTTGTTTTAAAAGGATTATTAGTACAGATCTCAAAAAATACTGTATGAAGTAGGAATTTCCACCATACGCGATTTCGTAGGACATCACGAAATTTATATTTTATTAATGTTTTGACCTTTGCTTGCTTATTTTAGAGCGGAAAACAAGAATTCAAGTATCTTTAAGTAACATATTGGAACATCGCGCAAAAAAACGAGGGATCTAAAATTTTTATCTCCAAACTTAGCAAGGAGGTTGTGGGACACGACATAATCGCATAGCATGTTGCCTTGTTTTAGCAATATTTAATATATTAAGCTATTTCCACAAGTTTTAAATAATACAGTTATTAGGATAATAGCTAATTTATAAGAAAAAAAAATTACAACTCGGGATAAAAAATATTCTCTGAATAAATAACTATCAAAGTCACAGGACATGTGAAATCTACAATAGTGCATTTTTCTGAAAAATGCCCATACATATGATTTGTTTTAACTCTAGGCCAACTTATATAGTTTTTGTACTTTTAATTTGTTGAAAAATTAAAATGTTAATTTAAAATTGCTTACAATTAGCATTGTGTGCACTTTATATCTATCTTACTCCATAAAACTTCATATTCATTTCTGTTTTCGGATCTTCTATAATAGATAAAGAATTTATTTACTTTGCAGTCCTAGCAAGAAAACTTTAATTCAGGCTGAACTACTGTCGCCTAAGAAGTGTGCGCCAACACCTCCTTTACAACAGAGACCCTTAATATCACCTAGAAAAGTCTTTGTCAGTCCTGTTAAAAGTCCATGCAAGGTTAGTATTTGTATTAAATAGTTTGTATTGCTTATCTAATTTATCTTCTATGTATGTGAAGCGAATTCTTTGTATGGTTGCAGTCCTTGTTATGGAAATTTCACACAGGGAGGAATGTGAAATGTCAATTACTTTTAGTTTATATGAAGAAGCTTAAAAGCTATAATTTTTAAACAATATGAGTTATAAATTAAGAAAATATGTGAAAATGGCTACATCAAGCTAAAAGTGTCCAGTACATGCATATTGAATTCGTTATAGAAAAACGAAGGATTTGATTTTTAGTAACTTTACAGGAGAGCACTATAAAGTTTTCAAATGATAGTTTACGTAATATTTTGAAAACTGCAGTTTCTCTTAATGTAATTTGAAAATGTAACTGTGTGTATGTGCTTTGAAAAATGATATGTTTTATGATAAAGTATAATGTTTTAGTAGGCTTATGTCAAAACAAAAAATCAAATCTGCCGTTTTTTTACGACTGCAACGACAACCTTTCATGGTAGGAAAAGTCTTTACAACGACAGTTCAACTAATACTCCAGTATTAGTTGAACTTAACCATATAGACTTTTCCTACCATGAAACTAATTTTTATCATAAATCAAGCTTTTAATATCCATATTAAAAGCTTGATTTATGATAAAAAATAGTTAATTAATAAAAAAAAATAGGTCAATGAAAAAGACAATACATTAAAAATTTAATGAAATATAGTTAACTTACCAGGCTATCTTTAGTTTGTAATAACAATTTTTTATATGACACTTTATCATCTTAGGTCTTAACTTATTAAGTCCTATTTTGTACTCTTATTTTTAAAAATCTACTCCTATTCAGTCTTATCCTCATTGAATATAATCAATGTTCAAATCCCTTATGTTAATAGTATCCAAAATCTTTTTTGTTCAATCACATTCATTAAGTATATAGCAACATTTGAATTATAAACCAAATTGAATTACCAATCATTTATTTATTTTATTTATTTATTTATTTACCAAACTTACAACTATTATTACAGGTTAAAAACCTAATGCAATAGCTGAGCAACTATACTACTTTCTGTATTCCAAATTTATTATCTATAACATAATACGAATAGTGTTATCTTAGTGAATTCACTCAGTGAACAATAAAATATGTCAGTCTCCTCTGCAACGAGATTTAGCGTGCGAAGCGCTCGAGACAGAGGCGCCTCATTGAAAAGATTAGTGCGCCCTCTTGGCACTGCCAGCAGCCGGGGCCGGCGTCGCCGCCACACGTACCTATCTGGTACACACAACCTTACCATACCCAATATATCTGCATTGTGCATCCTGCCTCTAATAATCATAAATAAATATTCTATTAGCGTGAACTCCCTTCTGACCCTCAACTCAGTGTATCCAACCATGCCTAGAACAAACAGAGTTGGATACATGAGTGGGTAGAAGGGATACACTCCGTATAGGCGTAGATATAAAAACCTAATGAATTTGTTTTGTACACGCTCCAACATGAGACTATATTTAGTTTCATGTGGAGCCCAGATGACTGCGTTGCATTCTAATTGGCTCCTCACCAGTGCATTATATAAAGCTATAATTGCTTTAATATTTGTATAATTTCGAGAAGTACGTAATAAGAAACCTAAATTTCTGAAAGCCTTCTTACAGCACTTGCAATATGATTACGAAACGTTAGCTCCGTGTTAAAAATAACTCCTAAATCTCGGACTTCTGTGACTCTAGCCATAGGCACACCATCAACACTATAACTAAAAGTGATTGGGTAATGGGCGCGTGAAAAGGTGATAGTTACACATTTATTAAGATTAAATTGTAATCCATTATCGTTACTCCATGCCACTACGCTATCAATGTCTCTCTGCAGACGCTCGCAGTCATCCCCGCTATTTATAGGTAACGATAACTTGAGATCGTCCGCAAAGAGCAAGCAATTTGCGTTTTCAACGGCCTTCGGCAGGTCATTTATCATGATAATGAACTGAAGGGGTCCGAGGTTACTTCCCTGACTTACACCAGACCATGTAAAATATGGTGCTGACACATATCCCGCATACTCCACATACTGCCTCCTATCCCTCATATAACTGGCAAAGAACCGGAGCAAGTGCGGGGTGCAACCGACGCCTGCTAACTTCTTGAGCAGTGTGTCATTGTCGACTAGGTCGAATGCTTTTTTGTAGTCGAAGTAAGCCGCATCTATCTGCCCCCCTCCGTCCACCATTGGTATCACGTAAGCCACGTGGCTCAGCAGGTTACTGGTGGTGCTCCTCTTTGGCCTAAACCCGTGCTGAGCCTCAGAGAGTTGCGCTTGTACCTGTGAGAAAACGCTCTTATGGATCGCTGACTCCAGAACTTTTGCCGGCGATGACAGTACCGCTACAGGCCTATAACCCTCGATTTTATCTCCTAGCGCCCCCTTTGGTACTGGCACTACACGAGTTGTTTTCCATCGGTCTGGGAACTCAGCTGCTTTGAGACACTGATTGTAAATGTGTAGCAATGGTTCAGCTAACACCGATCTACAATTCCTAAATACGTAAGGCGGGATGCCGTCTGGACCCGCAGACCTCTTCGGTTTAAGTTGTTGCAGCGCACGCCTCACCTCACTCAGCTGTAATTCCTCCAGGTGAATACGCGCCGCTCCATTCTCACCGCCCGCGTCTGCTATCGCCGCACTGACATTCAAGTCAGCTCTTCTTGGTAAATAAACCGAATGAAAATACTGAGCGAATTCTGCAGCGCACTGCTCTTTTGAAAGTATCTCCCCGTTTTTAATATCCTATTTGGAGTTCTATTACCTCTTTTTGATTTAATAAAACTCCAAAAAGATTTAGGGTCCTTTAACAATTGGTGTTGCACTCGATCATTGTATTGTTGTTGGGCGTGATGAACCATCTCATCTCATTAAGTAACATATTATAAACATTCTAGTTAAAATGAGTGCCACCCCATATAAACCCCATTATTGACAAATTTAGACATCATGTTTACGCAATGTTCATTAATATAGGATTCTATACATCTAAAATATACTTAAGTACACACTCTCACAGATTTTCAACCTAAGATTTATCCAATCTATACTAATATTTAAAAATAAAGAAAAAATTGTAAATATATATACGGAACCCGTGATTAATCATCAGCCTATCGCCGTCTACTGGAAGAAGGCCTCCCCTAAGGGGCGCCTACTATCCTGGTCTTGTGCAGTCCGCATCCATCCTCTACCAGCCACTTTTTCAAGTCGTCGGTCCATCGACCCATCGATCTACCAATGTATAGCTCAAATTTTTTAATGGATTGAGTTGAAATTTAGTATACCAATAACAAATAGTTATGACTAGCAGCGCCCCGCGGTATCACCCGCGTAAGTCTCGATCGCGTGGGAATATCGGGATAAAAAGTAGCCTATATGTTAATCCAGGTCTCCAGCTATCTACATACCAAGTTTCATCGCAATTGGTTCAGTAGTTTTGGCGTGAAAGAGTAACAAACATCCATACATCCATACTCACAAACTTTGACGTTTATAATATTAGTAGGATGTATGCATCCGCTAAGATCGGATTTTTGAAAATACTCTTTTTCTCTTTAGAGGTTAAAGTGGTTCAAAATTTGTTTAAAGAAATTACATATGTATCAATTCCAAAATTAGCAGAATTACTTCTATCAACAAATGTATATTTATTTTGTAAGTATTTGTATAAATACGTATTTCTTGCTTTATCAAAAACAACCCCATCAGAGGGTGCAAAGATGTAAATAGTCTAAAAATGAAGATGGGTGTCATTTTGAAGAGTTTGTCATGATTTTCATTATGTAAATATTATCAATTTTGATATTTATTACTACTTACTAGTATATCATTATGCGCATGTGAATTTTTTGTTAGTTACACTTTCACACCTTTACTACTCAAACAATCATGAAATTTTGCATACACATTGTCCGAGGTACAGAAAAGGACATAGGGTACCTTCCATCTAGAAAAAAGTACTGTTCCGGTGACAGACTGCTTGACAAAATGTACATAAACGCGAGCGAAGCTAGTATTCTATGTACAAATTGATAAGCTCATCATGGCTATCATCAGTATGCATGTACATGATTATTTAATTAAATTGTAATTATTAGGAAACACATGTTGCATGTTAGTTTGATATGTTCCGGCTTGCACCCCTCTTTTTACAATGTTATATCCTTTATTGTTAACTAGTATATAAGAAAACATTTTGTTATACAGGTTGTATTTAGAAAGGTACATTTACTTAAATCACTGAAAGGGCATTACTCTAGCATGCAGTTAACATAAGAATTAAAATAAAAAACTATCCATACAAAGTCAAGCAGATAACAAGATACAAAATGGTTAATATTGTCCCCTAAAGCAAACATTTCTTTAAATTTCATTCTTTGGATCTTTTTCTTAATGTAATTTTGATTATCTAATTACAATTTCATTATACCCTGATATTGTTTCACAATCACCTAATTACACATTAAACATACATTCACAATAAATATTGTAGGTCTTTAAAACACAATATAACAATTATGATTAATAGTTAATTAGTACCTATTGTATCATAATTGTTATATTGTGTTTTGGCGAGCTTTGTCATATATTGTTGTTGTATTTTGTTTTACTTAAATCCAATGTAATTCAATATTATTTTTCAGAAAAATAAACCATTATCTTAATTTAAAATTTTCGGCAAAAATTGGTTCCCCAGTCTTGCACACTTCCGATTGACAATTCCCATTTAAAAAATAGTATTCAACAAACGAACCTTAACAACTATTTTCAATAAAATAATTTAATTTCCAGGTTCCAGCATACATCCGACATGCAGCACTGGCAACATCATCTAGCAGTCTCCCTCTACCACATCACTATAGGTTCCTTGCTGAACTATTTCGTGGGATGGAAACCGTTGTGGCTCTACTATATAATCGAAATGAAAAAATCACATTTGCCAAACTCAAACCTTCAGTACAAGAAATGCTCAAGAGATCTTTCACACAAAAGCACTTAGCTCAAATAAAACACTTGGTGCCAGATTTTTACAATTTTGAAGTCCAAAAAATCAAGAACTTTAGTGCTTCTTCCCACAAAGAAGAATATGAATTGGTTATTTCACCTAATTTTCCTAATGATATCAAAAGTATGAACCCTAGTGTACTGTTAGAAAGACGTAGATACTTCTATGATATTTTGTTACAGTTGGTAAAAAAACATCATGCACAATTTTTGCAAACACTTGATCCGCCAATGGAGATTGCCAATGATAAGCTAACTCGTTGGCATCCTGAATTCGAGATTGAAAAAATATCAGAAGTGGAGAGTGCAAAACTACCTGAAATGCCAAATGTCGAGAAATTTTCTAACGCACAGGACGTACTAGCAAAGGCTCGTGAATTATTCAAATGTAATACAAAAATGGAGCGAGCTTTAGAGAAGTTAGCCCAAGCTAAGGCCCGTGGGCTTACAGACGAAGAGAAAGTAGCCACAGGGCTAACGGATAATAAACCTAGCCCTCCATTAAATGGTATAAAAACAAGTGGTACACAAACCGCTCAACCTTCTACCAGTACTGTTACACTATTAAACCCTGCACTTCGCAATCTTCCTACTTCTTTACTAGAGAAAGTTAAAGCAAAACAAGCAGCCAAAGCACTTGAAGCTATGACCAGGTCTACTGATCACGACCATAAATACTTAATCTACAGTCGCTTGCCTGATCTTGCTAGGACCCTTAGGAATATCTTTGTCACAGAAAGAAAGAATGTTCTTGCATTAAACATAATTCTTTCCAAATTAGATAGCAGTTTCAAATCCAATGTTTCAGCTACTGATTTACAAAGGGACATTAGGGTTCTCACTGAGGAATTACCAGAATGGATCAAATTGCATGTAATAAGAAACAATACTTATCTAAAAATGGATAAAACTGCGGACTTGCAAAAAATTATCTCCAAGTTGGAGAGCTTAGCTAATAAGTATAGAAATGATTAATCGTAACTTGCATTTATTTGACATTACAAACTAAGACTGAGTAAATATAAAAGAACAAATTTTGTTTAATTATGAAAAGCCATGTCTTAGATAAAAATTAAGTTTTTTCTTGTATAAAATCTAAATGAGTGTGCAAAAAATAGTGAAATAAATACTTTGTACATAGTACACTGAAATATAAAGATGAGACAGTATTTATAAATGTTCAGTAATATACCTAATTGACCTGATATCAAACAGTTATGCCAAAAATATATTGACATAGTTGAATTTAGTAATATTAAGCTGACATTTTATTATTTATTCTGTAATAATTATTCTAGACACCATACTTAGCATAATTAAATGTATTTCTCAGGACATGAACTATGTGAGACCGTTTAGTTTGTATTAATTTGTAGTATTAGTATAATGTTATTTTATTTCCGATTCCTTTACAGTGTGGTATTTTTTTTATGAATAAAAATTTGGAATAAATCTATTTGTTGGTTAGTTCCTAATATGTTGAAAGATGTAAGGCAGAGCAGTTTTGTGCTCGAAATGTGGTCAGTACCAGAGTCACTGGTAACTTGGCACAGGTGAGGCTGCCATTTTTTGCATCAGTTGGATATTAATAAAATATTGGTGTTGATGGACTTGAAAATATTGCAAAGTTGCTTGTTCTGCTTTCGTTTCTTCACATAACACTGACTTAAGAGACTATTTTTAGGGTTTCGTTCCTCAAAAGAAAGCAAAGAAACTCTTATAGGATCACTTTATTGTCTGTCTGTCTGTCAAGACCCTTTTTCTTAGGAACCTGTCAACCTATGTCTGCGCTCCCTTGAAGCTGTAAAAAAACTAAGCTTCTAAGTCAACGCAATCAAAAGATGCGGCCATTAAGCCCTAGATTTTGACAAATTTGAACATTTCGCAGGTAAATCAAAACCTATAGGGTACATTCCATTTACCTAGAATCATGAAATTTGGTAAGAAGCAAGGCCTGAAAGTACAAGTAAAGTAAAAAATCCGGAAGTCGTTAATAGGTAATAATATAATACCTAATTTAACTTTGACCACCAAAACAGGGGTGTCCAACATAATCTTATGGAGGGCCAGGTTTAATATTTTTGTAATCGTAGCGGGCCAAAAATTTCCAATTCTAACAAATCTAATAAGTACCTACCAAAGTGATCTTTAAATGTAAAGAAAACGGTATAATGAGATAACTGACATAGTTTTGCTTGCATAGTGCATCTATGTCAGCTGATATTTTAGAAGTGGCTATACGTAGAATGCCTGTGAGATGGTTGTCTGATAAAGATGATCTCGTTTTTGATTTGTTGTTTCAGTTTCATCCTGCTCGGGTTGTATCTATACCGTATTGATTTGTTATGTTAGGTACCTATAAAAATTTTAATAGGTCGCGGGCCGGACGATGGTCGGGCCCGTTCTTGAAAATCAAACTCATGATTATGTTGAAAAAAAAATTAAAGATTCAAATGTAGATAAAAACGAATAGCTTATCAGAAGTGCAATAACTAGAATGAACACAATGAGTTGCGTCGCGACACTACCTGGCAAACATTGCCGACATATCTGTACGATATCAACGTGCTGATAGGAATGGACTAAAGAAAAAAAATTGATATCGTGATAAATGATAGAGTGTATTTATTGAATAGCCGTAAACATATTTACCGATCATGAGTATTTTGTAATAGATTTGTTTATGATTTCTATGAAATTGTAACTAGAATGTGTAGATAGTGTGTGAACGTCATCACAGTACACCACCACTTGCTCCCAGGTCTACTGGTGGCCAGTGGTAGGCACAAAGGGGAGGAGTACCTACGTCTTGAGTGTCAGGTAGGTGCTTCAATCTTAAATATCTCAGAAAGCAACATAAATATTGGGACTGAGTACATAAGATTGTCTGCTGGTTGATCGTCAAGAATCTTAGCATCGAGAGGATTAAGTTAGTACCTACTCCTAGATACACATTGTGAGGATATTCCTGTCTCTGGAGCTGTGGTCACTGGTAAATAGATATATTGAACTATACCCATGATGCCTATGTTTTTATTTTTCAAATATATTTTTAAAAATTTAAATTTAAGTAAACATTATTTAAGCTCTTAGAAATGTCAGTCAGAACCATCAATCATGAATACCAAATGCGTGATCCTCCGAAACGGAGAACGAACATCAATCAATCATTAAATTACACGTACCTGTACTTCGGTTATCAGTCAATCACAGCGATTGTGACCGTCGCCGTCGTTAAACTAACAGCGAAACAAATCACTTAATGGGCGCCTATGAAACTTCCCAAATAGACTCCTTTAAAAAAACCTGCTTTATAAACAGACTAAGGCGTCTGAATGATGATAAGGTCAGTAAATAGTTACGCTGTGTAATTATAAATTTTCGACTTTGCGACGGCTATTGGTGCGGAAAGTCTCACTGAAGACCATGGTTCTGACCATGGTCCAAAGCAACTGCGTAACAATAGGGTAGTGGGAGAGCGGGCAAAATGCCACTGCCCATGGCCCTAGGGGGCTCTTAGTCCCAGCCCCAAGGCTCTAAGCATAGGAGAAACCAAGAGAAGCGCTATTGTACAAGCAGCATTTTTGCCATTATAATATTAAGATTGAGCAAAAACACGTAGAGTTCTGGGGGGAGTTTTTAACTTCATTTCATTTTATAATTTTTAGTTACGTATTTACGGGAAACGTCAGACAATTCAGATGTATGTAATACCTTTTCGTGATCGCGTAAATTCTCGTAAATACGTAAGCAATTTATTTTATTTTCATTATTTGTTGTTACAATTTCATGCGTCTTCCTATTACAGTTCAAGAGCTAAAAAATCATGTTTCTTGTCTCCTACTTTCATGTTAAATTTTATTTTTGTTGTTCTAGCGGCAAAAGAAATAAATATACACTGTTAAAATGTCAACCTATTACGGTACATGAGATACAGTCCGCTGACAGACAGACGGCCAGCGAATGCTTAGTTATAGGGTTCCGTTGGCACCCTATGAATACAGAACCCTAAAGACATCGCTCAATTCAGAACATTTGGCGTCTCACTTCTTCAGAACAGATCGCGTTATTTTTGTTTTGTCACCGCGCCAGCGAAATCCTAGATCAATGAAGAACTAAGTTGGAGACTACACCTTTATTACGTTATTGGTTTCCATTCTTGGATATCTTTTCACGATTCTGTAGAATATCGACGCAGCCTCCAAACACTTCAGTCGAAAAAATTCTGATTATTTAAATGCTTCCTATTTCTTTTGAAGTGTTCGTAAGTTTATCTTGAAAAAAAAACTGAAAAAGTACTTACCAATATTTATTTAAAGGGGTACCAATATTTCAAAAGGTGTAGCAAACTGCCCTTTAAAGTTAATAATTGCTACTAACAATTGTTAACTATAAAAATAGTATATCAATGACTTGACTTCAATGCACCTAAATCATGATTAATAAGCTGTATTCTTCATACCTAGATTTTCTAATCTTAGAGGTAGAATATTTTCTTAAAGTTGAATGGGACTAAGTTTTACAATTAATTCAAATGAAAAAAAAAAAGAATTATTGAAATCAGTTCATAAATGGCGAAGATATCGCCTAATATACAAACACAAAATAATTGATTAAGGCTGGCACACAGCATTCAATCGATGCCATCGATACTTCGATTGATTTGGCTTTTTCTGACCTATTGGTGTGGTAACTACTGATCATCGACGAAAACTGATCCAGTCTATCAGCAATCGATGTGTGTGATAGCACCCTAAGGACTGGTCCCATCCAATGAATTAGCCACAGGCCTCAGATGGTATAGTCACTTCGGTTCAAAGCGAGAGTGCGTGGGATTCTGCCGCCTCACTTTGCGCGAGGTAACGATGTTGGCCAAAGAGGTTCCGGAAAGACTGGCTTTCGACTGGCCTATTAGTCTTGTAGTTAGTGATCCTGACTGCTGAGCCAGAGGTCGTGGGTTCGATTCCCACCCAGGACAAAAAATTGTGTGATGAGCAAGATCTGTTTCAATGAACGGTGTACAATAAAGAATATTCTATCTATCTATCATTTGTTCTGTGTCTAAGTGTAATTCATCGTTAATATGTATGTATTTAGAAATATATAAGTATGTTTATCAGCAGTCTGGTTACCATAGTACAGGCTCTGCCTAGTTTGGGATCAGACGGCCGTGTGTGAGATATGTCAAGTTATATTATTATTTTCATTATTATTCCAAAATACAAAACAGTATAAACTTCAATTAATTAATATTGCTTCCGTTTTCCTTCTGCAGATTCCTAGTAAAAGAAGTAGTCGAACAAGCATTATGGAATCTAAAGTAGTGCTGAACGAGAAGAATCCGTATGACACCGCTAATATACTATCCAAAATCTTTCTAACGTAAGTTTATTCCTATTAAATGACACACTACATATCCTACTAATATTATAAACGTGAAAGTTTGTGAGGATGTATGAATGTATGTATGTATAGATATTGGTTACCCTTTATGCCAAAACTACTGAACCGACTGCGATGAAACTTGGTATGTAGATAGCTGGAGACCTGGATTAATATATAGGCTATTTTATCCCGATATTCCCACGAGATCGGGACTTACGCAGGTGAAACCGCAGGGCGCTGCTAGTGTACCGTATATGAGATTTACAGACAAAGAAAATATGAGAATTATTCTCTCGCGCATTAGCTTTTAGACATACTTATGGTGTGAGGTGTCGAAGGAAGGGATTGATAAAGGTTGTTTTTGTCTTATATTTAAAAACATATTATATAGATAGCTATATTCTTTTTATTATTTTTAAGCCTTTGGGACTTCTGTATATACGTATGTATGTGTGTGTTTTGTGTTCTTACGTACCTACCTATCGATTAAGTCCCAAAGCGATGTGTGTCTTATAATGATTCGTAGTCGTTCGCTCTAGCGCGTTAGGGTATCTAAGAACAACTTTAGTGATCAAATTAAATAGGTAGCTATAATAAAGTTTGAATTTCAGATGGAGCTTCAGTCTATTTCGTAGAGGATATAAAAATAGTATCACAATGGCCGATTTGTGGCAAGCCCGGAACAGCGATGAGTCAGGACGCCTCGGAAACCGTCTTGAAGAATCCTGGGAAATAGAACTTGAGAATGAACGAAAACACGGCTCTAAACCGTCACTGGCGAAAGCTATAGTGCGTGCTTTCTGGTTTGAATACATGCTCTGCGGTCTTATAGTTAGCTTCTTATTCATAGTAGTCGGGTGAGTAACAGTTATGTGAAGTAATCTGCGTTTTCTTTTTTTTATTCTATGTATGTAGTATAATATAATATCTATATAAATATATAGTTTAAATATATATTTTTTCTTTCAGGCCATTAATTCCATACACATTAGCACTTTACATAGAATATTTTTCACTAGACAAAAGTAAAGAAACGTACCGCAGAGCCCACATTTATAATTTATTGATGAATTCATTAAGTTTCACATCATGTGTATTGTTATCACACGTTCAGCTAAACCAAGGCATAGTTGGAATGAGATTGAGAATCGCTTGTTGCTCTTTGATGTACAGAAAGGTCAGTGTAACTGTTATGTTTGACATACTTATAGGAGTCTCAAGTTTATTATATTAATTTATTGTGTGCATGTTTTTTTTCTTTCAGTGTATTTAGGTAGGTACATCACTTATAGGCGTGCAGTAAAAGATTAAATTCACTGTGTCTAGTACTTTTTTCACTCGCGCGTCCACGGAATGTTCGTTACAGTGACTGCGTCTGGCTCCTTTCTATAAACTATAGTTTATATAATATATAAGTGATAACTTTCTCGCATACTCAGCGTAATTTAAGTATGGTGTCCCTACAAGTATATTAGGATATAGTCAGCCTCGACCTATATATTAATTAAATCGCTCATTTTTTTATTCATTCCGAAAAGGCATTCCAACTTACCTAATGGAAAGTGATGATGAAGACGTAGATAGTACACGCCTATCCAAGAGAAACCTATTCACTCTACTCTACTATACTCCCAGGATCATAATTTTCTGGAAATAAAGACGTAGGCAGTTCATTTCAGACCTTACAGGGGAACCCTCAGAACCAAACAGGGGGTGTCAAAGCGTTTCGTTCGACTTTTTGGTGTTTCGACAATGAAAGGATGGAACCTCTGTCTGCGTCTAGTCCTCCGATGAAGGAATGGTGAGGGTCCAATAAGTTCGAAGAGAGCTTTCGCACACTCACCAAAAGAATCCTATAAAAAACCAATAAGCAGGCGACTTTAAGGTTTGCAACGTCAGGAATGCATGTGGGCTCGTGAAGTTCAGGAAGTTGGTTAAGGCCACAAGTTATAGTGTAGTATTCACATGAACCCACCAGACAGAAAAGTCTGGAACCTCCAAGTCAAGGTGACGCCGACAACAGACCTCGTCCCTGATGTAAACGCACGCGCCCGCATGGGGGAGAAATTGGGATAGATAATTAAGATGTATCCTGGGTAATGGAGGTATGCCAGGTCAGGCGGATTACAGATATGGGTCTCCATTACGAAGAGTAAGTGAGGGCTTTCAGTCTCGAGATGGTGGTGGACATCATTGAGATTTGACAGCAATCCTCGGATGTTAGAGAAGTGTACTTTCGGGGATAGGAGGTGCAGATGTGTAAACTTACTCTGCTTTTTGGACTTTGTCATTAATGTATTATAGGTTGAATAGGGCAGGAGGACAGAAGTTAAGTGAGGCGCTGCATATGGAACCAAGCAGATTGGAAGTCACGATACACTAATGGAACTCGGGATTATGCGTGGTTGGTGGGGCAGCTTTTCACGTCTGGCCAGCATGCTAGTTGGGCCCCCTACAAACCACGGGCGCTACCCTCCAGAACGAGCTACCCTTTGCATCAATAACTAGCAAGCTCAATCCATGGGCTTCCGGAACTCTCACTTACCAGACGAAACATTACATTAACATATTAATTTTTCTCGACTTTGGTGATTAACAATCTTATACATTTTTAACCCCCTACGCAAAAAGAAGTTGTAAGTTAGACGTGTCGTGCTCCCAAACGGAGTCTGAACCGATTCTGGAAAGGTGACTTGATCGAGAGTGTTCTTAGCTATAATTCAAGAAAATCTTTTCAGCCGTTCGAAGATCATAAGCACTTTTCTATTTTTTGATAAGATTTTTGAGTCGAATTTTTGAGAAAAATTTAAAATACTCCCGTATTTAAAATTTTTCATTTGTGATTTTACAATTGTAAGTGCTTTAAATTCAAAATAAACGCTAAGGCTTGTAGTGGTTTCTTTGTGTTGATATAGGGTCCATCACTAAAAACCTATAACGGTTTTGGCTGCTGGAAAAAACGGTTCCACTAGTATTTATCTTTATCTACATACTTTTCAGATATTAAAACTTAACCAAAACGGATTGGGCAAAACAGAACCGGGACAAGTGGTAAACTTGATGTCCAATGATGTCACACGTTTTGATTTGGTCACCATATACCTCAACTATGTATGGGTTATGCCCGTGGTTGTGCCAGTGGTCACATATCTTGTGTGGCAACACATAGGCGTCGCAACTCTTGCTGCTCTCCTCGTTGCTATCGTACAAACTATTTTTGTGCAAGGTAAACTGTGTTTGGAAAACTAATTCTAGTAAATAATCTTATTTGCACTATTTGAACAAGACTAATCCTCAATCTCATTGTGAGTTACTAAATTTTAAATTGAATTGTGGTAATAAAGTGTTGATAGCATTGTTTGTCTCGTAGCCTTAGATTGCGCGTTTATGTGTCATGTTGTATGTCAATATGCTCGCCCCCAATTATGTAAAGTCAAGGAAAATATCAAATGCAAAAATGAGTATCATTGACCTCTTATAGGCCTCCAGTCATGTAGATAGAGACTTGAATTATTCAATATATAAATATACATCCTCAAAAGGTTTTCGATTTAATCTATTATTATATAATTTGTTTACAGAATGCCTATATATCTTCTTTAGTCTTTTTGAACTAGAATTAGATTATTGTAATATAATGCGTCGTATATCTCGAGTCAGTTCTGAAATCCGATGTAGCATCTGTAATCTCTTATGCCATGTACTCAACATGACTGAATATGCATTTTAAAAATCTTTCTAGATTTATTTATTTATTTATTTACACTTTATGCACATAAGGTACATAGGCAGACTTAATGCCTAAGGCATTCTCTACCAGTTAATCATTGGGTGATGCAAAGAAAACAAATAAAGTAGGTGCGTTTTAACTAAAATTAGTTTAAGAAACAAAATATTGGCCCCAATTCTGTTACTTCACTCGCTAAATTAAAATTCACCAAATTTTCTTCATATAAGAAGTAAATCTTGTCCACTTAAAAACAAGGTCTTATTTCAAATTGAAACAAGTAGGTAACATATGTCGCTATCGAAATAAGCAATTTATTTGTCGACTAAAGTCTGATACGCTTAAATAAACTTTAATACCACGTAGCGAGAGCCGCTATCCTTTGAATGCCATCTCTTTTGCTCTGTGTTATTAGTAAGCGTGTTCGTAGGTGTAGATTAAAAACACGTCATCCTTGTTCGTTTTGAACAAGTTTTTATACGGCAATTATACAGCGTTTGAATAAATGAAGACTCTCGCTGCGTGGAAATAAAGTTGAGTATACGTTGACAGGTTTTAGTGAAATTTAGCGGCGCTGAGAAATAGATGCTAGTAACAAATAGACCTTATTACGAAGAACACTAGGTTGATTTCATATGAAGAACTTAAGTCAGGTTTTAGTTTAGTCGAGTGTACAATAGAATCGGCACCATTATCTAATCACACTAAATATACTACGGTCTGACAATACACACATATATATATATATATATATATATATATATATATATATATATATATATATATATATATATAATATATATATACGCATATAGATACTTATAACAATAATAGATGACAAATTATGGGCAAGTTGATTCTGCTAATTACTTGAAGAGATACTCCTTTACTTTTAATTTAAATGAGTAGCTATTGATGGCCATCCTGATTTCATGGTGAAGCTCATTCCAAATAAGAACGGACTGAACGAAAAAAGATTAGCCGACACGGAAGTGTGGGAGGGACAACGAAGAAGAAGATAACTGGCGAAACGAAGGTTTCTGTCATGATTACTGCATAAAAGTTGGAAGTAGGAAGCTAAATACGTTGGCGAAGATGGATTATTATGGATAGTAAATAGAACAGTGAGGGCACGTAATTTTCGACTTTAACGAGTAGGTATTAATGGGTATAGGAAAGAGGACACATGGGTGATTTTCTCAAGCCTAATATTTAGGCGTCCAGGCTGAAAATCACATCTTAAGGTAAAGATACAGTATAATGGTTTTTTTAAGAATAAAGCCATTATGTGTCTAAATGAAGCCATAGTTTACATTAGTAGAAAGTATTTTAATGATTATAAAAAAAATATTCTTTATATCATTTCTAAGTTTGGTGGCTTGTCCGCTATCAGTTTTGCTGAGCATTAGCACCGTTTAAACGAAACTGCGTTAGTTTACTGGAAAGGACAAATTTTATTTAAATTCAGAAATACTTTTTCTGTCCATTGAGATTTTAATTCGTATATTTAATATCATAGTTTATCCTAGAAAAAATTGAAAAGAACTGTCCGCGTGCAGTTCTAAATTTTGGTGTGAATTAGAAAAACATGAGTAGACTTGTAATGTTTGAACATAAAAGAACGATACTACCATCGCCCGATCCATTAAGTAGGGTGCTCACGCGCTACAGTGCCGACCGTGTCTTATGATGTTACGATGCGCCGCTAGAAAAGTAAGTAACACTGTTTCTGGTAATCTGACAAAAATCCTGCAATTTTGGTGGAGAAATTTTAAAATACTTTAAACCAAATTATAGGTTTTAATATGCGTTTATAACAAAAAGGTTGGGTTTTCCTTTAAAATGATACCAATAGAATTATTATATTCTTTTTAGTATTTCTTTTAATTAACATATTTTACATGAGTCTAATTTTGGTGGCGCAATTTTGGATGTTTTGGTGGTATTTTACTTATCACCAAAATTGCTTAGTTACACCAACATTGGCTTACACAGTTATAAGCTTTCTCAGTCAGCCAATATTGGGAGTCCATGAAAATGAAACACATATTTAAACAGAAAATACGGTCATCAGGGTGTTTATCGAAGTTATAGAGAAGTATAATACTTCTATAATACCTCAACTTAGGTATTGGAATCAGTTTGACGAGGATATTTAAAATGCCATAATTCTACACGAAATAATCAGTAAAGACGAAGAAGAAGAGTATTTAGAGAAGAAAAGAATTGCAGAGAGGAAGAGAAAAGAAAAAATAGGAATGATCCTGTAAAACTAGACGAATTACGAAGAAAATTATAAAAGCCGATATCAGAAATGTAACCATTGGGCAAATGCAGGGACGGTACGTAATGTAAAAAGCAGCATATTAAAAAACCAGCTCAACTTTGCCTTCAAAAGAGACATTGCTCGGGCGAAGTCGGAGAACATCCGCAGAATTGGTGAGAGACTGGTGAGTCTCCCTTCCGAAACTCATGCATTTTGGTCTCTTGCTAAAGCTGTCCAGGGGAATTTCTGTAGACCACTTCTTCCATCCCTGCACATAGGCGAGAATTCGTTGGCCCATGACGCTAAGCAGAAAGCCGATCTTCTGGGAAAACTCTTTGACGTTTGAAACATACCTCCGACCATACCGCGGTGCGAAAACCGTATGCCGGAAGTCCGGCTCAGCACTTCACTTCAATAATCATAAGTAGAGTAGCCCTGATGGAATCTCTTTTATCGTGCTGAAAACGTGTACCCCAGAGTTGGCACCGGTTTTAACTACACATGATCATATTTACGGAGATAAAAGATGAATCGTATGCAGTAATTAAGAAGACGGTCTAACCTATCGAGAAGATCTGCAACAGCACACGTCACAATAGTCAGTTAATGGGAACCTAAGAGATTGTACAAGCATGGTCTTGGTTTTTGCCTTGGTTTTGGTCTTGACATTTTGTGGGGTTTACCGATAAGCCAAACCTGTTAGACAAAATTTTGATTGCTTCGAGGTCTCTATTGACCATATCTATAGCTATTGATATGTCTTCAACCTTGGTTTGAATATAGAGTTGCAGGTCATCGGCATACAGATGATACGCACTTCGAAGTTGCAGGGTTAGGAGATTGATAAACACAGAAAATAGCAAGGGAGAAAAAATACTGGCCTGTTGGTCTAGTGGTTAGTGACCCTGACTGCCAAGCCATAGGTCGTGGGTTCGATTCCCAACGAGGACGAATAATTATGTGATGAGCATGATCATTTGTTCTGTGTCTGGGTGTAATATATAAGTTTCTTTATCAGCAGACTGGTTGCCATAGTACAGGCTCTGCCTAGTTTGGGATCGGACGGCCGTGTGTGAGATGTGGGAAGTTATTATTATTAATACCGCTTGAGGGACACAGAGTTTAGTGTACATTATTAGCACTACTACTACTACATTAGTACATTAGTACATTACGAAGAAGACTCAGACAGCTAGAAGACAAGAACAGCCTGCTAGCGTCCCTGAAGACAAGATGAAAACCATTGCAGTGCTTCAAGCGAGACCATAAGATAGGCAAGGATAGATAAGAGGATACGTGACTAACGGTATTGAAAGCATTTGAGAAGTCTACCAGTACCAAAACAGTTACATTTGTGTCTTCCATTCCCCGCCTTGATATCGCCAGTCACTTTGAGAAGAGCGGAGGTAGTTATATAACCAGGCCTAAAGCCAGATTCCTTGAGGAATTTTTTTTTAATATAATTTTTAAGCTAAAAACTACTATTTCAATTTATAAAAGACGTAACTACTTAGTACTTTGGCTGTATTTCTAAACAATTATGCATGGTAGTTATTATTTTAGAGGAAAAAGAAAAAGATGGGCTGCTAATAGTTATTTAACTTTCAGTATATTTGAGCAGGATACAAGGAACTTATCGGGGTAAAATAGCGAAACGTACAGATGAGAGAGTCAAGGTGATGGGTGAGCTTGTGAACGGGGTCCAGGTGATCAAAATGTACACTTGGGAGATGCCTTTTGGAAAACTAGTAGACAGGTTACGGAAGTGAGTAATTAATATTAAATAGCGGGCTATTTAAAAATGATAAAGACGCTATATACTCTACATAATTGACATTAATGGGTCCTACTGCATAAGCGGCCGTATCTAAATGGATAAGGCCTCAGACTTGCGATTAAGTAGCTGCGCGTTCAATTCGCACCCCGTAGGTGCACTATACCGATGTGGTGGGTTAGTGTACCTGCGGGGTCTATTTCCTAAAACCAGCATTTAGCATAGTTGGACGGCTATTTTATTACACATACTAATAATTTTTATAAAAATCTAGCTGTACCCGGCATGCGTTGCAATGCCCTTTTTATAAAGATTTTTTGGGCCAGATACCCTTACGGGCGTCCTCAGAAGAGCCTGAGAAAATTTCATCACAATCTGATCAACGATTTAGAAATGCATAGAGGACTGAAATAAATACTGCCTGGTTTAACAATTTTATCATCATTAAAGTTTGCCCACTCTTTCTCTCATACTTCTCAATGTTCCAATGCCAGAGTTTAACCAAAACAGGTATTTTAAATAGGGTAATGATGTATTCCCGCAGGCTCGAAGTTAGCTACATCTTGAAAACTTCTATGGTAAAAGGCTTCACTACGGCTTTGGCAGTGTTCACAGAACGATTCATCCTGTTTGCTGCCATAGTGACTTTCGTGCTGATGGGCGGTAACATACGAGCCCAGACTACCTTTGCATTAGCACAATACTTCAATCTTCTGCAGTTAGCTTGCAGTATCCTAATTCCACTAGGACTAGCATTTTTGGCTGAGACGATGGTTTCAATCAAACGTATAGAGGTTAGTAAATAGATGTATTCGTAAGTTTTGTATTATTCGTAGTTAATTCACAAGTAAACTTAAAATAAAATAGATTGCGTTAGTATATATAAACAGCACACCAATCGCACATCTAAATCTAAACAGGTATTACCTCAAAAAAGCACTCTTTTCAGAAAAGGCGAAAATCTAATTACTGTGTCCCTGTTTTGGACTTTTATGTGCAGTTAGAAGAAAGATATTGTAGGAATCTGGTTTTTTAGTCATGATTTGGAGCTGAAAATGGATTTTGTAGTTATTTCCCTATTGCTTAACAATGTATGTATATTTGTTTTATTATTTTGAGTTGAGCCCGAGTTGGTGAAGTTGGTCGAGTGTTGGTGATATTTTTAAATCTGTTTTATTGGTCGGTAGGTATTGAGATAAGGAATTCGATGCTGTGCATAACTCAAAAATTTTAATTTTTGAGTTAGGTCCCTTGAGATCTAGGAGTACGCTATGAGTGCTATGACAATCTTCAATTCATGTGTCTGGAATATGCGACAAGACTAGACTATCCCACTTAGTAATTTAGTACTAAATAATGTTATGAAAAGTGTAAAAATTCATTTGTATAGAACAAGATAAAATGCTTTATATTTTGTTTTACAGGAATTTTTATTATTAGATGAAAATGATGAATCTATCAAGGTCTTAAAGTCGGACGGCGTTCTTGAATCAAAAGCTTTATTAGCTAAAGTAGAGGATGAAGAAACAACACCTGAGGACTCAAAACCAGTCGGGTTCTCAATTGTAAACGTATCAGCTAGTTGGACTAGAAATTCCGTGGTAGATACTTTGAGGAATATCACGTTGACAGCGAAACCTGGAGAGTTCATCGGTGTGACTGGACCGGTTGGATCAGGAAAAGTTAGTTTTCCTCATTATTCTCTATTCTGTTCATAACTATTATAAATAGTTCTTAATATCCTTGTACTTTACGTCTTTCTTCATTATTTGTTGTAAAATTCTGGTCTTTCTAAAAGCCTTGTCTTAGCGAGTCGAGTCATTGAATATTATTATGTTAACTATTTAATTAAATGTATATTGAAATCACCAAATAATACTATTTACATATATTTCATAGTCATCGCTACTACAGCTGATTTTGGGCGAATTGAAACCGAAGCAAGGAGCTTTTACTTTAGGTGAATGGAACGTGTCGTATGCTAGTCAGGAGCCGTGGTTATTTCCAGCTACTATTAGAGAAAATATTTTATTCGGTCTGCCGTATGACCGCATCAGATATAAGAAGGTATGTCAGCTTTGTACTTTGGATATTTTTATTTTGGAATTATTCATTTCGTTATTAAGAAAATCCATAAAAACTGACATACATATTCTTTGTAGTTAGTTTTTAAGGATTATCGCAATAACGGAACGAATAATATGTTCGATTTTAAATCTTTATTTAAATTTCCAACTGCTTTTATGAGAAACGGAACGGCTTTTATGAGAAAATAACTGGAAATTGTAACAGTCACAACTTTTAAACGGATATTTTTTTTTTCAAAAAATGCTTTTGGCACCTGCATGCTAGAGTTATGTCCTTTTAGTGATTTAAATAAGTGTTTCATTTTCAGATAAACCATGTACCTATACATGGTTTATACACTTAAATTTGAGACCGTAATAAACTTCTCTATCTGAATATATTTTGAAGTAGGTACAAAACACAACTTTCAGGACGCAACTCGAATCTGAAATCGCCTATACACAGGTTTACTTACAAGACGGGCCATTAGTTTTATTCTTTTATTCCACTCTATAATTCGTCATTTCACTGGATACTTCTGGCCATATCTTCACACAGTCCATCCCTCTTTTCTTTGGTCGTCCTCTACTCTTGTGCCCGTCAACTTCCATACATAAAACTCTCTTCGCCATATTTTGATCATCCGATCTACGCATCACATGTCGATACTACGATAACCGGCTCCTCAACTTGTCATCCACTGGCTGCTGGCTGTACTTTCAGCCTCCCTCTAATTTATTTATTTCTCACCTTGTCCATCCTAGTCACACCCCACATCCACCTCAACATTCGCATTTCAGCTACATACAGCGTCTGATGATCGTCTTATAGATATGTCCTTTTAGTTTAATAGGAAACTTGGGATCCTGTTACCTGCCGCCATTTCATGCACCCTGTATTGATTCTACAGATAGAAAAGTCGGGTATATTTCGCCATCGATTTGTAGCCGAGACCTAGTGTCTCGGCTACAAATCGATGGCGATACGATCCATCCAGTGAAATGGTTTCAGGACTGGAGAGACCGCCGAAATAGCAGAACATGTATTCAGTTATCTACCTTTTACTTCAGTTACCTTTCCCTTTCGTTTCTTCAAACACTTCCCGCGCTATCTTTCTTGTATAATTTGCCATTTCATTCCAAAATTCACCAAGGACGAGTATCAGAAGTGGCAAAGCTTCTGTGCGTGTAGAAGTTGTCACAGTCCTTAGAGTTGACTTTTTCCAAAATCAAAATTAATATATTTTCTTTTGCTACGGATCTTATAATAAAATAAAAGTTGTATTTTTTTCTTTAATAAAAAAATGTTGTTTCAATAGGTAGTAAAAGCTTGCGCTTTACTAAAAGACTTCGTGTTACTGCCACATGGTGATTCAACGTTAGTGGGCGAGAGAGGTGCCAGTCTAAGCGGCGGGCAAAGAGCTCGAATTGGACTAGCTCGCGCTTGCTACAGACAGGTAAATGATTCGTTTTTTTTTGTTCATTTCAATTTAAATATATTTTAGTAGCACTGCGTACTTGCATTGTAGGGGAAGTATTTGCCAATATTTTGTTTGCCTTATTACTTCAAATACAAATTCAAATTTCAAATTCAATATATTTATTTCATAAAATTAATCATCAATTTATTATTCCAAATCGTCAATTTGAAAAATAATATATTTATTATAACTAAAAATTATAGATCAACACACACAGAGTCACCAAAAAATTAGTTTGCTTTGTCAAATGTAAAATTACTAAAGAAAAAAAAATGGATAACATAATATCATATCTGCCTATTTCGATCTATAATGTCCCGTTTCCAAATGGATGATCTTCGTGAGAAGAAATCGAGCAAACAAACTCACGGCCACTCTTCTAAAAAACCAGACAGTTTTAACAATATTCAGTCAATTTAATTACATCATTTTGTTGTGTGCATATTATGTTTTTAAGTAAATAAACTAAAAAAAGAATTCTGACAATATGGAAACTGAAAATTCAGAAAAAAATTCAAGAGAACAAAAGAAAAACATATTGGCTCACATTACATATTTCTATAAAGCATAATATGAAATAGCCTGTGAATCCACTACTGAGTAATAGCCCTTAAGGCATAGTTGTTTTACTGTGGACTTCAACCTGTTTAAACTTAACATTTGAATATTATCTGGGATTTTATTATAATATCGCAAACATTGACCTCAAAACGACTTGTAACTCCTTTAGAGCCCAAAGGCAAACAAAATGTCTTTTTTTATTTTCTTTAGGCTGACATCTACCTACTCGACGATTCTCTATCTGCGGTAGACACGCATGTCGGCAAGCATTTGGTATCCGAATGCGTTCAAGGCCTTCTTGACAGTTACACTAGAATCCTTGTCACGCACCAAATACATCATTTGAGGAACGCCGACAAAGTCCTCATATTGCGACATGTAAGTTTTCTTGATTGCATTTGAACTGTTTGCTAAATTAAAACGTAAAATGCCACCCTCTGAATAGAATAGTTAAAATACCATCCTATTTAGAGGGTGGATTGTTAGTAGGTCACCAGATACATACGTTATCCAAATGATAATATTAATTTACAGGTCATAAATATCTGTAACTCAATATTTTATGGTTCGATTTTCAAAAAGAATTGATACCTATGTAAGTATCATTTGATGGCCAGTACTTTCTAAAAATAAAAATTCAAATATGCGCTGTCTATAAGTTAGTCTCGGGACTTATTGAACGATCTATTATAGTATTTTTATAGTCAAATGTATTGTTAATATTAACATTATAGAAAACATATAAAATACTAAATAAAATATAACATATATTTTAGGGAGAGATAGACATTCAAGGAACCTTTGAGGAAGTATCAACAACACCTTTATTCACGGAGCTTCTGCAAGACAGAAATAATGACAGTGAAGCAGCGGGTGATGACACTCTATTTCTACAGACTCTTGCTGCCCAAGTAATTATTGATATTTACCATTCGTAATTATTTGTAGCTCAAGAAGCGGAAAGTACTACAATATCGTAGCCAACGTGATACCATTGTCAATTCTGTTAAGCGGAATTGCATTGCAATAGCCCCGTGTTAGATTCAGAAGTGTAGAAATGAAGCAATTTAGGTACCTATGTCATCTGACTGTGTATTGGAAAATAACTGTTTTATAGATCATTCTATTTACATAATACGATTGACACGTAACTAAAAACTTCAGATGTAAAAATACTCTTGATTCCAATGTTTAGGCGCCTGCCTTTTTGAGGGGTAGCTCTCTACGGGGTTTTTGGCAATAAAAACACGGCAACTAATTAGTAACAAATTAGAAGCTAATTTCGTTTTTTTTGTCGATTGTGCTGTCATGACCATTCTAGCTCTAGAGTGCTGTTGCTAAAAAAGAGAAAAAAATCTTTAGATAAGTTTCCAGTCATTATTATCTTTAAAATATAAGACTATGTTTAACGTTTGTAGTACTTGAGTTTGCTACTTGTTTGTTATTTACTTTACTTGTTCTTCAGTTAGGTGGAAGCAGTAAATTGCCAGAACGAGAGAAGCTGACCGAATCACTAGAGGATCAAGAGGAAATTGAGGAAATGTCTGGAACAGGTGAGCATAAATAAATCACCCCGTTTTCTAATTCGTTGTCATTCACGAGGCCCGACGCCTCCTTATATCTAATAGAAGTCTTTTTCTCTGTGTCGTTACTGCATCGACCATTTAGTGAAATTGGCAATAAATTAATCATTATAACTTTACGGCCACTCGTATAAGTCCCAAACACTTATTGTTTGGCTGTGGCCCAAGTTTTGCCATCTAGGGAGTTTTCTTCATGTTTGTGAATTATAGCGTGATTTTATTTTTGTCTTCTTGTCTGTATCAATATTTCTGTATGTAATAGAATGAATGTCTTCTTCAATCTTTATCATCTTTCTTTTAAATTAGTTTAAGGATACCATGAGTCCAAGAGTTTCCCAAACTGTATCTAGAGAGCAGTTTGACATAATAGAATCATATTCATATTTGGAGGTGTAAATGGGCAATAGGAGATACTCTACAACCACTCACCAAACCACAACCAAACGACACTATTTAAGTATAGTGTTTTTCGACACTTTCGACATCCGGTCATCAAGGAGAGTTATTTATGCCCGGTTCCTATAATCAAGAAACGATTCGTTTTGCTTACGGACTGTTAAATTTCGTTTGTCAAAGAAAATTTATCGTCCGTAAGCAAAACTAATCGTTTCTTGATTATAGGAACGCGCTTCAGTTGTTTCTACCCTCCAGCTCATCTAAATGGTTGTGTTAGTAGTGGGTTCCATTCGTTAGTGCACTGGGAGGGGTTCGAACCCGCAACGACTTATTTTAACATACACATCACTCTAGACTAGTTCACTGTAGTTCTATTTCAACGACACCTATTGTGGAAACTTCAATTGAACCTTCTTTGCAGGACGCGTGCCGCTTTCCGTGTACCTCAAATACTTCTCTGTTGGCAGCGGTAGGTTTCTACTAGCATCCATGATTATCTCCATCATCATGGCACAGGTCATCACTTCTTTCGGTGATCTTTGGCTCACTCACTGGTAATCAGTCTTATACATATAGCCCAGGGGTCGGCAACCTGCGGATCGCGAGCCACATGCGGCTCTTTCGATGTAAAGTTGCGGCTCTCCAGTTCCATGCGTAAAAAAATATTCTTTACTATCAAAACCCTTAAAACCGTGCAATATATCCATAATTGAGTACCTTTATGATATAGTATGACTGCATGCTAGAGTCATGCTCTTTCAGTGATTTAAGTAAGTGTTCCATTGTCTGATACACCCTGTTAAAGCAAATACTATAATATTGAAACGTAAAGTTTAATTGGCTCTTTAAAAACTGTAAAATTTTGTAAATTTTAACTTTCGGCTCTTCTGTCTCAAAAGGTTGCCGACCCCTGATATAGCTCATTGATTTAAAACCCCTTTTTTTCTTCTAAGAGTTACCATAACTTAATTCGGATCCCTCGACTATAAGCATAAATTAATATATGAAAGTAATAAAAATTTTATAGAGAAGTGAAATACCCAAAGACTATCAACTTAATTATTGAGTTAGCAACAGCCTATTAAGATGTCAGCTCAAACATACTTTCATCTACAAAATATAATGTAACTTGCAGGATGAACGACGTAGAATCTCAAAAAGTAGAAGGAGAACTCGCATATTACTTACTGAATGTAACAGAAAGTCCAGAGACAACTACCTCAATGTCCGTGAACTCAACCCTCGCAACCAATTTAACGTCTGATGCTATTAGTGGGTTAAAAGTAAAAACTAATCATATGTACTATATTTATATTTGGGCAGCTGCGATATTTGGATGTATTGTGCTTACAAGTACAAGGTACAGTATTACTTTTTCAGTTTTTCTGTAAGTTCATAATATTTTTTATATGAATTATCAGCATACTTCCTGTCTGATGGTTGCCGATTACTTTTGTCTATAAAACCTAAAGGGACAGTGACAGTGGTTTCAGTGTAACCAGACAATGAGTACTTTTATGTGTTGCCATGTCTTAATAATTAAAATAATAAAGATAGTTTTTTGTATTTTTACTGTATTGTATAGAATACAATACCCTGATATAATAAAACAGATTTGTATAGGGGGGTGTAAGTGTTTCCCCAATTCGGGCTAATGTATTTTGTTAGTAGTATCGGCCTCAAATTGTAAAATTGTAGAACTGTGAAGCAAAATTTATATTTTCTCATATTGAATCACAGCCACGCCGTAGATAAATAACATACGAACCTTAGCTATACTTAAATTTTTTTTTTAATCTCATACGTCGTGTTGTGCGGAACATCGGTCACAAAGTTACTAATGCCGCGTTCCTATAATCAAGAAACGATTCGTTTTGCTTACGGACGGTAAAATTTCGTTGAATTTTCAATTAATTATAGGAACGCGGCAAAAAATCGCCCAAAGCAAACACAAAATTTGTCTGTTCTTCACACAACATCATTAATTTAGCCTTTCTGTAAGTATTGCTTACTAAAGTTTAATATGTGTTGTTAGTTTTATTAAACTACTAAAATTCCAGGTCTATTTTGTTCCTATGGACTTGCATGCATAGTTCTATAAAACTTCATAACCAGATGTTCAGTAACATCATGAGCGCGACGATGCGGTTCTTCAATACCAACCCATCAGGACGAATCCTCAACAGACTTTCGAAGGACATGGGGATCATTGATGAAATTCTACCTAGAATGTATTTGGATAGTATTCAGGTCGGTATTCTATTCTCCTAGTTCATATTTCATGTAAATACAAGTGATACTTGAGGTTTCAAAATTTTTATTACGAAGCAAATTAACACCAAGTCTTTGTACAAATTGTACACTCCTAAAGCTAAAAGCTAAAAGTAGATGGCGAGGTCGGTTAAACGTGCAAAAATTCAGAGAGCTGCCGCGCGCCGGCTGGTCCGCACCTTAGGTCGGTGCTCACTCACGCGCTGCGTCGCGTCATCCTTTCGTATCAAGACTATCGAGTTATGAGTACCTAGCCTAGGTTTATTTGTTCACAACAATAGAGTAATAGGCACAAAACTTACTGGTACCTAATTAAATTTTCAGATTAATTAATTCTTAAAAAAAGACAACCTTAACGTAGCGGCGTCGTCAGAACAGATAAGAGTTACGCGGTAGAAAGAGATTCAACTTGTAGGTGAATATAACTGTAGGTAATTAATGCTGTGCCACCTGAATTGCAAGTTTTTTGTGTATTATGGAACAAAAGTCGCTATTTATTTAAATGATTTGGCGCAGTGGGACTTCTGTGCCTGTACTATTATGTATTCTGTGCTACTACGTTAATATAATATATCCAACGTTGGTTTAGTACCTGGACCATAAATAATCGGAATAGTCCTGAAGAAACACATTTCTTATAACTCCTACTAGTAGCACTTACAAGTTTATAAATAATATTTTTTTATTTTTTACACAAAAGACAAAAATATATTTTCCCTTTGAAAGCTGTACGTACGTAAGGTGAAATATTCTTTTTTCGACAGAGCACCCTTTTTTGACATTAAAAAAGTTAACTTAAAAAAACAAGACTAGGTAAATTAACATTTCTGATACATACAAAAAACGGAGAAGGTTCTCAAAAACCTCCTCCATTTTTTCGTCTACCCGTATATGTATATGTAGGTATGTATGACCACGCATAACTTTTTAAAGTACCTAGGTGCCATAGAAGATCATAAAAGAACCAAATGTTTAAAAAAAAAGCTCGTGTGCGTACTTCAAAGTGTCTATAATTAAGGGGTTTTACATAAAATGAAAAGCAAAAAACATTAGCGTTCATCAGTACGTTAAATAGATAATTAATTACCTAGTCTTCTATAAAGCATGGTAAGCAAGCGAGTGCGCAGTTAAATATGTAATAACTGAATGCAGTACCTACTTAGCTAAAAGAAATAGACATTCACTACATACATTCTATGCAAATAATTATAATGACAAATGTCAGTCAGTCGCTCAGTCTTACTTAGCCATTAATCACTCTATTTTTACACAGGTTTGCATGGTGACCTTAGGTGTAATAGTAATGGTGGCTATTGTAAATCCGTTGATGTTAGTCACTACTGGTGTTTGCGCCGTGGCTATGTACTTTTGGACCTCAATTTACCTCATTACGGCACAAAGTATTAAAAGGTATGTATGTATGCATACGAATTCTATGTTCTCAAAATAATACAAAATAAACTATCAAGAATAGGATTACCTATCTAGCTCCGTAACAGTTGCGAGTGGGAGAGCCATGCTGCGGCACGTATGGGTCGGCTCTACCGGAGTGATAGGTACCACGGCCTCACAGAAAATCAAGCTTTCGTCGTGTTTCGCCGAGTGAGTAAGGTTACCGGAGGCTCTAACCCTTCCCTCTCCCCCCCCCGTATCCCCCTCTTCCCTCCATTTCCGTACTCCCGCTTTAAAGGCCGGCAACGCCTTTGTGACTCTCAACTCAAGTTGCAGGTGCCCATGGGCGGCGGCGATAGTCACTTACTCAGGTATCCCGTCTGCTCGTTTGCCCCCTATCCCATAAAAAAAAAAGATAGGTACTTTATGGACGTATTCTATAGACACCAAAAGGATATCTTGCGGCGCTAACCGCATAGGATCAAATACAGAGACGGTATTAATGCAAGTAAGCACTTAGCACTTAAAAAAAATTGTTGCGGTGACTCCCGGTCTACTGCAATAGCATTCTAAAATCTGCAGAAAGTGTAAAATAATATTTGAGGTGCAACAAAGAATCGAGTCGTAAGGTGCGGCTGAAGATAACTTGTCATGTCTAAGTACCTTACAATTCAGACAACAACCAAGCTGTTGCGTAACTTACCTATTGCTCTAAGTTTAATCTGTCAAAATTGTATGTTTGGTCGTCTAGAGTGGAGGCAGTGACGCGTAGCCCAGTGTTCTCTCACATTACCTCGACAATGGCTGGCCTAGTGACGGTGCGCGCCTGTAATGCGCAAAACATGCTGATTAAGCAATTTGATGAAAAACAGGATATTCATACGTCAGCTTGGTGAGAAAATATCAACTACAATTTGATCCGTTTGAACTTTTGGTATGTTTTTAAATCATGGTTACCGGCAGCTCTGGGTCGTCTTGACAGACGCACAGACGGACAGACAAATATATAAACAATTAATATAACAAAAATTAACAATTCTGCTGTGAGACCTTGCTTCTTACCAAATTTCATGATTCTAGGTCAATGGGAAGTACCCTATAGGTTTTGAATTATTCGCAAAATGTTCAAATTTAGTCAAATCTAAAGCTTAAATGGCCATATCTTTGATTGCGTTGACTTAGAAGCTTGATTTTTTTACAGCTTCAAGGGACTGCAGACTTATGTATTTGGTAGATATTAATTTCAACTTGATGCGTCCATGGTTTCTTGAGAAACAGGGTTTTGACAGATGGGCGGGTTTTTTTTTTTCATTTTTTGGAACGGGACCCTAAAAATGCTATTTTTTACGTCAAAATCAGTAAATTTTGAGTTTAGAGACTATGGAACCTTTTCAAAGTCCCACTGGGACTATTGCGACTTATGTAGTGCATTTAGCCCAAAGTCAGAAATTATCTCTTAATAGACACTCTCAATAGCAGTTTTCATTAATATCTAATCTTGGCGAACAACTAAGTAGCAGAGATACTGCTGTACGGGGGTTGTTGGTTTGCCTAACTTCCTACTACAGTTGTTCATTCACAACCGGTTCACTGAAGGCACCGCTCTTCCCTTTTGTATTTGAATTTTTGTGTTATCGAATAAGCCTCCAGCCTACCTAACATTGGTCGTGTCCCAAAGCCACCACTGTGACGTATAAATACCTAACGCCAATTTTTCTATTCCAGGTATTTAACTCTTGTGACGAACAATACTTACGCAGTCTGGTTGGGTCTTATTTGTGTTGCTTATGTGATAGCAATATCTTATACTTTTCTGCTTCTAGATGATGGTAAGTTCATCAACATACATTTAGGTCACGTTCAGATGACGAGTGTTGGACGCGGGTCAACAAGAACACGCATTATGTTCAAGTCGTTCACATGCTAACGAGCGTTTTGAGGCCGACGAGATCATTGGTTTTCGTACATTCGTTCATATGAGCGCGCATTTTCAACTTGTCGATACGTGAACGACTTGAACAAAATGCGTGTTCTTGTTGATGCGCCTCAACACGCGGTAGCAAAACGCGCGTCCAACACCCGTCATCTGAACGTGGCCATAGAGGGAAACTCTTCTACGGTAATCGTCCTTCATAATGCTTACGTTAGGAAGCAATACGTTAGTTAACCATCACGTCAAATCGGTTTCTTTTCGTTATATGGAAACTTGTATGAAATAACAGCTTGCAGTACTTTTAATGTGAGATTACAAAATTATAAATTTACTTGAAACTCGAATATAATTTTAATTTTGTTTCATACATGAATTTCATGAGGACTGTTAAGTAATTTATTTTAACCTATCTACCCAATCAGCACAGCAATAAGAATGTATTAGATGGATCCCGTTTATTTATACCAAAGTTTGCTCACAGGAACGACCAAATCCGGCAATGTAGGACTGGCCATAAGTCAGAGTCTAATTCTCGCAAACATGATACAGCATGGCATAAAACAGGCAACTGACGCAATCTCGCAAATGACAAGCGTAGAAAGAATTATTCAGTTCACTACACTGCCCCAAGAAATAAAAGAAGGTTCTACTCCTCCCAAAGACTGGCCTCAAAAAGGTCGAATTGTTTTCAAGGATCTTTCATTAACATATGACGAACAAGCTGATCCTGTACTTAAGAATCTTAATATTGACATTGAAAGTGGATGGAAGGTGAGTATCGCTCTTATGTCTAATAGTATCTTAAATAAGATGAATAATAATAATCATCTTCTTTAAAACTGACACATTATCTAGTTGGCTAGTGTAGTAGATTAGTACGGGTAGGTTACTTAAACTAGTCTAGTTTAGACTAGTGTCCTACTAGACCAGTTTAAGTAAGTTACTCCTTTTCAAATATAACATCAACATTGGTGGAGACGTTACACACATAACGTTAAGGAAATACTTTCTGCCATTTTTACAAAAAAAAATTGATTATTATATGTAAAATCAATTATCAGATCAGATCTATCAGATACCTTGCCACTACGCCGCGCCTAGTGTGTGGGTTCAAATATCACACGGGACAAAAATTTGTGTGATACACAAATGTGTCCGTTGTTTGAACGTTTGTGAAGCTCCCCGCAACACATTAATATTCCTAATGAGGGAGTTGTCTTATATAAAAAGAAAGGAAAAAGATATGAATATCTCTCTAAGAATAAATAAAAAAAAATAAAAATAATAAGAAATAAGATTTCTGTGCAGGTGTTTTCTAACCTATTATTATCGTTCCTTAGGTCGGAGTAGTCGGTCGCACTGGAGCGGGCAAGTCTTCGTTAATTGCAGCTCTCTTTCGGTTGGCACCGATTGAAGGGGCAATATTTATCGACGACATTGATACAAAGAAGTTTTCTCTGAAGGTACCTAATCTAACTGGTACTAGTTGGAGTTTGCTCCTTAAGAATCCATTTTCATGTAAGGCGCCCGGTATGAAAAAATATGAAGAGTGAAATTTTGTGATCGGAGGGCAGCGTAACGCTTTAACGCTATGTTGTGCCTTTTGTGCTTTATTGGAGTTTACTCTTTATCCTTGACGCATGTATGTAGATATGTGTATATACCTTTATGTTATATAGATATATATATATAAAGTATAATATACTATACAGCGTCTACAAATGATGAGAGAAATAGAGAGAGAGAGCCTCCAGTAAATTTTAAAATACCGTCGTGCGTCGCAGCTAACACACACCTTTTATTTTATTCATCACTACATATTATAAAACAAAGTCCCCCGCCGCGTCTGTCTGTCTGTTCGTCTGTTCGCGATAAACTGAAAAACTACTGAACGGATTTTCATGGGGTTTTCACCAATAGACAGAGTTATTCATGAGGAAGGTTTAGGTGTATAATTTGTTTATGTTATGTGTAAATTGGTTGAAATATGATGATGATTGTTGAAGATGTCTTGACTACCCGTGTGAAACCGGAGCGAGTTGCTAGTTTTATATATAACTTGATGTCATGGGCGTACCCAGGGAGAAGAAGGCCGCTGGCTTTGTATGCTTATATACCGATTAGGTTCATTAAGTAATAGTAAGATCCCCTGCACATAAAAATCCCTGAAACAAAAAATCTTGCACTGTTAAGACCTTTCAAAAATTGTTTTTTATCTTTTTAATTGCATGCTCTGGACAGGCTTTGAGATCCAAGATTTCCATTATTCCTCAAGAGCCAGTATTGTTCTCTGCCAGCCTCCGGTACAATATGGATCCATTTGAGAAGTATTCAGATGCAGACATTTGGAAAGTTTTGGAACAGGTATTTTTTGATTCATTAATATTATTATTGAATAACAGGTAATAATTTGAAGAACATGCGTCGGTAGTCTAATGACTTAACACTATTTTAGAGAGGTTACAAGTTAGAGCTCTAAAGAAAAAGTCATTAAAGTGAAGCTAATCCTAACAAAAGCATTTCATACGTGTAACCTACATCGTTAGTATAGTATCTTAATAGGTAACAGAGTTCTTTGCATATTTGTTAACATTTCAGCTCAGCAAAATGTAACTTTCATGCCTTTTAGCAGGAGCAGGAGTAATTTTACCACAATGTAAAAAAATTGTACTCGTATAATTGAAATTGTGAATGATAAATGTAGCATTTGCCGGAGGTGGGGCACACTGTTGCTTCTATAGACTCTTTGTCGAAAACTCCTCTCTGGTATTGAGTTCATCGATTGTTTACAAGTCTATAAAGACTTCTAAGGTCGACTGGAGCAAAGAAAACCGGTTCAAGACTCAGTGCAGTGGTAAATATTACTTGATTACTTAATAGTTCAATGTGTAGAGTGTGTGCACCTCCCTGAAAATAATTCTTCATACAAGAACGCGTGTCTATACACTCTATATACATCGCACTACGAGTATAGCTCACCCGCCGTCGTGCGATAAAACATCTGTACATGATTGCCAAAACAAAATACTCCATAATTATTTTTAATTATTATATTTTTTTCAAGTCGCTACCCGTCGCAACAATAAGGGAGAATAATAAATAGATAATGTGCTTGTCACAGCACAGGGCTAACATAAAGTTACTTAATAAAGCCAGCAAAGTACGTCTGTCTGAGATCGCTTTGATTCAAGATCTTGTAAATAAATGTTAGTTTCGTAATATTTGCACAGACGCACTGACCCTTATTCCAAGGCCTATAAAATTTAGAAACATTCATCAGACTAGAGCAACTATTTCAGGTGGAGTTAAAGAACAGTATAGTGTCACTATCTGTACCAGTGAGCGCTGGTGGCTCGAATTTCAGCGCGGGTGAACGACAATTGCTGTGTCTGGCACGGGCTGCGCTTGCGCACAATAAACTGCTCGTTTTAGACGAGGCCACTGCTAATGTTGATCCTAAGTAAGTTTATCCTATCAAAAATTAAATTGAGGTTATATAATTGCTATTTTCTTTGTTACTTTACGAGGGTTAGCGGCAAACCTTTAGAAATCAACTGACTAAAATAACACGATGAGCCAAAATCCACAATCTACGATCGGCTCGAGTTGGCGTAAGAGCCGATATTAACAGTCCATTCACTCATAAATCATGACAGTGAAATGAGATCCGCTCCAAAGAAAGAAATATAGGGACGATGCCCTTAAATAATAATTATTAAGTAAAACTTATATCATTGCTAATGGGTGGATTTTAGGAGAACAAATACAGCACCCTTTTTTTTCCACAGCACGGATGCCCTGATACAGAAGTCTATTCGCAAGCACTTCGCTGACTGCACTGTCATAACTATAGCGCATCGTTTGCATACCGTCGCCGATTCCGATAGAGTCATTGTAAGCATTCATTTCTTTATTATTAATATCTTATGTTGTGATATGTGTCTGTTCTCTTGGATTCAATTTACATACACTCATAATAGGATAGTTTCCTTTTTTATTATAGTCGGATAGAATTATCATATTCGCAACTTTAATTGAGATAGCCGGTTTTTTTTTTCTTAGTTAGGTTACAATTAATATATTTCATTTCAAGGCATCAACCGTGGCATCACCGCCAAAAAGTTGTCAAAAATCGTAAAAACCGTTTTTTTCGATTTACGAGTAAATTTTGCATCTTGCGGGAAAAGTTATTTGGACATAAAAATTGCGCATTAAAAGACGAAAAAAATGAGAATTCAACAGCTCCAATCGGATTATTATTTTTTTTGCAAATTGCAAAAAGTAGCCTATGTGTTAATCAAGGTCTCCAGCTATCTACATACCAAGTTTCATCGCAATCAGTTTTGCAGTTTTTGCGTGAAAGAGTAACAAACATCCATACATCCCCAGAAACTTTTACGTTTATAATATTAGTAGGATTTTAGATATCAATCGCTTCGTACATATTTGTTCATGGACTAACTCCTTAGCCCTCGTTCCTCTTTATATGTATGTATTTCAGTGGGTTAATGACATTAATATTACACAAATTATTTCTTAAATTAAAGGTTATGGGGGCTGGTCAGATAATGGAATGTGGACACCCATACGAGTTGCTGCAACAGGAAGGGGGGCACTTCAGTAACATGGTGAAAGAACTTGGAACAGCCTCGGAATACAACTTACAAACACTCGCGCGTACAGCGTATTCTGAACACGTTGAGAAAACAGAGAAGGAGAGCTAATGAAGTTGATAAATAAGGTTGCTTTCATGATTGTCATGAATTTAGGCATGTAAGTGAAGATACAGTCATCAAGGAGCATCATTGTTGTCGATTTTGTGAATACTTTAACATCTCAAAATATAGTTATAATAGTTAGTGAATAATGTATAACTGTAAACTAACAAGGTTGCTACAACTCGTCAAAAAGCTGTAGGTACCTACCAGTAGAGTAGAGGTCGGAGATTTTTTTTAAATCGATGCCTGGGGTCCTAGGTATAAACCTAGTTGTACGACTACTATGATCAGAGCTAAAGAATTGTGATGAAAGCAAAGCTGGCTTTTGCTGTACACCATCACAAGTTTAATATTTATACGGGAATTAACGCGATCACGAAATAGGTATTACATATCTAAGAATTGCATTATATCATGGAACGCGAAAGTATAAAAGTTAGTATAGCAAACCATCTCAACAACTTCACTTCGGCTTCACTCACGTCAATATGTACTTTGTAAACCAATTAAGCCATACCTCGGAAACTACATACTTACTTTTTCTGGATGAAAGGTATGTGAAGAACTCCTTTTCTGTACTTCTAACAATGTGTTTGCAAAATTTCATTATGAGCAGTTGAGTAGTTAAGGCGTTGAAGCATAACAAACAAACCAACAACCTCACATTTATAATAATAGTTAGGATAGTGGGAATAGTGAGCTACACGTACTATGTTGTCCGCCTTTAGACGTTCCCGAATAATTAACATAGTTGATATTTATTTAAATTTTTATTTGTGATTGTACTTGACAGAGGTACAGTTTTAAAGAGGTTTAGCTGTAGCCTAAAAGGTATAACGCATTATTAACTAATATGATTAGTTCTTTGCCATTATACCGCAGTCGTATGTAGGTCGTTGATTATTCTTCAAGAAGTACATCATAGTCAGGTTTGTTACCGAGAGCGTATGCTTTGTAGAAAGCTTGAAATATCTCTTTTGGTACTGCATATTCTTTTACTACCGAGTCTTCCCACATATTCGCGATGTACTCCAACTGAAAGTTAAAAATTACATGATATTGCGCCCAATGTCTATAAAGGCACGAGATAGTTTACCGAACGTCCGCTGTACACCGCTTCTTATTTGTATTGGCGCTGTTGCCGAATACATTACGAGATCGACTCGTACATCGCCGAGGTGACAACTTCTTACAAATTCTGTTAAACTTCAACATAAAAGTTAAGCACTCCTAACAAACCTAACCCACAAAATATCGCTGCCGAATATAAATGACGCAAATTCATTTAACGTAATTAGAAGGGCCTTGATCAATATTTTATTCATACAAACTTCTGGAAATAATTTCTACACTTTTTGATATTGGAGGTCCAAAATTTTGCAATATATTAATGTAATAAATAAATGAAGATTATAAGCCTACAAAAATTTCTTTTTGAACACTAATTCAAATGCAATTTGACTGTAAATTACCAAATATAGGACAATTGTAACAATTAATGGGAAACTAAACCAGTAAATAAAAATTTGATTATTTAGGTTAATTTGTAATTTGATTTTTACGTAACTTTTTGAAATTATATGTGATGACTGATATTAGCGTATGCTTGAGACCCTCCAAAGCAAATACAATTTTTGTTTTTTAACACTCTCACTCTCATTTTACAAGCATTAGTGGCGCGGTGATTGGCGACTGCAGAGATGATACAGAGAAAGGGGAGATCATCAGCAGTGATGATTTTTCTATGAACTTCTAAACATGCCTGTACTTAAACTACATAGCTGTACTTAAATTTAAAAAAAACGTCACTGACCAGCACTCTGTATTTAGTCTCGTCCATGTCTTTCCTTTTATCATTGACGATTGCTAGTCTCTCGAACCAAGGCCAGATCATATAGTCAGCGTAGCCTGGGTCCGGTCCATCGAAGAACTTAGTGCCTCTCAACAGCAGCTCCATTTGCAGCAGATCTAATGCTTTGAAGTATTCAGCTATATCACCATTACTAACTGACTCCGGTGCCTTGACAAGTTTGATAAAGAAGGAATGAATCTGAAAATGAATTAGGATTTCAAAACTATATAATAGGATGGCTATGGTTTGGCTGTAACTTGTATAAGCTAGTGCCAAATTACATTTTTATAACCACAGCTCTTTGTAGAAATCTAATGTTCATCAGTGGATTTCCTATGGCTGAGATGATGATGATGATGAAGAGGATGATAGTGGTGTTGATGATATTCATAGCCGGCCTATTTCATAGTAACATGACATGTGTCTAGCTCGCTTAACCATTGCAATGCCATAACTTAAATTAATGATTCAAGTTGAGAAGCCACACCTGCATTAAACGGAGTTTGAGACGCTGCTATTTTGTTTTTTTTTGTTAAACACTCAGAGAAAATCAATTTACATGTTACGTATATGTCTGCTTCTAACCTCTAACAGTATGACTTTTAACAGATTGGTATTTCCACGATTAAGGGCTACAAAAAGGTGGTATCCCGCAATTGTATTACTTAAATTCGCTTCCTTTTTCGCTAATGGTGGCTCAATAAAAGTATAGCGAACTCAACTATATGTGGGCCGTAGGTCGTGGTTTTACATAGGAGGTAGCAAATTATCATCACTAAATAAGACAAATAATGATATTACCTGTGGCGTGCAAACTTCTACAAGAATCTTATCGAAGGCCTTAGTTACTGGCTCTTCGGGCAATAGACGTCTCTGCGGGTAGACATCGTCTAAGTACTCGACAATGACCAAACTCTCGTAAATTGTCATTCCGTTAGAGATTTCCAAACCTGGCACCTTTGGTGGGAAACTGTAAACTGCCAAACATACATTATATAATAATATATACATAAAATAAAAAAGTGCCTACCTAGATTTTATCTATGAATATATTTTAGTACCCAACAAATGGCCTGAAATAAAAACATGTTACTAAACAAGTCCAACAAAGATAGCAGATATATCACTACATATTATAAAACAAAGTCCCACACTGCGTCTGTCTGTCTGTCTGTCTGTTCGCGATAAACTGAAAAACTACTAACTACACGGATTTTCGGAGTGATTCATGCATGAGGAATAGAAGGTTTAGGTGTATAATTTGAACCCGTGCGAAGCCGGTGCGGGTTGCTGGTTATACATAATTGAAATCCACATAAAACCACAACAATGTTGACTGTTAAAATTGCTTGTTTTAGGCGAAAAATTATCAATTTGAATAGAAATTAATAGACGAATCCATTTAACTATTAACAAATTTCGAGCCATTACCTTATAGTACTAGTATAGTATTATGTTATCTGTGCTTATAGTAAGCGCGTGCGTAATTTTTTTTTTTCTTTAATCTTTAATTTTAAATCCTAAACGACAAGGCTATGTTTATCGTTAGCACATTATATTCTTATATTTTTTAGATGTTTTTCATAGGCGTTTTTATTGCCATTTAAATTCAAAGTCTGAGGTGCAATTTGTAAAAAATAATCTAGTAATTACATTCCAATATGGTTTATTCCATTCCAGTAGAGCAGGCTCGAAAAACAGCAAAGAATGGATAATGTTGGCTTGAAAATCAATCATCTTGAAATAATAATAATAAAACCGAAAGTTAATACATTTCTGTGATTTAGGCGGTCTCTCCAGTCCTAAAACCATTTCGCTGAATAAAATAGCGTTACCAGACAGCTCCGATTTCGAGTACCTCGGCTCGCTCGTACAAAGCGATGACGTAATAGACCGGACGTTATAGCAATGAATTAATACAAACTGGATTAAGTCGTGACAGGTAACAGAAACAATATGTGATCCCCTGGCGTCCTGTATGGATCTGAAAGTTGGCCCACAAAGAGAAAGAATAACAGACGTCTGCATCTTGCTGAAATGCGAATGTTGTCATGGATGTGTGGTGGGACTAAGAATTAAGATGGACAAGGTGAGGAATGAATACAGTAGAGGGAGCCTGAAAGTAGCGCCAGTAGATAAAAAGTTAAGGAGCAATAGGTTATCGTGGTATAGACATGTGACGCGGAGAGATGAGTAAATTATGATGAAGAGAGTTTTATGTATGGAAGTTGAATAGAAGAGTATAACGAAAGAAAAAAAGAATGGACTGCGTGAAACAGAATATGGCTTGAAAGGCAGTAATGTACTGACCTCTATTATACAACTTGTATAATAGAGGTCAGTGCAGTAAGGGCAGGCCTATATCACTCGATGTACTTGCGCGCGCTAAATGCCTACCGACCGCTCGTCCGCCGGCGGACCTTATACGCAGTCTCTCGCAGTGGGCTGCCGACAGTTGCATCGCACGCACACGCTTTTATTTTTAAAGTACTAAAAACATAATTCGAGATCGTACTTGTATTGATATATACTTTCAATACTGTAAAATTTATTGTGAAAATTGATATGGTTGTTTATGTGCAGTATAAGAATGTAGATAGAGTAAGAAAAATTGGAAATACACATCTTAATACAACATCTAATTTTATCTTAAACGCCTGAAACTAACTCAAACTCGCTAAATACCTTGATAATCCATTTTTTTGCATAAATTCGAGCTCTTTCTTAGTCTTATGAGTTAGCATAAATTATTATTCTATGTTAAGTAGTAAGTTTCAATTTGATAGCATAATTGTCTGTAAAGATATCTAAAAAAACCTTCTCCCCTAAAATTTGAATTTTTCGCGGTTACTCTAAGTCGGCGGTAAGGGCTCGATATGTATATATCGGTAGGCTAACCATCATCCTCCGCGCCTTTTCGTTGGGGTCGGCTGTCAGTCTAACTACGATACAGCTGGACTTCGATATTTTACGTGAAGCAACTGCCATCAGACCGCCACAACCCAAGTACTATGCTATATATCGGTAGGCCAATGAACAAATGATTTGTTAATTTGAGTAATGATAGCAATTTTTATTTTATTTCATTCCAACAGATTAGATTTCGTATACACTCAAAACATACGGGGATTATCTACAACAGATTTCTCAACTCTAGCTAAGTACAGCTGAGGGTATTCATCCTCCAATGTTGATGAACGTTTTCTAAGCAACGAATAGGTAGCGTAATCATCGTGCCTGCATCAGTATTTATAATTTTACCTTTAAAACTTTCCTAAACGTCGAATTGTACCACGCAGGGAAATAACTACCATGTAAAAGTTTTTGAGGTAGATGGGTGTCACAAAGGTTCAACAAATTACTATATAGACCATATAGGGCATCATCTATTGAGCCACTGGACAAAATTGCATTCCAATTAGTATTAGAAAGGTCAGAGTTAATTCGATCGTAATAACCAATCTTGTAGTTGGAAATTTTCTTTTATTTTGCTACGACAAACTATGGATAGGTAATGTCAACTAGATACAGATCGATTTATGATACTGATCTTCCGGGACGAGAGAGTGATCGCAAGAGTGTACCACCAAATTAAAATTGCAGAACACAAGATCTAAGAGCCTATTATTGCTGTTTCTTATATTATTATATTGGTCAAGATTACATTCCGCTAACACATCCATGAAATTAATTTGGCTCTCATTAAGATCACCTGTGGGTTCACTATCCAGTGGTACCCAAGTAATATAGGGTATATATATATAAAGTCACCGAGTATCAAAAATATGTCATTGGGATTAGTGTGGAAATTATCATTTCACTTACTAAAAGCACTTTCCGGGGCAAACCACTGCTCGGGCTGGTCCACGAGGTCTATGTTCACGACCTCATAGTCAATATTCTTGACGTTAAGTGCAAAGACGACGCGTTGGGCGAATGGGCAGTAGCGCATGTTATAAAGTCGCAGCTTGCCATTGTATGGCGGCAGTGGATCACCTGAAAGACATATTGTTTCATAATGATCATAAACAAAGGAAGGTTTAGGGGTATAATTCATTAAGGCTTTGTGTAATGTGTCTACGACACATTTATCGAACTTTTAGATCCTACTTCGGCAAAAAAAACTCATTCAAAGGTCAAAAATATCGATTTTTACATCTAAATTAATTTTCCTAACCTACAAATTTTTTTAATCGTCTATTTTGACACATTTTAAAATGAAAATTGTTTTATAGGTATATGTTGTATGTTTCTGTATTATCCGGGGGCCCTTACTATCTAGGATGTCGGCGTTCTGAGTTACGGCGAATATATAAAGATCAGGCGGGGTATATTTCAGGGTGACAATTTAAGTCCCTTGATTTTGCTTAGCTACCTTTGCTGAAGAGTTCAGGACTATGCTATCGTTTGCGGAAAGGTCAGGTTATATCCCATCTCCTTTTCATGGATGATTTGAAACTGTTAGCTTGTAACAATTTCCAAGTGATAAAATTACTAGAGGTAACTTAGCTTGACGAAACCATTAGTAAATGTATCAGGATGGAATTTGGTGTGGATAAATGCCCAGACATGCATGTAAAAAGAAGCAGTATTTTGGTATCTGAGAAGATGAAACTCTCAGATTCCACACACCTTAGATGTCTTTCCGCCAACAAAACTTACAAGTATGGCACAGGCGTTAGGTGTAAATGAATTGACTATGAAGCAATCTTTACAGGAACGCTTCTGGCCGGCTGAATAAAAGTCTTTTGTCTGATGGTAATAAGGTAAGGGCGGGTATTGGGTCATATAGGTATTAACTTGGCATACTTAGATGGACTCAGAGTAAACTAGATGCCCGGGATAGAATAGTTCGTACAATGCTTACTGCGAACCGAATGCACCATCCACGTTCATCGGTCATGAGATTGTATATCCCGCGGAAGTGTGGGGGTCGTGGTTTTTTAAATGACAAGATCCTCCATAATCGCGAGGTATGCAACCTTAAAGATTACTTCCTCTCCGTTAAAGTGGATGTGCATCGGGATATGGTGGCAGTTGACAACGGACTCACTCACTCCGCTGGCTCTAGCAAAAGAGTACTGGCGCAAACCTGCAGTACTCAATATTACAGACCGTAAATTGATATGGAAGGGCAAGCATAGACGTTTTTATCAGGCCTGTGACCTGTTCGGAGAAACTGAAGGTTTTGTCTGTGCAATTACAGATGAAGTTGTTATGACGAATAACTATCGGAGGTATATCCTGAAGGACGACACAATAGACATTTGTCGGGCATGTCATCGTCCTGGGGAAACCCTCAGGCATATAATTTCTGGTTGTTCTACTTCTACTTGCATAGATATAACCTTGTGGCTATCGAATTACCGTACTACAGGTATGTGCCCGACCCAGTTCTCGAAAATGGTCGTGCAATATTGTACTGGGATCGATCTATCATCACTGACAGGTCTATTTTTGCCAATAAGCCTGATATAGTGTTGATAAACCGGTTAGAGCGCCGAGCAACCATTGTTGACATTTCCATTCCCCAAATTAAATATTTATACTTAGCCCTCGAGATTGTTGACATGAGGGATGTGGATTCAGAAATTGTTGTGCCGATAGTCATTTAGGCCCATGGATTAATTGCTAAGAGCCTCGACCAACACCTTCAGAGGCTCACGTTAGCACCCGTTCACGAGTATAACGCACACGCCAGCCATCGTAAAGATCAACCATGTTGAAGGGAGCCGACCGACCCGACACATACGCCACCATCGGCCGGACTTCTAAGCTATCTACTACTATCAATCTACTACTACTAGTTGAATCAGTAAACCAGTCGGCGCTCGACGGCGTCTACGGCTAAACTAGTAGGTACGTTGATACGTTGATCCGTTCGCGTCGACTTGCAACGCGACGACCGTAGTTCGACGCCGACGATTCGTTCATTCGTCCGTTGTAATAACAACGTCGATCAAGCTAATTTGAACTCTCAGCTTAAAAGATAGAGTTCAGATTAAACAGTATAATGAAGAAAATTATGTCGTAATAGTAGTTTTTTAGTGTTTATTTATTTATTTCTTAAATAATATTACATTGTGTTGAAATACAATAATCTTAAAAACTAAGGAGCATTCATAAAATAATAAATCATAATAACAAAATAAATGATAAAATAATTTGAATTTTAATCAGGCAAAAATATTAAATTACTAAAATGTCATGCAAAAATTATATTTTTATGTCAGCAGACAAAAATATAGTGTGTAAAAGATGCGAGACAAACATGTTGTTTGTCTGTTTGTCTGCATCATTGTTCATTTTACCTATTTGATTCATTGACGTATGACGTTCTAGTGGCAAATTTTAATAATAAAAAATAAGTTATTGTTTAATGTTCAGTATAACTAGTTAGTTTATCGGTTTCATCTATATTTTTTATATATTATAATGTATATAGTATTGTGATTTGTTGTAAATAGGTTTTAAAAATACATACCTAGTGTAATGAACTTTAAAAAAAATAATATAGATGCACTTGCGCTATATGAATTTAAATATCTACACAACATATATTTTAGTCACCCTATTGTACATACCTATGTATGTTGTGTATACAAGATGTCTGATATATACAGATGACTATACACTCACTATGTGTATACAGATGACTATACACCTATTGTAAGGTGTTGTTTCGTAAGTAACTAATTCTTTCCTTTAGTTTAGTGTGGATTTTTTAATTTGTGTTGTTCCTAATAAATGTATCTTCTTTCTTTCTTTTTTCCCTTTTTTTTACTTAATGAATTTAAAAACGAAATATAATAAAACTAGTCTAATACACTAACGTCAAGCTTAAGCGGCGTAGACATCGTTGCAACGTAGAACTACACTTACGTACACGTATTACTAATATTCTTTGTTAACTCTTCCAGCTAAGCTAAACGCTTGTGTTAGGAGTGGGTTAACGTACCGAGGAGGTAGACATGGGGGCGGGCCGCTTTCGCGATGCGGTTACGCAGATCTGCGATGCGGCCATGCCCCGTGTTCGAGGTCGTCGGCCTCCAAGGAAGGAGGTCTACTGGTGGTCCCAGGACTTGGCGGACCTCCGTGCGGCCTGTACCCGTGCCCGGAGGTCCTACACTCGCAGCCGGCGGCGTCGCCGTGGAGAGGGGGAGGAGGACCAGCTTCATGAGGAGTACCGAGAGGCGCGGCAAACTCTGAAGCTGGCCATTAGCCGCGCCAAAGAAGAAAAGAGAAAGGAGATGCTGGAGGGTCTCGATCGTGACCCCTGGGGTCGCCCATATCGCGCGGCGCAACAAAAGCTTCGCGCGTGGGGCCCCCCCCTTACGGAGACTCTCCAGCCCAGCTTCCTGCAGGAAGTGGTTGAGGGCCTTTTCCCGCAACGGGTGGAGCACGTACCCCCATCGATGGCCCCCTTGGCCGGAGACGACGGGGAGGATGAGGATCATAGTGTTCCGCCCGTCACGGAGGCGGAGGTAGGGGCGGCTGTTCTACGGATCTGTTCCAAGAACACCGCCCCCGGGCCAGACGGGATCCCTGCCCGAGTGTTGGCCCTGGCCCTCGACCACATGTCCGACCGCCTCGGGGAGGTGTTCGACGCTTGCTTGGCGTCCGGACGCTTCCCTGACTGCTGGAAGAGCGGGAAGCTGGTACTTTTAAGGAAGCCGGGACGGCCTACCGACGCGGTCGCGTCCTACAGGCCCATCGTGTTGCTGGACGAGGCGGGTAAATTGTTTGAGAGGGTCCTCTCTGCCCGCATCGTCCGGCACCTTCGCGAGGTCGGCCCCGATTTGTCGGACGCCCAATTCGGTTTTCGAGCGAGGCGTTTGACGGTCGGTGCTGTGTTGCGCCTGAGGGCCGTGACCGAAGAGGTAGTGAGCTGTGGCGGCGTGCTGTTGGCGGTGTCGTTGGACATCGCCAACGCGTTCAATAGTCTGCCATTTAGCTGCATCAGGGAAGCACTCCACTATCACGGAGTGCCAGGGTACCTGAGGCGGCTGGTGGCAGACTATTTAGAGGAGCGTACCGTCATGTACGAGGACCGAGGCGGAGTTTTGAGCCGTCGGCCCATGTCGTGCGGTGTTCCGCAGGGGTCTGTCCTTGGACAACTCCTGTGGAACATGGGGTACGACTGGGCCCTTCGAGGCGACTTCCCCCCCGGGCTCGGCGTAATCTGTTACGCCGATGACACTTTGGTCACAGCCCGGGGGGTGAACTTTCAGGAGGCGGCGTGCCTGGCTACCAGGGGAGTCTCCCTGGTGGTCAGGCGCATCGAGGCGCTGGGTTTGCGGGTGGCCCTGGATAAGACGGAGGCCCTTATATTTCATGGGCCCCGTCGTGGTCCACCCCCTGGCGCCTCTATCGAGGTCAACTCGGTCCTCGTACCGGTTCAGGCCCACATAAAATATCTGGGCCTGATCCTCGACGGTAGGTGGCGCTTCGACGAGCACTTCCTGCAGCTTGCTCCAAGGCTGGTCGGCGCAGCGTCCGCCCTTGGGCGACTCTTGCCCAATTTGGGCGGGCCCAGCGTCGCTACGAGACGGCTGTACACGGGGGTTGTCCGGTCAATGGCACTGTACGGTGCACCGGTGTGGGCGGGGGCTCTGACCGCCCAGAATAGGGCGCGCCTCTGGCGCCCTCAGAGGGTGATGGCGGTTAGAGCTATACGCGGATACCGCACCGTGTCAACGGAGGCAGCGTGCGCGTTGGCCGGGACTCCCCCGTGGGATTTGGAGGCGGAAGTGCTCGCCGAAGTATATCGGCGAACGGCTGAGTTCCGGGCGGGAAGCGGCAGTCGGCCCCCGCCCGAAGAGGTACGCGAATGGCGTGAGGCCGCTCGCCGAGCCACCGTGGCTCGTTGGTCGTCCCGGCTGGAGGCTCCACGTGCTGGCTTTGCCGCCGTGGAGGCGCTCCAGCCGGTCATCGTCGAGTGGGCAGGGCGGCAGCACGGGACCCTTTACTTCCGACTGACTCGTACCTGCACTCGGTCGCTAGGAGGGAATTGAGTCCCGCCTGTCACCACTGCGACTGTAGTGAGGACTCGGCTCAGCACACGCTGGCGGTTTGCCCCAGTTGGGCGACGCAGCGTCGGGCCCTCACTGCAGTCATCGGAGTGGATCTGTCGCTACCGGCTGTCATACGCTCCATGGCCGGTAGCGACAGGAATTTTACCGCGGTCGCAACCTTCTGTGAGGAAGTCATCTCGCAGAAGGAGGCGGCGGAAAGGGTTCGGGAGGACGACCTCCACTCGGACCTAATTCGCCGCCGGCGAACCGGGCGGCGGAGGCGCGCTTACCAGCGCCTCATGCCGCCCTGAGTGTGGCGGCGGGTGGACGGGACGGGTTTTCCCCTTCACCCGCTATAGTAGCCCCCCGCGAGGAGGCGGCGTCCGCCGGTGCCTGGACGTCGCCTAATTGAGAGGTTTTTTACCCGAAGGTGGTGCCCGCGCTTTTGCGGGCAGGCGCTAGGAGGGTTCCGGATGTCTTAATAAAAGCTGTTCCCGGATCCCTCCTATTTAAGGCGCAGTACGGCACACCGTGTGGTTTTAGTCGGTTCGATTCCGACACACCGCCCCATCGTAAACCCCGGTGGGGTGACGGCCCGAGGGGGTTTCAAAAAAAAAAAAAAAAAAGGAGTGGGTTAACGTCGGGAGCGCACTGGGTGGCGTTCGAATTCGCCACCACTTGATTGCAAGACCGACGCTTTATCCGTTATGCTACCGCCGCTTCAACAAGCGTTTGCACAAATTGACACATAGATGATGTTTTTAATGTCATTGAGACTAGTCGAAAAAGTTAACTAGTTGATCGACTCGTAGATGAATGCGAATGGACAGCCTAATTTCGTTTACCTTTTTTATGTCGATGACCCAGCGCCAGTGTATTCCGTACGAACTACGACTTAACCACATACCTAGGTAGGTACCTACGCACTCAATAAACAACTGAGTCATCTGACTCAACACATATCTATGACTAACAAACAAAATGTTTGTTTATAGTTCACTTAAATAAAAAATTAAAAATAAATATTTTAGACTGCTTTAAAGACAGTACAATAATAATTAGAACAACATAATGTACTATACTAATACGACAACATAGCAATACATATTTAATAATTAATGTATAAGTGCAACACTAACCTTTTGTCAGATGTTTTGTGTTAAAGTTAATCTTCGTATTGATCGATGACATAATTATTTCTTGGCAATCTAGTATCCTAACACTTGTCTAACTGTCCGAATTCCTTAAAATGATTAAATAAATAATTTTGCCAACAAAAAGATTATGTACCTAGTAGTAGGTAGCTACGATGTAAAGCGTGACGATTGAAATAATACTAGCTATGTTCGCTATTATTTGTAACTAGAACTAAAGTATAATCTAGCACGTACCTAACTACATATCTCGAAGTCTTGGCTTTTAAGACTGATAGAAATGGCTCATAACCTCATACATAGGTTTATTATACAACAGTGACTAACAGCTATGTTATCGTATATATATATTATTAGTATCGTGAGTAGATTTATCATGCAATGAAGTCATACTTTGTTTTGGCAGTGCCCTTGAAATAAATACCTACGGCTGCCCGGTAGGTAAACACGCGCATAATACCTACTGCGTCCTTGTGTTACGGGCTACGGGCGCTACGGTACATTACGGTTAATTTTTTTTGCGTTATAGAAATTTTGCTGCATTTCATTATCTCATTCAATAAAATATATTTAAAAATAAGTAAAAATTAAAAAAGATAATTTCAGTATTATGAAAAACTATGTGAAAACGTTAAGAAATATTCTGGTTGTGCAATTATACGCGACGAACCGAATAAATATATCTAACCAAAACTTTAAATACCTACCAATGCAGGCTGTTGCGTAATGCGTATATTTTATGATTAGTTTTATACTTCATAGACAAAAGTATTTTGTTTCGGTAAATACTTGACAAACTGCTACAACTTTCATATAATAAAAGCGAAAGGATTACTCACTCACTCATCTACTGATTAATAACGAAATCCGGCAACACCATTGACATAAGAATATAAAATTTGCCAGGGAGGTAGTTTGTGAATTATGGGGGTGCACCTCGCTGGTATAAAAGTCCTTGCAATGGTTTTCGGCACTAGAGGTCTGAAATTTGGCTGGGAAGTAGTTTAGAAGTAGGACACGTCAACTAATAATGGATTTTGCGACAGGATTAAGGAAGTCTAATTTACGGTAGCCAACTTATTGAAAATAAAATGTGGGACATATTATGGGGGAGACGGAGGAAGACGGTTTTAAATACAAAGTATTAGACAAGAAAAAGTCTTTTCTTATTTTGAATGTTTAAAATTTAACAAAATCCCTTTTTTTTGTACTGTTTGTATCTGGCTGGTTTTAATATCAATAAATATAGGACATTAAAAAAAAATGCAGAAATGCAGCTAGCTCTGGTCGCCCTCATACGGAAAAACTCGTAGCCATTTTTTTTTAAGTGAATCGAAATCGGCATATTAGTAGTTACGACATAACCGAGGAACTGAGGATTGACCACATAACAGTTTTGACCCATTTGAAAAAGTCTGGCTATACAAAAAAGCTCGATCTTTGGGTGCCACACGTGCTCTCTGAAAGAAACCTAATGAATCATTTGCGATTCTTTTGAAACGTTTTGAACACTGGTGGTGATATCCCCTGCACAGAGGACTGTCTGTCGCATTGATGGTGAATAGGTGCCGGTTTAGAGCTAAGTGGGGTAATGGTTCCTACTACTATTCTGATGTCGAGTCAGTTGAGACTGAGCAGTCTGCAAGTTAAACGTTGTGAAACCTCCATCAGCACCAGTATAGACTTGTCTTGTCTGCAGCCCGGTATGTCGGCCCAGCGACCGTTGTGCAATTCATGAGTCCGTTGTCTTACCCATGAGCGAAGTTGATTAAAGGGAAGTGGCAGCAGTATAGTTGGATCTACCATTGACGTTACAGATCCCTTCCTTGCCCTGTTCATCGGCGGCGTCGTTATCGAGTGATTTACAATGCTATTGATCCGTCGAAGAATTACCCCATTGGCAGAGGCTCGACGCTCCAGCGTCTGGTGGCATACTCCGTTATACCTTTTGAGAAACCATGGTAGCGTCGTAGGTTATTGCAACACACTCACATTGAAATATGGAACTGTGTTGACCTAGCGCCAGTGATATTTTTATATGTAAGGCTTGTGAGATAACTCCGTCGCCAGTCCCTGACCCTATCCTGAAACCGTCCGTGTAGATGTGGACTTTATGAATCATACGATGATAATAAATTAAAACAGTAAAAAATTTGTTATAAATGATTATAAGAGCGTTTACTCAATAAAATTATTAATGACAAGTTGCGCAAAAAGTAGCATAGGTTTTAATCCAGTTCTCCAGCTATCTACATACCAAGTTGCATCACAATCGGTTCACGGTCGGTGCAAAGAACAACAAACATCCATACATCCTCACAAACTTTAACGTTTGTAATATTAATAGGATGTCAAGAAGATAATATATCATTGAATTTAACAACCCATACTAGTACCTCCATATTGGTGAAGCCAGCACCTGAATACGGAACCTTCAACGACAACATGACTACAGAGCACGCTCACATGGATATCATGTTAAATTGTGAAAGCGTAACAAACCAACAACTTCACATTTGCATTTGTCGTCCGCCTTTAAACATTCCGGAATAATTAAAACAGTTGATTTATTAAAAAAACTATTTGTGATTGTACTTGACAGAGGTAAGTTTTAAAGAGGTTTATCATATTGCTGTAGCCTAAAAAGTGTAACGCATTATTGACTAATATAATTAGTACTTTGCCATTATACCGAAGTCGTATGTCGGTCGTTGATTATTCTTCAAGAAGTACATCATAGTCAGGTTTGTTACCAAGAGCGTATGCTTTGTGGAAAGCTTGAATTATCTCTTTTGGTACTGCATATTCTTTTACTCCCGAGTCTTCCCACATATTCGCGATATACTCCAACTGAAAGTTAAAAATTACATGATATTGCGCCCAATGTCTATAAAAGCGCGAGATAGTTTACCGAACGTCCGCACCGCTTCTTATTTGGAGCTGTTGCCGAATACATTAGAGATCTACTCCTACATTGACAGGAAGCCGGAGCATCGACGAAGTGATGACTTTTTACAAATTTTAATTATCCTTCTAAGTAAAAGTTAGGCACTGCTAAACAAACCTAACACACAGAATATCGCTTCCGATTAGAGGAGGATAAAGGGCTCTGATCAATATTTTTTTTCATAGAAACTTTTGGAGGTAATTTCTTCACTGTTTGATACTGGAGTTCCAAAATTTAGCACCATAGTAATGTTATGAATAAATTAAGACTATAAGCATTTAAAAATCAGTACCTACATCATAAATTTGATTTTTCAGTTATTGAAAGAACCTCCAAAGCAAAAATATTATTCTTAGATTTTTACGCTATCATTTTACGAGCATTAGTGGCGCAGTGATTGGCGACTGCAGAGATGATACAGAGAAAGGGGAGGTCATCGGCAGTGATGGTTTCTCTATGAACTTCTAAAAATGCCATAGCTATACTTAAAGTTAAAAAAAAGGCACTGACCAGCACTCTGTATTTAGCATCGTCCATGTCTATTCTTTTATCGTTGACGCTTGGTAGTCTCTCGAACCAAGGCCAGATCATATAGTCCGCGTAACCCGGTTCCGGTCCATCGAAGAACTTAGTGCCTCGCAGCAGCAGTTGCATTTGCAGCATATCTAATGCTTTGAAGTATCCAGCTACGTCATCATCAGTGACTAACTCCGGTGCCTTCACAAGTTTGTAGCACAAGGCCTGAATCTGAAAATGAATCGGGATTTTAAAACTATGAAGTAGGATGGCTATGAGTTGGCTGTAATTTGTATGAGCTAGCGGCAAATTACATTTTTATGACTGCTCGTTTTAGAAGTTCAATATTCAGCGGTGGCCTTTTTATGGCTGATGACCAGTGATGGTGACGATAATAATAGCCAGCCTCAGAGAAATCTAAATTAGATGTCTGTGGCCGGCCTATTTCATAGTAACATGTGTCTAGCTTACTTAACCATTGCAGTAGCACTCGTTATTCTAGTAGTTAGGGCAATGCCTTAACTTAAATTAGGAGTCAAGTTGAGAAGCCACACCTGCATTAAACGGTGTTTGCAGATAAATTACGGGTTTTCTTCTTCTTTTCTTTCCTGTTATGATCAAGCGAAGCTTTGATTTTTTGTTATACACTCAGAAATTTTCGTCTAGTATGACTTTTAACAGTTTAAGTTTTTCCACGTTTAAGAGCAACAGAAAGGTATCCCGCAATATATTACTAATTTATTTACTTCCGTTTTCGCCAATGGTGGCTTCAATAAATGTTTAGCGAACTCAATTATATGTAGGTCGTGGTTTTACATAGGAGGTAGTTAATTATTATTACTAAATAAGACAGATAATGATGTTACCAGTGGCGTGCAAACTTCTACAAGAATCTATTCAAAGGCCTTGGTTACTGGCTCTTCGGGCAATAGACGTCTCTGCGGGTAGACATCGTCTAAGTACTCGACAATGACCAAACTCTCGTAAAATAAAAAAGGTACCTACGTAAATACCTACCTAGATTTAAACTGAAGGTATTTTATTAACCAAAAATGTCCTGAAACATAAACTTATTTTTTTTTAACTTCACACATGTGGTACTCGAACCCACGACCTCTGGCTCAGCAGTCACCGTCACTAACCACTAGAGTCAGCAATACGACTGGCCTGTTGGTGTTAGTGACTAGACCAAGAGGCCAGTCTTATTGCTGAACAAGTGGAAAGTTAGCAGATGTATTATAAATATTTCGAGACCCACATAAAAAAAACCGGACAACTGCGAGTCTGACATGCACACCGAGGGTTCCGTAAGCGAAAAAAAACTGTTTGCAGATAGTTCGTCCATCTCGGGAATCGATTCTCGAAGAGTTTTCCCCTTTTTTGTTTAAAGACCAACTTAACTTTGCAGTTAAGTTTGTCTTCCTTCCTTTGCTCCCATACCATATATGTCACAGTGATTTTCTAACTAAAAATATATAAGTTTGTAATCTAAAAAAATTTATTGTGAACAAAGAACTTGTTCCTTTACTTGTGCTGTGAGACCTTGCTTAAATTGCCAAATTTTATGATTCTGGGTCAATGGGAACCCTAAAGGTTTGGATTTACCTAAATATTCAAATTGGTTTAAATTTTAGGCTTAAATGGCCGTATCTTTTGATTGCGTTTACTTAGAAGCTTGATTTTTGTAGCTTCGAAGGACCGCAGACATAAGAACCTATTTGATATTCATTTCAACTTAATACCTTCCCGCTTTCCTAAAAAAAGGGTCTTTCTAGACAGACAGATTGGCAAACGGATAACAAAGTGATTTTATAAGAGTTCCTTTTTTTCTTTCGAGGAACGGAACCCTAAAAACAGCAATTTGTTAAAATTGCTGGTTTAAGACGAAAAATCATCAATTTGAATAGTAATTAATTGATGAATCCATTAGAGTATTATTAAAATATGTATGTTGGTAGACCAATGGAAAAACGACTTGTTAATTTAAGTAATAAAGCAATTTAAAACTTCCACTTACTAAAAGCACTCTTCGAGACAAGCCATTGTCCACGAGGTCTATGTTCACGACTTCATAGTCAATATTCTTGACGTTAAGTGCCAAGACAGCGCGTTGGGCGAACGGGCAATAGCGCATGTTGTAAAGTCGTAATATGTTATTGTGAAAAAAATTATTTCATAATATACCTAGTAATGAAAAGATTCCATGAGAGACAGATTTTAAAGTTACAAACAAAATTTTATAAGAATGTTTAGAATATTTGATTAAAGACTCCTTTATGAGAATAATTAGTAGGTAACTAATCGCTATTAGTTACCTACTAATTATTAGTTTACCACAACTACAAATAAGAATAAAATAACAACAAGAGAGATGAAAACCAAATTTACCTATTAATTAAATAAAAAATCAACGCAACTTCATATTTGGTGTCACACGGACAGGAAAGACATAAGTTGAGTTTCTGAATTTTGATCCATTTATTTGTGGCAGAGGAAGAATCATTTTTATCTCATTTATATGAATTTCTGAAAGGTCAGGTTCCAAAGGCATGTAAAACTTCATACTGTCTTTGACTTTGAGTCTCATGAACGAAGCTCCGAATTTATTGGTATTTATGACTTCTGTGATCTTCGCGACGTAGTAGACCTTCAGTTTTTTTGCGTCCAATAAAACAAGCACACAATCACCTTTGTTGGGTGAGTGAGCAAGTTTTTTAAAATCCTCTTGTTATTAAGGGTAATCCATCCTCATCTAGTTCTTCATTAAATTCGCTCATATCCGAATCACCTTGTTCCGTGTTCCTCATCTTCCTCACTACTCGTTTCTAAGTCAACCCTAGTCATTTTTGGTTTCCTTTTTCATCTTTTGTTTGAAAAAAATGGCCGCATAATTGTCTTTGCCGCTGATTTTCTTTCTTGTATCTTTTTCCTTTCTTCCGCTATTCGGTATTTTTCTGTCCGTTGCCACCATACTTTTTCCGAGCTTTCTCGATTTGCGCTTTCCAGTTCGTGGGCCAGCCTTCAATGGGGCCATAAATTCCTGGAGATTTGACGTTACTTTTAACACCAGAACAACACGCAATAATTTCTTCTACATGAGGGGTTATTTGACTATGCAGCGAAGTAGAACCTGATTCGTTTGGCTTAGTTGTAGGAATTTCAATATCCATCATACCACGAGCAGCTTCGACAGTATCTGGAGAAATATCTCCAAATAAAAGTTCGTCAGCTTCAAATATCGATGGGCTCTCAGCCCTTGTCACATCAGATAAGGGACTCGTAGCGCGTTCTACCTCTGAAGAATTAATAGCAAGATTATTACTAAGTTGAAGTTCATAAGGAGCAGTAGCTGTAGACTGAGATAGGCCTGGTTGCTCTCTGTCAGTCACCAATGATGGCATGAAGTCAATTTCTATAAAAATATCAGGGTCATACGGAAAAATTCTGCATTTTTTAAAGGCAGATGCAACATTTACTGGCGTCATTGCTTTTGCATATGCCTGACCCACACACTCAGCGACATTGTAGATAGTCATTTGCTTTCCAGGATGCCTCATCAACCATGAATCTACAGCTCTATTGTAGCCTTTAAAAGGGGCATTTAAACCCACATCAAGTGGCTGCATCTTTGCAGTTGTGTGAGGGTGTAGTGTAAGCACTGTTATTCCAGCTTGTTTGGCCAAATCTAAAGCTTCAATGCTGAGGTGGGATTCGTGGTTATCTATTATCAAAAGAGCAGGGTTTTCTGGGCTCGCAGCCGTGTGTTTAATAAAATGCCGCATAACTTCTATAAATAGGTCTGCATTCATCCATCCAGTTGTAGCTGCATGTCCGAGAGATCCTGGTGGAGCTCCATTCAACATGGAATCTTTAAAGTTTTTCCTTGGGAAAACAAGAGCTGGAGGCAATGCTTGTCCTGAAGCACATGTAGTCACTAATATACCCCGTTCACCGCTGTTTATTTTACAAATATTGTGTTTGCCTTTGGGCGCCATGATTTTTTGCGGCTTTTGAACTGTTGTTGTGGCAGTTTCATCTAAGTTGTAGATTCTAAAACCATTACCAAAAGAAGGATGACGATCCATGACATTTTTTAACATTTTTTCTTTATTAAACGCGGTTGCACGAGCCATACTACAGGCTTCAGGCTTCTTCAGATTTATAAGCTTCAGATTTATAAGACCGAAGCCACTCAATACCTGCTAATTGGTCTGTCTCCCAATTAGCAGGACATCGGATTTTATTTATTTTCGCCATCTGATACGCAATACGGCGAACATCTTTGGGGCATAAGCCACAAATTTTTAATGCACATTCCTCAATATATTCTTTAAGGGATATTTCTTGTTCGACTGTAAATGTTTTATTTACATCGTAGTTTGGGGTAAATTTTTGGTTTTGTAAAGATGTATCATCCACATTCTTACATTTTTTTATATATCGGAATAGGGTAGGATAGTGTACATTGCACTCTTGTGCAGCTTTTCTCAAGCTCTTCCCTTGTCTGTGCAATACAACTGCTCGGAGCATATTTGCCTCTGAGTGACCGCCTTTCTTTCTTTTTAAACGTACGCGCCATCTTAAAGGAAAAACAAAAATCAACTGTTAATAGCTACAAAAATGCAAAAAAAAAAATCGATTTACGTAACTTTACCTAACTACACGAAGTTTTAATACATAAAAAGGATTATCAAATTGCATGAAAAGTACTTGATGTTTTATAGTCCACAACACAACTGTTTCATTCTTGACTACCTAAGATTTATTTTCATTACCTCAATTTTTTTCAACTAAATTGAAACAATTTTAAGTATGATCTAGTCCACGTTAATCGTTTATATATGTTTAATGCTAGCCAATGATAAGCAACATAAAATTAACTACCATAATTTAATGAAAAATCTACAAACAAAACCAAAAATTCTTACTTTTTCGTTGAAAAACTAAAAAATGCTTCGCAGACACGTCTTCTCTCTCGCGACGCCGACGCAAACTGGGGTAGGGCGGGAGGTACTAGAGTGGGTCCTTGTGCGATATATTGCACAATCTGACAACGTCGCATTTTAGCAATATCACAGTGTTTTATTGTGTACCACTGTTTTATTGTTGGACACTTGACCCTATACTAAAACTTCTCTGACTTTTTGAAATTATTCAAAATAAAACTTTAAAAAGCCTACAGCGAACAGCAGAAATCCACGTTAAAAGATGAATTGTCAGAGATGCAATTGTTGTATTAAAATGACGGATTGGGGAAACATGTGCAAACCAAATAAAACGGTATTACAAAAACTATTAGAAATCAGTGCAGCGGCAGCGACCTTCTACACAAAAGTGGTCACACTGGATGGCTTATTATTGAAATTAGTACAATAATTGAGACCACTTTTGAAATTTGAAAACTTTGAAAACTGATGTTCTGTTCTGTGTAAGAAATCTTATTTTCTGACATTTATTCTATCCTGTCCTAGTGGCCTTTCCAATCAAAGGACGGACAGCGAGGCCAAATGGGGATTCCTTTTTTTCCTTTTGAGGAAAGGAACCCTAAAAATATGAAAAAATAATAATAACTGGAGCAAACACATTCCTATATAAAGTTAGAAACTACCATTAAATTTATGTAGAACAAAAGTTAAATAATCTTCAGGTCTACTAACGGCTAAATTCATTAATTCAATCATTAGAATAGTATAAAAATTTAAATATCATATAAATCTAATGGACAAATATTACCTACACATTGCGCTGACCTAACGCCAATTTCATTTAAATTTTTAGCTTGTTAACGATTCAGAGTGTCCCGTTTTAACGGTTTTACCAGGACACTATTAGAAAACCCCGCCCGGACGCTCCCCGGACGCCCTCTAAACTAGGACAAATCCGGGGAAACCCGGACGGATGGCAGCCCTACGCTGACCCCAAATAAATTAAGAAAAGGACAGGAAGATGATGAAAATGATGATTCTGTTTCCATCCTGTGCGTATACGGAAGTAAATAGAAAGATTTTGCTAAATGGGGCAAACAGGTAGGTATATATATTATATATATATATTCCCAGATGCTCTCGTGTGAAATTGAATCAAAAGCTTTTTTGTAGTCGATGAAAGCTAAGTACAGGGGTTTATTAAATTCTAAATATTTTTCTAACACCTGGTCAACCACTTGGATATGATCCATCGTGCTAAAACCGCTTCTGAAACCGGGTTGTTCGATCGGTTGGTGAGCATCGATGACTGGGGCCTTTCAAGTAGAAGTAGTAGAAGTAGAAGTAGGCAAAAAGTTTATAAAAACAAGGCATTAGGCTTATAGGACGGTAGTTGCCTATATCAGCTGGGTCACCTTGGGCAAAAGAACATGACAAAAAAGAAAACGTCAGCGTTTTAGCAGCTATAATAACTTTATTCACAAGTCGCGATTGGTTTTGCAGAAACTATTACAAGTACGGACCTCGAGCTTACCGTTGTGGAAAAAAAAACAGGAAAACTAAAGACACTCACGGACAGAAAAAAAAACCTTTTAATAGATACCGGTGCAAACGTCTCAGTAATTCCCGTAAAGTATAAGTTGTTTGCAGCCAATAACACGGAAATAAAAACGTACGGTGTAGTTATGTTACAACTCAACTTAGGATTACGGGGTGCGTTCAAGTGGTCATTAGTGATAAGTGACGTCAAGCAAGCCATAATAGTAGCTGATTTTTTTAAGGCTCCATAAGTCAATGATAAATGTATAAATATACAGTATCTAATTTGCGTGCGTATAAGATCATCATTAAGGATGACGTACCGTCAATTTCAAGTTTTCGGCAATAGCAGTAACCCGACCCGTCGGTGACTACAAGCGAATGAACGCAATCACTAAGCCTGATATATATGCACCCAGCGCCACGTTTCCAAGATTTTACCTGCGGATTAGCAGGTGAAAAATATTTTAATAAAATTTACCATTTAAGACCTATTTTTCCCGACGATGTACCTAAGATATTCATGAGCTGCAATGTATTAAAGATTGAGAATATATAAATGTAAATATACAGGAGTAATTTCTATCATGTTATATTGATGACGTAATTAATTTTAGCATCTCATTCTGAATTATGTAAAAGCCATTCGAAGAACATTTTTAAACGTTTTAATGAGTGCGGCGTAACTATTCGGTTCGGCACTCTGACGGAATCCACATTAGAAGACAAGGTGAAAGCTATCAGCGATTACCCTAAACCAGAAACCGTTGAGCAGTTGAGACGATTTCTAGGTTGGTATATTTTCATAGGTCTCACGTAGTAAAAGCAGCTTATTGTCAATCAGAGCTTAATCAATTTTTGCACAACTTTAAGAAAAGGTATAAGATGGAAACCTATTAGAACCCAGCGGCGGAAGAGGCAATGGAGCAATGAAGGTAAGTCCTAACGCAACTACATTATAGCATCCAGTCACAAACGCTCCGCCAGCTGTTATTTATAACGTTTGCAATGAGCAATGAGCGGTTTAGTAGCTAAGGCATGAAACCGTAACAAACAAACCAACAACCTCACATTTGCATTTATAATATTAGTTAGGATAGTGGGCTACACGTATTTTGTTGCTCGTCTTTAGACATTCCCGAATAATTAAAACAGTTGATATTTATTTAAATTTTTATTTGTATTGATTGTACTTGACAGAGGTAAGTAAAGAGGTTTATCATATTGCTGTAGCCGAAAAGGTATAACGCATTATTGACTAATATAATTAGTACTTTGCGATTATACAGAAGTAGTTTGTCGGTCGTTGATTATTCTTCAAGAAGTACATCATACTCAGGTTTGTTACCAAGAACATATGCTTTGTTGAAAGCTTGAAGTATCTCTTTTGGTACTGCATATTCTTTTACTACCGAGTCTTCCCACATATTCGCGATGTACTCCAACTGAAAGTTAAAAATTACATGATATTGCGCCCAATGTCTATAAAGGCACGAGATAGTTTACCGAACGTCCGCCGTACACCGCTTCTTATTTGTATTGGCGCTGTTGCCGAATACATTACGAGATCGACTCGTACATCGCCGAGGTGACAACTTCTTACAAATTCTGTTAAACTTCAACATAAAAGTTAAGCACTCCTAACAAACCTAACCCACAAAATATCGCTGCCGAATATAAATGACGCAAATTCATTTAACGTAATTAGAAGGGCCTTGATCAATATTTTATTCATACAAACTTCTGGAATTAATTTCTTCACTTTTTGATATTGGAGGTCCAAAATTTTTGGATGTCCAAATGAACTTAGAGGGCTCTGATCAATATTTTTTTCATACAAACTTTTGAAGGTAATTTCTTCAATGTTTGATATTGGATGGCCAAAATTTTGCCGGATATTAATGTTATAAATAAATGAATATTATATAAGCCTATAAAATTAGTTTTGAACACTAATTCAAATGCAGCTAATTCATGTACAATGAGAAACTAAACCAGTCCATACTAAATTTGATTATTTATAGTTATTTACATAACTTTGTTGTTTTTGGTTCTTCTTCTTTTTTAAAAACACAGGGCACACACAACTATTAGTTGATCACACAAATTTTTGTCCCGTGTTTGATTTGAACCCAAAACACCACTTAAATTGATATTGATGTATGCTTTTTCATAAGAACCTCCAAAGCAAATACATTTATTTTTATTTTTACGCTCTCATTTTACGAAACTGCAGAGATGAAAGGGGAGATCATCGGCAGTGATGATTTCTTTATGAACTTCTAAAAGTGCCATAGCAATACTTAAAATTAAAAAAAAACGTGTGCGTATAACTAACTAACGGGACGCCCGACAGAAGTGATAACTTAAACGCCAGACAGACTGGCGACGTAACGTGTTACGTAACGAAGCGGTTGCACTGACCAGCACTTTGTATTTAGTCTCGTCCATGTCTTTCCTTTTATCGTTTACGATTGGTAGTCTCTCGAACCAGGGCCAGATCATATAGTCAGCGTAGCCCGGTTCCGGTCCATCCAAGAACTTAGTGCCTCGCAGCAGCAGTTGCATTTGCAGCAGATCTAATGCTTTGAAGTATCCAGCTACAACATCATCACTGACTGACTCCGGTGTTTTCACAAGTTTGAAGTACAAGGAATGAATCTGAAAATGAATCGGGATTTTAAAATTATAAAGTAGGATGGCTATGGTTTAGCTGTAATATGTATGAGCTAGCGGCAAATTACGTTTTTATGACCGCTTTTTTTAGAAATCCAATGTTCAGCGGCTTCCTGTGGCTGAGATGATGAGGATGATAGTAGTGCCAGTGGTGGTGACGGTGTTTTATAGTAAGATGTGTCTAGCTAGCTAAAGCATTGCAATAACACTCGTTATTCATGCAGTTAAGGCAATGCCTTAACTTAAATTAAGGAGTTAAGTTGAGAAGCCACACCTGCATTGAACGTAGTTTGCAGATAAATGACTGGTTTTCTTATGAGCAAGCGAAGATGGTTTTTAAATTTTTTGTTATACACTCAAAAAAATATTTACTCGTTCCGCTTATGTCTGCTTCTTACCTCTAATATGACTTATAACAATAAGTATTTCCAAGTTTAAGGGCGACAGAAAGGTATTCCGCAATATATTACTTTAATGTGCTTCCGTTTGAGCTAATCGTGGCTTCAATAAATGTATACCGAACTCAACTGTATGTATGCCTTAGGTCATGGTTTTATTATTATATATATAGGAGGTAGCAAATTATAATTACTAAATAAGTCAAATAATGATGTTACCAGTGGCGTGCAAACTTCTACAAGAATCTTATCGAAGGCCTTAGTTACTGGCTCTTCGGGCAATAGACGTCTCTGCGGGTAGACATCGTCTAAGTACTCGACAATGACCAAACTCTCGTAAATCGACATTCCATCAGAGATTTCCAAAGCTGGCACCTTTGCTGGGAAAAGTCAACCATTACTTTATATATTAAATGTAAAATAAAAAAAAGATACGTAGGTACAATAAAACAATGTATTTTATTAACCACAAATGGCCTGAAACATAAACTTATTACTGTACAAGTGGAACAAAGTTAGCAGATATGGTATAAATATTTCGTGACCCACATATAAAAAAACCGGACAAATGCGAATCTGACATGCGCACCGAGGGTTCCGTAAGCAAAAAAAAACCTGTATGCAAATAGTTCGTCCATCCCGGGAATCGATCCTTGAAGAGTTTTTCCCTTTGCTTTAAAGACAAACTTAACTTTGCAGTTATGTTTGTCTTCCTCCATTTGCTATATATCGATAGGTATACGTCACAGTAATTTTCTAACTAAAAATATATGTTTGAAATCGCTTTGCGCTGTGAGACCTTGCTTATTGCCAAATTTTATGATTCTCGGTCAATGGGAAATACCGTATAGGTTTTGATTTACCTGCGAAAAGTTCCAATTGGTTAAAATTTTAGGCTTTAATGGCCGTATCTTTGATTGCGTTTACTTAGAAGCTTGATTTTTCAGCTTCAAGGGCCCGCAGACTTAGTACCTATTCGGTGTTAATTTCGACTTTATACCTTCACGCTTTCCTGAGAAAAAGGGTCTTTCCAGACAGACAACAAGGTGATCCTATAAGAGTTACTTTTTTCCTTTTGGGTAGACATGTGTAGTTCCGGAGCGTAATAGTTCCTGGAACTATGTCCGCAGTCGGAACTATGTCAGTTCTTTCCGACTTGCTCAACCTAATAGTTCCAGTTCCACAGTTCTTCGGAACGATCACGCGGATTGAAGGAGCGGCCGGAGCGGTATTGAATGGTGGAACGAATAACGAACTGTCCGTGTGACGTATGCCGCGAGCGTTGCGCTCTCTGCCGTCATCCCCTAATTCTGTTCCGTGCAAGGGTGTATTTTGAAAAGCAGGACTTACTTTTATGGACAGAAGGCAACGATTGAAAGCATCAAAGGTGCCTGAACTACTTTTTATGTTAGCAATTATAAATAAAATACCTATATATCATATATTATGTTACATAATATATGATATATAGGTATTTTATTTAAATTTGTTCATCATAATACATAATTTATGTATTATGATGTACAAATTTAAATATTACTTAATTATGTAATACTATCAATTAATTTTTAAAGATCAAGCCAATACAGGAATTTAAAATATTTTAAGTCTAAATAAACAATAACATTGTTTACAACCATGTATGTCCGAGGAACTGTCTGATCCGAAATAAAACCGTTAGCTACAATGTCCGGATAAAACTGAGGAACTAGATAGTTCCTCGGACATGTTTCCTGGAACTAGTTCCGACAAGGAAAGAAACCGTTCCAGGTTCAATCCCATGTCGGACTTGGTTTGCGCATGTCTACTTTTGGGAAATGGAACCCTGAAAGCAGCAATTTGTTAAAATTGCTGGTTTAAGACGAAAAATCATCAATTTGAATAGTAATTAATTGACCATCGAATCCAATAAACTCAATACTCAATAGTTTATTGCTTCCATAATGTATATACATAGGTGATAAGTGATAACAGTTTAAGGAGTAACAATTATGGACCCTGTCGGGCGCAGCACATATTAATAAAATATGTATATCGATAGGCCAAAGGACAAATTATTTCTTAATTTAAATATTAAAAGCAATATAAAACTTTCACTTACTAAGAGGACTCTTCAAAGCCAGCCATTCGGGCTTGTCCACGAGGTCTATGTTCACGACCTCGTAGTCAATATTCTTGACGTTAAGTGCCAAGACGGCGCGTTGGGCGAACGGGCAATAGCGCATGTTGTAAAGTCGCAGCTTACCATTGTATGGCGGTAGTGGATCACCTGGAAAACATTTTGTTTCATAAGATCATAAACAAAATTGACAGGAACAATTAGGTCAGAAAATCTACATAGAACTCTGAAAGGCAGGGCAGTCTACTTACTCATCAACTCAACTCCCTATGAAGACACTTTAAACTATCCTAAGTACTAATATTATAAACATGAAAGTTTGTAAGGATGTATGGATGTTTGTTACTCTTTCACGCAAAAACTACTTAACCGATTGCGATGAAACTTGGTATGTTGATAGCTGGGGACCTGGATTATCACATAGACTACTTTTTATCCCGATTGTACTTAGTACAATTTTATTTTGTAAGTTTTCTAAATCCTTACTTAATATGTTAAATGCGAAAGTATCTTTGTCTGTCGGTCTGTCTGTCGCCCTTTTACGCCAAAACTACTGAACCGATTTAAATGAAATTTGGTACATAGATAGTCTAGAGCCTGAGAAAGGACATAGGCTACTTTTTAATGCGAAAAAAGGGGTGTAACGAGTTGAAAGCTGGGGATGAAAAGTTGAATGGAAGTATCGTCAATTAGCCTAAATAATTAAAAATTCTACCCAAAGACACTCTTCCACGCGGACGAAGTCGCGGGCACAGCTAGTAAACCTATAAAAATTGGTTTATGCAATGTACGTAAAGGTAGGCTTTGCCTAGGTATAAGGCAGAGTTTATGATAAGTACTTATATTACAATAAATTAAATTGCGAAAACAAAATAATATCCACGCTATAAATAATATAATTTTCAAGGGCATGTAAAAAACAAGTTATGAAACTAGTTCCATTGTTCCGTTGTATGAAGGCAACATCGCTGCATCGGTGGTTTTGGTTTACTAGCCGTTTCCCGCAGTTTCATCGGTGTTTATAGACATTGCTCCTCTAAGAGTCGTAGCGTGATGTTACACAGCCTGTAACCTTCCCGAATAAATAGGTACTCTAATCAATAATAAAATATTTTTTCGAATCCGACTTGTAGTTTCAGAGATTAGCACGTTTAAACAATCAAATAAATTCGCAAAGAGCTGAAAATTTTGACAAAGAAGTTAAATATATCATTATAAATAAAATAACAAAGTCTCCATTGATACTTCTGCAAAAAAATTATTCAAAGATATAAAATAGGTTATATACAATTATCTTCTCTATTTAACGTCTGTCCTCTAAAGCACATCTAAAAACAAATGAAACTTCTTACTTAATCTATTTTAAAACCTAAAATGTAATCTTTCATTATCTATTTTCTGGCTATATCCAGAGTGTAGGTTGCCCCAGCAGAAGAGGCTCCCACAATCAGATTAAATTGTTAAATAATTCGAAATTTACAGTCAAATTGAGTTAGGACACGTAAATCGGCAACTAAAACGAACGGACTACGCGCGGTCATACTAACAATATAATCAATAGAATCACCCACCCTAAATTTAGAATCTACAATTGTACAACGCGATCGGCAATTTTTTGGCGTTATACGTACGGCAGTATGGCCGCGGTGTTGGTCCTGTACGGTTCTGTTGAAAACTTTACCTGTCTGCTGCTAACATATCAAAATGGCGTCAGCAAGAGACCGTAAAGCTTGGTCTCAGATTTTAGAACTATATCATAAGGAATTTCCTTATTTATGGGACAAGTCAAGTAGCATGTACAGCAATAAACACATGCGTAACGACGCGTACAAAGTACTTACACAAATTTATAGGGAAAATTTTGACATAGACGCATCGGTTGACACATTAAAAAAGAAACTAGAAAATATGCGAACAACATACTTTAGAGAACTAAAAAAGGTAAGTCTTTTTTTTTATCTTTGCTAGACCATTTAGTGAGATATAAGAAACGAAAAGAAACTTAATCGAAGGCGATGATTTGTGTTGAAGTTGGCATCAATTTGTATAATCTAAAGAATCAGATCGTGTCAAATTATAGCGAAAGTGACACATGCACATGATCACAGGAAAGAAAATAGTGAATAGGCTTAGGCAGAAAATATCGATATTTAAATTATCGAATTAGTATCAATTTCGATATATTTTGGAACAGTTTCATATTAAATGTTACTACTAAATATTCCTATCTTATAATTTTCTTAAATTAATTGACTTAAAAACTACATTTAATAAAAATTTCAATAGACAATATTCCAGCGCTTTTCTTTCTTGAGATCATGATTTACTGATGAATGTTCTGCAATTATTTATTTTTATAGATCTGCTATTGCTTTATAGCAAATGCTAACATAAAAAAATTGGTTGTCTGTAAAGTCGGTTTACGGACGATAATTTTACGTGATAACTTCATAAGAAAACAGTGGAAGAGAGATAGATGCGTCACAAGTCACAAGAACGTAGGCCGATCGTGCCTTTCTGTCGCTTGATCCACGCTCTCGCTTGCACGTTTGGCTCAGGCGGAACGTGACAATGAGTCATGCTTTTTATGGGTGCAACCGGCGTTCACCGATTTATAAGACTTTATCACGTCAAAATGCTTTTTTAAGATGTTCTTGTTAAAATACGATTATATCGGGGATGCCTTTCAATAAATAATTTTGCACCGATAATCCAATACAAGTTGATGTTTAATTTGATCAGTTTCTTGTTTTAAAATGTTTATTAGTGGCAAAACTAAACTAGTCACACTAGCTTAGCGCAGAATAGCTGGGTGAGCTTCTGGGTATTCTTCTTATATCGCTGGGTATCCTTAAGTGTTCTGCGTCATTTTTCTGTAGAAATCATGTACTCATCGCCTATAATTGTAAATTAATTAATAATTATTTAAATGACAAGGATTTAAATATTTCCATTTGATTTAAAGAGATTAGTTAAAAAATTGTGTTGCTAACAATGACAAAGAAATAAAAAAAGAAAGACGAATCAAACCTATTCTGAGGTGGCCAGTATACTTCACAATAAGAGCCGCCTGACAGATGAACATATAAAGCAGAAGGTACTGTTTTTGTCAATAGCTGACAAGTACTGGTTTGATTAAAGTGACAAATTTAATAGTATATATGCAACAAATTATACCTACTTAAAATTGTTTAAGAATTGGGCGATTGAAGTGATTATTATAAAATACTATTTTACTCGTGTTCATTTTAGAAATGTTGAACCTTCTCGGAATGACTCTAAGAACAGTAGAACAACAAAGTATAAAATGAACATGGTTTAATAAAAAAAAAAAGGTTAAATCGATATCGGTAGGTAATATCGATACTGTAAATATCGAACGAAACGATAAATATTGATATATTCTTTCACTTGCCCATCCTTAATAGTAAATAATTGTGTCAATTAAAGTTGACATTTGTTTCCTGGGTTGCCAGCTTTTGACTTTCTAATTCAAGTTTTGTAGTAATTCATAATGAATTGTTTGTTTTATTAGATTTAAACCTTTTCTTTTTTTAAATCAGAGTTTTGTTTACAGGTAAAAAAATCTATTTGTTGTGGTACTGATGAAGTTTATGAACCGTCGCTGTGGTATTTTGAACAATTAAGCTTTTTATCTAATTTATATGAGCCAAACGGTCGATATTCAACTAAACCCGATGCTACAGATCCTTTAAAAGCAGAGGTAAATACTGTTTTAATATTTCAGATTTTAAAATTCATCATATGATAGAGTGTTCAATTGAATTCTCTGTTGTAACAATTAATAACCAATGACTAGAACTACGTAAGCGACATTACAATTTACTTTTTTATTTTATTTAGGTACTTAATTCTCACCCACACATAAACGACAAGCTAAAACATACTTACTGATATTAAATTTTATTTTAGGACATAACTCTAGATACTAGTGATAGTGAGTGCTCCTATGAACCATCAACATCACAAGAAATTACTAACAAAAGAACAGAATATAAAAAGAAACCCAAAATTACAGTTTTTAAACAACAGGAGCATCAGAATACAACTACAAAATCTGCTCCTATGAAAAGTGAAGATTGGGAGGTGATGGGCAGGTCTATAGGTTTACAGTTGCGAGATATAAACCAGAAGCAATTGACTATAGCCTCAAAGTTAATATCAGACACAATTTATTTTGCAAAATTAAATCGACTGTCAGAGGAATCTCATATCGATATAGGCACAACTACGGCCATGCCACCGCTATGCGCAATGTGCACAGCACAAGTAAGTGACTGAAACGCAACAAACTTGTATATCAATACTATCAGGAAGAAAAAAGCTATATGTTGTAATACTTTTTGGCGTCATACATTACTTGTACAGTATTTTTTTCCCTTTTTTGCTTCTCTTGACAATTAATATTTGTGTAATAAATAAATTAGAAGTGGTTTTCCGTTTTTTTTTTCTACTCTTGACAAATTACACATATTTTTCATATTATTGTTACTTACAGGTACACGCATTAGTTATTAAAAAAAAATAACCCTAAAATACCCAAAAAGAACTCCCTAATGCTGAAATAATAATAAACCTTATAACATCTTGAATGGTTAGCATTTCATTGATATTTAAATCGCAAATTTCAAAGTTCAGTATTTGTGAAGGACGCTAGGCAAAAATTAAAACAAACAGTAGTTTCAATAATTACAATTTTGTACTATATACATGTATGACAAAGTTAAGAGACAAATTAAACATCACAGATCCACCAGTCGCATAGTTCATTTTTCACAAAAATAAGGCTTACCGAATCGCAGTGACGTTTTCCGGAAATGTATTATGGCAACTTTCTCTAAACTCATATGAATGTTTTTCCGTAACAAGATTAACTTTTCTGTAATTTCGCTTGTGGATTAAGATTAATAACACCCCTGCAACACTGCCTGTACTAAGGGGTATTTTATCTAAACATAATTGTAAACTTTTGTTTATTTTCAATGTAACACTTGCATGCTTACTTCTGTAATGTGCACAGTGGATGTGCTGATGTGCGCTGTATGGTAAAAAAAAAATTACTGATCGAAGTAGCAATGCAAAATATTTTTTGACTGTGTTAGTGTCTACTGATATAATCCTCTAAGGGAAACTGAGAGTTCCTTAAACTTTCAACTTGACTCAACCTGTATAAATGAATGTGTGACATTTTTTACACATCAATTTATTATAATTTTCAGGAATGTAATAAAACTCTTCTGACTTTTTAAAACTATTCAAAATAAACCTTTATAAGGCCTACAGCGCACAGCCGAAATCTACATTAAAACATGAATTCTCAAAGATGTAATTACTTTATTAAAACGAGGAAGACTGTACAAACATGTGTGTATGTACAAAAGAAAATAACGGTTAACAACTATTAGCAAACAGCGTATCCGCAACTTTTTACTAACAAACTACTAGACCTCGCGGTAGAATTTCTACACAAAAGTGGTCACACTGGTCCCCTTTTTTATTATTGTATTTCCTTCTTGGGAAAGTGATGTACTGCGTACCACCGAGTACTGCTTACGAAATCTTATGTTTAGACATTTATTCTATTTCAGATTATTCTACACGTTAATATTCTATACGGAAGTAGAAAGATTATCCTGAACAGGCAATAGGCATATATTAGCTAGTTTGAGTTTCTTTCTTAGGGCACAAAGGTTGAATAACAATGAATAAGACGTGCAAAACTAACCTTTTGTCAGATGTTTTGTGTTAAAATTAATCTTCGTCTTGATCGATGACATATTTCTTGGCAATAAGTATCCTAGCACTTGTTTAACTGCTCGAATTCCTTGAAATGATGAAACGAATAAATTCATTGCGAAGGCGGTCGCTGATGTTATCATGATAAATTATTAAAACAATTTTGACAACAAAAAAGATAAATAGTAATAGGTACCTACGATGTAAATCGTGACGATTCAAATTACACTAGGTATGATCGCGTTATTTTTATAATTATGATTAGATTATAGTCTATCATGTAAATACCTATCTCGCAGCCTTGGCTTTGAAGACTAATACAAATAGAGTCATAACTACTTAAATAAGTTTATTATACAGCAGTGACCTTCGATCATGTAGAGTTTGATATAGGGGCATAGGGCAGTACCTAACTAACTATGTTATCGTGTATATTATTTGTTCTGAGTAGCAATAATCGGATCGAATGGACGAACTAATTGGACCGTCGACGTTCAATACACGGATCAACGGTTCATCCACTAGTTAATGGAGTAGTCGAAACTGTAGACTGTAGACGGTTAAAAGAGAGTCCAGTACGTTGCGTTGTTGTTACGTTCTCGTCGACTTGCAACGCACCGTCAACGCCTAAACGTATCGTTGATTCGTGAAATAACAACGGCACGCGAGCTTATTTAACCTATAAGTTTAAAAGATAGAATTTAGATTGAATAGTATAACGAATTAAAGGATGGGCATTGTTAAAAAAAAATACACCTTTGTAGATTTGACGTGCCGTGTTTCTTTGATAGTTATTTATTCAGATATTTTTTTTCTTCACGAGTTGTATATTGTTGTTCTTATAACGTCGCTATTATCCTAATAACTGGAATAGCTTAATACAGGCTGTTAGGTAAACGCTCCCGAAAACGAAGACAGACTCTAGTACTAATGACACCTTTGATGATGGGTCAGAAAAAAAATCGATTCCAATAACAAACATTTTTTTTGCAATGTTTTATTAGCATTATTCACGCTCCATCATGTTAGTACACCTAAATGAAACGAAAATGTATATTAGGCACTTCTTATAAAATGGATTATTTTATTTCTACATTTCGTTAAGTAATTTTTTTTTGCTGCAGCACCAGCGGAATTCGCTCGACGTTCTAGGTTTCCATTGCCTAATACTGTAGAATATAGTCGCAGCCTGCAAGTACTCCAGTCCAAAAAATAATAATCTTTTGAATGCCTCCTTTTGCTTTTGAAGTGTTTGCATGTTTATCTTGCAGAACTGGAAAAGTACCAATATAAATTGACAGATTTAAAAAGGGGACCAAATACTCGTAGTGCAGAAATGATTAACTTTCAAAAAAGTATCAACGACTCCAATCCGCGTAAATCATGATAAATTGTGTGAAGCTGTATTCTTCATACCTTACTTTTCCACCCTAAGAGTTGGAATATTTTCTCCAAATTTAAATAGGACCAAAAAAGAATTATTAAAATTGGTTCACAAATGTAATACCTATAAACGAGCAATTCTTGTACATATATATATATATGACGGCGCGTGCTGGTTGAGTCTGGACATGGTGTTAAATATTTTGTTTATGAAAAATATAATTGCAAACTTTTTATATTATGATTGTCAATATTGTCTTTGGAGCGGCCTTCGGGCGGGTGAAGTTGAAGAGATGTCATCTTAAAAAAGTCAGTTTCTGGTAACGGCGAAATTGACAGAGACATCAAAACTCATCGGCTCCGTTAATTCTTTGTAATCATGTAATATTTAATTGTGTATTTAATTATTACATGTAACTCGTTGAAACATTCGTATTATTGAACAACGTTATACTTCATATTTATTTTGGTGGAAAATACATACACACAAAATGGCCGATGATATCAACGAAGCAAAATAGCGAAGTAATATAGTATTCCGTCTGGCTATTCGATATATATATATATATATATATATAATCTGAATCTCGGAAACGGCTCCAACAATTTTCCGAGCAAAGTTAAAGTCGGTTAAAAATTGTTCATTTCCTAATACTCTTGAGAGAAAGGTAATTTTGAGGGAATTTGCGAGGGATAATGTTTCTGATTAATGATTTTTAAAGTGGAAATTCTTTAGAATCGTTGTGATTTGAAAATTCGATGAAACGAAAAAGCGACACTAAAAAGAGACAAACATATTCATAAATAGGGTTTAGCCTCCCTGAGAATGAGATAGAATATAAGTATACAGTGTTTCCTATAATCTTTGTTTTTGCGCATGCGTACTACGAAGTCTTCAGAAAATGCGTCATTTAATGGTCAAACTTCTTTAGCACCGTTGTGATATTTGACCAATAACTTTTAAGTAAATTACGTAAAAATAAATTTAATAACATTAGTAAATTGTTTGTGTTGATTTTCCTTTTCATGTCTCATTCTCTCTTATGCTACCTTTCTGAAGTTTCACTTCTGCCGTGCGTGAATTGCACACACATTTTTTCACTACAGGTCTCGTACAGGTTCTATCTACAGGTATTTCATCTGAGCAATTTAGTAAGACTTAAATTTTTTTTGTAATTTGGCTTCGCATGGCTTGTGCTCTTGCCATTGTCAGACTAGAAGTTTGATATTTTTGACATAATAACCGAACGGAACCAGTTTTAATAGGTACTTGATTTTTCTTCTCTTGTTTGGGTTTCGCGTTGGGTTCTGTCTGGTTAGACATTATACGTAAATTTGAATTCCAATTTAATTATTTAAATTACGAAAATGTCTGAAAAGCACTTACAAACCGGTAAGTTTTATAAATTAAATAAAAACTTTATATTTTATTGCTGATTTAATAACCTTATTTTTAATATTTATAAGGTGATGCCCTACCTGAATTTGGCGGAAAATTGCGTCTTTTTGCCATGAGATTTTGTCCATATGCTGAAAGAACTGTCCTTGTTTTGAATGCGAAGAATTTGCAGTATGATACAGTTTTTATTAACTTGGACCAGAAGCCGGAATGGATTTATAACTTCAGCCATAAAGGTAAAATGAAATGACATTTGTATAAATATCTAAATCAAAAATCCCTAATTATTTTCCTTTTCTTGTTTTGTAAATGGGCCTCAGGCTTGAAATCTATTTTGTACAGCCCAGACATGAAAAAAAACACATTCAAATTCTAACATAGTGGCATGAATTAATCTAGGTTTAGGTAGATCTCAGCATGGTGTAATTGTATGATTAATTATAATTTAAATGATATCTATAGAGAAATAGATAGGTAAGAATAAAAGGGAAATAGAGAAGGGAGTCAATGATAAGGTGTGGGCGTGTGTTCATTGCGAAGTATGAAGTTTTGTTGGTTTACAATACTTACTAAAGATATTTCTGATATTTATTTCTAAAATGTATCGCTAGAGTAACATAGAGCTGCCCCAATAAAGGGTTTACTGTAGGGTTTCAACTTTCAATGAGATTGTCTCAACGTCCATATTGGATTCATTATCGAAAATGCTCTTTCAGTAAGCGCATTCTGCCCTGGTAAGCAAACCAGGTACTGGGCACTGGCCAAACAGTTTAATGTTTATTGTACATAGTTGTTCTGTACTGTACTTCACCTCCTCCCAATCCTTGAGGATGTTGTCATTGTTAACTATGGGCTATGGGTGTGCGTGTAGTGCAGTTGAGTTGAAAAATAGACATGCGGGACATGCGGGATGCATCCAACTTTTTACGGGACTGTACTAGTGACTGATTTGTGTTCTAATGACAAACTGAATAATAACAAACTAGAGTTAAGTTACCAAGTTATTCTTATTTATTCTTTTAATAAAGTTTGTCGGAATCAAAACTACTAAAAAGATTGCTCTGCTATGGTTTATCATTATCTTAAATATTTCTAAAATAAAATTTAATTAACGTTGCAGCTCTCCTTGAAGCTAATCAAATAAAAAAAACATTTATGATTAACTTGCTCTATTCATTGACCAGAATCATATAAAAACCGTCAATGGCTTAGAATTCAATCTGTTTTTAAAAGTGTAAAAAATTGCCAAATTTCCGCCTGAAGTAACAATCATAATAATAGATGTTCTTCTTAGTTCAATGCTACAATATTCTTATTTTTTTTATAAAAAGTAAAGAACATCTCCAAAGAATAATGCGCTTGGGTTTTTCTTTGTCCATTAAAGGACGACACAAGACTTTCAAGGAAACAAACTTCTGGAAGTCCCTAATTAAAACAAATTGGTTTATCGGCTCTAGTCATTTTAATACTACCAAGACAGTGATAGCCTGCCTGATAGTGATGGACCACTGGTGTACTTGATTTACCAGCTATCTCACTCGCTCATGGACAACCTTATCCCACACTATGTAGCTTTGGCCAGAATACTTACCGGCAGAAACTCGTAACACTCCTTGAGTACCATGTTCGGCCAGTGTTCCGATTACTCACCTGAGGAATTGGAATATGACGTTGAAATATTTTTCTTTAACTGCACTCAGGTACCGTACCCGCACTAGAATACGAACAAAACAAGGGCATATTTGACAGCAACATTATTAATGTGTATCTGGATGAAAAGTACCCTGATGTACCCCTGCAAGCTCAAGACCCGTTGCGTCGGGCTCAGGACAAAATGATTATTGAAGGTTTTGCTGGAGTAAGTATTAAACTGCGGCCGTTGCATCATATTAGATAGATAAAAGTTTCCAAACATTTGGAGAATGTACTAGCACTATTATTACATTGAGTGCTGTGTGTTATTATATATGCAGAAGCTATGAGTCCCTAAATCATATATCTACTCGTATGTATGTATAGTTATATTAATATTATTTACAGGCTCAGTCTGCATTTTACACGGCTGCATTCAACTCTTTAGCTCTGACACCAAATATGGTGGAAACCTACCACAAGGGTCTTGAGATTCTGCAAAAAGAGATCGAGAGCCGTGGCACCAAGTACTTAAATGGAGACAGTCCTGGTCTGATTGATTATACTCTGTGGCCATTTTTAGAGCGGTTTGAGGCTCTACCGCTCATTGGCAAAACTGAGTTTGCGATTGATAAGAGTAAATATGGAGCATTGGTAAGCATTAATTTAACATTATTTTTAGGTTACGCTTTAAAAGGTAGCATTGAGCGCGGCGTGTGCATTTCAATGAGTTGATTCGATAACAATAGTACACTCGTACTATTATCATTCGAAAGTCATTTCTTCAAAACTTTCATTTTTGACCTGAATCTGTTGGTCTGTTAACCACAGTCAGACTAACACTTATTCCAACTGCATCATTTACATAATATACTATTGAGGTGTTTGAACCTCATCAGGTAGTACCAGTTCATATAACGCATATATACAGGCTACTACAGAAAGGTGTATAAAAATATCCAGTGATTAGCATAAAGCGCTTTTTTGAAAAGTCGTGATTTTTTAAGACAAATCTTATTTTGAAACTCGAAAATTAAACTTGAATTGACCGGTAAAGCTCATATTTCGTATGAGAGAAGGGTGACATGAACGAAACTATAGTTATTTAATACCAAGGATGTTGACGGAATGACCAGATTTTTCTGAAAGTCTGCATAAAAACATCAAAATCATTAAAATTGACATAAAAATTCATAATAAAATACAAGGAAAAGCGTTTTCCGAAGAAAAAAATATTTTTTTATTCAAAATCAATTTTTTTCAAGCTAAATCAACTATTTGTGGGCTACACATAACGCCTCTTAAATTTGACCACACCTTTATATTACATCCTGTAAATATATCACGGTACTGCCCAGAGAAACGAAGCTGCGAGTATCAACTCTAACGAATCTGACGAACAGAAGAGAATCAGTGAACTGAGAACTAACTCTGTGTGACGCAGCTAATTTTTTAATAAAAATATGCTTCTTTCCATTAGGTAACTTACATTGAAGCTATGAAGAATGTACCAGCTGTAAAGGCCTACTACTTAGCAGCAGAGACCCACGCTAAGTTTATCGAATCGCGTGCCAAGGGCGACCCTAATTATAATATGTTGGACACGAGTGCAGTGTGCTGCATGCGGCCCAGGAAGAAGAAGGAATAAAAATCAAAAATATTATTCCAGTGATGTTATTCTGTTAACGTTTAATTACAACATTAGTACATTGTTACAAGTACAATATTAATTATACAAAGTATGATAATAAAATTATGTTTCCTTATTGTAACTACAGAACAAATCATTTCCGTACTAACTTTTAAACTTTCGCGTTTCGTGATATACTTAATTATGTATTTATATGAGTTTATATTTTCTTGAGCCAGGCTGTGACCACGGCTAGTGCAACCTGGTCGAAACGTCAGGTAATTCAGAGGTATGTAATACCTATCTCGTGATAGCGAAAATTCCCGTATAAATACATAATTAAATAAATAATTTCCGGTCGTCATCTGATACCTTATGTAGGACCGCAAATTGTGACCTTCACCGAATAATTACATTTATTCATGAGTAAACATTGCATGCAGATTGCACAATACTTTTAAATGCACTCAGTTGGAACATTTTTATTACGTTGGCTACAAGTTTTGAGTTATTTACAAGGAACTGTAAGTCCCAAGTTGTTTACCTCATCATGTTCATAAGATCCCGATAGACAGACACTAACGAAGTTATGAGTTTTATGACAAACAGTACAAAGAGTTAATTTTTCGTTTTGGGGATAGACCGACTATTTTAAGGAAGTGATCCTAAATGTAAGTTTCTTTTTGAAAATGGAACCCATTTTTGTCGTGACCCCACGGGGCGTTTTCATCAGAGCGAGTAGTGTACCTTGTATGTTGGAAACACCTTATTTACAAATTACATGGGAGTGAGTGCTAACTTAAAACCGGAGAGACACCAAAATTTATCTTTTATCTAGAGCGTTAAAATTTCGGAAACATTATCTACTTACAAAATAATGGTAATCAGATCTGGATTACCATGCTTTTGTAGGTAGATAATGTTCTATTTGATAATATAATCTATACAAATAAATAAAATTTGTTATCTGTTTGTAATATCAAAGTAATAGCTTTTTACTTACTGCATATGATTGTATTGTACGGTACTTATACCAAATGAGATAAATTTTTGTTTATCTTGCTGTTTGTTCCGGCTACGTAACGGGTGGACCGATTTTGATTTTCACTATCAGGTAGCCGATGTTATGAGGAGTAACTTAGGCTATTTTTATTTTAGAAAAATATTTAGGATTCCGTTTTAAAAGATATTAGTATTCTTTACAAATAAATCAATTGAAGTCTCTGTTTAATGTCAAAAAAGCTTTTTACTAAATCGATAAGAGATTTTTTATACGGTAGGTACCTATTTATTTTATATCATATCGGTGGTAAACTATTATAAATAGTGTACATTTATTTGTAAAAAATCCTAAACATCTCGGCTACTACGGCTCTACGAAAAAATTTAGGCCACTTCTGTATTTTTTTGTAAAAAGTTTTAATCCTTTTTCTACGCGGACGAAGTCGCGGGCTTCAGCTGGTCTTAGATAAAAATATGACAATTTTACGTTCGATGAACCTTATCTATACAACTCGATATATCTCTGACTAAGTATGATTTTTTGTTTCAAAATATGTGGCTAGTCATCTTACCTTATCATATTTTATTTTTGTAACGTGTGGAAAGCATTACATTACGTTTATTGTTGTAGATAAAAGTGACTCGAATGATATGAAATATCAGTGTCAGTCGCAGAATGATATGAGCGTTAATTTTGTTACACTTTAAATGTGTTAGGCTTTTAAGTAAATCGGGAACTTTGTCGTAGAGCCTGAATCATTGCTTCCTTCCTCCCTTCTGAACCGTAATTACAGCAAGCAAATGAGCAATTCAGGAAACTCGGTTTGTAAGATTTTTGACTGTTTCATTTAAATGTACCTGTTTTTAGGGTTCCGTTCCTTAAAGAATTACTTTGTTTTCCGTTTGTCTGTCTGTCTGTCCCCTGTGACCATTTTTATCAGGAACCCGTGGAGGCATCAAGTTGAAATTAATATCAAACACGTAAACGTTTCTATTATACTTAACAGAAACGTGGATATATAGGAATATATAAATATACAGGAAATGTACAGGCACAGATAAGATAATGGTTACTTCGTAACCGATACATCACTCCCATACAAAACTAAAAATACCTACGTTATAATAGCCTACAAAATTTTAATAATAATACCTGGCGTTAGCTGCGACCAGAAATATATTTAATTTACGCTTATCGAAAGTTGAGAACGCCTTGCCCACCGCGCGACCTTCGTCTGTGTGTGTAGCCGAACTGCCGGACACTCTAGGGTTGTACAAAGTACACAAATAATGAAATAAATTATTTATTTGGGGTATGTTCCGATATACACTGCGAGCACTGTCTAGTGCTCTTACTGGGGAGAAATTCGTTCCGTTGTGGACTGGCAGTAGACTGCCGCAGTAACCTAGCAGTATTTGTGCTGTGAGCACTGGCGTTTTCGTGGAAAGGTGCTCACAGTGCTTTGATCACGTGATCAACTACAATTTTTTTTTACATAGCCCCATTTAAATAATTCGGTTATAAAGTTATTATACATTCGGTTACTTTAAAAACAATATTTTCTTTTAATAAAAAGTAAACTTACTTTTATTATGCGAGTAATTTAATTGACAAATGACTTGAATATTACATTTTTCAATACAACTACATTCAAAAAATACTTTTTCTTGTTGAACAGATAACTTGTACATATTGATAATTATTTTCACGTCAAAACAGTGCCAAAAAACATAGATGACAGTATACTGGACTGCGTTTCGTATTAAACAGTAACCAGTATAGATAATTAGCTTGATAATTATGAAAGGACGGCTTCGCAGCATACTAAATTGACGTCACTTCTAGTGCTAGCAGTGCATATCGGAACACACACTTGATAAACAAATTTATGGGTGTTGAGTTTTATTAAATAAAATTATTTCCCCTATGAAATTTATATCTTTAATTTTTATAGGTAATTAAAATATCCTTAAACCTTCGATAGTAACATAAAATGTTGATGCTGTAGACATATACATTAGGGTGTCCCGTCGATGTATGGGAAATTTTTTTTTTTGAGCGACCGTGTTGCAAGAGGTGTCAAAAGTGGCGGTTTGACATACACATTACGATTATCATAAAATTTAATTAGATATCAATCATCTTGAGGCCTCTACCAGTCCTTGAAGTTATACAAATTCGTCATTTTCAGGGGTTCCTAACATAATCTATAAATCATACAAAACTAACGTTTAAATCGTTTTCATGAAATCAAAGGGAACAACAACGAGTGTGGTGAGAGGGAAAAATTAATAGGTCATTTTATACTATAAAAACGAAACTGGTTTTTGTGGCCAAAGTAAGGCATTTCGGCGCGAGATTTCAGTTAATTCCTAATAAATCCATCCCGAAACGTGGTATCTGTTGCGCTTTGAGAAGCCTCTGTTACCAATTTGATACATCTTTCCACTGTCTGTGTGTGACACGGGAAGTCTTAATTTTATACATCTTTCCACTGCCTGTGTGTGACAAGGGAAGTCTTAAATAAAGAGGCTTTTTGCTCTTTAGCCTTAATTAGTTCATCGTCGGAGACGTGTCGCAGGACCGGTGGAGCTGATATTTCACAGTCTTGCCAAAATAGCATATCTATGTAATCTTGTGCTATGAAATTGATTTTCGGTGACTTAAATACTCTGAGACGACAAGCTTTTTTCTCTTCTCTAGCTTTTAATATCCTGCGAGATGCAAGCTCTCGTATATGGTCCCTATCGTCGAATAACATGGCAATAAGCAAGTTTTCTGGATGCACAAAAAAAGCATTTCTTTCGATCACCGAATCAATAATATAATACATCTTTGTCTATCAGGTAAAAATCGGGAATACATAATCATTTTAAAAATATGCTTGGCTCCGTGTTTAAATGATGGGTTTTGCTTAATGAGAAACCAAACGGGAGCGTAATCTTTGACCACGTAGTTCACAAGCAGTTCCAAATTATTTGACGGCGAAAAAGTACTTACGTAAAGTTTGAGTATTCGATTGGCAGTAGTAAGCCATCTCGAATGTGCCATTTTTCCAGGTTGGCGGCTCGCTAGCTCGGGGCAACAGGAACCAGCCATCACAGCATGGCACACTTCGTATAGATACTTTTGATCCGTGCTTAATTCTTTCACTATATCATCAGGTAACAGGTAATTCGAGCAAATTTCCAGTCACTGCACAGAAAGACACTAGCACTTTCAAACAGCTAGCTCTTTTCCAATAGGTCCTGAATATTCTTTTGTGTATGCTTCCATCCAGAGGCATAAACAAATGGCGAAGCGGTAATTCATACAAACACACCATTGCAATGGTTTCTTCAAATAGTTTTCTAGGTATTGAATGACACCTTCTTTCCAACCTGTATTCGTAGCAGTACCATCGCACCCCACACAGATAGCCTCTTCCAAGTTAAACCCTTGATTTTCTAATAAAGATATGACAGAAGTGGCGATCGCTTTGGCAGTGCCACGACTTGGCGTCGTGTGTCCCAAATAAATCAATCCCGGTTCTGTGAGAACTGAAATATGCTCTTCCAAGACTTCTCTACGGTGGTACCTATTACTTATTTTCTCATTTACGAGTGTTTTATCCTTTCGTCCATCAAAGTAAATACTTTTAACTACAATAGCATCAATGTCTTGGAGGGCCTTGGCCCGTGCTTTTGAAACAGCTCTATGAATTTTATTCTTATCAATAACAAGACTTTGATCTTCGGAAGATACCAATCCCACGTCAACTAAGACCGCCGAAGCGACCGCAGCCTCAGATCGCGTTGATAGTCTATACCGATCACGTACATTAGCTACCGTTGGCAGCACCAGAGTATTCCGAGCCAATGAACTAAACGAAGTCTCATTTACAAGCACATCAGTATTTTGAGGAAGCTCTGTTGCAGGAGACTGTGATCGCCGTGGTCGAGGCGGAAACTCGCGCACCGGAGCAGGATTGGTTTCTTGTGATGTACTTGGTAAATATGCATCCATCAGCTCCAAATTTTCTTGTCTTTGATGTTTCTTTAAAAGTCTTGCCGTTTCTTTTGTATCTATACCGTTTATGGCCATTTTTCTATCACTTCTTTGGTCCAGAAAAAGTCTCTTTCATTTATAGGAACTTTCTTAGGTTTTATGCAGGAACAAACATGAAACGAAGTGCACTTACATGCAGCAATGTTGAAGAGCTTGTTCGACAATTCTAAAAAGCACTTTAGTTTGTTTTCGTAGCTATGTTGTTTTTTATTTTTGGGATATCTTATTATTGACTGGTATTTATCAAAATATGATTTCAGCAATTGGGTAACATGTTCTTTGGAAACGATAGGAATCGAGGCTTTAGCCCAAATTACATTAAGTTTCTCAGAAACAATTGAAAAAACTTCAGTGTTGGAGGGATCTTTCCCATTCTTTTGTAGTTTTAGTTCGTTTTTTGTTAACAAAATAAATTTTATAACGATCACCGGTAACTGGCGATCGTCAAGTTCTTTATATGGTCCCAATATAGCACAAGTAGTCTCACTTCGTCTTGAACCCATTATCATCTACTAATTTATCACAAGAAAGTACGGAGCGTCACTGTTTCAGCACTAGAAATGAGACGAACTGCCTCGCAATTATTGAAGTAGAGAATTTGTGTAAAGCAAGTCAAAACATGAATTTTGCGAGTTCGAGCGAAACCTATTCTTAACTGGAAACAACCTGTCGTTACTTGGAAATAGTAATTTATTATTCCACTATCATTGTGATTAGAAAATAAAATGAGAGCAATGTATAAAGAAAAAAAATTATATGTACTGAAGTGTTACTTTCTGAGCGATTTTTCGAAAAATAAAACTGCCGGTAGAGCCCTCAAGATATTTTTATATATATTTTTTATTATTTTTAGGATAATCTACAACTTATAACGCAACTTTTGAGGGGTCTTGTGTAGCGGAATCAGAAAAAAAATTTGGGACCCCCTAATATACATCACTATCCCTACATCACTACATCTTATAAAACAAAGTCCCCCGTCGCGTTTGTCTATCTGTTCAGGATAAACTCAAAAACTACTTAACGGATTTTCATGCGGTTTTCATCAATAGATAGAGTAACAAATAACTACTTACTCAAATAAAAACCTCAATCTATGCCGCTCTCAATATATTTTACATTTCAGTCTTATTATTATTTTCACTATATTTCTAACTATTTTACATATTATTGTGTGAGAGAAGCAGCCGTCAGTTCGCCTTGCCTACAAGTTACAACAAATGAATACGCTGGCAGTCCACACCTACTAAGTTCGTCACCTTTAGTAGAAATTGTGGGTTTATTATTGACGGTTTAATACCAAAACCTGATTTAGTACAACATTTTTAGAATATATATGCAACATTTTTTTTTTTGTTGAGAAGATAACTATTATTTATTATTAGTACAGCCACGCGACAATGGCGAGTAAAGAATAAACACCTAAAGTATTTTTATATTATATTCACAAAAAAAGTATAGCTACAATCATTTTTGCAACTAATTTTTAAAAGATTTCACAGACCACTAACTTCTAGCAATATCGCAATTTTACATAATAAATACATTTAGCAATAACAAAACATCTCCACTTCATAATAAGTTCGATTTGACATTTTGTTTTTATTTACGGAGAATACCGTTCTGCCGTGCGTGCGTGCTCTCGGCTACGCGTTGTCGCCCCTACTGACACTTTTACCGTGGACGGTAAACTAAATTGGTAGGTATATAAAACGCGACCTCGAGCGAGTGATGTAGCCCTGCCTAGGTTATATCCTATGTATTACAGCGCATGGTGCGCGTGCCATGACTGTTCTACACTCTGTAGAACGAATGCCAGTTTGGCTTGTTCTTGCTCGGTCACTGAAAAGAGCGCTCCCATCTAGTACAGTCGCTCACATGTACTAGTTCGGACTTCTAGTTCTATTAGTTTAGTAGTACTACTGAACTAATAGAACTAGAAGTCCGAATTGCTGCATTGAATGAATATTTGGATCTGCTTCATACTTTGCATGCCTAGGACTGTCATTCATATACCCGTAAAATCACCATACTAATTTACTTATTTACATTTATATTACAAAAAATTATAATTAGTATATAACAGAATAAAAATAACAACACGCAAAATGATGTTGTAGTTTTTATTCGGTGTTTGTTTGCTAATCAAACAATGTACTAAATTCAAAATCGAAACTAATAAGTACGAATAATCTAAAAGTTTATTTGATAAATTTAACTGTAACACTGTTTAAAGGCGATAAGAAAATAATAAAAAACCAAGAAAATTTGTTTTCGTCGATACTTTTTTTATAGACTAAAATAAAATATGTGCAGATCAGCATGCATCATTTTTATTCGTTCGTTCGCCGCCGTGTCGCGCGGGCGGGACGTAACATATTAACAGTTGACGATTCAGTCGTTCCATGTTTCTTGACAGTACTAATGTACTAAATGAACTAAAGTCCTATAAGCTCACAGAATAGTCCGTTCTAGTTCCATGTCAGGAATGAATTCCTAATAGTACATAGTTCGTGAACTACACAAGCCTAATGCCAGTGCAATTTGCCTCTTCTACTTATCTTAGAAACGTACAATACATACCTTGCTGATATTGATATTATTTGCACAATCACGCTCAAAATTGCAGTAATTAAAAATGTTAAAATCCTTTTAATAGGATTCTATTATTGTTATTTCTCTTCTTAGTTCATAAAAAAAAAATATAGAACACTGTGTGCACGATTAATAGAGCAAGAGATTTGATTTTCAGTTTCAGTGTTTTATTTTTTATGTTATATTTTTATCTTAACTTTCTAGACTACCTAGCACCATTTAGGAATTGTATACAATACGGTAGGTATTACCTAGGAAATCCATAAATTTTCTAGGAAATTTACCTGTACCAGGGCTACATCACTCGCTCGAGGTCGCGTTTTATATACCTACCAATTTAGCTCACCGTCCACGGTAAAAGTGTCAGTAGGGGCGACAATACGTAGTTGAGAGCACGCACGTACGGCAGAACGGTATTCTCCGTAAATAAAAACAAAATGTCAAATCGAACTTATTATGAAGTGGAGATGTTTTGTTACTGCTATAGGTATGTATTTATTATATTAAATTGCGTTATTGTTAGACGTTAGTGATCCGTAAAGTCCTTTAAAAATAAGTTGCAAAAATGAGTTTAGCTATTACTTTTTTTGTCAATATAATAGAAAAACATCTCCACTTCAGGTGTTTATTCTTTACTTACCATTGCCGCGTGGCTGTACTAATAATAAATAATAGTTATCTTCACAACAAAAAAAATAAATGTTGCTTATATAAATTCTATACGATGTTGATAAATGATGATGATGTAATAAATGTAGTCTATTAAACCGTCAATAATAAACCCATAATTTCTACTAAAGGTGACGAACTTTGTAGGTGTGAACTGCCAGCGTATTCATTTGTTGTAACTTGTAGGCAAGGCGAGCTGACGGCTGCTTCTCTCACACAATATGTAATATAGTTAGAAATATAGTGAAAATAATAATAAGAGCTACTGAAATGTAAAACATATTGAGATCGGCACGGATTGAGGTTTTTATTTGAGTAGGTAGTTGTTTGTTATTTAATACTTTTGTGTAACATAATATGTTACACAAAGTTTAAATTATCAGAGTATCTTTCTCTAGTCTACGCAACAGCCATTACTAGCAACCCGCCCCAGCTTCGCACGGGTATCAGAGACATCTTTAACAATCGTGATCATATTTCAACCAACTTACACAAAACCTTAACAAATTACATGCCTGAACCTTCCTCATAAATTGCTCTATCTATTGATGAAAGCCACATGAAAATCTGTTAAGTAGTTTTTGAGTTTATCGTCAACAGATAGACAGACAAACAAACACGGCGGGGGACTTTGTTTTATAATATGTAGTGATGTAGTGATAGTGATGTATATGTCTACAGCATCAACATTTTATGTTACTATCGAAGGTTTAAGGGATACTTTAATTACCTATAAAAATTAAAGATATAAATTTCATATGGGAAATAATTTTATTTATCATTATATAAAACTCACCCATAAATTTGCTTATCAAGTCTGTGTTCCGATATACACTGCGAGCACTATAAGGAGTGACGTCAATTTAATATACTGCGAAGCTGTTCCTTTATAATTAGCTATACTGGTTACTGTTTAATACGGAACGCAGTCCAGTATACTGTCATCTATGTTTTTTGGCGCTGTTTTGACGTGAAAATAATTATCATATATAATTACAAGTTATCTGTTCAACAAGGAAAAATATTGTTTGAATGTAGTTAGGTATATTTAAAAATTTAATATTCAAGTCAATTGTCAATTGTAAGTAAGTTTACTTTTTATTAAAAGAAAATATTGTTTTTCAAGTAACCGAATGCATAATAACTTTATAACCGAATTATTTAAATGGGGCTATGTACGTTAAAAGTAATGAACATATTTCGACAAATAATTGTTTACTATTTAACTGGAAAAAATTGTAGTTCATCACGTAATCAAAGCACTGAGAGCACCTTTCCTGGAAAACGCCAGTGTTCACAGTACAAAAATGGCAACGATTTATGACGTCATATTTTTCCCTAGGATACTGCGGCAGCATACTGTCAGTCCATAACGAAACGAATTTTTGCGCGGTAAGAGCACAGAACAGTGCTCGCAGTGTATATCGGAACATACCCCAAATAAATAATTTATTTCATTATTTGTGTACTTTGTACAACCCTAGAGTGTCCGGCAGTTCGGCTACACACACAGACGAAGGTCGCGGGGTGGGCAAGGCGTTCTCAACTTTCGAAAAGCGTAAATAAGATATATTTCTGGTCGCAGCTAACGCCAGATATTATTATTAAGTCCACCTGCTAAAATGGGGTGAATAGGCACATTTCTAAACTTTGTTTAGTATTTTAATATTTATTTTGGCTTGTTATGTGTTGCAAAATGTGTTTATTATTTGAGTTAGTGCTGTTTTTACACCTATATTTAATGAAAAATAGGATATTTCTTAAAAAAAAAAGATAAGATGAAAAAAATATAGTGTTTTCTATTTAGACTGCACTTGGGTTCAATAGAAACGACATATGAGGTGAATAGAAAAAAATACTAGGCCTGACACTATTTTTATTAGATGGTCAGCTTAAGGTGGCACTTACTTTTTTTTTATACATATATTATAGGGGGCAAACGAGCAGACGGCTCACCTGATGCAACTCAAGAGTCACAAGTGCGTTGCCGACATTTGAGATGGGAGTTTAATGATTAGAATTAACTTATTTATAAACTATCAGTTTTATTCATTGCAAGATAAACATAAATCAGTCAAATCTTACTTATTACCTATTTAACAATCAACTTTTACACTTAAGGTCACAGCAATAATTAATATGATCAGCCTTCAAATCTTAATCAACTTATTTAATACTTAACTGGACTTATTCAATAATCAACTATTACGCGTAATCCGTATAATATACTGATTAAATATTACCATCCATCAGATCATTCAAAATTTCTTTATCATTTTTATAGTATGATGATCGACGACGTGAAGAAATATTTTTTTGTAAGCCGCTTGTACTGGGTTTTGGCAATGTGAGAGAAGCGTTTGCAGATATTTTTCGACATTTATTTATATCGACTTTATTTTTCATGTTATTTTTCTTAATAATTTCATCGGCAATGATATATACTTTTTTGCTGTCATCATCAAACTTGTTATCTATGACAACTTCTTCTCCACATACGTCTTCAAAAATAACAGGCATATCTTGTACATTATTTACTTCACAATTTATAGTACTTAATTCTACAAATTCATTGTCCCTTGAATTTGTTTCGTTACAATCATCTGTTTCATTTGCTTTTTCTTGTATTATCGTCTTTTTCCCCTTTCCTTTATTCTTGCATTTTTTCATTACTTCTCCATTTACGTCATTTATATTTTTTCTTTTTTGTTTTCATGATCATCACATTTTAGTGTAGTTGTGTGCAAGTTAATTTTTTTCTTTGGTTTTTGCAATCTTTCCTCTTCTGTTTCTATGTACTCTTCATTTGAAGTGGCAACACTTCTTCCAGGAATAATATCAAGCTTTCTTTTTCTTTTCGGTTCCGTTATATTTATTGTCCCGTATCTCATCTCCTTTAGAATGTCCAGAACAGATTTATCCACAGCATCTTCATTTTTTTTTAAATCATATTCTTCTGGTAATCTACTTAAAACCTGATTTGGATTGATGGGATTTATTCCAGTCTTTCTAAAACCTGCTAGTACATTATCTTTGGAATTTATACTGAGGTCCTACATTCATTTTTTTTAAAGTCTCGGAAAACACCCTTTCGGAACAGATGATTGGGTCTTTCCATCAGTCTTCTTCCATTTTAAGAGAATATTTCGCCATGCTATTTTCATGGGACGAAAAAATGCAACGTCTAATGACTGAGTGAGATGCGTACTATTTGCGGGCAAGAAAACGAAGGAAATATTTTGTTCATGGCACAATCTTATAACGTCTAACGAGAGATGGGATGATAGATTATCACCTATCAGACACTTTCTTCCTTCTTTACCTCTAAAATAAGGCAAAACAATAGTTTTTATCCAGTCTTCAAATAAATTTGCATCAAACCATCCGCTTTGCGAACGATTATATCTTCCTTCTGGTGGTCCATTGTTAGTCCAAGTGTCATAAAGGTTTTGCGCTTTGTACACAACATAAGGTGGAAGTACCACCCCGTCAGCAGTTGCAGCCATCATTATTGAAATCGAGGCCTTGTGTGGTTCTTGACCCTCTCAGGGTACTTTGTTCCACGTTTTGTGATTATTTTTTTACGACCTGGGTCATCGGTGAGGTTAGTTTCGTCGTAATTAAGTATATTAGTAACCTCTACATCTACCAGGGAAGTTTCTAATTAATGGAAGTAATCTTTAATAGAAGCTGGTGACACTGCTGCTCTATTTTTTTTTATGTTTTGACAATTCCACTCCGAGATTACATCTTTGTGCCTTTTAATAAAACTCCTAACGAAATCAGGGCCAGGCAAATTATCTTTGAACTTTATTATCGTCCTGCCTAATTTATCAAGGTAAGCCTTAATAAGATATCTCAAATCCAAGGAGTCAAGTGGATATCCCCAGTCGGCGTACACGTTTATGTATTTTATTATGTATTCCTCTGTTTCTTCGGGCAGAACTGTTATTTTTTCATAGTTCTTGTACAGTGTCTATACAATACAGACTTATTAATGTTATATTTTTCGGCTACGGCCTTCAGGGAGATTTGGTTAGTCTTATAATCGATTATTGCTTCTTCTATTACCTTTTCATCATATTTTTTATATCGTCTACCTCTTGGGTGGGGCTTGTATACTCGCGGCATGGCAAATACCTACAGCAATTGAAATTTTGTTATAAAAAGTACAATTAAATAAAAAGTGACAACCCTGACAAGATCATCTCTAATAACCCCTTTCTCGTTTCTATTCAAACCTTCTCGTCTCTATTAACACCATACTATATATCTATTCGCCCCACACTACGTTTTTATTCACCCCCCTTTCGTGTCTCTTAACCTCTAATTCGAAAACTAATGTAACTGAATTTTTATTTTCGTCTGTAATATTAAAATAAATCGAAATTGTACTTACTTTCACTTGTAGATGCTTCAAAAATAATTGCAGAACCGTTAAATCTACTTCCAAATACACAAAAACACGTTTTCCACATAAATTAAACCAAACTTTTGAAGACTAAAAATGAACAACAAAGAAGTGGGTACCTCTACACATTTATTTTCTGTTACTAACTTTACTTCATCGTAAATCAGTGTTGTCATTTCAATCAAGAAAATGTTGCCAACTAAAATTAAATTGCATTTAGTAGTTTTTTTATGACAAAATTTGTGCAAACCTTTACGCAAAAACTTTTCCGATTTTTTTTCTATTCACCCTACTAATTCTATTCACCCCATTTTACGGTATATTTCTGGTCGCAGCTAACGCCAGGTATTATTATTTAAATTTTGTAGGCTATTATAACGTAGGTATTTTCAGTTTTGTATGGGAGTGATGTATCTGTTACGAAGTAACTATTATCTTATCTGTGCCAATACCTCTTTTGTCACACTAAAACACTAATGTAGCTATAAGAAAATGCTTTTTGCTATTAGGATAGCATTAACTTTTTACTTTCATCAGCGTGGCACTAACGCACATAATAAATGATTACATTTCATTGAATTGGGCTCCCTAAACGGTAATAATTTTTGTAAAAAGCATTTTTAATTCGTTCCGGAGTAGCCTTTTAGTTCTTCAGATCACAACCCCACCGCCCCAATATAAAAGAGGAGCCTGCCTTACCTGTATTCCGCTCTGATGATCAGAGGGACATACGAAGGAATAGAAAACGTTGGCCATAACTATACGTTGCTTTCCACGATATCTGCGCCATGAAGAGATTTTCTAGTAAAGAACCGAACCCCAACCTACCTATATTTGTAGTAAAAGCGTTTTTTAAATAGGACTGATTCATATCAGTCATATTTACAATTTTTTGGGGACAATACATATCAAACAGGGTAAGAATTAAAATAATGAAGAAATTTTATAAAATAAAATTTATATATTTCACAATATTAACACAACCTCCAATTATGTTTCTGTGCCAATAAATATTTAGTGATCATAAGCACTGGATTAACAAGTTCAGTAATTGTTTCTTTTATGCGTAACATTTAAATCTATTCTAGTACATAGTTTAAGTAACATTTCGTGATCGAGATTCGTGAATTAGCTAAGTCGAGTAGTTATATAACACTAATAAAGTACATAACACAATAAATAAGCTATACTATATATAGTTTTATTTGATTTTATATACAAAGCAGCCGTAAAATATAGAGTATTTCCTTTACATATATCTTGAAGGCAGAGTTAATTGTAACAAAATATCACATAAGGTACTTACATCATATCTTTATTAAGCTTTACAGATTGAGAGTGAATTAAGTCACGCGTTTAATGTACTTCATATTGAACTCGATTTGATACAGATTACTCATACAATATATGTTTAGGCGCAAAAGGATAGCTCGTCCCATTACAGTTGTTGTAAGATTCATTAACCAAAACTATTCTAAATGCATTCTAGGGATTATAATAAATCTATAATTCCCTAAAACGATATAATCTATTGCTAAGGTTGATTGATTCTGTTAGCGTAGCGAGCGCCACGTTGGACTACACTTTATATGATTTACATACATTTATTTCGAGTGTGGGTGTAGGTATATTATGTCCATCACCTGTTTGTTAAGTCTCCATGTTACGCGTATCTGTAGCCTGTAAATACAGTGTAGTAGGTACTATAAAAATAACCTCTACCTCTAGTGAACTTACAATAAATACCTGGTATCAATTCATTCAGTCTAGGGAACACCAACAAATATTAAGTACGAATTTTGTAAGAAATAGGAATTAAAGAAAAAACTTATTTAAAACTACTTGAAGCACTAAAAGGTAAAAAAGAAGTTCATCGTTACAAGCGATGGTTCAAAGCGAGGTTTTTTAAGTCAAATGGAACAAGCCAACACGTATAAGGTTATTAAATCAGACAAGTCCATAATCAGCGCCAGTAACAAAAGTGTGTCATTTCAGCTATATAAATAATTCCAGGTCCACCTAATCGAGATTTGCTTTTAAAGTTCGTTGCAAAAAATAAACAACACATACTAACAAGGCAGCTTGAAATAGTTGCAAAACGTTGTGTCCTAAACATGATTTGTTGAGAACACCGTTGGTGTTCCCTAGACGTTTATGTTGTATGTTGTCGATTTGACCACAAAATATTTAATAATTCGTTTTTATTTTACTATCATATTCTATCACAATTTTTGTCTACACAGAGCCGCAATACACCATATATAAGTTTTTAAAGTTATCACAACATATTATAAAACAAAGTCCCACACCGTGGCTGATAAACTGAAAAACTACTGAACGGATTTTCATACGGTTTCCATCAATAGACAGAGTGATTCATTAGAAAGGTTTAGGTGTATAATTTGTTAACATTTTGTGCAAATTGGTTGAAATATGACGATGATTGTTGAAGATGTCTATTACCTGTGGCAAGCCGGGGCGGGTTGCAATCATTAACATTTAATATTTGTAGCCAGACAGCAACATTTTGAAGCACTAATGAATTTGTCTGTGCAATCATCTATAGTGTGGAGGCCGTGCTAGCTACTAGCATGCTTTCTATTTATATGATAAACGTTCTTTAAGGAGAGCTCATTCTTTATTTAAAATAGTAATATAGGAGAAATACATAACTCAAAAGGAACTCAGCCTTTTACAGGAAGCACCAATAACGCGTTTCATATGGCGCCATAAATAAATTGTCGTTTATATAAATATTAGTACAACAACATCTAGATTTATGTGGGAATAATATAAGTAGCGCTGTTTCGTGGGCTCGGCACCAAATAATAAAAGAGTTTGAAGTCAAAGTTATTAAGTACATGTAAAATTTGTAAAAAAAATTAATATAAAGTAAATGTCATAACAATTTCTATATTGCACTAATTTGTACTATCCTAAACTATATATTTATTATGTATCACCTAATTAAGTACTTGATGAATTAATGATAAAATTAAAATTAATATCATAAGGAATGTATAAGTTCAACCGAAATCAGTTGATTTATGAATCAATGATTTTTTTTAAATTAATCTATGGTTCTAATAAAATAACTTGAGCTCAGACTGGTTAATTGCGTAAGATGTGTCTGTATTGGAAGCCCCAAACAAATAGACAGGAGAGACTACACTAGCCAACTGTGATAAAAACTGTTTATCATATATCCAAAAGTCCCTTGATGCTCAAAAATTGTCATTTTAACATTAAATAAAGCTTAAATAATAAGCTTGAGTTAATGGATGTTCAATAAAATAAGAACAAGGTGATATCAAACTGATTTCGGTTATCCTATTTCATACTTTTATTCCAAACTACTTTACCTATTAATACAATATTTCTGTTTATGGCGTGGTAAAGGTTACAGCTCTATGGATAACAAGGCATTGGGTACCCTTATAACATATTGGCTTTGAGAAAATATGGGTAACGCTTATTACGCTAAAATGCTTTCTAAGACTATATTAACTGTTACGATGTTTTAAATTTTATAACTTCGAGGACACGGACCTAAATTGTATATCAGCCAGTCATCTTTCAGGGCGATAATTGTTAAAGGTCTATGTAGTTTATGTACATAATTGCATTTACTTAGCTCTTTTTAAAGTTCACTTATGAACGCTAAGTTTTCTTCTTAAATATGTTTTGCAGGTTCATATTTGACTTGGACTGTTGGAACATCTGTGTAACTCTCCTGCCGACTTCTTGGGCAGCTTGAAGATTGGTTGCGGGACGTGGTGTTGGTTCTCGAATGACGTCATAACTAAGTACTGTACCTGCAACGTTGTGAATGAGAGCTTCTATCGCCGCCTTATACTGAGCTAATGCTGGGTGCTGCACGCCTTCTTCCAGCTTCCTAAAAGCAAAAAATATACACCGTGTAAGTTTCTGTGCCGCAAAAAATTTACAAAAACGTCTTTTGTGGATACTTATCATCATACAAAAATTATTTAGTCATTAGTTTGATTTGGTGCTACGCAATATAAACGTTACAAAAGTAGTTATTATTTTTGTGCGGTACGGTGAATAACCTTAAACGTTCGGTGCCGTTAAGGTAACTGATTGCATAAAATATTTGAATGATGTTTGATTGATTACATTGCAAATTTTGGACATTTGGCAACTTTTTTGAGTAAAATGTACATTTAATCATTGAGATATCACTTTTAACTAAAAAAAAAAATTATAAAAAAGTGCTATTGCCTAGTGGCAGAGAGCAGAAGTAAGCACTGAAGAGTTAACCTGAGCGCAGGCAGCAAGGCGGGGTGGTGGCGGCAGTGGTGCGCGGCCAGCTGCAGCCCCGGCGTCAGCGCCGCCAGGCCCTCGCCCGACGCCGACACGCGGTGACAAAGCGCGCACAGTAACGACACGGCTGGAACCATATTCATTACTATTTATAATTTTTTTATTTTCTATTTTCATTGCTATATTAAATATCAGAACATGATACCACTTCCTTTTGAATAAAAGACAATTTTAATATAATTAACCTTGGAAATTTTAGACATTATCCGCTATGATTAGATTATACCTGTTTTATAATAAAATCTAAATTCTCATACAGCCTGACATGACAACACGAACCTTTCTCAGAAACTGCATGATTGTCCACCGTTGGCAGCACTAGCAACGCCAGCGCCTCCGCAGTTCTAGCAGCTTCTTTGGCCGAGATCGGTGCAGAGCCATTCAAGAGATCGTCGACGGGGGGCCAGCACTGAGTCTCGCAGTCCAAACCGCGGATAAGACAGGTGCGGGTCACACTACCCCATGATGTTATTGCTACTTCGCGGACAGATCTAAAAACAATATTTCAATATTTAGAAATCTGTACTAATATTATCAAGCTGAAGAGTTTGTTGTTTGCTTGAACACGCTAATCTCAGAAACTATTGGTTCGAATCGAAAAATTATTATAGTGTTGGATAGTCCATTTATCGAGGAAGGCTATAGGTTATATAACATCACGCTACGACCAATAAGAGCATAGCGGTGACCATAAACGCAAGTGAAACTGCGGGGACGGATAGTGTCATATAAGAAAGTTGGACAGGGTAGAATTTTGTTCGAATTTGACATTCCTGAATTGCACATTACTGGAGATTTTGATGCTGGGATTTATATGCTTTACAATGCGCAAGTGAGATCAATTGCTATTTATTTATTTTATTTATTTAAAACTTCATGCACATTTGTACAAAGGCGGACTTAATGCCCAAGGCATTCTCTACCAGTCAACCTTAGGGTGATGTAGAAATGTTATACGGTAGGTGCAAGGATGTGTCGTATGATCCATTTAAAGTTATTTATATATAGAAGTTAAAATAATCAATACAAATTGAAATACATATATAATATACGGGATATACACTATTACTTACATATGTATATAGAAACATAATATACGTCATTAATAAATTATATATACACAAATCCATAATATGTACACATACATACATAATATATATATAATATATAAAGATGCATAAACTATGAGTAGGTACTGCAGTACGGGGTCTTGTACTAGCTTTCAGCTTATTCTGCTAACTCGTTGAGGAGGAGATCGCGGACTTTCATCTTAAATATAAAACGGTTTGTGGACATCCTGATTTCGACTGGGAGCACATTCCAGAGAAGAGCAGATTGTACGAAGAACGAAGAGTTGATGAAATCGGTGGAGTGAGGGGGGCACAGGAGAAGTAGATTATTTGTTGATCGAAGATTTCGGTCGTGATTTGAGCACAAGAGCTGGAAGTAGGGAGCTAGGTAAGAGGGTGGGGATGGAGAATTAAGGAAAGAAAAAAGAGAGGTCAGAGCTTGCAGTTTGCGGCGCTGGCGAATAGGAAGCCAATTTAATTGGGAACGTAAAGTAGACACATGGTCATACTTGCGAAGATTGAAAATGAATCGAATGCAGTTATTGAGAAGGCGGTCTAGCTTATTGAGGAGATCTGCATTCAGGTCGAAATAACACACGTCACCATAGTCGATTATTGGAACGACTAAGGATTGCATAAGCATGGTCTTGGTTTTGGTGGGAAGGAAATTCTTTAGTCTGTATAAAGTTCGCAGAGTGCCAGTGACTTTTTGGCTCACGTGAGTAACTTGGGCTCGCCAATCAAACGTCGAGTCAATGTATAAACCAAGGTCCTTGACCACTGAACTCAGAGGTATGATAGGACCGTTGAAAACGACGGGCGGGATGGCAGAAGTATCCAACCTACTCACCATTTGTTTACTGCCTACAACGATCGCTTGACATTTGGTAGGGTTTACCGACAAACCAAACCTCATCGACCAGCATTTAATAAAATCTAGATCCCTATTGACATTATCGATAGCTTGCGGTAAGTCTTCAACTCTTGCCTGTGCATACAGCTGCAAGTCATCAGCATACAGGTGATACGCACACTGAAGGTGTTGGGTTATGAGGTTAATAAATATTGAAAACAGAAGAGGAGATAGAATACCGCCTTGAGGGACGCCGGAGTGGAGATCACACCAATTCGATGACTAGTCTTCAATACGAACACACTGCTGACACCCCTGGAAATAAGAGGAGAACCATTCCAGTGTTTCTGAGGAGATCATAAGATATGATAGGATGGACAGTAGGACGTCGTGACTGACGGTGTTAAAGGCATTTGAAAAGTATATCAAGGCTAGCACTGTAACCTATGTGCCTTCCATGCCCTCTCGAATATCGCCAGTCACTTTGAGGAGTGCGGTAACCGTGCTGTGACCGGGTCTGAAACCAGATTGTAGAGGACAAAGTAGGTTGTGTCGATATACAAACTGAGAGAGCTGTTTGTGTACACAAGCCTCAAGCACTTTAGATAGGAAGGGAAGAATGGAGATTGGTCGAAAGTGGCCAGGAAGAGAAGGGTTAGTTTTTTTAGGCAAAGGGATGATGTAAGCATTCCGCCAGTGAGAGGGGAAGGTCCCAGAATCGAGAGAAAAGTTGATTATATGATCAATTACAAGAAAAATATGATCAAGGATAGTGACAATCATGCGACGGCTAATGCCATCACAGCCCACAACATTGGAATGAATAGACAGGATCATCTTTTTGATGTCCTCAGATGGCACCGGAGAAAATTTAAAGGAGTCAATATTGGGTCTGGTAAGACCAGCTATATAGTTCAGGGTCAGACTCTTGGTTTGATGATCCAGCTGAGTTGTGGATGTGGATGAATATACATACGCATCTTCATCATGCAGTAGCGCCATAACGGCAGGTAACATTTGTCTCTCGATACACTTTTCGTTCAATTCCGCTATATTGAGTAGTTCGGTGATGAGGTTCGCGATGTACACCCGTATCGTACTGCCGCTTGAACTTTCACAGCTACTTGCTGCAACTAAAAAAAGAATACATTATTAATTAAAGATACATAATAGTAAAGGGTTTTAGTTACGTGTGTATTTCAAGGATGCCTCAGATGGATCCGTACCGTATTTCTTTAATAAATGTGAATGCCACTAAAGGTTTTTTTTCAAATACATTAATGAAAAACATTAATTATTATTTGAATAATTAGTACCTTAAGATCCATCCGTATCATTTCAATTATACAGGGTGTAAAAAACACCGTACCGAATATTGAAATAGTGTATTCAGACCATCATTCTGAGTCGAAAATCATTGGAATTCTCTGCAGGAAAATTCACAATTCTTTTTTATAATTTTTTTTTTTGGTTGAAAGTGATATCACAATGAGTAAATAGAGCATTTTACCGAAAAAAAATTAATTTATAGCCCATACGGCCAAAAACTACAATGTAATCAAGTAAACAACATTACCGTACGTTTAAGGTCATTGACCGTACTGCACAAAAAGAATACCGCGTACATTGCGTGGCGCCAAAAGAAACTAATAACTATAAATCCTTAATCTCGCATTTTTATGATGAACTGACTTTTGTATTGTGATAAGTATAAACAGAAAGAGGTTTTTGTAAGTTTTCGCGTATCTGTTATAATTACACGGAACTCCGTGTAATTACAACAGATGGCGTGATCTCACTTTAGGTAATCGTCACCCTCTATGATTTCCTATAGACGACAAAAGATAGAGCCCACGGGATATTTGTAACAATATAAACTAAACATATAAACATGATTAGGTTTGAGGTGCCCCTTGAACCGTAAAACACTGTGGGTTTCTATCATGTTTTGGTTAAGTCGTACTTATGGGACAGCCAAAGTACTTACATTCTCGAAGATGTTGCAAATAGAAGTCGATATATTCGTGTTTATGCTCCACCACCCATTTCATGGGCACTGAGAAAATCTTCACTGGTAGTCCTCGAAGGCTGCTGTACATTATCCATCTGAAATACATATAGAAACACTCATAAAATGTTGGAAAAATAACAATATACCTTTGACAACTTTTAAAACAAAATAAACAGCACATTTACCAAAAACAAAATAAGAATCACTTATTAATTATATATATTAGATGACTTGTTTATTACATTAGATGCATCATTTAAATTAAATCTAATTCTTTATTTTGTATTAAAAATGTTTATATAGGCGTTAAACCTCTGTTACAAAATTTTGTATTTCTAGAAGCAACAACATTAACTATAATTTGTGTCAGATTTTAACAACTTACTTTTGCAAAAATTCTCCATGCTGTGCCCTGTCATCAAGAGCCGGCAAAATAGTGACCAAATAAACACCAACCACTACAGTGCTACCTACATTCACTGTGTGCAGTTTCTCCATTTTGTGTTCCAATTCTGCAATTGTATCCGTAAATATTGGCTTCAGTATACATGACGTGAAATGTACACCGAAATTATTGACATAACTGTCGAATAGCGAAATTAGAAGTTCGTATATCGCTGGGTGGTTTAACACTTTGCTATTTGTTACCACTTCTAAGATTTGTTTCAATCTGTAAAAAAAAGAAATGTGTTTATCATCCACGCTTTTAAGGAAAAAATAAGACGTATCCGTTTATATGACACTAGCAACAACCCGTCCCGGCTTCGCACGGGTAGCAGATACATCTTCAATAATCATCATCATATTTCAATCAGTTTACACAAAATCTTAACAAATTATACACCTAAACCTTCCTCATGAATCACTCTGCCTATTTGTGAAAACCGCATGAAAATCCGTTCAGTAGGTTTTCAGTTTATCGCGATATATAATATGTAGTGTAATCAGTATTAATTATTTGTCTAGGATACTACAAAAAATTAACTTACGTGCTAATAAACCATGTCAACTCCGACCATCTGGCTTCAGGTTTTTCTTTAATTAAATTATTCATTGCCACCAACAACGTCTTCGCATCGTAATTATCCATGACATAGCACTGTAGATCTATGAAATACTCCTGTTCTTCTAACAGCACCTCTTGTAAATTAATAGGTTGCATATCACAGTTGTTGAGGGTGGTATCCCTAACTATTTGTACATTTATTACGTAGGCCAGTTTTGCTAACACTAACACTCGAATCACTTCTAAATATAACAGCACAGTCTTCCATTCATTATCACTGGTAGCTTTGTTCAAATTATTCATTATTTTACTGCATAAATCAGTTGAGAATTTCCCTGGAAAATAAAAAAATTATTATACCTTATTAATTATATATTAGAGATGTACCGAGTAGCCGAATACAGAGTATTTCTGAGCTTTATTTTCACCGACTCGAGTACTAGGATGAGTTTAGGTTTAAATTGTTGAATTTTAGTTTTATGTAATATATGTAATTCTAGTCAAATAAAAAGAATAAGGGAACATACTTTTACTTTTCAAAACATGAATGAACTTGATAGATACACTTACAAATCAATTTATATTTTTACATAAGGTTGAAAGTAGACACGTAAGTAAATAAAATGTTTACCAGCAATCAAGGCATTTCTTGCCAGCACCGGTATAAATATATTGATAGTATCCTTAACACATTTCTCAACTGGATCTTTGAGGAAGTTGAACATAAGACTCTCCAGTTGTCCATACTTATGTTCAGCGACCGGACATATTAAACAAGCTGACTTTAATCCCAGAGATCTTATTTCCAGTTCATTCGATTCACACATAAGTACTACAAGGCTAAGGAGTAAAGATGTGCATAACTCTACAGGTACGTAGGGAGCGATGGCCATGCAAACTTGGCTGGCTAATACTCGTCGTTCGGTTGACCGAGATGCTAATAATTCTGCTATTGAGGATAATACTTCACCGCTGCCGCCCCATTTTACTACTAAGCAAGTCGCTGAAACAAAAAATAATTATATAGAGGATATGGAACTTGACACATGTCATAAAATTACAAGCATTGTTGAAAGTTTGAAGAGTAATATGCTAGCTTAGATACGCGCATTTATCTTTTGCATTTATTTTATTCTTCACCGCCCAGTGGTCGCAATTCCACCATAATAGTTATTGAAATTTTGAGAAAAACATAAATGGGTTTGCGTGTTTATAACATTTTTACTTACTTTATACACTCGTGTATTGTACATTTCAAACCATACACTTTAAAAATACTAAAGCCCCATCGAAGGTAGAAAAAAGTTAATCCAACAATCAATTTGTGTGATCCACAAATAGTTGTTCCGAGTCTGGGTCAAGGGACCGTAGGCAGAAAGAAGTATTTGTTATTAATTTGAACTTGATGTCTCCACGAGTTCCTAAGAAAAAGAGTCTTGACCGACAGTCAGACGATACGATAGTACCTTCACAGATAGCCCTGGTGTCAGCCCGCTCGGGTTTCTTGACGAGTGTGAGCAGCGCGTGCAGGGCCCGCGCCCGGCGCGCGTCTCCGGGAGCCAGCAGAGCGGCCGCCGCGGCCACCAGCGTGTGTGAACAATGATAGTACCTTCACAGATAGCCCTGGTGTCAGCCCGCTCGGGTTTCTTGACGAGTGTGAGCAGCGCGTGCAGGGCCCGCGCCCGGCGCGCGTCTCCGGGAGCCAGCAGAGCGGCCGCCGCGGCCACCAGCGTGTGTGAACAACGATAGTACCTTCACAGATAGCCCTGGTGTCAGCCCGCTCGGGTTTCTTGACGAGTGTGAGCAGCGCGTGCAGGGCCCGCGCCCGGCGCGCGTCTCCGGGAGCCAGCAGAGCGGCCGCCGCGGCCACCAGCGTGTGTGAACAACGATAGTACCTTCACAGATAGCCCTGGTGTCAGCCCGCTCGGGTTTCTTGACGAGTGTGAGCAGCGCATGCAGGGCCCGCACCCGGCGCGCGTCTCCGGGAGCCAGCAGAGCGGCCGCCGCGGCCACCAGCGTGTGTGAACAACGATAGTACCTTCACAGATAGCCCTGGTGTCAGCCCGCTCGGGTTTCTTGACGAGTGTGAGCAGCGCGTGCAGGGCCCGCGCCCGGCGCGCGTCTCCGGGAGCCAGCAGAGCGGCCGCCGCGGCCACCAGCGTGTGTGAACAACGATAGTACCTTCACAGATAGCCCTGGTGTCAGCCCGCTCGGGTTTCTTGACGAGTGTGAGCAGCGCGTGCAGGGCCCGCGCCCGACGCGCGTCTCCGGGAGCCAGCAGAGCGGCCGCCGCGGCCAACAGCGCGGCCGCCTCGCTGCGCCGCGCCACCAGCGTGTGTGGCAGGATCTGCAGCATGCATCATACCCGCTATACCATATGTAGCGGCACTTCCGAATCGTTCACAACCTACACATACAATGCCAGCTTTTTGGAAGCAGCTCTGTTTGCGATAATCTAGATTGCCACTCAATTGTAGTATCCTTCTTCTTTTCTTACATAATAGTTCTTCTTTTCTGAGTTAAAACACCCTATGTCCTTTTCTATACCTCTGGGAACGTTTATGCAAAATTTCGTGATAATCAGTTGAGTAGTTGAGACGTGAAAGCGTGACAAAGCAACTGACATTTGAGGATTTCACGTTCGGACTAAAGGAAGCTCTTTGTATGGACATCCCTGAACTTTGTAAGACCCCAAATTTTGTTAATTCTTTTAATTTAATAATAATAATAAAAGCTAATTAGATAGTGTAACTATGTATAAGTAAATAAAACAAATATGTATAATATAAATTAGCCCCGAAATTCATTATAATGTTGTAAAGTTCTCACTCAATAGTAAATTTCTAACAAGCTCTCGGAATTCTCTTATTACAAATGTTTTTAATTTAAGGGTGTTGTTAATTTGTATCCATATTCTTATCTTTTCCTTCTCTGCCTTATTATTAGATCAGTCATTGCAAATAGGCAGAGATGCAGATGAAATAAAATTTAAGTGATAAAAAAGTTAAAAACCAACTCACCCTAGGCAAAGTATCCGCGACCAGTGTTAATAATCCGGGTAAAGTGATGGGTTTATCGCTACTTATCAGTTCAGCAAGAAGATCGTTCGAGAGTGGTTCGTTTAAGTTCAGTGTTTCATAGCACCAGTTCAGAACTGATACTTTGAGATTATTCGGTATAGCACTGAAAAACATAAAATAATATGATTTATTATGCTGAACTGACAATTTAATTTCAATGACATAAACATAAAAGTCCAGACCAGTTTTAATAGGTGTACAGTTAGTACATTTGAGAATAATTGTTGTTGAGGGCGGATAAGAGAATACACAGTTTTGCACTAAATTAAATGTTTTATATTAAAAAGGCACAAAGTAAAAACTGATTATTTCCTCTCTTAAGTTTGTTGTCGCTAAGAACTCAGTCCGCGCACTGACTTGTCTTTAATATTGCTTAGTATATGTATTAGTATTGTAAGTGACGCAACTCCAGCGTCAGCAAATAATATGTATGTATGTACAGCTTATGTTAAGACTGTACATCTTGGAAGACTCACAAAAGCACAACAAACAAAGGAGAGAAAGAAAAACCATCACAAAGCAAGGAAAACTTTATCAAAACTGAAAGGTAAGGTTTTTTCTGGGCAGTGTAGTCTTCTGAGATATAGGAGCCACCCTTGTTCTGGATGCGAGTAGGGTTATTATAGGTAAACCTTGTGCATTTGTAACCCGACTTTAAATGACACATGCGTATGCCTTCTCACTGGCGTCACAAAACCCAAGTAAGTTAATGCGTTGTTGTGTATCGCCTATATATCTGTTAATCTTCATATTTTGAATGTAATGTAGTTCAGTTTTTAACTTCAGCCACTCAATTTGAATGTCCTTTGGCACCTCATCATCCCAGCTGAGTTTACTTATCCATAGTTTTTGAAATAGTAACTTAGCTGTTATAGTTATTGGAGACAACCAGCCCAGTGGGTCGTAAAATTTAGAAATGGCTGCGAGTAGAGACCGTTTCGTAAGTTTCTTCGTAAGTTCGTAAGTTTTCGTAGGTGCCTACCTACGAAAACTTACGAACTTACTTATTCGTTAGCGTTTTCATAATAAGCGCTTGAATTTCAAAACTGTAGTCCGAGTGAATAGATGTGCAGGATATATTCAGTTGTCCTCTACAGTCGCTAGAAACAGAGCCAATACCCGTGACAGACGCCGCCATTCTTGTTCGTGGAAGTCGTAATATTTGGGCAGCATTTGCCGTGATCAAGTTGACCTGAGAACCTTGGTCGAGAAGAGCACGCAATGTGACATACGTGCCATCTACGGATCTTACTTTCAGCTGAACCGTTGTTAGCAAAACTTCCAAATTGTTTTTTTTGTAAATGGTTCGAAGTTGGCTGTTGTAACGATGACGTAGAGGGCTCACTATTAGGTTTTTTACATGGGAACGCTATATTTCTTTTTTCAGAGTTGTGTAATAGCGTATGATGTTTTAAGTTACATTCGCGGCATGTTTTATTTGATTTGCATTCTTCGGTGCCGTGGCTGTAGAGACAATTTTTGCAGAGTTTCAGTTTTGTAACCGTAGCAGCCCGTTTCCAAGTGTCCATTTCGAGGAATGTTCCGTTGCAATGTGGGCATTTTCCATGAGTGGCGTAATAATTATGTTTTATTGAATTTGAAGTTAGAAGTTTTCATCGGGGTTTGCTTGCTCATTTTATTGTTAAATGATTTTTCAGAGGTTGTAGTATTCCCTTGTTTTGCAGATTTCATAGTTTCATAAGCCATGAACTGTGTTTCAAGGAATGATAAGAAACCTTGCAAATTTTGTAGCTCCCTGTGGTCTTGTAGTTCCTTCATATAGTCAATCAAAGTATTGGAGTCAAGCTTCTGTGACATTATATGAACAATGATTGGATCCCAGGTTGATGTGTCAATACCGATATTGGCAACGCCATTCAAACACTCCGTTATGGTGTAGTGGATTCTCTTTAAGTTAAACCAGTCAGGTTGTTGAATTACGGGCAGATTGAGCATGGTATTCATAAACGTTGTGAACTGCAAGCGGCGGTTGTCGTATCGGTGATTCAGTATATCCCAACATGAGTTATAATTTTCAGCGCTGATGGTTAGATGTTGTACTAATCGCTCGGCTTCCCCGCGAAGCTTGGTTTTTAGATATTGCATTTTCTGTGCATTATTAATAGAAGGGTTTTTATGTATGGTTTCTAAAAACAAGTCCTTAAAAGAAATCCATTGAGTATAATTGCCCGAAAATCAGGAATTTAAATTTTTGGTGCCGATTTCTGATAATGAACAGTTGCCCATATTTTTGCATTGAGTTTACGCTTGAGGTCGTCGTACTTTCGTTCAACATCCGAGAACATATTGTAATAGTGTTCGTTCGTTCCTTTCAGATGAAAATCTATGTGCCAATGCAGTTTATCAATCGGTTCTCATTTCAATCTTAAAGTAGCCAAGTTATCATCTAACTCCCATTTCTCAGACGTACAAGCATTGTTAATTTTGGAAATGGTGCGGTATATAGAGTTAAAATTACATTCTTGCCTTTTAAGTAAAAGTTGTACGTCATCAGCAATTTCTACTTCTTCGGCAGTAGAAGTTCCAGATAAATCGAAGGTCACAACCTGTTTTGGTTTTGTTTTTTCTGCTAATTTGTTGGTAATATCCGTTTTGGTTGTCACGTACATCTCTTTAATTTTTCCATAGACGTCGTCCGTAAAATACGTGGTGTTCTTATCTTCTAACTCCAATACTAATAAAGCATGCCTGTTGTCAAACTCTATCCATTGGCTTTCTAAAGAAGACAATCGCTTGTTCAGGTATTCTACCGTTTTCCGCGTCGAAGAGTCCTTGCGATAGTTGACACACAAGGCCTTGATGTTCTCGAAAGATACCGACTGTTCTTCTAGTTTTTCCATGTCGATTCGATGTAATAATACCTCTGTTCACGAGTTCTTCAAGGGTAGAAGGGCGTCAAGTTTATTAATGCAGTAGTTAGTTCACTCACAAGTATGGGCACTGTGACCAGTAAGCGTACAGTTGAACAATTTCGTTAGCTCAGAAGTTCTGCCACGTAGTTGACGGTGACAGAAGAGCGTCGCGTGGTTACGGCAACACGAAGACTACCTTGTTTCTAGTAATCTTCACAAATCCAAATCTCGAAAATGTTGTTTTTCTTGATTCGAAATGGTCGCCTTTAGAAACCCAGCACCTCAGTACTCTAGATACAGTATGACGTGCGCCTTCTCAATTCAACTGGGGATTCTCGCTTTTGAGAGGCAAGCTGAACCGATCGCTGCTGTATGTAGAGATACCAAAGCACTAAGAATCAAATACTTACTCGAAGGACCAATAAATGTACAGTTGGTACATTTGAGCATAATCGTTGTTGAGGGCGGATAAGAGAAGACACAGTTTTGCACTAAATTAAATGTTTTATATTAAAAAGGCACAAAGTAAAAACTGATTATTTCCTCTCTTAAGTTTGTTGTCGCTAAGAACTCAGTCCGCGCACTGGCTTGTCTTTAATATTACTTAGTATATGTATTAGTATTGTAAGTGACTCGCTCCCGGTGGAAACTACAGCGTCAGCAAATAATATGTATGTATGTACAGCTTATGTTAAGACTGTACAATAGGAATTGAGAAAGTATGCTTTGCGTATTAAAAACATTCTAAACATCATAACAGCAAAGAACCTGAAATCCAGTCCAAACAAAGTACAATAGTTGGCCTTACTGTTAGGGGCCGTCCATTAATCACGCGACGTTTTTTTTAGCAATTTTTTAACCCCCCTCCCCCCAGGTGATAAGTGGTGAGGATTTAGACTAACCCCACCCCCTTTAGCCAAAATCACATATATTTTTTTTTACCAAACATTAAAATTTTTCAGAATACCTATTATTTACGCGCGTTTTACGAAAAAATAAATACATGTGATAAATCACTACACCCACCCCCCCGTCTCCTCCTTGTGATATTTCGTGATTTTTTCGAACCCCCTTCCCCCTTTCAAGCCTCACGTGATTAATGGGCAATTCCTTAAGAGTGACCTCTTCCAGGCAATCTTAAAATAGACAGAAATGAAAGTGTAGACAATATAGGTGATGGAGTAAACTTTAAATCAATACATTTCATATAGAGCAATCAAATCAAGTCTATGGCCAATAATATTATAAAATACGGATCCTCCTAAAACTGGACAGATATCTTCATTAGGCAATCAAATACAAGAGTAAAACAACAGGTTCGACTATTAACTTACCTATCAATCCACATTTCTTTACTATTAGTATCTATACTATTATATTCATAGTGCACTCGAGTCCACTCGCCGCCGTCGTTAATACTAAGAGTCTCGTCTAACGTCGTCACACTGCCTCGACGTAAGGGAGAGTCTCGCACGCTTTGATCTAATGCACCGGCGTCGAATGAACTTATATTTGAACCTTTTCTCGTTCTGGAACATAGACAATTGCAATGATGAATAATAATATAATATTCTGAGATATATATCACAGTGCTATCCATATTACTGAGAATAAGTGAGAAGTGCGATCTAGGCGGGGCTAGCGCGCCGTATATAGGAGCAATAGTTCATAGCTTTAGCAAACGCGTGCAAACATTTTCGTACTCGCGTGTATATACTTTCGCCGGTGACGTAGCTGGGTGAAAAAACAATAATTATGCCGATTTGCGCGGTAATTATGTATCGAAAAAGAAGTTAGGACTGCAGTGTGTCCAAAGTAAGAACATTAATTCGTCGATGAGTTCAAAATCTTTTATTTTTAAGTAATTTTGACAAAAATTCACAAAGGATTATGTAATTAATAGAAAAAACCGCAAACTGCAACTCTATCAAAAAGTTAAAGAAGAAGAATTACAACAAAGGCTTGAGGAAGCCGAAGCAGCTATCTACAATATTGACACCTCGGAGTACATCCGCGGGAAAATTACCAACTGCCACGCGGCTGCCTACAGTGGAATAGCGGGATTCGTTGAACTCGATGGAGAAGGAACTAAGCATAAGGAAATGCCTACGTTCAAAGCCCCGCCGAGCGACCCAATTCTTATTATAGCTCGCTGTACAAGAATTGAACTGTGCGGGAAAATCCTGAATATGGCAAACACCATCCACGACAACGACGATGCCCAAAGGGACTGGACTTCGCCAAACATAAGATGGGTAAACGGGGTTCCCGGATGCGGGAAAACGACATGGATTGTTCAGCACTTCGAGGTGGACAAAGACGTAGTAATTACCACAACTACCGAGGCAGTGAGAGACCTACGGGACAAACTCACCCAAATTCATGGGGCGAAAGCAAAATTAAAGGTGCGGACAATGTCTTCAATGCTGGGCAACGGTATCAAAGAGGCTGACAGGGGACGCTGCAGCCGTCTCGTGATCGACGAGGCTCTCATGAATCATTTCGGAGCCATTGTAACGGCCATTAGACTATCGGGTGCCAGAAATGTCTTCCTGGTTGGTTAAGGTCTCCGACCTTAACCAACTGCCCTTCATCGACAGAGAGAACGTTTTTCCGATGCAGTACATCGGACCCAGTTCTGTAGCGAGAATCGGCGAGGACTTGTTATGCACGCACCGAAATCCAGCGGATGTGGCATATGCCCTAAGGGAAATATACAACGGCATATACTCCTCCAATTGTCGAACACGATCCCTGAGCATCAAGAAATACACAGGCTCGCAAATACCTGCAAATCAGCCAAACACCCTTTACCTAACACATACCCAAAAGGAAAAAGCCTGCCTGATAAGCCTAGGATACGGCACGGGTGAAGACTCGCGAACCCTCACCATACACGAGGCACAGGGTCTTACATGTGAATCTGTAATCGTGGTGCGAACGACTCCCCACAGAATGAAACTACACGAAAGTGTGCAACATGCACTAGTTGCTGTGTCGCGACACACTGTCAACTGCGTATACTACACGGATGACAGTGATGACGCGATTGGCAGCCTTATAGGTGGAGCGGTATCAGCCTCGGACAAAAGAATCAAGGATTACAACTTGAAAATGGCCATCAGGAAAAGAGACGCAGCGATCGTGGCAAAGCCAAGCCAGTTAATACTGGCTTCCAAGTCCTTGTAGTCCTTGCACAAATATCCACTAAGCTCCACTTTTACAATCTGTTTGATCTCTTTAATCATTAAATTTAAAAAACAAAAAAAAAATATAAAAAAAAAACAAAAGACACTGCTTAGATATAAGTTTCCAATTGTACTAACATCTAAAGTAGGCATTTATAGGCAATGTAAATAAGAAATAAAAAAATAATCAAATAATAATAATAATCAATCCAACAAAAGGCACGGACAAAAGTCTGTGGAAACCATATTTGAAATTAAAAAAAAAAAAAAAAAAAAAAAAGCTATATTGGAACTACGAGAGCATGCAATGAACTACATTTCTTACAAGAATATTGATACACATTTTGCACGAAAATGTTTGGTAAATGTTAAGATGCACACATGTTAGCTCTCTATTGACGTACCGCTGTCTCGCTCGGACGTAACGGCTGGCAAGTATGTATACGAAACGCTACCTTATACTGATCAGGGTAAATTGATATGCTTACCCTGTATTTTGTATAATTATAATTGGCGTTTAGGATTCATATCAATTATAAAAAATTCAAACCTGTGAAGAAATAGCGTAGAGTTCTGTGTGTGTGTGTGTGTTTGTGTAAAAAAATTATTATCGTCTAAGCGTGTGGAACTGGCGACACATGATTTGAAACAGAATACAGCTAATGGCATTTATAAACACATATTCCTAGTTCTGTGATGCTATCTTTCATCTCCCATGTTTCCTATAAAATTCCCCGACTGGACTCAAGCTTTAGTTGCAAAAAATGTCCTCAGTAAAGTTTGCGCATGTAGAAACTTGTTTGGAAGTGATTATTTAGTTTTTGACACGATTTTTTCATCTGCGGTCACAGAGTTGGTGACCTACCCTCTTATTTACTAATAATGATCATGCAGGCAGTCTATATGATCACCATAAGCACTCAAGTCGTTTTTGCCAGAGGTTAAAAATAATTAGTGATGACGGCAGATTCCCCAACAGTTACTAACTTAAATTTATTTATTTATTTATACCCCAACCTATAGCTCGATTCTAATTACTATAGATAATTTACAATAGCCCAACTTCCATTTGGGGACACTCAGTGGTTTCATGCAGTAATGGACCATCCATTACTGCATGAAACCACTGAGTGTCTGATCTCATATTAGATTAAAATTCTCCAGGCGCCTCCAAGCCTTCCAAAAGAGGAAGTATTTTCCGAAAACCTTTATATTGCTACAATGACGGATTTATCCTTGTTACAAAATGAAAGGTTGGGGAGACAAATAATACTGTTTTGTATAATAATATTATGCAGCACTATTGCAAACAAGTGTAGCTTGAACTAGAAGATGAATAAACATACTTAACTTTTAGTTGAGAAAGGATCAAATGATATTTTGAAATCACAGAGGGTACAAATATCCTTTGAAGTAAAAAGATTAAGACACTCACGTTGCGCTATTCTTTTCACTGTCGATCATCTCAAATTGTTCTGGAGTCGCACTGTGTGTTGAGTTCCCACTTCCATAATGATTTTCTGTAGCTGTGTAAGTTATAGGGTTTGTGTCTAAATTGTGTTCCACCCTCGTTTGTACAGATAACAACTTCTCCTCTGGTATATGAAGATCAAGACCTTTGCTTTCGGAAGTTGGACTCGTGAGAGAATTTAAACTGACAATGGCAGCATCATAAAGTTTTTGGAAGTTCAGCTTTTCAGTCTCTAAAGCTATTACTTTTTGTTTCAATAATTCAATCTCTTCGGCTTGGATTAGCATCTGTAAATAAAGTCGTGAGTATTCATTGAAATGTGCAAAATGTTTCAACTACCCAATTTGCACTTGAATTAAGATCGTCTGGTTTCTGATTCTGATTCTGATCTGGTTACGGAGACCCTCCAGCCCAGCTTCCTGCTGGTAGTGGTTGAGGGCCTTTTCCCGCAACGGGTGGAGCTGACGCCCACGTCGATGGCCCCCTTGGCCAGAGAAGACAGGGAGGTGTAGGTGGGGGTATTCCACCCGTCACGGAGGCGGAAATAGGGGCGGCTGTTCTACGGATCGAACGAAGAACACCGCCCCTGGGCCAGACGGGATCCCTGCCCGAATTTTGGCCCTGGCCCTTGACCACATATCGGACCACCTCAGGGGGGTGTTCGAGGCTAGCTTAGCGTCTGGACACTTTTCTAACTGCTGGAAGAGCGGGAAGCTGGTCCTTTTAACGAAGCCGGGACGGCCTACCAACTCAGTCGCGGCCTACAGGCTCATCGTATTGGCGTACATCGTACTACGAGGCGGGTAAATTGCTTGAGAGAGTCCTCTCTGCCCGCATCGTCCGGCACCTTTCCGAGGTCGGCCCCGATTTGTCGGACGCTCAATTCGGTTTTCGGGCGGGGCGTTCGACGATCGGTGTTGTGTTGCGCCTGAGGGCCGTGACCAAAGAGGTAGTGAGCCGTGGCGGCGTGCTATTGGCGGTGTTGTTGGACATCGCCAACGCATTTAATAGTCTGCCATTCAGCTGCATCAGGGAAGCACTCCACTACCACGGGGTGCCAGGGTACCTGAGGCGGCTAGTGGCAGACTATCTAGAGGAGCGTACCGTCGTGTACGAGGACCGAGCTGGAAATTTGATGGCCCATGTCGTGCGGTGTTCCACAGGGGTCTGTTCTTGGACTACTCCTGTGGAACATGGGGTACGACTGGGCCCTTCGCGGTGACTTCCCCCCCGGGCCGTGTGTAATATGTTACGCCGACGAAACTTTGGTGACCGCCCAGGGGGTGCACTTTCAGGAGGCGCCGCGCCAGGGGAGTCTCTCTGGTGGTCGAGCGCATTGAGGCGCTGGGCTTGCGGGTGACCCTGGATAAGACGGAGGCCCTTTTATTCCATGGGCCCCGTCGTGGTCCACCCCCTGGCGCCTCAATCATAGTCAACTCGGTCCTCGTACTGGTTCGGGCCCACATTAAATATCTGGGCCTGATCCTTGACGGGAGGTGGCGCTTCGACGAGCACTTCCGGCAGCTTGCTCCAAAGCTGGTTGGCGCTGCGTCCGCCCTGGGACGACTTTTGCCCAACTTGGGTGGACCCAGGGTCGCTACGAGACGACTGTACACGGGGGTTGTCCGGTCAATGGAAGTCAACGGAGGCAGCGTGCGCGTTGGCCGGGACACCTCCGTGGGATTTGGAGGCGGAAGTGGTCGCCGAAGTATATCGGCGAACGGCTGAGTTCCGGGCGGGAAGCGGCAGTCGGCCCCCGCCCGAAGAGGTACGCGAATGGCGCGAAGCCGCTCGCCGAGCCACCATGAGTCGTTGGTCGTCCCGGCTGGAGGCTCCACGTGCTGGCTTTGCCGCCGTGGAGGCGCTCCAGCCGGTCATCGTCGAATGGGCAGGGCGGCAGCACGGGACCCTTTCCTTCCGACTGACGCAGGTTCTTTCCGGGCACGGCTGCTTCGGGAAGTACCTGCATTCGGTCGCTAGGAGGGAATTGAGTCCCGCCTGTCACCACTGCGACTGCAGTGAGGACTCGGCTCAGCATACGCTTGCGGTTTGCCCCAGTTGGGCGGCGCAGCGCCGGGCCCTCACTGCAGTCATCGGAGAGGATCTGTCGCTACCGGCCGTCATACGCTCCATGGCCGGTAGCGACAGGAAGTTTACCGCGGTCGCAACCTTCTGTGAGGAAGTCATCTCGCAGAAGGAGGCGGCGGAACGGGTCCGGGAGGATGATCTCCACTCGGATCTAATTCGCCGCCGGCGAACCGGGCGGCGGAGGCGCGCTTACCAGCGTCTCATGCCGCCCTGAGTGTGGCCGCGGGTGGACAGGACGGGTTTCTCCCCTCCACCCACTGTAGTGGCCGCCCGCGAGGAGGCGGCGTCCACGTGTGTCTGGACGTTGCCTAAGTGAGAGTTTTTACCAGAAGGTGGTGCCCGCGCTGTTGCGGGCAGGCGCTAGGAGGGCTTCGGATGTCTTAATAAAGCTGTTCCCGGGTCCCTCCTGTTTCAGGCGCAGTACGGCACACCGTGTGGTTTTAGTCGGTTCGATTCCGACACACCGCCCCACCGAAAACCCCGGTGGGGTGACGGCCCGAGGGGGTTTCCACACGAACAAAAAAAAAAAAAGGATCGTCTGGTGAGAAGTAATATTTAAAACAAAATTGAAATAATAGAACAAAGGAAATGAATACAAAAACCCGTCAATACAATAAATACCAACCGAGGTTGGCCCGAGGGGGTTTCCACACGAACAAAAAAAAAAAAAAAAGGATCGTCTGGTGAGAAGTAATATTTAAAACAAAATTGAAATAATAGAACGAAGGAAATGAATACAAAAACCCGTCAATACAATAAATACCAACCTCGTGGCTCCAGTCAGTCTCGTGTTCTAGCGACGTCTGGCAACTGACACAAACATTGCTCTCTTCAAAATCCGTCTGACATTCCATATCTGCATATGACCAATCTGTTTCAGTTGTCGCATCAATCTTGAGAACGCCTAACGTAGATGTATTTCCTCTGAATAAAGACACAAGTCCTGACGGTCTTGGCATGTTCAAGCCCACATCATCCCAATCTTCAAACTCCTGAAATGTTCATTGTATTATTTGGCAATTTTTTACAGAAAAATCTAGCAGTTTTCATAGTTGTTTACAAGGGTGATAATGATAACCGTGGGGGTAACCATGTTTATGGAAAATATACAGAGGAGTTCACGTCATTAACGGATGCTTCCTTGTCTGAAAGTGGTGGAAAGGACAATAGGTCTGATATCAGAGACGCCGGGCCATGGGATAAGTTGACCACACATAAATTGATTTATGATGATGATGATGATGATATGATTATTGACTAGTAAGAAAGATGAGGACTTAATTGTTTTTGTGAACAGGAACAGTGATCAAGCACTGACATATAAATTGAAGTTTGAGTTAGTCAGTTTCCTTAAAGACAAAAGCAAAATGCAAAATGGAAATCCTTCGTTTGAAAATATTTATAAATGTTATTTTAAATACAAGAAAAAAAGTAATTTGTATTTTAAATAACGCAAAGCATGTATTTTATTTATTAATGATGTTGTAGTTGTGATAATATAATGTTCGATAATAATTAATATCAAATTGCACAGTTTAATTAAAATATTACTTAAACGGGAATTAACTCCATGGTCTGCCTACCTCTGAAACTTTGACCAGTGTAATCTGGTCTAAATTTCAAGCAGTTAAAGCCAAAAATTGGTGAGGTGCAAGAATTTAAGAGTAATTGAATAATTGAATTGAATCTGAAAAGATTTAATGAATTTATTGTTCTAATACAAAAATGTAAGTCATTACGTAAGAAAGTCTATCAGATAGAAGAAGAAGAAGAGAAGTACCTAATGGAGTAGATTTCCACATTTTCCATCAATATTGATTTCTCTTGATTTAACCAAATTTAGGAGTGATCTTAGTAGGGTCATAAAGAGTGTGAAAGAGGCTTTAGCTAGAAAGGGAGTAAGCAGTGAAATGACGAATGATAGAGTGGATGGAAGAAGAGAATACATTGCACCAACCCAAAAAAAAAGGTGGAGAACGGTTAAGTAGGCAGATGATGATGATAATGACTAATGTCATTAAGGGATAGTTGAGTAAATTGATAGAATTTTTTATTCAGAAACATCTACAGACCAGTTTTATTTTTAAACAGTTACAAGTTATTTCTAATAGTTTCGATTGGTAATCATTAGAGATCGGATATCCGGATGCATATTTACCTAAAGTTGAGATGTTGGCTATTATGGAAATCACTTTTTTATCGAAAGAATCCCGCGATTCCGGGAAATTCAAATTTAAGTGTACCTATACTCCGTGAGATGTTATTACAAATTGATGTTATTACATTTGTGTCAAACTGTGGTTTATTAACCACAGTTTGACACAAATGACACTTGCTCTGTTACAGCGTATAATGGTTGCTTTTCCCTACTTTTATTGCCAGTGATTTTTGACGAAGCAAAAACAACCTTATTAAGTTGTAACAAGTGTCAAATCGGGCCTATTAAACCCCAGGAAATGTAAGCATTTTGTAAGAGTGCGAGTGAGACGGCAAATTATACTTGCTTGTGCGCAAGTAGCGACGCGACAATACAACTGCATTCGTTGCTGTGCTTGCTATGCGTTCGGGTGTGTTTCTTACGTTTTTCTCATTTCTACGATTACTCATTTGGCTATTGAATAACGGTTTCTGATTTGCATCGTGATTTGGATTTTTGTTTTACTTGAAACGACGACTTTTGTGCCACGAATCCTGGATTTACCTGCTCTGCGGCTTGGACCTCTTATTTCTTTTATTAACAAGGTAAGAATTATTTTTTTTACAAAATCATTTAAAAACATTGTACCTATTTGTATATAGCTGGAAAACAGATTTTGACTATAGAAATATGTATAATATAATAAATAACTCGTAGTAAAGTCAAATGTACCTGAGTAATGGTAGTTTCGCCAGATAGTAACATGTTCTGCTCTCTGATTGGTCGACTGTTGTATTAAGGGACTAATGTTTAAACAGATTTGCTGTATATCAGGTAGTTTTAAAACAATGCGCTGTGTTATGTGGTGATCTGATACTGTATTTCGGCTATAGATATAAAACAACCGATTTAAAACGTTTTAAATAAAATGTTCCCGTTCTAAACCCCAAAATAAATCGTTTTAAACGGTTGAAAACTCGCCTACAAAAATAAAAGAACTGTGTTTTACACTTCATTGTGCAATTTCTGGTCACCTAGCGTCATGTTTTGTTTTAATTCGTTTATAGAAAATCAATAGAAAGTACCTACCTACATTACCTACTACACGAAAACTTAAGTATGTAGGTATACCTACCTATACTTATTTATTATATTACACACACTAGATTAGAAGACATCATTAACACAATGCCGTCCGTTTTACTTGCACATGAAAGAGAAAACGTTATGTTTTCAAGGCCTTCGTGACGACGTCAACGAGAGTGCGAGATTGTGAGTTTGGTTTTAAACCAAATCAAATTGATTATATTTATATCGTTTGAAAACAATGAAAAAAATGTTTATTTACTAACACAGAGTTTTTAACTTATCAATAGAGTTATTATAACTTAGGTAGGTAATACCTACGCTTAGTCGGACGGACCAACTAGAACTAAACACGCTAAGTACATCAATTTATAACACATTTAAAAAATCTTTACATAGTTTATAGGTACTCCGTCATATCCCTACCTCGCCTCGGTAAAATCAAGAAAATGTACTTATAATTAAGAAAAACATAGTCATCAACACCAACTGTTTTAAATGATAAAGAAAAATGGTTTATTTCGGTTTTAAACGGTTTTTTTCGTTTTAAACGGATTGGTTTAATTGGTTTTAAACCGGCCTTATATCTATAATTTCGACTCATCTCTTCAAACCATCAAATTATGATCTTTTTTACTTCACAGGTATTATTCGCTACCATGATGGCGGATTTAACTCAAAGAGAAGACATTGCTCAGTCCTGGCTACGAAATCACCCAGAGATGTTTTACGACCCATCAACTGGAACTATAAGCTGTACGAAATGTGAAACAACATTAAAAGCGAAGAAAACCATTTTGAATCGGCATCTAAAATCACAAAAACATCGAGGAATTCAGGCAGCATCGCCAAATAAGTTTTATATTAACTTGATTAATTTTCTCATTATGTGCAACATACCGTGGTCAAAAGTTGAAAACCCCAATTTCCGTGGTTTTTTTTAAAAATACATGTGTAACTGTAAAAATCAAGATAGAACCATTCCAAGTGAGTCTTTGTTAAGGAAGAAATACTTGGGCCATGTTTATGAAGATAAAATGAAATTTATCCACAGTGAAGTACAAAACAATAAGATATGGATATCTTTAGACGAAACCACTGACTTTCTGGGACGAAATATTGTAAATTTTTTACTCAAACCATTAAATAAAAACTCATCGGGACGAATTTACTTGTTAAATTGTCAAACTTTAGAAGTGGTTAACGGTCGTACTGTGTCCGAGTTTGTGATTAAATGTCTAAAAAACTTATGGAGGGACCAATTTAACAATAAAGTGCAAGACGTCTTAATGTTGTGTAGCGACAGCGTAGCATATATGTTACTGGCTGGGAAAATATAAAAAAATACATTTCCCAATATAAAACATTATACGTGTTTGGCTCACGCCCTGCACAGATTAACAGAGACAATACGTTTAAGCTACGGCGATGTAGACACTCTAATTAATAATGTCAAAAAAATATTTTTAAAAGCTCCCAACAGAGTACGAATTTTAAACGAACAGCATCCAAATTTACCTTTGCCTCCAGAGTCAGTTATCACTAGGTGGGGAACATGGTTAGAGGCGGCATTTTACTATGCCAAACATTTGGACAAAATATCGAGTGTTGTAGCTTTATTGGATAGCAACGAAGCCATAGAAATGCTAGGGAAGTACTAACTAAACCTATTTTTTTTTTCGAAATTTTACGTATTGCAATAGTAAAATTAGAAAAATGTGACCTGTCGATAATAGAAACATTCGAAATATTTGACGACGTAAGATTCATTTTAAACCAGACATCAAACAATACGTTTATCAACAAAATGGAGCAACTTATGGATAGAAACCATGATTTTGATGTTTTTAGGGAAATAAGTGAAACATGTAATAAAGAAAATGACTAGTATTTACAAATTTGCGCCACTTACTTCTGTAGACGTGGAGAGATCCTTTTCAACCTACAAGTGGATCCTTAATATGAAAAGAAATAGACTAACAAATGATAACCTCGAAAAAATGATTATCGTACACTACAATTCTCTGAATATTCCTAAATTAAGAACTTTTGAACAGTCAGTAGAACCAGACGTAACACCATCATGTTCAACGCAAACAGATACAGAAATGACAGATTTCAGTGACCGAACCATAGTCATAGATAGATATTGTCACTGGGGTAATCTTTCTTCTTCAATCTTTAGCCACCCAATGCTGAGCATATATATAGGCCTCTTTCAAATCTCTCCACATTTATCTCGCTGCCACTTTAAAAGTGAAATATAAAATGTGCTAGTTTTAAGTTTTTATTTACTTCATATTAGCTATATAAGAAGTGCATGTCATGGCTACTTGTAAAGAAAACAACACAATAACTTGAGCAACATTAATTTTTGAATGACCATTATTTATGTATATTGCCCAAAGTGCCCATGTACAACTTTTCTGTCTTTCATTTCTCTTCTATGTAGTTTCTGTGTGTACAACATAAAAATATTATGTGATGTAATGAATAAATAAGTTTATATTAATTAATGTTTTCTTATTTACCACACCACCATTTCTCTTACACCTTACATACGTACATACTCGAATGGGAAACACCTTAACTTAAAAAGAATTAACTTAAAGGAAATATACATCCGATTAGTTATGCGATCCCGGAATCCCGGGATTTTATTTTAAATAAAAATATACTTAGAAGCCGCTTCCATAATTTGTTATCCAAAAAATAACTTTAGGTAAATATGCATCCGATTATCCGATCTCTAGTAATCATATATAGACCAATGTTTGTGGAAGGAATATTTTCATCAAAAAAAAAGATAAAATCATGCCTAAACATCTGCAAAAAACTAGTTACGTTCACAGACCAGACTACAAAGTTAATAATACCTATGTGAACTTGTAGCATGTTTGACCTTTCCATGTATATTTGTAAGTATATTTTATCTCTTTTGGATATTTTTTGTTTTATTTTTCATTAATAATAATCTTGTAAAAAGGATCATAAGCACTTTGTTAGCAGAGAATTAATTCTATTTTAAATTCAATGTCTAATAAAATGGTTTTGAAACATGCTGCAATAACCAGGTATAAACAAAATGCACTTTATTCACAAATGCATACTTAATCATCATTAAGTAAAAAAAAGCAAATATGAAATCAGGTATCATATCCCTTGCGGCACGTAAATAAAATATGCTTATCTATTTTATAAAATCTGTAATAAATTGTTGTTAACAGTCAGATATTTTGTAGTTTCGCACAGGTGGATAAGAAAGAAACTAAAAAGTGTACATCAGTTACGTGTAAGTTTAGCAAGTATTACTTGACATACCTGGTTTGGATTTTCATCAGAAAACGTTATGGAGGTTAGTTTGTAGTCTTGAAGTAATAAGTATTCATTTATAAGGAAGTTAAGGGCTCGCTTTTCATGTGGTTTTAAAGAGCGCTGATCAGATACATCTTTAGTAGTTTTATCTAAGGTAGACTCCCCATCTGAAATTTTATATTAAATTATTATAAGACTAAAACTGTATGGAAAATGGTTAATCTGTCTTTTACATCTACATACTTGTCATATATACCCACTTTTAATTTTTTTCTTTGATATTTTATTTTTTTCTTAGCAATTCTTAGCAATTAAACAAAAAACATTTTATACCAATCTACTTGAGATTGGTATAAAATCTTTTTTGTTTTTGGAAACATATACTGGCTGATTTCAAAAATAGAAACTTTTCGATTGTGTTTCGTTTTCATTAAATTAAAAGCTAATAATTTTTTCCCGATTTCGTGTGTTTTCGTTGCTTGATAAATTTGGTATTTATCTCATTTTTATCATTTTGAGATATCCAGTTTTTCAAAAAATTTTGTGATGAGTTATTTTTTATGCCATTTCACTTCTGATGAAATGCAGAGAGCTGTAGGAATGCTACAAGTGGGAAGAATGCAGGGAATCCTCCTGAGCAGCACCCAGGATGTGGAAGGAGTACAACTGCTCGACAGGAGCAAAATATAGGAGAAAATCGCACCCCTCGAAGTAAATGGTGTAGCAATCACTTGACATGGACCCAGGAGCAATGGGATAAAATTTTATTTTGCAATGAGTCCCAGTTTAGATTTAGGCCTGATACGAGAAGGGTAAGAGTGTATCGTCGTCCCAGAAACGCTGAACGAATGAGATGTGTCCAGGAATGCACCCTTAAAGTGGCTCCACAGTGATGGTATGGGCGGGTATTATGAAGAACAGACAAAGTGAGCTTGTTTATGTAGATGGAACCAGGACCAGAGAGTACTTGGCAATGGAAAACATACGGGTATTGCCGTGGCCTGCACAATCACGAGATCTCAATCCTATCGAGCACGCATGGGACGTGATCGACAGAGACGTGTTCTAGAGAACCTGGACAGAGGGTCGACAACAACTGAATGACTTGTTAAAATTCCATTGGGAGCGATTGCTGCAGAATCAGATAAACATCATATAAATTCAATGAAATATTGTTGCCAACAAGTTTTAAACAATGAATTAATAAATAATTTAAAAAAGTATTGGTATTTAATTTTGTAGAACATGAAAGTTTAATTTAGTTTTACCTTTATTTTATACTACGTATGTTACGGTACACATATTGTTAGGTACACATTATATTGTTAATTATTGTGATTAAATTAACAATTGAATGAAGGATTTTATTGCTTTAGTCACTAATGCATCAAAGAATGTTTAGTTATTATTTATAAAAGAAATATAAATATATTACAATAGTAAAAATCATTCAAAATTTCAAACCGTACATGTTGTTTGGACTTTTTTGATGTGTGTATTGTGTTTCTTGCAGCTTATCTCCGGAATTTGTGGACCGATTTCCACGTGACTTTCACTGGCAGATAGCTGGTAATATAAGGAGTATTTTTCGACTACTTTTATTTTATTAGAAAAAGAATTTGGGTTACGCGCCTAATAAATAAATGTTTAAATACACACGAGCGAAGCCAAGCGGGAAGTTAAACCATTACTTCTAAATTAAGTATGTAGATACAACCAAAAATAATGGAAATGCATACAATGGCGAACCAAACTAAGGTACAAATAATTAATATAATAAGGTACAACCTGCAAATTGAGTCAAGTTTGCTCTCAGTGCATTAATTGTTTCTTTAGCTTTTCGCAGCTCAAACTCAAGTACAGCCACGTCACCACCACTACCGCCACGGTCACCTCCACCATCTTCTGAATACCGTGCTGTATCCAATGAGTCAAGAGTAGCTTGACTTGGAGTGCGATCTACAGATTGAATATAATCTCTTGTTTTTAAGCAGTTCACGTCTTTGATTATCTATCTGTTATAGACCAGGGTAGAAGCCTTTAAAAATAATAAAAAGTGAAAAAATATAATAGTAGCATGAAACCCATTGGGAAAGCAGGAGAATATTATAAAAATGAAAGGAAAAATACTTTACGGGCCATCTGAGGTCGGGAAGGGGGTGAGTTTTAAGAGTGAAAAACGGTTTATCTCGATTTCCGGCAAAACTACAAGTCCTATGGAAAAAATGTTTTGTAAAAGATAAAAAAAAAACCAAAAACTTGGTTTTTGACTTTTTTCCATAGGACTTGTAGTTTTGCCGGCAATCGAGATAAACGGTTTTTTACCCTTAAAACTCACCCCCTTCCCCTTGCCGACCTCAGATCGCGGGTAAATTATTTTTCCTTTCATTTTTATAATATTCTCTTCCTTTTCCAATGGGTTTCATCCTACTATTATTTTTTTTGGTTTCAAAAATTATCGACCCTGGTAATATGTTATTTAATATTTTAAACTAGGTAATAATTATAATTTTGAAATAATGACGCAAATCTCTTGTGTTCACTTTTGTCTTTTTGTTTACATATAATATAATGTTACATTATTTTATACAGTATTTAAGAAGGTCAATATTAGAGAAGTCTAAAAATAATGGAATTAAGACTTTCTTGAAATAAACTATTTTTGAAAAATGTGTAAAGTACATAAACAAACTTACGCATTGAAGAGAATTCTGATGCCCGAGAAACATGTTGTTCAAAATTTCCGGGATTCGAAAAGAATTCTCGTAGTTGAGGTAGCTCTTTACCACTTTCTACAAGTTCTGTATGCAGTTCCAACGCTGTCAGGAAATAATGATCTTTCAGCAATTTCGTAGCTATGTCCTCGTAAGCTAAATGAGGTGATGAAGTAAAAGAATTTTCCTCTATATCTTTATACGGATTCATATTACAAGGAACAATTATTTACATGTCAAATGTAAATCTTGTAATGAAGAATTTACTTCAGTTTTGACTTTATCAGTGTTTACCAAATTAATAAATAAATACCCCAATTACAAAACAATACAAATACAAAGCAAGAAACTTTATTATACTCCAACAGCAGGTGTCACTACCTGTGGTTGACAGCACTCTGACAGTAGTTAAATATTGACAGTTGTCATAGTGTGCATTCCGATATTTTTATTACCCTCAAGTTGGAGGGAACGGAAGTCGTTCTTTTCCTTTTCTTTTTGCTATTTCAATAGTTCGTTAACTGTTTTTAAAAAATATATCCTCAAGTTGAAGGGGGATGTCGTTTTTTTACACAGTTAAACAGTTTCTAGGTACTCCGTCATATTATACCTCGGTAAAATCAAGAAAATGTAGTTATAATTAAGAAAAACATAGTCATCAAGACATCAACACCGTTTTAAATCGAAAAAAATGGTTTATTTCAATTTTACACGGTTTTTTTTATTTTAAACAGATTGGTTTAATTGGTTTTAAACCGGCCTTACATCTAGCTCCGGCACAATAATGTGCAATTCAGATCGCACACCGCTAATTACCAACAGCCAACAGGTTTTATTAACCTAAAACTTGCCTCTCTTTCTATCACATAACTCTTATCTGTTCTGATGACGTTAGGGTTGTCTTCCGTAAGAAGATTTTATCTAAATACTTAATAACCAGTTATGTGCCTATTACTTTACTTTTGTGAACAAATGAAGTTTTAAATAAACCTAGGCTAGGTATTTACTTAGGTAGTACCTACGTAGATAAAACTTATATTAAAGAAAACTATTTTATTTCCCAATCTCTGCATAGATACTTTAATCTCTACGAAGATAGGCATTTGGCATACGTTAGTGTGTACCTTGGAATGAAACTATCTCTTGTAGGTGTTTATCTAGGTAGGTATATGCGAATCAAATCACGGAACCCTAATTCTTTTTTCAATCTAAAAGTATCCTAAGTTACTCCTTTTAACACCATCTATCTGCCAGTAAAATCTTCCGTTGAAATCGGCCCACCCGTTTCGGAGATTATCAGGAACAAACAGACAGACAGACAGACAAAAATGTGAAAAATAATTTTTGAAGTGAGAACTTCTTTAAATCTTTCTTTTAGTTCGTCGTTCCGTTTAAGTTTTCACTTCTGTCGGTAGTCCCACGACTGCCTTTTTTTTGTATACCAAATGTACCGTGTAAACATTGTCACGATCACTAGATACTGTTCCTACATAAAAAGGATAAAACTTAATCTAATCAATCTTACATAACTATTTACAAATTATACTACAATCTTACCAACTAATCAATTTTCAAATTATAATCTAATCAGTTTTCATTACATAAAATAAATTATTAGCAAACAAACTAGCACGACAGACGCTTACTCCGTATAGCGAACTGTCTCTTCTAGGTAATTCGACAAGATGACTAACCCGAAGCGGCGAGTTCGGTGGCGCGCGCGCAGCCAACAGTCGTCTCAACACTGCACTTGAGACACGACACGTACTTCTGCTCTGTGCCGACCCTCAGTGTAACCGACAGTTAAAATATAAAACCTCTACTCTCATAAATCTGTTAATACTTATAACAGTTGTTTCTAAGTGCCTAATTTGTTCCCGTACTCGGAACTCCTATGGGGCTTGAGAGCTGCGCTCGAGAAGCTCTGCTGCTCTCTTCGACTGAGGTGTTACCTCAGTCCTCCTGGGCTACGCTCCGCCAGGCAACGCCAGGCCTCTGCTACTCTCTTCACCCCAGCTGCTACCTCAGTCTCCCGGGTCCTCGCTCCGCCGGACTACGCCGGGGCCTTCGCCAGCTGACACCAACCAGGGGAGTGCGGTATTGTGGGCCTTATACGGGGACCTACTTTTTGTTATTTATATTTTTTTAATATAACAATTCTCCTAAAGCTTTGTTTCGTTTTATTTAAACTCTAAAATAAAACGTGATAACATTCAGGTGCATTTAGTAAAAAACTGTCACTATGACATTACAAACGGACACTTCAAATTTATTTATTTGTATAGAAGATGTGTATCAGTTGTTGTGATCCTAATACATAAACTAATCTATACTTATCAAAGCTTAACTTGACCTTGTAAACAAAACTTGTAAGTATCTAACTATACTCATTATAATGAATAATATAATCAAAGCTTTCTTTTTAAGCTCATACAGCTATTTGCACGATACCTATACCTGAAAATCAGTTTTAAACATTTTTGTCTGTCTGCCTGTCTGTTTGTTTCGGCTAATCTCCGTGGACCGATTTCCACGTGACTTTGACTGGCAGATAGCTGGTGTTATAAGGAGTAACTTAGGCTACTTTTATTTTGGAAAAATAATGATGGTTTGGCGTAAAATATAAAAATATCTACACGCGAGCAAAGCCGCGCGGGAACTGCTAGTAGGTAATATAATTATCGTAACTCGTAAGCGACGAACATAGAGCAACACGGGCCACCGGCGGACCGGAGGGGAGTAGCCATAGCGTGTGTTCTCGGTACAGAAAAGTCTGTCATTTTTTGGGGGGCGAAATCTGCGCCACGCACACTTTCTCAAACTCCCACACAAAAACAATCGGCTGTCACTACGAAACTCATACTTAACAATTAAAACAAAACACTAACAATTTTACACACACATAGATGCATTCTGTGTCATAACAGTGTAATGAAGTGCCGCAACTACATCAACAAGTTGCATACCGCCGTGGATGTGACAACTGTCGATACGCATTATCGATAAATTCGAGACCTCGGTTAACTCTTTATCATTTTGAAAACCAGCGATAGTTTTATCTATCACTGGTTTTTAAAATGGATTAATCTTGTATAAATATGTCTAATACATTTTTGTGGGTTTGCTTTTTTCATTAAGAAAGAAATTCTTGTATCAGTATATTTTTCCATTATTAATCTTGCCAGTTCCAAATTATGATTTGTAAAATCATTTTCATGTGAATGGTAACTGATAGAGGGAAAAAAGTCTTTGCCAATGAACTTGTTTAAGGCTTTTGGCACAATTTGGTGTGTGGTACAAGGCCGTGTAGGTTTATTGTCGTCAGTTAAACGTTGTCGTATTTCTTTTTCACAAATCCGGCATAAAAGGATTACCTCTTTTGAAGCGTAAAGCAAATTTCCTCTGCTTTTTTGATGTATTAAGCTTTTTTCATCAATCGGCCCGAGCAAGCCTTTGATGCACGTATTGCACTTAATTTTTTTTGATGTAGAAAAAATAACAAATCCAGCTATGTATTCCACTACTTTCTCGGCAAAAGGGGATAAAAAAGTTAGAGCTTCAATCTCATCAATCAAATCGTCAGTAAAATTAGTAAAGTTGACTTCGTCAGTAGCGTCATTGGTATTGTATTGTCGTACGGTTGAAGCATTAATTTTTTCTAATGCATCTGCATTGGAAAAAATTGGAAAAAATCACAATACTGAATTGCACAGATGTGCAATTCAGTATTGTGATTTTTTCCAATGGAATACAGTTCGTACCACTTCCAGTTTGTGTTAGTTCTGTATTAATAAGAATTTATTTATAAATTGCTTCAAACTGGGAGCTTGAGGGATTATCGGAATAACCACCATGACTTCTTACAACCGAAAAAAAGAGCTCGAGGTGATCTTGACTGATTCTGTGAAAAGGCATATATTTCAGGCCATTTTGTTGGTTTTGTATTAAATCTTGAAAGAGAGACTTGGTACTCTCAATGCAGATCAAAATGCCCAAAAAACCTGTGTCGTGGAGAATCTAATCATTTCATTTTACTAGACTCCCCATTACGTTTTTTTACGTAGGCTGATAAGCTTAATAAAATCTTTTGAGCTTCGTCCATTTTTCTAAAAGCTTTCTCAAAGTTTTAATAGTAAATAAGTATTGTATTATATTTAGTTTGACGTTATTTCAATATTAAACTATATAAAAATAAAGCTCACAATTGTAAGTAACAGTCTCACAACCACTTATATAAACTATAAAAATATCTAACTAACAGTAACTGCCAAGTTGTTAGTTCCTCTATTCGCGCTCAAGTCAATCTATCTCACTAGTAATCACACTATAATCCCACTATTCGTTAATATTTATCAATCGATCAATAGTATTGCGTTACCGGTATAACCAGTCAAAATAATGTCTATTAACTTATTTTTATTAAATAGTGAACTGTGTTATCACCTATTATAGTTTGGCCCTATTTTCAATAAAATAAATAAGTGATGTGGCGACAACACAATATACATAATTATATTAATTAAATCAGAAAACATTATCTCAAAAATGATTATATTATGCACGAGAGACATGGTTGTATAGAGTCCTTTGCATTTGCCATTTTTATCGATATCTAACTATCTACAAACCGGTAACAACACTATCGCTCGATGATAGCGACAATACTCGGATCAGTTGCTCGACCGATCCGCATATTGTATGAAGGCGAGCGGCCCGTGTTGGTCAACAAATCCGAAATAACACGACCGTTATTATTGTAAATTATAAGTTAAACAAGGAGTAAATAGTAATAATTTGATTAAAAATTACTTACATATGAAAGGTAACGCCATCTTTTTGTAAATTTGACGTAGCAGATCTCTTTTTGCAGCAAAAAACTGAACAATTCGGCATTTTTGTGGGACGTCGTTTCAGTTACGCAACTAGATTTAGTCTAGTGAACGGAGCGGCTGCAACTAGTTTTATTGTATGCATAGGACCGCGTGGACTTGTACTTTGACAGAGGGGAACGCCTGCGTATGGCTACTCCCTTCCGTGTTGCTCTATGGCGACGAACGTCGAAGTAACGTGATACCTGGCTGGCGTGTGGCATCCCACTGAATTTCGCACGACTCATCGGCTCTGCTAGGTACCTGTAGCTTCATACCTACTGAGCGAAGTGGTCCTGGCCTGCCATGGCAGTACGAGCACTGAACAGTGGTCGCAGTGTATATCGGAACATACCCTAAGTTTATGGTTTGTATACATACTGTTTGTATCGGACTCGTGTCAAATTTAAACTGACAGATAAGAGTGACACATTAGATTGGTTTTGTTTGGATTCGCAAAAGCGGAAACCATATCATTATTTTCATACGAATATATGATAATATAATGCGCCTCATATAACGCTGCCTATTCCGTAGGATGAGAAAGGGTTTGACGTATTTGCATGTATGTTTGTAGGTATAATTAGTTTCGGTTTCCAAATAATTTCAACTTCTTTCGAATCTCGGGCTTGGAAGAATTGTAACAAAATGGGAGACCCGTACTTCACTTTAAAGCGCAAACTAGAAGACCTTGGTTATAATAATTCCTTACCGCTAGATGCAGTACCTCTAGTAGAATGTGTTCTGGCAGATCTTTTACAAACCACACGCAGTCTTCAGCATTACATGGATTTATCTAAGGAAGCTTTGAAGCAGCGTGATTCTCTAATGATGGAAGCAGAGCCCTATAAGTGCGACAACGCCAAGTTAATACAAGAGAACAATCGCCTTCATAGAGATTATATGAAAATACGAGAAGATAATCTTAGAATTGTCAAAGAGTCTAAACGAAAAACAAAGGCTTTGTCTGAAGAGCTTATAAAAAAAGACACGATTATTAGCAAATTACAACATGAGGTAAGAGACTTAAGCCTTAGAGGATTGTGTGCTGATACTTTGAGTTCACGAAATAAAACCAAAAAGAAAGATTGGGATAATAGTAACAATGTAACTAAAATATGTGTTTGTAATGAAAAAAAAAAAACCTTCAATGAAAAAGATCTAACAGAATTGACAAATAAGATCCACATATTAGAAGAAAAGAATGAAGCCTATTGTGATGAAATAGTGTTGTTGAAAAGTCAAATTGAATACAGAGAAGATGAAATTATCCGTCTAAACATGTTATTAGAAGGTGGTAGACCTAAAACAGCCATTAACAAAGACTGCTGCAATGTAAGCTCAAGTGAAGGAATTCAGAAACTGCTGAAAGAAATCCATGAGTTAGAAACAATTAATGAAGGTTTGAAGAGAGAAATAGAGAGTGGTTTAGAAAAACAACATGAAGCTATGCTAAGAGCTCTTGACCTCGCAGATAAAAATAAAAAATTACAAGACGAGATTAAGAAAGTTGATTCTTTAGCTTTAAAAGTAGAAGAAGACTGTAACAAAAGATTATCTTTAATGACCGGTGAGATAAATTTTTTGAAGACTAGGATTGAGGGATTGAATATGAAAAATTCAGCCTTAGAAAGTCAACTTTCAAATCATGCAGAAAAATTGACCTCACCCCAAATAAATAAACTTCAGGATGCCCTGACTTCTGCAGTTAAAGAAAATGATGCTTTACATAAGGAAATACAAGACCTGGTAGAACTAAATAAAAGCCTGCAAGAAAAGATTTTAACTTTATCACAAATGAGCAGGAGAATTGTATGTGATGAAGAAATTGGTATAGATAAATTAAGATATCCTACAAAATCGGAATTGCAAATGTTATTAGCAGATGAGAGAAAAAAGAATGAAATACATATGAGAAGTGTTCAAGAAAAAATGACTGACATTATGAATATTTTTAATAGTCATATGTCTAAATGTAAAGACAAATCAAGCCCCAAACTAAAAACTTCACATGAAAATGCATTTGTAAGGGATTTACATACTAGATTATGTGAAAGTGAGCAAAAGCTCTTAATGTTAAAGAAAGAAAATGATGAATTGAAAATGAAATCAACTTATTTTCAGGAGAACAATAAACAAAATTATAAAGATGTCATCAGTCAGCTTAACTTAGAAAATTCTGAATTGTCAAAAGAAAACATAGCTCTAAGCCAGCAGTTGAGTCAGTATAGGAATTTAAATTCTGTAAGACATTCTGACAAAAGTGAGTACCACAAAAATGATGTCCAGAAGCTTAAAGATAAAATAAACGAACTATCCAATGAAATACAGTTACTAAAGAAAGACAAACATGAGTATAATCAGAGGTACAAAGAAACTTTGGAATTAGCTGAAAAATTAAAAAGGGATCTAGTCTATAAACAAAAAGAAATTGAACACTTAGAAGAAGAAAATTGTTCATACAAAATGACAAGTAGAAATGGAAAAGCTTCTAAAGAACATCTAAAAGAGGAGTGTGATTTTTTGAGAGATCAATTAAAGAAAATGCAGACAGATGTCATTAGAGAGAAAACAAATGCAAGTCAAATGAAAAATATACAAATGGAAACAGAAAGAAGCAGTAATGAGTTACAAAATGAGTTATTGAGTGTTCAAAAGAAATTTAGTCTGTCTAAAGACACAATTGAATCTTTAGAAAGAAAATGTGATGAATTGCAATCGCAAATAGCAACTTTAAGAAATGAAAAATCCAACCTAGTTGAAAGTATTAAAAAAATTGATCAAGAAAGAGATAAATTAGTAATAGATTTGGACAATAAGACTGAAAATGTTAACATGTTTGAGCAAAAATTAAAATCGCAATCTTATGATCTGAGTAAGATAGAAAATGAAAATTCAGATCTGAAAAGAAAATTAAACATAAATAAAGTCACTGAACATAAATTAGCAGATCATGAAACTCAAATAAGTTTCCTAAATGGTGAGATTTTAAGACTTAATCAGCAACTAGATTGTGCTATAATAGAAAATAAACACTTACAAAATAGTTTAGCTGATGCTAATGGCACATTGAAAGTTACAAGAATTGAATATGACAAGTCAAAAAAAGAAGTAGAAAGTTTAAAACAACAATTGCAACATTATGTTGCTGAAATCAGAAGAATTGAAGAGTTATTATCACAGAAAGAAGCTGAGAGGTCTGATATGTTAGAACATTTTGCTAGTCTGTCTGTGGAGGCCAATATTTTAGAAAATACTAATCATTCATTAGAGAGTGAGTCAGCTTCCAAATCAGTACAATTGCAAACATATATAACTAAGATTCAAAGTTTAGAAGAGAAATTAATAGACAAAGAAAATTACATTGAAACTCAAGCTTCCCGCATTGCTGCAATGCAATGTAAAATAAGTGCATTAGAAAGTGAAGTCAAGCTTATGTCAGAAGAGAAAGTGATTCTTGAACAAAATATTTCATATTTGAAACAGATGTGCAATAATTTACAGTCTGAACACTGTAACACTATCAAAGGTATGGGTAATGTAGACTCAGAATTGAGACTTTATGAGAATAGAATTAAAAATCTTTCAAATACAAAAGCTAAATTAGAAGTAGATAAAGAGGAAATTAAAGATAAGTTGGCAACTACAGAAAGATTACTATCAAATGCTAGACAAGAAATTGTAGAACTAAAATTAGCTTTACAAGATGCTACATCTGAAACTAAATCTTTGCAAGAGAGAGTTAATAGACTAAGCAGAGTCGAAATTCATGAGGTAAGCAAAACAACAACATACTTATTGTTTCTGATTACCAGTACATCACAAGTATATTTTTTCCATGTTGATTCCAGGAAACATTGACTAATCAGGAGTTTGTTCTACCTCTGACACTGGAGGAGATTCATGAGGCTAGTCATGAGGAAGACGATGACAGTTCTCCTTACCATAGGCCTGGCAAAAGCTATTCTAAGTATGGCTACAGTGGAACTCTATGAAAATTGGTATTTTGTAATAATGAGTGACAGGGTTAAAGTTGCAACAGTTGTAGCAGCCATCATGGATCTTGAGAAAAAAAATATTTGAAGGTTAATTATAGTACCTGGGAAAGCGACCCTTCGCTCGGAAGCTTATTGTAAAATCGTCATTTTTTTTTTTTTTTGTAAAATTGCGTTTTTAAAGGAAATAAAACTATGCAGTTGAACTTAAAATGCAATATCTGTATACAAAATTTCATCAAAATCGTTAGAGCCGAAATACCTGAAATATAAATACATACATAGAAGAATTGCTTGTTTAAAGTTCGTTAATTTGTTTTATATACAAATGAAGTTATCCTTGAATTACCGTATTGCAGGCACAGATAATATATTAGGAGTAAAATGCCTTAAGATCAAGATCCATAATGAATTCTGTATCAGACATTACCATTTAAACTTACTAGGTATTAATCATGTTGACTCTGAATGTTATAGTAGTTTATTTTGTCAATGTTATCACAACCTCGATATGAATTGATAAATATAGTTATACTTGTTTGACTAACTATTAAAATATGTACAAAAATTTTAATAATATAATATGAACTTAAAAGATTTGTTTCATTTAATTAATAGGTCCTGAAATAACATACAGTAAAGAATTTAAAATAAAAAAAAGATAAAATATCCAAAAAGTTTATTTTTCTGATAAATATATTTAAGTGTGGAAATATTCCTATGTTTCACTTATTGGATTTGTTATTGTTTACACTGGCATTTTGTTTAGGGATATAATACCTATGCCAAATTTATTGAATAATGACTTATTGATGTGGAAATATTTTTATTACATGAATTTTCTTTTAATCATAAGCAATCCCTTTTTAATGTGTGTGGGCTCAGTGACCACATGTTTTGTACCTAGTTGTAGTAACTAAAAGGTTTAGTAACAGTTATAAAATATTTGTGTAATGCACATTACTATATGTCAAAAAATTATTTAAAATGTAATGCTTCTTAAAGTATGAGGTGTGATCAGTAAGAAATGCTATTTAAAGATACTTTGACTTATGTTTGTAGTTTTTATATGGTTTTGATACCAATGCGTAATATGTCTCAGAATATTATTAATTCTTATATATTTTATTAATATTGAATCTAAAAAAAATCTCATTTCTATTAATTCTGTCTAATAAATCTATCATTAGTGATCCTCACATTTAGACTAAAGAGATAGATCATACTTTAAGTAGCATGACTTTTTAATAAATTCTTAAAAAAATTATTACAAATGTTCCATAATTTTACTTAATTTTTTAGGGGGTACAACTAAGAAACCATAGAAACCAATCAACCAACAAGAGCTCATCTGGTAACCCACTCTATAATAAGTTATTTTCTAGCAAAGTTATTTATAATTTAAGTTTATCTTCATAAAATTATAAATAATAGCTACATATTTTGATAGGTACACATTGCATTATGATTTACCAAATATTACTACATATTGCATTACATACCTACATTATGAAGTTCCCATGACTCGCATTTTCGCTATATTCTGTAGACAAGAATAAATATGTACTTATGTCAATTAAATGAAAAATAATTGTATTAAAGTGATATAATGTTCATTTTGTATTTATAAAAAATAGGTACACTTATGTAAGTAATTCAAATTTAATATAAATAATGGTATTTGTTTATTTTAGGCAAAACATTATTATAATATATATACATATAAGTACATTATTAGGTGAAATTGCTCTTGAAAAAACTGAAATAAATTCTTTAAAAGGTCTTTGAATTAGATGGTATTGAAAAATATAATATTTAGTACACGTAGTCTTGGAAAATGGTAACTACATATTTGTGCATTACATGAGAAGTCTATTCTTTTAAGCTATGCAAAATGTATAGGGGGAAAAAAAATAGATGATAAAGTTTAAGGTCGGTGGGCCTAATAAGTCTCATTTTATCAAACATATCATGAGCAAACAATGTAAGTAATAAACATCTCATCTTTAATGTACATTAAGGATCAGACCATATCTAATCTCTAGTATCAGATTTATTTTATCTCAATCTTTTTCTGAAACATCTTTACATCACCAAGAATAGGCACACACAATCACTCTTGTTCTAACATATATAACTATTTCAGAGCACCAAAAATTTACAAAGAAAATGAGTTTTGATCCAACCCTTAAATAACAAATTTAATTTAATGATAAAAAGATATTTTTTGGATAGAATTTGTACATGGAATGCTTTTGTATATTAGCAGGAGAAATTATATGAACTAAATTTACATTATCACCTTACCAATAAGTGCGTCAAGGCCAGCTGTAGTTTTACGCTGATGCAAAAAACTTACAAGTACTTATCTAGATATAGAGTAAATGTAGGTATTCAAAAACCTCACTAGAATACAAATTACTACTACTCAAAGAAGTTGCCATAGCTTCTTCATTCTACACCAGGTTGTTTAAAAGTCTCAAGTAAGAAATCTCATTGTGATAGAAATAAAAAATATCTTACAAGACAAAAAATAAAGTGCAGAAGGATACCTAAGTTTTTATTTTCATTTAAAATAGAGAACACAATTCCTAATTTTTGCTGAGCATTCTCCTAATGTGACTGGTACCTACATCTTTAACTCTGAGGCACTGAAGTTTTCCATATTATTTATTATGTTAAAACTGACATGTTTCAATATTACATACCTATATACTTGTCTGAATAGTAGATGAGCTGCAAGCCTATATTAAACCTAAAGCAAAATGAATATACAATGTATGTTAGATGAAAGTCCACATAACTACAAGACATTTAAGTAGAAAAGCTAATTCTAGCTCGAAAGATTTTGTAAAACATCAGTCATGATATTAACGGTAGACAATATTATACATCAATTAATGATTACATTTACAACACATTACATTTTTTAATTCTAATGACACTGAATACACTAAATCAGACATAAAAAATTAAGCACATTGTGAATTACATAAGACTACATAAATACAAAACAAATTTATAATGGATATCATAAATTTCTAATCAGTATTTCCTATTGGGAGTATATTATAACATGTCTTTAATTTATTACAGAGAAATAATATGTCCACATTCAGCACCTAGTCTTACACTACATTCCCATTACAATACTCTATGTTAATTGACTCAGAACTTATTTCACTTATAATCTAATTATATACTTCATTGATACACATCAGTGTAATTAGCTAAGGATAACAATTTTCATTACAAAGTAGCCAAAATTCTTGTGAAACCCATACCTGCTCCTAGCACAGTTTGTCCGATGCCCCATATCATAGCATGTATGGGTGGCATAGTTAAGTTGGCAGCTCGGTATATAAAAGCGACTGCAGCGCTTGTGGCTACTCCTGAAGTCACTGGACTCACAACACCCATCACAATTAACAGTACAGGAAAGAATTTCCCGTACTTATGTTTTCTTAAAGTACCGAAGGCGACAAGTGCCGCACACGTATGTACGAACACTGAAGAGAATAAAGACCACAGAAACACAGGGTACCACATCTCACCAAACGTATCCAAAGGATCACCAGGAGTCAATCTAAATATATCTACGATGGAATCAAATTCTGACACTCTGAACTCGGACAACATGTCATACATGTTGTCTTTCGGTGTTCAAAGCGTACAGGCATCGGGGCAGATTTTAATATCGAAAATGTTCTTACAACACAACACAATGTAATTTCTTTATCAGACCTGATTTAGTGCGAGGTTGAAATAATAATAAATCGAATCACGAATAATTAACTATGTAAATAACATTTATGTTTATATCAAATTTAAACGCAGGTGATTTTTTTTTAAAAACAAAATAGTTTTCGTGATAGTCAAATAATTCAATGGTGACATTTTATTCAACTTGATTTGACAATTGACATACGAAATATGTCAATTTTAACTTTTAATATATAGCATTATGCATTTGGAAACAGATGATTTTGCTTCTGACAAAAAATCGAAATAAAGATTTTTTGTCAGAAGCAAAATCATCTGTTTACAAATGCATAATGCTATATATTAAAAGTTAAAATTGACATATTTCGTATGTCAATTTTAGGAAAGATCTAGAGATTTGATCAAGAATTCAAGATTGACATTTCAGATTACATTTTTCTTATTATTTTATTTACTTGATCAAAGACCTTGCTAGACATGTAGAGTATTGTAATGGGAATGTAGTGTAAGAATAGGTGCTGAATGTGGACATATTATTTCTCTGTAATAAATTAAAGACATGATATTGTCCATAAACAATTTGATGTTGACTACTTCAAAGTTAGGAGGAGCGTCTAGTCTTAGATATTATTATAGGTCTTATTATTAGTAGTTACTAGTATAACTAAAATATTTAAATCTAACTTCGCAATAAGTGTTTGAATAGCATGACGGTACCTTAGAGTATGAAGTAAATTAAAACATGGTCAAAGCTAGAGGAGAACTTCAGGGATGAGAACATGTTTAGTCAATCATTCAGCTCTGTAGTGTGTCAAGTTGTTATAATATTATAATGTTATTCCATGGTCGTACTCGTACCCCACTAACTTTTGTTTGTTTACTCTATGCTGCACTTATAATTATTTACAAAATGCTACACTTATCTCTGCCTATAAATAAAAAATAAATACTCCTTAAAAAGTAAATATTTAAAAAGTATTAGTAAGTAGATTTAAAACAAAAATTACATAAATGACCATAAATTTATTGACTATAGCAATTCTCTTTGATCTATAGTAAAAAAAAACTTCAATAATTCGTTAGTGATTTTGATTGGTTTAGAGTGGTGTGAAGCTAGATGCGATCGTAGGCGTTACTCTTTTGTGAATATTGTATTATAGGTTTAAAAACCTGTAAAGTTGAATAGTTAACTAAATATTACGTTTAGAGTGTATTAGTTCGTTTTGAAGACGTCTCAGAGCTCTAGCCTCTAATCATCGTAAGTATTAATCATTTAGCTGTTTTTCTAATGACCTGAAGTTCGTGGAGTATTCTTTGACAGTAGCGTAGTTTTCCGCGAGTGCCTGACTCAATATATAACCTAAGTGTCCATTTGGTACCGCGTGATTTATTTACAATTGTTGGCTTTAAAATTATAAACTACAATGGGAAAAGTACGTTCTGCACCGGGGGCACCCCGGAGACAAGGGTTCAATAAAGGAGCTCATTCAATGAACCCAGACCGTCCAATAGAAGGATTAAAAGGTGTCGCAAAGCCCAGGACTAAAGGTACCATCAAGAGGCTTCAGATGTACAGAAACTTTAAGGCTAAGCGAGACAAGACTGGAAAAATTTTAACCCCTGCACCATTTCAAGGTTGGTTGCCTTCAGGCACACAAGCTCGCGTAGAACCTAACCAAAAGTGGTTTGGTAACTCTCGTGTAATAACGCAAAATGCTTTGCAAAAATTTCAAGATGAATTTGGGGCAGCTGTTAAAAACCCATATCAAGTAATTATGAAACCTACTAACTTACCCATTACATTACTTAATGAAAAAGCTAAAAATGCTAGAGTGCACTTATTAGACACAGAGGGTTTCGACCAAACATTTGGGCCTAAAAAACAAAGAAAGCGGGTGAACATAAAGTTTGGTGATCTACAATCTCTTTCTAAAGCTGTTGAAGAGAATACTGATAATTATGATGAGAGTAAAGACATAGACAGAGTGCGTGAGGACTCTGGTGTTAAGGAAGGACAGAGGGATTGGGTATTTGGTGCTGGTATGAGTAAAAGGATTTGGAATGAGTTATATAAAGTAATAGATTCTTCTGATGTCCTTTTACAAGTCCTAGATGCTAGAGACCCTATGGGTACCAGGTGTCCATATGTAGAAAAATTTCTCAGAGAAGAAAAGAGGCACAAACATCTGATATTTATTTTAAATAAAGTTGATCTAGTACCAAACTGGGTCACACAGCGCTGGGTAGCTATTCTAAGTGCTGAATACCCAACTGTAGCTTTTCATGCTTCTATGACTCATCCATTTGGTAAAGGATCTTTAATTAATCTTCTACGTCAATTTGCAAAACTACACATTGATAAGAAACAAATCAGTGTGGGATTGATTGGATATCCAAATGTTGGAAAGTCATCTGTTATTAACACTCTAAGATCTAAAAAAGTTTGTAAAGTGGCACCAATTGCTGGTGAGACAAAAGTTTGGCAATACATTACATTAATGAGAAGAATATTCCTGATTGATTGCCCCGGTATTGTATATCCATCTGCAGAGACAGATACCGAAAAAGTTCTTAAAGGAGTTGTTAGAGTTGAGTTAGTTCAAAATCCTGAAGATTATATCGAAGAAGTAATCAAAAGAGTTCGTAAAGAGTATTTAGTAAAAACATTCAAAGTTGATGCTTGGGACACTGCAACAGAATTCTTAGAAAAACTTGCTAATCGCTCTGGAAAATTGCTAAAAAAAGGAGAGCCAGATATTAGTCAAGTTGCTAGAATGGTTCTAAATGATTGGCAAAGAGGAAAGCTTCCATTCTATGTAGCACCAGAAGGCTTTGAAGTCCCACTATCAAAACAACAGAATGAGGATCTATCAACATTGACTGAAACTGGTAAGGATCAAGACAAACAGGATGACACTGTTCCAGAGAATGTGCCAGATACTGATAAAGATAAAAAAGAAAATTCTGACAAACCCATTTATATCAATAAGTTGATAGTTGCCCAAGATTTTGCCAAAATTAGAGTAGGCTTGCAGTTTGACAATGATGATGATATTAAACCTCTTGAGAAAGTAAATATTCCTAAAGAGCTCGAAGGAATTGATGATGAGAATACAGAAAATAAAGAGTCAAAGAGCATTAATGAGGAAAATATTGAAGATCCCGATTCTTCAGATATTAGTGACTTTTATAGTGATGATGAGAATAAATGTAGTGATGTAGAAGATTATTTAACAAATGATGTAGAAACTGTAAAGGAGCTTAAGCGTAAAAGGCTTGAAGCAGCCAGTGGGGAGTTTACTGTTGAAGAAGTGCAACACAGTAGTAAGAAATCGGATGCTGGTAGTGAGAAGTTGACCGCTAAAAAGAGAAGAGCTATTGACCGAGCTCAAAAACGAACAAAGACAGGAAGTAACTTTTATGAAGTATCCAATGTCAAAAATAGAAATAGAAATAAGAGGATACCTGTGTAAACTTATAATAATATATTGCATTGACAAATTTTATTTCATTTATCTGCATTTCCTGATAAAATCCATACTATGGTCACTCCTGTAAGGTCTCTTAAAAATTGTAGGCAACACAGTACCCAATAAAATTAATATAAAATCGCCTTCTCGTAATGGTCTCCATTAATACTTGACACTGGTAAAATTATGATAGTTGTAAAAGCCATATAAGTGTTGGAGTAAAAAATATAATTGATTCAACTCATTAAGATGGTTTTGCAATTGTTAAGGTGAAGCTTCCACTTGCAATTGCCACTGTTTCAAATTCATTTAAGAATTCTTCTTAGAGTTGATCTGAGATTTGGTTGTAGCTTTAAATATTATTAAGCCTTTTGCCACAATCTAGCAGCATATACAGTGTTACTTTTATGAGAGACTAGCAGCGTCCCTATATGGCGCCATGAATCAATTGATAAATTCTTCTTAGTTATAATTCTTGATTGGCCTGTTGGCCTAGTGGTTAGTTATCCGGATTTGGTAGTGGATTCAATTCCCACCCATAGCATATAAGCATGATCATTTGTTCCTGTGGCTGGGTGTAGTTTGTTTGTGGTGTGTATGTATTTAGAAATATTATTGTGTAAAAAGTAAACAAGGGTGTCACTAGCGGCCTCTTGGCTCTCATCGCAATCATGAACCCAAACTTGAGGGGTTTACGAGTAGCCATTGAAGAGTTCCATTGTCCACAGATCAGCTCCGACCAGCTACAAGATATCAAATTATAGTCTTGTCATCCGAACTACATATCACTACATATTATAAAACAAAGTCCCCCGCCGCGTCCGTCTGTCTGTTCGCGATAAACTGAAAAACTACTGAACGGATATTCATGCGGTTTTTACCAATAGGCAGAGTGATTCATGAGGAAGGTTTTGGTGTATAATTTGTTAACGTTTTGTGTAAATTGGTTGAAATATGATGATGATTGTTGAAGATGTCTTTACTATCGGTTCGAAGCCGGGGCGGGTTGCTAGTTCTCTATATAAAGGTAGGATAGATCAAGTACGGGTAAACGAAGACACTTCTAATACTATCATCATATATCATAAAAATTGCATGCCAGTTGAATTAACCTAATGACGATTTAGGCGAGGTAAACAAACAAGGGAACATTAGAGGCTGATTTTTTTAGGATCAACTGGTTGTTACTCGTAGGGAATTGCGCGGACTAATAGATGCATTTCGCTTAGCTTATATGTAACCGACTCTTATTTAGTTGACGTACTTTCCTATAGGTTGTAATATGTGTAACGTGATGTTAGCATAGATTCAATGTGACTTACCAGACTATTTCAATATACACAATATGTTCATAACTGAACTTAGATACATAAACAGCACAGTCATTTAAATAAATAACCGTTTAATTAGATATGTAAGGCGAAGGCTTTCGAGGAAAACATTAGAGTTTTATTATGTTTCAGGATGTACCTATAGCTATACCTATAAAAGTTTAGGCTATTATAATCGTTCAGAATTTAATCGAATACCTAGCAAAGTGCATAGATGTTCAAATAGGTATTATATTACAGCTTGAACAACAAAATATGCGAATGGTAAGTAGATAACTTCGCGTAGACATTCTGTTCGAGAGAAATGCTGGCCTAGGATGTACTTAGCAAAAAAATAAAAAGCGCAGCATGCTGTAAAACCTAACAGATTTATTAATATTTGTTAGTATAATTGCTATGTGGTTAATCTTCAGTAGTTTCCTCTAATTTGTAGCATGTCTAGTTTAAAGTAGTGCGCTTTGGCATTGCATTTCATAGAAAAAAAAAAAGATCTAGAATCATCTATCCGCAACAACTATTTTAAGAGTAGGGTCCTACAGATCGGCAAATCGTCAATGCTCGTTGTTTCTGATATATCTATGTGCAGGCCTAAAGCTGGAAGATACTGAATATCGCGACATACCTTCCAAGAACTGTCAACCTTGTCTCTACGTCAACTAATAAACATCGACCTTCCACAATAAAATTTAAATCTTAATATGTGCCTATCCAATTTTTATAGATGTCGTCAGGAAGCGAGAGTGATGACGATTACGTTCCTGGTGAGCCAGAACAGTTGTCAGAAGAGGAATCAGCTAACGAAGAGACGGATCAACAGTATGAACATGAAGTAGACCAAAATATTAAGAAACGGAAACTAGCAAAAGAGAGTAAAGCAAAAAAGAAACTAAAGACCTCAAATGGTATTAAAGATATCAAACCCAATTCCCCAAAAAAACTAGAAGAAGTTGAAGGTCCAGCAAACCCAGAAGAAGAAAAGAAAAAGGAAGACGATTTGTGGGCAAAATTTTTAGAGGGAACAGACACTAAACCCAGATCTGTAGTAAAACAAAGTAATTCAAATATTGAAGCATCTACAACTGTAGCTAATAAAGATGAGACTTCTGAAAAGGCGGCGGCCTCATCAGAAGATGATAAAGCGAGAGAACAAAGAATTTTCGAATTTGCTGGTGAAACGATTGTCGTAGAAAATAATAAGATCAAAGAAAAGATTAAGACTGCAGATAGTCCGGCAGCAAGTAAGTATTTTGTAATTCTGGTTTTCATATAAAATAGGTATACAATTGCGTAATAGTGACAAATGGTCTAATTAAAAATACTATTATCGGCATCTCTTCTTCAAATGATAAAATAAGTTTTATAGGTAATTATAATATTATAATTAAGTAATAAATACTAATTACTCATAACATAGGTACTTTACCGAAGTGTCGTCCTTTGGTTACCTAGCTACGCCACTGTTGCTACGAGCCGGGGTAGTAATTAGATCAATTCGCCAATTTATTATGAAGTAGGCACAAATTGTTTAAATGTTTTGCAATAAACAATAATCGCAATTCAAAATAATTCTTACTGATACTCGCTTGTTCTGTTCGCTATTTTGCGCTTGTTGACTCGTGGTATCGCAGAATTCCAATGAATGTCCACACCGGATGCCGGCGCTCTTTTATACCGGTGATCTTATCTCTCATAAAAAGTTCTGGAAGGTTTGTGAACTTCCCCAAAACATGTTGTAATAATCCGACTGACTCGACACCCCTATGGAAACATCTAGAACATCCTCGAATGTACGAACGGTTTATTAGATTAGTTCCGTTACTCCATAAAAGATCACGGTCTTAATTTTGCCGACCGCAACGATATATACGTAATTAATTTTTAGGCAAAAAATGTCGACTGTGAGCTTCTAAGTTTATATTTTTATAAGGAAGACACAATAATCGTGTTTTAAGGAATGTTATGTGTTCCATTTGCAGGTAGTAAACTAAGAGAGGTTTCTCGCGGTCGGCCTGGAGCTGCAGGTGGTCTTTCCAGCGTCCTGGGGCAGTTGAACAAAAAGAACAAACTATCCACCCTGGAGAAGTCAAAGCTTGACTGGTCTACTTACAAGGAAGAGGAAGGTATCGAAGAGGAAATTGAAAGTCATAATAAAGGGAAAAATGGGTAAGATCAATAAAACATTCGCAATATCTTCATCATTTTCCTATAGTTAAAATAAGTTATATAAGTAACAGACTTTATGGCATTAGGTAATAGTAAAAACCTTAAAAAGTTAAACCTTGAAAAATTTTCTCATCACTTTTTTCTAATAACTACTTTCTTATTACTTAACTATTGAGCAAAACTCAAAAAGAAAAATAACTTAGCAGTAAATTACCGGCGTTTCCCTAACTTTTTTTTGCATAAAAGACATTCTTCTTTGGACCCATCCCATATGCCATATGCATTGCCTGAGAAAACAAGTCGTTGTATACTCATCATCAACATCTTACCATTTTCTCTTTATTCTTCTCCGTCATTTCACTGCTTACTCCCTTTCTAGGCACATATCCTCTTACACGCAGTCCATCCATCTTTTCTTTGGTCGTCCTCTACTCTTGCATCCGTATAACTCCCATATACAGAACTGTCTTCACCACATCTTACTCATCCTTCCGCATCGCATGTCCATACTGCCTGCCGCCACTTCGTCCACCCTGTAATAAATATCAAAAAATATTTGATTAGAAAAAAACACTTTTTGATAATTAATTTCAATGTTTTTTCCTCCTCCTTCCTTTTTGTATTTGATCCGATCCGATCCGATCCGAGAACTTTGTCAATGATATTCCTTATTTTTAAACCCCGATGTTAAAAGAGGTGTGTTCTGAGTTTGACATGTCTGTGTGTGTGTATCTGTGTGTATATGTATCTGTGTGTGAGTCTGTGGCATCGTAGATCCCAAACGAATAGACCGATTTAAGAGCGTTTTTTTTGTTTGAAAGGTGACTTGATCGAGAGTGTTCTTAGATATAATTCAAGAAAATCTGTTCAGCCGTTCGAACATCATCAGCTCTTTTCTAATCTTCGAAGTGATTTGCGTGTCATGGGTGTTTTAAATTTATAATTATTGAATATTTTCTCTTGAGAACAGTCTATAAGTGAGCGTTATACCCACTAGGACGTTTTCTACTGTCGTATATCCCGTGGCGTATGTCGTGTCTATAAGTTTAGAATATAATTATCTCACAGACCTCGGAAAATTACGAACAAACCATCATAATATAAGCATTTAAAATAGCACAATGAAAAAAAAAAAAACAATTTGTAACTGTACTATCTGTTCACTTTCATTTTGACACTTATTTGAGAACGAAACTATGCCAGTTTGTAAAATTGAACTTTAAAACGTGCTGTTAGAAAAATATACCTAAAGATTATCTGATATGTCTGATGGTATTTGCTAGTGTTCATAGCATAAAGTGGCCGCTTATGTAAATATTTTCATCTTATACACTTAATAAAATGTGTGTGTGTTGGTTTCAGTTACTTGGAGCGGCGTGATTTCTTGGAACGAGCAGACGTTCGCCAGTATGAAATTGAAAGAGATATGCGACAGAACCGCCGCAGCAACCGATAAAACCTTAGCAAAATACCCATGATATAGTACTCTTTGTCGTAATAATAGTAATAAAATACTGCAGTGATTCTCAATAATGCATTTTTATTGTACCTTCGTGTAAAATACAATTCTAATATTTAGAAGCTTTTAGTAACAAGCTATAATAAATGTGTTAATAAACATGAATATGTGGTTAGCATTTGCGTGTAACTTGGTAAATTACATTACGACGCGATCCCACTCAAAGAACAGGAATAAAAGTTCAGATTCAGGATCACAGAAACAAGGTTACTTCCATTATCTGAATTCTGAGGGTGTGATCCACGTTGCTAGTATTATATTTAAAGATAGGTAGGTAAGGTACGGGGCTAAGCAGTTATAAATATTAGTTAATTTCCTAACACATTGTTTAACATGTCAAGGGCGTCATATTACATGAAGGGATGACTAGACATGTCATTGTCTCACTATACCATTTACAGGCAGTGTGAACGTTTTAGTATCATTAATAATTCTAAGTATGTATTAGCATATACTTATTTGAATGTTAATTATTGTGACGTGTGTCAGCGCACTCAAACTCACTAGGTACGACATGTAGCTGCGCAGCTAGCTATGGTACACTAGCGACCTTGTAGCGCTCAGAAATTGCGTTGGTTCACTAACAGGAGTAAACAACAAGAAAACTGATTTAAAAATATGTAATGTATGATATATTCCACATGATATACCGAGAGAGACATCGACCTTGCACTGTTACGTCTATGATTGCCACTGAGTTATTATTATTAGCGTATATCTCGATGATGATTGCTCGATCTTAGCAGTAGGTAACCACAATATCATCATAAGTTCATAGGCTAGTTTTTAGGCTGCTTACTATTCTATATTAATAATATTTTTTTCTACGTGCGCGGTAGGTTGCTGCACCTCAACCCCCCGACGGAGCCGCAGCTGACGTTTACGAGGCTTCATGAAACAATTTTCTAAAGCATTTCACGAAGTATCGCTCGAGAGGAAATTACTGACGAAATTTGTACCTGTCTCGTGGATTATATGTTGTCTGTGTAATACGAAAATATAATCAGTTTCAAAGTAACAGATTTCCTAGAGATATCAACGAGCTCAACCCTTACCTAATAACTAATAACAAAACTGCTGGTTAATAATTTAATTATATTTTTTTAAACAAGCTTTTATACAAATATATAAGTTTTATCTTAGTATAGATTTGATGTTTAAAAAATACTCCTCAAGAAGAATCAATCGAGTCCAAACTCGATCGGTTTGTCTTGTTTAGTTCAGAAGTTCCTAGGGCCATCTTCCGACTCCATCATCATACCCTGGATAGATATCATGATAAATATATATATAGAGAAATTTTTCGATTAATGATTTATTACGACTTTCGTTGCGGTCTTACTCAACAACAATGCTACGATAGACTTCGATGGCATTTTATTACCAAGCCCCGTCTTCTGCCACTGTTTACAACTGGTTTAATAAGTTTGAACGTGGTCGATGCAAACTCACTGATTCTGGAGTAGGACGTCCTTCTACGGCGACTACTGAAGGTAACGTGAAGCGTGCGGCTAATGGTAGAAGCTGATAGAAGGGTGACATATCAATAGATTCGGGTAGCTTTAGGAGTTGGTATGAGTCCAGTACAAAAAGTCTTACATGAACATTCAGGCATTCAGGAAAACTTTGAACTAGATAGATAACCTCATAATTTGACGGAAGATCAAAACGGGGACGGGGACTACTTCGAAAAGCAATAAAAATATTGACAGGCTTCTACTAGAGAACTAACTAGAGATTGCTTGGCCGTCGAATTTCGAACGTTTGAATGTCTTGTTTTATTTCGATGACCACTACAAATTGAAGTGTCATTGTATAGACTTTTGTGCCATTACAGGTAAAAATATATACTGGATCCCTATAGCTTTTTGTAGCCGTTTTTGAAGTGAAAACTTCTTTAGGCACGTGTGTGTACTTTTGCTATGGGGAAAAAAGCACTGAACTCGTGACCGTCACACTAATAATACATATATAGATCCACTAGAGGGCGCTAATCTAATCATTAAGTTCTGTCAGCTCCTTATTAATTAATGTCACCAACCTGCTAATGTGACGTGTTAAGTTCGTCGTTTCGTTTAAGTTTTCACTTCTGTCGGCAGTCCCATGACTGCCTATTTTTTATTTTACAGCAAATTTTGACTGGCCTGTTGGTCTAGTGGTTAGTGACCCTGACTGCTGAGCTAGGTCTTGGGTTCGATTCCCACCCATATGTATGTATTTAGAAATTTATAAGTTGGTTTATCAGCAATCTGGTTTTATGGTAACCAGTCTCTGTGTGAGATGTGTGCAGTTATTATGATTATTATTGTTTCAGAATTGTAGCTCTCTGCACTTCTTCTACATATAAACTTTTAGTATTCCAAATTTGCTTAAAATGCGTTCAAAGAATTCTCCTCACGTATTAATATATATCTATATGAATAGAACAATTTCGTGTCACGTTGTTTGTTCGCAATGAACTCCTAAACTAATGAACCGATCTGAAATTTTGCACACTGTGTGCAGTTTGGTCCAACTTGAGAGAGAGGATAACTTTTATCTCAATTTATGGTCACAATATTTTACGATTAGCTAGAAAAGTAACATATAGATTTAATTTTTTAAATTTTAACCTAGGGATTAATAGGGACCTACTAAATATTAGAAGGCGCTAAGTTAGGATATTTTTACGCATTTTGCCTACTTGGTGGTCATTAGTAACGGTGTCATTTGAGGTGAGAATTTTTTGAGCCCTGCCAGCGTTCCTATTGTTACGGTTTTACAACAATTCCCTTAGATATTTTTGTTCTTAATTTCCGAAATGAATTAGCATATTATGCTTGTGCCTATTTGGTTTGTATTTTTGTCAATGAAATGGTCTTTTGTTAAATTGTCCTCTTTGAACTGTAGCAGCACAGTATACCTATTTATGTGGTAGTAGCTACGGTTTAACTTTGGATTCTTAATCCAAATACATTTCATAGGTATATTGTTACTTTTTAACCGACTTCAAAAAAGGAGGAGGTTCTATGTTCGCATTCGCATTGAAGTCGGTGATACTTTTTTTAAAAGATAATTACTATGTATAATAATATACTTTGATTATATAGATACCTGTTCATTATTTTTTCTTTGGATTGAGTATTGTTTTTACAATAGTGATATATTTTATACTTATTAACTCCAAGGAACTTCATTAGTTTGGACTTTAACTTCAATTGTACCGAATACGATTTCCAACACGGTGTTCCACGCGCAGTAGCACTATAAATAGGTGTACGGATCTAGCTCATCTGACGAATGATCAATGTATTATTTGCTAAATTGCTTTTGATTGGAAAAGTTGATGTTGATAATGAATTACTGAAGGTCATAGTAGAACGTCGTCTGAGTATAAAAGAAAAATCACACAAAGTGCTGCTATTCAGGCGGTTACTTAACCTTGAATGAGAATTTATGTAGGTACCTACTCCATTCAGCCTTCATGATTAGTCTATCGTTGGCATATAAGTTTTATCAAGGATCAATTCAGGGCCACCATTTCTAAAAATAAAACAATTAACAATAAAGATTTGATCTTCAGTAAAGAAATATTATTAGATGTTAAAACAACACAAACGTTTGCAAATAACAATAAGTGCCAAGGAAAACGAAAACATCACCTAGGTACGTAATAAACATCAAAATTTGCGAGTGGCAGACCTCTCACATCAATGATAAAACGTAGGTATCAAAGCACAATGTGTATTGCAAATATAGGTTCTTAATAGTAACAAACAATCTTGCAAGGCCCATTTCATCCATTCTACTCAATCACATCAATGAATGCGGCTCACAAGCGAACAATCAATTTCAATTTGAACGAGAGCGTCGTAGCAGACGTCGAACGATTTGCACACGTTGTGCTAATCAAGCACTAAACAATATTTGTCGAGGCTACAGTGTCACATAGCAGTAACATACTAGCACTAGCTTACCAGTGGCCAGTAGTGAGAATGCATTCGTGCCGCGTTCATGACCATTAATTTTGTTTGAACTAGTCAGTTTCGTTTCACTCGTGTTACACAAAACTAGTGCAAGAGTTTATTTTAGAATTGTAAGTGCAGTGTTCCATAAATGACTTTATATGGAAGATGGACGATGTTCGACGGGGGTTTGCAAGGTGTCCAGGTAATATTAAATGCTGACTCGTTCGCTAACTTAATTTAAGTGAAGTGGCATACAATTTTACAGGTATTTAAAAACTATTATGCAGTAGAGAATATTATGATATGTAATTCAAAGCCTTATGCAGTACAAAATCGTGTCAAATCACTTGTTTTAATTGTGGCAAATTGATAAGCGTCCCACTGTACTAAAAAGACTGAATAGGGCGTGTGTTCGTTGTATAGTCACTTCATAATTGATTATCCAAATATATGATGTAGGTAAGTACATATTCAAGTCTAGGTAGATGTCTTCTATGTAGGTATATACATGTATGTAGCTATGTACATATATTTACCAGAAAATATTGTCTTGAAGGTATTACAACAGAATAGGTATCGAATATGCATGTGTAAACAGCGTATTTTCTGTTTATAACTAATGTTATTACATTCACGCAACGTATTTCTAGACACTATTGTGAGCACCTGCTTCAAACTCAATACGTCTAGCAGACTCATCACGACAAATCGTTCAGATAGTCTTTTTAGATATGTATTAGACCATCTTAACGATTAGACAAACGCCGCTTTAATTAAAATTGTGTCTCAAACTGTGAAGTTTGAGTGATGACAATGAAAAGTGCGTAACCTTCGCTTATCAATTTACTTTTCTTTTAATTGTACGATTAGATACTTTTACTACTGTTACTTTAGTTTTTGCACGCGGCTCGATCGCGTTAAGGTAGATTTTGTCAAAATTCAGGTATTCCGCTTTAACAGTAAGTACGTAAACAGTTAGTAAAACTCACAGTAGTTTAAATTTAGATATCGCCGTCCTAAGTCTCAGAATATTGGGTAATATTCTTTACGTGTGCAATACAGCTACCCTTAGCACAGAATACATAATAGTACCAGTACCTTTAGCTAATATTCCTTATCTTAAAGTAAAAAAGTTTTACGTTCTAGGCAAAGTACTCTATAAGTAAGTATGTAAGTCTGGTAAGTGAGATAGAGGCAAAATGTGAGTTTTATTTTGTTTGGCCGCCTCTTCCTTCTTTCCTCTACCCGCGGTCAGTTTCCTCAATAAGTAAGGCAATTTCTTCGCTGGTAAGCATCGTCATTAGTCAGGCCTATCTCGTGTCCCTTTAGACATTTGTCATCTAGATAGATTAATGACCCTCTCTTATATTTATCCCAAAGTTCCCAAATCCGCATTTACCTTTTATACATATGAATATAAATAAAATGCTGCTGTTAAAAATTACATGACTTAAGATTAGCTAAACTGATGGTCCTAATTTTTTAATGTTTGTAATAATTCGAATAAATTATAGACAAAAAAATTGTTACACTTTCAAAGACTTAATATGTTTTTTAATTTTTCGCAATACACATTCTAATTTGAATAGGACAACGTTATTCACGTCAGCTAATAGATAGGAACAAATAAAAACCAGGTCCTCGTAGTATGACCAAAGTATTCCAACGTTTTCTTTATAAATTACTAACAAAAATTACGTCATTCCATCCCCACACAAGTCTATCCCCACCTTGCACAAGAGATCAGTGATCAGATCCCACATGACATTTGAGAGATCATATGACATAATTTATTATGTGATAGGTGTGCAAGTGCGTGGTAACGAATACTAAGTTCATAGCAGTCACAACTTTTTAGTTTAGCTCAGTTGTGACGTTTAAGTTTTGCAGTCGTTTCAAATCACTATATGTCTTTCCACATCCAACCACCATCCAATCCTATCTAATTCCAACCACACCTCTCTCTTTATCTACATCTTTAAAACCCTCGACGCATACGTGTGCAAGCGGGTTTTTATTGGAGAGCCCATTCAATGCGACGGCTCTTGACGGTTTTAGTTAAAATTCTGTTCAGAACCGACTACCTTTCAGAAGATAATTAGGTTATTTAACGTGTGAAGGCATTTGCTTTTGACTTATAACATCATTGCACCTATGTCATATCAGCTAGTACTTCGCTACCCGTATGTAGTACAAAAGTGAATTCAGAGAATTTTACAAGTAGAACTTACGATTTGTAAACACGTTTTAGTCACTGCTCAGTGCTCCCATAGGTTTAGTAGCTAATGTTTATATATATGCTAATGTTTATATAACTTCACTTATACATATAATTGACCAGTATCTTTTCTTACTGTTACTTGATGTTAAGTGATTAGATTTTTAACATAATGAAGAAACGATAGTACCACGTCTTGTTAATGGAAAACAAAAAGGAAACGAAAGAAAGGAAAATACATTTTTACTGATAACAATGTTATTTGAATCTTTCGAATCACAAGAAAGTGAGAAAATTTTTACAGCGGAAAATTTATGGATGTATATAAAATGTTAGAATACTTGTAAAGTGCGACCCACGTTACTGTCAGTACACACTACACTACGCACGTTACTAGTATTAAAAAAAATATATAGTATATGTACGGACGCCTACCTAGAGAGCCCAGAAAGCATGATGAAGTGGTAAACAAAGCATTGCGTGAAAATGTGTTGGCATTTCTGAGGCATATCTCTCGAGTCTGAAGGGTATTGGAGAAACGACAAATAGTTTAGATATCTAATTAAACCTATTGCTAATTTCGTTAACTTGTTGACTCAGTGATGTGAAAAAGAACCTTTAAGAATTTGAACTTTGGCACCATATCACAGTGCAAAAATAATACCCTCTCAAAACATTTAACAGTTACTTATCTACCTCCCACAACGGGGCAGCGAGGAGTCATATTAACGGATATCTAGTATAAATAATGACGTAATCTGGAACAGTGAACGTGAAAGGAAAAGTGGGCGAACTGTCGATTACCTATACAGCCTCGAGCTGCGCCTACGCTTATTCACTCCTAGTGCTTTGCACCCTTCCAAAAATATTACAATATTTATGATAAAAAATTATATTATTATATAGGATTATTTAATTTTCTTTGTATGTCTTTTGATTCCTTTCAAGACATTATAATGCCTGCTTTGATTATTTCACTATCAAAGGCTGCCTGTTCATAGTGTATAAAAATATTTTTGTAAGTCGAGTTATTCCATCGGTTGCAACAGGCCTATATATATATGTTACAGTTTCTATATGGATTTGTATACAGAAACGGGAGATGCATTGCTGAAGTGTGTTAATTAAAATTGAAAAATGAACGAGTGCAGCTCCATAATTGCTTGCGTTGTTCCTGTAAATGAACGTTTTAAAACAACGGAGCTATTGTTGTCCAAGTACCATAATATTTGCTCAGGTGTGCGCTATTCGAGGCGAGACCCGTACCAATGAATGAGCCACGAGCCCACGACTATGATAGTGGTGCGAAGTGCGCATGTGTACTCGCGCTCGATAACCGCACTACGCCCGTGTCCGCTGCACGTGTTCATGTGATCAGCCGCAAGGATTCTGTGCGTACCGACCGAGGGACTGAGATGAAAGAGGCTGTGCCGCTACCCTATCCATACAACCGCGAGCCTATCGCCGAACGGATCGCGAGCTCTTCGGCACTCGGGCGCGGGGTGAGCTGTGCTCGTGAACGATGCGCGCGACGGCCGGTGGCGGCGCGCCAGTCGCACACTCGCGCCTGACGGGGTAGGCGCCAGTCTGCTGTGTTGAATTTAATCGCGATTTTTAACACTGCTGTTGCCTGATTATACATATACATCGAATTTGTTAATTTTTTTTAAGTGCGCCTGTACACTAACTTTGCGCCTGTACATTCAGAATGAGGATTTAATGGTGCTGTGTGTAATCGGTTCCGAAAGAAAAAGCTGCGGTGCTGGAATCTAATAAACTTGTGGAAAATCGCTTTATTGGGAAAGTGTTTTTCTTGTTTGTGCTCGGCGTCGGTGAGACCGACAGCGGGCGGGTGTGCGGCCCTTGTGGCGGGTCGGTGGATGGTGGCGTGCGGGCGGGCGCCGGGGTGCGGCCGGCGCCGCTAGCAAAATGTCGATACCCCTGGGCCGGGAGACTGTGCTCCCCACGCAGGTGAGTCCTCGTCTTCATCACTTATCGTTGCGTTTCTTACGTACACGATCTTCTGCGTGCTGTGTACTATATGAATGGTATCATAAGCAATTTACTTACATATTAACTTAATTAACGTAACATAATATTATTTAAAAGTTCAGGCGTAGTTGGACTTTAAAATTATAAAGTCTGTTTTTCACGGCTCTTACTTGTTTTATCAAAATCTTTTTATTGATCTAAACATTATTAAGTGAGTATCTACAAGTTATACTAACTTCGCTCTGTATTCAAGTAGGTATATCTATCTACTTGACATCGTAAAATAAACTTTATCTTCAAGGCCTTGTGCCTTAATTTAATAAAAATTTGGCATTTGATTAACGATTTAATTTATAGAATAATATAGATTAATTAGATATGTCGACATTGTGAATTCTCAGTTCTGATAAGGCTTGATAAGTGTTAGGTTGGTTTCGTAGTGCGTAATACGTATACGTGTTGACAGATCACGATGAACGATTGTCTGTTATCTATCAGCTACTAATGGTTTACTGAAATAAAATTTACGTAAGACTACTTACGTGTCTAGACATAGAAATAGGCCTCGAAGTAACGAAAGAAGTTACTTGATACCTATTTGTGGTTATAGCATATTGAATCGAGTGATTAGTTAGTAGATAGATTAGTTAGTTAGGTTAAGGACAATCAAGATTATCATTCTTGAATTAGGTGTTGATTAAATTATTGCTTATTTAGTGCTTATACTTATATTGCTTTATAATATTTCGTGTTTTTTGCAAAGATCATCCTAGACTTTAGGTTAAGTTTATCTAAGAGAAAACAGTTAAAACGTTGTTCTTAAGTTAACTCTACCTAAGTAGTGTAAGTTCTAGCTTATTGTCTTTTAATTTTTGTTAGATCAATCGTTTTCCAAAATTTAAAATAACAAAATCAAAAAACAAAAAACAATCCAAGTGGGGGACCAGTCTTAGTGGAAGTCTCTAAGAGAGACTCTCATTCAACCGTGGACGTTATATGGATTATGGATTGATGACGAGATGATGATGTTGATGAAAAAACTGTTTTTTTTAATAATTAACTAAAAGTAAATTATAAAAAATCTATCACAATTTTTTTTACATCTATGTGATATTATTTGACTACCGTCATCCCAATCTAATTATAATGTCTTAGTAGGTATAACTGAACTCAATATTTTAGGTTTATACTTGGCTACATTAAGCACTGTCAGATACTATCTTCTGCCCACGGATTCACTCGCGTAAAATTGATTTTTCTAACCCTCGGGAATAGTTTTTTTTTCTGGCATCTGGAAAAGGACATTTTCCTGTAGGTACGTCTGTACTATCACAACTTGTATGCAAAATGTCGTGATGATGGGTTGAGAAGTTAAGGCACGTAAATGTAACAAACAAACTCACTTCTGGAGTTATAATATTAGTTAGAATTACGGGTAATATTTATAAATGTATCACTTAAATAGCTATCCATAGGAGCGCCAGGCATACTGACTGAAAAGTCCACACAGTTGATGTGGGTTCGAATCCGAACTCACGACTGCTATACTGTCGAGAAACAATAAAGTCACGAGAATTTTACATTGCCGATTTGTTACCGTTATACATATATGTAAAACCATACTAAAAAAAAAAATTGTTACTTAAATTTTATATTATTTACGGCCAGTGCAACCTGGTCGAAACGTCAGGCAATTCAGAGGTATACCGTATCGTGATCGCGCTAATTCCCGTGTAAATACATAATCATATGAAATTGAATTGTTTATGAATTCGAATCACATATAAGATGTCTATGTTGGTACCATACTAGAATAAAGAAATGAATACATCCAGAAATAAATAGTCATCAAGGTTTTTGTATCTATCTATAGTTTAATATTGCAAAAAAAGTTACCAAAAACACAGACAGGAGCAGACACGAACTTATGTGCACAAAATATATAAAAGTTATGTTCATGATTCGTGACGCTTATTAAATGGCACCACTTTCTTAATTACGTGTATATTCATATTATATATTACCTTAGAGTTACAAGAGTATTTCAACATGTCTGGACGGTCTCGGGCAACTCAGCTAGTCATAGTAACGTTTTGACATGTAGTTGTCAACGGTACGAGTCACGTTTCAATCAATTAAATACATTATTCACATAATCGAACCTTATATCGAATAAAATCTTAAATCTTCACTTACAAGAACTCTGCGAACTTGAATGCCATATAAACTTAAGTTATAACTTTAAAGAAACGAGTGTGTGCAAATCCTAACGGTATTTCCAGCAAGCTCTAATCGTAAACTTGTTGGTGACAGTTAGCAGAATTTGGCTCAAGGTGTATAGATGTAGCACAAATAGGTACCACATGGCATGACGCCACGATCACACTTGACCTAACTTGATTATTGTCGTACTTAGTGTCTAATGAAGTAAGTAATGATATACAAAACAGGTCGTTTATGTTTACGCTTTGATTAAGTTATTTGAAATATTTTAATTACTACATTTCTATTTCTTACTACATTTCAGCTAGAATTAAGTAATTGTTGGGGCTTATACAGCACTAGTTACACAGGCTAAACTCATAGAAATCATTACATAACTATTTTTTTTAATCACGTTTTATTGTTTGCATCGTGATTCGTGGCATCATAAATCCTAGAAAAACCCAAACATTTATGGTCGATGCGCATTCCTGAACAGACTGCAACATAGATAATAATCCACTACAGCCTGAGGAATTCTAGTTGGATTTACAAATTTTTGCAAGGCAATTCATTCATATTTTTGACCGACTTAAAAAAAGGAGATTCTCAATTCGTCGGAATCTTTTTTTTTATGTATGTTCACCGATTACTCGAAGACGCCTGAAACAATTTGGAAAATTCTTTTTTGTTTCAAAGTATACTTCACTTTGGTCCCATTTAAATTTTATCGAAATCAATCGAGTGGTTTTTGAAAAATCAACAAATATCTAAAAATTGTATACGTCGGTGATATTTTCGTAAAATACAATTTATCATGATTGAGGCACATTGAAGTCGGGGATACTCTTTTTTTTAAAAGATAATTATTTGACAAACTTAGTACGGCGATAAAGAATGTAATATGTAATGCTATATCTAAATGACCTTCCGAATATTTATAACATTCCGTAAATTGTAGTGTTTCATTTAGTTTAACTTAATGTACTGATTTTATTAGTTGTATTATTTTATATTATTTTATTTTATAGCGTAATAGCGTAAGCGATTTGGTGTACCTTAACTGTTATTAGCTTATATTGTTTTATTTGCAATAAATAAATGAAAGCGTATTCATTTATCGTTTAATTGTTACATTGGCCGTGAAAATTATGGGATCGATTGCAGTCTGAGGTAAATTGTGTCTCTTTTTGTAAAAGTTATTAAGGTTCCATTAGTACCATAATATATGACATTTACGCGCCACTGCGTAAATGTTTTTAAAAATACTATTCCCAAAAAAAATTATCCACCAGGTTAGCAAATAAATGCAAGCAGTCATGTTCGTAATTACACACTGTTGTTAAAAATGTATGTTAATTAATTTTCTAAAAAAACACAATTCAAAAGTTAGTTTTGGTAGAGCGTCTCAACCAAACACTTAGAATTTTATTTACAATAAAATTGATGCTCGGCATGTTTAAGTTTAGTACTGTTAATATATTTATATAGTATTAATAATAAACATAATTAGTACGTTAATTTTGTCAAAGACTGCACATGAATATCTGATATGTAGTTTGGTCATATATCTATATTATAGTAGCTGCGCTGCGCCCTGCGGTATCACCCGCATAAGTCCCGATGCCGTTGGAATATCGGGATTAAAAGCCTTAATGTTAATTCAGGTCTCCAGCTATCTACATACCAAGTTTCATTGCAATCGGTTCAGTAGTTTTGCGTGAAATAGCAAGAAACATCTATACATCCTCACAAACTTTCACGTTTTTAATATTAATTAAGTAGGATGATATTAAGCTTATCCAGGTCTTACCTCTACCTCGTATCTAAACTAGATATTTTTAATATTTATTATAGTATTTGTGTGTTTAGTATACTTATCGTATACATAGATGATTTGTTAAGTAATAGTAATGGTAATAGTCCGTATTTCGAACCTGCGCCAGGTTCGTGCGGTACAAAGTTCAAGGCTGTATTGATCCATCAGCCAGGGTGCAAGGTTGTCGGCTATTTCCAACATTATTTTCACATTTCTTAACTACAGGCGGTACTAGGAAACGTGCTTGGTCACGTTTGGTTCTATTTTAAGCATAGCAATATTCCGTTATCGTTATATAAGTTAGGTAATTTCAAATAAGTATTAAGTTTACCTACGTGTGGTATTATTATTAATATGTACCTGCAATATAAACATAGTAATCGCCTTCGATTGTACATATCTTTTCTGTCCCATCAACAAAGGTGTCATTAGTGCTATTCTCTGTGTTCATTTAAGGGAGCGTTTATCTAACACCCTGTTTATTGGAAATAATAGGAGGTAAGTTTTAAGTTTTAGATTAGTTTAACAAAAACGAAATGAGAATCTTTAAAAACATTTGTTTAAATGTAGTTCGATTTATATACTTTTAAGTGACAAATAATTAATACTGGCCTAATGCATAATTTCATTTGAAAATCTTAACATTGGCTGATGCCAGTACTGATAATGTTCCCTTTGTCTTTTTTATGTGAATATATCTCTTAATATAAAATCTAAGAGCTCAAGATCTTGTTTGGTTTAACTCGTAAATCTCAAGTCCTAACTAATTCATTCAGACTGTCTATTTAGTGTCAATCTAATTGAATGTAAAATTTTCTTTAATTTTTTGTCGTGAATAGACCGTTTATTGAAAAAGTAAAAGGCTGTATATTATCATGCAACCACTCAGCTTAGCAAGATCCATAACATTTAAAGCTTGGGTTATTTTTACTGAAATAGTATCTAGAGTTCTAATTTAAAGAGTATTGTTTTTTTTTAATACGCAATTCTAATTGACAAGTCCTTACATGGACATTACACACGAAGAGCTACATTTTCCAAACGTGTGCTCTTTCATAAAACTGGTTGATCTATATATAAACAGAAACGGTTATCATGACAACACGCAAAGGGAACGCCTAGTAAAAATATCTGATAGCATTAGTGGATAAGTAAAAATGTTTTAATTTAAGTTTACATAAACTAATTAATTATTATTATTATACAAACATTAGTTTGTCTGAACTTTCGAGACTTACGTGCAACAACAAGTGTCTATGGTTCTCAGTAATGAGTTTATCAAAGGCCAATCGGAAAGGAGATAATTACTGTCATTAATATATAGCAGGTATGTAGTATATACTTTTTATTAAAGCGGAGTTCTACTTTTTTATTTCATTTAATAATATTGTAATAATTTCTAATAGTATTCTAATACAGTTTCAGTGTTTTAAAAAATCTTTCGCTTCTGTCTCAGTCACTTTTTCGTGTACATGATAATGTGCTATTTACATGTGCCTATAAATCAAAATATTCTCAAAAAATAAATATCATATAACTGAAGAAGTAAAATTCCATACGTATAAGCCTTGTGCCAGAGAGTAAAACTGTACATTAGTAGATAAAATAAGGTTCACAAGATACAAAAGACGATCTGTTGGCTCTGTTGCCCTCTTAACGCCTTTATGCGAAAGGTTTTGAAGTGAGATTTAGGTACTTGAACTCAACCAAGTCTGTATGAGAGGTCTAAATATCTGTATGACGATAGAAATTCGTTAGGTAGGTATATAAGAACAGAAATAAATTGGAGGACTGCTGAGAAAGCCGTTAGATTAAGTATGTGGAGAAGTTTAAGTTATATTAATTTATATATTGTTCTTTCCTCTGAAAAGATTCTAGGGGTGAGCTGTTAGCCAGAATCTTGGTTCCCTATTTGTGTCGCAATATATGTATGTACATACTAGACTAGCGCACGCCCGCGGCTATACTATATATAGTATATGGTTTTTTTATTATGACAAATACCTACTACTTGTCTGTGATTTCGGCCGTGATTTCTAGACTTCACAGATGTGTCTCCGCTATTACCTTGTAAATAATAATGTGAATAGTATCTTTAAGGTTTATGTTTCCCACTCTATGGAATATGTCTGTATTTCAACCAGACGAAGAGTGTCAGAGCTATCCATTACAATAGACGAACCATCGAACTGTAATTCCGAGTACAACTATTTCTAATTATTGCTCAGTCATGAATGTCATGATCCATCGAGCTTCTACTTCCATTTTAAGCTTCGACTCCTAGTCGGCAGCGGGGTACTGCAAGTTTTGCAAGACCTTTTGAATGATGTAGACTAAAACGGCTTGCTGGCTGTGCTTAACTTTTAACTATCTATTATGTAAAAAACTACAGTATTTACCTTGATTCTATGCTTGTAACCCCTGGTTTTGGCAAAAAGGTCGACAGAAATTTCAACACATTACAGAGATACATTACTGCCATCACAGTGTATTTTTTTTATCTTTAGTATCGTAAGTAATTTTTTATTTATTTAAACCGTCCAAACCACTGATTTGAATAGGTGCTCTAAAGTTTTAATCATATTAGTTGTAATTTTAGTAAAAAATACATAATATTCCTTGAGTTTTAAAGCGTTTTGTAGTCACATGATATATTGGAGTGAAAAAGGCAGCTATTAAAAAAGAAAACTACAAGTGCGAGTCGGACTCGCGCACCGAGGGTTCCGTAAAATCCTTAAATATTTTCCTTTATCTGTGCTATAAGACGTTGCTTCGTACCAAATTTCAAGATTCTGAGTTTACGGGAAGTACCCTGTAGGTTTTGATTCCCTTGCGAGTGTCGAAAATTTGGGGAAATTTGCAACATAAACGGTTGTATCTTTTGATTCCGTTGGCTTAAATGTTTGATTTTTTCATAGCTCCAAGGGACAGTAGACCTGAGTATTTGATATCAATTCCAGCTTGATACCTCCACGAGTTCCTGAGGAAAAGGGACTTGACAGACAGAAAAACGGACGGACGGACAACAAAGTGATAATATAAGGGTTCCGTTTTTTCCTTTAGGGTACGGAAGCCTAAAAAACTTTAGTTATGCAGGATAGCTAAATATATTTTTTCTAGAAGAAAATCTGACTGATTATTTCTCAGGGCCTTTGTAAACAAGCACGAATTTCACGAAAATACAAGTACCTAAAGCATTTTTTTATAAATAAACTATTCAGATTCTTGTGGTTCTTCTATTGCAAAACCTTCACGATATCTCAGATGTAAAACCAGATACTTTGTACACAAAGATGTCGGTAATCGCTATGAATCATTATGTAAATAAGGTCACATAGAACGGACCTCGTACTTTGTAGTAGTCAGTTCGATGTCCGTCTAGGTACAACTCGCACGGTTGTAATATGACTCATCGTTTCTGCGAAGAAGCGGCGATTATCTGTATGCCTTACCTTTATGTCTTCTCAATGACGAATCAGATAGCCAACCTAATTTGATATTTATTAGTTAGTTGCCAATAAAATACTGTTGCATCGTTAGATTTCAGAACGTTAAATTTTCATTTACTGAACAGTATTTTTAGGTATTAGAAAAATTTATATTCCTAATATTTAGTTACTTTATTACACAGCGCTAAGTAGACCTAAATGAGCATAGCTTATACTACGAGTTCTAGAACGGGAATATTATATACATTTTTAGATGTATATGTATATGATGAATAAACATAAACTGTATCAAAATATAGTAAACTAGCAGCGCCCAGCGGTTTCCCGATCCCGTGGGAATATCGGGATAAAAGTAGCCTATATGTTAATCCAGGTCTTCAGTTATCTACATACCAAGTTTCATAGCAATCGGTTCAGTAGTTTTGGCGTGAAAGAGTAACAAACATCCATACATCCATACTCACAAACTTTCACGTTTATAATACTAGCAGGGCCTCACGGTTTCACCCGCATAAGTCCCGAACCCCTGGGAATATCGGGATAAAAGTAGCCTATATGATAATCCAGGTCTCCAGCTATCTACATACCAAGTTTTATCGCAATCGGTTCAGTAGTTTTGGCGTGAAAGAGTTACAAACATCCATTCATCCATCCAAACTTTCACATTTATAATATTAGTGGGATTAGTAGGATATTGTAAAATATCGAAATTCAAATTGCGCCATCTGTGAAAATTACCCTAACATATACATGGATAATCACCTAGTACACAACCAATATCAAATTACAATAGTATCCCGCTGAATCTGCAGATGGCCTAAAAATAAAACAAATCAACTCGCGATCAGCATTTTTCGTTGCACTAACACTTTTTTCCGGCTAGGTCCTAACCGCCGAGCGTCTGAAATGCAACTTGCGACAAGGAACTTCATTCCAAATACTCGTACACTCTATACATAGATACCCCCAGACCCAGACTAATTCATTTATAAATAATTTACACTGACCTGGAATCGAACCCGCGTCCCAATACGATGATATTCAAGTTGTTGTTCCCTATTTTTAGTTTAAAACTCTCAACCTTACATCATTTATAATGTCAATGATCTAAGCTCTCAACACTGACCAACGACATAACTCGCGCGTCAACGCTTTATAGTTTGACCACAGATAAGATTTGACGATCGCTATTATTAGCTACCTATATCCTACAGGTATATCATCACAACCATGTTTGAATCTACTTTCTTCACTGGTAACTTTAAAGGCGTTTTTAGGTTAACTTTTTAGGTTTATTCGTGTTACATAATTAACAAGGAACTAGTTACAGTTTGGAGTAAAGACCTTTACGAGGATAATAAAAAGTTTATGTAGGATAATTCTTTGTTTATTGTGGTATTGTGCTTGTTTTGCGGTGTTCTCTAAAAGGTATGAGAAGAGTGGGACATAAAGTAAGCTCTGAAACGCAAGAGGTGCGCTGTAAAAAATGACATATTTGCCTTTACTTTTATGGAATTCGTTTTTACTTTGCATTTTGAATGTTTCTTGTTGTTTGTGTTTTTTCTAAGACAATATCATAACTAGTCAGAAAATTTTATTTCGCTAAGATAATCGGAGTATACTGCGACCATCTATGAATTACACAAATAAAATTATTGGCGTATTTTGAAATCCAACGCATAATATTTTTATTGTTAGTACTGGATAGAATGCCTTTATATAAATTTGTTTTCTCAACAAAAATTCTAAATCCATCCCCAGGACAGTCCGTGTCCCAGTTATTTCCTAAATGTATCAAAAACTATCTAGCCGTTTAAAGGTAACAAACAGACAACTTGAACTTTCACATTTATTTAATTTTAGTTTGGATAGCAAAAATATTTTGATTTACAGATTCAGATGATTTCGAAATACAGTAAATTAAAGGTTGTGAAGTTAGAACAATGAAGCTACAGACTGATGTTTTAAATTATAATTCATTTTTTTTAATTACTGTGTTAGCGAAACAAGGACACGATCCACATAATAAGATATGGTTACCGCTGCTTATAAACACGTACAACAACTATGGTGTCATTCCCACGGTTGGTAAATAAATACAAATTTTCAGGATTTCCCCATTAGAACCAGCTGAAAACAACACTAGTCGTACTGGTTAATACCTGGTCTTCTGTATCGTGAAGATACTCCAAACGAAACTCTATGCTATAGCAGTATAGATTGATTAAGTAGATATGGATATTCTGTAATCTCATTAATATTATAAATGTGAAAGTTTGGATGGATGGATTGATGGATAGATGTTTGTTACCTTTTCACGCCAAAACTATTGAACCGATTGCGATAAAACTTAGTATGTAGATAACTGGAGACCTGGATTAACATATAGGCTACTTTTTATCCCAATATTCCTACGGGATCGGGACTTACGCGGGTGAAACCGCAGGGCGCTGCTAGTAGAATATACGAAGGACTTCAAAGATTTAATTTAATTCGTGCAAACAAATATCCATATCCAGGGTAACTAATTTCGTCTTTACTCATCTTGAAATATTATAACATACGTTCTAGTTAAATTACGCATATACTACAGGCGGAAATTATGCTTTGGAACTCAACGAAGGTAGTATAAACAATTATTGAATGTGGTGGTTTACAGTAACGCTGTATGTAATGTAGCTTGTGCAGTAGCGCACTGGGGTTTAAATACATATCTTAAAAGACTATTCAGGATAATGAATATATATAAAAATGAAGCCAATAACTGGTCACCTTCCTTTACGGTTGCCCTAAATGGCTAGGTGCGTTGCTATACCGCCAACGCAATAAAATGAATCACAATATAGCGATGGCATAAAATTCCAATTTTGTTTCAAGTTTTGCAATTGACACATAAGGGGAGGTTCTGAGAAAGGGTGAGACATAACGGTGTACCGTACAGCCTTGTCACGTTGCCTTATGTATTGCATTTTGAGTTGACCGGATTGTAGTTAGGATTTACCATGCGGTTGAGTACGTCATTGAAGAGTGTGACAGTGTATGCCCCTTTTCCGCTAACCGCCTTTCCTGCCTACCTTGGACCTCTACCTCCAGCCACCATTTTAACGCCAAAACGGGTATTGCAACGCCACTTACCATTAAATTCAACCTGGTCAGCTATTGGATAAATGTTTGACCACTTAGAAAGTAATGTCTTACATGATGTGTGCATTTGGGGATCTGTGTGATAAGGACCCAAGAACCTTCTTCTAAATTTTATTTAATTTTAAATAAAACAAGAAACAACGCTACGCTAGAAGGTAACACATGATGCGGACAACATATAACTTTACATATGCTCATATAGTGAATTCACTCGAGTACCAACTAGTAAAAAAAAGACAAAGTACAGCAGTTATATACTGCTGATCGCGTATCGCGTAGGAAAGTTCTCACGCTGGTTCACGAAATGATCACCTTGAATTATCCTTTCTTGGAGGATCCTTCACTCGTTTTTATGTGCGTCACTGTGAATATACAAAGTATCATGGTATGCCGAACCTATCTCTGGTACCGTCTCACTAAGCTATAATCCACAGTGTTATAATCTCAGTCCGGTTCATCAGGTCCCAGTTATAATCTCGTGAAGTTCTGCACAAGTCGACCAGATGATGTTTCCGCATCCTTAGCGTTCATCACCTCCTCGCAAAACGAGGTGGTCGAAGCCCACAAATTCAGTCTTCTGCGGACCAGGGCCAGAAGTAAATCTCATACTGTATCCATCGATTACAGTCACGAGGTACTTCGTTTACGGTATTCTTTCACTCAAATCAAATCTGCCCACTTTCGTCTCTCCTCACAGTGTGTGCAAATTTTCGCCTACAGCAAAAGCATTTTAAACGCAAAGGTAAACGCGTTTATAAAAAGCAAGACCTCAAGAGAATTTAACGAATGTTTTGTATTATTTTTGACAATTATTATGTCTAGACGGCGTTAAGGAAGGCATAGGTAGTATCTCTGAGCATACGTTGTCTTTTTGCTAACTAGGTTATCCTGCGGCTTTATCCTTATCGCAAGTACATTGTCTGCATCTTAGCTGCCCCTATTACGATAATGGATCCTGTAAACGTAGTGGACATAGGTACACTTCGGTTAAGCAATCACAATGGACAGCGGCTACTCAATATGGTAATTATTGCAGTAATATGACTCCAATACAAGGTTTACGAATGCATGCTACTGAATATGCATTCTTAGGCTTATGAGCATGTTTACTTAACTAAAGGAATAACAACTTGTCGGAACTAAAATTCCATAGTCATTAAATGTGTTTGTAAAAAATATAGGAATGTTCATAGAAACAAATAGCTTGCAAATTGCGAAGAAATGTTTATTTTTGGAAGCTGAATTTTCTCCATGCTGTATAATAATTTGCGGCGAACTTGATTGACTAATTTGATAGTGACAATTAAAAAAATAAACCAAATTTAGTTTGTCAATGGTAAGAATGTACATGAATTGTATTACGTACCGTTGAAACATCGCTATTAATACAAGTGACTAATACCTTTCTGACTGCGGCCTTATTTCGGTTGCAGTACAATATATCGAATGCGTTCACTCCATACATTTTAACTCTACAATGCACGCTTATCTCGTTCGATTGGTAGATATGCACACTTTGTACGGTTCCTTTATCGATGCTGATAATGTTCCGATAAAACGATATCGCGGCGTTGTTATGGTACTGGAACATTTAGTTCTGTCATACGTATATCTTGCTCAATATTTAAACTTATAATATAATATAATGTAATTTAAGAAAGTGCATTATTAATTAGTGTGCTTTCTTAATTTTTGTATAGTACGCACTTAATAATAAATAAACACACGTTACAAAATATCTGAATGTAAACTGGCTTTAATGTCACACATATAATTTTGTAATAGTTTATCGCAAACCGGCTTCATAATAATTTTTATGCTGATCATGGCTACTTATTATTTAATATGGATTTCTTGGTTACGTATACTTATACGTTTCTCCAGTATGCATTCCTTAAGAGAACGTACTTTTTTATTAAAAAGCCGGTTGACGAAAGGGGAAAAAATCAAAAGCGTTCAAATTACAATTACTATACGGATATCGCGTGCGTGATTTCGCAGAACCGTTCCTTAAATAACCAGGACGGGACGAGTATTCGGCCAGCTTCTTGCGTTGCGTCCTCGGCGGCGTCCTTTGGACCACGCTGGGAATGTTCCCAACACCCTTATTAGGCTACATAATAACCTATCGCGCCTGTCTCTCCTCAAGCTTCGATTGTTCGACCCAGTTTGGAAAGAGCGAACATTTTTGGAGGCTATATAAATGTTTTATGTTTTTGTTGAATGATGCCCGATAATCTCCAAGAATTTTAGTATTGCGCTGATCCTGTAAGCTGGTTTTTGACGCTCATAATTGTGATAATTCCCTCATAAATAGTGTAGCATTGGACCTCCTTCGATGCAGAGCGATACCTCTTTCAAGGCAAAAAGGTCCTGGCTGGTAGCACCAAGTTCGAATGAAGTTCTAGTGTTCTATGCTTTGAGTTTATATAATTTGAAATTAGGACAGAAGACTTGCGTCGCAGACAGCAGTGAGGGCGGTCTACCTATGAAGCCTCGAGACATCGATGAAGCAAAAACAAAGTGATAATATTTATACAGTGTTGTAATTATCAGTTATCAATACAATTAGCTTAGCTTAACAGTCTTTTCAATTGTGTTCCTCAAAATCACATCCCTTTCTCTTAACCTCTTGCGCAAAGCGGGAAGGCTTAGTGCTGATTCATCAAATGTTTTTTATTCCAATGTTCAATTAAAAGTAAAATTTATAAACAAGACCGGGTATCGGCCACGTTAGTGTTCGTTTTCTGATGCCGTCAAATGGTCGTCTTACGAAATGTTGTTTAGAAACTGTATAATATTTATTTATTTATCAAAAACAAACAGTTATACACTAATCTTAGTTAAGACAATACAATTAATACCTCATATAACTAAACTCGAGAGAAAAGGGAAACCCTCATATTAAATAATTCAAACAATGAAGATATCTATAGGTACTATATATAGAACAGATTATCTAGTGCTAAAAGTTGTTTAGATTTTGTCACAAAAGTCACAAGCTTGTCAAATAGGGTATGTTTATCATATGTTTAATCAGGAGCGATCTTTGCAGCTTCTTGCGACTTTATAACAAGTGTAACACTTGTTAACCAGTGCCATGACATTTAAATGAATTTAAGCTCGTGCGTGTAGTACGTGAACAATTTAGGGTCTGAGCCTAAAATACCTGACCGAGACTGTCGCAAGTCGGCGTAGCTCGTCGGCCGCCAGCGCCATATAAGGTGGCCGTACGTCGAGGCCGGCCGCTACAGCCCTCTACCGTGGCACTCCGGCCACCTCGTCTACTGAACAATGATCGAGGGCTTGAGGACGTTCTCAACGACCAACAACCCATTAAATCGTTCACCTTTCAACTTCGAATTGGCGAATCAAGAGCCCATAATTTGTACAACAATTACAATGGACCGAGATATAATCTCCATCTTAATTGTAGGGCACTAAGAAGACTAATTACGATGTTTGCTTTAAACAAGAATACTGTTACCCAACAGTTTATTTATCACAGATTTAATTAGGTTATTTGGGAAAAACATCGTATATGTCATTGGCACTGATTCATATCGTTTAGGTACAAGTTGGTACATATTGGCCTGAGAGATGGTAAACGACAAACTTGTGCAGATAAGACACGCAGCGTAAACCGGAGCAAATACTCGGTAAAACAACGTAATCAGACGGTAGCCTCCGGCAACCAGGTCGTCTCGCCGCCCGACTTAATCTAATGTCAACTTAATAGCTTCCAGCACTTAGCCTCCCAATATTATTGCACACCAGCTGCAATAATATTGGGAGTTAATACAGGCACTTGCCTGTATTTTGTAATTGCCACTTGGCAATTGCACACGAGTCGAATTTCATTCCGTTAGAGTACGTGTTATCGTCTTATTCGAGAACTCAAGCAAAACCTTATTCAGATAAAAGTTATGAGTTTTCCTTCCGTAGGTTTCAGGGGATTATTTACTCTACCTAGTGACACTTTTATATAATTGGTCGGCCTTTGGGGCTAAGTGAGAGTTCTTAGTTTATTTTAATTATTATATAAATATACTATTAATTGTGCCACGCTGATTGTTTACTAAATATAATATGTATGTCTAAAGATTGGTGAGTTTTCGAATTTCAAATGTTTGTAAACGACCTCTTCATGTTTATTTCAACTTATACCGATGTTTGAGAAAGGTGTGGTCAAATTTTAGGAACGTTATGTGTAGCCGACAAAATGTTGAATTGGGTTCTCTTACGAAATATAAGCTTTATCAGTCAATTTGTCAGTTTCGAAGTAAGATTTCAGTATTAAAAAAACCAGGCCCGCAGCAGGCCCGCATAGGTAGATTTCGTGTTTTTAATTTTTTTTTTAAATATCAGACCCAGACCTCCCATTGGGGGAATATCCCCCATTCACGAACTTAACTTTCATTTTTGCCCTGTTGATTTGTCGTCCAAGTTTGAAAGCAATCGGTGCATAATTTGCGACCTCTATCGTACCTATAAAATTGAGTAGATACATATGGATATAAACTTTTTAACTGTCGGTTGTTTTGGGGTCTAGAGATCATAACTAGACCTCCTGTGAAGAAATTTTTGGCAAACTCGACAACTGGTACAAAACGGTAGACTTTTCTTCGAAATCTACCTAAAATCTCTAATTTTCCTAAAATTGTTAGCAATTTACGTATTCTACTATAGAACCTTAAAATACGACCAATACCTTTATGTAACATCCTGTATATTAATTATGTTCGCCATTTCGTGACTGACAAAATTCACTCGTAAACTTCTTTAACTGTGTGTAACGGCTTGTCAGAACTTATTTGATTATGCACTTTATATGTAAAACTATTCATGAAGTAGGGGTAACTAAATACTGAGACACGTCTGACTACGTAACCCTTCCGAGAATTGCGTTGCGGTTGAATTAATGGACTTCTGTAAATGGTCCAATTTTTTAAAAGTTCATTTAAAATGAATACAAAACAATGATTTTACTGTACCTACTGTAACCGATTGGAACAGTATGACCATGTATGTATGACCTACAGTACCTATGACCTACACGCACTCATTACTTTTGACTTTACCTACAATTATAATAAGTAATAATTGTAATAAGACATGACAACAGATCAAGAAAATTTTTGCTGCCGAAATTATACAGAACATTTGGTTGTAAAGTTAATTAATGTGATTGCTTTAAAAGCATTTACTCGTAACCCGCTCGCAGTCTTAATATTCCCAAGGATAATCTTCTAGGCCAAATAGTTTTGACTGGGTATGGAACTGACTAAATGTGAGGAAATTAACCGGCATCTATGTTCAACAGCAAATTTGTTATCCAATCAGAGTTGACCGACTCCCGACTCCCGACCATCCGACTAGGTACGAGACCCGAAGCATTTTCACAGTACAAAAAGTGCTGAGCAGGGGAGCGAATTATTAAGCAGAGATGAGGTTATTGGTAACGTGCTAGTCACAGACACAGCACACAGTCTCGGTTTTAAGTGTTTATATGTAGGTGTAGCTACCTATATTATTGTTTGCCATTTACAACATAGAAAATATATAACACCTACGAGTGTTGTTACATCGCATAATCTACCAATAAAGAAAAAAATCTACTCGTCGAATGTCATGCTTTGGAATACCATTTAGACGTTGATACTTTTAATTTAAAATTAAATATTATCTTAAATTTTTAAAAATGTATCAATAGTAGGTACTTACAGACGTGATTTTTAGTATTAAGTGTGTGCTACTTTTGTTCTCACACACACACACGGAAGATCGCCCATCGCCTTAGATAGTATCTTATTCGTAACCTAGATCTCGGTTCAGAAGACGTTCTTGACTTTGCTAATAAACGTTCAAGTGGTTTTATATGACAGGTCAATTGATCAGACGTGGTTCTTGCTGTTTGAGCTTGTTCTATCAACCTAGATACAATATTGGGTTATAAATCAATAGAGCTAATAATAATTCATCTCTCTGAGAAGAACTGTGTATAGTATTAGCAAATTTGGTAATTTTATATTCAAGTAAACAGATGCCCAAATGTTCATGATCCTTAGTGAGCGAAGAGATTAGATTATAGTGTGTTAATATTAATACTGTAATTAATTGAATGTAGGTAACATGGTTTTTAAGATCTATTGTTGCTCGTGATGGTCCACTTTTAACTAAATTATAATTCACAGAGATAAATAATATAAAAGATTTGAATAGTCTTAAACAATTAAAGTGTGCTGCAGCTATTGAATGTTATACTTTCCCATTTTCAGATAATGTGGGAAATGAGATAATAAGTGGAATATCCATACTTTAGCTAAAATGGTGTCGGAAGCGTTTGTGAATAAATTAAAAAAGTCTTTGAGTCTATTGTGTTATAAATGTATGTTATCAGTTTATGACTCATTAAATACGGTAAACGGAATCATTAATTAAGTTTTAAAATAGACTTTTCACAAATTTTCAATCTCTACACCTTTTTTTTAGAGTGGTAGTAGTACTTTTATGGGAATTATTACTCTATCACGGCACTATGCAGAATTTGTTTTTTTTTTTCATTGATCTCCTGTGTTAGGACACAGGAGTATTCGATATCCTATGTTTAGGTAGTAATAGGTGATAGTCTTTCATTATTTAATCCTACTAATATTATAAATGTGAAAGTTTAGATGCATGGATGGATGGATGGATGTTTGTTACTCTTTCACGCCAAGACTACAGAACCGATTGCGATGAAACTTGGTATGTAGATAGCTGGGGACCTGGATTAACACATAGGCTACTTTTTATCCCGATATTCCCACGGGATCGGGACTTACGCGGTAGAAACCGCGGGGCGCTGCTGGTACTTAATAAAACCTAAGGTTGTATATTTATAAAAGACATGAAGAAGAAGAATTTTTAGCCATAGGATTTGTCTGATGCTTACAACTTAGAGAAACTTACGAACTTATTTACTCGAACTTGAAAGCGTCAGGAGTCAGGCCTAAATAACCGCAGAAGAATCTGACAATATTAATAATAACTTTTTAATGATATTGTATATTTATACATACGTATAAAAATCAGCATTCAGAATTTAAGAAAAGTGACCAATGCTTTTATGTAACACGTGGTATTTGAAAATTGGCTGACAGTCCAAGCTAGCAGGTATGTAAACCTTCAGAGTCTACTAATACAATTCCATACGACACATTTTGTTTGTCAGAACATAAAAAGGTGTGACGACTCTGGGATCTTCCTCTATCACAGAGGTAGAGTAGTAGGAGTAACGAAATCACTTATTCAGGATTCGAGGTTCCTTCCGCCGAGGTTCTTACTTTTAATTCCAGTCACGTAATTATTTATAGTGCGCTTGAACACATAAATTAGTCTACAGTTAGTTTAATAGTCTCAAGACTCTTAAGTGAACATATTTATTTGAATCGTACTACATAATGATATATTTTATATTGACTGTATAGATAGAGTATAACTACTGCTATGTAAAGTTTACTATCGGTTAGTTTAAAAGATATCTAGAGGACTGTGTATACTCGTATTGTAAACAATTCGTTGAAAGATTGCGACACCTATATAGATTGATATCTACCACAGGCCGATGACAAAGAAACGTTATGATCAGCTTTTTTGCTGCCTGGTTGTGTCAGTGCTGCAGTTCAATTTAATATAATATGGTATCTGGTTAGGTGTTGATATCGTGGTATAGAATCCATAGCTATGCTTAATTAGTTGATATTTGTATAGATATATGTCGACTTGCGCAAAAAACGTAAATTCTATACGCCACATAAAGTAAATACGTAGGTTGATATCTTTTTGATGTTATTTATAGAAAAGTACACCTAATATCCAGGTAGGTATTCTTGTTAGTATTACCTATTTATAGAAAAGTACACCTAATATCCAGGTAGGTATTCTTGTTAGTATTACCTATTTATAGAAAAGTACACCTAATATCCAGGTAGGTATTCTTGTTAGTATTACCTATTTATAGAAAAGTACACCTAATATCCAGGTAGGTATTCTTGTTAGTATTACCTATTTATAGAAAAGTACACCTAATATCCAGGTAGGTATTCTTGTTAGTATTACCTATTTATAGAAAAGTACACCTAATATCCAGGTAGGTATTCTTGTTAGTATTACCTATTTATAGAAAAGTACACCTAATATCCAGGTAGGTATTCTTGTTAGTATTACCTATTTATATGCATATTCGATGCTATTTAGTTACTGGTTCGAAGAATACACTTTCCTTTCGATGTTTTTTGTGTCTGTGTATTTCCAATTGTAATAGGTAGAGGTGTAGGTATATCTAATTCATGTCCATCCAACAGCATGAGGCGATTTAAATGAGGGCTGCAAGGGTCGTTACAATTTGTTGACAAACCGTTTTAAAAGAGAAACGTCAATTCGTTTCTCTTTTAAAACGACAAGAAGATAAATGTCTGAATTCCATGATTCTTTTAGGCTAATGAAATGTGGAATTTATTGATCTTGGACGATCTTAATTTATAAGCACAATGATGTTTTTGTTGCCCTGTTTTAAATTAAGATTGCATTCAATACTTTTTTAACATGTTCGAATGATGTTGTTTTGCATTCTGTTTAAAATTCACTCAAAGACACCCGTGAGAAACTAGAATAACAATTCTAAACTCGTAATGCATTTATTCCTAAACGAGCAATAGAATACAAAATGGCGGTGCATTCGTGGAATTTTATGCAAACTTGAAAAATAAATAAGGCCTAGCAGACTGTCGTTACCGGAACTAGTAGAGATATCTTTAAGAACATGGCGACAAGTTGTAGCAATTAGAGTGCCTATACACAAGGATGATAAATCGTAGCAAGTGAGCGACGAACGGTGCGCCGCCGACTGGATGAATACGCCTGCGCTTGTTATTTTCTGATGACTTTTTGAACCGGTCCCTCGGTGATGTCATTTATCATTTCATCTTTTCAAACTCATATGTAGTATCGAATATAGTTTATATCTTATAAAGCATTTCAATACTTCTGTTTACTACTTAGGGGCATAAAACAATTTAGTATTGTAGTAAAATCGACGGTTTGATACCTACATTTAATAACTGCTCGTGCGTGAATTTCAATGTCGTAGTTATTAAATATTGTGATGCTTAGTAACCGTTTCTGCATATTACCGTTATTAGACATTTACTACAGTGGCAAATGAAAGCTTTGAAAACGGAAGACACAGCACCTTTTCTGCTGATGTAGTTGTGTGAACATAGAATGCAACAGATTGCACTGCGTGACGTAAGACACGTGTTTCTTTGTACCTAGTTTGAAATGAAACAGTATTATATTAGTCCATCTGTTGCTATTGCTTGACTCATGTATAGTTCTTGCAACCCGCATCGATATTATTGCTCCAATTCAATAAATCTTATTAGGCCTTTTTGATATATGTACACTATGGTTGGTTTTTTAAATTTATAAAATTCAAACACAAGTTAATTTTGAAAATCTGGAGATATTGACTCTGGTGGCCAAGTTATCCAGTTTTTTCTGGAAATATTACACCTTTATATACTAATATATCGATCGATGAATAGCGGAAATCGAAATGTCACTCACTATTCTAAAACAATACCTAATAGTAACGAAGGTCAAGTGTAATTTCCCGGTGCATTGACACCCTGCAATAATACCATGTGTTGTTTAGTCTCGAGTCAACGACCTCGTTGTTATAAAAAGTAACTTGAACCTGCCCGCCGCATTACTGCAAATTGACGCCATATCTGACGATAACGACACGCTACTACACTACTCAGTATATTGGAAATGGGTGCACACTGCATAGCCTTCACTTATCTAGTTATAAAAGTTTCATGGTTGTACTACTTTTGCCTAAATATTAATTTTTCCAGCTTTATTTGTTAGAAAGAATACCTACTAGTTTCATAAAAGCAAAATGAAGTACCTACTTAGATAAAATAATATATCAAAAAGCGACATTTGATATAAATAAAAAGCGAAAGTTGAAGATAAAATATGAGGACCGTAAAAAAGGTTTAAATTAATCACGGAAAACTGTATAATGTGCAAGTTCTGTGTTGGCTACGTATCATAGATGAGACGACTATGTTGTGTTATACTTAGTAGTAAGTAGTTGCTATTATATTGTTTTTATTTCTTCAATCATTTTGAATAAGCAACGTCACCTATTTAGAGTTTTAAAGGACGTGTATAAAGCATGTGACGTAATATATCACACATGTTATTATTTCCTAAGATGCAAAGCATTTTAAACTACGATGTTTTGTTAATTAAAGATATATCTACATACGGCTTTACTCACGTCACGTGTGTAAGTCCTCTTCACCCCTTGATAAAGGACGGGTGCGTCGGGCCCGGAGCTAATCGGGCATCCATCTAAACTAATATAATAAAGCTAAATTTTTTTCGTTTGTTTGTTTAAACTCGCTAATCTCTGCAACATTTAGTCGGATTTAAATAATCTTGTATTGGCAAGAGTATTCATTGTGAAATATTATAGGCAATGTAACATCACGCTACGACCTTTAAGAGCAGAGCAGTGACCATAAACGCAAGTGAAACTGGGGGGAACGGCTAGTCTTTGATAAACGTTTTTATTGCTGTACGGATGGCGAAATGGTTTAAATTCTAACATGAGGCCGCGCCAAGTGTTGTGTGTCCAAATCCCACACCGGACGAAAATTTGTGTAATCCACAAATAGTTGTCATGAGTCTGGGTGTTTTTTGTGTCCGTTGTTTGAATGTTTTTGAAGCCCTTCGCAACACAGGAATATTCCTAATGGGAGTTGTCTACCAAACAAAAAAAAATTGGTTCTATTCACGGAATTAAAGATGGGACATATTGGGAGTATATTAAAAGGGAAAGATGTCTAGGTAATAAAGGATGGTAAGGGATATTGCTCATACGAATGGTCACTCCCCAAGAGTGTAAGCAAATCAGGGTAGCTAGAACTCGTGTGCCTCTTGAGTTGCACGTGTCCATGTGCGACGGTAGCCACTTACCATCAGGCGACCCATAATATAAAAAACCATAATATAATATAAAAACCGCATAATAAAAATAATTTGAATTTTTTACTATCTAAAATATTAGTTAAAAATATTTTATTTCTGAAACAATATATTGAAACCTATTTAACATCTCCAAATCAAAATGAATAAGAGTTAATTAAATGCTATCAGTGCAGTATTGATTAGTCATTCCATCTGTATTAATCGTGATAAACCTATATATTACACGCTATTAGCTTAATGCAAGCATAAAGCGGATATTAATTAAACGATTACATACATATTTTAATAGAAATTGGCACACGTACCTAAAAAAATCATGATTGCCACTTACTCGTATTATGTAAAACAGTAAACATTTTGTTGCAAAAAGTAAAGAGAAATCGCAATCGCTCTCAATATCATCGTCATCTGATAAACTGCAGTGATGATACTATCTTGTTCTCTTGTCCTTTCGATGTGGAGATACGCGAAAATATAAATTACAGTTGTTACGTCCACAGTTATCGCTCCAGTGAAATATTGTTTGGTTTGCTGAAGCGACCGGAGACGAAATACAAATTTAACTTCTGTTAATTAAATGCGCTTCACTGACGGCATAAAATGAAGAAAGACGCCTCATTATGCGGACAGCGCACTAATTTGTGTTGTGGAAAAGCTGCAGACTAAGCAAAAACTGTTACAATAGGCAACTTAAATTAATTTAATGATATTAATAATTCGGTCCAGGGGTACGGTAAACTTGATTGAAACCTTACCTGAATAATAAAACGTAGAAAAGTAATGATTTCGGGTCGACAACATATATCCGCAAAATTCAGATTGTGGAGTATTTTGTTAAGGCCGATTCACACGTATATCTTGAGTTCGTTAGGGCCGATTTACACGTATATCTACCTACATTTTGTAAAAGATTGTGTATTATGAGTCATGAGTCATATCTCACGTGAGGTAAGCCGGGTTTTCATCTAGTTAATGATTAAAGTTGGTTGATACAACAAACTGAAAAGAACAAGGTAGACAAAGAGGTTATGCTACAGTGGAAATAGGGAATGAAGGATCGTTCCGGACAAAAGCGGCGGTAGCGTAATGGCTAAAGGCGTCGGACTGGCGATCAAGTGGTTGCGGGTTCGAACCCCACCCAGTGCACTACCGACGTGAACCCACTCCTAATACAAGCATTTAGCTTAGTTTGAGGGGTTAACAAGAATACTAGTAATGTGTGACCCACGTTACTAGTATTCTTTATAAGAAAAAAAAAATGCGTTTAATAGCAAGAGGCCGTTTTGAGTTCAAGTTTATTCCTAACTTCAATCCTTACATTTTCACTACACACAAGTTAAAAACTTTCCACCTTGTCTCCTTGCCTTGCCCTCTGAGCCCATTCATAATTTCTACGGAACGAGGATGTAGAATTCATTGATATATCGAACTTGAAAATAGTATTAGTTGATACTAATGGAAACGAATGTTCTTTTTAACCGGTCATTCATAAAACATCATTGGAGTAGATATGTGCTATGTGTTTATTGCATGACAACGTTTAATCTAGCGAGACTATCGATTAAAATGAATGTACCTTCGAGTCCCCGTACGTCGAGTCGCACTCTACTCGCATTTGACTTTCACTGATCAAATTTTTGCTAAAAGCCGGTCCACGGATTGCGAAAGTGGTTGGTCTGGTGTCTTTATGTCTGTGGTTAGAGCTGGATAGACACGACGCTTCGTCTCGACAAGCTCCGTTTGAATATCCTGTTACAATTACTTTTAGTAGTGCACCATGCGTTATTGCAAACGTGATTACACGTTGAACGCATGTGCTGATGGAGATTTAAATAGAATTTATTTCGAAGTTCACTTTTATGAATAAGATTTCCTGTTAAAACTTTTTGTCAGTCGAATGAAAAGCATTTACTGCATAGTGTAATAAAACTATATTTCTATTTCCAAGTTATTTCTGAAAGTTATAATGGCGCGTTTAAATAAAATACATTTCATTTCCCTCTTTCTAATCTCACTCTGGTAATAATACCGCCTTGTTTCCATTGCAGTAAATGCTTCTAACTGTCGGTACTAGTTGAAGCCTACCGTACTCTGTTACTATTATTTGTGAAATGATCACGAATCTAGTGTTGACTATAATAACTTTCCTTGTTGGTCGCCTCTTATTCAAGTTGTTTTAAGTTGCATTAATCTTTTTGAATCATTTGAATCTATGCATGTACTTATGTTGTACGTTTGGCGCCAACCCAAAATTATTTAGGTAGGTTTATTCATTAATGTAAGAGTTTAGTTAGTTTAACAAGTATATTTTCTAACATTATGCTTCAGTTCAGTTCTTCAGTTTATCAGTTTTCTTTCAATTCTTTTCTTCTTTCTTCTGTTTAATTTTTTGTTAAATTATTTATTTGTGTCTAAAATATAATAATTAATCGCTACTTACTTAAAACTCTTACCTAACTTACTTATTGTGTAACAACCTGACAATTACCTATTTTAGAATAAAAAAGGATTATCTAAATTGGACCACCCTTTAAAAAGTTATGCGTAATCTTGAATTGCGACTTGAGAACCTCCTTCGTTTTTTTCGTCGGTTTAAAAATATAAGCTTTATAGGTAAAAGTTTCAAGAATAAAGATAATTTCTCTTTCATAACAATGATGAAACAAATGATTTGTTTCCGATAACATTTAATGCTTTACTTTATTTTCAGTCTAGTTTACAAGCACATCTAGTATTATTCGGAATATAGTTAACATAAATTTGTGATAAATATTGTATACAGCCAAAATGTCAATCAAATACATACATATATTTCGCCTTATCGCCGTCCCGATGACGAACAAAGACCCTTACCGGTAAACTTTCTATATACACGATTCTCTTTATGATGCCAAATATATATACAAAACATATGTATTATAATTTGTAAGTAGACATCACGTAGCTTGGCATTTTAATAACATTATTCAGGACGGAATGAGGACTTTGGGTTGTATGCAAACAGTTGTTTAACCACCCACCCTCGGGCGTGTTCCGGTAGCAAACTTCCCTGTTCAGACCGGACAATACCCCGCCGTTTCAAAGTAATCATGTTACTGATAATTGAATTTCTTCCCTGTAAGGGGAGCTTATTTATTTTCATCCGTGTTGAAAAGAGCTAATAGGTTTTATGGCATGTCACGGAAATACATATTATTACCTCTTTTAACAACCTATTTATAAAATATCATCTAGTCACTTATTAAACGTATAGAGAGATTTTATATATATAAACTAGTTGGTTGGTTAGTTTTTGTAATGTAGTCGGTTATTAAGTTTTATTTAATACATTTTTTATTATTTAATTTAATTTATACAGCGGCGGGCGCTCGCGGTCGCGGTAAAAATTTCAATGCAGGTACTTCGTGTCAAAAGTTTTTCTTGCCTATCAATAAAAATTTTGAACTCACAACTGAGAACCTAATGACACCTTATTTATGTTGAAATCCGTCAAACAATTTAGGCTCTAGAGCTTGCGAAAGAGGGATAGCTACAGACATACATACGCTTAAGTTCGTTACGTTTCTTCGGAAGTTAGGTAAACCTCAGAATATTTTAGGCATTCAATCAGTTAATATGGCTTCTGCGTATGAAGTTTAAATAAAACTGTGCCAATATCAACTAACATCAACTACAAAAGGTTCTATTTTTTAGATTACTCTAACACAGCTGGACCGATTTGAATTATTTTTTTTCTTGTTTGAAATGGTATACTTCCCAGTTGGTCCCATTGTTATTAGGTCAGGATCTGATGATGTGATTCTGAAGAAATCGAGGGAACCCTTAAAATATATGTCAGTCGGTCCTATCGGTTACCTATTCGGTAATTTTTTATAGTAACTCGTGCATTTGCTCTTGGAAAACACAGTTTGGTGAAGCGGAACTGATAACGACCACTGATGGCCACCGGTAATGCTTGATAATAAGTATTTAAGAGTTGAGATCCGATATTCTATTACCTTTATATGGTTGCTAAGCAAATTATGCTCGTCAGAATGTATATGGTAAAGTGGAACTTCTTAATCCGGACAATTTTTTTTGTGTGTATGTTACGTTATATCTCCGCAAGTTGTAAAACGATTTCCCCTTTTTGGTCCCATTCAATATTTATATGATTTAACTGTAAGGATGGTCAATTAAGGGATGAAGAATACAACTTGTTTGAATTTACCATCATTTAGGCGCACTGAAGTCGGTTATACTTCGGTCGGTTTTTAAAAGATAATTTATTAGGATTACAACACTACCTTAATTGTATTATTTATGCCTGACAGCAGGAGGAAGGTGGCACGAGCCCTGATTAAGTTTTCCGACAACCATTCTTGTCACGTGCCTACAAATTGATATAAGCGCACAATTTTAAGGAATGACGTGTATAAGAATACATAAACTGACTCCATTAGTATTCGTGCCTGCCCTAAAATGATAAAACATCGATGCACATGGAATGCCTAATAGAATCTGAAGTCGGTACGTGTTGTAGCGAAATGAAGCCAATTGGTCCTGCGACTCTTTTAATATTTCTCGGCATGTAAAGATATAATTTATCTTATTGTCTCAACTACTGTTTTAATCTTAATGTTTAATAGCTATTTTATTGAGCAATGAAACGTAAACAGTTTGTCTAAAACAATTCATTAGAAGGTATTATTAATTTCATTAGCATTCAGAAAGTTATAACTAATCAAATACACTTTTTATTAGGATGTAAAAGTAATATTAGTAATTATATTATTAAGTACAAAAGTAACTATGGTATTAATGAGAATGTTCTTAGTACCTGATGCACATGTAGGTATGCATAATGTAATAAAATAGTTTGTAAACATTGTCAGATGTTGGACTCGTGTGAATGCAACGTCGTGACTGTCAGCGACAATAGAACAGGTTGCGATGGCTGCTACCAAGTTGGACTTAACGTTTATGGCACAATCAAAGAAGCACACGTGTTTATATAAACATAACACTAGCAGTGTCACTCGTGCCTAACCAACCCGTTCCATATAAGTTATTATCAACGAGTTACATGTAAGTTCAGTAGATAGAGGATCTAGGAATAACTAAATGTCAAATCCGGACAACCGGATTTTGTGGTAGAAGTATCTATTCAGCAGCGGACCGCGATTGTCTACTTGCTACATAAAGCTGGTGAATGGACCAAGAAAATGTGCATAGCAAGAAGAAAATCCGCACATATCGAAAGGTATCATTGATTCAAGAAATTGTACATCTCCATTCTCATCACATATAATAGTAACAAGAGCCAAGGTCTCCCTTACCTCTTGTTACTATATGTGTAACAAGAGGCAAGGGAGACCTTGTCTCTTGTTACTATATGTGATGGATAATGGAGATGTTTCCTTTACTTGTGCTGTGAGCCCTTGCTTCTTATCTAATTTTCATGATTCTAGGTCAGTGGGAAGTAGCCTATAGGTTTTGATTTACCTGCGAAATGTTAAAATTTGGTCAAATATAAGACTTAAGTAGCCATATCTTTTGATTGCGTTAACTTAGAAGCTTGATTTTTTTACAGCTTCAAGGGACTGCAGACTTATGTATTTGTTATTAATTTCAACTTGATGCGTCCACGGGTTCCTGAGAAAAAGGGTCTTGACAGACAGACGGACAGACGTACAACAAAGTGATCCTACAAGGGTTCCTTTTTTCCTTTTGAGGAACGTACATCGTACCTCATCAAATTTAATGTATCGACATCTATCTATCTCGTATCATATTCATAACATATTTAAAATGCAAATAGATTACCGGTGTCATGTCGGGATTCTGATACAACCTTTAATTCAATCGACGCTTCAGCGCAAAGGTTCTTAAAGTGGTGATTCACTTACCCCCGTGGGTCCGTATAATTATCGTTAAACTACGCCAGTACATTAATCTTTAAGAATAGATTTATCAGGAAAAGAGATAGTCAGGTACGAAATATACGTACATGTTAATATTATATCAACTTTTTGTCACATCTGCAAATGTCTACACTATATCATACAGTTGTCATAGTACAATAACACTATTATTTAATTCAAAAACACAATATACTACTGGGTAGGGTTTGAGAAAAAAGTAAAACCGTTTTATGTTTAGCCAGCAGAAATTAACATTCTCATTCGTATTCTCATTAGCAGTAGGTTCGCTATAGGCTCGTCCCGTATTACGTGGGACCAAAACTATAGATAGCGAAATGTGTATGTTTATTAACCGTAGAGCGAGATAAAGTTAATAGAAGTATAGCAGAGAACTTGCAGGACTGAGCCGTCTGTTTCTGATGGAGAGTATACTTTTGGGGGTCCTTCCCAAAAGTATACACTTTTCTTGTATCTCGAGTTGCACTGCCAGCGAAGGACCATGTTTACCTCGTGGTTACCTATCAGTAATTCAACGACAAAGGCTGAGTTGGCAGTATTTTATTAATTAGTAATATACAGTGGTAACAGGTCACAGTACTGTCTATGACTCTGTCATTCTCATTACTTAATTGTCATTTAAGAATGTAAATTATTCACTGTACTGAATAAATGGTATTTTACCGATAAATATTGAGAAACACTGCTCTCGCCGATGAATTATTCAACACTTGTCCGACATGCCGACTGCCGCATGCCTTAAAATTTTTAATGTCTGGCAAAGTCATCGATGAAAGCGACTGTGTAATGCAAGTCGATAATAAAAATATAGTAAAATAAAGCAATAAAAGTCTTGCTCCTATGCTCCTATGGGAGTATAATGTTTAATGTAATCTAGGTTAATATAATTTATTAGCAATATGGAGTATCAACATACATAGATAAAACTTTTGAGTAATTGCTAAACGTGTAACTTTATCTAATTTTCTCATTGTAACAAATATGTACGTCGGTTTATGAAGTTTTGGAACATTTCATACTTGTACAAGTAACTTTACAGACAAACTGCTAGCACAGACATAACATATCCTTACATTAACTCATACAATGTACATAATTATATTATGTATGTTCACAGAAGGCAATGTTTCTTGCAAGATATTTATAATTACGCCTTGTTCCAAGAACATCTCTCATCATCTTCAAATTACAGGCATTTCAGAGACGATTAATATTCCAATTTTATTTTCGTATCTTGTAGACGGACAGTTCTGTTACACAATAATAGCTGAGAATAAATGACTGCACATGGCGCCGGCGGGTTAACTTATCGTCTTAATAGTGGGACATATGTCCTGAATATCTGTTACACACACATTATATTGTCGGTAATTATACTATAAATAACTATAAATACCAGAGCGATTGATAACTGATGCCGTCTGCTCCATTCACGTACAAGGAAGATCTATTCGAAATAATAAATTGATTTTGAATTAATCAAGCTAAAAGGTATAGCCTGACTAGAAAAATAAAGAACCTCGTAATTTTAGAGAAAATAAAAGAAACAATTTCGTCATCATTTGTCTAAATGAATAAAAAGTAGGAATTTCCAAAAAGGAGGCAAATCTCTACGAATTACTATGGGCGTTCCATTTAGGGATAAAAGCAAAAAGGGGATAAAAGCAAATACCGAACAGACCGTCTATTTCGAGTTAATAATATTTTTGAAGTGAAACTTCTTTAGAATCGTTGGGATTTGAAAATTCGATGAAACGAAAAGCGACACCAAAAAGAGACAAACATATTCATAAATATGATTTAGTCTGCGAGAAAATGGGATACAATACAAGTATACAGTGTTTCCTATAATCTTTGTGTTTGCGCATGCGTCTTACGAAGCCTTCAGAAAATGCGTCATAGTCAACGTGGTGTATCATTCACATGTATGATTTTTGTGCATTTGCGTATTAAAATTCGTTGGTTAATTATTTTATGCTAATTATTTAACACATCTGTATTAATTTAACCAATAACTTTTATATAAATTATCTAAAATTAGATTGGTTAACTTTAGTAAATTATTTGTGTTGATTTTACTCTGTATTTCTCATGCCCTCGTACGTAGGCTACTTTTCTGAAGTTACACTTCTGCCGTGTTGGAATTGCAAACACACATTTCTTTTATGTGTTAAATGCCAAAAAAAATTCATAGTCGTGACAGAAAAGTGGTTAGTAATATATTTTGTATTTGTTGGAAAGAAAGTCTGAGGGATTGCTCTATTCTCTAATTAACATCACAGATTTAAGTGTCTACATGACTGGTAGGTAACTTAAATCGAAATTATTTTAGGTACCTTTTACTATAAAAGGAAAATTTGCTTCAAGTAATGTGGAGACCACCATAAATATTAAAAACCTAAAACTTCTACAAGATCGTTTTGAGGCAAATACCTATTAGAAATATAATAAAAAAAAAATTATAGGTAGGTACATAATGATTTAATTATTTAATGTTATACCTATATCGTAGGAAAAATACAAAACGAAAGAGAATTACAAAGCTTATGGTTATGGTTTAAGAGGAAATTGTAAAAAATATTATTAAAGTCGGTGGCGGTGAATAAGTGATTCATGAAGTAATGACATTGACATTGAGTCTATAGTCTTTGGAATGCAAGCATTGATGCATTGTGGAAATACAGAAGATACAAATGAAAATTTTAATTCTAATTTTGATTATCCATGTTAAACATCATATTTATATAAGTAAAAGTTAATTTACATATAAAAGCAGCATGAAATCTATCGATAAATATCTAGGAAAGGCTGTGCAGTTAAAGAACTGATGACTCGTTTACGTTGAGTTATACTAGTCATGTAACGATTTTTCGTATTCACAAATGCGAATGCGAATATTCACCTTCAGTAGTCAGGGATGCGAATGTTGACTTTTCAAATAAAGCGCGAGCGGGAGGTACTTGGGACATGATTATGTTGGTATGCGGTTGATAATAACAAAACAGTAGAACGCTCGGTTTGAACAAATTTATTAATGAAACCTTATAAGATTTTCATAATAAAGTGGTCTAGAAGTTTACAAAAAGCTCCAAAATTATGTTTCAATTTACTTAATCACAAAAGGCGAAACCCTTTTGTGATTAAGTAAATTGAAACATAATTTTTTGTATGTGTGTGTGTGTATGCATAATTGAGCACTTTATAATTAATATCTTGTAATTTTCAAAAAATTTTGTATCGAAAGACGACCACGAGGCGATCTCAAGTTATAATATAATAAATCGAAGATCAAATAAGTTCATTTGAAAGTTTTACCTAAGCGGTAACGATAAAAACAAAGTTTATTGCTGAACTGTATTCATAGTAAAAAGAAACTCTGCGAACATTGCACGGTGGAGTCCGCAATTATATTTAAATAGCCACCGCCATGCTGCTTGCCCGCCCAAGTTGGCTAGCGGCAAGCCAGGTAGCTGACAGCTTGATTGTGTTGTGTAAAAAATGTTCTAGTGCAAGGCTTTGAACGACTACTTACTTTTGCCTGATTATGATATATTCATCTCAGTCATCTAATATAGGCCGGGTTGACACTACTCATCTTTTTTATTTAGAATTCCTTTTTTTATTCTTATTCTAAGATGTTTTTGCAAGTAGGTACTTAGGTAATTGTTTTGTATTTCTGCAAGTGCTTTTTCTATTGTTTGATGTTTATTTACGCTACATTGTAGCTACGTAAAACGTAAGCATAAGCTAAGTAAGTTTTGTAGATTTTAGTCTATATCTTACTTAAACATGTATATTATAACTTTAACTTCTTAATTAATAATTGTACGCATATTTTACTAAAACAGTCAAGGCTTTACCAAACAAGATTAAGAGAGAAAAGTTGTTTAATATTTTTCTGGCTTAAATGTTCACAATGTATACAAAATCTCTAAACAAAAATATAAAAACACTTTCTTCTGAATGTTATCTGCAGATAATATGCGGTAATGTTCACGGTACTAAGAAACAGGCCACATCTAAAGTGAATCTATTATTAGTTCAGATAATAAATCTATCGGCAAGTCTTTAATGAAGTCCGTCAACAAACCGTGGATGATTTTAGTAAGTAGTTATTTGGAGTTTCTATGACGCTCTGCTTCAATGTAAACACTGAACAAGGTTGTGGAAATTTAAATTGGTTTAGTTCGACAATTCTCTTTTAGCACACGAATACTCATATTTAGTTCGGAAACTTTTTTCAAACCTACTAGGAAACCGTAAAACTATACTTACAAACATTTTTATTCGTTCGTGTCCTTCCCAAAAACGGCGGTTACCTCAATATGTTTATTACGACTACTTTCAATAACTTACATATTATGTATGACGGTCTGGAAATCATCATGTCCGCCATACACTGGCGAAAATGTCACGGGATTTGTTTCAATTTAATTTATAACGACCGCCTCGGTCCTGTCATTATTACATATATAAGTTTTTGCCGAAAGCGGTTGTGTTCTGGTTTCACAAACCTCTTTTGATTTGCCCGTATCCTCCCAGACTTATTGCTGCATGCAAATTTAACGACACGATGATTACTTACAAGCGTAACAACTGCAAATGAAACTTGTGTCCCAGATTATAATTAAAAAGTTTATTATTATTATTACAAAGATAAGATTAAGATTTATAGCCATAAAATAATCCCAACCGATCCATTTTCGTGTCACACAGGTTTGCTGCTGCTGTCATTAAATGCCATAAAGGATAGCTGATTAACAAAAAGCCTAAAAAGGAGGTGAGATACCCATCGGGAGTACAAACAATCCCACGGTGGCGAGTTATCTCAGCTTCCTACAGGAGTCAGTAGCAGGGTCAATGCCCCAACGGAAGTCACGTTTTTCTACCAAAAAATCCGACGCAATAAACCATTGAAATACCTCTCATCTGTCATATGATCTAGTCCCCGTCGAGTCGCCACCCTGTGACTATTATACCATATAATAATATATTATTACATCTTTAAGGCTTACTGTGAGAGAAGAAACAGTGTTTATTGAGGCTTTTATTGTGTCGGGCCGTGGCTCACCTACGCCCGTTTGCCCTTTGTCCGTCTACATTGTGTTACATATACATAAAATGTTATTGAGTCTGTGAATGTTACTATTAAAATTTTTATGTGCTTTGTTGCAGGTACGTGCTTGATAAAATGGTTACAGATTAATTTATTATCTAATTTGGTAAGTCAAAGTTAGTCGATATAGAAGAGAATGATTGATTACTGTGATTGTTTGAATGAATTATCTTCAATTCGATTAAAATCATGTGATACAATAATATAGAATATTCATGAGTAAAAATTAATATAAACACGTATCTACTTATTTAAAAAATAATAATCCAACGTTCCTTGATAAATTATTCGCTGACAGCAACAGAACAGTATTGACTTACAAGCACACAGACCTTACTCAATCGTATGCTGGACCAATCTATGTCATTAATAATATAAATACCAAGATCTCTGGTCGCCTTTGCTCAAGTAATACATACGAGCATTTTTTTAGAATACACACGATAAAGAATATCGAGAGACCAATTACCTATAATTGCTTTACATAACAGTCTTCGACTTGAGAGGTTTGTTAAACACTCAAGGAACATTTATTCTTAATCGCACATACGCTGATGGAGTTTATAAAGACATCTTATTCTTAGCTTTATGAAGCTGAGTGACTCTGTACTCTGGAAAATACGAGTAAACATGGCGCCGACAAAGTGCACGGTCGGCGGCGAACAATCAAATCAGTCGCGACAATTTCTCAAGTGACAGTACTTTTGTCCTTTGTGTCTTCTGGCTCATCCTACATTTGACATTTCCATTCCACATATTTCTGACACTGTCCACGAAATCTTTAGTCACGCTACGTATTGAGTACTGACAGCTTAACGGTTTTCTTCATACTTAAATAATCATTATGTCGTTTGGTACAGACAGTTGTGACACTCGACCTCAAGAAGGATGTTCTGACAAATTACTTATTACTGGCTCAACGTGATCTGTACACTATAATGTAGAATGCATAAGTCTAGACAGGTAATTAGTTGCATTTTGAAGCTATGTTTCACATCAAAGTGTGATGAAACTATTTTGTATCAGAGCTATAAATACCTATTGCACAATATATTATTATAGTCTTAACGATTACATAATATATTAATCTATAAAGATATGTAATAAAATTATTTTCATAGACAAAAAAGTTATTCATTTAAGTTATTAATTTAGGTAGGAAGGAACTGTGAATTATAATTCTCAGACTAATAGTCTGAGTTATAATTACTGTAATTTTTGCTCTTACTGAATAACAATCTTGGTTAGCTTGCAACGGCGCGGCGCGATGAATGTGCATTTATGTTTGTTTGTACGCCATTCCATCGGGATACTGGGTCACTTCCATACAGTATAATCCCATTGATTTCGAAAGGTTGTTCAATCCTGTTACTGGTAACTGTTTACTAATCAATAATCGAATCAGGTCGGGTAGCGCATATTTGTGTAGGCCTTATCTCCGCTATAAAGAGCAGGTAGTTGCATTCCCAGAAGTGTTGCCTACTTGAAGACGCCTTTTAATGAATTCGTTTAAACACGCCTAGCTTTATAGTTTTTGTGCAAAGTTACTCAGAAGTAGAAAAAAAACCAACAGCATGTTTTTTTTAGTGAACTTTAATTTTCAGTTTTGGTTTCGAGAATATTGACGATGCTCATTCAATGGTGCATTAGTAGATCCCTAATTTCATTCAATATTTTTTACAAACACTTTTTGCTGACCTCCGAACTCGAAAGATAAAACAAACGAAAGCGGCGTCTGTTGAAATGTGATGCATGATGGGTCCCCCGAATTCCTTAGTTGGTGGTCACAGTAATACGAGCTCTTTTGATGTCATCGTCAATTTTATGGTACCATGTGTTCAACAAACGATGGCGGTCCACAATTATTAACGGCCAGACTCTTTCTTGCTCAGACTAAGAAAGAAGTACTTCTTTTTTAGTCTGAGCTTTCTTGTTACTGATTTAGTGTTCTGTGCATCGGCATTTGCAAATATACCTAGTTATGTCATTGGTAATGCAAAGACGATAAATATAATAAAAAAAATATATTAATGTTGTTTGTAAATTAATATTTATACCTGCTTCAGTCATCGCTTCTAGACAAAGGAGTACGCAAAACCTAAATTATTATATCATCTAAATACTTATTTTAGGCGTAGATTTCCCACGCGACGCCTAACGAAGAGAAATGGTACCCCCATTTCCCTTGTAACAGATAAGCTAAATAGGCATTAATTTATATATTTTTAATGTATATCTAATCTGCTATTTTGCATGACAACTGTCCGAGCCTGGAATGACAAATACTAAATGTTTTTATGTTCTACGTAGAGAACAAGATATCAATATGTTAAACTTACGTCAGATGGAAGGTGACCGGGTGTGACTCAGTTGGTCGAACTCGAACTTACAACATTAACAACCCTCCTAGGGCTGCCTAAACTTCTGTTGATTTCAGAGTCGAATTTCAATTGAGAGGATTGTGTTGCATTAGTGTTGATATTTATAGATGCGGTCAATCTGAAAACTTTTTTATATGTGATAGAGCTGATTTATAATTAAATATTTACTTAACTTTTTCCGATAATGGTTTCTTGAACTCCAATAAAACTAAATTAATTTTTTAATAGCTACAACTTCAACGTACAAAAATTACCGTTATATTCACAACTAATATTAGTAGCATTGTTATATATAAACTTGGATTTTTTGGTTACAAGATCAAATATTATTTTTCCGTTTTCAAAGGTACTTTTTATGAGCAACCCTACAAGCTAGTTCCCTGCGGCAAGGCCTGACGAAAGTGTCGCCACATTGAACCTCGTTTGTGAAAGGTCGCTGAGGCTTTAAATGAAAACTCTCATTTTCATGTTGATAGCATAATTATGTTAACGATACAAGCGTTTAGTGGCGGTACGAGACTGCATTATAGATAACATGCTGAAACAGTTTGATTTATGGGGGTTATAACTGAGTTGGTTTGTTACTTTACGTTAAATTTTGAAATGATGTTATCATAGAATAAAATACGACATGATTTCGTTAGAGGTCAACATGATGCAGAATATTGTGATTTTAAGTGTGTTACAAATATAAAAAAAGAAACTCTACACATTATTGAGGTATTGTGTGTCGGTCCACCCACAGAATATTAAAGAGTGATCTATATCTTCCGGATTTCTATTGCTATGGTCAACTTACCTGAATCTCTTTAGTGTTCTCATCCATTCCAATCGTATTTTTAATAAAAAACCATGACTAGCAATCTGGTTTTGTTCGTTGAAATGGAAGCAAATAATCATTAATAGTTAAATAATAAAATAAAAATAAACCACACAGAAGTAGAACAACATAATCTCGTTTTCTGTATCAATGAATATGCTAGCTTCATATTATGAACCCTAAGAAGAGTTAGGATGGTTCACCCTTGGACAGTCTAAAGTAGAATATCCCTAGTTTTCGTAGCATTGCAACTCGCTTCAGGTTACAGATAGATACACAAGTAAGATCCTATAGTTTACATAACCAGCTAGATAGTTGGTGGATTTTAGTAAAAAAAAAAATCATTGTCTCTGATATCCAACATTTCCTTTCATTGGCCTTATGAAGGTCATACCATTTCCGAACACTAAAAATTTTTTTGTGCCTTCGCTCAAAGTCGCAAAACTCAAGATAATTTTCAAAGACGTGAATTTAAGTATAAGTATAGTACCGAGTCGTTCTGCTTTGTTAATTTCATTATAAGCTCTTTTATTTCGGAAATAGAGTTGATATGAAATAAAGATTGATTTTTGATTTTTTTTGAGCCGTTGTTTTTAACAAGTGAACAGACTCAACATTTAAATCTGGACCAGCAACAATAAATAAAGCACGTGGTACTACAAAAAGTATCACTCCAAAAGTGGAGCTTCGTTTCACGAATTTCAATCGTCGGAAGAAAAAGCAATCCATTCTTGGTAAATTAGTACACATTCCTCAGTAGAAATACTATTACACATTACACATTATCAGTAAAACCTGAGTCCTACTTGCATAAATTAAAGGTAATTGGTCACGCACCATGTGCAAATTCGTTTCGGCCACGATTCCTCTGAGCCGATCAGCTAATCATCAATGTATGATAACAACGAACTTCGCGCCCTGCCCTTACGCCAGCTAAATAATTTGCAACTTTGTATGTAGGTCGCATGATAATGGGCTATTTTATACGCCGCAGTTTTGTCGATAGTACTTGGTCTAGTATTATGATAAACAGGCACTATAGAACTATAGGGTTCTACTCTTTGAACAACTACTTATATATAACCTTGAAAATTCCGGAACTAGGTATGATCGATGTGCGTCAGGGTCTTATTCTCCGTTCCACTTCTTTTACTCTACCATTAAGACGATAACCAATCACTTACGTTCTGCTTATTCTCCATAAGCACCGAATACTTAATATTACCAGTTAAGGCACCTAGAAATTGTTAATAAGAGAAAACCAAGTGTTAATAAGAGAAAAAAGGTTACTAACTGAACCTTCTTTTAACCAGTACCAGTAACTATAGGATACTCTGAGTAAAATAACTAAACGTAAGACGTTGCGCGTCACACACTACATAGGTATAGTACACACACCTACTATTACTACTTAGGTAAGTACCTAGGTAGTTGGTACAAAAAAAGTTTAAGCGAACTAAAATATTATTAGATTAATCAAATCATACTGTAGGTAGTATGGTTGGAATGTAAGACGGTTCTAAAACAAAACCATATATGTATGTCCAATGCATCTTCAATTATAATCCCAGTGATTCTATTACAAGGAATCCGCGTGTGAGTAGCGTCTTAAAAACCGCATAATCTTAGAGTTTCCAAAAAAATAACGTTAAATATAATTGTGTTTTGTTACTTCATTGTGAGTTTTTTGTAGATGACAAGTTAATAACCGCACAACGGGACATTTTGCTCATTTATTATCGAAAGGAGTAAATACGTTCTACAGTACGAGTAATTTGTAGGTATAATATTTTCCCCTGATTTAAAACGACAATCTTGATCTAATTTAAAACTGGTTTTCGACGCATGCATAAATAAATATCGCAAATATATTAAACCTGTTGCGGAAATAAATATACTATAATCTGGTGTTGTTTAATATCAATCAAATATTTGCCAGCGGTTGAAAGTCTGTTCCCTTAGGCAGTCAAATATTTACAGTTTTTATAAGTATCAATTTCGAAAAGGTTGCAAGTAAAAAGTTTAAGATCCATGACGTTTTTGTACGTCGCGTCGTCTGGTCCATATGTTTATTGCGGATAAGGTATTGAAAATATTTACATTCGCATGTTATGGCGACCTATTCGGTAAATATGCCGCTAAGCCATATAATTCTCGAATGTAAACGGAACTGGCATTTCGAGTGAGTGGTAGCAGTTAAATAAAGTTAAAATTTTCGAATTTATAACTTTGTATTTACAGCAGGAAATACTTCGCCATTTGAGCCATTCAAGTTTTAATTTGTATGGTATCTCAGTGTTTGTTATAAAAGTTGAAGTTGCTGGTGAATGAAGAAGGACTTCATTAAAAAGTTTCGTAATAGTCTGAACTGGTCAAAAAATACGTTATAGTTTTTTTAAAAGTCGTAAACTCGCTATATTAACACATACTTAAACAAATAAACTAACTTTTCCCACCGGTTCTGCCCGCTTCTTTTATGCCTGTGATAATCGAGGCAACAATATATCTGTGTGAAAAAACCGATTGGCGGTGACAACTGGATTGAGTAACAAACATCTTCACTCTTAATTTTTGCACTTCCTGGCAATAGTAATATTTTGATAAAAACCTTAGTTAACTAACCCGTCCTCATCTCATGAAGCTCTGGTGACTTTTTCACCAGTTTCCTTCCAGTCTAAACGTGTAGATTATTAAAAAACAAATCAGTAAAGTCGGTTATATTTCTTTAAGATTGTATAAAGTATCCAAACTCTGTTTAACATCGATCTGGTAAATACTTACGGTGTTAGGAACATTCCGGTCAACATTCCCATTCCCGGCTTTCCGAGTTTTAGATAAACAAACGTTAAGAATAAAAGCGAAGGAACTGGACTTTCTCAATGTTATTATTATATCTAAATATACATTCTTATTACGCATAAATTATATTTTTAGAAAAAATGTAACTTTGAAACAACTTCTAATCAGTTTTCCACTGCTTTGGAGCTTCATGTTGGTCAAATCATTGTGAGGACGTGCATTGTCGAGCTTTCCGCCTGTTGGCTGGCGTCAGTAGGAGTGGAAACCTTTAAAAGAGGAAAATATTGCTATAGTTTATTATGTTGTGCCCATAAGATAATAATGATGGTGGTATATATCTATAACTCCACAATAACTCCACACATCTCACACACGGCTGTCTGATCCCAAACTAGGCAGAGCCTGTACTATGGTAACCAGACTGCTGATAAACATACTCATATATTTCTAAATACATACATATTATAGATAAGTTACACCCAGACACAGAACTAACTGACGCCCATACAACAAAACCTACAGGTTTTGTTAATTAATTCAGATACCTCAGATATTCAGATAACAAACATCCATCCATTAGCTATTCCTCTGTCATATTGTTCTACTTCTCTTTTTGAAAGGTAAAGTACCTTTCAAAAAGAGAAGTATTGGTATGGAAGTGTTGGTAACAAACAAACTCACTATTAAACACTAAATTATAATATAAGTTAGGATAAAGACTATGAAGTACCTTTCAAAAAGAGAAGTAGAACAATATGACAGAGGAATAGCTAATGGATGGATGTTTGTTACTTAATCACGCCAGAACAGCTGAACGGATCGGGATGAAATTTGGCACAGAGATAGATTATTATCTGGAATAGCACATAGGCTTCTTCTTATAAAGCAAAACTAGACGGTTTCCGTGGGATAGATGTGAATTTCCACGCGAACGAAGTCGCGGGCAAAACCTCGTAGTGTTATACTGCTACTAAGTAGGATTGCCAATGTTCTATAGAAATAATGTGGAGTTATTTGCCAGGAATTTGTTAGGTACGGTTGTACTCACGATTTACAACACCGGTGTTGCGATTTATTGAGTTTATCTTTAGCGGTTATCGATAAAAATATCACCCACAAATAATCTTCTCCAAATAAGTAGGTGGTATTCATAGTTATTGGATTAACAAATATTCCTATGAATTATGACTAAATCTTTGACGATGAATCAGAAAACCTAACTAACACATTGTGTAGGTATTGATAAAGAATATTTTTTTGGTCAATATCGTTTATTGTTTTCGACGAACAGCTTGCAATGTGCGCAGTTCTGCTTACGCCCACTACTGCCGATATACTATGTGACCTTTCAACTAAATTTATGCTAAATCCTAGCTAATAAAAAATATTACTAGTTCTTTTCGACGTATTAACTCGTAGGTTGGTATATCGTGTATATAGTAGCTAGGAACGAAACATTTCCATCAATAGGTATTGCGATATGCTATTAACAAAAATGGTGTTGTACTGATTTCTGAAAATCGGTAACGACTTACTGCTATTTAATTTGTAAAAAAAATATACACAGAAAAAAGTAGCTATTAATTAAGAACTTTGCCGTTATATGCGCGTGTATCGTACAGAGTTTTGCTTCTACGGTTTTAAAACTAAAAATAGTCTTTACTTGTACATACGGCTGAAGGGCCCTCCAGAGTTTGTATGTTTACTAGTAATACCTTTACTGTATAGGATATATAATCTGTAATCACGCTATAATGCATATGAATAGAATCAAGAATCACTTAGAACTCAGATGACACGTCGATATGATATGTAATGTAAAAGTAATACTTTATTGTCAAAGGCCTTGAATACATCATTATCGAGTGATCATTTATCGCACGCACATTCAAGGACGTTTTGATCTTTTTGCAAATCGATATGCATTATTAATAGGCTATTTATAATATGGAAAGTTCAAATAAAATATTTAAAACCTAAGAATATCTCGGCATCATTTTATTTTAGTATCATATATGTTTGCGAGATGCGAAGCTTTGTTTAACTTCGGAGACGAGACTAGCCTCTGCTTCTTTTGTTTCCTAGGACATGATTTTGTTCTTAACTTAAGTAAATATTCATATTTTGTTTATTTTTTTAAGTCATGGTGCTTACGAAAAGGATTCATGATGCAATTATATCAGTTTATTGGAACACATTGCCAGTGCATTTTGATAAAGACTCAACTTTAAACAATCATTTCAGTTAAAATAATATAGCAGTTGTTTTAATATACCAACCATTTTAAGAAATGTGATATATTTTTAATTTAAAGAATTTTAGGTACTTAAGTCACTTATTTCATTGATATATTTATAATTATTATAAGTTAGTACCTACCTAAATAGGTATCATACAAAGACTGGATACCTAGTGATTAGGTACATTATTTATTTCTAATTCTTTTTCCAAATTTTCACTTTACAGTAAAGAGAATGAAAACTATAATTCCCCGTCTTTAGTTTTTATCCTATAAATCATTTATTATAATTAATTACTTTTAAATATTTTGGACTATAAATTTATCAGATTAACCTACTGTTTAGTCTTAGGTAACTTCATATTAAAAATATTAATCTGAATGTAATATAAATTCGTATAAAAATCGAAGCATTGTTCAAACCTGGTTTCAACGTCTTATTAATTTAAATATTTACATACTTACAAAAGGTTAAAAGAAAACATCTTTCACAAAGTTTATTGACCTTTCCTTTGTTAAGCGAAACGCACACAAAGAGATCGTTTCTTTCAACTGAAAATAAGAAGTCTTTATGATCTTTCTTTTTGTTATCTGTGTTGATAGGGGATCATTCTTCTAAAAAATATGAGTTAGTAATTGTAGCTTCAAACTATGTAAGTACAGACTTTTGATTGTACATATAATATACATGTGTTTATATTATATGTTTGTGAACTTTCAATTCAGAATTGTAAAATATATACATTAAGAAAACAATACCAAGTAGTTATCTATTCGTTATATCATGTAAACGATTTTAACATGCAATAACTAGCATAAAAACAACATTTTTATCTCCGGGTAACATTTTTGTTGACATGACGAAGTGTTCTCATGTATTGCTAGGGGTGGAGGTCGCTATCTCCGTGAAACAGCCGCGCGTGACCGCTCATCTCGTTAACCCCATCCGATACCGCCCTACTTCACCCACCCTCGCTTCATGCTTCCACACATTATAAATTTAACTTAATTATCGACACTGTTGTTTTGCACTAGAAGGGGTCATGTTGTAAGGCATTCTCTTAAATGTTAGAAATTAGGGATTAAACATGCAGATGCTTGCAGGTCTATGTAAATCGACCAGATCTCTTGTTGAATCTTCGTGAGTATATTACGTCAATGATGGCACTTATCCGATTATTAAAGACAAACTGGTTGTAGACAAATTTCAATAGATAAGTTATGGTTTAAAAGTTAGTCTATTATAAGAAAAAGAAATACTAGAAAGAGCAGAACTCTACGATAAACAGTGTGTTGGACATATATATATGCAATTATTGAAAATTCTCCCATCGCAGGAATCAATAACAATGACCGATTAAACACAAAAATATGAAGACTTATTGAACAAGATAGAAACCGTCTTTAATTTTTTATAACTGACGAAAAAAAAGAAGGTTCTCAATTCGACCTATATTTTTAGTTTTTGTAAGTGGAATATTTAGTTTTTGTAAGTCGAATATATATTTTTAGTTTTTGTAAGTGGAATATTTAGGACAGTTCTACGCATTTTATTGAACCTTGCGTTTGCGTTGCGGTGGTAGAATTTATTATCATTTATTCCTATGGCTTTGACTTTACATGTTGTTGTGTTATTGCCAATCTAAAAGTGATATTTTTTTATACAATGAATGCAAAAGTATCGCATGTTTCTAGAGCTTTACCTAGTTTATTCAACAGCACCACACCCTCCTAGTATACAAATTGATTGATTATCCACCGGTGACTTATCCATAGTTTAAACTCCAAGTCATTGGTTAATTGACTAATCATCCAGTGATAGGTTAGCGAACCCTCCCAAAGTCATAAGCGAGCAAATTCTTACACGTTTACGGAATAAGTTAGTACCCGCTTTTAGGATTACACTGGCCGAAGCACAACACCCCATTTTTAATATCCGGTACACTAATTAGCATAATGCCTGTGACTCAGCCTTCGGGCATGAATATGTGGGCTATGCCCTAATTACTTATTTTTGTAACAGCTATTTTTAAATGTACGCTATGCACATGCCTTGTTAAACTCCATTTTTTAACACCAACCTATATACTCGTATCAGATTATTTTTGTTTAGTATTTTTAGATTATATCATTCCAACTCTAAAAAATGTATGCAGACTTTTTTAAGTTTATAATGGCATTATTTAGGTGCATTGAAGTTTTCGTTTCGTTTCTTTAAAGTGTAATCATACTATATATAATTACATGCGGGTAAAAATAGAAGATTAAAATGTCCGTTAAATTATATTAGTGATAATAAAGTATGTATTAGATAAGAGATGGTTTATAACTTCAAGAACGCCTAAGAAAGACGACAAATGCCTAACCAGTTTGGTCCAAATTAAATTTCCAAATTATTAATTTAGGAGCAAAATACGCTTATATGTACACACGACATACGGTTTTGTTAACATAATACTCTAAGCTTTTAATAAAAAACATGTAAAGGAAACGTCACGTTCGCGTTCGTGTCCCTGTCATGGCGTGTCCGTGTGGCACATTTGTGGTGAAAACTAATTGCCATGATAATTTATTAAGACACACAACTCGCACTGACGGTTTTAGCTTAAATTGTTGACTTTCATGCAATTAGTAGGCTAAGTAAGCCGCAACAACAAAAATGTGTTTACCGTTTAAGATATTTGACTCAGCAAAGAATAATTATTGTAAAGTGTTTTGGCGCGTGTTAGTGCTCACTTGTACGTAACTGCTTCCCAAGATATGAACAAGTTTAATACTTCTCGACATTGAAGTTTCACGCGGCTGACAAGGGAGAGTTTCCTTAGTTAGGTACTACCGTCGCGTCGCTACGGCAACGGTTGTAAAGCTGAAGCTGAGTGTAGACTCAGCGAATACTCCACTGCATTTTGCAAGGAAATGTTACTCAGAACGAGAATACTTTTAGTCTTTTAATTACCGTTCCAGTTTTATTGTTCGTTTGTAAACACCGCTTTTCATACAATTATGAAACAAAAGGGCAATTAAAAGCGTTACGAGGTTTTGTCTTTTTACGAAGGTCCGTTATTTCCGCTTGCTATGCTTCTAGACGAAATACATTTTATTTAAATTGAGTCTTAAAGTAAGTACTGTTAGTGTCTGCTCTGATGTGACCGTATTTTAAATTTAATAAGTGCATAAAAACATTTTAATGTTTCGTAAGGCTTGTCTGTTTATTTCTAAACGATTCGTGTTATTCAATAGCCTTGTCTAAAAATCATTCATATTCTTATTCACTGATTCGTCTTGCTTTACGTATTAGGTTAGATAATGTAATATACATGTTTGAAGTCAAACTGTAGTTGAAAGTAATCGGTTTGCCAAAACAAATTTGTAATTGTTGGCGTGTAACACCTTTTATTTTTATTGATCTACGGCACATAATACATAATAGTGTCTACGCGCGGTATGATTGGCTATTGTAAATCTGCAATGTTAAAAGCTTCGTAAGGAAGAATAAGTACACGTACTTTCTAAAATAAAACTCTACGCAGGCGCCTCGCTACAGACGATCCATAGATTGTTTATAATCTAGTGAATATATCTTGTCAGCAGTATTTACTAGAGAGTCTAGAGACCCTTCTGAAGAAGCTGAAGGCTAAAAATAATCCTGTATCCGGAGATTAAGGCGCCTGCAGGTGTATTTTCTCTATCTAAGATCAAGGCCCCACCAAGTTGCCGTAATGTGGATCTTGTTACTTGGATTGGTGAATCAATTTTAGCTTGTAGCCTATTATTACAAAATCGATTAGGCTTTATTGTGTAGGGAGTAAATTTTGTATCTGAAATCATAATCTTAGTTTAAGTGTCACGTTTCATATAAGATATGTTAAGTACCGAAAAATTGAAATAACAGCGAATTGTATATTATATAAATAAAGGTAAATACATACATTTATTTATGGCAGTAGGGAATCGAAAGTAGTTACTTTACATATCTGTCAGCGGTGTAATGTTTAATTGGATATTTCTTGGTTTTTAAAGGTTGCGGTTTATTTGGCATCCAATACAATGGCCTGCTTAACATGTTTGTATGGTCAGTTGGCGCTAGTCTCGGCGCCTTGGAGCCGGCGTAGGCGCCGGGTGTCTTAGTATTCCGCGTATCGCGCGTTGTTGGTCATTGGACTATTTCTCTTACGCACAGCCAACGACAAGACGACGATCGACGCACGCACAAGGTCGGCCGGGTGCGCATCTATCTCTGACGGGCGCCGCGCCGGGGTCCTGACGCAGTCCTTTGTCTATATTTATGTCCTTATATACATACATACACTCACGCGGGAATTTGGAAGTAGGTATATTGAAAGGGAGGCCATTCTGACGTGCACAATAAAAAAAAACAGTCAGTCGTAGGACTGCACGTCAGAAGTGCAAACATAACTTCATGTGTGTGTGTATGTATTTGCATATACATACATACACACACACACACACACACACATACACACACACACACATCTTTATATAAGTGTATAATTAGGTTAAAAATAAAAAGTATATGTAAATGTATGCATAGGGTACACTGAAAGTTCTGCGCTCCTAGCCGCTCATAAATGTTTTAATTTCGAATTTTATATTTTTTTAAATACGAGTATAAGAAACTCGGCTCCGTCTTACGAATTTGCGATCAGGGTGACGTGTCCTGACGCGAGTTTAACATTTTTTACCCATCCCAAAAAGTGCACAACGCCGCTAAAGAAGTTTTCACTTCAAAAAAAAAAGGGAAAGGTAAGAAGGGAAGGTATGGATTGGGAGGTGTAAGTAATAAGCTCGAGCAGGACAGGGTAACCTGTAACTCGAACTGGCTGTTGCCGGAAAGTCCGAGGCCTAGGACACACACACATAAATATATATTTATATCACACATCTTCTTATATCAATGTTTATATAAATTATGATACACTAGCAGCGCCCCGCGGTTTCACCCGTGTAAGTCCCGATCAATATGGGGATAAAAGTAGACTATATGTTAATCCAGGTCTCCAGCTATCTACATACCAAGTTTCATTGCAATCGGTTCAGTAGTTTTGGCGTGAAAGAGTAACAAACATCCATCCATCCAAACTTTCACATTTATAATATTAGTGGGATTAACATGTCAGAATTGCTTTCGCTCTATTTACGTAACAGGATTTGCATGCATCAATGACGCTGGCAGTTCCTGCCTGCGTCAGACTCACGCTGCAGCTATTTCGATCATGTTATTGAACTACCATGTTGCTATTCTAGGGGTATTCTGCACATTCTATTTTGAGTTTTCAAGGCACGGGCTTTGGTGAAATAAGTGGAATAGCTTTGATGTGTAGTACGAGGACGTTGACTCATGGGCGGCGCACCTACCCTGCCTTATTTGTCACGCGGATAAGGATAGGTTGGGGTCGAGAGTTGTTTCATGGTCAATACTGGCTATTGGTGCGCTTAAGTTTTGTTTTTTAAACTTGTTTACTAAATTCGTGTACACATTTGCACTAAAGATAAGAGTAAGTATCTCGAAGCTGAGTTTATTTATTGAAAATACAGATTGCAATAACTTCAAAATGTTGTATGTACGTTCCAATTTAAGTGCAAAATGAAAACGTGGAGCAGCGATGATGCACAAACAACCTACAGAATTTACCAGAAACTCTTACTGACTCTTAGTGTGGTGGGTCTGGGCAATTGGGAAACTTTTTACGACCCACCATAAAACCGGCTTTCTAGAAATTAACTTTTTTATTAAAACGGTAAAAGTGGATTTAAAATAAGGCCAATACTTGCCCTAGTTTATTTAATAAACATAAAATTTAGATAAAATAAAATACTGTGATTTTTTTTATATGCGAAAACGGAAGTTTCATAGGAAATTGCTTATACTGTATGAATGCAATGAAAACTAAAAGCTGTACTTTATTTTCATATAAGTATATTCATGTATAGTAACACCCATGTTTTCTAAACAATAAATTAAATAGACAGTTGATTCCCCTCTATACAAACAACAATATACTCACTATAAATGAATAAGGCTATATTTATAATAGGTAAATACTTCAAACTGTATCGTATGTCTTTGATCAACTCTACTAATCTAACGTCGGCAATCACTTACGTAATGCAAACCTAATTGGATTAGAGGAATGAAGATTAGGCACTCTATTTGAAATACTTATTCATACATATAAATACTATGTGGAATATAAAATTTATTTATTACGGATACTATGATTCTTAATAAAGAAATTCGGAGGTAAAGCAAAGTAAACGACATAGCTTATTAGCAAGACGAAGTGACAATGGGCAGGCCATCAAAACCCTCGACCGCTGGAGAAGGGAGGTACTCGAACTTCGACCACGGGGTAGAAAGCATAGCGTAAAACGTACCAATACAAGATGGAGCGATGACCAAGACAGAGTTGTATAGAACCGTTGGATGAAGGTAATACCGCTTTTTTTTTAAAAAATTCTGTGAAAGTGCCATGGTTGAAAACGATGATGTCATAAAATACTAATTGTATCAGCTATTCTGGCATCCTAAAACGGTTAAAGGCAGGCTATTTGAAGTTGCATATTATTCCGATACAAAATGTAAATCATACATTTCCGATAGTGAATGCGTAATCGATAGGCCCCAATTCTGTTACTTCACTCGCTAAATTAAAATTCACTAAATTTTCTTCATATAAGAAGTAAACCTTGTACACTTAGAAACAAGGTCTTATTTCAAATTGAAACAAGTAGGTAACATATGTCGCTATCGAAATAAGCAATTTATTTGTCGACTAATGTCTGATACGCTTAAATAAACTTTAAGATCACGTAGCAAGAGCCGCTATCCGTTGAATGCCATCTCTTTTGTTCTGTGTTTTTAGTAATCGTCTTCGTAGGTGTAGATTAAAAACACATCATCCTTGTTCGTTTTGAACAAGTTTTTATACGGCAATTATACAGCGTTTGAATAAATGAAGACTCTCGCTGCGTGGAAATAAAGTTCAGTATACGTTGACAGGTTTTATTGAAATTTAGCGGCGCTGAGAAATAGATGCTAGTAACAAATAGACCTTATTACGAAGAACACTAGGTTGGTTCATATGAAGAAATTAAGTCAGGTTTTAGTTTAGTCGAGTGTACAATAGAATCGGCACCAATAAATATCTGGTCAAGTGTTTGCGGTATTTTATTACTAGGGCGTTAAATACGACCTGCTTTGTTTTTATGATCGTAGATAAATAATTATCTTTCGCTACATAATTGTGTTTTGCATATTATAAATTTATTTTATCCGGAGATACTCTGAAATTTAATATAAATATATACTTACTATATTATCGACACATTTATTTTATTAAACGGAGTGGGTATTTTTTATAAAATATTGTGTGATCCACTATTTCAAATCCTTTTTTAGGGTTAAAAAAAAAAAAAGGGACTCTTATAGGATCATTTAGACCTAGAATCTTGAAATTTGGTAAGAAGCAAGGTCTGACAGCACTTAAAGGAAAAAATCCGAAGTCGTTAGTTTGTTGTTATATCACATAAAAAAATGTTTTTAAGGTTACGAACTTATATTTTGCCGTTGGATTCTTGACTTTGTCGTTCGTCGCAACCGCAAAGTTTAGTTTGTGTTTCGAAAAAGACGGGCAAAATCTTCGAGAATGAATTCCCGAGATGGACGGTACTATCTACATACAAGTTTGCTTGCTTACGAAACCCTCGGTGCGCGAGTCAGACTCGCACTTGTCCGGTTATTTAGGATTTTTATTATTTGTTAGACTGGTGTAGTAGGTAAGTCTCAAGGGTCGTAAATGAAAATTGATTGACTCTTCTACGTCATATGTGGTTTGCAACTGAAAAGAAACCCAAAACATGACATAAGTAGTGAGTTGTAAGACTAGTCGACGGACCTCATCAATATTCATCATATTCCTTCCTCATAGGATGAGGAACGTTGAGGAAAATCGTTTTATATTTTATCTTTTTTACGTAAGTGGCAGCCATTTTGGATATATAATAAATAAATAATCTTCCTTGTGAGTCATAGTCATATATAAGACTCTATAGTGAATTAGAATTTTGAAAATATTAATTTAGTTCATATAAAAATCGTATTTAAAGAGCTTCTGAAAATATCGTAATAAAAGTCCTTCAATGGCTAAAGAATATTTAACATTTTTTTTGGATATACATACGAAAATAACGACCTGGTTGGCCACTTATGCCCGGTTCCTATAATCAAGAAACGATTCGTTTTACTTACGGACGGTCAAATTTCGTTGAATTTTCAACGAAAATTCAACCGTCTGTAAGCAAAAGGAATCGTTTCTTGTTTATAGGAACGCGCTTTTAGCGAGTAGCTAGTCGCTGTAAGTGAAGTGACATCATTGGTGTGCAAGCTCCGGTAACCGCTTATCATTAGGCGCTCCGTGTGGTTATTCGCCAACTTACTTAAGTACTTAGAGTTTAGCCATAATTTTCAATGTGTTTATTATGTGATTATGGCTAAACTCTTACTTTTGTTATTTGACCTTCTTTTAAGTAGTAAGTCTGAAAATTGTTTAGAAGGATAATTTGTGGTTTTCCTGTCACGTACAGAAACAAGCCTTTACTCAAGTCTATTTTGTTAAGTTATATGAGTACAAGTAATTGAGTAAAAATATATAACGTTTCATTCATTTTGCTGTAAATAAAAACTGTTTCCCTATAGGATATTGGTATATTTTATGTGTGTGGGTGGCGCAGTGTCTGGGTGGTCTTTATCGATAATATGTTTATATTTAATAATATATAAGTTTGTTTATCAGCGACTGGTTACCATAGTACAGGCTCTGCCTAGTTTGGGATCAGATGACCGTGTGTGAGGTGACATAAGTTATTATTATTACTACTATTATTATATATGAATAAGTTAATACAAAACAGTAAAGCACCTTTTTCTCTTGTGATATTTTTAACCAAATAATCAAATGCTCAAAAGGAAGTCTTGCGTCAAAAGTGGACATGACAGATGATAATGAAAGAATTAAATAACTATTATCTAAATAATAGCATTTAAAATCAGTATTAAACGATTTACATTACGATACTAATAAGTAAATTACACTTGTCGAGGCTAGGTTACCTGTCTTAAAACTCACAGTATATTCTTTATTAATCCATGTTTGACGATTAACCGACTTTGAAATTCATGGACAGCATTGTATAAACTTTGACTGGCCGAATCGGAGCTTATTTTCTGAAATGCATTTATTATGTGAAACTAAGGATGATGAAAGATGTTTCTCGTATAAGACTTTAGAGTGTATGAATAGAACCGAATGGGCGCTAATTAGTTATTATATTATATTTTTAATGCAATTTTAAAACTAAATTAGCACTTAATTTATACAAAGTTTACGATTCTTAATAGATCAAATAATGTTTGATTCTTAAAACATTATAAAATTTATTTGTGCAGCACAGATAATTCGTAAAGCACAGACTCTGTTGTACGAATTAATAAAGAGTTACCTAGTAAATTTTTTCTACTTTTCTTTTTTACTAGAGTAAAAACGATAAGTTTAGTAAAAGTTACATAATATGCGAGTGTGTCACTCAATTCTGACTAATTAATTTGAAATATCTATATAATAATAAATAATTTAAATCACGAATCGAGTTTTACTAAACATAAACAACACACGGTACGTTACGTTGCTGATTTCTTAACAAAAAAACCGGCCAAGTGCGAGTCGGATTCGCGCACCGAGGGTTCCGTAAAATATTTTTATTATATGATGTAATTAAAAATTTAAGGTTTTCGCAATTTTTCCTTTATTTGTACTATAAGACGTTGCTTCGTACCAAATTTCAAGATTCTCAGTTCACGGGAAGTACCCTGTAGGTTTTGATTCCCTTGCGAGTGTCGAAAATTTGTGGAAATTTGCGGCATAAACGGCTGTATCTTTTGATTGCGTTGGCTTAGAAGTTTAATTTTTTCACAGCTCTAGACCTGAGTATTTGATATAAATTTCAGCATGATACCTCCACGCGTTCCTGAGAAAAAAGGTCTTGACAGACAGACAGACCTTCGGACGGACGGACAACAAAGTGATCCTATAAGGGTTCCGTTTTTTTCCTTTCGAGGTACGGAACCATAAAAATTAGACTTACTTGTATATTAGAAAGCATGCATGCCATTGCATGCAATGCATGAAAAAAATAAAGTTTAGGCAAATAACTATTTTCTGATCTGTGGTTTAGACAAAGTTTCGCTCGAAAAAACAGGTAGAGTCGCACAGTTGGGCTGCGTAAAAATATATAAAAGGTAAGCCAGGCCTTTAATTATTACATCGTCTGTCAGATGTGTTTTTATACTCGTGTATTGGGGTAAAATCTGGTATCAATCGGCCGCTCGTGCCTCGAGTAAGCCGGCCGAGATTACAGCCGCCTGCCAACTACAGGCACACGGAATGAATGAACATACATATGCGACCCCTCTGTTTGGCATGACGAGGGAAAATTGTGATTACATTCGCTTTTATTGCGTTATTTCGATCCATTAGGGTACTGTTTTATGGAGAAAGCTTCGTAAAAGGGGAACTGGTTTACACTTGTTTGCTTTTCGAGTAATCTGAGTACAAAGGACGGTGGTATTTTGATGATTGGTGGGGTTTGAATTAGTAACCGCGTTGTTTTAGTTCTTCGGCCTTGCGACTAGGTACTTAAGAAATCTTTAGACTGTCCATTTTTGTTCTTAGCGGTTTGTTTAAGTTCGTTTTCCTACAATCAAGATTTATTAAAGCTAATCTAATTTACAACTACTTTCATAGTGGTTGTAAAAGAGTAGCTTGTTTCAAAGTTATTTTAGGAAAACTAGATCTAGAGCTGTAACTGTAAGTTGATAATATTGTCAAGAATATAAAGGGAAGATTTTGATAGTGCGACAATATTAAGTTCAAGGTTTGACCACAGAAAATGTCGCGTTTGTTTATGTTATGTTGATCGCATTCGGTCAACACTACGAACTTTGTCAGCAGGGGAGTCAAAAGCGTAGATAATTTCTCTCCTCTTTCGGAACTTTTTGGACTAAGTACTCCGCTATAACGGGGGCCACTGTAATGTTTAAAATGTATTAGTGCAATGGGCAAATACAAAAATTGATATTGACATAGAAACATAATTTTAATGAAAAAACCATATGTTTAATTTTCTAACTCAAAACTATCGTCACAGCATATGGACGTCAAACAAAACAATGGCGTGTTAAATCTGAATATTTAATCTGCACGCTGTTGCATAATATTCATATAAACAATGCCTTCGTTTCCTACATGGAACGGCTATCGGTGTTATCGAACGTTTGCTTATGAGGTTCACGCCATAAACTGTCTGTGAGGTCTTAACCAATATTATCCCAGTCGTTATATCTATAGGGTTTAGAAGTTTATGACTCTGGTCAGGATGTTAACTACCTACGTATTTATAGACTTTGGGCGTCAATCAAAAGTTCCTTCGCACATCGAACTGTTTTGTGTGCCGTTGCAGCATCGCGATAATAGCTTTCAAGTTTGGATTCAGTTTTATGTAAGTTGGAGTTATGTCCTTCCCTAGTCGGGTCTTTCGACACTTATAATTTAATCTTGAACATTTCTTTGATTGCAAATTAAAAGATTCGTACAAACTGAACTCTGAGGACGGGACTAGAATCCCTGCAAGTAGCTACTCTAACTGGGCCACCCGATACCAGTCCTGCCACATTGAGATTCCGGTTTACATCTATGGCGATGTAATAATTGGCCATCAACTTGAATTCTAAGCAATTACGGAATAATGTCCAATATATTGTTATATGACATTATTTATTTGGAAAGAATACTGTCATAAACATTGCAAATAGTTTTCAACTGCTCATGTTATTTGCACACACACACACACACATATATACACACAAACACAACAACTCGCAAACTTACCCACTCAAGCACCCTTTTTTTAGGTTTAATTTATTGTTTATAGTCACTGTATTTAATTAAAACGAGCATTAAACTAGTGGAACATACACCCGATTGTCTCCTGGAGGGCGTTAATGACTGTGCCACAGTTTTTAACTACTGCAGTCATTATCGAACCCATTTATTTGTAAACCTGTGTTACCTGTTCCGAAATAAAGATTTATTATTATTATCATTATTCTAGTTGTATACAGACGTTATATCGTAATGTACGTAGTTAGGTACGTGCGGCGTCGTCAGCACTATCGTGGCGCATTTAAGTAGAACAAAATACTTCATGTAGCTCGTCACTCACAATTTTTTTTTTTTTATCTTATCTTTAAATCCACCGATTGATCACAGATATAATACACACGAACCTGTGATATACAAAAATAGTGTTGTATTCAAAAGTTATTTTTGATGCCCGAATTATGCAGTAAATCGAGGATGTGAGCCCTGAGAGTATACTATTCTAAAATCAAAATTACAACTTCTTAAAAATGTATTTGTATTTTTCTTTTTAGTTTCCCACGAGTATTGATATCCTCTCTTTGATTTAGACGGTTCCTAATCATATACATTTACTCAACTGCGAAGTTTAAAATCGATCCATTTCGTAATTTTACACGACTTACGAGCGCCTCACTCAGCGGACCGATCCATTCCCCTTCTCATCTTCAAACCTTTTTAAAAGTGGATATCGGGGATGTCGGCGAGGAGCAAGCGAAGTGATTTTTAATCTCTATTTACACCAGAAAGAGTCGATTAGCTGATCCTCTTGGTGATTTTCGGATCCGTATTGCGGTATTAAGTGGTTTGAACTGATAGACCGAAGCTTTAACGAAACGGTTTAATGGACTCGCTGTTTCATTGGTTTTCTTTTTATGGAAAAGATACTAAACTTTTTATTAAACTGGGCAGGATTGCAACGACTATGGAGTTGGTATAAGCACAGATTACTAAGTAGTTACTACGTAAGTATAAGTATTGAAGACAATGATACCGATGGACTGGGAGTATTATCATCTATTATTTGGTTAGAGTATTTGTATTGGGAATACGGTGCTGTAGATACCAACTGTTTTGATACAGTGTTCGATTAGAACCTAAGGTACGTAGTGTTTGTATACTCTTTGCCTAAGGTCACGTAGATTCTTGTAACTGTTTCGAAATGTCTTTGATTATATACATGTCTATAATCAAAGCGAAATTTAGTACATATATTCATACTTTAACTTACTTGAAAGACTTGACAATGTCACGATGACAAGATTTTTTTTAACTTTTACCAAAAGATAAGATAAAGATATTTATTCTGGTAAAAGTATTATAAAAACCTTTTGGTTTCTTTCTTCTTCTTTATTCTTGGCAATTTTAATTCGAACCACTCCTTTAGACGATGATCTTTAATTTTAAAGTATAAATCTGTATTCAAAAATTTGCCGTTGTTAGAATATGATATTAAAAGTAAGTACACATATAATTCTCCTCGGGCCTCGAGGGATTAGATTACAAGTTGATATAAACATGTTATTTTATTTTTCACCGTAATAGTCTTTGTAATATATTCCATTCCATATCTAATCTTCATGACACGACTGGCAAGCATGATACGCTAAATTGTTTTGACATTGAAACTGGAAAGTCAGGAGCTAAGAAACTAGGAATTGTGTAACGCTCTATTAAACTGTATTCATAACTTAATATTGTATTTGACATCAGTTTTTGTTAGTCAACGTTTCTTTTAGACCTGACCACATCACCACAACGACACGTGACTTAGCTAACCTACTCGTACATAGTGAAATAATAATTGAATTCCGTTAAGTTTATGATTTATTAAACGAAACAAGTATAGAAGGCCGATGTCATCCCAATTGAAGAGTTTGTGGTTTTATATGTTACTCACGCTCTAATTAATCTTCTTATAACGCCTAGACGCATAGGAAAACAAGTTTAGTAAAAGAAATCGGCAAGAATGCTACCCACTAACTGCTGACTGTTGAAGTATAATATACTAAATATAGGTAAAAATCATAATTCGACGAAGTAGTATGCGTTTGTCAGTAAGTAAATGTACCAGAATATGAAAAAAATATCGGAACATATTGTAGCTGTAGCCTGTAGAACTGAGATAAATGTACCGAGAAATTTATGTCTACTTACTGAAAATATGTACCTACCTAATTATAATAATAATAATATAATAATAACCATTCAAACAAAAAAAGCTATATCAAAATAGGTTTATCCGTTTAGGAGCTTTGATGCCAAAGACAGATACACGTTAAACATCTAAGACCCTCCTTTTTGCGTCGGGGATTAAAATAAACCCAGAGCATTCCATTTTTAAATAACGGACTACATACACAAACAAAAAAAGTGACTGATACAGATATTATATTTAAACGAAAAAAAATCGCACTTTTTTTACGAGTATTACGGGGCCGTTGTCCGAATCGGTGTGAGTGTCAACCGGCGACGCACTCGAGTGCGTATCGCACTTAGGAGTGGCTGTCGGTGTCACGTCAGACGCTGTCAGTACCAGTGTCGGTGTCAGTACGAGTGACGCTGGCAACCCCTATCCTCTTGTCGTATCGATGTATGACATGTGCAGATATTACCTCTACGTATATTGATGGCTAGAAAATTGCAGTGGATATAGCTGTCCGTGATATTTCCATAGATTCTATATTGAGTTCCGTCTTTGACTCTAGTCTTAATTTTTGGGCTAGAACTCTTGAAAGATGTAGATACATGGATTGCAGCTGTAACAAACAGTCACACTTTCTTTGGCTCTCATAAAGAAAATAACAAACTTTTGAAAAATTCATTATTGCATTGAAAAACAATTATAAATATAATTTTATAGTTATAATTGCATGCAGTTTTCATGTCACAACCATAATAACAACAAAACTTTCAAAATTACTTAGTCAGAACCATTCTTATACTTTGTCGATTAACCACAATTTACACACCTATACAAAGACACTAATACAAGTGTATTCCTTTATAACCATAAAATGTATTATGTAGTAATAGGAGCTACTTTAGTATGGAGATTCTTGGAAGATTAGAAGTCAACGTATATCGTTTACTATGCTCTGTGCGCTACAAGGACTGAGTAGCAAGTCATAATATTCAAAATGCAGATATTGCTTTACTTTCTAGCAAATTTGCTAATACTTTAGGACTAATGCTTCTGCAGTCTATAAAAATAGTCGTTAAAATTGCATGTGTATAGATAGATATGTCTATAGACACGCATTTTAACGAGCGGAGCGGTGATGATAAAAACATGTTGCCTATTTATTAAACGAAGTTAGTCAGAGGAACCGACAACGGAGATAGGGACGAAAGGTTTTAGAGTGCTGACTAGGGACCGGAAAACGCAGACGTTTTTCCATTAGATGAAATGACTGAATCAAAGAGGCCCTCAGGCGTTGCGTGCTGTATGATTTGTTACGTCTCAAACAATGGTTCAACAGTAGACGTTAAATGGTTGCTAAAAATAGGACATGCCCGTGGACATGCCAGAGACTAGCTTAGGAGGAGGCTTGTTTTTTTTTGTTGAAATAATTTATTTGAAATTTCCAAATCAAAAAGGTTTTGCCATAGGTTCAGGATTGGTCTTAAGTAAATTAACTTTTTTTTATAACCACCCAAAACCGTCGAGCTATCTTTAGTAGTTGGTAATCTGAGTATATCTACCCAGGTTACTACGATAGAAATGACAAAAAACAAGAGTCAGAGTGAAAACATAAAACTTTTTAAAAATTACTGTTTTTTTTTTAACCACGCTGATATTAGCCGGTTTTGCCCTTACCAAAAATCGCTAAATGCGGCTAAAGAAGTTTTTACGTAAACCATAATAACAATAACTCCAACATAGTCTGTCAGCTGTTATCTTCAAACAATCCGTGCACTGTCCTTGGGTCTACTTCTTTAAAGATTTTCAGGTCTGTACTCTCTATCCAATATTCCTATGTCTTATTTACGAATATAATGAAGAAAATATTGACTGTCATTTTATACTTACAACATCTTGAAAGCAAGACGCCAAAGAAATTTCGTGCAAATATATAAGATGTTGGCCGGACAACGTTCATAAGTATTAAATCGCTACATTAAAGGAAGTCTATGTAATAAACCGACAAAAGGAAGCCAATGTTGTAGCAACGGATATAATAATAAACTTCAAAATTAACTTTCTAGCTACTAGACTTACTATTATCCGTATATAAACAGATGCTCTTTATCTGTTCATTAATTCTCAGATAGGTAGGTACTTATTAGCCTACATAATATGTGACGAATTACAAAATAGCTAGATATTACTCAAAACCTGCCTGGAACTTGACCAATAAAAAAAAGAGAACCACTTCCCCATGTCCAATTGGGCTCAAATTTGGTGTACATATATTATGTACCTTCAATGTGACAATACAATAATATGTTCCCATGGAGATGATCTGACGATGGAGCCGGAAGACGGCCATAGGAACTTCTTAACTAAACAAGATAAACCCATCGAGTTTGGGTTCGATTGGTTCGTTTTGAGGAGTACTTTTTTAGACATCGAATATTGTATATATTCGATGTCTAAAAAAGTAAAATCTAAAATACAGCTTAGTTTGTATAAAAACTTGTTTAAAAAAAAATTACAATTATTTTTTATAATCATATTAACTGTTGGTTGTTCTGATATTGTGTATTCACTACTTTCAATGCAGGCAGACATGTCAGTGCAAGACATAAAATTATTTTACAATGTATAAAATTTTATGTGTAGATATTCTACCAAGAACCCGTTAATGGCGGTTAATATTGTCGGTACTATAATAGAACATTTTGGTAGGCACGCAACAATCATTAACTTGTTTAAGCAAACTGATTGCTTCCATTACTACGAATGACCCATACGATTGTTTAATTTTGTTTCTCTTTCGTGTCATTAATCAGAAATAGAGTTGATTGGTGTTTAATGTTGGAGTTAATTGTTCTGTTTAAGAACGAGAACTGGATCAAATTAAGAATCACACTGAACATCATTGATGAGATGTACATGATTCTTTTTTCTATTTCCAATCCTGGCCAGATAGAAGTTAAAAGAATTGTTAAAAATTGGTTTATAATTATAATCAGATGGTTTATCATTGATACACATGTATCATTCATTGTGTGGTTTATAATTGATACACACGCTTATGCCTATTTAGTAAGTAGTAGTCTTCATTATACCCGTTTATATCTAGCTAGCTTTACAGACTAAAAGGAGTACAAAACTTGTGCACAAGAGTAAATTATTTGGCAGAGTATACAGACTGTATTCTGCAAGCAACAATTTAAAGTCTGTCGTTTCTATGCGACTAAGATGAAGGTGACTTCTGTCTAATTTGACAACCATAAGAAAGAGAGACTACACGTTGTTATTTATCCGTATGAAAACATTAAAATATATTATGTATAAACATTAAAATAATACACCCTGGATGCGAGAAGAGCTTGCACAAAAGCAGAATGAATTTCTGCTTTTGTGCAAGCTCTTCTCGCACAAGGGTTAAGAACCAAAACCGAGAAAGACGAAGGTTTAAGAGAATAGGAAACCCTAAAGAAGGTTTTACACTCCAGATTTCTGTTTGAATTAAAGACTGCAGACTGAAAAAACTATGTTCTTAAAGAAATCGGCGGTAACCATCATTCCACTTACCACCAACTGTATATTTGTTTCCCTACTTAGTTGTATGAGACGGTCAACAAAATTGACTCATGTGAAAATATGTTAAAATGTATATATGTATATGGTCGGAAAGAACAAACATACTGCCACTTACCGACATGTCTGCGAGTAGTGTTATGACAGACGTACAGAAGCGAAAACACGACAGGCTATTATATCAATAAGTCACTGTCAAGTTCTACTGCTGATCATCCGAACATTCCATCGTTGAATTATCGCTCCAATTGATCTTACGAAGCATAATATTCCCACATGAATGATTACCTTCTAACTATCGACATGCTCAAGTTATAGTAGAGAGATATTGAGTATTACGTAACCAAATAAGCTGTAATAAAACAATGATATTCCATTTGATAAATACGTGCCAGCTTAATAATGTATTTATAACTTTTCATGTAATATACTAATATACTTACTGCTTGAATTCGATTACGTAAATCCAAAAAACAGTCTTTGAACACGGTGATAATAAAAACGAGTGTCCTAAAATACTAGAATATATATGTAAATACTCCGTCTTTGTAATTCCTGTCTTGTCTGTGCCTGAATATCATTGAAGTGGTAGACAGAGTGAATTACACAACCACTGGTTATATTTTCGGCTCATGTAATTATAGCCTGTTGCAATACACGTTTTCTTATTCTGTGCTGCTACTAAGAATTTCCGAAGAGGAACATCCAACAAAAAAAAAATCTCCACCCTAAAATCGAATGCATGACCAACAATCATTCGCACACATAAGCGCCAAATATGAAAAAAAAAATGCTACAGAATCAACAAAGTATTTAGTCGGTAATTTCACACAAATATTGCATTAGGTACCTTTTATGTTTACCAATCAACCGGCAATACAAAACACGAAGATTTAGCCTTGCATAAATGCGTGCCTCGATAATTTACAATATCTTAGCCATAAATTATGCGGATTAAGGATACGGATACAAGACCTAAAACTAACCTAAAATAATAAACGAATTAATAACAACAAGGGTATTTTTAAAAATAAAAATATCAAGAGTGTTAAATAATCTTTTTAGCAATTAGTATGGACGTAATTTTTTGTTTATTTCAATAATTGAGTGACGCGTAACCTTAGAGTATACATAAGCAAGCTAGCTTGCTTATGTATACTCTAAGCGCGTAACTGATACAATTTTTTTTATTTGCTCTCCAATCGACGACGCGCCGTGGTAAATGTGAGTTGTATGTTTGCGGCTTGTGGGTACGCAACTCCTATATTACTCCTATATTGGTGCCGATTCTATTGTACACTCGACTAAACTAAAACCTGACCAAATTTCTTCATATGAAATCAACCTAGTGTTCTTAGTAATAAGGTCTATTTGTTACTAGCATCTATTTCTCAGCGCCGCTAAATTTCAATAAAACCTGTCAACGTATACTCAACTTTATTTCCACGCAGCGAGAGTCTTCATTTATTCAAACGCTGTATAATTGCCGTATAAAAACTTGTTCAAAACGGACAAGGATGACGTGTTTTTAAGCTACACCTACGAAGACGCTTACTAAAAACACAAAGCAAAAGAGATGGCATTCAACGGATAGCGGCTCTTGGTACGTGGTATTAAAGTTTATTTAAGCGTATCAGACTTTAGTCGACAAATAAATTGCTTATTTCGATAGCGACATATGTTACCTACTTGTTTCAATTTGAAATAAGACCTTGTTTCTAAGTGTACAAGGTTTACTTCTTATGTAAAGAAAATTTTGTGAATTTTAATTTAGCGAGTGAAGTAACAGAATTGGGGCCATTGTCTGCGAAGCAGTATCGTCTTTTAAAAATAAATACATAAAATAAAGTGAAGGAATTATACTAAAAGTTATTTTGTTTATTATGAATTAGGTATTCTACTGTTTCTGAGTCTACTACTTACTTTACTAGGTATTTTTATTACGTGTCTGAAACAAATTAAACAATTCGACAGCATATCACTCTTTCCTAGTTTATTTTTTATGAACTAAATAAGAAGGATCCTGATCCCAATAACAAAAAAAAGTGTAAGACTCTCGGTAAATACGTTAACTTACTTAAAACTTTTTACTAGCCACTCTCAAGGAGGCTTCATTAGAACTCGTGAGCAAGCAACAAAATGTAATTTGGGGTACCTTTGTGTTACGGATCGGGGAGATCACAGGGGCCCATTTGGAGTTGTGAAACAAAAGAAAGTAATGAGGATACAAGAGATTAAGCGTTCCTTGCTTGTGATGGATGATGGAGGAAGTACGTCATCGTAGATTCCTGCTTGAATAAAAGGTTGTGAAATGTGAAAGTAATTTTATTCAGCAAGAGATGCGGTTAACAATACAACTAATGTAGGGTAGAGGGATAGGGTTGATAACGCGTAACTGATACCAGCGAGTTTGCAATTATTTGGACACAGGCAACCCTGTACTGAGTTGCCAAGTTAATTATAAAAAAGAGGAAGATTAAAATTTGGATTTAACTGGAAACTGTCTCGGATCTTCGCTAGAGGAATTAACGTGAATTAACACAAAGTACCATGGTGAATAATATTTCAGCTTATTTTGCATAATATAATATACACCCGGAATACCCGCTCAAAGGCGGAGCGACCCGCCGCCGCCGTGGTTATCCGACATAAATAGGTACCTACCTGGAACAAAATCGCAACTGAAAATAATCCCCTAAAAATTTTTAACAAGGTTTGTAACAAGATTTTTAGCACTTTTAGCTGATTTTAAAGTAAATAAATAAAATTACGCCACACATCCATCCATCTAACACTCATGTACATCCCCTTGTTGGGCTTATAATTTCCATACCGCGTCCAGTAGCGTGTCGAGTCCTTCACTCTGTATATTTCTTTTTTACTTCCACTAGTTTATACAATTTCTTGTTGCTTTTACTCTGTACTTATTTTTTATCTTATTTTCCTTCCTATTACTGTTAAGATATTTTTATTTATTAATCAATCATTCTTAACCTTCTTTTGTCTATACCATATATGATGCTTCTTTTTTTAAATAAGCGCTATACATTTCGGTTTTACTTGTTTCAATACATGCAACAAGCTCTTGACAATATTGTAGAAGCGAGAAATATAAAGTCAGATACCAAGGTACCATTGGATGTCTTTCTTATACGTTAGTAGTATAGATATTTTATTGTTTGTATCCTCGAGGGGAGGAATAGTAATGAGAGTACTCTACAACGGTCGCTCTCCGTCACAAAAAATGGGGAGGGTGCTAAAGACTTTTATCCCTCAGGGAGAGGACGCACCGAGGGAGTTAAACGGCTACCCGGCATGTTTCCAATAACGCGTGCAAAGATTCAGACAAGGTTTATATTCTTTGTGGTAAAACCGCTTCATAGGTAGCTTATATGTTGTAAAAAGGTATAATACTCGTATATGACATTTACGTTATTATATTATACCTTAATGTTTTATATTTTTAATATATTAATAACTTCCATAGTAATGACAGTAGTTAAAACATTCATCACCGACTACGACCTTTCTACGTACTCTGATCACCACATATTTATAAATTAGAAGACATAAAATGTCATATGTAGATATGTAGTCTGTTGAACAATTTCATACCGAAAGATACAAACATTTTAAAAGATGTTTTGTATTTAATGGATTTTTGTATTTGTGGTAATGGAACTTTTAATTGCTTTCTTCTTTCAAATAAAACTGAAAAACTTAAATGTAATCTATTTTTTTATTTTACATTTTGCATTCAATATACAATTATATGTTACTAATAGCACATGTTTCGTAACAAAATATATACCTACCTATGTATAAAATCCGTCAGGGTGATGAATTTAATCGTGATTATCCATAGCCTTTGTTCAAATCTCCTTTTCATGGTGGATCATCAATCTTAACTTACTGTATAAAGTTGGTGCTAGTGTTGAATTGTGTTAGTTTTCGTTCAAACTTTGTCTCTAGACATCCTGTGACCCTTTGTTAGGTTAGGTAAGTACTTATAGCCACAAAGTTACAATTTGTTCTTCAATGAATCATGAAATTCATAAGAATATTTTTATCTTTTTCAAATAATATTTTATAAACGTATAAGTAATGCTGTAGCTTGAATCTGAATATACTTACTTGTTTTGTTGCCATTATTTGTTTGAGTTTTAGTCTATCCATATGATAATGTTTTATCCTATTAATTATTATTTTAGATACAATAACCGCAAACAAGTTGTAATATAGCACCTATGTAATTATGAAAAAGGTTAATAAATTATTCTTGCTAGGTATGATATTCCATACGGTTATTGGAATTAAAATGTTATTTTTAATAAATAGGTAAGTAGGTACACCTCAAAATTTCAAACTTTAATGCACTTTACAAAATGGATACTGCCAAAGATAGTCCCTTAATATTTATAAAATTACAAGGCCATATCACTATTCCGCAGCAGGATATAATGTAGATAGAAATAGCTCCTCCCTAGAGAGTCGTACCACTCGTACCGCTGTCTGCGAACTGTGGTCGCCAAACTTTGGCAATGTTTGTAGGTACTCACTATTTACGAACAAGGAGTGGAGAGTATGTGGTACAGTTTTTTTTTTACTCAAATATAATTGGCGGATCTATTAATTAATTGATTAGTACGAGTGTACACGAAAATCATCGGATTAGTTTACTTGTTTTTATTTGGTCTTTAATGTAATTTTAGAGGAAAATATAAAGTTTAAAGTAAGCAAAGCTGTGGTTTGGTTAATATAGAATAACTGACCGTTCACCACATATTCAACCGCCTGTTAAAAAAAAGCCTATAGGCATAGACATCTTTCATCCCCCGCGCCTTTTCCCAACTAAGTTGGCTTTTAGTCTAACTACGATACGGACGAACTTTGATATTTTACCTGAAGCGACTCCCATTCCACAACCCAAGTACTAGGCGATATGAAAGTTCTGTAGTCAGACCAGGTTGTTGGACTTTTTAGGGCTGCCAACTACCCGTGACGAATGCCACAGATGTTCGTATGGCAACCGGGACCAACGGCTTAACGTGCTCCCCGAGGCGCGGAGGGGTCTCAATGTCTAATCTTAAGACTGACCTGACTGATATTACTTAACCTTGTAATGTGGTAACCTATTCGGTTGCCACAAGCCCAATTAAGCTACCAGACAACAATTAAGCTATCAAGTACTTACCTACAAATTGAATTTTTCAAATCCCATTTTTAGTTTCTGAGTTTTTCGCGTTTAACTTAAAATAACTTTTCAGCTTTATTATATATTATTATTAGAGATCGGATATTCGGATGCATATTTACCTAAAGTTGAGATGTTGGCTATTATGGAAAACACTTTTTTATCGAAAGAATCCCGCGAATCCAGGAAATTCAAATTTAAGTGTACCTATACTCCGTGAGATGTAATAAACCCCACTTTTTGACACAAATGACACTTGCTCTGTTACAACGTATAATGGTTGCTTTTCCCTACTTTTATTGTCAGTGATTTTTGACGAAGCAAAAACAACCTTATTACGTTGTAACAAGTGTCAAATCGGGCCTATTAAACCCCAGGAAATGTAAGCATTTTGTAAGAGTGCGAGTGAGACGGCAAATTATACTTGCTTGTGCGCAAGTAGCGACGCGACAATACAACTCCATTCATAAATAAAAATATACTTAGAAGCCGCTTCCATAATTTTTTATCCAAAAAATAACTTTTGGTAAATATGCATCCGATTATATTCCGATCCGATTATATGCTATCTCTAATTATTATAAACTAGCAACCCGCTCCGGCTTCGCACGGGTAGCAAAGCATAAATTGATTTTTTCCGACATTTTCAACAATCATCATCATATTTTAGCCATTTTACACAATGCCTTAATGAATTATACAACTAAACTGAGTTTTTGAGTTTATCGCGAACAGAGCGACAGACAGACCGACGGGCGAAGGTCTTTGTTTTATAATATGTAATGATAGTGGTATTATTAGTATTACATACATAAATTGTATATGAAGATATACTTCATATACAATTTATGTATGTAATACTTAGTTAATGAATGATAATAAACAAACTATGAACGTAAATTTTGACATTTTATATGTAACTTGTTTTAAATGAAGTTGTAAATTATTGCAAACTTTCTAGGCTCGTGCTCGTTCACAGAAACTCACAAGTGTTTCTGAGCTTAGAAAGTTAATTTCTTGGCTAAGAGCTTTGGAGAGTTAATATTTTGAATTATTTACTGCTCGTTAAGGATGCTTTCACATTAACTTAGAGATTGGAGTACAAAAATATGTTGTGATTAACTTTAATTATTATTAAATTAACGTAAAAACAATGACACAACACACAAGTGGGAATGCTGATAGGGGTCGACCACGCAGAACGTACCCTGATGAAATTGGTGATGGATTAAAGAAAAAGCAGATCAGAAGTATCCGAAAGCAGAAGGCTTATGTGAAAGGTTTAATGACAGTAGAGGAATCCCGTGAAGTATGTAAGGGTATAAGCAAGTAGAGGGCTGTTATTGTCTGTACCTTCTCCGAAGGTAAAAAGCCGGGAGTTTATGTTTGTCTTATATCATCTCGTCAACTTTGTAATGGTGTATTATTAGCTGTATAGAAAATGCTTAATCTATAACTAGCAACCCGCCCCGGCTTCGCAGGGGTAGGAGAAACCTCTTTAACAATCATCATCATATTTCAACCAAATTACATAAGACGTTAACAAATTATACACCTAAACCTTCCCTATTAATTACTCTGTCTATTGGTAAAAACTGCATGAAAATCCGTGCGGTCGTTTTTCAGTTTATCGCGAACAGACAGGCAGACAGACACCGCGGGGGACTTTGTTTTATAATAATATGTAGTGACAATAACATTGACTAACTTGCTTAAGGGTGTAGTGTAGATAATTGGACTTATCTTACTTGGTGTACCTTCCATACAGGAGATCGCGGTAGTGCTGTTTTCCTGCTCGAGTGCTGGTTTCTCTTGTTTGTTCCTTCATATTTTTGCATTGTCCTCGAACTTATAGTTAAGACAAATTTAACAACGAATAAGATGAATAAAAGCCAGTAAAAAAAAGGTTTTGCCAATATTTTTAAAAACTTTTTAACAATATTGTTAAATTTCGCCAAGTTTGGGAAACACTGAGAGACGGTTGGTGCCAACTAATGAATAATCCAATGTGACTGCCGCTCTAACGCCAAATTTATTCCGTAATCACATTAATCTAGATTAAAACTTTGCTATACTACCCCACTTAAAGTTAAACTTAGGAAAAGGCTGCATAATCGCAGTTGAAGTATTCAGTGTGTAATCTAGTTTGAGAACTTTGAGTAAAACTTATTATATACTTATTCTGATCTCACATAGATAGGTTACGGTATTTTACATAAGATCTTAAGGGCTTAACTTCTATCGATTGTGGCATAAACATTCCTACAGTCGTATATAGTTTTCGAGGATTTTAATGAAACAGTGAACAAATAAACCAAAGCCCGCACGATCCTGGAGTTTAATCAGAGGCAAACCTCTCATCTCTAGTACGCAGTTGTGCATCAGAGGAAATTGTTTGAAGTTGGCTCGACTTCGAGCACAGCACACTTCGACTATTGCATCGTCGCAGGCCACAAATCGTTACATTAAATTATTATAACATAAAGAGCTTTCTCGTTTTGTTTCCTCGGTCACGATTTACAAACGTGCTGCAAATTTATTTCACAAAACTAGGTGGCGCTGTAGTTTCATAACGCTTTGATGTATTCAAACACTTTGTTAACTAACCAATAATTTATTTGAGACATCGAATAAATATCGGGCGTATCGTATAACCGATACCTGCAATAGCGTATAAAGTAATGGGAAGGTACGTGTAGATTTACCAATTAGATGTATAATTACTTAATGTTTTAGAATACTTGATAAAAGTCAGTATGTTATTTGATTCGGTAGCTTTCTGTTGCATTAAAGAATATTTCATCGAAGATATCTGTTTAATTATAACTATCAAAATTCATATGTCATTAATATCCTCCTGGAGTCCGGTTCGTGTGATTTTTAGGTAGATTTCGTAGAAAAGTCTACCTATTGGTTTTGTACCAGTTGTCGAGTTTTCCACACACAATATTTTCTTCACAGGTCTAGTTATGATCCCTAGACCCCAAAACAACCGCCAGTTAAAAAGTTTAAATATACATATATGTATGTATGTATGTACCTCAATTTTACCGGCACGATAGAGGTCGCAATTAATTGCTTTCAAACTTGGACGAAAAATCAACAGGGCATATGAAGGTTAAGTTCGTGCATGGGGGATATTCCCCCTAAGGGGGGGACTGGGGGCAGATTTTAAAAAGTATTAAAAAAACACGAAATCTACCTCTGCGAGCCTGCTGCGGGCCCGGATTTTTGTGTTTTAGAATGTGGATACTTACCTACTAGAATGAAATATGTAAACTATAGATTCTCAAGAAAAAATCATAGCCAATTAACTATGTTCTCATCGTGAAAAGTAACTAATGGCATTCACTTTTTTTTTTAAATCCGACTAGTTTTATAGTCAGCTTTGAATTTTAGAGTTAAGAAAAGAAAAGTTAACACAAAATGACAAAAAATACTATAACTGCAAATGTCAAATTTGGTACCTACAAATTTAAATTTTGTCCTACTTTTTCGTAATTTTTCTACATCCCTTTATTCGGTGTCGATTTTTTTCAAGATTCTGCTAAGGACCTACGTAGTATTTAAATTATTACAATAGTCACTTTTAAAGAAAAAAAAATGCTAATAAAAACTAATAAGTTATTATGTATGTATTTTAAACGGCCGTTTAAGCTCTATTACAATATGTATAATATTATCTTGTGTTCGTAAACGCATGTCACATTACTTACCGTAAAATCGCGATCACGTTATTTTCTTTACCATAACACGATTTAATATTCCTCGCACATCGCCGCTATCTCTATCCCATAGTGGCTCCGCGTATTGTCTGCATGAGTCGTTAAAATGTGGCGTTTGGGAAGCTGCCAAATTTTCATCGTCTACACAAGCTACAAGTGTCAGGCAAGCGCACACTGATGCTTGGCAGCCGGCGAGTCTTCGCGACAGATGCATAATAATTATGTAACAGAAATGGGAACACGATTAAAGCTTTACAATAATGTCCAGTGAATAAAACTGCCTCGAGCTACGCTATCAAATCACCATTATGATGACCGAGCTCCTGAAACAACAAGTCCAAAGGAGTTGTTATCGTGGTTAAAGAGAGAACAAAAGTTGTCTGTTATTCTTTGGTGTCTGCAAATGCAAATAAAATGCACTGCGAAATTGCATCACTCATCCCTTCGTCTCCCCTCGCCCTTTTGTTAGGAGGGAGATCTTTTCAATTCGCCCCTCTGGACTCTGCTGAGCTTGCCTGCTCTTGCGGTGATGTTTTCAATTCATCAAATAAATAGCAAAGATATAAATTCTTTAATTTGAATTTCAAATACTTTACAGTTATTCATTACAAGCAAGTCCAACGAATATGTAAAGTTTATGGTTATAGCACTCTATAAAAGGGCATAAAAGTATAAATACATTTGATTCATGAAATAATTTAATGACCATGCCGTGCTATAGTCATTATCATATGAACATCAGGACCCCTTATTGAGAATTGAATAGGCAATCTAAAGATTTAACACTTATGGTGTGAGGAAATTATTTTACATCAAAACTATTTATTGTTAATAGATTTTCTTTTCAACTCAAATGTGATGAGAGATCGTTTAGGAAAGTAAAACTGGAATCGTTTTTGTTTACACAGCAACTTCATGTTTAATAAATTGATTAGTTTTTCTTTCAATAGCTTCTTTGAAATAGCTACTGTTTCCTTTGTTAATCATAACTAATATAACAAATGCAAATGTCAGTTTGTTTTGTTTATTACTAAGTTTGTTTGTTGGTTACGATTTAACGATTCAACCGATTATCTGTCCGTTCACGTTCTGTCCATTCATGATTTAACTACCTACTCAACTGATCCTCATGAAATATTGCAAACACGTCGTCTTAAGTAGAGAAAAGGACAGAACAAGGATAAGTACACTAGCCCTAGGCCCTACCCTACCTTTCATTCAGAAAAAGTATTATTCCCGAGGAATAGATATTTAATTAACACGAGCGAAAGCGCGGGCAATAGATAATATCATACAAAGTAAATGGTAATTAATTGGCTATCGAATACGCAGTCACCTATCTCTTCTATCGAAGTATGAAGTACATACTTTCATTCTTCGAAAAGATCTCGATAATTATATATGATACGTTATCGGTGAATGTTACTTTTGTTTGGTGTATCCAAACAATGTTTAGCGTGTTTGTCCCATGTCACATATCATGTCAAGCGACACGCCCGCCCTACCGCGCCGCTGGGAATGTCAAGTGGTTTGTTTGTCTGTCATCATATTCATCATACTAACGACGAAATAGGCAGGTTCACATGGGTTCCTTTTAATTAATAGAATATAGAACCTATTTCAAAATAGGTAGTTAAAAGCTAACCGCGAGATTAAGGCCGTAAACTTTATTAAAAACCTCTTTTATGTACTTTTTATCCAAACTTATGGGAAATTCATCATGTCAAAGGCTAATCACGAAAAATAATAAACCTATTTCATATAAAAATCTAACTAATGAATATATTTTAATATACTTATTACACAAATTTGCTATTCTCCACGCAGAATTGAAATTATGTAATACATAGATCCTTGTCTCAATTGGCTTAATAAATTGTGTATTAATAGGAAGAGTAAAAGAAAAGACAAGAGAGCTGAAGGAGTTTTAAACAATGAATGGCAGACTAATTCCGCGTTCCAATAAACAAAAACGATTCTTTTTGCTCTTCCGTTTTCAAATTCAATCAAATTTTCGTTGAAAATTCAACGAAATTTTACCGTCCGTAAGCAAAACGAAACGTTTTTTGTTTATTGGAACGCGGCATAAGTTGTAGTCATGATTTACCAGGTAATCAAAACTTAAAAGAAAACAATAAAAAAAATATTTACCGTCGTAAAGAACTTTAAGCTATAAAATTAACATAATAATTTTTTTTAAAAGACAACTCCCGCACTAGGAATTACTCCTGTGTCGCGGGGGACTTTACAAACATACAAACAACGGACACAAAGAACACCCAGACTCGGGTGGGATTCGAACCCACGACCTCCGGCTCAGCAGTCAGGGTCACTAACCACTAGACTAACAGGCCAGTGAATAATAAACGTATTTTCTTTCTTCTTTCTTTCTTTCCATATAAAAAGTAACTTCAACCCTTACATGGAAAGCCGTAACCATACACATTAATCAATCCATTAAGCGATTGAACTATTATAGACAAGCAACTAAGCGACACGTACCTATAATTTAACGCTGGTGAAATCGAGACACGCAGCTTACATATAAAACCAACTGATTTTAAACTGCATAAATATTAAAAGAGATATACGAAGTGACAGCGAGGCATTTTAACTTCCAGACAACCGTGATTCAATCATCTGTAAAAAGAGTATAAAGTAAAGTGATATTAAATGCAAGTCATAGTTTCGGGGGATAATAATGCGTGGGATATCTTTATCTCTTGGGATAGGTCGTTGACTGCGAGTGTCAGCAGGCAGGCTGTTCCACGTCGCATTATGATAAATATTACATAGCGTCAAACCCGACGTTCAATAAACACAAATGTTTTAAAATAAGTGCTTTCTTTTATAATGCAAAACATTCAACAGTTATATCTTGAAGCACTTATTAAAATTGTCTTTAAAAACTCGTCTACATTTCGCATACATTTGCAGTTATCTCATACGATTATCATGTTGAATTCCGAAACGTTGGCGCGCCCGCGCCGACCACTTATAATACGTGTCAGCTATAAAAGCTTCTTGACTATCTGTACGACACTGATTGCGATCTACTCTATATCTTGAGAACCTACCAACATTCTTATTGCAAATGGATCTTCCGTTTGAAGTGCTTGTTTTTTTTAAATATTGCATGTGGCAAGCTACTTAACAAACAAAAAAAAAAATTTCTTAAATTATCATTTTAAAATTTCGGAATAGGATGAGCGCGAAAAACGAAAGGGCTTGTTGGCCTATGACCACACAAGATGTCGCGTCTAGGCACAGAATACATAATATTTGCTGTCGTGTATCTGTAGGTACACTTAAGAAAAACACATGTGACGAAAGTCATCTCATTAAGAAGTGTAGCTTTCTATAAGTAAGTACGACTTATCTAGAGGTTACTAAGCCTTAAGTAGACTAGAGTGAGAAAGTTTTCTACTTGTTAGGTACTATTAAGATAAAAGCGCCTGTCTATATTCGAATTTTGAGAAGAAAAACTTTTTTCCATTCCAAAAGCTCTTTGTTCACTAAAATAAATTGAAAACTTTCAAGTCTAATCCTTGTTTGTTAACTCTGTGACTATGTATTTTTTAGGATTTTTTTTGGAACATGGATCTCAGGTCTGGAACACACAATACGAAGTTTATAAATCTCGTATTGAAGGTATCCAGAGAAAGTTACTACGGTATTTGGACTTTAAGGCACAGCAATGTTTGCATGATTATTATCATCGTTGCAGACGGTATCACTTCCTTCCACTCGAATACAGGCGCCATATAAGTGACATTAGTTATTTGACTAGCGTTCGCGAATGGCACAATAAGGAATATGCATGTTGTTTAAATGTACTTGATTAATTTTCCCTTGAACCATTATTGTCCAGATATTATGCCTAAACAATTATTTTCTTATTTAGTTCGTGTTTAATTGCAATAAAATGCAATTAAAATATGCAAAATAAAGGCGCCAAATTCAACTTTGCAAAACGCTTCACCATTGGTCGAAACAAAACATGACGTGACATTCCACGTTCTGTCATTTATCGGCGCCTATATTCGTAGTGTTACGGAGAAAGATAGGTGTTCCTGTGGTTTTTGCTCTTAGCTAGTGCCTTAACATTCTAGTGATATTAGAAATCATCTAGGACAATGACTGAATGTAGTTTTGTCAAAGCACAATCGTCAATCTACCGAAAATAATTAATAATTCATGATGACTATATATTTTGCATCAAATCCAGATTTTACGTCCGCTGAGGTTAAAGGAGGGAAAGCCGCAAGGTAATTATTATAATACTTGTTATATTATAATCTAAAGGATAGGTAAGATATGTATAGCTAGTTATATTCATGAAGTTTTATTAGACTTTTGTTACCTAGTTTAAGTAGACAAGCAAGTTGCCTTCTGCTTGATATTTAAAACAAACATAAATTACTGCTGACTAATTCACACTATACTAGCAATGAAATTGTAATATGTTTACATTAAAGTGATCTTCACAACAATATAAACACGATATTGAAGATACTTCATCTTTTCTCATTAATGTACACCATTGTTTTCGTATTTTACATTATTATTTTGTACCGGAAAAAATACTGTATTGGGTGTACCTCTTATAGTGTTTTTACACTTAGGGACAAGGCAATACCTATAAAATGGTTTTTTAACTTTATCCATCGTCTATTAGTTACAATAAATAGTAATTAGAACTGAAAATCGGTATAAAATTACTGTAACACTTCAAGTAAGTTTATGAAACAAACACTAAGCGTGGAACGTGACGTCATCCAAGGCCCACGAAATATGGCGGCGTTCAAACAGATCAAATTTTACCGATGTTTTCAATGTTATTTTAAAAATTAATTTGAACATTTCCAAGGTTATTTATATTTTTTATTAGGGTAGAATGATGGAACAAGTCAATAAAAGATAAAAAAAAATACTTGCATATTCCCTATTGACTCCACCGAGCTCCTATCAAAGATAGAATTACGTACTAACCAAATCGGTCTAAGACCACGACTACTCCATATACCTTTTGTGACTACTAATGACTATCTTTCCTTCATGAAATAATTCCTTCTTCCTTCTTAGTTACAATGAACTACATAATTCACTGCACTATGGTGTGTTTTGCACCAAGGCTGCCACAGTGAGATAGCTTTTAGCAAAACCATTTTTCACTGATAGTGTCGGATGCTGTCGGAACTGTCTAACAGTTTGAGCACCGCAGTAAATAATGTTACTGTTATTCATCTTATATCATCGCATATCGAATTCGTTTGTGCTACATTATTAATAAGTACTATTTCTTAAATTTCTTTTTGTATGTACGGATAGCCTTGTATTTGTATGTATTGGTTCATGACGGTTTTATCTTTGAGTGTAGTCTATTATTACCTAACTATGGAGGCTTGTTGTTAACAACATGGATATATGTATATTTTTATAGCCATCATTATTTTTAGTCTGTAAGCCTTCTTCAAAAGTTATTAAATAAAAATAAATCTTTAATTAGATCTACAAAGGATAGACAAATCTGTCCTTTAGTCCTTACTTGCTTTTCAATATCCTACTGGGGTAAAGCATGTTCTATCGAAGTTGTCAATCTATCGTCGAGAGGACAGGTAGCCTACTAGAGGTAGGAACTCCATCCAAATGGTTCTTACTTTCATTTCAATAAAAGTTTTAAGTTACTTTTCGATAGACAAACATCATTTGCTTATCTGTCTACATCGGCCGTTTTAACGAGGATATCTTTTTAAAAATTAATAGTTGAAGTAGTAAAATATACTAATAATATAATACAATTGAACATTATAGTAGTAATGATAGGGATATGGAATTATTTAAATTATAATTAATTGTGATGAAGACATTAAATGACTAGAAATTTATACTGAGTCTACTGTAAACCAGTTAATTAGTACTAACTATATTTAGTGTAATACCTATTTAAAAAGTAAATTCGTTTCGACAACAGAATACGTATTACTAAGGCTGCTTCTATTTCTGTCAAGTAGATTTTGATGAAGTTTTGTTTTCATTCCAATCGAAATATCAAGGAAATAAAATCACTTGTGAACAAGCCTGTAGTTTGATTATATTATTGCATTCACTGCTTTGTTATTTGAAACGACATTTGCAGCCACATGTTACACAAGCAGCATTATCTCATATTTTATCATGGCTGCCGCTTTCATTGACTAAAAAAAAATTTAAATCTATAAAAACAAGTTAGGTGATTAACAAAAACTAGATGTTTCAAGAGGCGTGAAAAGACAAGAGAAAAGGCGCTACCCTTCGTTGGATAAAGGTAGATAGCATTTATCTTTGATTGTGAAACGTAGACTATAGATAGATAGGACATTACTGTTTTTTGGAGATAGCGATCTATCGATAACTAAAGCTCGGTTATTGCAAACGGCCGTTAGTCGATTTTTCGAAGTTTTTTTTGAGAACAGTCTAGGTTTTTCCGTCTAAGTCATTTTACTACACCTTTTTTTCTCGCAAGTTCGAAGGACCATATTAAGCTTGCGTCCATAACCTTGCGCCGCCCTGATGATGCTCTAGTGATATCTCTTTCATTCCGTACTAGATCACATTGAAATTTTAACAAGTTTTGACTGATAAATAATACCATACGTCATTAAGCGTAGGCTGTGGGCTGTATTACACAGTTTTTATTACAAGATGTAGGTACCTAATACCACATATAAATTAACGTATATAATTAAATAAATATTACAGGTGATCAACTCGCGTTTCCATTACACTTTTGTGAAAGTACACAAAATGGAACAACTGTTTTCTACAATTCAATGATGATATAGGTATGGCTTACCCGGATCATGTTCCGGGTAAGCCATATATCATTCATTTAACCGTCCGTGTCCGTCAGACAAAATAATATGGGAATAAAATTACTTCTTCATCTGGCCGAATTAAAACACATCTGATGTTTCTTAAGTCAACAACTACAGCTATTTTAATTGCGTAATGCAGGAAGTGACGTAAACGTAATCGTCTTTGAAAGGGGGTTCTCAGTTCATCGCAACATAATTATGTATTTGTTATTTATTCAGCGATAGCTTTCTGTCCAATTTCAATTTTGCTTTTCTCTTAGAATAGGGTACCTTGGGGGTGGTCATATATATTTAAAAAGAAAGTTGCAGCATAGAGGAAAGAAAAAAAAAAAAAGAGCACCTGCGAACGTTCGTGTCCATTATAAGGTAGTGAGTAGGCTAAACGCGAGTGACTGCTATGGTCTTGGCCAGTGTCTTTGTCTAATGTTTATGTTACTGTATAACCCCGAATAAATGTTGTTTATTTAAAAAAAAACAATGGATTAATCAACTAAATTATTTATTTAAACAACATTTACCAACCGTCATTGTTAAAACCTAGGATTTACCAAACTCTCATGGTAAAATATTAAATGTGTAATTCGGGACTTAATCGCGATAATATTTAAAAGGTACAATACCTCTTGGTTACCCGACGTTGGTCTCATGGTAAAAGCCCGAAGAATTATCCCTTCTTTATAAAATTCGGACTTTTACCAATCACGGTTGGTAACTTTTAGGATTTACCAGTAAAACCTAGGATTTACCAAATTCGGGCTTTTACAGTAACATTTATACCAGTTGGCACTAGTAATCGCTTAATATAAGTCGATGACTTGGTAATGAGTATTATTTTAGAAGTCCTGTTGTTTGCGGTTTGTGTTACGGTTAATAAGTTATCAATAGGCCACATTGAAAAATGTTAACTTAATTAAAATAAAATAAAAAGTCGTCTAGACGACAGGCGGGCGCCAGACGTACGCGAGATTAACGCAGTAGGCATCGGCACAAGACTATTTTAAGTGGACAACTTACTTCCTGATCTATATATTTATTGTAGCTGTCATGTTCTTAGCCGATGAAGGAAAAATTGTTACACATGAGCTTGCGGTCCTTTTGAAATGTTTATATCTTACTTTTTACAGCAGGGAGCGTTGAAGAAATTGTGATTTAAAATAAGAGTTAGAGATCGGCTTTATTTATAATTGTTATTACATATACACATGTACCCATAAGAGTATACAAACACCATGATCTCCCTACCTCTATGACTGTGTTGTCACTTTTTAACTGCATTCATCCCTGCGAGATTTCTCCTCAATACAAAATTAGATGGATACATTTGAATCGCAGAGAAAATTAACAAAGACTAATTAAAATATTATTTTATGCGACTGGTCCGACATTGCTTGTTAAAAGACATTTATCAATAATATTATTACTTGCAAATCTAATCACATAATCAAATAACTTGTTGTGCAGTAACATATATTTTTTTGACGTGACAACGTCTTATAATTCGATGGAGCCGGCTGCACGCACGAAAAAACATGACTCATGCGGCGGCGGCGTTACCTCGCTCTGAGGCGTTCCTATGACGTTGTCATGTTCAACTATCGTCAGTAAACCGACTTTACAGACAACCGATTTTTTATTCTGAAATGGAATAGGGATTTGTCTTCCAACCTCATTGAAAGTGACGATGAAGGCGAAGACGCCTATCCAAAAGAAACCTATTCACTCTACACTTGAACGTTCCAGGATTATAATTGACTGAAAAAAAAAAGATTATTTGCTTTACCAAATAAATAATCTGTTTTTGCAACATCACAAAATGTATAAAAAAACCGATACTATGTCACAAGATTATTAAAGAATTCAAAGTCATTGAACTACTTACTGTAAGTATACTTTAGTATTATTTCTTTGTGTCAGTATATCTAGCAGATATTGAGACTTTCAATATAGGTACACACTTGGCGGTGGTATTTAGTAAGGTTTATGAATGTTAACGTTAAATATCTAACCATTAGAACACATAACTTAGAATGATTAAATCGCAGCAATGAAAATTATTTCAAAAGTTATAACGTTACATAAAAACCTAATTACCTCGTTATAGTTACATACTGTAACAATTCATTTTTTAAAGCGGCGCATGCGTGATACCCCCTCGCGTACTACGGGAGTGAGCCGACCTTCCTAGGTCGGCGCCCCGCCATTCAGTCCCCTGCCGTCCTTCATTGATTTTCAACCCGATATCATATGGTGAGGTCTACTCGACCGCGAGCATCAGCTATACAGTTGATTTACCATTATTTGTCCACGTGCTGTTTTCATATCTAGTCAGTGAACAAGCGATGACGTTAACGTTTTAGTAAAGTTGACCTTATAGATCCGCAGTGAACATTTTATAGGTACGTTTCTAAAGCTCTATGGATATAAATTATGTGCATGCTTCGGTTGAAATGTATTTATTGTTTGTGATTCACAATATTATTTAAAAGTGTTGTAGTATCTATTTGCTTGTTTTTCATTAAAGAAGAGTAACTAATTAATTCCAATTCATAGAGGGACTTGTTTACCGCAAACAACATCTATATTTTAGTCATTGTGTCATTTTGCGGTTTTCATGTGGCGCTGTTATAGGTATTTCGTTATACTTGTTGGTTTATTCTTACTTATTTTCTTAATAGTGTAGGTACCTATTGGAATATGTGAAAGATCATTTCTTGTTGCTTTTCTAAATCATGATGTAAGGCTAACAACGCTATAATCCGGCTAACGTGTGTAGGCGTTTTGACCTTTCAAAAACAGAAATTAAATAATAATATCGGAAGAAACTGAAGTAAAATTAAGTAACTTTGTACCTAAGATAACAACAGAAATTACTTACTTTTTAATAGCAATTTCAAATTTGTAGAAATTATATCATTTGCTAAAATAAAAAAAAAATTAACTCATCGGTATGGGGTTCAACAACCAAACATTTCAGAACGTCGGTAGTGAGTGAAGAAAATTCGTTTTACATTCATAAATAGTGAGATAAATTTATGGTTGTCAACTGGGCTTTAAACGTCCTAGAATAAATCTTATATATTAGTACCTACTGATATGTCTAATGAGTACTTACTGATAAAGAATATAATTTAGTAATAATTATTTATAATATAGATATTGGATAGAAACAAGTAACTCGATTGACATTATCGACAGATCAGCAGAAAAGAGATAGCTCTTCAAATTTTATTATGTTACCGTTACTCGGCTGGCCTAGGCATTGGGTTAAGGAAAACTTATTTGTTGGGCTTTATACTCATTGCCTTAGGATCTACGTATTAAAAGGTCGAGCCAATGACCTCATCAACATCAACGAGTCAGTTTAGCATTCGCGGGTAACGTGCACGTTTACCTAATGCCTAAACTAGGCGCCGCTCAAGGAACTCTGAGAAACAGTAATCATGATTCACGCACATCCGGTTAGGAAGCATCTTTGTCATCCGTTTCACCAAGTGTTCATAAATGAAATAAAAGACGTCGAGAAAGTCCTAGCACACATTTGCTATTTCACTAACACAATAGAATTTGATCAGAGTAGCCGCTAATGATCTTTTTGTTTGGTGCAATATCGGACACAACTAAAGTCTGTGCGGAAAGAGAATCGTCGTAGGATTTAAGGTGCTAAGTAACTTAAAACCCTGTTACGTCATTTTTGTTTACTGTATTGTACAGTATTGTTTACTGTTGAACTATAATGACGTAACAGTGTTGTCAACATAACAAAAAAGGTAATTAGCACTGCTGCGACCGCAAATCCTACGACGGTTCTCTATCCGCACAGACTCTATTAGATATATTTTTAAATTCATTTAAGGTAGGATAGTAATAAGATGTTGCCATATAAAGTGAAAGTTATATGAAGACCGTGAGTACTTATCTAATTATAAAAATCTAGAGATCTTGTATTAACAGCTGCTTGTCTTTAAAAATATCTCTTTTGATATTGAGCTATGGACGAAGAAAAATTCTACGTATACTGGTATAACCAGTAAAATGACGAAAATTTATTTTTTGCATCAATAGCTGTAGTTTAACCTATACTTTATACCCTGTAAAATTTATTTTAAATTATCAACTTGTTTCAAAGATACAAATTAAAAATTTCTGTTTTATACTCGTAAGTACAAAGATTCGAGTACGAGATCTTTTGAATCGCTCTCCTGTAAAGTTACAATTTGGCACTTGTACCAGTATACGTAGGATAGGAAACGTCTTCGTTGATATTGGTTATTTAAAAAAAGTACATACCTAGTGTTGAATCTTGTGCGCACTTGCCCGGTTTATTTTTATTGATGTTTACGCTTGGGCTGGCTTCAAGATGATCCCAAAATCTATAGACCTAGGCCCGGGCCTCTTGGATAATGCACAAAGCAGCACTGAATTAAACCTTATGACTAAACACAGTAGCGAAGTGTAGGTGTTATAGACCTCTGCGTATCTTTTGGGAAAAAAGGCGAGACCTTTTATGTTTTTTTATTTGGATTTAAGAGGAAACCGAGCCTGTTAGATCTGTAGCAATGTAATTTAAATTTATGCTAAACGCAATCTCACTCAGACTATAATCTAGGTAAATTAATGACTAACCAGCTTACCTTTGAACGTATACTCACACATTTTTTTCCCAGTGACGTGTTATTTAATATTACAAAAATTATACTTTGAACTATGATTAATCAGGGTAAAAAAACACGTAAAATGACGTATCGGCATATTTTCTTCCTTTCTACACATTACACTTTAAATTAAACAACTTCTGGCTTGACAACTTTTTAAGTCGAAAAAAATGTGCAAATAAATGGTTCTTGAATTCTTGTGATTTGGAGATTGAAGTGGATGCGTTTTAATCTGTACGCGAACAAATAAACGATATGTCTGTAGGTGAATGAGGTGCCTAGTATCATTCTGAATGTTAATGAGAAAAATTTGAAGCAATATTATCTTGAAGACTGTTGCCCAGCGCCAAAATGACTTTAGATCGATCCCTTTGATTAGTCGTTAATTCTGTATAAGGACTCTGATGCTATTCGGTTTTATGATACCACGAAACGGCTCCGTATCATATGATTTGGTTTTGCTTACCTGTAAGGATCTGACTTCTCACATTGAAGGATTTTTTTTTTGAACAGAGCTTCTGATGTTTTTACTAGGACTATTAAGTACTTCGGCAAAAGCTAGTCACTAAATATTTTGAAATGTGTTAATTAATAGAATTTGAATATGGCATAAATGAATAATTTAAGCTAACGGTTAATTTTATGTTGTACTAGCTGCGCCCTGCGGTTTCACCCGCGTAAGTCCCAATCCCGTAGGAATATCGGGATAAAAAGCCTATTATTATTATTGTTTTAAGTGCCTAGTGCTACCTCGACCATTTCTGGTCTTTTGTAGCGCACTTCTGGGTTACAGTTCACTGCTCAGACTTATGGCCTCGAGGAAACCTTCAGATCCTATCAGCAGTGAGTGTTTATATTTCCTGCGGTTGCATGATGTGCAACCGTAGGTAAGCTTCGGTGCCGCATTAGTGGGCCACAAGTACATAAAATATGCATTGCAGTCTCTTCTGTCTCTTGACGATTGTGATTGATGAAAAGCCTATATGTTGTATACTAAGTTTCAACGCAATCGGTTCAGTAGTTTTTGCCTGAAAGAGTAGCAAACATCCTCACAAACTTTCACGTTTACAATATTAGTATGATATTTAGTTTCAGCGACTGAAATACTACCTTTACATAAAATACCCACATTTTAATGTAACGGGCAATGTTGATGTTGATAAGAAGTCCTTTCTTAAAACAGCTGAATTCTTAGATCGCTATGCTATTAAAAATTTGAAGGCATTCATTCAATTGAATTGACTTTGTTTTTTTTCTTTTCGAACGTCAGCAATACCAAGCTTTTCATTCTTTCGTGACCTATTGACCTGTTGATTGCAATTATACTTGCAACTGTTTTCTTAGCATAATAACTTAGTCGATGGTATTTTTAAGGTAGGACCTTGTTGTATTTTAAAGATGGTGGATGACCTTTGGGGATTTCCACGCGATAAAAAGGGGGTAAAAAAACTAAATGTACGAGTCTAATTAAAACTTAAGCGCCATCCAAAATCTGTAAACCAGATCTAAGTACAACAAAAATTACCATTATATTAACAGCAGGTTGATGAATCACGTCATTAATTTAAAAATAATATCAATAGCTCTTAGGCACGGAATAATGATTCGTAATGTCAAACTAGGAAATATTAATGGAATCCTACGTATTGAAAACTGAGACAAAGATAAGGTGTTCTGTGGTTCAATGTATCGTAATGACGATGGCGAGACGTCTGACGTCACAGAAACAGATCTAAGTAATAACTTCAATTGAATGTTTATATTTAACTTGGTTTTGATTCCAATATGCATAAATTCGATCATTACGTTCAGACTCATCGGACTGAGTACATGTGCAAAACGCTCCGTTAATTCAGAAACTAAGTGTTAATAGTTTCTAGACTGTTGATCAGTGACGTGTTTTGAAAATGTGTAATTGCAAAAGATATATTGTTGCTAGAAAGATTACAGCTATTTGGACTAATCCGGTAAATATATATGGCAAATTTTGTTTTTTTTTATAACTTTATTCTAAGATATAATTTTTTAAATTATACTTATTTTAAATTACAAAAAGTCAATATTCCGTAAGGGGATCGAACCCGTGTCTGTCTATATAAAAGTTAGTAATAAAACCTATTCTTTAAATTTTGTCAAGGGTAATTTAATTATTTTTTTCTGAGGTAGGTACTTGAGATCGTTTGATTACGAATTTAAAATTTAACTTATAATTAAGTGATCCTTTTTAGCTTTACCATCTACAAATGTGGTCAATTTTACTAGGTATTTCATATTAAAATTGACAACATCCTACATGAGGCAATTCAATGCAATTCTCATGGAAAGGCAGTTATCATGAATGAATATTTTAATGCAGTTTGTTTTAGATGTGAATTTTATATACCAGAATTTTAAATATAGGCAAGTACAATAAATCAAAAACATATTGATTCGAAATTCGAACGAACTGTTCTTATCTTATATTGCCTCATTATATGTAACTTAAAATGTTTCTAACGCTAAGATATATAAGTGACATCGATTTATGCAAATGAGTACAGATTAATAATAGTAACATCTATTTAGGCGCGAAAAAGTTAGCATACGGACACAATAAAAACGCCCGTTCCATTGTCAGACTCCCTCTTATCGGTTGCATAAATGATTGCGTTGATCGGAAACGGACATGGCCTGCCTCAACACGCGCCCACAGCTCGTTGCACAATGCAATCCATCATTATCGGCTGATTTAGGACGTTCCGCTGCAGTCTGCAGCTGCGCCAGCGCACCACATGCGGTGAACGTATGTGGGCGACACTGGTGAATGCTAATACGTTAATTATGAAGAGCGTTGCTTAACTACTGTTTAGTTAATAACAAATCAGTCTGATCAGGTTCTGCTAACAAGCTTTGTGGTCCTCAGGAAACGACAAATAGTAGATATTTACTTGCTCCGGATAATCCCTTCACCTAACAAAAATGATGGTTATATCTGTTGTATTGTATGAGGTAACAAGTCTCATAAGAAACGTCTTCCTTGATATTGGTTATTTAAAAAAAAGTACATACTTAGTGTTAAATCTTGTGCGCACTTACCCGGTTTATTTTTATTGATGTTTACGCTTGGGCTGGCTTCAAGATGCCCCCAAAATCTATAGACCTAGGCCCGGGCCTCTTGGATAATGCACAAAGCAGCACTGAATTAAACCTTACGACTAAACACAGTAGCAGTGTAGGTGTTATATCTTGTTATTGTTGTTATACCTGTGCGTATCTTTTGGGAAAAAAGGCGAGACCTTTTATTTTTATTTGTATTTAAGGGGAAACCGAGCATGTTAGGTCTGAAGCAATGTAATTTAAATTTATGCTAAACGCAATCTCACTCAGACTATAATCTAAGTAAATTAATGACTAACCAGCTTACCTTTGAACGTATACGCACACATTTTTTTCCCAGTGACGTATTATTTAATATTACAAAAATTATACTTTAAAGTATGATTCCTCAGGGTAAAAACACGTAAAATGACGTATCGTCATATTTTCTTCTTTTCTACACATTACACTTTAAACTAAACAACTTCTGGCTTGACAACTTTTTAAGTCGAAAAAAAATGTGCAAATAAATGGTTCTTGAATTCTTGTGATCTCGAGATTGAAGCGGAGACGTTTTAAGCTGGACGCGAACAAACTAACGATATGTCTGTAGGTGAATGAGGTACCTAGTATCATTCTGAGAGTTAATGAGAAAAATCTGAAGCAATATTATCTTGAAGACTGTTGCCCAGTGCCAAAATGACTTTAGATCGGGCCCCTTTGATTAGATCTTAGTGTCTTAGAAGTCGAAAATAATGAACTTTTATCACATATCTGATAAAAACTCTTAATCAAAAAAGGTATATTTTAATTGGAAAATTAGGCTCCTATAGAAATCGTGTTTATTAATAAATGTAAAAAACTTGTTAACGGCCGATAGGCAGGGTCCGATACTAGGCGAGTTTACTCTATTGTTGATGTTTGTTACAGTGTATGGCGCGTGCGTTATACGACAATATCGCTGAGTCGCCGGACGAGTTGGCGTTCCGTCGCGGCGACTTGTTGACCGTGCTGGAGCAGAACACGGGAGGGAGTGAAGGCTGGTGGCTGTGTTCACTTAGAGGACGACAGGTAAGTTTACTATTACATTTTGCATATTGCTGTGCATTGGAGGGTTAAGGTTAAGCATCAACCCATCTGTCTGACAATGTCTCATTGAGAGGTTAAAACACTACACCTACATCGTCACTCCTTATATAGGTTCTGTCTATGTTTTTTTCCTTCAACACGCTGTACTTAAAAACAAGACTAACAACGGGATGTACAATCGTAGAGTACCTACTTGTTTTTTACTGCTTGGCGTCAGACTAATATTACCTATTTTGGCAATGCAATGGGATCACCACTCGCAATTAGATGCAGACTGGAATTCGGTAAATTCCGAAAATTATAACACAGAATATATTAAAAATACTTATAGGCATTACGATCCCTGTCTAAAGGATCATACCTCTGTTTGTCACGGATGAAAATAGAGTGGTTTTGCTTTTAACTCTAACTCATTAAAACACCAGTGCTCATAAAGTGTAATTGTTGGTTTTGATATTCCGCAAGGTTCGTTTGAATCTGTCATTCGGTGGTCTAGTGCTTTGTTCTAAACTAAAAGGGCCTATACTAAAGTTCAAATGAATTTTGACAAGCGAAGGTAACTCGCCAAAGGTTTTTCACCTTAATTCACTTAGAGAGAAACGTGTTAATGGAAATGGGGGAAGAATTCATACCTCAATGACACTCATTTATCAGTTTTTGCTCATTGTTATGTTTATTATTTGTACCATTTACTAGACCGCCATTGAAGATTATTTAGCTCATTCAAGAGTTCATATCATTACGTAGGTATATGACGCTCGAGTATTATTTTCCTTACGCGAACTATTGTTAGGTATACCTACGATGCGACTTGAACGTATCACGTTTGTTTGTTCAAAGCGCGTCATCTTTTGTTATTCTCAAAGAGGTTTCTAACGAAATTGATGTTATTTTCAGGGAATATGTCCCGGGAACAGATTGAGGATTGTGGCGGGGGTGTTCGACACAAGCAATGCAATGCAAAGAAGGAGACGGCCCCCTCCGCCAGTCGCTCATCAGCCTTTACCTACACAACAGTCTCCCGCTTTCACAAAAGTAAGTGCTCTTAATTTTTTCAATATAATATTGTCAAGGTTTTGTTTTCAGTAAGTACCTATTAATATATTACTTATTTGTCAGTGCCGTTAATTTCACTTATATATTTTAATGTGTCGCGGTTCACTTTAAAAAATATATAGAAATGAAGGCTACAACGTACAACAACAAGTCTTTCTTTCTTTCTGTCAGGAATCATTAATACAAATCACCACTTCCTATCTACTTCTTATATAATCGCCTATTCACTTCCATTGTGATCTGTTTTTGTATTCATTAGATCGAGGAGTGTTCACACTACGATGTTCCACGCGCACCAATGCCCGTTCAACGTATAGGGATGTACGACTGTCCTCGACCTCTGGCAGACTGGTACGACGCACCTCGGGCTCCACGGCCAGCAAGCGCAGACTCTGCATGTAGCGGAACTGGGTCACTAGCTTCGGCGACTTCAAGCGCTTCAGCCAACTCCGGCAGTTCAGCTCACTCTGCTGCCTCAGCGTCTAGCACATACGACGTTCCCAGGTCACGAGCGCTGCCTCTTCCCTGCGACGCTGCACTAGAAGCACTAGATAGATTACAGGTTGGTTGTCAATCTATACTTTTTGACGTGATAACGTCTTATAAATCGATTAACGCCAGCGGCGCGCACAAAATAGCATGACTCATTGTCACGGTCCGCGTAAGCCGAGCGTGCAGCGAGAGCGCGGAACAAACGATAGAGACGCACGATCGGCCTAAGCGTTCGGCTTGTGACGCATTTCTTCCACTGTTTTCTTATGACGTTATCGCGTAAAATTATCGTCCGTAAATCGACTTTACAGACAACCAATTTTTTTTGTGATAACTTGACGACGTATCCATGTATGCTATAGATAGGGTTAAAAAACTAGTAAAATATATAAAAAAAAAATTGTAGGATAGTTTCTATTTTTCTTTTTTTAATAGTTAAATAGAATAATTTATATGTGTGATGTTAATAGATGAGTGTGAACGACATTGTGTTAACATAGTTGTTATTGTCAGGAGGAGGCATCAGCCGCCGTGTCCCGGTTGCTGTCGCACGTGTCCCCGGGCTGGCGGCGGCGCGGGGCGCTGCGCGGGCGCGTGCTGGACGTGCGCGTGGCCGGGGCGCGACTTCGCGCCGCACTACACGACCTCGCCGTGTTCGCCGATGCCACACTCGCTAACGCACACGATGCACAAGACAAAGGTATGTCTTCTCATATCTGATATTTTTTTGGTAAATCTACGCTGGCTTCAGAATTCAGTCAGACCACTAATAATCTTACTCTTGTTCTCTCTTACTTGCTTTGTTCAAAACAATACCAACCATTCTTGTATCTATTTACAGTTTTCAATTTATTCTTTCTTTGTAACTATTAACTGACATCAAAACGCAAACATTTATCGTCTTTGGAAAAAACGTTAATTGCAAGTCGGTACTAATAGTATCCTTCTTTCAGGTATCGCGGTAAAGCTACGACCCTTAGTAAAAGCACTGAAAGACGCAGAGCGGATCACGCACGAAGCGACCAGCGCTTTGGACGCGGGAGATTGGGCACCGGAACGGTTGGAAAGAGAGAGAGAACCGACAGACGGCACCGAGGATGCGTTAGACCAGCTCGTGTCATGTGCGAGGTCACTCACTGAAGATGTCAGAAGAGCTGCCTCATTTATTAATGGAAATGCGTCATTGTTGTTTAGGTAAGTTGAACTTGACGCCTGATTACTTACTGCTAATTAAAGTTTAGTCATCTATTGCCGCGTTCCTATAATCAAGAAAAGATTCGTTTTGCTTACGGACGGCAAAATTTCGTTGAATGTTCAATGAAATTTTACCGTCCGTAAGCAAAACGAGTCGTTTCTTGAATATAGGAACGCGGCATAATATATTATATCGATCGCAAAGTTAGTTAGCCAAATATTATCACCAGTCTTCTTGTACTGCCCTTCACGTCATCACGAGACAATTCGAGAAATTGTTATCCTAGGTTTTTTCTTCACAATCGTCGTTGTTACTCTACAGAGCCCTTCGTTAGTCGAAGAGACACCAGTAAAAATATAGTGATCTGGTGTCATAGCACCTATATAGCAGTAGTGTCCCAAATCAAAAATCCAAGACTGAACAGTGGGCACTATTATTGTACTATCTAGTCAAGCACTCCTACCCTTATTTAGCCTACGGACGTCGGACGTTATATCAATATTTCGCACACCATGATTGATTCTTTAGACCTTGTTTGTCTTGGCTTCCAAGAATAACAATAAAATTGATGCAAAAACGTTTTAATCCACTTTTGTTTAAGTTTTTCTAATGCGATAATCCTACAATATCTAAGTTCTTTATGTCACTAACACTGCTAACTAACTTTTATATTTTGTAGACGGTCACCAGCAGTACCAGTGCCAGAACATGAATGGACTGAAGAATATGACTATGTCAGATTAGAATCAAGGACAGCTGTTGGCCGCCGAAATGCAGAGATTCGTGCTGCCCTACCTGACAAACTAAGAGCTTCCTTCGACGCTCTCGTTAGAGACGCTGATCATGCTGGCGAGGTAAGAAACTTAACATATCTAGACTTCACATCTATTTTCATAGGGCATTAAAATTTTAAACATCTTGGTGAATATCTTGTGATTACATAGGCTGCACTAAAAGTATTGGGAATGGAATATTCCCACTGTTTCTGTCATATTAAAATCTCTTTAATTGAAAACTCATTGGTTTTAATACCATTTATTTATTTAAAAAAAGATTCTCGGTCTTATCACAAGGTTTTGTCAAACTTGTTTAGTCGTTGAGAAAATCTAATTGACTCGAGAAAATTCAAGAGCGATGATTTATTATGACTTTCGAAGTGGTTTAACGCAAAAACAGTGTGTTGACCGGATGATTTCTGCATTTGGTGATGAAGCCCCATCCAAAACCACAATTTATCGCTGGTTTGCTGAATTTCAACGTGGACGTGTCAAGCTCAGTGATGATTCCCGTCAAGGTCGTCCAAAAACTGCAGTCACCCAAGAAAACGTTGATGCTGTGCATAAGCTGATTGAGGAAGATCGACATGTGACATACCGCGAAATTCAGGCAACTTTAAACATTGGCATGAGTCAAATACAAATAATCTTACATGAACAATTAGGTGTAAAAAAGTTGTTTTCCCGATGGATACCGCATTCGCTCTGTGAAGAGCAATAAGCGGCTCGCGTTACTTGGTGCATCAGGACTCTCGAAAGATTCCACGCAGGATCCTCAAATGCTGTATACAACATCGTATCAGGTGACGAATCCTTGATATACGCGTACAAACCCGAAACAAAAAACCAGTCACGAGTTTGGGTGTTCGAAAATGAGTTAAAGCCATCAAAAATTGTTCGTTCAAGGAGTGTTGCAAAAAAAATGGTGGCCACGTTTGTCTCCAAAACCGGCCATGTTGCGACTATTTCTCTTAAAGGAACAAAGAACGGTTAATGCAGAATGGTATGCTAGCATTTGTTTGCTACAGGTCGTTTCTGAACTCCGTAAAGAGAACTGCAACCGCCGCATCATCCTCCATCACGACAATGCGAGTTCTCACACCGCGCACAGAACAAAAAAGTTTTTAAAGCAAGAAAACATAGAATTATTAGACCATCCGCCGTACAGCCTCGGGGATATTCTAAGCCCTAATGATTTCTATACTTTCCCTAAAATAAAGAATAAATTGCGTGGGCAGAGATTTTCATCACCTGAAGAAGCTGTGGACGCCTACAAAACGGCCATTTTGGAGACCCCAACTTCCGAATAGAATGGTTGCTTCAATGATTGGTTCCATCGTATGGAAAAATGTGTCAAATTTCGCGGAGAATACTTCGAAAAGCAATAAATACATTTTTAAATAGTAATGTTGTGTCACTTCCTTGATTCCCGAAATTTTCAGTGCCGCCCTCGTAAACAAATAAAATATAATAATTTACCTTACGTGACTGAATAATTTTAAGAATTGCAAAATAATTAAACTTTAAAAAAAATATTTTTATTTTAGGTCAGTGCAGTAGCTGCAGCAACTCGTTTACCAGCAGACGACAGGCAACTCGCTGCTTTCTACGCAGCTCAGGCCGCTACGTATGGCGCGCATCTCGCTACGGCAGTCGAAGCCTTCCTCAGAACTATAGAGATGGGGCAACCGCCTGACGTATTCCTTGCACACGGGAAGTTCGTCGTGCTCAGCGCTCACAGGATTGTTCATGTCGGCGACACAGTACACAGGTAAAACAAGTCCCAAACTATATGTAGAGATCGTTTTATATGTAATTTCTTCATTTCTAATGTAAGCCCTTTCTGACTCATGGATATTATTGAAAGCTAAAAATTTATCTATGTCGTTGAATCATTCTCTTCAGTTAAATTCTAGTACATACTAAGGCTTTTTTCTTACCTTATTTTTTTTTTCAACAGGAGCGCCCAACATGCAGGTCTAAAAACCCAAGCGCTGAGATGTTCTGATGCACTATCAGACGCACTGGCTACGACCGTAGCGAAGACAAAAGCCGCGGCACAGCAATTTCCCTGCGCCAGCGCTGTCGGGGACATGGCTGAGGCTGCACGAGCACTTGCTACTCGTGCTCAAGAGCTTCGAAGAGTTTTAGTTCGAGCAGCCGACCCGCCGCCTCCACCAGATACGCCGCTAACGCCTGCCACAGCAGTGCCACCTTCTGTCCCTACTACACCGCTCACCCCGCTCACACCGCACAACTCTACCCCTCCATCACTAGCTGCCCTTCAGATATAGAAGGCTTGGATCGATTATCAGGATTTATAATCGGTGCCTCGACTCGCTGGACGAGTGTTTAGATGCGCTAGGCCCTAGCGTCTGCCTCGCCCGAGATCCCCTTGCAACTGGGAGACTCGGGCCTAGTAGACGCCCCTGTGGCACCACTTTGAGTGTAGCAAAACCAAAGAAGCTAACGAGATAGGACGTACTATACTTACCTACCTGCCTACGTCGATGTAGACTGCCGATATGATGACGAATAAAAAATGCAGAGTTTCTATTTAAATGTTAGTATTTATACATGTACTATAAATCAAAGGCTGCTATTAGGTCTTTTTATTTGTTAAAGTTATTTGCCGCGGACTAGCAGATTCAAAATTGCTGGATGCTCATTTTACCGTAGTGAGTTGAGTTGTCCGTCCAATTTTATACAATTTTGCATCAGTGTCGTAACTATTCATAAAACGAGTTAGTGAAATATTTGAAGTTTTTCTTTATTTTTGTATATTGGACGTTTGATTGATCGAAATTTTACATTAATAGATTTTCTAATTATGTGAATTTATTTGGAGTCAATTTGCATGAATGCAATCAAAGATTGGTATGTATTTGTGCTAGGAATAAAACAGTGTGGTACGGTTGCATAAATTCTTGTTCTCTGTGGTTATTTAAATTTAATAGTCTTAACTAATACTTCTATTGGCTGTATTTAATGATCTGGCCTGAAGCGTTGTTGATTGATATATTGAAAAGAATAAATAGGCTACGTCCTGCCTATCTCTGTTATGGGTGTAATGGTACTCGCCATAAACCGCTTAAATGAATTTAACAGTGACAATAGTCTTTTACTATAAACGATTATCATGTTGTTTGAATGTTCCTTAAAATGGCTCAAGATAAAGATGTTTGATATCTATAGTACTTTATTATAGTTTTTGTAATTAACAAATACCCGCGAAGCTCAAGATCGTATGTGAGTGTATGTAATAAATTATTACACATCAGAGCTATCTGGTATTTTTTAAATATAAGAACAATAGTACACGTAACACGTACATAGATCAAATTCTGGTACATTTGTTTTTTTCTCTCTTTTATTTTAATATGGCCATTGTGACTGACATAATTAAGCATTGTGCTCAAGTAAACTAACTAAATTATGTTGAAGCTCACCTTTATACGCCTAATTGTGGCTTGTCTTTACTTAAACTACTTACTGCAATAGTTACTGTATGTACGTACCTACATTTTGTATTTTATACATATGACATTAGCAGATAGACGTAGGATATGATATCAATGTAAAAAGCATGTTGTATATTAGCGATGTGTAATATATTTTAGGTGTTGTAGTTTAGTTAGGTATAGATGAAATTGTACAAATGCATATTAATAATATTAATATTGAATTATAATTTAATCATCTTGTAAAACGCAATCAAGTAAAATATACAAAATTTTCGTATCTAACACTTTTCTTATTTTTACACTTATCCTACAATACATAATATTATATAATCGCACAATCAGAACTCAAAAATGTTATACTACAATACTCACTAAAAAAATACGTGAAGAATCAATAACACGTGCTCCAGAAGTCGTTATGCTGCAGGGAGCATATAGCAATAAAACAAATGTTGCAGATCTTCGCCTTATTGCGACACACGAGCTATCATATGTTTTTACTCTTCCTTGGTGAGCCTGCACCTTTCTAGCAGGACTTACAAAGGATTCAATTAAAACTCTGATAAAACATTTTTCTTTTTCACCCTCTTGCTTAAGATTGAGATATTTCCTAAGTCGGGCGGATTAAACTCCAGACAAAATTAGCTGTGTTAGTTAGTAGCTGTACAAAAAAGCTGACAAAATAAATTCTTCTCATTCGTAAAAAGAGAGTCAATAAAGAGAACAGAGAGAGATTGCATCAGTCGTGGCCGCCATTACCCTCGTTATGTACATACTACTGACCTCTCGTTTACGTTTCGGTTCGTAACTTGGACATTTTAATAATATGTCTGTATATTTTTCAACTGGCATGGTATTGATGTATGTAATGTTGCGCACGCGCCTCTTCCGCGGTATATGACAATGCGGGGTGTGTAGGAGGTAGTTTCATTTCCGCGGCAACCGCTTCTAACCTCGCCGTTCTAAGTCTTAACGATGTCTCTATTGCTTTAGCTTCGCGATTTGCTGTTTCAGCTTTTATCAGATCTTCTATTCGTTTTCTTTGTAACTGTAAGACAAACGTCTATAAATAAGAGTTCACAAGAGTATGCTCATCATTTTAATGGAGTTATCAGACTCTAGTATACATGTAATGTACAATTAGGCATCAGAATTTGCTCTTAAGGAGTACATGTACTTTGATCTGGGCAACGTGACGTTAAGGCTATATCTATCAAATCTGATAGTGATACTTTCATAAAAGTTATTAATTGCAGGATTCTCCTTCCGCATAATTTTAGAAGTTTTACAATAACCGATATAGCGACAATAAATGGCGACTAAACTCAGCGCCATCTAGTGAAAATTATCTGACTAGAATTTCTGGTATGACAATGTGTGAACTGATACCTTTTACAAGCATTAAGTTTAGTTAAAGTAATCAAACAAGATTTATTTACCTTTGCCGTTTCCATTTTAAAGTGCAGTAGATCTGTTTTTAATTTCACAATCTCTTTATTTTCCACGTTACTTATAGAACCTGTAAAATTATATTGATTAACAGGCATCTGTGATGTAAATAAATAAAGCACTTGAATACTTACAATGCTTTTACTACAATAAACGTGTTTTACAATATATTAATAGACGGTTATAAAGTCAGATAGAACAGTCGCGTCAGAGAGACAGATGCAAAGAAAAACATAAACAACAAAAGAGGTAATAATATCCACAGGTGAGCTGGCTAGAGAGAACCACTATTTGCGTTTATTTCAACACCCTCCCTTGAACGCAAACCCATTGTAGTGATGAAGGCACGTAGCTTAGGGCGAGGAAGACCTTTGGTCAGTGCATCAGCAACCATCCTTTCTGTGCACACATACTCGACACGTATTTGGCCAGCTGCAACCTTTTCCTTGACGAAATGGTATCTGACGTCTATGTGTTTGCTGCGGGCATGATAGGCATCGGAACCTGAAATACTAATAGCACTTTGATTGTCACAGTTTAAGGTTACTGGCAACTTCAAAACATTTCTACAGATATCATTTTGAAGCTGTTGAAGCCAGAGTGCTTCTTGCACAGCTGAGGCCAAGGACATATATTCAGCTTCGGTGCTAGAGAGAGCGACTGATGTTTGCTTCTTTGAGTTCCAGCTTATACAAGCTCCCTGAAAAATAAATAAGTATGCGGAACAGGATCTTCTGTCTGAAGGATTATTAGCCCAATCTGCATCGCAGTATCCAACAATATTGTGATTATTCTCTTTGAAAGTTAGCTTCATATCAATTGTACCTTTTATGTACATTTTATGCTTGAATCATGGCCACTATAGCTTGTTTCATTATTTGTTTCTTTATTTTTAGGTTCTTCTTCAAAAAGTACAGTCTTAGACTCACGAGAACAATCATTCTGACTTATTTCGGCTTCTTTAAATGTGTGTTAATTTTTCTTCAATTTTTCAAAATTATTCCGAGTATTACAAATATTTTGGTTAAACCTTTCCTCTAAAAAAACTGCATCTCTACTCATCATAACTTGTTTACTTTTTTTTATCAATAAAACGATACCCTTTGACGCATTCACTGTATCCTACAAATGTCAACTCACGTGATTTGGGATCTAATTTCTGACGTTTCTCCTTCGGTATATGTACCATTGCCTGGCACCCAAATATTTTTAAATGGCTTAGGTCCGGCTTGCACCCAGTCCATCGTTCCTCAGGAGTGACTTGTGGTAGTGAGCGAGTTGGAGATCGATTGTGTCGATCGATCTCGATATATATATGCAGCAGTTGCTACGGCTTCTGCCCAATACTCCTTCTGTAATGAGGCATTGAATAACATACACTTAGCCTTTTCAAGCAATGTCCGGTTCATTCTTTCACTTACTCCATTTTGTTCGGGTGTGTAAGGATTACTTGTCTCATGTTTTATACCAAATTGTTTCAGACATTTATCAAATTTGTGATTTTTGTATTCATTGTCACTTCTAAATATTTTAATTTTACTATCTAACTCATTTTCAACTTTAATTTTGAATTCTATAAATTTTTCAAACACCTCTGATTTGTGCTTTAAAAAAATAGACAAATACTTTTTTGGAAAAATCATCAATAAATGTGAGTAAATACCTTGCTCCTCCAATAGACTGGTTCTCCATCGGTCCACACACATCACTGTGGATGAGCTTTAGTAATTTTGTTGCTCTGGAACCTTCATGCTTAAATGGTTGTCTGGTCTGCTTTGCTTGTAAACAAGGAGTACATGTTATTTCTTTATTTTGTTGAGATATTTTTACACCCAGTGTACAATCTGTAATCTTGTTTAAATCATTGAAGTTGAGGTGACCTAGTCTTTGGTGCCATATGTATTTGTCTTCAGGAGTGGCTGACAATGCTTTTCCACTATGACAGGTGGATAATTTATATGTGTTATTCACTAGTTTTGCACTAGCCACCACATTTCCTTCTTTGTTTATAAGTGCACATCCATTTTCATTGAATTTCACTTGATTTCCATTGGAAATAATTGTACTTATACACAGTAAGTTTGTGGATAGGTCGGGTATATACAATACATCATTTACCTGAATACAGTCAGGTATTCCAGTAGCTTTATTTTTCACTTGAATAGTGGCCGTGCCACAGCTGTGTACACGAAGTAGCTTATTATCAGCAATCCTGATGTTTTCAACAGGCGGTGCTTTTACATTCTCGAGCCAGTAGCTATGCATTGTCATATGAGCTGATGCTCCTGAATCCACATACCAGCTGGTGTTGTCACTACACAATGAAGCTGAGAAAGCGGCAACAAAGCTATTCTTTTTATCATTATTTTCTTCCTTCTTGTTTTTAAACCAACAGTGTTTGCTGACATGACCATATTTGTTACAATTAAAATATCGGGGTCCTTTAGATTTTTCTGAGTGACTAGCATTATATTTATTTGGTCGAGAGCTTTTATCTTTCTTTGAGTTTGTATAAAAAGCGGTAGTAGTATCTGATTTCACTTCTTGTAACAACTTTGTTTTTATCAGATCGGCACTAATTTTCATCCCAGAACTCTCAATCCCCATAATCATGGGCTTGTATTCTTCGGGTAGCCCAGCCAACATAAGCGTACCGAGCCACTCATCATCAACACTGAAACCCATTCCTCTCAATTTGTATGCTGCTGACATAATTCTATTAATATAATCTTCTACGTTTGTACTTAAACTGAGATTAGTATTTATCAGATCTCTTAGAAGCCCAACTTTACGGAGCAGACCAGAGTCTTCAAATGCTTTAGACAATTTGTCCCATACCATTTTCGCAGTTCGTCTTGAACATGCACATATAGTTGTGGGTCTATTGAGAGTATAATCTTAGACTTAGCTTTGATGTCCTTTTTTATATCTATGAAGTCCACGGAGGTTACACACTCCCACAACTCTTCATGTTCCAAATACGCTTCCATTGCAAATTTCCATGTTGAAAAGTTATCTCTTCCAGTTAATTTTTGTATTGATAATGTATTTGTAGCCATAGTCAATAGTTTTATGTAAAATATACAGAAGAAAAAAATATTTTTTTTTTCGTCGGAATTAACTGATTTTTACCACAATATGGTAGCAGAATTGTCTGGGCCCATAACCTGATGTAAATAAATAAAGCACTTGAATACTTACAATGCTTTTACTACAATAAACGTGTTTTACAATATATTAATAGACGGTTATAAAGTCAGATAGAACAGTCGCGTCAGAGAGACAGATGCAAAGAAAAACATAAACAACAAAAGAGGTAATTATGTCCACAGGTGAGCTGGCTAGAGAGAACCACTATTTGCGTTTACTTCAACAATCTGACATATTTCGTTCATATTCCTACCGAAGCAGGACCTCCTAATCCAGGTCTCCAGCTATCTACATACCAAGTTTCATCGCAATCGGTTCTGTAGTTTTGACGTAAAGAGTAACAAACATCCATACATTAACATACATTTTGAAAAAATACATCCTCACAAACTTTCAGGTTTAAAATATTAGTAGGATACGTATAAAGCGACCCGTTAAAGCATTCAAATCTGAGTCAATTGGATAAGTGAAAAAGTATTATAGAAGAAGAGAATTTTCTAGAAAGAATACATTAATTTTGTATGAGTGAACAACTGATTAGAATAAACCTCAAACGCAGAGTGTGGTATGCTCATTGAGCGAATCGTAGAATTATTATAGAAAAGAAGTACAGTCTGTCTCAAGAACGATGTAATAAAGCAAGTTGTCCCGGTCCTTCTTGCTATGATTTATTCAGCTCACCTGTTCAGAAATCGCGCTGCGGCGGAAAATAAAATTAGAAAACCTACCAACCAATACTAAATAATAATAATAACAACTTGAGACACCTCACACTGGGCCGTCTGATCCCAAACTAGGCAGAACCTGTATTGTATTGTAACCAGACTGCTAATAAACATACTTATTTATTACTAAATACATATTATAGATCAATTACACCCCGACAAATATATCGATACTTAATAAAAAAATTGTACGTACCTATACCAAAGTCGCTGTTTAGAACACTGCGCAATGGATCTAGCGAAGAACTAACGTGATTGTTTAGTTCTACATCAGTCTCATTAAGATTGTCGTCCGCGTCGTCCACATCTAGACTACTTCGATACTGGTCGAAAATTGGCTCCGATTTAATAGCCTAAACAGAGAACAAATTGAAATATTATTTTTGATTAGGACTACGCGCCCTCAACCTTTTGTAAAACTCTGTTCTAGTCGCTAAATACAACTGTAAATCTGGATTTATAGTAAACTAGCTTCTGCCGGCGGTTTCACTAGCGTTAGTGTAAACTGTCAGTCAACACAAATACTGAACGGGAACTGTACTTTTTTTTGGTTGGGCCGAAAGGCTTACGGCTTACATTTTTAGGGTTCCCAAAGGGTGCCAACGAGACCTCTTATACGAAGCCTCCGCTGTCCGTTCGTCTGTCTTTAAACAGCTTGAAACTCATACACAATAATAGATAGACGAAATTTTTAACAGAGTGTATTTTTTCTATTGCTGCTATAACAACAACTAATAAATGTTTACTAGAAAAAATCGGCAATTAACCTTTTTTAAATGTAATTTGAGAATGTACTTAATTTAAAAACGAAATAATTTACCTCTCTTGATTTACTGCTATCTTCTAATTTTTCATGTTTCTTATTAAAATCCTTGAGATAATCTTTTAAACTGACGCTTTTAGCTAATCTTTTCATATTAGTAAATTTTGTTCTTAACACCTTAGTTGACCGTTTCTGAGGGCTTAATTTGTTATATGAATTTGTTATCTATAAAAATGAAGACACAGGTAATAAACTTCATGTTTAATAACAAAAAACCGTGGTATTTTTACTGGGGTTTGATTTATGCAGTAGTGCTTATAAAGTTCATACTATAATCTATCACATTCAGTTGAGTCAATTAGTATATCAGGTGGGTACAGCAGATTTCTTTGATCCTGCAGAAAATCGGATCGAGGGACAGTGCTTGTTTGCCAATGGATTTGCATAAAAAAGAATTGATTATTATATGATAGTCAGCACTATTTGCTGAATAAATCTAATTTAGGATGACAGTCATTTCATAATTAATCTTTATAAAATTATCATTAAATTCATCTCATAAAAATATATAATTACCCTTGTCCAAGCTCTGCTTTTAATTTTATTAGCATTCGCTGTATTAGCTTTAGATAATATGATATTCTTTTCTCGTTTAACACACTGAAGCAGGAGATTACACTCTTTGGGTGAAAAATTCAATGACCGATTCACAAGTCTATAAAACAAAATATGAATATTCACAAAAGCAATTGGTCTTGTAACTAAATTACAATACTTATTGGAAATGTTCCAGTAGCGGAAACTTAGACTTTGAGTTTTCACTCAATATCATCACTCACATTACTTTATCTATATGTAATTTATATTGTGTTATGTAGATTTTTTTTTTCCTTTTTTGGTAGTATATTGAGAGGAAAAAATAAGTAAGAAGGGAAGGAAGTGGAATGGTATTGGCTATACAGATGGATTGGGGAGGTTAGGTTTGCATATCTATAACTTGAACTGGCAACACCCGGGAAACCCGAGCTAGTAAATAGTAAAGCGCACCTAGTAAATATATATACTGTTTGCTGTAAAATCAGTCTTAAATAAAGTGTAGGATTACAAAAAGGAATCTAGGGCTAACTAGACAGAATGTTAACCTTCACTTGAAATACTATCCTTTCCATCAAGGCCTCTGACATCTTAGCAAATGTTTTTAAGCAGCGTCTGTAGTTGGAAGGCAACATGGCTGAAAACGTCCGCACCTTTGACAAGCGTGTTGAGAGGCAGCCGCCGAAGCAGGAGACCCATCCCTATGCCATAGCCTTTTTGCTCGTTTTTCAGTTAAGGTTTTAGACCAGGCACTGTCATGAGTGATTATCCTTTTAGGGTTTGCAAATTAAGTAACTCATGATTGAATGATTGATTTCTTTTGATTAACAACTTACCTCCCGTTTTCGTCGCCATCTGTAAAGAATACAATAACTCAACTTTAAAAACTTTTTTAATCTAACAGTTCTTGTCTGCACTTTACTAATGAATAATTAAGATTGTTATTAAAGCTTTTTTAGCTATATTTCTTTTTGTTCTTAGATATCTAAAAACACTTGAGATTAAGCAGGTGGTCTCGTTGCAATGCAGGGGTGCTGCAAGGACGGTGAATTGCTCAGCTTAGGCCAATCAACGCGGCGCCCTCGGAAAGCCCTTAGCCCATTTAGCCTCTCACTAAAACCATGATTCTGTCTAGGCCATAGCAAGAGGGGAGTAACTTCCAGGTAGGCAATGCAAAGAGTTTCAGCACTCTCTCATCAAGTTGACTATTTTTTGGCCACTTGTTCTGACAGAATACCAAAGGCATAAGGCCTGTGTCAATCCAACATAACTACCTCCTCATTGATGTAGGTATAAAAAGGTATAAACAATTAGGTACTGTCTACACAAGAGAAGATTGTAAAAAGTGCACAACACATTTGATTTAACCTCAGAGAAAAGCAATGTGCACTTACCTAGAGTATCATCAGAATCCTTATCTTCGTCACCATTCCAAAGTGTTTCATTAGATATATCTTTCTCCTGTTCAGTATCTGGAAATGCAACAATTAATTAAGGCATATATTATGTTGATCAAATATAAAACTTTTTATTAAATAAAATATTATTTTCATTACACATGGCAAGTGTTGATTTGCTTGTTGCTTTTGTTGTTGACATAATATGTATGGTAGTTGTATGTATTTTAAGTTCTAAGTAGACTTTTTCTTTTGTTGTGAGATTAGATAGATTATTATATTAGTAACCCTCAATGCAAAAAGAGCGATGTTATAAGTTTGACATGTCTGTGTATCTGTGTCTGGCATCACAGCTCCCAAATGGATGAACCGATTTGAATGGTTTCTTAGTGTGAAAGGTGAATTTATTGAGGGTGTTCTTAGATACAATCCAAAAAAACTGTTCAGCCGTTCGAAGAACATCAGCTTTTTTGTAACCGTTGAAGGGATTTTCGAGTCAGAGGTATTTTAATTTTTTAAATTTATGATTATAGTTGTTTTCATATCATCTTCTATTGCCCTACAGTCGCAATAAAAGACAATCCAAATTGTGCCCGAAATACCTAATAACTTGGTTTAGTACCTTGTGAAATGAAATGAAATTATTTATTTGCTCGAATATGGTATTTCAGGTGTCAGTTTATAAATATAGTTCACAGCATATTCTATCCAATGGGGCAAAATTGTACAGAATGTATCGTATTACATAACAACATTAATTGAATTGACAATAGAAAGAGTTACAATTAAGATCTATCCTCAAAATATTATTTAATGTTATAATATGTTTAATTTATTAAAAAGTCAAACAATATTTTTTTTAACTATTGTGTAAACTCTGGGAGATAAGTATGCATTTCTTTGGAACAATAAAATTTTAGTTTCATTGTAGGTAATTTAAATTTAATAGGCTACTTTTTATCCCAATATTCCCACGGTACTGGGACATACGCTAGTGAAACAGCGGGGCACAGCTAGTCATCTATATAATCATCCATAGGTCCTACACCAATGCTTGTTTTCAAAAATACTTATCAATTGCAATTTCTCAGCACTAGGGCAGGCTATATGCATGTTTGGTATCAATAACATCAAAGGAAAAAAGTTATGTAACAGTGTAAAATATTCACTTCTACACTAGTATAAGTAAACTCCCAAAATTTATTACCATTTAAATCTTCATCAGATTCCACAGGTTCCTCAACAATGTTTGTGTTGCTTGCAGCATCACACATCATAACAATCATCTGATTAGTCACATCATCAACATCACTGTACTTAACATCCATCAAATTTTTTGATAGTTTCCGAGCCTCTTTCTTCAAGTTATCCCATTTTATTTTCAAACAATCAGCACTTCTTGAATGGGTGAAACCTTGTCTATTAAATATTTTTGCTATCTTTATCCAAGCAGTTTCTTTTGCGTAACTAGCTGCTGCACTTGTAGATCTATTAAATACTACTGCTTTATGTTTCTCAACTATGTTTAGCAAAGCTTTAACTTCTTCCTTACTGAAAGTGGGACTTCTGTGCCTGCTGTAATGAGAAAAAAAAGAAGTTAAAGTTCACTGGAGGTGAATGTAACATAAAAGAAAATCTATTTCTTACAAGTAATACCGTCCACAACAAAATAAAAGGGGAATATTAAATGTCTATTTTTATGAAGAGTTACCCACATATTTACTTACAAAAAGGCAGACGCCGCAGGTTTTTCGTACTGACTGTCTTCTTCCATGATAACTTCTGTAAAGTAGTTTTAATAAAATTATTTTAAACTAGTCATTGAGGATTTTTACAATTGTAAAACAACAAAAGAAAACCTTATCTTAACAAGTTCTCGATTTTTTTTTCATTTGACAATATTTTGTTTACTCGGATTTTTTAAAAGGACTAGAGCTATTATAATACGGGCCTTTAGGCATTTAAAAAAAAAGCATTTTGACATCATTTTTGTGACGGTTGCCAGTATTTATTCAGCTAAATACGCGATTTTAACCACATCATTGTGTGATCTGTGGCATCATAGCTCCTAAACTGATGAACCGATTTTCATCTAGTTTTTTTTTTATTTGAAGGTGACTTGATCGAGAGTGTTTTCAGATATTACTCAAGAAAATCTCTTCAGCCGTCTGATGATCATTAGCTCTTTTGTGATAATTGAAAGGATTTTCAAGTTGGTGGTATTTTAAATGTTTGATTTATACTTGTTATATCTTTTATATAAGTGCTTATGTTCAATTTGAACAAGTATTTCAAAAAAAAAATATCTGTGAAAGGACACTATTATTCTAACATAGGCAATATGATACTTAAATAGATATTTTAATTTACCATCAAATATTCGAAATCGTCAATTTAAAAATTAATTATTACAATTAAAAAATATAGATCAACACGCACAGAGTCACCACAACAATAGTTTGCTTTGTCAAATGTAAAATTATTAGAGATCGGCTGGAATTTTCTCAAACCGAGTTTAATTGGTTAAACAATTCATGCGAATTGGTTTTTGAACCGAACCGTTGAAATTGCAGTAAACCGCGGTTTGAACCGGTTTAAACCGTATGACGAGTTGACGAGCGACGAGCGGTGCAAGCTAATTTCATCGTCTTTATGTGCGACACGACGCGAAGTTTTTTCGTTGGCGGCTCGCAGTCAGCCCACTGTAAGCACGCGGACCGCGCGCTGTGAGCAAGCTGCGCACGCTGCTTACAGCGCGTCGACTGCGAGTCGAGTTGTATGTATTTTATTACCAATATTAATTATGGTACGTTTACACGCACGCCGTGCAGCCTGGCAAGCAGCATGGCACGCAGCTTGCCACGCAGCGTGCCACGCAAGCTTTTCACACCAGGGCTGCCAGTAAAGACAACTTATTTTATACCGCTAAGACTCGGAAATTATACAAAATCATGTACTATTATACAAAATCAGTGTTGTACAACTATAGAACGTCACTTTTTGGGGATTTTAGTAAAAGGTGTTTTAACTTTAACGTATAAGAATTTAACAGTTTATCACAGACATGATTTGTTTTAAGTATCTCTATGTGTATGTACGTACTTTTTACGCTATAACATCAGCAATGACATTGTATCCAATTATGCAATGCAATCTACTATACAAACAGGATACAAAAGATAACCGATATAATACCAATTTTGTATCCAATTTACACTCTGGCAGCCCTGTTTCACACACTTGCAGGCATGGTCCGTAGGGTATTAGTGTTCTGTGGACATGGTAGTCAGTGCAAACATGGGAGACGATGTAGACGTAGATCTCGTGGGAGCTACTGCTTTGGCCTTGATCTATTTTTATTGAAAAAAAAAAACAGCCCGACATAATTATGCATGCGAAATTTTACTTAAAACTATTAGGTTTTACAATTAAAAAATCATTTATGGTGTAAAAACACTTTTCAAGTAGCCAAAACTTTAAATTTGATTTTTTTATTTGACATGCGTTATAACTATTTTTACATCGAAGAGTGCTTTTACATAATTCGTTTCTTACTTTAGTGGGATCTCTTTGAATGAATTTACATACTCGCTAACTTTTGAATATAATTTTTTATTATTTCTAATAAACATGAACATAATTAACCATGATAAGCATTGGGGGCGGCTTCTTCATTAAATGTGTTTCGTAACTGTTTTAAGGCATACATAAATCTATTTTATTTACTGCAAATCATTGATATGCGATTAGCTACAATTCTCTAATCGTCAATCAATCAATACTAACTTTAATCCTAAGAATTGGCACTATTTTGTTTCATATTTTTTTGGGCAATGATAAACAATATTTATTCTTACTAAAAGAATAGTTCAGAAACATCTTTCTGAAGTCTTCTTTTGCTTTCGATTCATGCATGATAAAGGTTCAGACCACTCCGATATATTTGGTGTCGTCAAAAATTAATTTCGATCGTTACGTCGTCTGTATGCCACGAAGATGAAAACTATACTAACGCGGCCGAGAGCGTGTGTGTGTGTGTGTAAACAGGCACACAAGCACATTCACCCTTTGAAGTGTGTCAAAAAACCGACAGTCGTCCCGATCGGCGCCAAGCGCGTGCACATTCACGCAAGCATGCACAAACACCCTGTTCACATGCTTGCGTCGTTGAATGTCGGTTTGAACGCGAGCGTGTGAACGCAGGCGTTAGTCGTCCTGATCGGCGGCAAGCGCGATCACATTCACGCAGGCATGCACAAACAGCCTGTTCACATGCTTGCGTCGTTGAATGTGCTCGTTGAATGTCGGTTTGAACGCCAGCGTGTAAACGCGCCATTAAAATTGTGTCACACACGTGATATACTTTCATCGCGAGCGTGACAGTACGACACCGGACGCGAATCTCTTATGACACGGATCAACCAGTTTAAACCACTAAAATTTATAAAAGAAAAAAAATGGATAAATAACTTAATGTCATAATTATCTACCTGTTTCGATCTATAGCCGCTCGTTTCCAAATTGGTTGAGCCTTGTGATGGTACGTTTACACGCACGCCGTGCAGCATGGCACGCAGCTCGGCGGGCAGCCTGCCACGCAGCGTGCCACCCAAGCTTTTCACACCAGGGCTGCCAGTAAAGACAACTTATTTTATACCGCTAAGACTCGGAAATTATACAAAATCATGTACTATTATACAAAATCAGTGTTGTACAACTATAGAACGTCACTCTTTGGGGATTTTAGTAAAAGGTGTTTTAACTTTAATGTATAAGGATTTAACAGTTTATCACAGACATGATTTGTTTTAAGTATCTCTATGTGTATGTACGTACTTTTTACGCTATAACATCAGCAATGACATTGTATCCAATTATGCAATGCAATCTACTATACAAACAGGATACAAAAGAAAACCAATATTATACCAATTTTGTATCCAATTTACAATCTGGCAGCCCTGTTTCACACACTTGCAGGCATGGTCCGTAGGGTATTAGTGTACTGTGGACATGGTAGTCAGTGCAAACATGGGAGACGATGTAGACGTAGATCTCGTGGGAGCTACTGCTTTGGGCTCGATCTATTTTTATTGAAAAAAAAAACAGCCCGATATAATTATGCATGCGAAATTTTACTTAAAACTCTTAGGTTTTACAATTAAAAAATCATTTATGGTGTAAAAACACTTTTCAAGTAGCCAAAACTTTAAATTTGATTTTTTTATTTGACATGCGTTATAACTATTTTTACATCGAAGAGTGCTTTTACATAATTCGTTTCTTACTTTAGTGGAATCTCTTTGAATGAATTTACTATCATCGCTAACTTTTGAATATATTTTTTTAATTTTTTCTAATAAACATGAACATAATTAACCATGATAAGCATTGGGGGCGGCTTCTTCATTAAATGTGTTTCGTAACTGTTTTAAGGCATACATAAATCTATTTTATTTACTGCACATCATTGATATGCGATTAGTTACAATTCTCTAATCGTCAATCAATCAATACTAACTTTAATCCTAAGAATTGGCACTATTTTGTTTCATATTTTTTTGGGCCCTGATAAACAATATTTATTTTTACTAAAAGAATAGTTCAGAAACATCTTTCTGAAGTCTTCTTTTGCTTTCGATTCATGCATGATAAAGGTTCAGATCACTCCGATATATTTGGTGTCGTCAAAAATTTATTTCGATCGTTACGTCGTCTGTATGCCACGAAGATGAAAACTATACTAACGCGGCCGAGAGCGTGTGTGTGTGTGTAAACAGGCACACAAGCACATTCACCCTTTGAAGTGTGTCAAAAAACCGACAGTCGTCCCGATCGGCGCCAAGCGCGTGCACATTCATGCAAGCATGCACAAACAGCCTGTTCACATGCTTGCGTCGTTGAATGTCGGTTTGAACGCGAGCGTGTGAACGCAGCCGTTAGTCGTCCCGATCGGCGGCAAGCGCGATCACATTCACGCAGGCATGCACAAACAGCCTGTTCACATGCTTGCGTCGTTGAATGTGCTCGTTGAATGTCGGTTTGAACGCCAGCGTGTAAACCCACCATGAAAAGAAATTGGGCAAACAAACTCACGGCCACTCTTTTAAAAAAACAGACAGTTTAAACAATATACAGTAAATTTTATTTCATAATTTTGTTGTGTGCTATTATGTTTTTAAAATTAAATAAACTAAAAAAATATGACAAAAGGGAAAATTAAAATTAAAAAGAAGAAAAAAAAAACATAAGAGATGGAAAATAAGAGACATATTAGCTCACATAACATTTCTATTAAGTATATGAAATTACCTGGTGATCCAATTCAATTCCATCCCAAGCGTTTTTATCTTGTATATTATCCACTACTGAGTAATAGCCCTCCTTAAGACATAGTTGTCGTTTTACTGTGGACTTAAACTTGTTTAGACTTAACATTTAAATATTATTTAGGATTTTATTATAATATAGCCTAGGTTGGGATCAGACGGCCCTGTGTGAGATGTGTGAAGTTATTATTATTATTGAAAAGTAAAATTTTCGCTGACATACATTAATAATATTATAGAGGGCTCGGACTTTGAGGGGTCTAAAATGTTTGGGCTATTGCTAACACTCCCCAATTCATCTGTATAAGCAATATCCCGTTCCTTCCATTACTTTTTACCCACCTTTCCATTTCAATACAATTTCAATTATTTTCCTATCTTTAATTCGCAAAGAGGCGACGACGGTAAAATACTTGACCCCTATTATGTGAACGGGACTAAAATTAAAATTGGCAAAATGTAGGTGTTTAGCATCTTCCTATCAAATTGAGGACACATTTGTGAGTGTAAGAAATATATTATTCCTTTGACATGATTGTGATACAAAAACAACGAAACGCTTTAGCCATTCTTTTCCAAATGCCAAGTCGGCCAAAGGTGGATGTAATGATGCAATTTACTTGCTACTGGCTGTTAGGTTTTTGAAAAAAATCCTTTAGATATTTATTGACTTATAAAATCTCACGCAAAGGTTCTACTGAGAATCTCTAAACGAGAATCTGTAAGTGTTCTAAATTTCCGTTAGTTGTGAGTGGGAGTAGTTAAAACTTACCTGTAACTGTGTGAATAGTGGTCCTTTGGTAGATTTTATGCTATCCAATCAATTAAAAATCTTGAACGAAATAGTTCCTGTCCGGAATTTGAGGTTATGTTACTAGAATTATTTTGAAATTTTGAAGAAAGTACAGGTACAAAAATTTTATAGACTACTATTTTTGATACACATATATTTTGGAACATAATTTTTAACCCAACAAGGCCTACAAAAATCATAGATTTATTTAATTAACTTTTAATGCCTTGTATGAACCAAAATGGCGCTGTGAAAATCACGGATAATAAACATCATTGGGTGAAAAATTTGCCACTCTTGTTATGACTGATAATTTATATTTAAAGAGATAGTGATTGTCTGGTAAAGTGGATGCCTTAACCTCGTGTTTACAATTATTAACCTCTGCTTAGTGAGATATGAAGGAAGTGATATTAGCTGTTATAACCTTCGTATGTAGCGTATTTTTAGTTTTTGTCTTTGTGTTATTTTGTAAGTAGCCCAATATGCTTGTAATTTTTTTAGTTATTAACTAATAATAATGTTGAAGTACTTTCCAGTTTGTTTTGTTGTCATTTAAAGTCCAACGTTATGTTCTTTGTTCCCAGGTTGGTACATAGTTTGGAAGTGTTGCTTGTCAAAATTCCGCTTTGTGCGTGAGCTCCTGGGTGGAATGCAAGATAGCCCTCCAGCATCAGAAATAAGGCAGCCGAACAAAATAAAGAAAATTCGAAGAGAATAAAAATCAATAAAGTAATCATAACTTATCTTCAATTTATTATATTTATAAATAGTTTCCTAAGTTTTCATGTTTTCGATTTATTTACAAATTAATGAAACAGAAAAAAAAATCAATGTAGCACATCTTTAACATTAATCTGATAAATCGATCAAATACAATCATAAGTGCAAAGGTCATATAACTTTACAGATAAACCATAATGAATATACGGTGTGCCCGCCCGTGTGATCTTATGAACATGCAGCACTGCAATCTGCTGTGCTTGCCCGAAAATTATCAAATGAAGTACTACTTCTATCATGGACTTTCATGGCCTCAACTCAGCTATGTGGCTGAAGATGAGAAAGGCCATATTGTTGGTATGTATTTATGACCTTTCTATCCAGTTGCATTTGTTTTGGTACCAAGATGCTAACAATCTTTGTGCTTGTTTGGCATGTTAGCAAATAATGAACAGTATCTTATTTTTAGATTATTTTTGATTTTTTTACTTCTGGTTTGTTATATTTACAGACTTAATTATATTTACTTGATACATTTATTATAAGTTCATGATAACAAATAAGTTAATTGAATTTTTGGGTTTGCTAACCTTACAACATGGTTTTCTTAAATTTTTACTTAATACGGATAGCAGACCCTACAGATGTTGTCTTGCCCGAACATCAAAGAAAATATTCCTGGAACCCTATCGCAGCGCCATCTACCGGGTCCAATTGTAAATCTAAACCATTCTCGAATCCACCTGAAGACACAAAAAATTTCATTAAAATCGGTCCAGTCGTTTAGGAGGATAAATTCCTCCTAACATACACACGCACAGAAGAAATAGGTATATATATAAAGATATAGTAGATGCCTGTGTTATCCACAACAAGCGATGGCCGTCAGATTCATAAGGGGATACCATACAGTTTCCTTCGAAGCAGCGAGTCTCCTAGCCATGGGACGACACCATGGGACCTCGAGGCGAGAGGAGGAGACACTTGCGTCGTTGTATCAATGGCGCAAGTAGCGAGAGCTGAGACTCCTCAGGAAATTGAGGTGCAACTGTCTCTGGTTCAAAGTGCGAGTGCGTGAGAATCTGCCGCTTCTTTTTGTGAGGAAGTGATGTCCGCTAAAGAAGCGGCGGAAAGGGAACGGGAGAGAACTAGTACTCTCCCATCTCGAAGGAGAGGCACTAGGCGCCGATGGGACTTCCACTGGCAGATATCTGGTGTTATAAGGCGTAAATTAGGCTACGTTTATTTTGGAAAGAGACTTACGGTTCCCGCAAATTGATAAATATGCATAGCGAAGCCGCGCGTTTAAATATGTAAAAGACATTCTCATACTGTCCCTGATAGACAATATATAACAACACAATATTGTAATGCATAATTGCTTTTTTTCCAGGTTATGTGCTGGCTAAAATGGAAGAAGATGGGGAAGATAATCGTCATGGACATATCACATCGTTGGCAGTGAAAAGATCTCACCGTCGCCTTGGACTTGCACAGAAACTCATGAACCAAGCTTCACTTGCTATGGTTGAGTGCTTCCAGGTAATAATAATGAAAAAATAGTCACATCATAAGTAATAGTACTGGTGCATATCAACATGATGTTATAGATATGGACGCTAAATTGGTGATAAATAATAAAGCTCTACTGGAACTTAAAGATCATTTCATGTTTGTAGCCTTACACAAATGTCTATGATATATGAGGAGTAACAGATCAAAGCATATTAATTCCGTCAACCGAAATAAGATAGTGCAAAACGGATTTTTAATCTTTTTTAAACCTAACTCGTCAAATTACGACTCATCAAAACGTATTACTTTTTAGTATACAGCGTATACTAATAAGAGAAACACCGTCACAAATAATTTACAATAACGTCTTTCTTGGGATACTTATCACAATGCAAAAGTCAGTTCATTATAAAATTGAACTTCACCTTCAGCGCACGGCGCCGTCGAAGCAGCTGATTGCATAAATCTTTTACATTGCAGTTTTTGGCCGTATGGGTAGTTATTAATTTGTTTTCGGTATAATGTTCTGTTTACTCATTGTGATATCACTTTTAAGCAAAGAAAAACAAAAGTATGAATTTTCCGGCAGAAGTTTCCTGTTACTCCTCATACGTGAAGTAATAGCAACTACATTAAACATTCTTGTGACCAGCATAAGGCATAGAATTATATATGACTGGCCTGTTGGCCTAGTGGTTAGTGACTCTGACTGCTATGCCATAGGTCGTGGGTTCGATTCCCACCCCAGTCTGGGTGTTCTTTGTGTCCGTTGTTTGTATGTTTGTAAAGTCCCCGCGACACAGGAGTAATTCCTTATGCGGGAGTTCTTTTAAAAGAAAAACAAAAAATGATTAGACAGCAACAACAACAGGTTTTTGCATATAAAATACTAGCAACCTGCCAGGCTACAAATTATACACCTAAACCTTCCTCATGAATCACTCTGTCTATTAGTGAAAACTGTATGAAAATCTGTTCAGTTGTTTTTCAGTTTATCGCGAACAGACAGACAGACACACGGCAGGGGACTTTGTTTTATAATATGTAGTGATGTAGAAGAATTACAATTTAAAAGATTATGATGCTATATAAAGTCCAGGATTTCATAGGAAGGGCTGTAATATGTTATAATGTATTGTGCTAATTCAATGCTATGCCGTTTGGGTTAACTGTAGGTTAGATACATTCATAATCATGGAATGTGGAACTCAACCAGAAATTACTGTGCATTGCCTTGTCATTATCATTAATTATAGTTCTTAACATTTATTGTCTTTGATCTGTGGTTTTTCTGTGGTCATGGTGAATTAATTCTTTAATAAAATATTTTGGTGGACAATTATAGTTGAAAACCGTTGAGGTTACAGTGGCTAATAATCTATTTTGTTTGATTTTAGGCCAAATATGTTTCACTGCATGTAAGAAAAAGCAACAGAGCTGCTCTCAACCTGTACACTAATTCACTTGGATTTAAAATTCTGGAAATTGAACCCAAGTATTATGCAGATGGTGAAGATGCCTATTCCATGATGCGAGATCTTAGTGCTTTCGCAGAAAACAAGACAGATAACCAGCAATCAGAAAATATGGAAATAAAGTCCGATTCAGCAATTATATCACAGTGTTGATATTATTTATGTAAATAAAGCATTTAATTTTAATTTTATGTAAGATTTTTAATTTTTTTAATTTCATCTATGGCGATTACACTGACTACATGTAATTGATGCCTATGCAGGGTTGATGTATACACCTGTGTCGGATCGGCCGGGAGCCGACGTCACGGTGCCACCATTGTGGTAACTGCCCCGACGACGGTGTTGCACACATTTTCGGAATGCCCAGCCTGGGCTAACCAGCGCCGTGATCTCGTCGTGGCAGTTGGTGCTGCGGGTAGTCACTCGTTCCTAACCGTAGTTCTGGCCATGGTTCGGAGCGAGAGCGCATGGAACGCTGTCGCCTCCTTCTGTGAGGAGGTGTTGTCCGCAAAAGAGGCGGCGGAACGGGAGAGAGCGAAGTAAGAAAGAAAGAAAGAAAGAAAGAAAGAAAGAAAATACGTTTATTAAACACACTACCACATTTTATACATAACACATACTTTATTAGTGTGTCGTGATGCGCGCCACAATACATGTTCACGGCGATCGCGGGGAGGCGCAGGACCAGGACTGCGCGACGATCGCGTTACATTTACAACAGTCATATTTTTTATTCTTATTACGAGTAAGACTCTCTCTGCCCGCAGCAAACGTACCGGGCGCCTGAGGGCTTTTAATGACCTCCAGCCATCTTAGGAAGTGGCCTGCGAGCGGCGAACTTTTTTTGGGGATGTCGTCGTCCGAACAGATACAGGTACGAGAGGCAGTACGCAGTGTTCCGCGCGCGCTCTCTGAGTGATGGTTGCACTGGGCGACGGGAAACGTCTAGGGTGAGACTGGTCAATGCCTGTCGGGGGTTGCGGAAGAATGCAATACCGATTCTCGCTCCCCTGATCATAGGCAAGTAGTGGAACACCGGGGGTGGTTTTTAGTTGCTAAGAGTCTGACAGACCCCTTCGCCTCCCCAAGGCGGAGGATGTCCATATAGGATCTTCCACCTTGATGTATACAGGTGTTTCATGTTTGGCTAGAAAACATCCTCACCATGTATATTTATTGTGTTCAACCTGTCTCTTATATCATACCCCGACCTTAAACTGCAATAGTGGCTCTTTGGGGTTGCAATTAAAAGAATATAAGGAGCTCCGAGCAGGTACGCTATCTTTGAATCGTTTGTAGATAGTAGTAATGGTCAGGCACATATTATTATTGTCCTTTGGTTAAGCCATAAGTCTGACAGGGAACAAATAGGTAATTTCACAGCTGAAGGTTGGTTGGATGGTTGGAGGAGACTGGTTAGAGAAGACTGCACAATTATTTGTTTGACTCATACAATCACTTAATTGTGCCATAAATGTTTTTAATTGAAAACTGCTTGATCCATTATAAGGCCCAGAGATTGCTAGAATATTGTATGGTCAGTATCTCTAGTTTTCTGGGTGTAACCAACCAGTTCATGGTCCAACCATACAAGGTGGTAAAAAATTGGTTTTATTGTCTTAGCGGGCTGTAACCATTTATTCAATTATAGACAGTAATTCATGACTATGTGCAAATAAAAAGAGGCAGTTTGGACATATTTTTTATTATATGTATATGGTATGTATCCTAATACTTATATTTAAGTACAATAAAATTATATTAAACTAGTCTTCCTCTTCAAAGAGATGATCTAATTTCAACTCTGCATTCTTTTCACACTCTTTGGGTGACTTCTTTTTCATAAGAATATTTTTCTTTTCAATTTTTTTTGTTACACCCACTACATACTCTGGCATTACTAATTTACTGCTTTTAAATACAACCTTTTCATCTGCACTATTTGTTTTTGCTTTTTTTATTGTAGATGACATTTGGAAAGTAGGCTTTTTAAAAACACCTGTTTCATCAAAATCACATTCCATTTCAGGCTGTTCAGCTGCTTTTTCTTCCATTTCTCGAAGGAGTGCTAGTGCCGTTGCTCTGTTTGTTGCATCTGACATTTGTTCTTGTGTGACATCAGCTAAAGAATAATAAACCCACTTGTTTGGGTTTTTAATGTGATCAGGAATGGTTTTAGCTCTCAAGCATTCACGAATATTTGCCTCAGACCTCTTAAATATGCTCTCTCTACCTCTAAACTGTTTCATTTCATGTTTTAACTTTCTGTAAGTGCGTCTATCTATTGAACCATAATCATCGGATTCTGTTTTTTTGTTTGTCTTCGAAAAGCCACATTGTTCTTCTGCATCTTTCAACTGGTTGAAGAGCGACTTTTGTCTTTCGTGAAAAGAGGACATCTTGCTTTTACGTGAATAAAGTTATACTGTAAATTAAAGAAATTCAATCAAACAACTAATGTCAATATTTGTGTGATGCTCCTATAATATTAGAGTCGTCAAATAGAGGTCCTTTTTATGTTTTTGTTATTTACTAACTTATAAGATATAAAACACTTGACATTGGCGGAATTCATGCCCTGATTCTTCGTGCGGGATAGAGTCCATAGGAAAAAATAAGTATAACATTAAGAGTCTGCAGAAAGGATTAAAGGTTCATTTGTCAGAAAATCCTTAAGATCACAACAGTCGGAAAGCAAACACTTAAATAATACGGCATATTTCTATTAAAAATAAACAAAAGGACTAGAAAACAAATTACCAATAACAAATAACAACCTATTTGGGATAAGAATGGGAAATATCAAATATGGGAATGAGTTTGTCTTGACATTTGACAGAGACAGACAATTATTGACATGAATAAATTTTTTAATTTTTTTATTCTTGACCATAGATACAGAAACTTTCAGTCGAAGACGGGCATTTATCAGAAAAAAGCACGTTTGTAGATTTGACGTGTCCTATGATTCACAGTTATTTATTTAGAGATTTTTTTTCCCGAGCTGTACATTTTTAAAGGTACTGAACTCGCACTGTCCCGCTAATAATACATATATAGATCCACTAGAGGGCGCTAATCTAAACATTGAGTTCTGTCGGCTCCTTATTAATAAAATTAATCTTAAAAAATATAATTAGTTTAATAAAGTACTTATTATTTACTTAATTCATAAAAAAGGGGCAAAAATTATGGGTTTGCGTCACCAACCTGCTAATGTGACGTTTTAAGTTCGTCGTTTCGTTTTAAGTTTTCACTTCTGTCGGCAGTCCCATGCACATCATGACTGCATATTTTGTTTTTTTTTTTTTTATAAAGTAGCTATTATCTTAATAACTGAATTATTTAAAATGTATGAGAATAGCTTTAATACATTAAATATTGCTAATATATACGGCAACATGCTATGCGATTTCGTCGTGTCCCACGACCTCCTTTGATAAGTTTAAAGGTAAAAATTATAGATATTTCGTTTTTTTGAATTTGTTTTATATGTTCGAATATTAACTTTAAAGATTGGTACTTGAATTTATGAATTCAAGTACGAATCTTCCGCTCTAAAATAGGCAAGCAACGGTCGAAAACATCAATAAAATATAAATTTCGTGTCGTCCTACGAAATCACGTATGGTGGAAATTCCGACTACGCGTATGTATTAGAGACCCCGATTTTGTGTTACGTCCTTTATTTTCTTAAATACTATAGTTATTATCATTAGAAACATCAGAGTAAAGCTCTAGGATCGATACGGCTTTTAGATTTTTTTGAAAAAATATCAAAGTTTAAGTTTTTCCGGGTAAAAATTACAAAAAAAAAAGGTAGAATGCAAATTTGATGATTTTATTTCATTTTTATTGTAATTTTCACGGATTTACTATTATTACTAACAGAGATATAAATATTTTTCTCATTTTAGGATTTCATTTTTTTATTCTACTATAACGGCGTATTAGCAGGCGATATATATATTAAACGATAGCTTAAACAGTCTTTTATCACGAATATTCAAATTACAAGCTAATGTTGCGTTATTCAGAAGTTATAAATTACTAAAGGTTTATCCGGATTTTCAGCAGCTAGCTAGGGTTGTCACTTCCCGTACTTAATAATGTCTAATATCCGGTAAAAAATTAAGGCATTTTTACCCGACTGCGGTGAAACCATAAGGAGGATTATTTTTATTTTGACCTGTGTGTATGTATGTATGTATGCACGTATGCATTTATTTATGATAAACATATCGACCATTCCAACATAATTTCTAAACAACTTATTATAATTTGACAAATGAGGTATCGTTAGAAGCGTCTTATATATTCGTTGATTATAGGCTTGTGACATCACACTAAACTGAATACGGCCCCTCTAGAGGACATGAAGTCCTGGATTATTTTTTTTTTTATCGATGCCATGTTGGATATCGAATGAAGGCGCTTAATTAGCATATTCTAAATATATATATTTGGAATATGGAATATGCTTATTTAAAATATATTTGAATTAGATTTTTGATTTATTCCTTAGAGCACTTGTCTCCTCAGATCCTATTATTACAGATTATGAATTGCAAGCAAGAAAAAATAAATTTAAAAAATCCACTACCAACAGAAGCAGTAGGCTTGTTAAAATCTGCTGATTATTCCATCCCAAACATTGATGATCATGAAAACTTAGTTTTATCCATCGAAATCTAAAGTAAACCTGTAAACCACATTTCCCTCCTTATCATATACCAAAATCAGAATAAATTCTAGCATCTTGTATATCCGGATACTAAAAATTAGTAACTTAAGTTATATATAAATAATATAATAAAAGTTATAACTAATTTTTATAGAATTCGCACGTGGTTTTAATATTGGTGGTAAAGGAACATTTAAGCTATCGTTTAATATATATATATCTTTTGCCAATACCCCATTATTGCTGTATAAAAAAATAAAACCTAAAAGTGAGAAAAATATTAAAATCTCTTTTAATTATCACAGTAAATGTGTGGAAAATTATAGGCAGATTTAGTATAATATCCAGATTTGAATAGGACCATAAAACTTTATTAAAATAGTATAGTTTTTATTACAAAATTGTTTTTTTGTAATTTCGTGACCCAGATATACGTAAACTTTGATATTTAAAAAAAAAAAAATTAGAAGCCGTATCGACGCGGGAGTTTTACTTTGATGTTCCTAATGATAAAAACAAGAGGATTTAAAAAAAAAAAGACGTGACACAAAATCGGGGTCTATAAAACATAGTGCTACGGTATTTTTTAAGGCCTGTAATAATAAACCGTTTGAAACAATTAGTGTACCTATTTGAATTCGCGTAATTTTTTCTTCGGTGTTGACAATAAGCATAATATCATGTACAAAGGGCGGCCTTATTGTTAGATGCAATCTCTTCCAGGCAACCTTAGAATGGATCAAAATGATTCGGAGATACAGTGGCAGTTGATGGTGTATTTACACAAAAAGAACACAAAAATAAAAATTATTTGTCATTTCTGATAAATAATAAAAATATACAGATATTCTACATTAACCTACTTAACCTACTATAAAATATATCAATACTTATCAATATCAATCAAATCAATCAGCCTTTCATAGTCCACTGCTGGACATAGGCCTCTCTCAATGTGCGCCACAGCACCCGGTCCTCCGCCTTCCGCATCCAGTCCATCCCTGCTACCTTCTTCAGGTCGTCGGTCCATCTGGCTGGGGGGCGTCCTACCTTTCGTTTGCCGATTCGCGGTCTCCACTCTAGGATCCGTCCGCTCCAACGGCCATCGGTCCTTCGGCATACGTGGCCAGCCCATTGAGACTTCAGCATGCTTATCCTGCGAGTTATGTCGGTAACTTTGGTTCTTTGTCGGATGATCTCATTACGAAATTTATCCTTCAAAGAGACTTGAAGCATAGCTCGCTCCATAGCTCGCTGCGTTCCTTTTAATCTGTGGACTAGCCCCATCGTTAGTGTTCACGTCTCGGCGACGTATGTCATAACAGGTAGGACGCACTGATCGAACACTTTCGTTTTAAGGCATTGCGGTAATGGCGAAGAGAAAACTCGACGTAGTTTGCCAAATGCTGCCCAACCTAATTAGATCCTTCTGGTGGCTTCTTTCTCGAAGTTGTTTCTATCGAGCTAGATAACCTGCCCCAGATAGACATATTCTTGAACAACTTCGAGCGTCGAACCAGCGACTCTGCGAATAGGACGATGTCATCGGCAAACCGTAGGTGTGAGATGTGCGCGTTTATATTGATTCCCCGACCAGTCCAATCCAGTGTCTTGAAGACGTCCTCAAGCGCATTGGTGAAAAGTTTAGGTGATATAACGTCCCTCTGCCTAACTCCACGCTGCAGGTTTATAGGCTTCGTCATCTGGTCTTGGAGCTGGACGGTCATCGTGGCGGTATCAATATACTAACAAATATACATACATAAACCATAAACTATATTATACAATACATACACATGCAGTATAACTAAAGTGAAAGGTAATAGGTTCATGAACCATTTTTTTTAAATAGTTATTGATTGTAAGCCTAATGTTAATTGGTAATGCATTCCACAAGCGTAAAGCTTGAACAGTAAAAGACTGATCAAAAATTTTTTGTGGAATACTGTAGTAGCGTATTATTTGTTTGAAAGAAATTGCCGTTTTATCACTGTAGTTGTAGAACATTGTAGTGAATTTACAAAGAGAGAGTTTGTATGATTCTGGGAATAGAGATACATTCCATCTGAAGAAGATATGTCTGATTATTTGTATGGTAAGTAGGAATACAATACATAGTACTATTTTTATACTGTTTTCAATAAATTGATAATAATTCTGCCTTATTTATTGTTACAGGAAAATCATTGAGTGATTTTGTGTTTGTCAAGAGCACAAATTTATTTTCTCGATTGAAAACTGATAAGAATTTCCTTAAGAGACCCGTTTCTACATGGGATGAAGATGTTGCCTATTTAGAGGCAAAAAGAAAAGTGCTTTCTTTAAGGGTAGTTAATGATACAGCTGAAAGAGCTGTAAAGCTTATGCAAGATTTTCATGGTTTGATCACTGCAAAGGAAGAGCAAAAGCAATTTTTGCTACGCTGTGTTCAGGAGCATAGAAATCTGTATCCAGACTGTAAAAAAGAGACCCTCAAAAGAAAATATCCTGCCTGATCTGTAATTTTATCTTCTTTTAATAAATATTTTATAAAATTAAAATACTTTAATTGATTTAGATATCCAAAAAAATTTTTTTTTCACCCGTATAAGGGACACCCTATTCACTCTTCACTTGAACGTTCCAGGATTATAATTGTCTGGAAAAATAGACTTGTGATGTTTAATACCACATAAGTACAGAAAGGAAAGTTCTTATAACGGAAAAATACTAAAAAAATTTGAACATGGAAGATGGCCGTGACCGATTTCAATCCGTATTAGTCCACAGATACGCGCTAACGGTTAGTAAGGATTAAACTAAAATTGTTTGCCATGTAATTACACAGCGGTAGTAGGCATACGATTAGATAAAGCTTTTGTGGACATAATAATACGATATTTGAAACACGGCTCAGTTTTGTTACTTAATTTAGATTTAAATTACTTAACTTTATTCAAGTCCTGATAACATAGAGTACTGTTCTACTGGTACAAGTTTGCATACTTTGAAACAACTGTCGGTTTCGAGAATTCTGTTTGAGAAAAAAAAGAAAGTAGCTGAAAGGGTGCGAATGAATTGATATTATTATTTATAATGCAATTTTTACTGTAGTACCTATCTCTATGATTTTTCGGGATAAGTAAAATTTAAAATAATTATCTTTTAAAAAAAAGTATCACCGACTTTAACGTGCTTTTTAGTGAAAAGTAGATGTATTTTGTTTAAATACAATATGGGTAGGACAACGAAACGCACTGCTCCAATGAGATAACGATGTTTCAAAGCAAACGAAAACATCATCGATGTAAAACATTTTTAGATGTTTGTTGATTTTTCAAAACCCACTCGACCGATTTCGATAAAATTTAAATGTGACCACCTGTGAGGTATACCTTTGAAACAAAAAAGAATTTTCCAAATTGCTTCAGTCGTCTTTGAGTAATCAGTGAACATACGTAAAAAAAAAGATTCCGACGAATTGAGAACCTCATCCTTTTTTGAAGTCGGTTAATAACTTCTTATGATATTTCTTCTTACTTCTTATAAGTAATTTCTTTTATAATTTGATTTAGGTATCTATTGGTTTAACTCAATGGCTCGGTTGGGCGATAGTTATTTAAAAAATTATCCTAGTTAATGTAAATAATACAATATTCATTAAATAAGTTCCTATCGAACGTTATATTAGCCCTGTTTTATAAATTCTTGCAAATTGCAAACTCTTATATGAAAGAAAGTCTACCTACCTACTTATTTATGACGATGACAGAGTTAAGATAATTAATTCATGATAGAGTTATTTTGCTTTACTGGTATTACAAAACGTAGTCATAAAGTATACTGAAAAACAGAAGAAAAAAAAACAAACAAATTCTAGAACAACCTCGTAGTGCATTTAAATATAAAAAAATCCGGTCCTGCAGAAGGCCCGCAGAGGTAGATTTCGTGTTTTTTTAATTTTTAACACCAAAAACATAAGTCGCAGTAAAATAAAAAAAATTAGCTTTCAGTTCACAGTTTCGGAGCTACGAATTTTTTTTTAAACCAATTTTGGTTTTCCCCCCCTCCCCAAGTTAAGGATGGAATCATTTAGGATTCATATTAAAAAATGTTCGTATTTACAATGGGCATGCTATTAATGTTAAACGGTCCAAAAATTTTCCATAGAAAAAAGGTTTGCTGAAAAAACTGATTTTTGAAAATCTGCCCCCCAATCCCCCCCTTGGGGGAATATTCCCCATTCACGAACTTAACCTTCATTTTTGCCCTGTTGAGTTGTCGTCCAAGTTTGAAAGCAATCGGTGCATAATTGCGACCTCTATCGTGCCGGTAAAATTGAGGTACATACATACATATATTCATATATATATATTTATACTTTTTAGCTGGCAGTTGTTTTGGGGTTTTGGGATCATAACTAGACCTCCTGTAAAGAAATTTTTGGAAAACTCGACAACTGGTACAAAACCAATAGGTAGACTTTTCTTCGAAAAAATCTACCCAAAAATAATTATCTATCTATCTAAGCAATCATTTTATTAGTTTCTATCGATATTTTAATGTACCTATGTACATAGAAATTTAAGCAAAATAAGTAAAATATTTTTTTTCAAAATTCTTATATCTTTAGTCCTTCAAGTTTACAATAATTTGCATAGAGCTCAAAAGTGGTACGAATATTTGGATCGCCAATATAAATGATAAAGTTATTCAAGGTCAATGTCAAGGTCCAAAAAATGATTATTTATTTAACGTTGGTGCCTACCTAATTTTTAGATAAAAAAGTTGATTTTTAGCCTTCATTAAAAAATAATTAATAATAATAATAACTCCACACATCGCACACACGGCCGTCAGATCCCAAGAAGCAAAGCCTGTACTATGGTAACTAGACTGCTGATAAACATACTTATATATTTCTAAATAAATACATATTAATTATAGATAAATTACACCCAGACACAGAATAAATTATCGTGCTCATCACACAATTATTTGTCCTGGGTGGGAATCGAACCCACGACCTCTGGCTTAGTATTCAGGATCACTAACCACTAGACCAACAGGCCAGTCAATTATCAATTGTTTAGCTTTTTTGCTTTTGATTGAGTTACTGGTCGCTTGAGTACTAGAAATGTGCAACATAATAAACAAAAATCAGTATAATTCATTACAGGTGTACATTTTGACCTCAAAACTCGTTTAAAAAAAATGTTAAAATAACTCAGAAATAACCAAGTTTAGGAGATAGTATCGCGGGAAGTTAGCTTCATATGTGCTCTACTTTAACCCCTGAAAGTAATCCTACTAATATTACAAACGTGAAAGTTTGTCAAGATGTATGGATGTTTGTTACTCACACAGGTACTAAAAATTACTAAACCGATTACGATGAAACTTGGTATGTAGATAGCTGGAGATCTGGATTAACACATAGGCTACTTCTTATCTGGGGGCACGGTAGTGACCCTGCTAAGACGAGCCTCTCGAAGCGCTTCGTCGTTTTTTGGACCCTCATAACTTGGGTTTGGATTATACCAGATACACAAAAGTCTCGGAATATGAATGATGTCAATAGTGGACTAATTAAACATATAAAGTTTCAATTGCATAGCTTTTATACTTTAGAATCTAAACTAATCTAAAGTTTAGATTTTATTGATATCTCTAAAACTCCGATTTCGTCACTGACTCACCGATGATCATCAAAATTGTTAGGTTACTTTCTGAAGTCGTAGAAAGCTGAAATTTGGTAATTAAGCCTTAGTATTAGTACATAAACAACAAAAAAAATTCTAAAACTTGTAACTTTTACCCCCCAACCCCTTAAACTAGGGAATGGAAGTTTGTAAGAGATTTCCGCAAATTTGATGCTACAGGTATGAAAATTGATGATTTAAGGACTCCTTGTTATAAATAATAAAATTCATATTTCAGGATTTTAAATAAATCACCCCCCACCTTTTAAATTAGGGGATGGAATTAAACGCGAAACGCCTAATGTGTATCCGCTGTGACTGATGATGAAGCAAATACAGTGCGGGCACCTCTTATGTGCAAGATATACATCCCAAAAAGAGAAAGAAAAATGAACTTTGTTTGTATGGTTGAACTCGCTAATCTCAGGAACTACGGGTTCAAATTGTAAAATTCTTTTAGTGTTAGATAGCCCATTTAACGAGGAGTGAAACTGCGGGGACGGGTAGTAATATAATTTACGTGAGAGAGCCATGCTTCGGCACGTATGAGCCGGCTCGACTCCGCTCGATACCACGGCCTCACAGAAAACCGGCAGTGAAACAATGCTTGCATTGCTTTTCGCCGCGTGAGTGAGGTTACCGAAGGTCCCCTTCCCTCTTCCCTATTCCCGTCCTTCCCCTCACCCACTCTCTTCCCCTCTAATCCCCCTCTCCCGTCTTCCCCTATACCCACCTTAAAGGGCGGCAACGCACTTGTGACTCTTGAGTTACAGGTGCCCATGGGCGGCGGTAGTCATTTACCATCAGGTGACCCGTCTGCTCGTTTGCCCCCTATACCATAAAAAAATAAATAATAATATGACTGTGGTTCATTACCACGTCCTCTTCCATCATCTTTAGCAAGATACATAATAAGTAACGTAACTATAATAATAGTGTATAATTTATATCAATCAAGTTCAAGTAACTACCGATCTGTTACCGGAACGACCTTAGACAAACAACAACTGGAATCATTTAGCGGCATTAGAACGTATTGAACAAGTGTAAATGGAGTAAACAAACAAGAGATATTAAGTACGGAGATCAAAACCTCGCCGTACAATGTGAATGTCCTACAGTGTTATTATTATAATTTTAAATTGCGCGTGAGTCAGTGGATTGCGCACGCGCTCTCCGTGGTCGGTTGATAGTGTAGGTAGTCACCACTACGCCGAGTCGCGTGCGTTGCGTTGTGAGGAACTTCGGATGTAGACACACCAACAAGTACATTGAGTTAGAGAAAAAATATATTCATAATTTAACGAAAAACCAATTTATTTTATATTTATATACATGTACCTAATTCATTATTAATTTCTTTTGAAATTCTGTTGTGTGTATTCCTGTGTTCGATTTTCAAAATTGGTGGGAGGAAGTAGATATACAATTATGCATAGATAACAATGGTATATACTTTGATTAATTAAATATATAACTTCATAAGAATATCGTTTTACTTTTTCCATATAAAACGCCAATTTCATAATTATGTAAAGACAATATGTGACACATAAACCTATATTCAAAAAATCTTGGAGCTTTAGTCGTCCACGACCACTCGTCGCCTTTTCCATTTCGGCCAAATCGTAAAACACCGTTCATTTAGTAAAGGAAGGTAGCTTTTTTCATATAATATGAATAGAAATTAGTATATGAAGGTGCCTTTATACTACGTGATCCAAAACCATAGCATTATACAAAGAGTTCCATTCACCATCTAGATTGACTAAACAATATGTTTCTAATGGAGGCATTTACAATTTTTGACAAGGAAATCTATTCACTAAGTCTTCAGTGTTTAGTCACAGATTACTGAGTGATTACTACGTTTAGTTTAATTATGTAAGTAAACCCCAAGGTCGAAATTTTTATGAAATTAAATTACATTTTAGGTTTACGATAATTGCTATGTTCGTATTAGGTGCATTTAATGTAACCTTGTAGTTTCTAGTTCTGATTCTACCTTGAATTTGTAGACAAGAGGCTAAGTTATGATGCCTAGTCGGGGGAGAAAATTTTCATGTGCTTATGCTCAATTGAGAGACCTTTTGGGTCTCGGAGAAAACGTGAATTTATTAACCTTAAGAGAGACTTTTTTTATGTTTTAGGGGCAAACGAGCAGACGGGTCACCTGATGGTAAGTGACTACCTTCGCCCATGGACACCTGCAACTCAAAAGTCACAAGTGCGTTGCCGGCCTTAGAGATGGGAGTACGCTCTTTTCTTGAAGGTTTGAAGGTCGAAATACCGCAGGCGACAATCTACAAACCATGTCTAGAATCAAGGTAAGAAGAAAAATACTGAAGACTACTGGAAAGACTGTCTACCAGGCACTACTACGAGATACTGTTTCCGAGATAGTTTGCGGTGGTCGGTCCAACGTTTGAAGGTAGCTCATTAGCTATCTTAAAAACACTACAAATAAAGCTTAAAAAGCGATGGACAATTAAGACTTCATATCTCTTCCAAGCTCATCTAGTTTATAACATTATTCAATCCTCTTACTGCCTTCCAACCCAAAAAATGTTAAAAAAATGAGTGACACATATTTGAAGTTGTTCTTGAGATAATCTAAAAAGGACAGTTTTGGAATGCACAAGCCGTTTTAATCAAGAGTTGGCTTTCAATTTAACTACGAAACGGCCGAACTTGGAAACTTTACGTGAAGCGACTGCCATCAGACCTCCACAACCCAAGTACGATATCGAAGTTCTGTAGTTACACCAGGTTGTCGGACTTTTTAGGGCTCCAACTACACGTAACGAATGCCACAGATGTTTGTATGGCAACCAGGACCGACGGCTTGACGTGCTCTCCGAGGCACGGAGGGGCCTCAATGTGTTAGGAATGGTCACCCATCCTAAGACTGACCTGGCTAGTATTACTTAACCATGCAATGTGCTAACCTACTCGGTTATCATTAGCCACGAGTCTTTCAGACGAGCACGTGGATAGAAACTACAAAAAAAATGCAAAAGAAATCATCCGTTAATTTAAATTTGGTTAAAGGTTACTACACTCAGTAAACACAACTGACCTTCAACTATTTGCGGCGTTCGTGGCAAGCAACTGTTTCATAGCACACATCCATGTGTTTTTTTGGTGCCACTGCTGATGCATGCCTCATCAAAGGTCTTCTTATGCTAATCACTATCTTTTGTTACTATCTCTACCTAACATGGAATCGGTTGAATATTTCAGTATTATGTCCCTTAAAGGTGTATAGTTTAGCATTATTTTTATGGCTCAAGTGACGTTTAAATGGCTTTTTAAGACGGTGCATATAAATTCTTAGTTAAGTAGAAAAGGTATATAATTTATTCTTAGGACGTAAAATAGTTATTTTGAATAAGTTTAAGAATTTAGTTTGTACTATCACATCGGCGAGGCGCGGGTATTCTTCTGAGGTAGATGGAGTTTAACTTTAAGTTTTAAGGGTGAAAATCGAAAAAAAAAGATATCGTGATCTGAACCACATAAAACTGTCCGTTCATCACGTCATCCCTTGTCTATAACTGGACTTAAAAAAAGAAATTAAATAAGAGAAAATCAAGTGGTTTTTTTACATCACGTTGATGACGACCAAGCATACGAACGTACAGCCTATGAATTGCAATTCCAGAGGACTCGCATGCGCGCTGCCAATCCTTAAGACATAAATAGTTTTTTTTTACAACTAAGCCGGCAAAGAAGTACCTCCTGGGCCTGCATAATGGATAGCGGTGGTAACGTAATACCGTAATAAGCGTTCGTATAAGCACTCGCTATAGCAAAAGTAGTCGCGCTTGTGTGTGCTCTACCCTGTTCCTCAGTCAAGCCGTCCAACTAATGTCTTCTGTAATTTATAAGGATTGACCTACACCTAATTTAAGCTCCTGCTAAAAGTGTACCTATAATAGGGCACCTAGCCATTTAGCCATCACAGTGACATCATAGGTACTAACTATGGAAGGTAAAGGTAAGGAATACCATCTTGTATGGGACGCAAACCATAAAGTATCCAGCAGAAAGCAGTAAATATTTTTTTTATCTGAGTGACGTAAAGCTGATTTTCGCACTTCATCAAAAACTGTCGCGTATTTCTTTTCTTTATTGACAGGACAGAGGACGGAGGACATTCGGACATCGGGGTCACGTGTCTAACGCGAGTTCAACATTTTTTATCCATCAAAAAAGTGCACAACGCCGCTAAAGAAGTTTTCACTTCAAAAATTAAAAATAATACGCAAGAATTTGCTCGTATATCATTGTTTAGAATTTTATGCTTACGAAGCGGAAGCGAAAGTTTTTCTTTCTTTGTTTACTTATCTATCCTACTTCACCCTGCTGCCATTGTAACGCCTCCCTAAATTGCATTTCGAAGGCCACTTTTTCATACCCAGAGACGGTTCTCCTTTCTGCTACCCTCCATAGTACTACCCTAATTAGAAACACATGCATCGATATCATATATAATTCCAAATAGGGAACTGTTAATAGGTACTCATGACATTTTAAAAACTCTTTAGATAGAATAAAATATTTTCTGCACTACCCAGAAACTGAATCAATGTAGGTATACATTTATAAAAGGGCATTATCAATTGTATTAAATTATTCCTTCATATATTCAAATACATACCTATTACGTTACAATTACTATTAACTAGCAGCGCCCCGCGTTTTCACCCGCGTAAGTCGCGATCCCGTGATAATATCGGAATAAAAAGTAGCCTATATGGTAATCCAGGTCTCCAGCTATCTACATACCAAGTTTCATCGTAATAGTTTTCGCGTGAAAGAGATCCAAACATCCTCACAAACTTTCACGTTTATAATATTAGGAGGACGGATTCTAGTTTGGTTCAGCGAATTAAACTTATTAAAAGCCTATTCGCACTCTTGATATCACTTCTATTCGTTTTGAATTAAGCTCGTTTAAGTTCTTAACAAAGTTTCCTACTTCTAGAACATAAGACTAGGAAGATTTTTTTTGCATTTTTGTGCTATATTATAGGGCGTTGACTCATTTCAGGAAATTTCAAAGACATTCAGTCTTTGAAATTTCCTGAAATGAGTAATCCATATTATAGAACAGGCTTAAAAAAGGCAAAGTAAGTATTTTTTACAATGTTATTTACAATACCATTTTTTTTAAATTATTAAAAACATTGAAAAGTTAGATACAAAGTGTTTTAATCATTAATATTACATATTTATTAATAAGAATATATTGGCTGTCATGTTGTTTGAAGAAAGTATGGTTTCGTTAATTTCCGACAAAATTCAAATTTAATTAACTACCCTACATAAAATAACAAATTGAAAAGGTACACGCCTATAAGGCCAGATCAAAAGAGAACGTCGGAAATTTCCAGGTAAACATCATAACGATTTTATAAGAGCTTATGTAGAGCTTATACTCATTTAGTCAATAATACCTTTGTTGCCGTGTAACTTTGAGTGGCTACTGTTTTGTTGAGATGTGTGCGCGGCGCATGCGCCGGCCACCGTTCGCCGCGCTCTGCCGGCCAACGACCACTTATCATCGAAGGTTTGATGTGAGCGCGCCTCCTCGCTGCCGTGCGCAAAAATCAGACGTTAATATTAGCACGCAACGTCGCGCGCTCGGCTGTATAACACGTCGCCGTCGGCTGAACGCTCAGCGTCGCGCGCCACGGTTTTCCGGGCGAGGTCGCGCAGGGCGGGCGGCGCGCGCCGACGCGCCCCGGGCACCCTGCCTCTCAATACAATATCTACCAACCACACAACAGGACGTTTCATAGCTGGCTGAAAATTTTAATTCCATTAAACATTATTAGATTGTGTTCGGTGAAGTGCATGTATTTGAAGTCAGGACAATATTGGTTTTCGTCTGGACTTGTGATTCGTCACTGAAATGTGAAAAATTCCGTGTCTGTTGACAGATTGGTGCACGTCACAACAGGTAATAAAATTGTTTTGTTATGATTACGTTTTATTTTCTATTATTATGACGTTGCAAATTCCTAAATTGAAAAATAAACTGCATGGATTATGAGAATGTAAATTAATTAGTATTAGTACGTTCTTTGTACCTATGTATACTGACATTGTGACTATATATTAAGAGGGGAAGACATTGTCTCCTGTAACGCAGTTTTAACTAGCGTAGGAGTCAGGGAATTCTCAATCACGTGCGTACACAACTTAAATGTCAAATAAATTATTAATTTTATGTGTATTATTGTGTATAGTTCTGAAATGAAAATACCTGCCTACGTGTATAATGATTACTTAGTAGGCATATGTACAGAGGTGATATGAACAGCTAAATACACAGAACCGTAGTATTTATCTATCATACTACTTATTGTAATTGGTGGTGGTAAGTAACACTTGTTGGAGGCATTTGGTGACATATTGTGCATATAAATATGTTCAGTATTGTACTTTTGAGATGCCGATTCTTAAATTCTAAAAGCAACTCTGGAACATGGATTATATTCCAGATATCAGTCTGCATTCCAGATACTATCCCCTTTTTTGTAACCTATATAATAATAAAATCAGTTCTTTGATTAGTATATATTTTAGGGAAATAAAATGGAAAAAAATGCACATCTGTTGTAGTTGGCGTTGATTCAGAAATTTGAATTTCAAACTCGGAAGAAGATAAAAATGAAAAACATTTTTATGGGATTAAAACAATCAAAAAGACATTTATTGAAAGTTTGCCAGGATACTCTTAACGTCAGTTTGTCCCCCCAAAATAATATCTAATTTCGGTAATTAACAATGTTAGCCAATGCTTTTATGTAGATTCATGTTTAGCTTGGGTTAGAAAGTTTGGGCAGTTGACTGTTTTCAGATTATTCTGAAAACAGTCAACTGCCGAAACTTTGCATAAGGAGGTTGAATGCATTTTTACAAATTAATCTTACGGAATTTATCAGTAAAGCACTGTTTGCTGACTTTAACGCAACATTAGTGGTGTAATATGTGTGGTACCAACCCTATTCGACCCAGTCGGGCAGAAATCTGCGGTGCCACACCTAAATAACGCTCATGTATCAGATCCACAAATACATAAGAAAAAAGAACAGTCTGTGGATCAAATCGTGTTTGAAAAGAGCGTACTCCCACCTCAAAGGCGGGCAATGCACTTGTGACTCTTGAGTTGCAGGTGTTCATGGGCAACGGAAGTCACTTATAGTCAGGTGACCCGTTTGCTCGTTTGCCCTCTATACAATAAAAAAATGACCGGCTGTTTGTAATATATACGTCGTGGCCAGATCTTAGAATTGACCACTTCCTGATGTGTCCGACCATTTCATGAATCGGTCGAATTTCAGGATATAGTCATTAATACTGGCCGTATCGTTTGAACGTCAACGTTTGATGATACGTCAATCCACGTTTGGCCATATCATTAATGTAGGGACATAATAGAAAAGGCTTAATAAAAAGTCTAAATAAAGAATTAAGTTATATATTGCTTTTTAAGTTGTCGTAAAGATATTTTACCGCACTTTTATTTCCTATTTGCAGATTATCATTCGCTTTTAAATCAGAATAACTATTGTCCGCCGCCATGATGCATCACAAAACCAAAACGATATCAGCGCCTCTAACTGTGGATAATGTAACTATTTAACCATATCATGAAGTAGTCGTGCGTTTAGCTCTTCATATCGCTTAACGCTGATTATGATTCATTGATCTGGACAGACCTGACCAGATATTATGATGTGACCGACCAATTCATGTAATGCGAACATTTCATGAAACACAACATGAAGTATTTAATAATAAAAGATATGAGGTTATACTCACGTGTGTATTTCGGGGATGTCCGAATAGTTTCGGACCCGACGGGGGCCCTTTTTTAAGGAGTGAAGCGTCCTGCCGCGACACACGGTGTCAGGCGTAACACTTTATTCTAATACAACTTGAAGTGGTCAATTTAAGAGCTGGCCAAGACATATCATACAGTCTCAAATCACTTTGATCAGTTTGAAACCGATTGAGATCACACAAACAAACCGTTCCAAACACAAACGAAATTTTGACAGTTATGACAGTTTTTAATAGAAAAACTCACTCAGAACAACCATAAACTTAGTAAACATAACGCTAGTTTACTAAGTTTATGAGATCAACAGCTTCAACAGATTAATATGTACAATTCACTTTAATTCACAAAAGCTTCGCCAAGATGGCGAAGCTCCATAATTATTGTTATAAGTCTAAACCACAATAATTCCAAACAAAACAGTAGGTAAATAACTATGTTAATAAAGTGACGGTACATTTATTTATACACAACGTGTAATACCGCTGCCACTATTCATATTTTCAAGCGATTGCTTTTATTGGCATATCTCCAATGATTTGAATCATCACGAGGAATCGACATTCATTCAAACGTTCCGCGAATGCTTAATTACTTATACACCTGAACAGCAACGACATACCTATCTCATTCGTCTCATATTGTCTCGGTGGTGTAGTTCTGAGAAAACGAGCGAATCTGGCTCTCGTTGAGGATAGTGAGTTAGGAAATGGGAGGAATTGGGGATTGTTCATATCTGTTTACAACTGAATAAGTTTAAGCTGAAATCTATTTTTAAATATAGCTGCTATAGAATAAAAACTATATGTTCCAGCACAAAAAGCACTAGTATATTCCATATTAAATGCTTTTGGAATCAAGTTCATTATCGCACGTTACACGGATGAGGACTAGCTGGAAAAAGTGTTAGCGCAACGAAAAATTCTGACCGCGAGTTGAAATTATTTCATTTTCTCGCCATCTGTGGATTCTGCGCCATACAAATGTAATTCGATGTCGAAAGACGAAAGACACTTCATGCGTTTTTGTATACACATACCACATACCAAAATGCGATCTGAAAAAAATATTGAAATTAATTGAAGATTTAAGTTAGTAAAAGCATTTAAACAATAACAAAATACGAAATATACTCATTTGAATATTGTTACAATTTATGTAGGTCTTATGATTATGAATTATACAATGTTTTTATGCTTAAACAAATAATAAAAGAGGTCTACTTTTAATTAATCAATCGTATAAAGTAAGGTAAAACTATAATTAATCTTTGAAATATAAGTACTATTGATTAAAAAGAAGGTATTGAATAAAGGAAAAAAATTGTTTTAAAAATAAGTTTTTATTCGTTTTTAATAAATTAATTATAGTTAAGAAAAATTCAAAAACATGCATTAATAGCGAACCAAACTCTGTTGGACTCGTCAAAACAAATCATATGAACCACGTCGAGGGGTTAACAGCTATAAGATGCCAAATTTAAGTATTGTTATCTGAACTGCATATACATGATACAAAGTTTCATTTCAGTGCGACAATTAGAAGAAGGTTTAAATTGATTTCCAAAATTTGTTTTAATAGTTAGTTTATAGTTAATGGTAGTGATCTAAGGGGAAATACTATCAGATGCGGCCGGAGCTGCTGCTTATTGAACCGCTTATTTTACATAAAACTGAAATACAATTTGTGATGTGTAAAAAAAATTCAATCTCGCTCAACTATCATCAAGGATTAGGGCCGGTGCTGCCCTTTGGTTATAAGTATTACTCAATACTGACCAGGAAATACAAATTAATATCTGCAATTTAAGACTGTCCTGGTTTAGGCGAGATTGGCCATTAAAACTTATTGTTCATTAGAAGGTAGTTATTAACTTAATAGCAAACTAAACTAAAAGAAAAATCATAGTGCATTGCGCAATCTATATTAAACAATAGTTTATTAATATGTAGGTACTTGTTATTAATAATTTAAAAAATATGTATTCTGTATTCATGTTATTTCCCTAACCTAATCTTTGTAATACTTTGACTCAGTAAGTCTATAGCTTTGGTACGTCTACAGTTTGTACATTAAAAAGGTTTTAATTTTGTGTACAACTCATGGTTCTAAATACCAGCAATAGGCATGGTTTTGTGTACTACCAAAAATAAAAAACAGAGAATAAATCAGTTTTACTACCAAAATACTATATTTTCCTACCTGTAACAAACAGTGAATAAACTGATTTGATTTGATACTATTAACTAAAGCGGTCTGTTTCTGTTTCAAGCGAAATTAAACGTCCCGTCAATATCGTGTTTGAGGTGGAGGTACATGGCCTATTTTTGTTCAATTAGACAGGTACATTCAACGATCTAACTGTCTAGACGGCTTTCGTTGCTGTGTAGCCCCCCTGGGGACTGTCCTGGGGTAGCTAGATAGAAACACATTTTTTATTTCTTCTATTTTTAACCTATAGTATTACTTAGTAGGAACTTTGGACGCGTACAGAGGTTATTATAATTATACTTTTCGAACGCTTACTTCACCGTAATCGTTGCTATGTCAATAAATTCAGCGTTAATATTTGTAGCTTTCTTTATGACGCCATCTTTGAGAGCCTAAATAATCTGTATTATTTGATTGATGAGTAATATTTACTCAGACGTGACCTGTAGGCTACCGAGGTGGATTAGTTAGACTAACAATAATAACCCTACTAGAAGGCAGAACTTTTAATTAAACAGAGACATAGCTTATCCCTTATTTGGAAAGTTTTGAAATTGGACTTTTTTAATTTTATTTGAATTATCATCAATCTAAATGCTCGCATTGTTTATATTAAATAATTTTTCACTGGAGATGCCTTTAGGTGTCTCGTGCCTTACAATTTGACAGTGACGAATTCTGACACCGAGAGTGCTTAGACTACTAGCATACTGTTGTGTTTGTTGCTGGTAAGTAGGATTACTAAAGTTTCGTCTACCTCTGTGCACAAAAAAAAGCACAAAAAAGAAGAAACAACTTCCATTAATACTGGACTCAATTACCCGTTGTCGAAGACCAATAACAATGCAGGAAAAAAAGAAGAGAGAGAAAAAAGAAAAGATATACATTATTCAGAGACATTAAAATTGGGTGTTTTTAAATTACTTATTGTTGAAACATCATCATTGAAAACATTGCCAAAATCATACTGTTATTGTATATATGTTTTATAAATATCTGTATTGTAATCGACTACATGAAACCAAAATCTACAAATTCTTTCATCTCTTCCAACCCTTAAATTTGTACTTGCTTCCACTGCTTGCGATGTTATGATCTTTTTGGCAATTACCACTTTTTCCGATAGATGTGATTTCTCTTTATTTTTGCAGTGGTTGACTTTTTCACCGGTTAAATTACAATACGTTACATTAAATTTATTCTTATTTCCCTTACTTCTTCCTATTTTCATTAATTCCGGCAAATGGAAATATTAATTATCAATGACCAGGCGAAGGCTCTAGTCTAGGAATTTTAGTACAAAATACAAAAAAGTGGTTCAATAACAATCTCTTTTCCTTGCACACTCGCAAAATATGCAGTGAGTTTCTGTAGGCAACGTGTGATTAATATCAATCGTGATGAATTGGTAGGTATTTATAACCACTTTACTATCAAATAGGCTGTATATTTCTTTCAAGTCTCATATAAAAGATAAAAAAATTAACAAAGAAAATACGTTTCGCTACCGGGGTTGTGAGTTCGAATCGATCTAACAAAGTCTTGATCTCAATGATAAGAAGATCTATATTATTATATTATATTAATATTATAAAGCTGACAAGTTTGTTTGGTTGAACTCGCTAATCTTAGGAACTATTAGTTCAAATTGAAAAATTCTTGTAGTGTTGGATAGCCCTCTTATCGAGGAAGACTATAGGCTATAACATCACGCTACAACCAATAGAAGCGTAGCAGTGACCTTAAACACAAGTGAAACTGCGGAAACGGCTAGCGAGATATAAATCTGGGTATAATTGCTGTTACGTTTACTTATTTAGAAGGTTATGAACTGACGAAGTCCCTGTTTACACATTAGATGTAGACAAGTCATAGAAGTTTAAAAACAATCAGATGCATTTAAGCTTAGCCTTTTTCAGCACCAAGTACCAAGTAAATAATAATTATTATTAAACACATGTCTCACTCTCCGCAGTTTATGAGTAAAAATGTAATGATAGATTGGGCACGACAAGAAGAAATTTACGAGCAGTAATAATAAGTAGAATGTTTTATTTTTATATTAAGTTACCCGACGGATGTTATACTTCAAAATATACCTTTTGACTGTAAAAACTCACAAATAGATAAGAGCGATATAGATGAAGGCGGATACTAATGTTTTACATAGAATGTTCATGTAAATTAACAATGTTATGTTATTAATAACTATTAACACAGTTTTGTAACAAAATTTCAATGGATCAGGATAATAAGTAAGTATATTTGAACTGCCTACGCAACACCGACATTGAGTCGCCGATACATAAATGTCTGATGTAATGATGTTTTTCTTTAACTCATGAACTTAAAAAAGTCAAAGGTGCTCAACTGAAAGGCGAATTCAAAAGATCGCGCCGTCGCCGGCGCCGTCGGCCTGAGCCCAGACACACGATAAGGTTAGACTATTCGGCTTATCTCGACTTATCAATTATGTCATTCATTAGACCAATACATAAATTGTAACATTAATGTAACGAAATTCAAGTTGTCGAAATAACTAAAAGTTTTCTTCTTTAGTACTTTAGTACTACTTCTATATAGCTATGAATGCTACATATTACAAAAGAATTGGGAAAATGAATACAAAAAACTTTCGAACGGCAAGGGAAATGAACCATTCAATAAATTTGATTTAAAATTTTTTGAATGGTTGAGAGCAACGAAGCCATAAACTTTATTTTTCGACATCGACGGGTAAAAAGGGTCTACAGCAATTTTTAAAAACAATCTTGGATTTTTTAAGTACTTGTAGTAGGTATTTATTTTATTAAAACGTTTATGTTCATCTTGGGGTTTGAATGTTGAAGTCAAGTCAAATCAGTATCTTTTTAGTAAACGTCAAAATGGTAGGTTTCTCCCATTTTTGTATAAAATACCTAGGCATGACGTCACGCCTTACTATTGTCAAAGCATTCACTTTTACTGTTAATTTGACAATTATAAAATAAATTTAAAAGGTTTAAGTAAAAATGGACGACAGTATGCATACTATTTTAAGTTTTTTTATTGCCCGACTTTGCGAAATAATTTATTTTGAGCATTGGCATCTAGCTGGAGTATTTAGAAAAAGAGTTAACGGTAGGACACAACTCCTACACTTGGGATACATACTCAGATTCTTAAAAACTATCTGTGAATAAAGCAAATGCAATCCACGAGCTCGGGGATCGAATCCTCATAACTAGATACGATGACAGTTGGGAAGAAGACTATTTTGATTTTTGTGCATTCCATGCAGAGACAGTTGTATGTCATGATGATTGTTAGGGGATATTGACTTTTATAGGTTTCACTTTACATTTCTAAAAGCTTTAGTTTACAACGTAATAGGGGCTTTTAAAATTTAACTATATTACAGCCTTTCTCAGTTAGTCTTAGTCACAATTACAGTATTAAAAGGTTGATTGACACTAAAAAGATATCGATAAAAGGTAAGCAATTAAATATAAGAGGTAATTTTTTTGTTTCAGTTATTGAGTTTTTTACCTACTATAGCGGTCAATCTACTTAGATATCATAAGTAAGTACATAAAGCTATGTTGTACAGTAAAGTAATTTCTGCGGTTTGTATAACTATACATTATACAATAAATTAATCAATATGAGTAACAAAACTTAGATATAGGCAATGATAAACTCAATTATAAGTTGAGGGTACATATTAAGTACAAGTGTGAGTCACACAGTGACGGGCGTGATGTGACGACGACGCAACGACCCAGCGGCAAACTAGTAATTACCAATGAATATAAATTTTTCACAGATTCCTAAAAGTAAAGAAGCCAAGATTTAATACATATGTATGTGTTTAATACATGTGTAAGTAGTCAAATCGGAGTACGCGGAATTCGTCTCATTTGCATTCCGTCCTGCGTTTGCAATTCGTCCCGTTCGCAGTTTGTCCCATTCGTAGTCGGTCAAATACGCAGTTGATCCCATTTGCAGTGTGCCCTATTCATAGTTCGTGCTTATGGGTTCGAACCCCACATCGATAATTATTATTTTGTTCGGTGTAGGTACCTACTCTGTATCCATTAACAAAATTGTTTTCAAAATCCTACACTCATACAAATTTAAAAGCAGTGTTTTAAACAAATGAAATTTTCTTCTTAAAGAACAAGAGATTGTCACGGAAAATTACTAGCAAATCATCTTGCAATGACCAAAACTATCCATTCAATGTAAGATTTGTTATTCATACAATACCATAGTAAGAAACAGTTTTAATTAATTTTCCGTAATATATATATATATATAAATGTATATCCCCATCAATTAATATTCTAATACAAGAATCGGAATGACGAGGATGACTGTACATTACAAGGTGCCTTTGCACTTAGACTGCTACGTCACTTTCAAACGAATTTAAGGAAACTTGTCATGGAAATATTTCGGTCTACGTACGCGACCTCTATTATATAAAGTTTCCTTTCAATATAATACATATATGTGATTAATTCGAGTTTATAAATCCCTAACGCTCCAGAAAGCTTGTTAGTATAGTTTCTGATGGCGTATTGTAACAGTCGCTGTGTCCTGTTGAATTTATTGAGTGAGTACCGTTGTTTATTTCTGGAGTAAAATTTTACTTAGTCCGTATACAGAAACAAATTTTTTAATATTGGCATAACATCAAAGGACGAAGTAGTTACCTGGGATTATTAGATCCTTCTTTTAACAAAAACTCGTAAGTAATTTAAAACAGTTGTACGTTGTACTGCCCAGTCATGACTTGACTTTTCTTATTCGTCTATTCGTAATAACTTTGAAAACTTAGCAGTATAAGAATTAGTTTATAGAGCACTAGTTGCGCCCCGCTGTTTAACTCTCGTAAGTCCCGATGCCGTGGGAATATCGGGATAAAAAGCCTTTGTGTTAATCCAGGTCTCCTGCTATCTACATACCAAGTTTAATTAAAATCCATACAGTCGTTTTCGCGTTAAAGAGTAACAGACATCCATACATCCTCACAAACTTTCACGTCTATAATATTAGCAGGATAAGTTTTTCGCTTATTTTATTCTCCCTCCCCTCCATCTTGCAAGCGAAATAATACAATGGCCCCAATTCTGTTACTTCACTCGCTAAATTAAAATTCACTAAATTTTCTTCATATAAGAAGTAAACCTTGTAAACTTAGAAACAAGGTCTTATTTCAAATTGAAACAAGTAGGTAACATGTGTCGCTATCGAAATAAGCAATTTATTTGTCGACTAAAGTCTGATACGCTTAAATAAACTTTAATACCACGTAGCAAGAGCCGCTATCCGTTGAATGCCATCTCTTTTGCTTTGTGTTTTTAGTAAGCGTCTTCGTAGGTGTAGCTTAAAAACACGTCATCCTTGTTCGTTTTGAACAAGTTTTTATACGGCAATTATACAGCGTTTGAATAAATGAAGACTCTCGCTGCGTGGAAATAAAGTTGAGTATACGTTGACAGGTTTTATTGAAATTTAGCGGCGCTGAGAAATAGATGCTAGTAACAAATATATCTTATTACGAAGAACACTAGGTTGATTTCATATGAAGAAATTAATTCAGGTTTTAGTTTAGTCGAGTGTACAATAGAATCGGCACCAATATGCCCCATATATATCGCTTCAAGCAGATTTTCAAGTTCAGATTGTACATAATTCGTACGTTTAAAATACTACTAAAACTATAAATATATCTATGGCTTTAAGAATGGAATATCTTATATTACCAAACGGTTCCGCAGAATATTTTTTTTATTTTTAAATTATTTACACAATTAAACATAATTCGGTATTTATTAAATAACAGCACATAGAGGCATAAATGAAATTAGTTACAGCAGCATCCGAGGCATTCGTCCCATCACTACTCTTTGCTGACGTTCAGGATAAAGCAATATGAGATGAGATCTACGCTCGCTTTTTCGTCCTGACTAACCATATGTCACGCTTGGTTAACAAACTAAGATGCGAGGCCCGTGATTTGATATTTGTGATTACGAACACGAATAGCGATTGGCAAGTCTATCGTTATACGAGCTTTATAAAAGTTCGAGTCGTAAAATTCTCATCATATACATAAAGCCACAGTCCGTCATGCTTCGGTTGCCAATGTTGCCATGTAAAGATGTTGAGATAAGATTTTCTTAAATTTTAGCTGACAAATCAATTTTTACATAAAAAAAAATACTTCCCACCACTTCTTGGTCGCGAGATAGGTGGCTAGAGCACTTCCCTATGAAGATTCAATGGCTAGCAATTGAATGATAATTTCGGTATTGTATAAAAGCACCACCGGTGATCACTTGCCATCAGGCTGCCGGTGTGCTTGATTGTTGCCTTATTAGTCCAGAAATATAACATTAAGCTTGAAAACTTAATATAATTACACTTAACGCACCTTATAAAGCTTATAAGCGATGTAGCTAAACTCGACCCTTAAAACCTTGGGAAGGTTAACTTGACAATACAGACTGAGTACCTATATCTATACCAATTTATGCATGCCTAAACGAACTTTGTTTTCATTTACCTTCGTAAGCAAGGACGTGCCTCGGAAATTGATTCAAATAACATCCAATCAATTCGGAAGTGCTTGACGTTACTGTTCATTCGGTGTTATTTATATTTTGTATTGAAAGCTTTGATTTGAATTTAAATAATAGCTACCGCTTTGCTGTTACGTATAAAATGAATAAATACGCACGGACAGGAATGTCGATTATTTCTTCATTGTTAAACAGTCAATATTTATTCGGAAGTCCGTATCACTTATCACATTACATTATGGGCATTTGATATTGAAAAATTATAATAGTTCACACGTACATGTAAGCAATATTGTATAATGAGGTGTTGTGGTGTTTGCAGAAGGTCTTATACATTACCTACGCGATACAAACGTTTCTCTTATGGTCTAATGTTGGTCTTGTTAATAATATAGAGAAATAAACCTCTACTCATTCAATTTTAAATAGTTTTATTTTTGGGTAATTTTTGGCGGGAGTGTAGGGCGGGGTTGCGGGGTTTAGAAAAATATGTTAGATTATACGTATCACGTCAGTTTTTTTAAATTTGACGTATGTAGAATATATTCTTCTTCCGGGCCGAGGCAGACTCACATCTCCCATTGTATCATTAGGTACATAAGTCTTATTTATAAAAATAGTCTCCCTAACAATATTGTGGTTAAGCTGACGGTAGATACTGTAGCTTACAACCGCTCCCATATATCATATAACACGTAAGCTTGAATGATTCATGCAATGTTTATAGGTAAAACGTGAATTAATTTTGTTAACAGATCTGTAGCAGTAGGAATACTCCAGAATATTGACCTTGTCGTTTTATTACTATTTTTACGCCCAGATAGTTACATCTAGGTATATCACAAAACATGCATAAATTGGATTTACGAGTTAGATAGAAGGTCCCATGATATGAATATAAACGAAACCGATATTTTACTTGGCTCATATTAAGGAGTGACTAACCAAATGACACATCATCCTAAAAATTGTAAATGTGCATTAAAATCTTAAGAGTTCTTGTTAGTAATTCCGGTAAACTCATCACGGTCTGCTTTCTAAATATGGTCAATGGTAATATTTCTGCATTGCTTAAAACGTATCTCTACCTAACTTTAATCTTTTGTTACTCAGGGCGAAATATGTTAAGTAGGCGCGGAATATATATTCATGAAAACCTTTTTTACACGACTGTCCAAACAAGGAGTGTAACAATTTTCAGGGTTCATGTATGTATGTATGTATGTATGTATGTATGTATGTATGTATGTATGTATGTATGTATGTATGTATGTATGTATGTATGTGAGTTTAGTTAAACCATCATAGCTTATAAATGCCTGAATAGATTTGGTATCGTTAGAATCCTTACATCACCCCAAGTGACACTGGTTATATTTTTTTTTGAAAAAAAAATAAAAAAACGGCATGGCGCGTATTGCGTTTTATGGCAGAGAAGGTGTGTTTTTTTAATTTAGTAACTTGTTTCTTTGTTCTCTAGTTCTTTAATATTGCCCGGACATAATACAGTAGTAGAGTTTTACACTATATAAAATATTTGCTTTTCATTTTCATTAACGAGCTGTCTGGCTTTATAAACGGGTTCATTATTTCGTTGTTAAAATTTAAGTACATTTTATTTAAATACAGTTTTAAACATTTTTATTCAAGCTTAGCGGAAGACTTAGAAATATTATAGAAACGTCATAAAATCTTTTATATTTCCAAATGAGGAAATAAAAAATAAAAAATACCTAATTACAGTACCAAATACCTACCTTATTTAGTTATTAAACCGCGAAAAAGAACTATAGAAAATGATTCTACAGAGAAAAATATATTCCAAACAGCAAGTACATCGCAATTATTACGACCGACATATGATTGATACTTTAAAGAAATTAATTATTAACTTTTTTATTTGCATTCCAAGCTGCTTAAGAAACCTTCAATATTTTTCTAGAGTCATGCCCTTTCCGTGATTTAACTAAGTGTTCCATTTTCAGATAAACCCCGTATATATTATGTATAAAGTTAAAGTGTAAAACGTACAGCCCTTACTGTATTTAAATCGAACCAAAAAGGTTTCTAAATTCAAATGTGTAATTTCCCACTGTATCGCAGACATCGCAGTCCTCGTGATATCGGTAACAAAGAGCTGGCAACATTGCCAATTTAAGTAGCAATGATACTTAGCTTAAGTTTAATTAAAATAATGGTCAACAATATTTATGTATTTCATAAAGATAACATGAACAACGACTAAGATATTACCGTTTAAAATACATAAATAAGCACAAACATTGAAGTAGATCGTGTCGTTTATTACTACTATCTATAATTACAAACATTACGTACAATGAGCTAATACAGGTAGGTCAGTACTTCCTTTTCTTACTCATACTTTGCTACAATGTTATAAAACCATTAGATCTAAATAACAGTCAACAATGAAGGGATAGAGGTAAGATTTCCGATGGTTTTCGCCCAGTGTACTCTTGACCTAGTTGGCTGTAAGTAGGGCGGTACGCGTTCTGCCGGGTCGGGTCGCCCTGGCGCAGCCCCAGCCAGCTGCTCCGGAATCGAATGCAAGTCATAAACAATAATTCTTTTTTTGAATATCCATCACTACCAACATTTTTTATTATGTTCGAGCGAGTAAAGGTCAGATGAAGGCTATATGAGGGAAAATATATAGTTTCATTTTTGGAGTTCCTTACCTCAAAAGATAAAAGGAACCATTTGTCTGTCAAAACCCCATTTTTTCAGGGACGCATGAAGGTATCAAGTTGAAATTAACATAACATTTTTATTCAACTCTTCGCAGGTTGGTACATGAAAACCTATAAGGTACTTCCCATTGACCTAGAATCATAAAATTTGGCAATAAGCGAAGTCTCACAGCACAAGTAACGGAAAAAATCCAAAAGTCGTTAATTTGTTGTTGTTATATTACATAAAAAAGCATTTTTTTGGGAATACAAAATTATATTTTGCGCTTGGAAAATTTACTGTGGTGTATATACATGATACATGTATGGGGGAGTAGCAAAGTTAAGTTTCTATGCCAATGTTGTACTAATGTTGAGAAGAAGAACCATCTTTTTCATCGGTTTTTTAGTGATTATAAGCGAGAAAAGCCTATGATTATTACGTGACATTTTGAATTCCAGCTATGTTGGGTCGGAGAGATAAATTAAGGAGGGTTAAAGGTCTTGGTAATGAGTTGTGGAATCTAATTTCATCTACACAAATAGTATTTTTTATTTGCACCTATCAAGGTTTAAATAAATTGTAATATTTTTTTATAAATGTGTAATAAGGTGAAACTGATTTACAACCTTTTAATAATATTGTGATAATTTTCAAAAATAGTATTTTCTATCAACTTGTTTTTTTAAACTAATAATGCAAAAAGGCTAATAATAATAATAATATCGAAGTATTTAATAATAATTAAAAGGTTAAAAAAAGTTTACCTAATTACGTCAGTACAATGTATGCAATTACATTTAACTGAAACAGCAAATTGATATGTAGGCATAATATAATAAAATAAAATAACATTGTTTTGTGGCAAGGAAAATAGTTAATTTAATAACTCTTAAATGAACAAAAAGGCTACTAGGAACGGGAACACTGACTGATAAATATCTATTAATTAGCTAAATAATTTGCAATAGCACGTGAAATCATTGAGTATTTCTTTAAAAAATAAAAAGGACATATTGGAACATTTGAATTTCGAAGCGGCAACTAAACTGTTCTATGTTCCTTCTACGGCATTGACTTGAACAATTTAAAATAAAGAATATTCATATTATAAAAACTTCTTTGTTTGTAGTTATTACTTATTCTTCGTATTTCGAGTCACATTAGGCAGGACAATGGACTAGTTAGCGCAAACGTTCTGTTGGCAGGTCTCATCTATAATTTCAATGTCAAGCACCGTAAAAATGCCGTCTTACGAAATCTACACCACTGAACAAATAGCATTCGGTCACTCTGAAAATAGAATTGTTTGTTATGCTTTGTGTTGCATAATTGTGTAAATATTATGAATTGTAATATTTGTTTTTTTATATACACATGATCATTAACGGTGTATAGAGTAGGTCAAATCAGAAGAGTATCCACTCATTTATGTCGTTTTTTAATTAGAAGAGGTAAAAGTAACGAAAAAAGAAAATCCAACCTCGAATGAACGGTGACCGTTTGACTAAGCAACGAGAAGAGAGAAGTAAATATAGATTTTTTTTTACAAAAGAATAGTCATTTAAAATTTGCCAGAGCGTTTCCAAATTTGAATAACAATTCACGTGGTTAAAAGTATAAACGAATTTTATTAAGAGAGACCCTATTTGTAGAAAATAGAATTTTCTAATTGGTATACAAAGCGTTAATTTACAACACTTTATCACTATGTTAAGTTCTAGTTTGTGATATGAAAGACATCAAAAGTTTTAATTAAGGCTATCTCAACCACTATAAACTACATAAATACCCACCCGGCATCGCCTTTGTACATGACATAACTAAAAAAAATGAATCCTACCTAGATAATTTCTAATTTGATACCCGTGTAAGTCAAATAAATACATTACGAAGATTAAAATGTGAGAGCTCAGGATGCGAAGTTCACGGGGCATGTAATAATTTAACACGTTCCGTGTGGATCTGTGGGACGCCGGACGGTTCCCGAAACTACTGATTTATTAGTTTGCTTCTACAACTTTTCTTGAATATATAATCATATAAGAACGTAAATAGTGTATAAAACTTACCCTACCTATTTATTAGATAGTTTACAAAAAAAAACATTTGATATTTTTAAGTATTTATGATAGATACTTCACACAGAATGAATTATAATATGTGGAAATCCTTTAAACCACGCGCTCTGTTCCTGATATCTAAAAGCTCTAAGTAATATGATTTGCTTTCAGTAAAAAAATATTACTCTCTTGTATCGTAGTTTTCATTTCATTGTGTCGTATTTTTGGTCAGTTTCTTGTGTTACATTCTTGAATGTCATGAATCACCAAAACGTAAGGCAAATTTATAAAAAAAGCAACAGAAGAATTAGCAATTTGACCAAACTCAATTCAGTCATCGGTTAACGATCCTTCTCAATCAATAGTATGAAATATAACTCTTCATAAATGTTAAATGTTCTGTTTTAAAATACTAGCAGTTGTACCCTCAGATCATAGAATCCACCAAATTCCAATGAAGTTAAAATGCTTCGAGTTGATTTATGTCTGTAGTGCAAACCCACCTAGCGCTGAGCTGCGGTTTAAAACGGCCACCGCGGTTGCAGTAACGCTGTAGCGTTACTACAACCGCGGTGGCCCGCATCATAAAGTGATCAGGATAGGAATAACTACTATAAGATTTGTCTGAACATATTTGCTCTTAAAACAAGAAAAAAGATAGTAGAAAGTTTTCTTTGTAATGAGCTCGAGTAGGTTTCATTTGCATGCTTTTAAAATAAATGATCCAGAACCTTATTTACATACAAGTATCGTACATTTTTGAAAACAAACAAAAATCCTACCCAACCAAAATTTATTTCAGGAAGAAGTAGAAACGGACGAGACATTGTAGACAGACCATAACCCATTTTTGGTACAGTTATTAGTTGCAGTAATTGGTTCAATATGCATATTTGATAGCTAGAGCTTGCACAAGCTCATACTGATTCATTGCCTATCCATTTCCGCATGTCCCAACCGACTACGAGTTCTATTTCGGAGACATCCCTTCAAACTGCCATGTGTTGATAATATTGGACAAGTCAAGACAATTAGTTCTTGAATTTTTAACACACATATTTTTCTGTACCTATTGTTTTTTTTGTGTTCAGATGCAGAATATTTATCAAATAAATCATTGAGCTTTACATAGGATTCTGGCGGTTTTCGGTTTCGGAAAATGTCAGTCAGTACAGTAAGTAGTTTGAGTGTTAGATAAATATTTTGTTTATTATGGACTTACTCATTATATTATAATTATGATAATACTTTAAAAAAAGAACAAGACATAACATCTTTTGTTTAATTTCTGTATTTTATCAATTAATATACTAAGACAAAGTGATTAGGTACTGTGTTATAAAATTCTCTTGATGTCTCTTTCTAAAAATTTGTTTCGTGGCAAATGGTTCGGACTTTTCAATTTTATTACTGGTACTGTAGCTTTTTGAAATTATGTAGATAATGTTAGCGTACAAAAAGTAGCTCACAGAGCAACATTCGAAGAGTCAATAAAATTAATAAGATTTAATTACAAAACCTTGAGTGCGATGCAAGGCTTACTTACACTCTCTGACGTTCACTAAGTTATTCGTACTAAGTTATAAGTTGAGCAATTTGTAGGATGCACGCTTGGCCGACACTAAGGGCGCTACCCAACCGTGGCAATAATTTTAATATTGACAAGAGAAACGGTTTTCAAATACTTTTAAAGTTTGTTCTCTTTACTGAACAGCATATAAATTGCTGTTCAGCAGGCTTCATGAAGAGGCATTCTATTGCGCAATAGAATTTGTTGACAGCTTGATAGAGTTTAGTACCAGTATCAGAGTAACTTTGGTACAAAGTCACGCATGCTACTTTGAACAACTAACATCAACAAAATATAGAAAAGTGATACGTATAAGTAACTGAGACAGTAAAAATTATAACGTTTAAAAATAACATAAATTCTTGAAATATATTTGATCGCAATAAATATAATGTTTTGTGCCGATTTAAACGGCAAAAACAAAATCAAAAATCAAGGTGATCATGCTTGAATTTCTTGCCTATGTGCGGTTATTTTATTTTATTATTCGTTAAAGTGTTCGAGCAAAGTTTAATAATGATTAGAAACGAACCCTAAAACCGATACTATACCATTTGAGCATTTGCAAAGAACTGAAAAATTAAGATCTTTAAAAGATGACTTTAGCTTACTTTCTAAACGTTGTTTTCTTGAAGAAGCTTGAAAACAAGATGTTAAGCTCAAGAACTTAGCTTATTAGCTCACTTTAAAGAACAGACTTTACTTTATCTTTTGTAAATACACTACAAGACATTCCAAGCTCTAATTGGGAAATAGTTTTGTGTGTATTGATTATAGAATTTGGTTTACAATTCTTTTTAAGATTAAAATCCTCTGACGATATATAAACATATATGTCAGTTCTGAAAGTATTCGCAATTAAGTAAAACAATGTAAGGGGAAAAGTTCATAAAAATAGCTTTAGGCATTGATTTTTTTTAAAACTCTACGAGTCTCTTAAAGAACAATTCTTCGTTACATATACAGGTCTGCTTTTGCCTTTGTCTGAAATTAGGTAAACAAAAAGATTAAAAACACAAAAATCGATTAATAAAATTACCATAGCTTATAAATTATAAACTGTGGCAGAGTTTCATAACACTGCACCAATGGATTACTGTCTAAAAATAGGGCAAATTCAGCCCAGCATCGTAAAGCTATGCGAATGTATGTAGGTTAGCGAGAGCATCACAAATAACCTCTATCGTAAAATGTCCCTACAGTTTCAACACTAACTGCATTATATTTTGAAGTAGGAAGCCGATCCGAGAATTTCATTGCGAAACAACGGGGAAATGTTGCGGAATATATTTTGATAGAAATTTAACATCTTAAAATAAATGACGCTTGTAGTAGCTAAAGCTTATTAGAACATTTAAAGTTGAGAATGACACATTTGACATAGTAGTGCACCATAATAGTGATCGAAAACTTCTACTGTTTCTGTAGCTGTACAAGGAGGTTGATAGGGTTGCGCGACTTCTACAAGGCGGTCAGTGTGTTACCTTGGTTGTTAAAAAAAACTACCAGTTATGAGGTTCACTACAATACAATCTCAAATATGACATTCATATTCTGAACGTATGGCCTCTGTTGTCATCTCCAGTCGGATATTTTTATTTTTTAAACCCGCCAGAATTTAATTAATTACACATTGCCTCTTCCCGTATGTAATTCTCATTACACTATCTACCCTACAATGTTATCTTATAATTATTACTACTTTAATGAGTATTTTGGGGCACAAATTATTGTGTTTTGGTTCTATCTCCTTAACAAACACTGTAAATTGCCAAAATTGTAGGTATTACAAAGAGAGAGACAGTCAGTATTTATTGACTTGTTCTTTCCACACAAAGACTCTAAATGTAATGTTAACACTATAAGTATAACTTTCTAACCTCGATGAATTTATTATGTTATGATTGTTGGAACATTAAGACGACGTGCTAGTTTTCATTCTTACACACTGTACAGTCTTAACATAAGCTGTACATACATACATATTATTTGCTGACGCTGTAGTTTCCACCGTGAGCGAGTCGCTTACAATACTAATACATATACTAAGCAATATTAAAGACAAGTCAGTGCGCGGACTGAGTTCTTAGCGACAACAAACTTAAGAGAGGAAATAATCAGTTTTTACTTTGTGCCTTTTTTAATATAAAACATTTAATTTAGTGCAAAACTGTGTCTTCTCTTATCCGCCCTCAACAACAATTATTCTCAAATGTACTAACTGTACACACACTGTTTCTTTGATGTGATTCCTTCTTATTCTTCAGTAAGTTCATGTGTTGAGATTAGAAATGACTTTTCGCTCTCGCTTGCTTCAATAAATCATCGTTAGGAAATTTGTATTTGTATTTTGGAAAAATATAGAGTATACAAAATGAAGTTACAATATTTGAATCTTGAAGGTGGCTTTGAATATCATTTTCTCAGTGTGACTGCTCACACTGCCCAGTAATAAAACTCAAATAGTATCCGGAAAAATGCATATTTGTTAATGTATTAATTACAATATCATAAAGAGTCTATTTTATAGTAGTATCATTTGTGTGTACATACACAGGTAGAAAGCTCATTTGAATTAGATAAATAATACATGATAGAACACGTTTTGCTTGTATTACTATAAAAGTGTTAGTAATGCGAGATAAGATCCTTTCATGTAGGTAAGCGTGCAGTAAAGAGTAATAACCAAAAGTTAATACCTATACCCTCCTAATATTATAAACGTGAAAGTTTGTGAGAATGTATGGATGTATGGATGTTTGTTACTCTTTTACGCAAAAACTACTGAACCGATTGCGATGAAACTTGGTATGTGGATAGCAGGATATCTGGATTAATACATAGGCTACGTTTTATGCCGATATTCCCACGGGACTTACGCGGGCGCCGCGAGGCGCAACTAGTAGTGAATATTATTTATTACCACGAAACTGTGATGTCTGCCAAAAAGTAAAAGTCTGCCTGTACAGTAGGTATAGGTAGTAGCCGTCACCCTTGGAGGGATATCACATAATCACACCCAGAATCAATACAAAAATAATGTCATTTTATTTTAATTAATTCTTTTCAAGTGTGTTTACATATTTACAATCCCCACAAGTCACCCGGCGCCTTTGTATGTCTGTTCGCGATAAACTGAAAAACCACTGACGGATATTCATGCGGTTTTCACCAATAGATAGAGTGATTCACGAGGAAGGTTGAAATATGATGATGATTGTTGAAGATGTCTCTACTATCCGTGCGAAGCCGGGGCGGGTTGCTAGTATTATATAAATACACTTACTACTTTGTCTTCAATATTTAACTTATTTAAATTTACTTATTACTTCCTTTACTATAAATATATTTTTATTATAAATTGCGAAGTAAAATTACATTTGACCTTAAGATTTCAGACTATTTCAACTTCAAATCAGCATTTATATACTTTGGGATTTCAACTTCAATGGATAGAAATAAACTTTCCGTAAATCAGATCTACCCGAATTCACAACATGAAAGGTCACAGATTTTTATCTCAAGTTTAATCGGATTGAAAAATCGTCTTTGTATTCAAGAGTTGTCGGTTATGTCAGTTCATCTATAATACGAATACCCACCCAAGCAAAAGTAACCATAGTGATTTACAGATTCACGATGCATAATCATAAACAACTGTATAACGCGAAGATGTGTTTATTTACGAAGCACTTGCGAGAAGCGTAAACGTGTTCAGAAGCATTTCAATGTGTATTTTTGTTTATGCTTTAGGGAATGCAGGAGGTGACGCACAGCGCCCCGTTTACGCACGTTTCGCAAAACGGACGCGATCTCGTCCTGTTACTGTTATATTACCATTCGCTTTGAAATATCAATAAATTTACTTCTAGATTTAGCAAACAGTTTAAGTATATTGCTATGATGCTATTGCTAAGAGATGTACCTACCGTGTCACGGTAATTAATTGGCCCTCTCAGCTTCACTGTGTGCTTTGAAGACTTATTTAAAAAAAGGACTGTAGTTAGTTAAGACAGGACAGGATTGGCAAATCACAAGTGCACGCGACTATAGGCTCCGTTAACCGCTTATTATCAGACTAACCCTGAGCATGTTTTCTATTTTTTTTTATTAAAAGAAAAAATTAACTTCAAACTTTAAAATACCAACACAGTTTTCACCACGTCAAAATGCATGCACCATTTGAATATAAAACTTTATAATGTTACCATATGCGGTAATGAATATTTTTATAAATATTATTAATAATGCACAAAACTGTATTAAGGAAAACAATATGTACCTCGTTTTTTTTTTAAATTACGTTCCACACACAATAGTACAATTATAATATAGTGCGACCATCTGCTACAGGTCATGACTATTAACGATGAATCTGTACATTTAAAATAAGCTGTGTTTACAAAGGCATCCTTACGGTGTTTTGAAATAGTATAGGTAAATATGTAATATAATCTGTCTATACTGTAATATTCATCATCATCATCATCATGATCTGCCTACCCTTGTCCCAATTTTATTTGGGGTTGGTGCAATTTTCTTCCATTCTACTCTATCATTCGTCATTTCACTGCTTACACCTTTTCATGCTATATCTTCTTTCACACAGTCCATCTATCTGTTCTTTAGTCGTCTTCTACTCTTGTACTCGTCAACATCCATACATAAAACTCTCTTTATCACATTATGCTCATCCCTCCGCATCACATGTCCATACTACGATAACCTTTTCATCCTCAACTTTCATCCACTGGCACTTCTTTTAGGTTCCCTCTAATACGTTCATTTCTCATCTTGTGCATCCTAGTCACACATCACACCCATTTCAACATTTGCATTTTCATTACGTGCAGGCGTCTCTCATCCGTTTTATTTGTGGGCCAACGTTCAAATCCGTACAGGACAACTGATGACATCTGATGATTGTCTTATTCTTATACGTGCGTACATGTGTACTAATAGCTGTTTTTTTTGTTGAACGCGCTGGCTCAAGATTTGGTAGTCCAATTCTTGAGAATGGTTTAAGGCTGTTTAACGTCACCCTACGATCCTTGGGGCCGAGTAGTGACCATAAAGGCGGGTGAAACTGCGGGGGACGACTACTAAGAATATAATACATAGGCAATCATAATACATGAGTGCTTGTAATATGTAGACACAATGTGTATTCAATTTAAAGCTCGGTGAGCTGAGAGAAAATCGATACGGCTTTCCTTTACTACCTTTATGAAATATATTCCATGAATAGTAAAAGGAAGCTCCTAGTCTGCCGGTCTAGATATTAATATAGGAATTGTAATAGGAATTAGTACATACTTTAATATACAACCTAACTCATATTAAAAGCACAACAGACAAAAGAAACCATTAAATTAAACAAAAAGTCCGAATGCGTTTAAAAATACTAACTGATAAATATATTAAGGAACACCTTCATTTTGTAATAACTTTTTCAAACCCTTCATTTTGAAATCAGTTTTTCAAACCTTTCATTTTGTAATCACCTTTTAAACCCCTTCATTTTGTAATAACTTTTTCAAACCCTTCATTTGGTAATCACCTTTTAAAAACCCTTTGTTTTGATACATCACTCGACAAGTTTGGGAAACAAAATTGGAATACGTAACTAATTACAGGCACCAAGATACATACATAGAGGTCAAACATAAAACCGTCCTATTTTGGCTTCGCCGCAGTCGAGTAATAAAGTCTCGTAACATTATAGATGTCGCTTGTGTATTCACAATCTTGTTCCCAATGGAGCTTTGAATAATAATAGCAAAACGGTACAGTTTGGTCGATAAAAATCGAGCCGATAATGTCTGCTGTCAACTACGATTAATAACAAAATGCAGGCACCGTCATCTCTGGTCGAGTTTGTGGTAGCAAACCGAGGAAGTATCCATTTTTGCAACGACACTAAGAATTAGTTTAGTAAATACAGCAGTTTTCAATTTCTAAATATGGCAACAAGGTAAAACAGATGTAACAAACAATCAAGTACATTAACTATAAGTTATACTTTACCGTTATGTACAAAACCAATTGTTTGCATTCACGTAATACATATTCGTGAAAACCAGAGCTAACTGCCCTTGGTAGCTGTTCACACTTAAGATGATTCGTAATACAAACAGAGTAATAACGATTCTTTATGGCACTGATATGTTCATACAGGGTATAAAAAGCGACGCTAAATGCACGTTAACTAGCTCTACTTAGCGTCTAGCACAAGGAAGGAGTTAAAAGGACTAATATAAAAATAACAAATAATTGAAACTATTGTGGTTTATAAAAGGTTACTCACATATTATGCAAAGGCATGGAGCCAGACATTTCTGAACTGATAATACTAGTTGCCTATAAAAAATCTATTTCGAAGTTATAAACAAACAGTCTTTTTCAAATACCTATTCATAAGCGTTGACGATTTGAATTTTAGTTATATGTAGTATAATTGTTTAGTTCTCTTTCATCTTGTTTATTATTATACTAAAACTTCAAAAGGCAAAGATATAACGGAGCAATAGTTAGTTTTAAAATTATCATATTTTTGAGTTTGGTTAGAATTCCAAAACACATCACGGTATATACTTTGATGTGTTTTGGAATAACCATGGTTGAAACTCAAATAATTTTCTTCTGTAAAATCCTGGATGTGAAATATGTTCATGATATTCTTCCGTACGGCGTTAACGAGACTGTATACCTAACCAATTTATTTATTTTTCAGGTAGTGCAATCGAAGAAATACAAAAATGACGATAGTAACGAATCCAGCGCGTACCAATTCCGAGGACGAGATCGAGTCGGTGATAGCAAGCACAGCCTGCGTAGATTACGGTGGACTTGAAATTGACGATCACGCCGGGCTTTATGATGATGAAAAGCAGAGCGACATCGTGTTTGAAGTTGGCATTAACGGTGACACTTGGCGCTACCCTGGCCACCGCCGCGTGCTCGCCGCTACCAGCCCTGTATTCGCGGCCCTGCTCTCCTGCAAGACTGACGTCATCGTCGTCGACTACATTGACCGGAGGGGTTTTGAACAATTACTGCGTTATCACTACTGTGAACCGACACAACTCAACTCCGTGGCGACAGCGCGTTGCTCACTGGATGCTGCCTACAAGTTTCTCTGCCCTCCACTTGCAGAGCGTTGTGCTCGCAGGCTCGATGAAATGCTCGATGCTGGAGTAGCGCTTGAAATTTTACGTGACTTACGATTTCTTTGTGCAAGACTACCCGGCGCAGCTTCTGCACCACCTCTGCCGGCTCTTTCCGACGATGCTGCCGCTCGCTCCTTGGCGCAGTGTTCGCGGTGGTGCGACTCTCTAGCCCACAATGCTCTTCTAGTATTGGATGATAATGCAGATACGGCTTTGGCTGATGAACGCATTGAGGACCTCACATACGAGGATTTAATGCTTATTGTGAAACGCGATACGCTACGAGTGTCAAGTGAGCTTGTACTAGCAGAAGCTCTATCTCGTTGGAGCACAGCTGTTTGCAAACGTACTAAGCGAGAATTAACACCGGCGAATAAAAGAGCAGCACTCGGTGAACTGGCATATTGTCCACGATATTTACTGCTATCGGGTGAAGAACTCGACCGCGCTCTCGCACTTGAATTACTTGAGCCGATGGAACGCGCCTTAGTTCTGGCTCGGGCTCGTAAACTATCTGCACCCGTGCCTGTGGGCACAGAACAGGAGGCACTGCTACGTCACTGGGCTCGTCCCCGGCCCACTGAGCCGGCAGCCTTGCCAGTACATCTCAGTTCACGTTCCGAGCCACCGGCTGAAGATCCCCGACCTAGTAAATTATGTGCGCGCCGCTCGAAGCGACCGAAACAGCCTAGCTTTGCACCTGATGAGAAACAAACAAAACGAGGTTGCTGCGCGTGTTTTGGTGACGGACTCCTGAGAGCCCTCATTTGTTTGTTCGACTGAGAATCGACGCCTGCTACCCATGTGTAAGGTAGCCTTAGGCGTAATGATACATTGTTCAAGGACTTGTGACTGTTATGTACTCAAGTGAAAACAGAATTTATAAATAAAAGATCTAGCATTCTTTCTTGTCTATCGGACTTCTCGCAATTCAATGTGAACATAAGTGTTAACGACTTAAAACTACATGTCATAATGAAATCTATTTATCAATTACACTTATTATTAGATAGACGTGGAAATGTAAGGAATGAAAGAATGCCTTCTTTTGTATTTTTTTACGAATTGAAATTATGACTATTCGTATTAAAACTACTTAGTATTTTATCTCAGCGTTACTCACGATGTATAATTTTATTGCCAGCAGCTGATAAGTTAAATTTTATGCTATTGTCCATTTTTTGAGTCTGTGTTCATTTTTTATTTTAAGCATAGTTTGCTATTTTTCTTAGGACGAGGACTTCTTTAGTGTGTGATAGACAGAATGGACGTATCCGCGTCTAATAGAAATCAATGTAGTAGACTATTTTGTAATTTGTGATATTTATATTAAATGATTAGTTTTATTAAAGTATCCTTTATTTACTAATTAAATATGAAATTGTTTGACAATTTGCATTTATAAATGTTTAAGTGAAAAAGATTGGTGCACAAAACGTTTAAGTTTCAAGTTTGTATTAGTTGTTGAATAATTTTGTTGCATTTACTATTAATTGTATAAGATATACAATGTCAGGTTATCTAAAATGTATAATATGCTTGAAGTACTTTGTGTATTACATTTATAACAGTAAAATATCATTGTTGCGAGTAAGAAGATGCATCACTAATGTGTTAATATTTCAGATAAATCAGTACAATCAAAATAAAACTGCAATAAAAAATAATAATAGATAAAAATGTTGTATTAGATAACCTGGTCATTTGAGTCAGTATTTTGTTTAGTTGATTTTATGTAGATAAATTGTTTAGTAGAATTCTTCCATAATTTAGTAAAATAGTTACATAAATATTCACTAGTCGTATACCAAGTACATAAATTTAATGGATTATATGTGTGTAGAAATATGTTTCAAACTGTCGTTCGCAGAACGAATTACTTCTTAAAGTAATAATTACTTAGCTTAAATTACCTACTATCAAAATGGGTGCCATATTGAATGTGGTTTTTATCAAATAATAATTTTTCTCGTGTTTTTGATTATTTATATTAAGAAATTTTGGAGAGGTACTCTCATTGTCTGTTTAGCAAATTTACTTAAATGAAAAGCTTTTTATGTAATTAAATTACTTATTCCAGTTAAGTATAATTAATGTATTTCGTGCGTTTTAAACGGTTTATACGTGAAAAAAATTGTACTCGAAATTTGTTCACTGATGTATGTAAAATTAATTTATTGTAATCATAAATTAATTGTGTACAGCTTAGAGCTGCGAATACAATGAACCTGAGACAAATATATGATGTTAAATATATACAATTTATAATTTCATTCTATCTATAATCTGGCTTTTTGGTAGAACACGTAAAAAACACATGTATGTAAATACCGATATTAAATTAATAATATAAAAATATTATTACATTAATTTCGGTTTTTGATGCTTTATGCAGCTTTAGCCATAAACCTGTATAAAGTTGTTCTTAGTACTATATCTGTTTAATATTTGGGGTTTCTTGATGTATCTACCCTGAAGATCGTTTTAACATTTAATTCTAGAGTCTCCTATTATTTGTGTACTTAGACAAATCTATTTTTAGGCGTTTTCCTTCCAACTCACCTGACGGAAAGTGACGATGAAGACGAAGATGGTACACGCCTATCCAACAGAAACTTATACTCTTAAACGCGCCAGGATTATAACTGTCAACAAATACGAAAACTCTTATTATGAATTTATTAACGGCATTCCATAGCAACTTCTTCATTTTGGAACCGAGTAGTTCATAGAGAAGACGGTTATAATATTTTTTCTTAAAAAGTTGACTTCTCTAGGAATATGTAGGTATATATATAACGGCGGTAGCGTAATGACTAAGGCGTCGGACTTGCGATCAAGGGGTTGCGGGTTTGAACCCCACCCAGTGCACTACTGTCGTGAACCCACTCCTAACACAAGCATTTAGCTTAGCTGGAGGGGTTAACAAGAATACTATAATGTGTGACCCACGTTACAAGTAGTCTTAAAAAAAAACAGAAAGAGCTGTTTTCAAAATATTACGTAAAACATCATTTAAAAACTTAAAGTGCTCTCCTGTAAAGTTACTAAAAATAAAATCCGTCGTTTTTCTACGACGACGAAGATTTTCTTAACGTTGAGTTCCTCAAATGTGAACTTTCTGATATGGCTAAATAGTAAAGTATCCTCATGCAACCACGGATGAACGCGAAATAGGCTCATATACCGTCCCGATCCGTGAGCCGGGTACCTATTGTGTGTACCTACCTAGTGTAGTAAGTGTAAGTATTTTGTCAAAATTTGTTAAACTTAAGATAATTTTCCCAAAGAAAAATTCTCTCATTCCTCAACAGAAGTGTGTGGGACTTTATTTAAAAAAATAGTTCACACCAAAAAGGTTTTAAGTATAATACTGTACCTACTATTTATCCTCCTAAATCTAGATTCTTGCAGAATAATGTAACCTGTTAGGTATGCATTGCCATTTTTTTTTCTTGTCGAATCCCCCACGGGTCATCACTTCACTGGAGCTAGCGGTGAAGTGGTATGTCGGATTCGCACCGACTAAAACCAGACGGTTTCTCTTCACAAGTCTATTGCAATGGATCCGGGTGCCCCTGCAGACCTTGGCCGCCTCTTGGTTATTCTCTTGAGGAAATGAATTTGTGGTATCTCCTTCTTATTTAGTTTTTTCGGTTCATTGGAGTATTTCTTATCAAATAAAAAATCTTTTCATTTTCTGTTTATCGAATTAAGTATATTTGACCTCAGAATTTTACAATTTTATAATGATCACATTATTTGTTTATACATAACTAAAATATGCATGTTTGTGTACTAGTGTACACAATAATATAGTATTGCTAAGAATGACTGCATATATTTTCAACTACTACTATTATTATTATTATTTAAACCATATTAAATGCTGTACTATGCTTTAAAAATATTTTATGATTCTTTGAACTAAACAAAGTATCTCCCACATCAGCACTTTTTACACCAAAACTACCCATGTTTTCAACTATTTATTGTCGTCTTTGTCCATCCAAAGGTTGCCTGTAAGAGATTGCTTTTAGCGATAAGGCCGCCCTTTGTACACTCGTACATTAGATGAACTATTCCATGTAAAATAATTTATATATTTTGGTGTACAATAGAGTTTATTCTATTCTATTTTATTCTAAAATATATTCAGTTTTGAGTAATTAGGTATGATTTGTCGTTTTATGAGTGTCTTCCACACGTAATAAAAAAAATAGCACATACCTAATCTTGCTGACTGCATCTCGCGATGAAGTAGACTTTTTGGCCACAGCCCACAAGACAGGGTGGGGACAGGGGGACACATCTGATAATATTTCTTCCCAATGTATAATTTAATTCTATAGTTGATGAAAAAATATACTTTAATGTACACACCTAATTGGTAGGCCACACTAATCATATCCTATAATAGCACCTACAAGATAAAAAAAAATATTGTGGGAGAGCCATGCTTCGGCATGTATGGGCCGGCTCGACCGGAGTGATACCACGGCCTCATATAAAACTGGCAGTGAAGCAATGCCCCCTGCTCTGCCCCCCTCCCCCTCTTCCCTCCCTTGTCGTAACTACTAATATGCCGATCTTTTTCTATTTTTCAAAAATGGCATCGACTTTATCCGAATGAGAGCGACCAGAGCGAGCTGCATATTTGATATCAAAATTCCCGGACTGAAAACGCTTGAACCAACTTTGTGCTACTCTTACTGACACTGCATTAGGTCCACGAACGTCACAATTTTATTTTACGGCTTGAGTCGCTTTTTCCCTTTTTTGTAATAAAACTTTAAAATGTATCGAGTTTCTTCGTTAGATTCACTCAGGAAAAGGGTAAGACGAGTATAGTTAAAACGCACATCCAACTTACCATCGTAAGTTGGGTAAGTTGGATGTGCGTTTTAACAGTCGGTAACAAAGGGTTTAAAAGTATCCAGTAAAATGAAACGCTTTAAGGTGACTGATAAAAGGTGTGGTACTAACATTAGTGTAGTCAAATACAGAAATCGCTATATTACCATTTATAGAAATGTTGTAAAAAAAGCTAGCGGTACAATCCGAAATGACACGGTCCAAAAATATTTCCAGTGATATCTGGAAAATAATTAATAGAAATAGAAGTAAGAACAAACCACTAAAAGACAGTCAAAATTAAAATGGGTGACAATATCATGTCAACATTAAAATGGGTCACAGAACCTCAAAAAGTTGCAAATACTCTAGCGGAGCAGTTTGCTTCAAATAAAACCACAGACTCCACTTATAATATAAATAATGCTGTAGAACAACTACGACAATGTACTAATAGAGTGGATAACTAGCTCACCTGGAAGGAAACGACAGCTCCTGAAATAGAAAAGTTAGTTGGACAGATGGTGTATAAAACTTCACGTGGTTATGATGGACTGTTTATAACTGTGATTAAAGATAATATAGACATCTTAGGAACCCTTTAGTATTTTTAATAATAGGTATATGACGGAAGGTATTTTTCCCGACCAGTTTAAGATTGCAAGAGTGATTGCCATCCATAAGAAAGGATCCAATCTGGGCCCCAAAATATACAGACCCATATCACTGTTATGTGTGTGTATTTTACTGTATGTATCCAAAATATTTAAAAAACTAATAAAAACTAGGCTAATGAGTCACATCAATAGCAACAGAGTACTACTCTGTACTTAGTACTAAGCTTTAAGCACTGTGGTTATCAGGCAAAAGTAGGTACTCGTGATGTCATAGGCAGCTTAATTAGTGATGTCTGGAATCGGCGTAATATGAAGCAGAAGGTCGCGGTTCTATTTCTAGACCTAAGTTCTGCTTTTGATACCTTGAACCAGGACCTGCTATTAAGCAAACTCGAGCACTATGGCATAAGAGGACAAGCCATGCAAAGTTGCATGGCTTGTCCTCTTATGCCATAGTGCTCGAGTTTAAAAAGCGAGCATGTATTAAAAAAATAGAAGATTTTTGTAGAGATAACTGGAATGATTACGGAGACTAGAACTGATAACAGTTGTAAAAAAAGCTTTACGAGCAAGTTTTTAAATTTGAAATTTGGGCCCAATAATCTGTTTTTTTGTAAATGACCTGATTTATCATTTAGAGAATAGCATGACATGATACCCAGCTGGTATTGTTTGCAGATGAACTAACGCTATAGTGTCAGTAGATGACATAAGCTCCCTCAATGAACGAGTGAAGAAGGCCTTAAATGCGTTGAATCATAAATTAATAAAATCCGTTTTAGGGGTACATGTGGATAGAGACCTTAACTGAAAGCATGAACTTGTGGCCCTTGAAAATTCTATTAGTTCAACCTGCTATTGGCCTGCGAGCTAGCAACAGATTTACATGACCAATTCCCTCTCGGGTGAAACTCGTAAAATGCTTAAGAGAGTTGTATCATGAGCCTCGTGAACGTCAGCTGCGGTTCCGTTGAAGAGCAGCAGCGCACGTAGAAAAAAAAATATTTTTAGTCATTTCCTCCCGATTGAAAATTGTATCAAATTATAGCTAACCCTATTTCTTGAAGGAAAAGAAAAGTCAGTGGTGGATTATGCGTCAGCTGGTCACATGAAGGTGAAATAAAGTATCAAAATTTACAATGAAACAAAGGTAATGACGATCAAACAACTATACACCTATAACAGTTGCATTTCTATACGCAAAACAATTAACAAAAATATTCATACTAACTTAGAATTTCACAAAAGAAAAATGGTTGCCAACCCCGAGGTACGCACGCGCCATGCTAGCTATCTCGCTCTGCCAAGAATTCGCACGAACTACGGTAAAACGATGATCACGTATGAAGGAGCGCGCTATTACAACAAAATACCCACAGATATAAAAAATGTCAACTAGTTCAATATATTTAAAAGGAAACTTGCTCAACTTATAATGGGTCAATGTCGTACCCTACCCAATGAGAAGTACCCTTTATGTTTTGATTCACCTGCGAAATGTTCAAATTTGGTCAAATATAAGGCTTAAGTGGCCATATCTATTGACTGCGTTGACTTAAGAAGCTTGATTTTTGAACAGCTTCAAGGGACCGCAGACTCATGTATATGGTATTAATTTCAACTTGATGCGTCCGGTTCCTGAGAAAAAGAGTCTTGACAGACAGACGGACAACTAAGTGATCCTATAAGGGTTCCTTTTTTCGTTCTGAGGAACGGAACCCTAAAAATGGCATTGCAACCTATGCTGTGTGCAGCTAGTAAAATATAAAACTATCGAAAAGCTTTGTTCTCGAGAAACAACACACACACAACAACATTACTTACAGAGAAGGGTTCAGTTGCCAAAAAGGAACCCTTATAGTTTCGCCATGTCTGTCGATCCGTTCAGCTTAGCTTGACTCTTAGTACTAGAAAGCTGTTATTTGGCATTGGTATACATTGGCATGAGAGTGGCAAGAGAGACAATGTTGCCGATATTCGTCTATCCGGCTTCGTGGTAAAATAAAATGCTAAAAAAAATTCTAACCCTACTTGTAAAGGGGGATGACTGCACGGATGGCGCAATGGTTTAAGTGGTCACTTCGCCACTACGCCGCGCCGAGTGTGGTTCAAATCCCACATGGGATAATAATTTGTGTGATCCACACATATTTGTCCCGCGTCTGGGTGTTCTTTGTGTCCGTTGTTTGAATGTTTGTGAAGCCCCCCGCGACACAGGAATATTCCTAATGCGGGAATTGTCGTTTTAAAAGAAAGAAAGAAAGATGATTTTTTTTTCTCGCCTCGAGGGAAAATGATTTTTCAATTCAGAGCAATCCGTTTCCAACATTAAGCTTTTAAGTGCTAATTTTTGTTAGAGTCAAGTATTTCCGCCCCCTGCCATGTAACTTATTGAAAAAGGTTGTGTTTAGATGGTAGGTGAAAAAAATTCCCGGTTCAATAGTACATACACGGAGTTACAAGGAAGTCAAACAGCTAAAGTCGGCTTTGCAAGTAAACGTAATAGTAGACGAACTTATAAAATGTACTTGGAAAAGGAAAAAGCAAAATTTCATACAGTTCAATTGAAAATTACTTTGATATATTTGTCAACTATGTAACCCTAAACTTTAGTTTTAGTTTTAATATGACGGCACTGATTATAAAGCTAAGGAGAATCGGTGTTATGTACACCCATTGCTATGGAAAAATGTCGAAGATTTATAGAACAAATTGGCACTAACGCAAAATCGCTATACGAGTACACATTGCTATGTACACGTAGGTAGGTAGGTTGCTATTGACAATTCATCTTGTTCTTCGAGCACAGATCTTAGAGTCCTGAAAGTCTTTTGTGACTGGAAACTATTCGCAGCTGAGATGGCATCCATCCTATTGACTTTGTCTATTAATTCCAACAATGTGGCCGTTGCTGCAGTTAGATCTTTCCGTAGCAACAGGACAGTATTTTGTAGCTCTAACATCGAGTTAACTTTTGCATCGATTTTTTCAAATTTTTTATTCATACTATCTCGAATTTCTTCCGCGATTGATGCTTCCTTGTCGACTTTTGCAAGGATTGCTTTTCTGAGCTCCGACATTTTTTTATCCCAGACGCTGACATGCCTTCCGTCTTCCTTTATTTTTAATAAGTCCCCAAACTTGGATTGCGTATTAGTGGATAAGGTCCTATATTTATATCCAGCACTGCGTGTTGTGTAAAAACTTTTATGAAAAACTCCTGACATGGCTTCTGAATATATTCACATATTTACCTACACAATTTTTAAAATACTGTCATTTTCTATAGTTTCTATAGCCTTTTGTAATTCATTGTTACAAAACCATAATAGACCACAATAATAATCCTGCATTAACTTCAGAACTTGTAGAGGAATGAAAAGGAGGAAAGGTTGTTTTATAAGATACTACAAAGGGAAATTACACAGATTTTAAATTGTCAAACAAAACGTCATACCAAAAACATTAACGCATAAGTTTAATACAGAATGTGAAATATCTGGAATCTCATGGAATTTTAATTTTCTTTTATTTATTAAGTATGTCATATTTAAGAATATAATATATTTTTAAAAATATATAAATAAAACATGATTTGATAGTGATATTATAGCCCTCTAGTGTTACAATTGTTAAATAGTACGTCTATAGTCTGACTGCTGTGTTGATCTTCATTTGGTTTGTTTCTTTGCCGCTAGATGGCATACAAAGTAGAATATTCATACAGGGATTTTCACAAGAGGTTACTCGAATGGGAGTTGCAACCAGCTAGGGTTCTTTTTCAGAACCTAACAGAACCGAACTACACTTCGGGATTAGCACTGTTTTTCTGCTGCATTACAATACGTAGAACCACCACCACCACTACGCCACCAGAACTTCATGGGACGGCTAGAGAGGGTTATCCACAAAAAGTGACACCATCGGTGTTGCAATGCTGGCAGGCTGATGCTTATAAACAATCGCAACACTGACGGGCCTTTGAGCTTATTTGAGAATGATAACTAAGTTGCATAAAAATAATTAATGAAACCAGAAATGTTATTTAATGAGACACAATTTTACGCTTACCTAATTCATTGTTACAATGATCTAAATTGATTTATTTATTCAAAAAACATATTCCATATTCAATAGAAGTCACTATTTGTAGAAAAAATGCGTAGGACAAAGTAATGTGGCAGTTTCAATTGAGTAAACAATGAAACGGTCATTTTAAATAGAATCTATTCATAAGCCACTTGAAAATGTCCTACAAAAACTTGGTTAAAAACAATAATTCAGTTTTGTTCAAACCTTACAATGAGACACGGAACCCCTGCAGAGTTATTTTTTGCATTGCTTTGTGTAGAAACGGACAAAAAGGGACAACAGGTTGGGACTGTATTATTTAGAGATAAATTTATTTTTGATGAACTGCAAAAGTCGGTGTTAGGCTTTTAACAGTGTTTCGGTAAAATTTTGTGATTTGAACACAATTGTCCATGAAGGGCTCAGCACACATGGGCCCAATATGGCTATTATGCCTTTTGAACTGGGTCTGGTAATGTCGGTGTGAGAATCGGTTCTTACATTTTTTTTTCAACTTTATCTATGGTTCACATGCACGATGATTCGACTACCATATTTTTTTTATATATTACGCAGCTTTTTCCTACAAGAAGGGTTTTTTATTATTCTACTTCATACTTGAAGAAGCTGGGTTGTAAGTCAAATGGACTATTTTTGTGACACGAGGTACAGTTAAGTTATATTTTAAACTAGCAACCCGCCCCGGCTTCGTACAGGTTTGACTGGCCTGTTGGCCTAGTGGTTCGTGACCCGGACTGCTATGCAATAGGTCGTGGGTTCCATTCCCACCCCAGTCTGGTCCCCAGTCAGTCTTTGTGTCCGTTGTTTGTATGTTTGTAAAGTACCCCGCGACACAGGAGTAATTCGTAATGCGGGAGTTGTCTTTTAAAAAATTAAGATAGCAAAGTATATATTGATTTTTTCCGACATCTTTGACAATCATCATCATATTTTAGCCATTTTAGAAAAACAATAATGAATTGAACACCTAAACCTCCTCATGAATCACCCCGTCTATTGGTGAAAACCGTATGAAATTCCGTTCGGTAGTTATTGACTTTATCACGAACAGACAGACATATAGATAGACTGACGCAGCGGGGGACTATGTTTTACATATGTACCTAATCAATCGTATAAAGTGCGTGTTTATAATACATGTGAGATTCATACAATAAGTACCTACCAAATTTAAACTCTTCGATGTCAATTATCTGTAGCTATTTATGGGGCACACCCACTCATCGTGTAACGCGTATTGTCGCCAACAGCAAATTTAACGGGCCGCCGGGTACGCAGGTACCTGTGACCAACGTACTATCGTGAAGGCTTATTATAATAGCCGAATAGCATCGTTCTCAAGCCACTCCAACTATTATCCACTACACAATAGGCCGTTCATTACTCCACAGCTAAGCGCCACCTTTAAATATTGTAATTTTTTGTCGTATAACGTAGTTTCGTAGTAAAACGACAGGTTTACTTGACGCCAGTCCACACAGGTAGTTTTTTTTTAACGGGTCTTCCCCAAAACGATAAAGTCAGTTTTGGAGTCAGGTAAGTTAAGTAAGATTAATTTGCGTAAAAGATGTGTGTACAGGTTTGCTATTAGCATGATTATTAAAATATATTTTTTTAATTATCATGCTCCTATGTTGTAACATATAGGTTAAGACAATGTATTGTAAATTTGTTTTCGTAAAGGCAAAGGTGAGGAGAGTGTGATGAATGTGATGATAGAATTAAAAATACCTTAAATACGTTAAATATCACTAAAACTGCATACTTTCATAATTAGGAAGTATTTATAGCAGTTTATTGCAAATAGCTTGTCTGTAATGAATTACACTATCATATTTCACATTTTACAAACGCATGATTAGCCTTTGGCTAAAGTGTAAAAATGGTATTTTAGCTATAACAACTGCACAAATTACAGAATAGTACCTAATAATGAGTTTTATGTTAAAAGTCTAAAGTGGAGTTACAAGTAGGTAATCCTGCTCTATTAAAACAAATGGTATTTAACAGCGTGTTATTTCATCGAATAGTTTGAAAAGAAGATACAGAAACAAAAAGTGGTATTATACATAAGCTTCGAAAAGTCCGGGGTGGCCGAGGATAGAAAGAGTGGAATTGGGACTTTTTTTTAATGGTATTGGGGGCAAACGAGCAGACGGGTCACCTGATGGTAAATGACTACCGCCGCCCATGGACACCTGTAACTCAAGACTCTGTTACAAGTGCGTTTAAGGTGGGAATAGGGGAAGAGGGGGAGAGGGGGGAAGGGCAGGAAGACGGGAGAGGTGGGAGAGGGGAAGGACGGGAATAGGGGAGAGGGAAGGGTTAGGGCCTCTGGTAACCTCACTCACGCGGCGAAAAGCAATGCAAGCATTGTTTCACTGCCGGTTTTCTGTGAGGCCGTGGTATCGAGCGGAGTCGAGCCGGCCCATTCGTGCCGAAGCATGGCTCTCCCACGTAAAGGAACTATTTATAATCATACAGAATGAGACCTAGATTGACTTTATTATTTTATTTGAACGTACCGGTCTAAGGATTTATCAGTTCGCTTGTAAAGTTTTTTAGCGTATTATCTAGAGACCGTTTACACGAGCTGTAAGCATAAATGTCAATCGATTAGGAAAACTGTTGGAATGTACGCAATGGGAGAACATACCTAATTATGAACATACCATATATATTATTAAAAAAATACCTGGTCCTACAATTTAAAGAAAATAAGAAAGACATTAAATGCAAACTGTGTAGGCACATATTATACATTGTAGATGTTACATTAATATTGAGTATAAACAGTTAACCCATTTCGGGTATTGCAAGATTAAATTGTTAGTTTTCTCAACATACAAGACTTGAACTTAAAATTATTGAACAGAAGGATGTACTCAGGTAAAAATAGCACCGAAAAACCTCAATTTCTTAAGTATTTTAATACATTAAAATACTTTTAGTTTATTTTTTAAATATTTTTTTATTGTTGCAGACTCACAAATCAAAATACAGGAGATGAAAGCGTCGCCTGATGCTTTGCACACCTGCAGCATAAAAGTCTGTAAAAACTTTAACAAAATTATTTGTATAAGTGTCAGTACGTTAACAATACGAATACAGAGCAGAACAGAGCAATACAGCCCCCCGTTGATAGTAAAATGTCTGCACCAGTTCACGCTGGATTGCAACGAGAAACAACGAAAAGAGTCTTGTCAAAACCGCCGCTTCAATTTCGAATGGGGATATTACCCTTATGCAACTAAACTCTCACCTCTCAGAAATTATTAGTTCGAATTGAAAAAATCTTTGAGTGTTGAATAGCCCATTTACCGAGGAAGGCCATAGACTATATAACATCACGCTACGACCAATAGCAGCGGAGCAGTGACCATAAATGCAGGTGAAACTGCGGGGACGGCTAGTATATTTTACGTATATAATATTAATAGGTACGTGGACAGATTTCTTTGTAACTCGATGTGATGTGAAATTCGAAATCTTTAAAGTTCATATGTCGAATGTAAACAATATGCTGTATAAACTTAAAAATTGTGTGAAAACGGCTATAAATCTACAAAAGTCCAGTATATACATTGACCTGTCATGCTACGGAAAGTCATGCGAAAGTTTCCGAGGATGGAAATCCATCCATCCTCACAAACTTTCAGAGTAACTAAACTTGTAAAACTCAGTCTTAGTTATTTAGTAACTCACGAGTAACTCAAAACCGTTAAACAGATCTGGATGAAATTTGGCACAGAGATGGATTATAATCTGGAATATAACATAGGCTATCATTTGTCCCGGAAAAGATACGGTTGCCGTGAGATAGATTTCACAAAAATTATCACGAAATCGCAGGCATCTGCTAGGAAAATATATGTCTTTAATACTGTAAGAGAATCTACTAAGACTATATTATCATAGTATTACGGTACAGTATTACAACACTATATCACAGAATGGGTTAGACCTTACATGTCGTACCCATTTGCGCCCACCCATGTTTGAGAAATCACAAAGATACTCAACTATACAGATATAATTAGACTGCATGGTATCAGCCATTTCTAAGCTCTTTGTGCTGAAGATAACGTAAACGTGTAAAACTTCCTAAATCACATAGACTTAGTAAACGCACCACGTTTCCTGCAACACCTTTACATATCGATCGTTTATATGCGTTATGTTAGTCTCTATTAGTTCCCGCAGTTCTGTTATCCCTTTTATGGTTCCTATTCAGGTGCAAGTCAAGCGAAAAGGGCGCGTAGATTTTTAATGTAACATTTAAATATATTTTCTTTTAACCCTAGCGCTGACGAGTGTGTTTGAGTCAGGAGAGAACGTTTAGGGTTAATCTGACCCCACGCAAAAACTTAAGAGGTGAAAACCTCAAGTATTTTCTTGCAATATTGACAAGAAAACCGTTTTAATAGACTCACGATTTTTGTTAGTTGTTTACTTTACGTTTTGGTATGATTGTAATGTTTCATGTAGAAAACTTTTTTTTATTGTAATGTACCACGGAAAACAAAAAGGCATATCGTTATATTTTTTCACATGTTCAACATCTGTGATATCGACGCTTATGTGGTATATAAAGCCAAAGAGAAGAGTATTCCTCAAACAGCTTGCTGTCGAATTAGTCCAAAATCACCAACAAGCACGATCTGAAATCAAAACACTTCCTCGCCCTCTAAAAAAACCTCTTTAGCAATATGACGATGTTGGCTCCAGCTCCAGTTCTCCATCACAAGATGGCCGACGCCAAATTCGCGGCAGATCTACATGTGCGAAAGATCTAAATAAAAAAAACAAGGATTCTGTGTAGCATGTGCCATAATTATGTATGCCGTGAACATCAAACCACATCATGCCTAAATTGTCATGCTCGAAACATGCTGCTAAATTGGCATGCTTAAATTGAAAAGTAATTACTAAACTATATTAAATTATTTTTAAGAAAACGAATACGTTCAAAACGTTGTGTTAAAGTTTCTTGTTAATGTTAACATATTTTCTAATTAAAAGTCTAATATTGTATGCACTTTGGTATTATTAAATATTGAACAATTGGGGTCCGCTTGACCCCGTGCGAGTAGTAATGTTAGTATTTTAACGTGAGTGAACAAGGGTATACTGGCAGTCATCGTCGTTTTTTGTCAATATGATGTGTATTGACAACGATATAAGTATTGTATGGCAGTCGAATTCACAAATACCGTAATACATAGGTGTTAGTATTCAACATAGAATATAGTAATAGCAACATAGAATATCTATATATCGATGTAGAAAACGCCCAATGCTAGAAGGGATGCGGTAATACCTCACTATCTGGCGCGTCTCGTGAATTTTTATATCATTTGTATGAAAAAATAACAAAGCTACAAAGAAATTATGTAACTTTTCAAGGAATAAGAATAATAATAAAACGCACATTCCTGCCCGGCATGTCTAGTGTCAGACTCCACTAAACATTCCGAGATAGTAATTCGACACCACTTTGCCGTGGAATAAAAAAATGTAAATAATGTTGATGGTGCACCCCGGGAGTTGGCTTTTTGTGATGCTCGCTCCACGCTCCATGGGTTACCAGACTGCGTATTGTAAATTCCTAAAAAAAATAAACCCGTTTTTATGCTTCCAAACTATTATTAGTACTACTACTAGTATTTTAAATTGGCGCTTTCTCATTTCACTTCTTCTTCTTATAGTAGGAGTATGAACACGCATTATTTCTCGTCTTGTTTCACCTTAGTAACAAAACGAGGATTTAAATATTGATTATATTATTTTTGTATTTATAGTAATCACATTTCATTATATAAGAAAATTAAATCCCAATTTTCTGCTCAAATATAACAAACTAGCCTTGATTTTTATCAAAGGGTAGCTAAGTGATATGGATTTTCTGGATCATAAGAATATTACCCAATTTCCTTAACATAGGAATCCAAAGTGATGCATCTGTATATTTATGGAGCGTGGAAAGTATGTAAATGTAATCCAGATTCACGTTATTTCAACATACAATTTTTATATATTTGTAATAGACGGGTAAGCTTGATAAGATATCCTTGTTACGATAGTCTACCCAGGGTTCAGCAGTGGCAACGTCTAACTGTTTTTGGGGACAGCGTTATTCTTACCGCTCAATGTGGTGCCAAGAGAAAAGGGACCTATATTAAACTATATTAAAATTTTATGCACATTTGGTTGGTACATATATTATTTATTGTATTTTCAATAAAATCTTGTTGTACTTATAGTGGAACGGTACTGACTTATTATAATTTATTTTTTTGTGAGGTAGGTTGCAAACGAGTAGACGCCCTGATGGTAACTGACTACACTCACAAGTGCATTATCCCTCATATGTAAAAGTTAAACCTGTATTAGATACAATAAGATTAAAATAGTTAAATAACAAGGTTTGATGTTTTAATTTAGAGTAGTATATTTCATTTTGTTAAGTACCTCTAATTTATTGCGAAACCTACAAGTACTTAATTGTATTAGAAGTTAAGAACAAGGCGGTTCTATGGCTAAAAACTACACACATATAGACAGACAGATATAACAACAACACAGACACAGACAGATATATGAAGCAGAATTATTTGTACCAAATTTTGGAATTTAGACACTGGATCATTTGATTGTATATTTTTTATAACGTAAGTAGGCAAGGAGAAAAGATAAAATACCTAGTAACTCTCAAGTTTCAGCAGTTGAAACAGAGATTGAAAAAAGAATTCTCAGTGCTTTCAAGAAAATAAAAAACCTAATGAGAGTAAATACATTATCAATAGACGAAGCCACTGTGCTGGATTAGAAAGCGGACTAAAAGGTGTTACAAACGCATAATGGTAAGACGTGTTTTTACAATTAATGACAGGTAGAGGTAGAGTATACGATTTAATTTCACCAATACCTACTCATACGATGCTATATTAATTCCTTGAATGAACTTAATTTATGCTTGTGACTGATTTATAGCAGGTGCATATTTATATTTAATGATACATATTTTATGAATGAGAATGAGACTGAATTTACGTTTGTATAAACCATAGATTACTCTTTGAAACATTTACAAGTTACTTAATTTTTCTGTCATTTGTTAACTGGGATAATACTTGTAATGAGAAACCTTATTTCTGGGAAACTGTGAATGGCGGCAACACTTTGTCTGCGTTGATCGGTTTTATTGGCGTCATCGTTCGGAGGCCACGTACACTCGTAAAACGTTTTCTTTTTATTTGTTACTCGATACAATGTCGGACACTAGGCTCCCGAGATTAAAACAACTCGAAGTGACTAATCAAAAGACTCCGAAATTAGAATGCATGCGTTATATTTCTACAATGTTAGACGTTCGTCATTTGATCGTCATATCCGTTGTCTATTTACTACTTATGTATTATAAAATGTTTAAATCTGTGTATTAAAGCTAACGCCATATCAATATGTAGTTTGAAGACTTTGTATTTCACTGAATCGCTAACTTTACACACCTCTACTTACATGATACTGAAAATGAATTCTTCTTTGTATAGCGCATTTCAAAACATGTTCTAATTTCTTCAACAGCTCATTAAAAGAATATTTGTTTTTTTTAGGATTCCGTTCCTTAAAGGAAAAAGGAACCTTTGTAGGATCACTTTGTTGTCCGTCTGTCTGTCTGTCTGTCTGTCAAGACCCTTTTTCTCAGGAACCCGTCTTCGCATTAAGTTGAAATTAATACCAAATACATAAGTCTGTTTTCCCATGAAGCTGCAAAAAAAATCAAGGTTCTAAGTCAACGCCATCAAAAGATAATGGCCACTTAAGCCTTAGATTTGACCAAATTTGAACATTTCGCATTTAAATCAAAACCTATAGGGTATTTTCCATTGACCTAGAATCATTAAATTTGGTAAGATACAAGATCTGACAGCACAAGTTAAGGGAAAAATTTGAAAGTCGTTAATTTGTTGTTGTAGGTATCACATAAAAAATATTGTTTTTGTAATTACAAACTTATATTTTGCGGTTGGAAAGTTGACTTTGTCGTACATCGCAACCGCGAAGTTAAGTTTGTCTTTCGGAAAAGACGGGCAAAAATCCTCGAGAATTAATTCCCTAAATGGACGTACTATCGACATACAAGTTTGTTTAAAGAACCCTCGGTGCGCGAGTCAGACTCACACTTGTCCGCTTTTATTTTCTTTTTACTTCGTGTTCGAAAATATCCCGGTAAGTGCTAAAAGGTTTTACACTGTATTATAAGTGTCAAGTAACGTCGACTGCGTTCTTCGGCGAGAAGACAATAGGCAAGAATCGCCGCTGCGGCGCCACAGCTATTACTCTCACATCAATGGGAACATCTTCTTTCAGATAAACAAACACAAAACGCGCATACTTCAATGCGTATATTTGTTTCTCCGTGAGCGGTGCCAAGATCTAAGTATTCATTGCGAGATAATACTAAATACCTAGGTAGTTATAATAGAACAGTATTCCGGCAGTCGGCGGCGGCGCATTCATTCGGGCGAAGCCGTGTTGTACCCGACAATGTGCGATGTTAATTCCTGCCGTAAAAGCTCTAATTGGTTGTTTTTCACCAACGAAAAGGACGGCGAGGAGCCGAGGGCGAGCAAAAAGTGGAGCCGCCGCGGAATGTGCTCGGTTGAATAACCAGACGTCTGTTCGACGACGCGACGTTACTAGTTATAAACAAAGAGCTTGTTGCGTAAAAAATACGTTATGCCGAGCGTACCTTACCGACGTGATTTATTTTTCGTGTCACCGTCTCGCTGTTTGGATGCGCACTTTCAACTGAGTGGGCTTATTTACGTTGGCGCTCGTTTATTTTTTCTCAAATTATCGGAGCTGCGCCAAGAATGTCGAAATCATTCAGGCCAGTAAGTGGGCAGAGGAATTCGCCATTCATATTGTGAATGCTTTTAGAATAACAAATAATTTCAGAACTGATGGATTAGAATAAAACTACGTTTTCGAACGATAAAATTGGATACACATAGTTTAATTTGTAAATTAAATGAGATCTGAGATCAGTGGCTACCTAGCAGAATTGCAGTGTAGGTATTCAACGAACCATTTAATCGCGTTTGATCTTGACGGGTATAAATAAACAACCGGAAACTAAACATTCTTTTACATCATTATATTTATCACATACACACACATAAATATATATATATATACATATACATACAGCTATGGATAAGAGATTTAGATTTCTTTTTCAATACCTATAGGAATGGTTTTTAGTTGTCAAAAGTATTAGCGAAATTGGGGGAAAACACATGAAACGATTCAATTGAAAATCTACTCAAATTGTGCATGAAATTGTGCCATGAGGACGCCGTTTAACACTACCTACCCTATTAATTTACGGAGGCTTGTATTTTTGTTACAAAACCACAAAATAAAATTTGGTTTATATTAGGGTACAGATATTTGTGTACTAAATAAAACAAATAGTGTATGGTGTAGGTATTTTATTATTGTTTATACTTATAAATTTTAGTCACGTTTAGACGTAAATGTTAGCTTGTCTATTATTGTTGATTATTTTAATTTCGGCGAAATTAATATAACTTAGGGGACACACTGAACTTTAAAACTATTTGACTTGTTTAATTTAAATACCTATATATTATGGCTTTTATTCTGACCCACTATTTAACGTCCAACGGTGTTTGAAGTTATTTAAAAAAAAATTGCACTACTTAGGATTTAATATAAATAGTATGATTTGACCAAATTGGATTTGTAAACCGAATTTCTATAATTTATCCTTAGTTAACAAAATTTTAGTAACTTGCAACCATCACTAGTAATTCAATAGTATTGAACTCGGAATCATGTTCGATAAAAAATGACACAAACAATTACATAAAAAATTATGAAATTGCAGACTATTTATATTAAATGGCTACGATACACTAATCTCTTCAAGGTCAAGCTCTTAGATGTTATCGTAAGGCAGCTAAACGTACGTACTATACGTACTATTATTATGTATTCTGTGGCTAGACACAGATAAATCCCCACTTTTACTAAAGAGTAAAAGTTCCAATCACATAAACAAAGGGATATTTATGGTCACTATCAGGTCAACATTTGCAAAATGAGAAATGACATCATTGTAAATTTCCTCATTCATATCACCCTATTTACCATCATCACTATTTATAGTACACAATGGCCCACAATAAAATGTTAAAACCAACATAAATATATATATATTATATATTGTGTTTATAAAGTATTCAGAATTAATTGCACGTAAACATTGATATTAGCAATAAACATACTGAACATTATTGACTAGACAACCAGTACTTTAGGCATCAATAAACTGAAAAATAAGATGCAGTTATGACTATTTACAGACTTAAGTTTCATACAGACAGGTTATATATAATATTGTATACTAGCAACCCTCTCCGGGTTCGCACGGGAAGCAGAGACATCTTCAACAATCATCATCATATTTCAACCGATTTAAACAAAACCTTAACAAATTATATACCTAAACCTTTTTCATGAATCGCTCTATCTATTGGAGAAAACCACATGAAAATCCGTTCTTTTGTTTTTGAGTTTATCGCGAATAGACAGACAAACAAACGCGCCGGGGGACTTTATTTTATAATAATGTAGTGATATATAGTGATTTATTTCATTGTATTCAAACATTAGCGGAGAATGGATACGTTAACTAATGTTATTAATTTTAACTCGATTTTGTACCAAAATACGTACCTATGTGTCATTGAGTATATGCTCCTGTAATAAATGTTGGACTTGACGCCTCAAGTTGACACCGGTACAGAAGATGCAGCATCTTTACAGCATTGTGCGATGTGGGATGTTCCATATAGACAGGTACCTAAGCTAGATTCGGACCTATTTCATGTTATGTCCAAAAAAAAAAGAGTTTGAATGCATATGTGCTCGGTTGAAAGAGAATTCTTCTTTTGAAATAGTCCGTCTCTGGGAGGCCTATACTTTAATACTTACAACTTTTGTCCTGCTGTTGTGTGTGTCCCGAAAGTCAGGACCTTGACGATATTACACTGCTTGAATACCCTAAAACAGATTCCGACCATGGTTTGACATAACAAAGCAAGGGTTCAAGATGAACTTCTCTGGTAAAGCGGATTTCTAGTGTCAGTGTGCAAACTACACTAACACTGGAGATCCGATTCACAAACTACCGCTTCCCTATTATCGTATGGTGCATTTCCAGTAAGTGACCGGATTTCTTTATAAGGTTCTTCTACAATGTAGTTAAAGTGGAACTGATGAGCCATTGACACCATATACTGACAGGTGTGTTTTTGACTATACTAGTTAAAGCGTCCAGTCGACTAGTTATAGAGCAAATGTGGGAATGTAATTGAGTTTATGTATTTAAAATATATTTTTTTACTTACCTATTAGTTTGCTGACACATCAAACGCTAATCAATTACATAATATGTTTTTTAATTAAGTATACCTGGGTTATCGTTCAATTGGTAATACTGTTGAAAGCTTTAGAAGTACCCACAGGAAACCGCTGTTGAACATCAATGTCTAGATATTGTTTTCTCTTCGTATGCGTCACTGACTAATTGTGGGGTGAAATGGATAGAGCCACCAACACTTGTGTGCTTTTGACATTGCAAGTGTTTATAGGCTTAGAAACCCCTACTATACTATAATAATAATACTAAATTAATTATTGCAATTAAACTTTAGCGATTTGTATACATATTAGTCACAAACAATACCTTTTTGAACATTTGTGCTAGAATCGGTGCAATTCGATCAAAACGTCAAGTAACCAAAAAGGTTATAGTACCTTCTTGTGGCGATTAATTCCCGATTAACACATCTAACAAAGTAGTTAACCACTACTCGATATTGTACACATTCTCATCCTTATCCGTATTCAACTTCTCTATGAGATAAACTTTGGAATCCCTCACGCTGGGTTAAGACAACGGCCGCAACTGATTTCAGTAAACTACAACCCGGTTGGAACGAAGCTCCTTTCGCTATTATATAAATTAATATACTATAAAAAAAGTATCGGAAATTGATAATTTAATTCTAATTTCAAATTCAATCCAAATATTTTTTTTTTGTGGTTAAGTTGACACAACTGCTTTCTATATTGGCGCAAAGTTTGAGCAATATCTGTCATTTAGTTTGTTTTCAGTACTCAATTTTGTAAGCTCAGCTCAAGAGTGTTTTGCCATTTTTATAATGGATAAAAACATCTAGGAAAGAGTTTGTCTCAAATTTTGCATTGCAAATGAAATTTTATGTTCAGAGTCGCTGAAAATATTACAGCATACGGTGAATCGACTTTATCAAGAACTCGTGCAAATGAGTGGTACAGTGTATTTAAAAGCGGTCGAGATTCGGTGGATGATTTGCCTCGCTCTGGTCGGCCATCAACGTCTTCAACTGAAGTTAACATTGCTAAAATGAAGGAAATTATGACTGAAAATCCTCATTCAAGTTTGAGAGAGATAGACGCTGATCTTTCTGTGTCTCACGAATCGATTCGTACCATTTTAAAAGATCGTTTGGGCATGAAACACGTTGCCGGTCGGCTCGGTATAGTAAATATTGTAAAAACTCGAAATTAAATTGCACCATTACACGTGAAAGTTGCCCAAACTAATATATGGATAATTATTATACAAAAGTAGTATCGTGCAGATTCCATAGATGTCGTAAATAAAATAAACCAAGCCGCGGTCAGCATTTTTCGTTGCGCTAACACTTTTTTCCGTCTAGCCGCCGAGCGTCTGATGTGTAACGTGCGATAAGGAATTTTGTTCCAATATAAACTTCAAGGCCTACTAGTAGTAAGTAGGTACTATCAGCTGAAGAAATAACACCCTTGATCCCATGCAGATGCAGGTGCTTTGAGAAGTGCTGTTTATTTTCAGTTACGTAACGACGTCTGATTAGAAAGATTGCAAGGTTACATATAAGTTCAAAGACCACTTGAACGATGTAAATGAACCTCAACAAGATTAAATAAATCTTTTTTGTTTTTTTTTTAAACAAAGTAATGAATAAACCTTATGCGATGGCCATATTGGCCATGTGTGTATACAGTTTAGAGATCAGTTACACACTTACGTATAGATATGTAGTTACAATGTGTAAGTGGATATTGTTCGATGTTTGTAGTACAAATACTGCGTGGTATTGTAAGAGACGGGCTTGGAGCACGGGTGCGGCGCGGGCGCAGGTCATTATCCTTCGACTCTCCTGCTATAGTGGCTACAGTAATATTGTAGTATTTACGCGTCCCTGCAGCTAATCGAGTACACTGCGTACTACACACAATGCAGGGTATACAACTTATTCGAGTAAATCATTGGAGCTTAACTTCTCGGAATTGATTACGCATAAATACCAACATGTTGTTATTAGTATAGTCGAAGTAACTATTATCTTATCTGTGCTATAGTTATATGTTATCTATCTATTTGTAGTCAATGAAAACAGTGTTTGTGTTTTAACATAATTATTTGTATATTATAATATTATTATATTTAGTTACCATATAGGTTAACCATAATAGGTATATTATTAAAGACGAAGTTTTAAGATGGTAATAGTTACCTTATGTTATATATTATGACACCATCAAATCGATGGTGATCAGGGTCTAAAATTATGGTACAGAACAAAGACTCAATGTTTTGTATTTTGTGTTTTTTTGAAGTGACATTTTTTTTTGGCACGTTTGTGCACTTTGCTATGGGGGAACTGCATTGAACTCGTTACCGTCACGCTAATAGTACATATATAAGATCAGATGACATAATATATTGTCATGATGACATATATATGTGTGTGTATGTGTTTTCACTTCTGACGTGCAGTCCTACGACAGACAGTTTTTTTTAACTTTAAATTGTTAATAAGTGGGAGAGCCATTATTCGGCATGTATGGGTTGGCTCGACTGGAGTGATACTAAGGCTGCATAGAAAACCGGCGTGATGTTTGTGTTGTGTTTCGCCGAGTAAGTCTTGTCTGTTCTTCTCCATAGGATATACTGGCTGACTCCGACTCCTGACAACTCAAAAATACCTACAATGGGTTTACTTGAAATAAATAGTTTTGATTTGTAACCGACGCAAAAAAAAAAGAGGTTTTCAATTCGACCGTATATATATTTTTTTTTTGATAAGTGAGGTTTCCTGCGGCCTTCACCCAACTCCTCCCTTCCTTAAAGGCCGGCAACGCACTTGTAACTCTTGTGTTGCAGGTGTCGATGGGCGGCTTTAGTCACTTACCATCAGGTCTTGTTTTTGATTTTCTTCATTCCCGTCAATCACAAGGTTGCTTGGCGAAGGTCTATTATTACTTTTAATATTCCTATGTCCATATTAATTTTGGTATAAGTACAATAAAAAATTATCTATACATATATCTATAGGTATGTATATGTGCCGGTATTATTCAAATAAAACAGCTCTGTATCATTTGCATAAAACACTACTGTTTTATAGCTAACTCAATAGTATGAAATTATGATATTTTGTAATAAAATAAACATAAGTCGGTTAATAGGCAATTCAAAGATAAAAATTTGTTCGCCTGATTGTTACGCTAACTACTGATGAGTGTGAGTGTGTGACATGTTATGTCCAGATGTTCTCAATCATAAGTGAGGTTATTATTAGAACAAATTAGTGTTACACTGGCTCTTTCCTAGGAATAAACTCTTGTTAAGATTATCGTCTGAAACTGTGTGGACAATCATATTGGATTTTTGTGTTAGAAAGTTTGTGGTAGCCGCGCGGAGATTGGAATACGTTTCCAGACTCCGATCGGCTACTGCCAATTTTCCAAACCAATAAGATTGCCTGGAATACATTTCTAGACTCCAGTTGGCTACTGCGATTTTTATCTACCCCGGTGTGAGTTTATGAGAGCGTCAGAAAATATATCATCTCTGCCCTCGGGCATGTAGAGACGTGAGTATAAGGAAATAATTTCCATTGTTGGTGCTGATTGGGGGAGTGTGGTGGATACTTCTTGCTTTCCACTCCGCAGGACCTAGAAAGTTCTAGCTTTTTGCATTTTTGGGACCCAAAAAATAGGGCTTCTGTAACTGTGTGCCAGTAAAAGTTACTGCTTTTTTCTCAGGTTTCTGCTGTCTTCTGTTTCAAGTTTTTAATTTTCTTTTGATGACCCAACAACCCTTTCAATTTATTAAATAAGAAGCAGTGTATTTTGTACAAACATGTTGATCTGCTTCATATAAGTAATAAACATAACATACGTAATAGTTACAAGAAAATCTAATTATATATTTTTTTGTTTCAATAATAAAATATAATGTATTTCTGGTATATAGCATGTGGTTAATAATTCATAAACATACGGAATGTGATTCCGTCCTTGATGAAGGTACCTAATACTTCTGTTTTTGTTCGTAGTTCCTGAACAAACAGGATTTTTATTAAATAACCCGTTTTTGGTCAATTATACACTAGTTGATATTGTGAAACATTTTTTATTTATTGGATCAATTTTATCATGTCGCGACAGCGCATCGTGAACAAGACTACATTTCACTTCTTCCCCTTTCCTAATTTTTGGATATGTAGATTACTTTCTTAGACCTGAGTATGATTGTCCTAAACACCCATGAACGAATGAACAATATCTAAGTATGGTAAGGTGTCAGTGTGTACGCTTTTGTTTAAGCGGTAACCTATTCGACTACCAGGTGCTTTAACTGAAATAATTAATATCCAGAGTTATAAAAGAAGAGGATAAAATTATTGCGAAATATCTAATTTAAATCCGAGTAATGCTAAAGTTGGATAACAAAATTAGAAGTTGTGTAATCTAACTAATGATTAAAATATTCGACTTTAATTATATATTATACCGTTAAAACATAATCATATTGAAACATGTAACAAATCTCGAATCATCAAATCGATGATAAACTTGTGAACACCGGAAGCTGGGGACGTTTTATCAATTTGTTTCATCAAGAGATAATTATCATCTGTAATACAGTACATAATATAATCGCATAATAGTGAGTAAGAGAACATTGTGAAAATTAATTGGCATAGCCAAGGTTGCGCGGGTCGACGTCCTTGCCGTATTGTATGCTGTGCGCAAACGCAGCGCCACTATCGTCACCACAGACGAGGCAAGTTCAGTGGGGGAACTGCATATTGCCGCTCGTCATGTTATTATTGGCGTAATATGATTATACTATATATATAAGACAGCTATACAAATTATACTACAGGTACACATATATCAACATCACCCAAAGGTTGACTCTTAGAAAATACTTAGGTACTGAATTAGGTCTGCCTTACCGCCGCCGTACCTAGGTATATGTTATTTAAAGTTACGTAGACTATAACGAGTATACAGGAAAAAAATTGTACCAAAAGAAAAATATCAAGGACATGATTTTTAAATGTCAGTGAAATATTTTTTGCTACAAAAGTACCAATTTTAATGTTTCATTTATCTACTTGGATTTCGGAAGATATAAGACAATTTACACACTTTAGCATAGGTACACACATCCACAAGCACAACAGTTCTATACTCGTATGCAGTAATCATTAAATCCTCTATGTAGCGGGGTTAACCTCATAGCATAGCTCACTGTCAAAGCGTACTGTGCATTGTGCCGTGACTACACAGTCTACACATGTGTGTGACATATGTCCATATATTCATAATACACCATTCATCACACATCACTTATGGTTATAACCGGTTTTAGTAAATAGGGATTATTTACAGACATTTCTATAAAATGTTGGTTCGACTCATGAACAATTGACAATAATGAACACTAACCGACACAGTAGGCTTACAGTAGGTTTTAGATTTTGATGTATCGTTGACAATCCAATTATCAAAACAATATTTTTCCCTGGCGGTAGAGATTTGGCAATCACAAATCTTACCTGTCTATTGACGCTCCCACCTAGAGATTAATAGTGCTCCTTGTGGGCCCGGACTTATGCGACGGTTTCTAGAACACAGCGCATTTTCAATACACCAAGAATACCCTGCTGATGGCTCAAGAGTAACTTTTGTCAATTGGAATAAAAAATAATTTGATGACATTCTGAATACAAAACATGAGATTTGAAATGAATATGATACTTTATCATAATTGCTTGTGTGTATAAGTGACCCAATAATAATATAACAAAATACAGCACTGCATTCAGCAGTGTGTACTGCTGATGGGAACAAAGTGCGTACTAAGTAGTGCAAATTCGAGGAGTACCTGTATCTCTAAAAATAGAGCTGTTAAAAATCTAGGGTACGAAACCGTTCTAAAACTTGTTAAAACATAAAAAGTAGAATTCTGAAGGTATACGATTGTTAATATTATTACTACATACAATTCTTTGCTGAAATTTAGCAGAATTCAAACGTAATTGTTTGAGAGGATGCTTCGTTTACACTTAATATTTTATAAAAAGTAAATGTATAAATGTAATGTAAACGAAATATCTTGTTTGTGGGTATTTCAAACACATGAAGTCATAGTCGATATCGCTTGAAATCGTCTTTTTTTTTTTTTTTTCCAACTAAAAATTATAGATCACACAATGTCGCCGCAACAATAAGTTGTTTAGTCAAAAGTATGATTATTATAGCAATAAATACGTTTAAGTATAAATTAAAAACAAGTATCATCTGCAAACAACACTATCTCGTGATTGTCTTTAACGAGATGAGGTAAGTCATTAATATTATATTGATATATAATAAGAATTATATATTAAGAACAAAAGTGGGCCAACAATAGAACCCTGTGGAACTCTCATTTTTGCGACAGACTCTGGAGAAGGTTTGCCAATAATATCGACTTTCTGAATCCTATTACTTAGATACGAAGAAAGAAGATCCTTTGCCATGTTTATTATAAAGCAGTGATGTAATTTTCTGATCAGAGTTTATAAACAACACAAACAAAAGCCTTGGATAAATCGCAAAAAATACCTATCGTGGGAATCCTCCCAGGAATCAATAGTAGTAAATATATTAAGCCAGAGATATTAAACAAAGGGAGACATAAAAATATTGTTTTGGTGATAAGTACATTTAAAGTAATCTTTAATTTTTTTTTTTTTTAGAAAATCACAGCACATCATACTAGTGGAATAACTACCATTCATGATACATGTATACATATCATGGTATACCATAAAATGCGGGGATTTACGGACAAACAAGGCCAGAACGACGTTGTTTTTTGGCAATATAAGAAAATATTTGTTTCTTAAAATATCTGCGAAAATTATGGCATGAGTTTGAAAAACAAGTGAAACAAGCAAGTAATCAAACAGAAATTATTAATTATTGCGCTAAGTAAAAACTTTCTAAAAGAGATTTTATTTATTTATATAAGTAAGTTTTTCGAGACAGTGTTCTCAGAGTGACAGAATAGAATTTGACTGAGTGTTGTCGATATGTATAGCGAAGCGGTCATCAAATGATTGATTTGCAAAAATTTTCATTGCCAAAAATAATCAACCAAAATTACCCAGTAACAAGTTTAATCGAAACATAAATCATTCATTGTCGGTCGAGGTGAGGGCGCGGGCGGGGCCAGGCGGCTACCGCGCTACGCGCTTTGCCGGCACAACTCGCCTCGCAATAATTGTCAGCAATCATTTGTTTATTGGCGCTTAAGCTTCATCATTTCGCACTATACTCATCAAGGATGCTATTTTAAGAAAGCCCAGTCTATTCTTTTGTCCTACTTCACCGTGCTGTTATTGAAATAAATGTGAGTTAGCTAAAATTAGGATTTATGGTAAATAGTCGTTTAAATTTTTTTTTTGTCATATAGATTGAGTGAGATACTTTATTTTACTTTATTTTTTTTACTTTACTTTATTTTTGTTTAATTATTATTTATATCTCAGAGATATTTTTAAACATACACGTTTTAACAGGTTTTAAATAAAGATTACGATGTATATTTGTAATTTGCAGCGCGATGGTAGTATATTTTTTACACTTCGGATCATATTAAACTGGTTATGGTCATCGTTTGATCATGATCAATGACATTAGTTACAAATATATTGCTTTTGCAAAAGAAGACATTATCATGTTACATAAACATTGCTAGCGAGGTGACGTAATAGCTGTCAATCGAATGACCAAAAACGAAATTGCTATTTTTGTTTACCCAGGTCGTTAGATGAACTAAGATTTGGCAAGTGACCGTTAGCCGACCCGGAAGTAACAAACTTTGCTTATATGAAAAAGTTTCTAGTGGAGGTTTTATGCTGCCTGGCTCTATTGGTATTCGTATAGCCCAGCAACATTAGGAAGAAATAATTATTATGATTTCTTATGAGGATGCCATAATTGATTTGATTGCATTCATTTTCATTCATAGGGCTTTTTTTGACATACATAGGTAGAATACATTAAGCATTACGCCATTTTAACCTGAAGCGAAGTAAAATCGGTTTCTAGAAATCGAATCCAGGACCTCAGCCGGACAGTCGTATAAATTAAATTACACACTGGAAAACCGAGGCTGTCTGTTTTCTGACAATCTCAAAATATTTTGAGATTATAATGTTTCGAGTGAAAAATTATATTCCTATCAAATATTTTTCCATACAGATATACCTACTATACTTTAATCAACAGTCATAATAATATCAAGGGGTGCTTAATAATATTTTTTAAAGAATAATTATTTTATAAATATAATGATAATAACTGTAAACAACCAATTATAATTTAAATGTTATTATTATCTCAAAAAAATATGTCAGTTGTAGGACTCAACTATTCGAAAAGTTATCATCTGCAAAATTATAATCAATGAATATTTTTACATATTATCTCATTTCTTATGTAATAATCTTTATCCAAATGTCAAATGTTACGTTACTTTAGCAGTTACATTAATTTGTCTCACCATTTTAAATTCATCCGTTTACTCTCAATTTGGTATCAAGCGCTGTGCACGAAATTGGCCACGTCGTTGTGTGTTAAGTGCACGTGATTCTCTCAATTCGTGTAGGCAGCACAAGGATAACACTTGTGTTGCGTGTGACCCGTTAAACTAACAAACACAGGCAATCTTTTTTGTTTCCATACTTGCTCCGTGGCGTCACACTTCGCACATGACCACGAATACGCGTACAACATAATTATGACGAACTCAAATACACTTTGTATAACCTCTTAAAACGTCTTAAAAGTTTATAATACACATACACATCGATTAATTTTTACAAATCAGAATGTTACGCTTCTTATAGTCGTAAACTTTGTTATAAACAAGGTAAAGTTTTGGCATGTTTAATAAGTTTTAATTGGTGCGCAACATGAACTTGTAAAGTGGTCACATAAACTTTTATGATGTTTTTACTGTATAACATATACTGTTTAATATTTGAAGTCAACTTTTATGGTAAGTACTCTCACGGAATGTTGGATAATTTTAGCGAAGTCCTTTTATGGAGATTCTCACGCGGATTGAGCGCGGGTGAACATCGCGTGATCGAGTATGTGAGGCTTCCCAACGATCCCATGGGAAATCGTAACATTCATTAATACATCAGAGGTAGTAGTTTATTCGGTAATCAATTAAATAACCATGTGCACATAGTTATAGTGTATGGTCATATTAGAATAGTTCTTTCGAAGTTCGTGAACCAATTTTAATGACTAGAGGTCGAAATTCGACCGTAAGTAATTAAATAAATAAAAAACCGAAAAAGTGTGATTCAGATCCGCGCACCGAGGGTACCGTATAAATGAATTTTATGAAAATATAATTGAATGTAGATAGTTCGTCAATATCGGGAATTGACCATTTTTGTACGAGTGACAAACTTAACTTTCCGTTCTAAAAATACTCTCCGCCTTCCAGAGAAAAAGGGTATACGGTCTATACGGGTTCTTTTTTCCTTTTGAGGAACGAAACCCTAAAAACTTACATTATTGATAATACTAAAGCTTGTCAACAAAGGAGAAATGGTTCTTAACTGTCTTTTATTAAATAATAATAAGAATAACTTGAGACACCTCACACACGGCCGTCTGATCCTAAACTAGGCAAACCCTGTACTATGGTAACCAGACTACTGATAAACATAAATAATAATTAGATTATACTCCAAACTTGATACTATATCTTTATTAAGATACTTTCTTTATTACGTATGATTCACGGCAACTATCATTCTCTCCGTAGTTATCTTTTTCGCAGATTTATGACCCCTGTAGCTACGTTCCTAAATAGATTTCTCAATATACTTAAATGTAGTACGGATAATAACGCTAAGCCCCTCGGCATTCGCAACATGCTCGACCAAACCATAAATAGAAGTCGTTTTGTCATCACACAATAAAACAAGCTGAGGATTGCAGACGAGAAAAAAAAAGAATGGCTCAAACACCGCCGGCGCGTTCCGTACTGCTTTTATTACTTCACGAGCGAGGCGTTTTCTTTTAAATTTTCAATGAAAAATCATACGCATACGCACAGCAAACTAAAAACCTTGCATTCCACTTTACCTTTCAAGATGTATGTTCCCAGAAAATGAGCGCCTGGAATGCAGCTGTGCAAACTACTTCATTAGGGGACCGCGGTCAGTGAAATAAACCTTCACTAAGTTTCGAATCGTAGAGAGAATAAACGGTCGCTTGCAAAGCCTACTTCCTCAAATGTCTAGTATGCTTGTTTCCGCGTTCATATATATCTAAAAGGTCACGGCTTCCAATATATCCTCCCAATAATATCCTATAACATTAATTACCTAAATTTATATTTTCCTTAATGTCGATTTCTTTGAATATCTGTTTCCCTGAATACCTCTAATATGGGTAAACCTTATTTTATTGCATTTACATACTACATATGTTGCTGCTAAGGCCATAACTATGCTATATAGGTAGCCACGGACATCTTATTGTCCCTATGTCGTTTCACTACTTCTCCAGTCTAGAATCTAACACTACATAGACTTCACCACTTTCACGCCAATCGCCACTTCCGCTACTCTCCTTGTACGATGAGTTACCAGCAACTTATCACTCAAGATCACATTAGATCTAATGAATAAAAATAGGGATAGCTAAATTAAGGCTGAACTTAAACCAAAATCGCGCGGTTTCTAGTGTAGCGGGACTTATTCACTCACGACCACTTTTATTTTATACCTTCACTTATCGAAATACACGAGTAACATGATACACGATAAAAAAATCTGCCAAATCTATAACCTTCCCCTTCTTATAGTCGGTTAAAATGCTGTTGCACGAACAACACAAGGTAACGGGTGACAGGACAATGCTGATATATCTATGGAGTTTTGGAGACGATAGTTGAAACACTCGGTAAAAGAACTACCTCGTTTGATTCCTCCTAAATGAGGATTACATTAAAAACAAGGCACGGATTTACATGATTCACACTGATACAAAATTTCAAACCATTTATCTTTATTTTATTACTATATAACTTTATTTATCAAGTAAACTGTATCAGATATTGCAACATCTTTTCGAGTTTAGTTCATACATTGCATCATAATACGTAAAAAGACAAATTAATATTTCCTTAATTTATCTTTTCTAAGAATGTGCTATATTTAATAGGTCCCTATTCAATATATCAGTGTTACACTTTAATTTTCATAAAGGTTTTCAATAAATTTTGATGAACCAACTAGTATAACACGCATATACTTGTTCTTTCCCATCTCTATGGCGAAAGGCTTACATACGCCCATTGGCCAAAGTTCTCAATCCCTCCCTCCCTAATCACTTCCGACCTATTTCTATTCTTCCTTTTCTCTCCAAAGTCCTGGAAGCCTGTGCACACAAACAACTATCTAGGTTTGTTCATCAGAACAACTTGCTTAGCCCGTTCCAATCAGGATTCCGACTTGGTCATAGTACAGGGTCCGCGTTGCTTAAAGTCATTCTTGACATTAAGGCGGCGATGGAAGAAGGCAAAATAACTGTTCTGGTTTTGATCGACTTTTCAAACGCATTCAACACAGTCGATCACGACATCTTATTAAGTATGCTATCCCATCTTATGATCTCTGATGATGCACTGGAGTGGTTCTCCTCCTAACTTCGAGGGCGCCAGCAGTCTGTCCGGACCGATGAGTCTTCATCCTTCGTCTTCGATCGTCTTCACCTGGTGTAACCTCGACTCTGGCGTTCCACAAGGCGGCATTCTCTCACCTCTTCTGTTTTAGCTCTTCATCAATTTCTTATCTCATGAACTTCTGTGTGCGTATCACTTGTATGCAGATGTATGAGTAGACAATCTGGATGACGCGATACGTAGCATCAACCTTGACTTGGAGGCTATAAAAAACTGGTCTAATAGGTTTGGCTTAACGGTTAATGTCTCTAAAACCCAAGCAATTTTAATTGGCAGCCCTAAAATAATGAGCAGAGTTGATATTACAAGCGTTGCGGACATAATTTTCAATGGATCAATTCTGCCCATCAGTCCTTCAGTTAAGGATCTAGGTCTGTATATCGACAGCACTCTAAGCTGGCAAACTCAGGTCTCAAACGTCAGTCAGAAAGTAACTAACGTCTTGCGTAGTCAGTATCGTTTGAACATTTATCTCCCAACCAAGACAAAGACGTTGCTTATACAGACTTTGGTGTTCCCAGTGGTCGACTATGGTGATGTTTGCTATCTCGACTTGAATGCAGATCTACTCAATAAACTCGACCGACTTGTTAACAATTGCATTCGATTCATATTCAACCTACGAAAGTACGATCACATATCTACTTACCGCACCCAACTGTCATGGTTACCCATAAGGCAACGCCGTAGCTTAAGGGCGTTGACTACGTTGTACTCTCTTCTAAACTCCCCCAACTCCCCTTCTTAACTAGCATCTCATTTCCAATACCTGTCTTCTAATCATGACAGAAATCTCCGCTCTTCTAATAATCTTCTCCTTCTTTGTCCCTCCCATAATTCCAGTATAGTCCATTCCTCCTTCACTGTCCTAGCTGTAAACCTCTGGAATGCGCTCCCACTAGAAATCAGGATGGCCACTAACCGACTAACTTTCAAGGTTAAAGTACGTCAGCTCTACACAATCTTTTTGGCAGAGTCATCTGAATAATTATTTGTATGTATATGGTATGTATTTATATGTATATATGTAAGTGTAATTTGTATATATAGTATACATAATTATGTAGGTTTATTTATGTAACAATTATATTCTTTATATCATATTCTCTTATGTCGTCCTTTTTTTTTCTAAATGTCATTTATCAATTACAATGCTTCTTATTTAAATTTTACACCTGCCACACGCATCTCTGTATCACCCGCAATCCGCCTCATGCAATGTATCCGCAGGAAATGTTTTAAAATAACAAAATAAAAAATTAAAATATACCTGTCTTTATATTATGTATTTTATGCATGTATATGTTTAACAAACCAATGATGTTCTAAAAATGATATGAAGTGATCATCACTTTGAGTCAGGCTGGGAAAGTACCATCTAGCTATCACTTACGTGCTAAACATATTAACCACATGTCATCTTTAGTTCATGGTTATGATAATAATTATAATTTTGTGAAACAAATTTTGCAGACAAGGACAGCCTAAAGCGGTTGGTCTAGAATCTAGAGCCTAGAAGCGTAGGCCTTTGTTGGGAGTTACTAAAATTTATCCCTAAGAGCGTAAACTACAACATGGTAATACCTCTACCATCCATAATGGTAAATCAAAAATTCTTACCTTACACTATCTTCTACAATGATATAATAATTATTTTCCCATGATGTCAATTTCAGTAAGTCGCAGTAGGTAGAACCGAAGCCAGGGGATTTTATATAAAGCTTTATCCTCCAGAAGACTCCGCTTTACTACAGCGGTGCCATGTTTCGGATGTTCAGTAGGGGTGCCAGAGTTCTATGGAGAAGGAATAGGTAACGCGCAAATGATGAATATCGTGACGTGGTTATTACAAAACTGTAAAGAGTTTTTAGTGATTCACTCGGGGTACTATCATTCGGGGCACCAATCGTCTTCTTCTATCTGTAATTGTAAGGATGTAAAACTGTTAGGCACACGTGAAATGTGCCTTACAGTTTTGTTTCCTTTTGTTCAGGACTTCCAATAAAAATTGTGTTCCAAAGCAGAAACACTTATTTGAAAAGAATTTAGTCTCTCCATTCATTACGTTTTTGATATTAAAGCCTAGATCTAGATGTTTATTTTTATACATAATTTCAAATGATTGAGAATGAAAAGATGACCTTGATAAAGACTTGTTGCGTACTAAAACTTATTAAAATTTAACTATTACATAAAAAATATTATAAAGACTTGAAATACACAACTTTTTTTATCCAATATATATGTGCTAATAAAATAATCAGTCACTTGTAATTTTTAATACCTTGTGCATATTTAGATTTATATTTGTGTAGTTGCCACAGGAATATGCACTCTGACCGGTCCACTACACTTCTCACGACTCGGATATACGAATAAATTTTATTTTCAACTCTACGCAGTCTACGCGGTATTAGAATTGCCTTTGAAGTTGAATCATCCAAGAACGAGTCGAAACGTGTCATCTTCCACATAGGTATATAGTTTTCTAAGAACACATTCTGCTCTTTAATCTAATGTAACAATTTCAGTTATCCTGAAAAAGTAAGATATAATGACATTCCTAGAAAAACCATGCATCTTTTCCTCTTCAAGTCTTATGTAAGGCCACACAGCGATAGTTATGTAATGACATTGAATTGAATCAATTACGCCGAGTATGGTGGATAGTATTGCGGAAAGCAAAAAATAATCGAGTCGAATAATTCATGCTGTGTGCGCTCAGCTTTACATTGAATGCTTTCAAATCGCACAAACAATCGAGTGTACGCATCGAATACCTTTTTCAAATATTTCTTTTTCTCATTTCGCCGTTTCCTTTTCTGGCTTAGTGCCACAGGTTTTATTGATGGCCAGTTCATTGATATGGCTGCCTCGTTCAGGCGGTAGGTGAGTGGCCACTTATATGAGCCATAAAAGGCCTAGCCTTGGCCATATGGGGAAGCCGTCACACAGCGAATGCATTCATGCGCGCGCGTATCAGATCGACGGGTAACAAAACAAAGTGACGGGCGAATCTGTTATACATAATTTAAGTGATACTTCTTTACTTTGTTTCTTGGATCCACGTATTAGAACAATGTGAAAAGTCGATAAAAACTATTATCGTTATGACGTCAGCTAACTTGCTTGTAATATAATTAAGTTCCTTAATTAGGTGAAATATACTTTTGTATTATGCGATTATGTGACACAATTTGTGAAGGATAAAAGGTTTTATGCGGTATTACTACCTTTTACCTTTTATCATTAGTACCTACCTAAGTAAATGCAGATTTAGGAATACAATAGCATTAGATCTATTTTGTTGCAATAAAGGCAGGCAGGAAAAGTACAGTATTATCAATTACATTTTCCATTAGTTAATTGTTCTAATTATTTTTAGTCGACATCGTATATACCTATCTACTTTTATGTCCATTCTGCTATTGGACCAGGTTAAATAATGATAATTTTATACATTTCAAGTTTTATACATTACGTTGGATTTTAAAGTCATAACGATATGGGTCATTTACTTACTTTTTGACTCCAGCAAGAATAATCCTTTTCTCTGGGATGAACTATTAAAACTCTTCATTCTATCCATACGCATCACGTATCCCTAGGCCCTGACTACAAGTATTATTGACAATCTTGGATAAACATTATTAGAAGAGAGGTCATAGTAACATTTATTATCATCATCATCCTATGATCCTATGATGTCCACTATTGGATGTAGGCCTCAGTAAATGACTTCCAGTGGCCTCCATTCCAGAACTTTTCAGAAAATTAATTTAAAAACCAAACAAAAATGGTACAATAAAAACGAAATAAGAGTATTCAAAATTAAGTTTGAGGGAAAGTTTCATAAGTGTTTTATACTACCTACAGGCTATTAGTGAACACCATTTGAAGGTATTGGCAATGTCATTAAAATTTATTTCTATCGGTATTTTAAAATTAACACTCATTAAGACTGCTGGGTATAACTATTTCAAAACCGAAAATATAGGCATGCTTTAATTAAACCAACAAAGGTGCTAATGCTTGTCGAACATTGTAAAGTAAACATGCATGAAAACCCTTAACATCAAGTTGTAAAAATAATCAGTTACAAAAACATTTTTCACTTGCAATTAATTTTGTTTACATTGAGCAATTTTCTTAATATTACTGTGACTACGTATAGCAGCTCAATAGTCTGGGCGTTATCTGACTCTTTAACAAGAATGACTGCATTGTTAACCTACACTTATTTAACATTATGATTTTTAACTATGTCGCGGCTTTCACGAAATACGAGTAAGTGTTTATTTATACAGTGTAAGGTGTTCATTCAGATAAATGCTATGAGAGGTACCTGGGATACCGATGTGCTCGGACTTTGAACTTTTAGATCGACGATAACTATTAAGCATATTGTAGTATGCGAGAAGTTAATAGACTATAATTTTCTTCGGTCGGTTACTTTCCTGGCCGCGAGCGTGAGGTACACGATTTATGGAAAGAATGTCTTGCCGAGAACTATTTCGGGCATTTCAAGGTGGCGATAGACTCCATGAGTGTCAACAGGTTTACTTATACGGATGGATTAGGGAGTGTAACCAATAGCCCGAGCAGCCCAGGGTCGCATACCTATATCTCAAACTGGCTATTGTTGGGAAATCGAGCCCTGTAACATCATAATATACTACTTACTAGTAATAGTTTTATTAACGACACTAGCTCTATCTGTTCTGAAGAAAATACTTTAAAAATAATAATCCTTTATTTCAGACTGCATAGGCCCATAGATAAATATCTTAATCTAAATATACATACTAAAACATTATGTGTTAGTAAATAAAACTTAAAACTAAGTTAGTAACACTTCACTTGCACTAAGTCTTTGTGCAGTCTATTGGTACTTGTCCGCGGAAGTAACGGAATACCACACCTTGCGGCTAAAAGCTTTGCAGGTAACAGTTGGGTACTCGCAGCACGAACTCTCGACGCACTCTCGGCGCGTATTTTTTTTTTTTATTTATTTATCAAATAAAATACAGAAAATCCAATTTTGTTTACATAAGCTTCTGGCAACAACAATTAAGCTTCTGCAACAATCTCTGCTGCCTCAGTGCTGTAGTGTAGGAACACTTCTTAGTGTTCCGCGATCCTGGACAGTGGCATTCCTGCTCGAGACGTGGGCATTGTGATGAAAATTTCAAAAGTGGTTCGTCAACCGTGAATAGCGCAATTAGTTAAAGCATACTGATGAAAGATTAGCATTTGAGTTAAGTCTAGAGATTGTTTTTTTTAAATACACCTTTTCTTTTTTCTATCCTTTAAAAGACAACTCCCACATTAGGAATATCCCTGTGTCGCGAGGGGCTTTACAAACATTCAAACAACGGACACAAATAACACCCAGACTCGGGACAACTATTTGTGGACCACGCAAATTTTAGTCCCGTGTGGGATTTGAACCCAAAACACTCGGCGCGGCGTATTGGTGAGGTGACCACTTAAACCATTGCGCCATCCGTGCAGTCAACCTTATTTGACATCTCTAGGCTACGCTAATACAAACAGAAAGGAGAGAGTTGTTAGTGTTCTTTTATCTCACAGGTGGAGCAGCTTGGAGACAGGTGAACTAAAGCTGCCTTCAACGAATTCCCACTATATAGTAGGGGCTAAAACTCTACACACACATCTGTGAGGCAAACTGTTGTTCCAGGGCATAGCTGTGCTCCCCACCAAAGCCGTCCGTAATAGAATACCTTATGGTGCACGTAGTAATAGAACCACTACATTAGGCTCTCAGTGGAGTGGTACCCATGGGAGTGGTACACTTTCTACAGAAAAAAAATTATGCTACGCTGAGTCACCTCTCGGAAGTACTTAAGATTTAAATGTAATTTTAGTTTCTCATATTCTATATAAATAATTTCAATTTCATAATTCAATTTTAAATTGAACCAGGTATGAGTCAACAATTTAAAAGTACCTACCTAATGTGTAACTGCGGATAAAATACTCGGTACTTAATTTGTACTCAGTGCACCACTAGTGAACCCCAATGAATGTGTGTGGTCAATATAATTTTATGATAGGAATGAGTGTAAAATTTAAATATACATTATTCAAATGCTTTCCTGTTTCAAATACAGAGCTATTGTTCACAAGTTGTAACATCTGCGTGGTAATAAATACCTATTACATTACATGTAGAGGTACAAAGTGATCCGGCGCCATTTTATAACTCTATTCCAAGAACTTATATGCTAAGCACATTCCTGAAATTTCCAAGTTTCCTCTTCACTCAAATCTTACAGTTCAATCATATTATTTATTCAGTTTTACCAAGAAATAAAAATGTTAATGTATAAAAAATATGTTTCAAATAGAAATTTACTAAAATCAAACTTAAATTATACTATCTATTATCTGGTTTAATAATAGCCGGTTAATATCATACTACTTTTATTTATCTTTACTAACGATTGTATAAATGTATACCTACTACGAGCGAGATGAGAAGAAACCCGCCTACATAACTTACATTATACGCACATAAATATTAGCTCTCAGCGCCGCAGTAATGTTCACTGGGTTTATGTATTTAGAATTTATAGAACTTCTGAGTTAGACGTGTTTATGTGTTACGAATGTTTCCTAAATGGTACTAAACTATTTACATAACATAAATGAGTACGTGCACGCTGTGCTAGTAAGCTTTGGCTAGTAACTGTAGTAACCGGGCAAAGTGAGCTTACTGTTCGGAGCGTACGAGTAAAGAGTACACTAGACAAAATAGTATATTCGGCGCACGTGTCGCACAGCTGATAGAGCGAGAGGAAAGAGGGGGAACACACACTCCACCCGGCCGACGCCCGATCCAGGCTACAGTGATGAGAATGTATTTTATCGATAATAACAGTTTAACTATAAATGAGAATGAGAGTTTGTTTATTTGTTACGCCTTCATAAATTTCTTAAAGTTAAACCAGAGGGAACCAAATATTGACTCGGCCACCTAGCTAAACTATTCCCATTCTTTGGCAAGAGTAGAAGAGCGGATTCAAGTTTGTCGGTTTTAAAGCCGTGGTGTATCAAATATATTTGCTTGAAAAGTCATTGGCAGGCTAAGGAATACAAGAAAATTGCAGTTAATTAAGAAGGTTAATTCAACCATATTATATAATCCAACCATATTAATAAAGTTTAAAGAGTATCAGGATAATTAAAAAAAAAATTCAAAGATATATCGTAACATGGATTTAATTTTTTTGACATGATAACGTCTTATAAATCGATGAAGCTTGGTTCACGCACGAAAAATTGTCACGTTCAGCCTGAGCCGAGCGTGCCAGCGAGAGCGCGGAACAAGCGATAGAGATGCACGATGGCTTGTGACGCATCTATCTCTTTTGTACTCCATCGCCCAATGCGTCCCAGTAGAAGAGAGACAGCGGCAGCACACAACCTACACGTGAACTGTTTTGTCAACTGTTTATAAAGTGAAGTGAAAGGGTAATGTGGTTTCTATTGCTTATTACAACAAAATTAAAAATTTGTTTTTAACCAGAGTTTAAAAAAAATATTGTGTTTTCTTATGACGTTATCACGTAAAATTATCGTCCGTAAACCGACTTTACAGACAACCAATATTTTTCTATTTGCCAAACTCGTGTAGGGAGTCATAAAATGTTAAGTAATTTCAGGCACGACAGGCAACACTGGTAGGGTACAGGCATTTCGAATATAAACGTACATAAATACGTAGAAGTACGGATGTTGTGTCCCTATAACAGAAAGGTGATCATACCTGGTGGACCGCGGTCCAAATGTTCGTTTTCCTCTTAACGCCTTGCATAGGACGTATGTCTCGCATGGGACGTATGGAAGCTGGTTCAGCGCCATGGCCCCCTGCCAGTTTTAGGAAACTCGAACTACAGATAAAGTAATTGAAAATAAGGTAGGTACATTCTACAGTAGCACTAAGAATCAAGGTGATCAAGCGCCACCAAATAGGTAATTTTCTCGATTACCATAAAAATTGCAGTATCTGTAAAAAGTTTATTGTTAACTACTGTGGCTTTATTTCTTTTGTATTCATACAACAGAGCTATTGATAAAACCTTGACGGAGAATTTTCCTTATTGATGGTTTATATAAACAGATTAACGTTTGCCAATATTTTATACTTTCAGATTACAGTTGTACTACATGGATATAACTATATAACTTACTAACAACCCGCCCCGGCTTCGCACGGGTAACAGAGACATCTTCAACATATTTCAATCAATTTACACAAAATCTTAACAAACTATACACCTAAACCTTCCTCAAGAATTACTCTGTCTATTGGTGAAAATCCGTTTAGTAGTTTTTAGTTTATCGCGAACAGACAGACAGACAGACGCGGCGGGGAACTTTGTTTTATGTATGTAGTGATTGTTGAATTTGAAATGCTAAAACTGTTCGAGATAAAATCAAGCAAGTAAAAAAACCAATAAAAGAAGGTATGAGCAGTTCATACGAAACTAATAATTTTGTTTTGGGCATATACACATTATTATGACAACAGTTAAACATCGATAGCAGAATCAGCCATAGGGCCCGGCGGGCACCACCCTACTGACGCACGTGTCTCGCGGCCAAGGCTGCGTCGTGAAAGCTCTGTATGTATACACCGCCCACGTTCCGTACAAACGTAATCGCTGTGCCTTCGCACTCACACAACTACACACTGTCTGTGTGCGCCCACAGCCTTTACCGGCTGTTGCCAGGCTTTTACTCTTACATTCACTGTATAATCACAGCGCTGATCGCACATGTGTGAGTAAAGTATGGATTGTTTACATGTGTGTTTATTCTTCGAGCTTCGTAACTTGTTTGAACAAATTCTTAGAATCACTCTAATGCCAGTGCGGTTTATCTGGCTTGAATTTCGTTGATCGGTCTTCCTTGTCACACTGGACATTGGATAGCCAACAACGTACAAATTACTAATGCTATGAATAAGAATTCTTCGCCTACTAAGTTACGTAGTTGGTTAGCGACCGATTAATGATACTTCATTTCATTTTGTTTATTTGTTATAACGTACCAAAAATAATTGAACAGATATTTAAAAGATAACTATTAAATGTTTGTGAAAGTCTTTATAATCAAAAAGTCTAATTAAACAAATGTAAATACTACTACAAAATTTATTAATGTTATACCTAATAACAATTTTGATCTTCATTCATATTTGATGTCACAGGGAAAAGGTATATAATACATAAGGCATACTATTAATAACATAAGTAGAAATTGAATAACAACTAAAATAATAAAATCTCTAAATGAGATATATTGACATATTAGATGATATTAATGAATGCACCGGATGCACTTGGAAAAAATTTGACAAACGTTCTTATACATTTTATTTAAAAAAATATATCTTTTATTAAAATGTATAAAACAGGTCTTGTTTCCCTCGACAACAATGCAACCGACATGTTTTGAGTCACGCACGAAATGATCTCATATTTTCATACCTAACTACCAACAACGTGCAGAATTATTGTAGCTATTCAGTAGCTCTTTGACGTGATGTGTTGTGTTCATTAATTTGTATAAGGCATTTAAGTAATTATAATATAATTTAACATTTTTAGTTTAGGTAAAGTATTTTCCTGGATACTTTTGCTTAACTTGGTTTCCAAGACCATCTGTGGTATTAGAATAGTTTTACAATTTATACGCTAATATGTGACGACAAATGTACTAAACTTTAGCTCTTAAAAACTGTAATTGTTTCATTAAATGATGAGTCGCATCGGGAGAAATCTATTGGGAGGTCTATGTATATTTGGGTAAATACGTGGTAGTAGACAATGCAAAACCGTAATCCACTTTTTACCCTTATGTTTAAGTTTTTATTTTATATATATACATAAACTCGTAGTTTTTAATTTATTCCTGTTTTAGTGTTTTTTGCGAAACGACTGCTTTATGTGCGCTAACACTAAAATCAAACGTCCTTAAATATTACGGAGCAAGCTATATAATGAACAAAAATATCCATCTTTCTGGCAAAAGTCGGCTGAGCTGTTTGTTCATTATAAGACTAAAGTTTCTCTCTAAAGAATAACGTGTACAATTAGCAATTGAATTAGGTGTGTTGTCGCTGAGATGTAACATCCAGTTTAAGTTGATCTTCTTTATTATTTACTTGGTGCCCTTCGTCGTATACAACGGGGTGTAGTAAGAGGACCGGGAGTTCTTGTGAAATGGTTCGGTACTGGCCGAAGGGTGTGGGTGTGCCCTTGTACCATGCATCTGGGTTACCAGGGCGTCGTTGCATCCAGCCCCTGCCGCGAGATCTCGCGACCTGACCTATATTTCAACGAGGTATGCAAATAATTAGTGTATTTTGTTGTTTATCATGCAATCAAAATATTTAGTGTCCTCGTTTTAGTAGGTCAGAATGTTGTAGTAAATTTGTCAATACACTTGATTTAGTCACTATCTTCCAGTTAATCTGCCATTGTCAGTTATGTTGTCATGAAAACTTCAATCTTATTTCTTACAGAACGTGGAAACTAATGTTTCCTGGAAAGTGCTCTTACTAAATTCAACAATAAGAACACACCTATCATAGAAATATTATTCCCTCTTTTTTAATATGACTAGCATATAGAAAGATAGATCCGTGGTATTTCCCTTGCACCTTGGTATCTTTACACTTTTTTCTTATAAAACCGGTGTGTAACCGGTATATAACCGGTGACGCTACTATATTTAACCCTCGACGAAAAAAGAGGGGTGTCATAAGTTGACGTGCCTGTTTGTCTGTCTGTGGCATCGTAGATTCAAACGAATGTACAGATTTAAGTGCGTTTTTTTCTGTGTTAGAAAGGTGACTTGATTGAGAGTGTTATCTGTTCAGCCGTTTGAAGATCATCAGCTCTTTTCTAATCGTTGAAGTATTTTCGAGTCGGGGGGGGGGGTATTTTAGATTGTAAATTTATTTAAATTTCTCCTTGATACTTGAATAAACACCTCTGATATTCCAAGCTTTTAAAGTCTACGGTAGATATTTACCTCTATTGGCAACAATACTATGATGAGCACTGTCATACCGTAATGATGACATACCATGACAGGTCAACATAATATATACTGGACGAGTGAAGCTTGATGTAGGTATTTTCACGTAATTTTTTACTTTGTAACATATTTAGTTTAAATATTTTAGCTTTCTGTAGTTATTCTATACATAAACTTTAAATATTTCAAATTTCACGTTCCTATGTCCACAAAATTTAATTAAAAATGCGTACAAGAAAGATATCTCTCGCTCTAGGAATGATTCCTGTATCGTGGACGACTTAACAAACATACAAACAACGGACACAAAGAATACCCAGACTCGGGACAACTATTTATACTATACACACGGCAAATTGTCCCATAACAGTACTAGTTCTATTTCCCAAGTGTCAGGAGGCGAATGTTCATTGAATATTCATGCACTGTAATATTCTTTACTTATTAAGCTGTGGGCCCGATGGGATTTCCGAACCCATTTTTACCCCCTTAGGAGAAGAATTAAAAAAAATCCTTTCTGTTAGTGTGCGCTTATGGTAGCTGTGTGCAGATATTTTTGCTACTTTCTCAACCAGTGTTTACTGTGTAGAGTGTATGCCTGGACAATCACTAAGCGTCATAAAAATTGCCATATTACAAAAGTGAGTCTAATAATTATTTCAAATTTCAAGTGTGAAGACACACTGTAGTAACTGCCTAAGCAAATGTAGTAATATAACTAAATAATTTATTCATCATCTGCCTACCCTTGTACCAATTTTATTTGGAGTCGGTGCAATATGTTTTATTCTTCCATTCTACTCCATGGTTCGTCATTTCACTGCTTACTCCTTTTCTAGCATATCTTCTTTCACACAGTCCATCCATATTTTCTTTGGTCATCCTCTTCTCTTGTACCCGTCAACATCCAAACATAAAACTCTTTTCACCACATTTTGCTCATCCCTCCGCATCACATGTCCATACCACGATAACCTATTGCTCCTCAGTTTTTCATTAACTGGTGCTACTTTCAGGCTCCCTATAATATATTAATTTCTCACCTTGTCCATCCTAGTCACACCACACATCCATCTCAACATCAGCATTTCGGCTACGTGCAGGCGTCTCTCATTTAATAATTTATTAAGATCCATATTTAAGTCATAAGTCAATCTTATCTCCATTAGTTAGAGGCCATTGAAGAAAGCCGTTAGGATTTGTATTATACCACAACTAATGAATTAAATGGTAAATTTCATAAACATTTGAAATGATAATAATTCTCATAGTGACACGCTACTTGCTCTCATTGAAAATAACGAACAAAAGAACATTTTCCCAATCGTTCTAATGACCCAATTCCAGGGTATGAATGATATCCGGGCGGCTACAAGGGGGAGGATTCTCCCCCTCTCGTGGGGGTTGACGGCGTATGGCCATAGAAACGGCTCGGAGCGGAATATGCCCCTGAAACTACAAAGTTCATTGTGGAAAATATTTTGCTTTAACAACAGTTTGTGATAAAATAAATTACATTTGTAAACCTTCACAGTAATGATAGTCTTTTGGAGCAAATAACACATATTATTAAACAGATGTAGGCGTGTAGCGCAATTAGGACTAATATGCGTGGGGCCAAATTTGTACCAAACTGGTTTTATATTGACATTGATTTACTTTAGAAGTGCAATGGATTTTTATATTATTTAAGAATTCGTTGACAAATCCAATGTTGCTCATGTATATCTAAATATTTATGCAAGGACAGACGCAAGTGGTGGACTGTTGTCTCTGCTTATACCACAGAACTGAGAATAATGTGGTGAAGCTATGAGCAAACCCTCATGTATCGGAAAACACGTGCAAACATTTTCGTTCTCGCGTATATACTTTGATGGGGACGTAGCTTGGTGAAAAAACAACAATTATGTCGAGTTGCGCGGTAATTATGTATCGAAAAAGAAGGCTAGACGCTAGGACTATAATATCCAAAGTAAGGACATAATTTCGTCGAGTCCAAAATTTTTTGTTTTTAAGTAATATTGACTAAAATTCACAAAGTGTTATGTAATTTAAAAGAGAAACCCGTTATGATCTAATGTACTAAATATAAATACTGTATATAAAAATATACATTGCATAGCATATTTGAGTACTATATTGCTTACAGGAATATTGCTATACAGTTTGCACGGAAATATTTGGTAAATGTTAAGATGCACACTTGTTAGCTCTCTATTGACGTACCACTGTCTACCTTATACTGATCAGCGTATATTTAACATTATTGAAAAATAATGGTTATCGTCTACGCGTGTGCAACTGGCGACAGATATTTTCAAACAGAGTACAGCTGATGGCATTTCTAAATATGTACATATTCTCAGTTCTTACACCGTAGCTTACACCGAGGGAGATAGACATGAATTTATGTATGTTATAGTAATTAATTTTATTGCGATAAGAACATTATTATTTTTAATAAATTGTCATTTGAGTGTTTGTCGATAAGGAAATCGTCTATTTACATAGGAATGATATTAAATTAGATTTAAGAATTTGAAGGAAAATGTTCCCAAAACGTTTTCTGATAAATCCGTTAAACATGTGGCTGTGCAACTTGATTATTGCATAGTATACAACAAAATTTTGTTTTTATCAATTACTAAGCTCGTGCTGCATTAACATCAATTAAATAAACTGTATTTTTGGGTTTCAAATATCTTCGATAATAATTAATTTATTTATTTATTAATGCTTCATGCACAGATTGTACAAACCGGATTTAATGCCTGAGTCCTAAATAATTGACTTAGGTACTCGTTTGACTTGTCATTAGATTTAATTTAATTAATAATGTTTACTTGAGTCTATCCGTGACATCGACTATGCATTTTATTTTATTTTAAATCCCTATAACCTCTCACCCCCTACCTTTCCGCGCAAGTTATGCAGAAATCTACAGTGCCCTAAGTAATGGTGAATCCAAAGCCAAATTTAATGGCTTATTATAATTTAGACTCATTTAAACAGTTAAATTTAGTTCAGTATATCTCTAATTGGATGGTCAGGGAACGTTCCATTAGCATAGTGACAGACAAATCTAATGCAGTCCTGTCACGCAGCTCGCCCGCCCTATTGACATTACTGCGAATCGGCGATTAACTGCCGCAAGTGCTGCGACACTTGCACCAATTAATCTTAGTATAAAGGTAAGATTAAAGTAGTATTTATAAATTGCTTTTGTCATTTACTTTTTTGTTTTATGTAGGTTGAAAATATTCTATAGGCCTAATCTTAGATATGCTGGCGAAATTTTAGCATGTTATTTGGACAAAAGTTGAAGTACGTCCTATTCGGTTATACAATCCATGTTGTAAATTTTGATGTTAACGTTGATGTGAGATCGCATTTGAATATGTATCATTATTAAATGATTTCTTCCTTTCTAAACATTACGGTAAAATACAGAATACTAATTAGTATGAGACTTCATGTGTATTTGTGATAACGAGTCGTATTAAAAGGTCTGTTCCAAGGACTCAATGACGTAACAAAATACAGCTGTAACTTCCAAACTAGGACAGACCATCAAGAACAATCAACGTCAGATACAGACTTAGTTATTGAAATCTCAATAGGAACCCAGCGGAGCATAAATCTGGATCATTGAAAACATTCTCTCGTTCCTTCATGTCCTTTTCTAGCCACCATTACACTACCACATCACCACCTTTATGCCATTATCCTAGATTGATGTAGAATTCGTAATTCTTTAATGTTATTTTTGACATATTCAACCTAGCGTCCGAAACTGATTTAAAGAATAGTCTGCACTCAAAGATAGCAAAGCCCTTAAGAACGCCGAAGGATGTTGTTCCTCTACAGACGCCAAGTGTGTACAAGGTAGATTGCAGGTGTAGTAGTTCATACATCGGACAGACCAAAAGTACGATCGCAGAACGGGTCAAAGAACACGTCACAGCTATAAAAAACTGCCAAAATAACAGTCGGCGATCGCGGAGCATTTGCTAGAGTCAAGTCCAAACCACTGGATTGAATAATACTAACCACAAGTCCTGTCAACCGACCGTCACTATTTATCCAGAATAGTACGTGAAGCAGTTGAAATAAAAAATCATAAAAATTTCAACCGAGAAGATGGGTACCGCTTATCAACATCTTGGAATACCGTCATCAGCAAATGCTATCGTCAGCGAGTACACTCTCGACATCATTCAGGGGACGTCGTAAGTGTAGTGTATCGAAATTCCGAAAGTACGAATAAAAATAAAAATAGTGCAGACCAAGTACGGGTAGTTGCCGAAACTCGCACTTCACGGAGGCGTCGCTGAGCTGTCATCAGTCCACTCGTGACGACGATCGGTGCAATTCGATCGAAACGTCGGGTAACCAAGGGGTATTGTACCTTTTAAATATTATCATGATTAAGTCCCGAATTACACATCTAATCTGATTTATAAATATACACCGAGTGACGTTAATCAGAATTTTGCTCATTGACCCGTGAAGCTACCAAAATAACAGGTGAAAATTAGATCACCTTTTCGTCAAAGCTAAGATTGGAACCAAGGGAAGGACTAAATAATATTTTTAAATGTTATAATAAATTATTCTGAAAAGGGAAAGAAAGATAACCTTTCGATCAAATATGGTCGATGAGATAACTCTGAAATGTTAAAGGAATAATCTAAAAATATTATGTTCTTTTGTAAATAGTTATGTCTAATCCCTGACGTCTTTCTTGACAACTGTTTTTGGTGTTGTTTTATGTGTTCAGTTATTTATTATAATTTATTAATTGTTAGAATTATTTTTGGCGTGCACATAACCATGAGAATTGGCTACCTCCACACACCAGAAGTGGATTGGTGTGGGTGACAACGATGAAGATTACTTATATTATGTTTGCTTTTACTCAGATTTTTAATAATATATTAGTAATATGTTTGTCTGCACCCTCGCCAGGCTTTGGCTACCTGTTTCGAGAGATAAAGGCCCTCACCACGGAGTGGGGGGCCTTTCATCCTACAAGTTCAGACAGGGGCGTGCGGAACACATCTAAGACCAAAGGCTCTACCTATGGTCTCATTGAGGCCAAAGATCGTTCAGAGTTCTCCAACGCCCGAATATGATAGTGCTTTTTCTCTCTCCGTCGCAAAGGCTCTTCAATATTCATCACGTCATCGAAAAAAAAATGCCAGAATACTAGTCGGACCATGCACAAAATCGTGGTCTACCCACACCGACGGTTGCCACTAAATTGGCAAACGCTGGCCGTTTAATCAAAATATGGAGTGCATTGTCTCCGCTACAGCCCTTACAGATGTGTAATGCGGGCGTTGGGTATTTTTTTTTTTATAAAGACTAAATACTAGTAACGTGGGTCACACATTACTAGTATTCTTGTTAACCCCTCCAGCTAAGCTAAATGCTTGTGTTAGGAGTGGGTTCACGACGGTAGTGCACTGGGTGGGGTTCGAACCCGCAACCACTTGATCGCAAGTCCGACGCCTTAGCCATTACGCTACCGCCGCTTGCACAGGTTCTTCCCATAGCAGCCGTGAGCCTTGACAGTTGGTAGGAGAAGTAGCCACGCCCTGGATATACAGTAGCAAACAACAAGTGTCAAGACATTTTAATTCACAACATTAGAATTTAAGAGTGTATTTGAAAGATTGTCGTGTGTCACGCAGACGGGAAAATGTAAGTTGGATACTAATTAAATGGACAGCGAACATCTTACCTCAGTAGTCACAGCATCGGTAGCATTACCATTCAACAATTCAGCATTAACTGCCAGTTTGGTGTCAATAGATTCGGTGGCCGAGATTGAAGACAGGGCTGTTTCATATTAAACACGTAACGGACATGCAGTAGCTAAATGTAGTACCTACTGATTGATAAATGCGTTAAAAGAGCTAAAGGCCTGGTTTCATTTGAGAAGGTTTCTTTATTAAGAGGCGAAGATATAATCTCATTCCTTTTAAAATTATAAGTCACTCATATTTTTTACAGAACAAAAATGAGTTTTGAATTCCTACTTGGACTGTCATACTCTAAATTCATATCTTTATTCCTTACTGGCTGCGCCCCGCTGTTTCACCCGCGAAAGTCCCAATGCCGTGGGAATATCGGAATACAAAGTAGAATATGTGTTAATCCAGGTGTCCAGCTATCTACATACCGAGTTTCCTCGCAATCGGTTTAATAGTTTTTGCGTGAAAGAGCAACAAACATCCACACATACTCACAAACTTTCACGTTTATAATATTAGTATTATAAATACTATCTAGTGTCGCCCAAAGATCGTAATTAATTAAATAGGGATAGATAAGGTAGGGAAAAATACTGTATCCATTTCCATTTTTTTATTGGTAACACTAAGCTCGTCAAAGATATTGTGGAAAAAAAAAGTAAAAAAAAACAGAGGAAAAAAAGGTAGAAGTTGCTCTTCGCTAGCTTAAGTCACAAACTGATTCTCAGTACCTACAGTAAAACGATTTATTTTAATCATGAACTCTAATTTATGACGACTATTTAACTAATAATTTATGCCGACCCAAGTTCTTTGAATTAACTGATTCAAATAATTATAAGAAAGGTTTTTGTTTGTTCGTACTTTAGTTTTTATTTAAATTCTATTTATGGCTTCGCTGGGGTAATCAGTGTTTATATTGGAATTTCTCAGTACCTAATTTGAAGTCCGTTGTATATTCCAATAAAAAATATAGAATCAATGTTAAAATAGCTTTTTCCTGCTTGAATGACCTTGACTTGACCTTACTGGTCGTTCCTACATCTCAGCTAATGTCTTTCTGAGGAATCGGAGGAGAATAATAATATCATAGTTATTAAAATAACGAATTCTTAATCACGTTTAGTATTTTACGTTACTATTAGTCATCGCAAATAAACAGCCGCTCGTAAGGCATACCTGCATATTTATATTAAAAGCGCTAAGGTGAGATGGCATAACGGCTTCGTTGAACTACTGAATAAAACATTACGTTCTCGCGCGTGTTTACGTGCAAAAGCAAGTTCTTTCGGACTTACTATAGTGAACTAAGTTCTTCAAAAACATTTGTATTGTTTTATACGCGAAGTAAAACATGACAACTTTTATTACAGGAAAGGTGTATGCACATATAATGCCGATCCTAGGTTTAATAAGTGAAGCTGTTGATGAATATTATTTAGGAACACATCAGTCTTGAGGAGCCAAGATACATAGTTATTCATTTTATTATTTTGTAATACTAATAGCGGTATCCGGACGGTAATCAGTTACTCCGAAACAACAATCTGAACTATTCTCACAACGAACAGTAGACTACTGTTTTCTATCAGTACCCAAATTACTTCGAGAGTATTTAAAATATCACGACCATCGCTGAAGAAGTAAAAAGGTATCCCTATTTTCAAATAGATCCATAGCATTGGTGCCGATTCTATTGTACACTCGACTGAACTAAAACCTGACTTAATTTCTTCATATGAAATCAACCTTGTGTTCTTCGTAATAAGGTCTATTTGTTACTGGCATCTATTTCTCAACGCCACAAAATTTTACTAAAACCTGTCAACGTATACTCAACTTTATTTCCACACAGCGAGAGTCACCATTTATTCAAATGCCGTATAATTGCCGTATAAAAACTTGTTCAAAATGAACTAAGATGACGTTATTTTAATCGACACCTACGAAGACGCTTACTAAAAACACAGAGCAAAAGAGATTACATTCAACGGATAGCGGCTCTCGCTACGTGGTATTAAAGTTTATTTAAGCGTATCAGACTCTGGTCGACAAATAAATTGCTTACTTCGATAGCGACTTATGTTACCTACTTGTTTCAATTTGAAATAAGACCTTGATTCGAAATGAACAAGGTGTACATCTTATATGAAGAAAATTTTGTGAATTTTAATTTAGCGAGTGAAGTAACAGAATTGGGACCATTAGCTTATTATTATTTAGTGGCAAGTTCACTAAAACAATACCCACCGGTAGCAAAAATCCCCGTACTTACAATACGGTACACAAAAAAGGAATATTTTTGTGAACACTTAACTGCTAATGAAATATTTTATTAATAAACAAACAACTGTTTTTTTTTTTGGAAATAAGAGTCAGAATCATTGGTATAGATGATCAGTACGTCATAGTTTTCTAAAAATAGTTATGTAATTTACTCTAAAAATTGATCACATCCACTATAAAAGCAAAAGCAACTTCCTCTTATCGCTAAATCAGAATTTAAGTGGTAGGTGTCAAGAATAATTAATCTAAATTTCAGATTATTACTATAAAGTTTGATATAATAAGTCGATGAATAATTAATATTAGTACAACATTGTAATAGAATTCTCTAGTACCTTTTGCTTACTGATTCAATATTTGAGAACAGTACAAGAGTCAGATTGACTTAACACAGCCCTTTGGCGTAATCTACTGCAAACCCGTTTAAACCTGTAAGCTTTAAGTAAGCTTCATTTAGTACTCAGTATTATATTTATAAGTAGAAGTATTATTTACGCGCTTACCATATAACTCTTATGTAATAATCAACTTTCGTGGTCAAAACAAACAGTTATTAAATAACTAGCTGATCCGCGCAACTTTGTCTGCGTTTGTAAATTTTCCCCGTTTTTGCAACATTTTTCATTGATGCTCCGCTTCTATTGGTCGTACTTAGGACTATCCAACACAAAAATATTTTTTCAATTGGAACCTGTAGTTCCTGAGATTAGCGCATTCAACGAAACAAACTCTTCAGCTTTATAACATTAGTATATAAGTATATATTTGTTCTTAAAAGAGCGTAACATATTCCAATTTAATTCGGAATAAAAGAAAAAGGTAATTTCACGATACTATGATATTTTCTTGACTTCGAATTACTAAGGATGCTGTGAAGTTATTTTAAAATTTTTCTCATGCGGTATGCAATAGATGTGAGTGTGTCAATTACATTTTAGCTTATAATTAACAGTAATAAATTGCAAATCGATGTCTTTATTACTTAGCACTGAATCCAGCATAACTCATCGTACTAGCGAACGCAAAATATGCAAAACATTTGTCAATATCGGTGGGATTACAGAAGATACAAGTTATAAGTATTGTAAGTATTTTAGCTCCGCTAATTAGCGCAAGTCAAATTAAATAGTCAAAAGGCAAGCGATATATTTTGTATGCACAAAAGAGAAAGGAAAGTCACGAGCAAACAATTGTGTAAACTGTAGAAAGAAGGTAGCAAAACTGAATAAGCTTGTGTACAAAAAGAAATAAAATAAAGAAGATCATCAAATCAGTTAAACAACTTAAAATAAAATAATTGTTTTCTTTTAAAAAAGAAGACCTTTCTTGTTGTTTGGCGTCTAATATTATCTTGTGGAGACCTGTGCTGCGCTCCCAAACTTGTCACTCTTTATTTAATATAATTTACATAAACAGTTACAACGATATATTTAAATGAAATGGGTTTTCTGGCATATAAAATTAATTGCTGTCTGGCAGTAAAAGAATTTAATTCAACCACTGCAACCAATAACGTATTTAAACTTTTTCTATTTTTTTCTTGACACTATCTACTATCTGCATAATATTATACAATATACATATTATATAATAAGCCTCATTAAAAACTCCTATAAACATTGCTATTAGTTAACTGACCAGTTTTTATAAAAGAGTTTTTGGGTGGTTTAATGCAATCAAAGTTTATTGCAATCAATTGTTTGGCTGTGTTCTATACGGTCTAGCCGGCGATATATTTTGTACATGTCAGTAAGATACAATAATTGCACGATGATTCGTCGATTTAGCTTCGGTGGTCGTAAGCGCATTTCGCGTTAGTCCCAAAATGACTGACCCCATTTATATAAGGATATTCTCGAACAATGGACATAATGTAGGCACCCACTCATATAAATAACTTTTATTAATCTGTTTACTCGGTGAGTCATATGCTTAAAATTCGGTCAAGAATATTAATTATCTTAAACTGTCAACTAACTCTAAAGGATTCACGTATATCACTTTAAATTAATTTATACTATAAACGAAAAAGTTGGTTTGTTTCTTACCTTTTCGGTTCCATTTCAAAGCAGTTGCTGATTCAACTATTAAACCTCTCAAGATGAGAGGTTTAATAGTTGAATTAGCAACTGCTTTGAAATCATAATGAAAATTGAACAAAATGAAGTTCCCGGGCTATTTCTGTATTTTAATAATATAATTTATTATCAAACACTATTCGTTGAGTGTATAATCTACCGGTTTTTCACTGAAACGCTGTCAAAGACCCATTTGTTCTATATTATTCACACTCATAGTTAAGATAGTGATGGCATTTCAATTAAAGTATGCAGCGCAGTTGTTCGCAATAACTAAACAATAATCCTTTGATTAATGAGCCTTTTGTAATTTACGAAATGAACTCCGACAACTTGAGGTTTGGGAACCTGCTCCGGCTGCTCCCCATTGTTATACGCCCACTCCTAACCCTACAGATCTCTAACAGTTATACAACAATGGTTACTGTTACTTTTTCAAAATATCCTTTCTTGTAATACAGTCATAAACATTTATGAAAATTCTCATCTTTAAATTAACTTAATGACTTCGAATACAATGTGACATTCTAATCTACAGTCTGTACTTATTCACATACGAATGTTGGCTGTTGGCTCTTACGAGAACTCTTCCGTTTAAACATGGGTACGTTGACAGTAATTAAAATAACTGGTAATGAGTGGCTCGTTCTTAGTCGTGGACACGACAATGATGCATAATACTGGTACTTGTACATTCTCCGGCACCCTTGCATCCGTGAATTAAATTATTTTAACGCGTTACATGGAATGCTGTGGGTGGCCAGGGACGTATCCAGATACCGAGGTGGCCGTGAATAAGGAAGTGCACGTAATGTGCACGAAAACAACGCGATCTCGTTCCTAATGAGCTAGCACGTCGCTTTGAAGTCGTACCTATTTCAGTCAAAGAACAATGTTGCTTTGTCGTTCTGGGAAAAATAAATCTTCACACGGTTGGTGGCGTCGTTGTGTTTACTATGAAAACTTGCGGCTCGTGTTTCTTTCATTACAATACGTTTGGCAGGGATGTCATGGAGCTCGTTAACCGAAACTATAGGATATTAGAAATAAAATTATATCTGAAACCGAATCTGATATAAAAGTTTTGAATGATTCGGATAGGGGAGTTTAAATAAGACAGGTTTTATTAGTTCTATATGTCTGAAATGGTTGTATAATGTTCTTTTGTTTATTATAATTTCGTTCTTACAATTTTAAATAGATAACACTTAAATTCGAGTAGCTATAATAATCACGGCATATCTATAGGGCTAATTGTTTGTTTATTGTGATTTCATGAATAATTGATAACCCAAAAATAAATCCAAAACATTACCTACCTGGATTTTCCTATTATATCCTTAAAAATATAATATCTGTAACTGAAACTTGGAAAATCTGAAATAATTTCATATCCGTATTCACGGATATGAAATTATTTTATTATTTTTCCGATAATTATCCGTAACTGAAACCGGTACAACATTATTAATATATCCGTATCCGAAACCGGTATAATATTATTGATATATCCGTATCCATTTAAAATTTCATATCTGTAACATCCCTGACGTATAGGTTTTGCAGTATTGCTATTGTGGCATATTTCAGTTGACATTATAGATCGTCATTACAGTCTCAGTTTACAGTTATAGCAACATGCAAAATGTTAACGGTTATTAACTAGCTAGCTATATTATGTTTAAAACATATATGTCTATGTGTTAAATACATACATGGATACGAATACATTTGGCACGTTAACTTGTATACATAGACGAGGGAGCCAATAAATGTTTACGAATGGTACGGTTGTAAGACCTTGATAGAAAAATCAAACGCCAATAATATATACAGTCTGACAAATAGTGAAACTAAAGTGTTTATCAGACCACTTCGCTCAACACGTCGTTAAAAATATATGGTGGCACACACCAGACTGTAGTGTAAATGTAATGATAGCAATTTATATGGCAAACAAATAGAAACTAGACGGCGATGCGTAGGTTTGGTCAGAAATAGCCCAGCGCCCGCCCAGACTGACTGAACGCCATCGCCGGCCGCGCCAGCAAAATAAGAAGAACCGTGTCGGCTGCCGCGCCGCCTGCCGTTTGATTAATTATGTCATAACATGTAATAGCTACATGAACATCTCGACTCGACTACCGACATTTGTATGCAATAAATATAACCTATTCATGCTCATTTCAGATTAACATGGGCTGCGTAGGCCGAACATGAAAGGTTGCGAAAAAAATATTGGTATCTTTGTATGAACTTAATATAGACTTCACTCAAGATTTTACCATACGATTCCTTGCCATTTAGACTAGATCTTTGGTCTATTTAGTGGAGGAAATCCGAAGGTACACTTTCTAGTCCCTAGTTGCTAATGAAGAACCTTTCTTCCCCATCTGCGGTCTACAGTTCTTAAAATTATATCTGTTGTGATATCAGTTACTTAAATTCTATGATGGACTTCATCCTTCCAAATCATCGTTAATGGGGCTTTCTCTATTGCAGAGAGGCTCTAATTCGAGTAGAAAATCCCTGTGCCGACTTATTATTAAATTATGGTCCTATTTGCGCTGTTACGTAACACAAGGTTATTTTGGCTAAGATGGCTTGACGTTCTTCCGGAGTTGGTATGCTCTGAACAGGGGATATCATATCAACTGAGGAATAATTTTTTTTTTTTTAATCTCCTACTATGCTGAAACCCTTTTACCCTCAAGACCTTTTTATTTACTTTTACTATAATTCATTACAAGTCGCTTTAAATCGAACCAGATTAACTTGCGTTGACAGTGTCATATTTGTTCTTAACCGACTTCAAAAAAGGAGGAGGTTCCTAATTCGTCGGAATCTTTTCCTTTTTAATGTATGTTTACCGATTACTCGAAGACGCCTGAACCAATTTGGAAAATATTTTTTTTGTTTCAAAGGGTATACTTTCCAGGTGATCCCATTTAAATTTTATCGAAATCCGTCGAGTGTTTTTTGAAAAATCAACAAATATCTAAAAATTGTATACGTCGATGACATTTTCGTTTGCTCCGAAACCTCGCTGTCTCATTGGAGCAGTGCGTTTAATTGGCCTACGCATATTATATTTAAACAAAATACATCTAATTTCCACTAGAAAGCACATTGAAGTCAGTGATACTTTTTTTTAAGAGATAATTATTTTATATAGTAACTGTACATAGCAATGCAGGTATTAGCCGTTTAAAGTCTGTATTCACCTGAACGTTCACTATGGTAAAAAGTAAAGAAAAAGCAAATTACAAAATTGAAAGAGGTAGATTGGTAAAATAAACAGCCTATGAAAGAAATATAAAAATATTCGAGGTCTAATACAAGTTCTTCGGATATGTCAAACATATCTACTATAAACAAGATTCTTGTATCTGACATCGGAATATGCTAATATTGATAATTTGTTCAGAAATAGACCGAGCCTGCGGTCTGTACGAGACAGATACATACATACATATTTATGGTATTTACATCGGAAAATGTGACATTCCATTAATGTTTAGATTAGCTTTTTTATTTTTTTACTGCAATAGAGGATATTTGCGCACTGTTTTTGATTTCGACAAGCGATGGTTTTTTAAAGACAAGTAGAGGGGAGAGTGGAAACTCCACACAAATATGCAGCAACTAGGATAACACCTCAGATCTATTGAATATCGCATCTCAAAAAAAATTGTGATGGATGACCAGACTTTTCTTCTATTATAATTATCGCGCTAGTGCCTTAGTAACTCTTTGAAAACCCTTTACTGTTATGATAGGGTTATTGATGTGATTGTTATCGCGTGTGCAACGATAGCGTGTATAGAATACAATAATTGCTCACTACAAAGCGCGTCAGATGCTTGTTTGCCTTCTTAGTGGAGTAAAATTTATCTGACTGGTATACAGTGTACCTATGAGTTATGTTGGAATTGAATTGACACAGTCTTTCCTTAGTTTTGTGAGATAGGCTTACGACACGATCACCTTGGGCCGTGTACCACCATGTAACACATAAAAATCTTTTTAACAAAAAATTAAACCGACGAAAAGAACTAAAAAGCCAAAAATAAATAAACCTTAAGTCTTAAGTATTGAGCTTATTTCCATAAACTATTAAGTTTTATATAAACTTATTTTGAGTCGGCGCCAAACAACAAACTGATTAATTATCAGAATTTTATATGTACCTACGTAGAAATGGATGGCTCGAAGTAGGTAATTCTGATAATTATTCAGTTTGGCTTTTTAGTTCTTTTCGCCGGTTTATTTTTTTGTTAAAAAGATTTTTATTTTATGATTTTTTTTCATCATCGGCTCAGCTACATGATGTGATGATTTCTAAATGCAAATACCTGATAAAGTAATGAAAAGTAAACAAAAACACTATTCGTTCCTATAATTTTCGAGGGTTCCTCTCAATTTTATCAGGATCCCATCATCAGATCCTGACTTCCTTCACATGGGACCACCCTTGAGGTATACTCTATCTAAGAAAAAAATAATCAAAATCGGTTCATAAATAACGGAGTGAGGGCTGAACAGACATAAAAAAAAAAATTACACGGTCGAATTGAGAACCTCCTTTTTTTTCGTCGGTTAAAAATGTATACTAACTAGTTTCTCTTCTATTTTAAGGTGAAATTATATACATTGGAACCAAAATTAAATGATAGATAAGACGTTAACCGAAACAAAATCATGCTAAAAAAAATTGGATGTAATAAACACAAACGCTTGATGATAAGATATCACTGAAAACCACTTCAACACTTATTTCCGTATACATACAAACAGCCAGGTTGCGTTAGAATAAAAAGTTTAACTTTTTTTAAAAAGTTGCCAACAGCCGTATATCACATAAAAAAAAATAGGCAGTCATGGGAAAAATGCACAACGTGCCTAAAGAAGTTTTCACGTCAAAAAAGCTTCTTCTATGTTACTCTGTCTCCCGGTCATAAACTATCCTGGCAGGTATTGTTTATATACTGTGTTTTGTACATTAATATGTGTCTAATGTTAAAATTAATTAAATTGAGTCAGAACAAAACCTTTAAACCTCTTTTTCAACTCCCTCCAACATTTATATTATGAGTTCAAAAAACCGGAGAAGTCTGCGGTAATTTTTGTCAATGTACATCTGTAGTCCTTTATATAATTTTTGTTTTGGAGAAGCAGAAGTACCACATATGGACATATTTAGAGGAATGCAAAAAAAGGTTGGATTGTGTTTATAATGTTCTACTGGCCACCTATATCATCAGCATTATGTCACTTGAAAAAAGAAGATTTTAATCGTTTTTATTTCCGAGTAATTTTTTTTTCGCTAAGTACGTGATAATAATTTAATAATTGTGTATTGTAAGAGAATTAACAGATTTTATTGTTGTATTTGACAATTTTCAGTTTTTTTTACAAAAAAAAACATTGTCGTGGTGTTTCTTACAGACCATTTAAAAGATTGAAGTGATAATGCCGGATCTCAGAGTAGCTCAAGTGTCTAAAGCTGTAAAGTAACCACAGCTAGGGACGACAGATTTATTGTAAGCAGCGTGTTAAGAAATCGTACTACAACGTCTTCTGGGGTCAGAGCTAGGCTCCAGGAAGTTCGAGATGTGACAGTTAGCACGTCTGGCATAAACAAAGAATGCCAGCAGTAACCAACTTAAGACTACTGAAAAGGGCGTTGGTAGAAGAATGGGACCAAATGCCACAAAGTTTTATTGACGATTTAATAAAAAAGTATGCCCAGACGGATGGAGGCAGTTTTGACAGCGAGAGGAAGTATCACTAGGTACTGAATGTGCCTACGTTTACGTTACATTACATTACAGAAGACATCAGCCATTTGATAAAGTTTTGATATTCAATATGATAAGTTGAGAGTTTTCCGTTTTCTCACATTACGTCAATAAGAGATAATTGCTGTCAGTAATTTGTTTTTTTTTCCGTGAATTTTAAGTTTCTTTATCTAAAAAAGTTAATTTAACTAAGTCTACTTTAATAAAAGCATAATAAACATAAACATATCTTCTTTGGTAATCTAAATGTGGTATTCCTAACCATATAATATTATAATTGTGAATGTGCGTGTGTTTGTTACCCTTTATACTCAACTGATCATGATCAGGGGTATAGAAAAGGAAATAGAAAATTCTTCACAAAGAGAAAAGTACTAGGTAAGCATTTGTGAGTCATAGAAAAAATGCTTCCTGTGTCGACCGACAACCTGTATTGGTTTGACATTGATTGACAAAAGCAAGTGTGTCCGTATAATAGATTGATTAGGCAGGCATGAATGAAACATAATGTCTAAAGACATATGTGCTTCGGTAAAACGTCTACCGGGTACAAACAGAAATAGTTTAAATGCCAAGGTATATTAATATAAACGACACCATGCAGTAAATTATTATGTAAGAGACTAATGAACTCCTGTTGAAATATGAACATAGAATGGCGTAAAATAGCGTGTGACTTTCTTCAGCAATACTAGTAAGTTGTAGTTTGTGGTGCTTCAGACACTATTAGGTCAAAGAATTGATTACTGCTTCTCTAGGCAAAATGTGTTCACTTGCTAGTCAACGTATTCATCGCCGCTCATCTATACAGCCAATCACTATTTTTAGAGCCATGTTCGAAACAGACACTTATTTTTCTTTTAAAATTACTCTTGTCCTTTGACTCCATATAACGAGGGTAGGAAAAATACTTACACAGGCTGCCTGATCTGATCGTAGCCGTTGCCATAGTTTTGGCAATATTTATTTTCTCTCATGAGCGTAATTGCTTGGGTGAAGAGTAGATTCACATCAATAGTACTCTTGCTAGCACTGGCAGCTAAACCGCCAATAGGGACTACGGCCTAACCACTCTCTTACATAGGCTGCACTAAAAGTATCGGGAATGGAATATTTCCACTGTTTCTGTCATATTAAAATCTTTTTAATTGAAAACTCCTTGGTTTTAAAAATCGAATACCATTTATTTATTTAAAAAAAGATTCTCGGTCTTATCATAAGGTTTTGTCAAACTTGTTTAGTCGTTGAGAAATTCAAGAGCGATGATTTATTATGACTTTCGAAGTGGTTTTAAAATTTAACAGTGTGTTGACCGGATGATTTCTGCATTTGGTGATGAAGCCCCATCCAAAACCACAATTTATCGCTGGTTTGCTGAATTTCAACGTGGACGTGTCAAGCTCAGTGATGATCCCCGTCAAGGTCGTCCAAAAACTGCAGTCACCCAAGAAAACGTTGATGCTGTGCGTAAGCTGATTGAGGAAGATCGACATGTGACATATCGCGAAATTGAGGCAACTTTAGACATTGGTATGAGTCAAATACAAATAATGTTGCATGAACAATTAGGTTTAAAAAAGTTGTTTTCCCGATGGATACCGCATTCGCTCTGTGAAGAGCAAAAAGCGGCTCGCGTTACTTGGTGCGTCAGAACTCTCGAAAGATTCCACGCAGGATCCTCAAATGCTGTATACAACATCGTATCAGGTGACGAATCCTGGATATACGCGTACGAACCCGAAAAAAAAACCAGTCACGAGTCTGGGTGTTCGAAAATGAGTTAAAGCCAACAAAAACTGTTCGTTTACGAAGTGTTGCAAAAAAAATGGTGGCCACGTTTGTCTTCAGAACCGGCCATGTTGCGACTATTTCTCTTGAGGGACAAAGAACGGTTAATGCAGAATGGTATGCTAGCATTTGTTTGTCACAGGTCGTTTCTGAACTCCGTAAAGAGAAATGCAACCGCCGTCACATCACGACAATGCGAGTTCTCACACCGCGCACAGAACAAAAGAGTTTTTAAAGCAAGAAAACATAGAATTATTAGACCATCCGCCGTACAGCCTCGACCTAAGCCCTAATGATTTCTAAACTTTCCCTAAAATAAAGAATAAATTGCGTGGTCAGAGATTTTCATCACCTGAATGGAATGGTTGCTTCAATGATTGGTTCCATCGTATGGAAAAATGTGTCAAATTTCGCGGAGAATACTTCGAAAAGCAATAAATACATTTTTAAATAGTAATGTTGTGTCACTTCCTTGATCCCCGAAATTTTCAGTGCCGCCCGTACGTAAAAGACAGTGAGAGAATTTTTAAAATGGGTCGATATCATTATCAAATTATATGGGAGTAGAGATAACAATTGAAGTAGAACACTGTCAACTTTTGCTTGAAACCTATAATAGAGGACTGCGTTTTAGATTACAACCGTAGTGCTGTTAAATAGGGATGCCAGAGCTTAAGTAATTGGACCCATATTCAATTAAGTTCAGGTGGTCTGGCAACACACAAGTGCTTAGGAGTAGGTATTTAGTTAAGGTAACAATAAATGCTCACCATGAGGCGGTTCGTGTGCTTGGTAGAAAAGTAAGTGTATAAAAGAAATTGGAACTGTTATGCTATAAGTAATTGTGAGAATTGACCTTCAGAATGATTGCGTGACGTAATATTTACGAAGGTTGTATGTTAGCTGACTTAAATGTTAGCCTTGATTTATTTAACGATATCAAGAATTATATGATTAACATAAACTTCAACGTATTAAATGTTAACTGTTAAGTTCACGTACGAACATTGACATCTAACCATTAAAATATTACATTTCTTGTACTTTTTTTTAAGTTAAAAAACTAGCACTCGCATCACACGAATCAGTTCCTTTGCCAATAACCCTCGCGAAGTCAGTGTCACCTTTCTCTTCAACTTAAAAAGGAGTTTTTTAACCCAGCAGAAAAAACTGTCTAACTTCAGTCTGTTGTCTGTCTGTCTGTCTGTCTGCTTCGAATTCGATCACAAATCAATACTCAACTACTTTATTGTATTTCACAGTGTTTTCTAGGGTTATGGCTTAAATTAGGTATCATTGTGAACCCTGTATTGTACCTACCATAAAGTAGAAGGTTGGCAATCCTTTTATTTTTAATAGTGTTAGTATAATAAAATGTTAAATGAAAATAAAAAGAAAAAGAAAATATTAAGTGTTTAAATCATGACTGAAGAGTGAGTTTTCTATACGCGTAGGTTATGAGAGAGAAATAACTCCTTATTCTTAGTTCTGTGCTTAATACAATTGGGATTAACACCGCTCTTTCACAAATTATTTCACTACTAAACAATAATAATATAATTTTTTGCCTGTCATATCTACTTATATTTTGTACATGTGTGAAAGGAGAAAGTTTTTTAATTTCTGCTTTGATGTTGTTTTCTGTAGTTGCATTAACTAAATCCGGCGGTAATTTTTTTTGTCTTCTACATTTGACGGAACTTTACTGTTTTCAATAATTTAATGAATCACGGTCGTACTTCTACTTCTGACTATTGTATATAAAACTTCTTATTTTATAAGTATATAGATAGCATACTTTAAATACTATATTCCTAAAGCTTTACCTGCAATTATTGGATAATACGTGGGTAGACAGACGTCTGCGATCTGACTCGCCATAAACACTAGACAAGTCAAGAAACTGCTTCGTATTGTACGTGCAAACAAGACACATTGTAGATTATACTATCGATCCTATTTTATGTATATTTTATGCCTCCTTTAACCATAATTCCTAAAGTTAAAGCAAAGGGAGAACCGACTTCGATGTCATATTGTAACTAAAAAAAATTCCGTTGTAATCACGGACATAATTCGGGAAAGCCCTGTAACATACTGAAAGTCCTAACAGTTAAATAGATAGATAGATAGATAACTCTTTATTTGTACACTATTTTTACAATGGTAGTAACATACATTTACATAATTATATCAAACATAATGTACAAAGGGCCGCCTTATTGCTAGATTCAATCTCTTCCAGGCAACCTTAGGATGGAACAAAATTATTCGGAGAGACAGTGGTAGTTGGTGGTGTATTAAAAACACAAAAACAAAGAAATATTTGTCATTTCCAATAAATATATATATATATTTTTTTTTTAAAGACAACTCCCCGCATTAGAAATTACTCCTGTGTCGCGAGGGACTTTACAAACATACAAACAACGGACACAAAGAACACCCAGACTCAGGTGGGAATCGAACCCACGACCTCTGGTTTAGCAGTCAGGGTCACTAACCACTGGACCAACAGGCCAGTCATATATTTATATATATATATCAAAATTATGGTATAAATACATTCAATTGATAATTTATATCATTCAACTACTTTATTGTATTTCACAATGTTTTCTAGGGTTATGGCTTAAATTAGGTATCATTGTGAACCCTGTAGAGTAGCATAGAGTACCATAAAGACGAAGATTGGCAATCCTTTTATTTTTAAATGGTTACATCACTTTGTCAATTTATAAAATAATGGTCACCATAAGTTTAACAAGTAACCTATCCATATATTTAAATAGAACATATATATATATATATATATATATATTCTACATTAACCTACTTTACCAGTTTAACACCATTATGTAATGTGTGCATTACCCGCTCACAGAAAGTCATTACTGATGGCGCATGATGTTAAAACAAAAATATCCAAATTTTGGGCAATCAATATCATGGAACATCAATCACTGTGTTAGACGATAGGGAATCCTTAAGTCATAGTCTCGACTGTGGTCAAACTTATAGTAAAAGCCATCATGTAATGGACCTATAAAGGACCTTATCGAGTTGGTTTTAGACGCCGTTCTGGGATACCCCGAATGATAAAATAATGTTAATACAATCGATTTTCCTTAGTTATCATGGACTATATCTGAAAATGGAAACGAACAGGAATAGTGGAATATATTTTACCATATTATGTTGTCCTCTTGATACATGTGACACAAGGCATTATGCCATGTATGAAGCAATGAAAGGAAATTTGGGGATGCTGTTGTTACTTACTGCGGTGAGAGAAGGGTATGAGTTTATTCGCAATTAGCAATTGTATGAAGCAGTAGTGCTACTTCATATACATATTAATATCAGACTAATCTAATCTAATCTTCTTAATAATTCATTCAAAACCAAAATAAAATGTAATACCAGTAAACAAATTTCCGAGAACTGATGTAGAAGAAAACACGACATCTGATATTTGTTTGCTATCTCCCCTTTCTGAGTATCCGATTTCCATAAAATCCTTAAGTGTTCTATATAATAATATGTATTAATATGTAAAGAGAATTATATGTAAGTTAGTAAGTAATCTTTATTGTACATTAAATACATATATATAAAAAACAACGGCGGCCTTATCACAACAAGCAATTTCTTCCAGGCTTTGGATGGACAGGACTGTAATGATTTAGCGTATGTGGTTATGGTGTCAAATATGTAAGACGACTAATATGTATTACTTACTAGTATAAGCACACAAATTTTTATACAATAATACCAAGGGTACACTGAAAGTACTGCGCTCTTGGCCGCTCATAAATGTTGGAATTTCGAATGTTATATTTTTTAAACATAAGAAACTCAATCATTGATTTTAAAAAAGTCACCGGGAAAACGTTTTTATCAGAAGTTCAAGTTCGTCGTCCGTAGCGAAAATAGCATTAACGCGATAAGATTTTAGGGCGATGATTTTTTACGATTTTAAACGTTCACTTTCTTCTTATGTCTCAGGAAATGCCGGCACCATCTAGCTTTAAAGAAGAAATCGACGTACTAACTTTTAAACTGTCGCGTTCCATCATAGAATTAACGAGATCACGAAGTAGGTATTACATATCTCTGAATTGTCTGACTAGGTTGCATTGGCCGTGGTCACAGGCTGAAATTTCTCAGTGGTGCACGCCCTCCGCCGTCAAGATCGTGAGGTAGAAGGTTCTTCGTCGTCCCGCACAATTTCCATATATTTAATATTTTTGTTTCGCCATGTACCGTCACATACTATCCTAACAGTGTCCCTATTTTGTAAGCAAACCCTATGTCCCTTTTTGTACCCCTGACAACCGTATATGCATAATTTCGTGACGATCGGTTGAATAGTAAAGGCGTGAAAGCGTAACAAACAAACATATAAACTCACATTCGTATTTGTAACATTAATTAAGTTTTCATTTATCCGATGGAAGTAAAAAGTTGTGTTTCAAAAGTGACTTGGTCGAGAGTATTCTTAGATATACTTACTTCAAGATAATCTGTTAAGCTGTTTGAAGACCATCGGCTCTTTTTTATCGGCAATTTTTAATTATTTTTTTTTATATTATAGGGGGCAAACGAGCAGACGGGTCACGTGATGGTAAGTGATATTTATTATTATATTTTTTTTTTATATATACCTACTTATACCTTTTTGGATTTGCGGTTTGTCATTCAAAGCTGCGAATCGTTGATGCCTGAGTAGTATGTGACATGTATGTATAGTTATGCGAACATGCACCTGCGTCACCGTCACGCACCAAGTGCTACAAAGTATTAGCATTGCGAAGACAAAGCGATCACGCACGGTGTAACCCACGTTTTGTTATTTAGTGAACTGACCACTACACTGCACAGTTCACGGCCATTTAGATCGTTTTTTTTTCATTCAAAATTCTGTTCAAACGTAATATTAACTTTTTTAAATTCGGAATCTGAGGACGATAAAGTGAAACAAAAAGAAACAAAACATCATCAATGTAATTAGCTAAAAGTCATGTTTTGTACATGTATGTAAGCCCAGTCCGGTTCTAGTTTCTTTCGTCTCTAGAGTGTACTGGGTGCTCACTCTCTCTCTCTCTCTCTCTCTCTGTCAGCTATAGGCCACGAACTGCTAAACACAGGCCAGGATATTGTCCAGTGTTTGAATAAAAAAAAAACAATTGTACAGTACAATATAAGTAATATTTGAGACAGTTTTTAATATTCGCAGAAAACTTTTTCGACGTTTTATACATTTCTAAATTCCTTACATATGATATTAATACCTATACATATATCTTATAGCAATGTTTTTTTTTCTACACAGCTTTCAAATATAAAATAAAATTATAAATGACTAAAATCTTGCTAAAACGAAATCAATTAAACTGTATATTTGTAATCAACCCACCAATTTGATGTGAAACATCCTTGTACACATTCGATTGACTGTTGATATCGACTGTTAAAGATCTGTGGTTCCAAGAACTTGGCTGCTGTTAAGGTAATAATTTTTACTTTTTTTCCTTCCCAGAATACCATGTTAAACATTCTATGTGAAATGTACGCTAGTTCATTTAATTTCATTATTGAGTGATGTGAGTGTTATTTTGTTTTAATTTAATTTTATTGAAGTTACTAAAATCAATACTTTTTTTTTACTTTCATAGAAGTTAAAACCTCCTTATCTTGATTAATTTTTTGTTTAAGTTGTTCTAAAGAGGTTTATTGCAAATGAAAACATTAGAACAGATTTAAATGAGGAATAGTTGTATGTTAGTTTGTAGTTCAACGAAGACGATTTAGAAGACAATGAGGTCCTGTGGGGTTAATTTGTTACGACTTCCTCGTTTGACGATCGTCAGTACGATCTCCGAGTTTAAAAATTTTCATATTCAAGTACCAACGCACCTTCTAAGAAGGTACTCGGTAGACGACAATAGGCTCACCACAATATGACCATGAAAAAAATATAATTGCCGAGTTTGTTGGGTGTAAATGGTGTAATACACGTTTGCTTACCTCGTCGTGAATATACAAGCGTGAATTTACAAGCGTGAATATACAAGCGTAAATATAAAAGTGTGAATATATAAGGGTGAATATACAAGAGCGAATATACAAGCGTGAATATAGAAGCCTGAATATACAAGTGTAAATATAAATTAAATATCAATTATGTTTATTAAAATCCTTATAAAGTTCTATAATAAATAAATAAAAAATATTAAGACAGTAGATTTGGTGATCGTTGGTTCACGAATCGTTGATATGGATTAATAATGTCTGGTCTGGTCTATAAATCGCTATCTACATATATATATGTATATATTTCATGAGGTTTTATATAACAAAAATATTAATTAATTACTTTGATCATAAACAATTATAAACGAACTGTACAGTCTTATTCACACCTGAAAATGAATAACTCATGTATTCGATTACATAGTTTATTAGGCATTAAAAGTTTCCATCAACGTAGAGTTGGTAGAGCTAAAAAAAAACGTTTGATATTCTCCTGCGTTTGAGCGTAACCAATCGATCGATGGCCCTTGTGAAGAGTTCAACGAGATGGTGGCTCTACTTTAACTTGAACTATATTAGACACACTCCGATGCACTATTTATGTTAATTTAGATTTAAATAATTTTGGAAAACAATTTTCAAACGGTTACTTGTGTATGTAAAATCTAGAGTCTTATATAAAATATTTAAAGTTTTGTTTAAAAATTTATTTTGCTTCATATTCAATTTGAATTTTCTCTTTTTTTATAGTCGAGTTTTTTATTTTTATTTTGATAGAGACATGTTAATGGTATACAAAAATTGTAGAACTTGTTTGATGACTTTTTAATAATTTCTTTATAATTAATATACGAGTTGGTATTTTTTTTTAATAGAGTCGTAATCAACACGACTCTACCTAAAATAAAAATAATGGCGTTTACTTTTGCAAATTGAAAAAATCATAATAGGAAATAATTAAGTTGCAATAACCATGCTTAATCATTTGTCTGTGCTTGTATTGAACGATAAACATTTCTAAGGCTTATCTACATAACTGTTTGTGAACACAATGGAATGGTCCAGGATTATTTTCAAGTGCTGCTACCGACAATAGTACTACAAAGTAAACGTTTTTAACTTTTTTTTGTCCACTTTAAATACAACTTACGACACAGTTTGGCTTTTTACTGAGTTTGTTTTATTATTGCTAACTCGGCGAGATGTGAAAGAGCTAAATATGAACTATTCTGTGAACAAGACAGATATTTAATTGAGTTCGTAAGCAGGTCGTTAGTGTAGAACTATGGAATATTAAATTCAAAATAAACTTTTTTTTATAAATGTCAACATGTATAGGACATGTTGACATTTATAAAAAAAAGTTCTAAATTGAAATTTTTTGACAGATTCTTAATTGGCAGTTGAAGCTGCTTAGAAAATACACTAACAATAAAAAATTTGGCTATGTGCTTGCCCATCGTTCATTACAAGCCTTACATAATTACATAAAAAAATTTAGTAACATAACTAATGCTAAAGAAAAATCTTCTCGAAGTACGATTGCTTAATTGTTCTTCTGTATTACTCCGGTGGTAGAAGACCTCAATGATATACGTTCCAAACCTTTCTTGGCGTGTTCTGTCGTGGCCTTTGGTCAGAAACGCGTGAGTGTTATAACCAAGACAAGAGTTATAAACAAGAAAAAAAAGTAATGTAAACATGTTGTATGTTGATAAATGTAATGAATGTAACAAGAATGTATATAAAAAGTAGAAAGGTTCCAAAGGTACCATGAGCTCGAGACGTGCTATGACGTCAGCGACATGGAGTTACAGAACCGGTTACAAAACCTTTCCACTGGAGATATGTGTGGGAAATACCTGTTGTAGAGAGTTGCTGCAATTACACTAAGTACAAAGTCGCAAACAGACTTGATCGTCAAGTATCTAGACAGGAAAACAGTGAATGAGTGTTTTATTCTATAAATAAAATCATCGCGGAAGTAAACTTTCTTGTTAACGTAGAAATGACACACACAACAACATCTTTGAGGCTGATTGATAACTGGCGAGCAGTTTAATGCTTGCATTGCATCATAAGTTTACGTGGCCGAGCGCGACGCTCGAACAGACCCGACCGACCAACATTCGGTGGCAACGGCCAACACAAGAATTCATTTTGCCCGAGAAGTGTCCGGTTTCAGTCTGGCACGACGAACGCTCATATTGCATTTAGTATTTATTTATGTATCGGTGGAGCGCAGGTTCTATCGGTGGCGGCGCCGCGGGTAGGGCGGGGAGGCGGCAGGGGGCCATACTTACTACGTGATTAATCCGCGTCCCCCCTTGCCGCAGCGGTGGGCCACGGGCCGGGCGCTCCGTACTCGCGCCGGGTTTCCTCGTCCCCGCGCCTCACGGCCACTCACTACGCACGGGGCTCCGCGTAGTGCCGCCGTCAGTCGCGCTGCGACCCGCGCAGACGTCGCACTCAATCTCCGTTTCGTCGTCACATCGACCCATGATATCATTCATGCTAATCTCCGCCCGTTGATTTTCCTACCGAGTGACCGCAGTGGAACCGGCGCGCTACACCGCTAGTGCCGAATGTTCGTGGACGTTACGCCCGTGTACTTTTCCATCGGAATCCGACCGTACGAAACCAGTTCGGAGTGGAGGACTGCGGCGCCTTCCCTCGGATGAGATCTGACCGGCGAACGTTGCTGTGACTCGCGGCCTGCGATGCTGCGCCCGTGACCGTCTTGCGACAGTGCCACGAAACGTAAGGATCTGTTAGTTGATTTGGCGACTCGCGTGTACGGGGCCGCCTTCCTATTTGCATGGCGCATACGAGTGATTTTATTTTCGTCTGGGGACTGTTGTGTGCGTGGAGGCGAGTGTGTGAGATGGCGCGGGTGTGTGGGTGTGCGCGTGTGTGTGTCGCGTTCCGCGTCCGAGACGGCTACTCCCTGCTGGCCAGCTTTATTTAGGTTGTTTCTGAGCGAGCGCTTCGCCTGGCGCCTCTACTATACTACTATTACCTGCACTTCCACTATTTGTACGAGTCGCTAGACTCCACACTATATCAATTTGAGCTGCATTATCCCACTTTAAAACCGAGCAGGAGGACATTTATCTCTACAGCTGTGGAGGAAATTATGTAAATAAACATTAAAATATATAATAATAAACATAAATAATTAAATAATTTGCAAATCATTTATCCGCGTTTATGTAGAGACAGTTAGTATTTTAACACTTGGACTAGCCTTCGTATGAGGCATAAGCATCGTGGTGTGAAAAGCAATAAACCGGTTTTACGTTATGTCACTATGTTGGCAACATTATCATTATCCACAATTCATTACATGTCAATGATCTCGGGACAATGCAACTGAATACTTCGATACGTGCAACTTTTTGTACTGACAACTCCCATTTTGATACTACCTGTTGATGGAAGCGTCTACCTTATTTATAACCAAGAAACAATAATTGATTTAATAAATGTAATGAAACTTTAGTCAGTTGTAAGACTTTCGACATTATTACCCCTTTGGATCTTCGGCCATTCTATCTTGTGCGTTTTGAGGTAGTCGTAGGTAGGTACAATCACCAACGAAAGTTCTAAACATTTTAAGTGACAGAACACTGTAATTTTAAAACCTATAAAATACTGCTTATATGGTTGTCCTCTGAGAATTTGAAATACTTATTAAATCCTCAAATATTAATTATTAACTAAACATTATATCTCAGACTGTCTGTAGAACTTTTTTTGAAGTCATTTTTATTTCGTTTGTCGTGTATAATTTAACTTCTATGTGCCGAACAATAGTAATAATAAAGTCACACGACCCGTTTTACTCATTAATAATACAAATAGATACGCTAATTGAAGCAACTTAACCAATTAAAGTAAAAATAGTAATTAAATGTAATAATTGTTTACACTAAACATAGTAAGTCCGGGTCGTTAATCACTAAATAACTAAGACAATACAACAATACGTTTTCATTATCAACGTTACTACAATATGCAAGATTTTCAATTATTGATGAGTTAAAATTAGAACAAATAGGAAAAGTACGTGGCCAGTCAGGTCGCGCGATAAACTGTGACCCGGTGTTACATGCCGCTGTTCACGCAATACTATCTACTAGGTACCACTTATTAACATATCTTTGTTCAAACATAAACATGTCAAACAAACAAATTAATTATTAAACACCTACTTATTTTCAAACACAACTTTGTGCATAAAATATTATATAACATATACGTTCATGGAAACCTGATACGTCATTATTTCATTAGCTCTTCAGTCTATTGTGCAATTCAAATATTTAGTTTTTTTTATCCTTCTTAACTAATATCTTATGTTATAATCTAATAACTTATGAAATTAAGTAAATACTTTTGGTCTCCAAAGTCCCTGGAATAACGTATTAATTTAAATTTGGAATGCATTAGAAATATATATTTGGGACCCAATGACGGATGCACGACGTATCTCGTATAAAAATAATGATAGATTATATTATTATTATTGTGACCTATTCGCTAACCTGATCTTGATACCAATGACGATTTTATTAAGGCTTTCAAGGACAGAAAGTGATCTAATTTATTGCTTTTATTATATTATGCATACATTATAATTATGGGCTGACTTTAATTTGACATTCAAAAAAGTTAGAGCAGCCTTCCGGGTATTGAGATATGTAAGTATTGCTGTTATATTGAAAATGTAACTATATACTGACAACTAATAATAATTCAAACTAAGTTGGGTTACAAATTAATTACATCCTTTGACTCACGTACAGTTATAAAGTTTATATGAAACCTTATATATTTGTAAATCATTCAAATATTCAAAAATACAGTCAATGACAAATGAAGATCAGTATAAAAAAACTAACTACGTTGCCATTTACTATTCAACGTTCGTCAAATTGAATCAAATACTCACTTTGCACTTACACCACATACAATAGAACAATGCAAATATGAAGTGCAGTAACACAAGCTAAACGTATTTTATAAGCACAATATTGAATAAAATTGCTGCTAAATATTGTTTCATCTGCAAATATATTATATTCAGATAATATTATGATATTTGACTTAAAAAATACCTTCGTCATACTTTTGGTCAGTGTTTCTGACGACCCGCACAGTTTAAGGACGGAATATGATAATTTTTATTAGCGTGGTAAGAGCTTCCAGCATAATTTGTATAGTCTCGGTATAATTTTCCTTCTAGAATCTACCTGAAAAGATATATACCTACATAAACTCACACGTTTCTCCCTTCGAGGTAAGTAGAGACAACAGCCCGCTACTTGCTTCTATATACTTCCACCCATCACGATCTTCTTCTACTGTCAACACACCTTTCATATAATCCTGCAGGTTTCAGGTACTTGTGATCTGCCCTTTCTTCAGAACATCACAAATTTGGATCAAAGAATGTTCTGCGTGGTAGTTCCCCTATAAAGAAATATTTTAAAATATCTAAAATCTATTTATTTCAGTATAAATTACGAGAAAAATATAACAAAGTAACTGTAAAGAAAAACATAAATAATCTAAACGTATCAGCAGCCATGTCATGTATATAAAATGGGGAAACACATCCAGATAAATAGCATGATAAACAAAATAATAAATAACGGATTTAGAATACAAATACTTTTAGATTGACGCAAAACAATTTACGTGACACTGATATGGAGGAAATCCTTTGATAAATCAATAACGTAGAGTGATACAAATTAATCTAGTGACAAAGTTGATATCACAGCGTCAAAATTAGTCAAAATTATTATAATAATAATAATATAATAATTAGTAGGTTGAATACAAATGATGTTTGTCGACTGTTAATTATCTATAACGATAATTTTCCTCTGAGTTATTATTACGTTTGAATAAGAGAGACTGCGTTTTATCAACCTATTATGAACAATAGGAAAAATAGCTTGTGGTTTGTCGGACAATGCAGTGGTGTTAACATGGTATGGGATAATACTATTAGTTATTGTGATATGGCAACACATCTTAAATAATACTTTAATTAATATTTACCCGTAATAGGAAATACAATTGTAATTATTTTGCGCGTTTAAAAAACATTTACCTAATTGCCATTTAACATAGATTATTTTGTTTTTTAACTGTATATTAACGAAAAGATATGTTTATGTTACCTGTTGCCATAAACTTTTGAAATTGGGAACAAAAAGCCACTCGAAACTTAACTAATGGTTACTGGTCCTAGATATTTGGTTCTTAGAATATATTGTAAATTCCTACTTATTTCTAATTTTATAGATTTTTATACAAATTTGTTGGCAAATTTCGATGGTAAATCAATCATCACTCGTACCATGCCATTGGATGTACTTTCACATTCGACCAAACCTGATTTGAACAGACGTCCAGTCATACCCGTTAATCTTCCCGTGAGTTAAAGGTTTTTTTTTATAATCACACGTCAGACCAAAAACTGAAGACCACCATTATAGATACGGATGATACTAAAATGGTGGCCCTCAGTTTGAATTAAATATTGTATGTAGTAGATACTACTTCTTAAAAGGCATAAACTTTTTGTTGCTCTCTGGCTGGTTGGCTGGTTGGCTGGTTTGACATCTACTATGCCAGGCAATCCAAATAAACATTTAACTTTTATCCTTTAACCTCTTACATACCAAGCGGATTAAAAAAATATACACGAACTTAGATCCTCTTAATATGAAAACCACTACCCACATCTTTGAATTTATAACCGTTGTCTGTAAGTAATCAGGATTAATATTTCAATGCTCCCTTCTTGGAAGCGTAGGCTCTCAAATTTCTAACAGGTAAAAATATTGCCAATCAGGAAAACTTGGGCCGGAGAATATTCAAAAACAAACGGGTTAGTTTATGGATAAACTGTATAATCGCACTCGTTATTCGAGGCTCGAATATCAATTATGTAATTTGAATCTTAATCTAGTAAAGTTATTTTATTGCTCACTGTACGCAAGTAGAATGTTTATTTTCTCAGCAGTAGTTGTATAATGCTTTAATTTATTTTTAGTTTGTTGAGTGTTATTTGACTATCAATATCTGGCTATTTGTCTGATCGTATTTCATTAGCTGATGTTACAATAAAACTCTATAAAGTATACTTTGTATAGCGGCACTGGCTTGAAGTATATCTGGTAGAAAACATTATGTTATATAATAATTGGAATAAAGCTTTGTCAGTAGAACAAAGTCTCACAAATTGAGTAATGAGAATCAGTGAAAATATTTGTTATTCGAACATATTTTAACTACCTATAATTGGTAATCTGTTTACCTATTAATTTTGAGATCTTTTAATGAGGGTGGGCCTTGATTTCTTTGCCCTTTACTTTTGTCTATTTATTATTTATGTATTTATCTATGAGTAATGAGTATAAAGTGTTTATTCTGTTTATTCAGTAGAATATAAATCGAATCCAAACCACAGAATAGATAATGTTACCAAGTCCAAACTCCTTAAACTGTATTACATTTATTATTAGCTGACCTGACAGAAATTTTCTATTCGATTTTCAATAAATATTTTTTGTTTTAATTTCATATAAAGAAGCACTTTCATCTTTCCAACTAGATTTCCTTTTTTAATTTTTCTTTATCTAAAAACCCAGTTCGTATTATTAAGGTTATATCAGAACAAACTTTAAATTTTTTTTATTAAAATAAATACATATATTAACATCCTTTCTTTATACATACATATAGGCCTAAATACCGCGTAACGTTACATTTGCCTATTCTAAAACAGCAGAAGTTTTGATTAACGAAAAGTCGTGTTTAACGTATGGACATTTGAAAAAAACTGAAAATTATATCTATTACATGATCGCGTTAATTCCCATACGTATAGCTTATTTATTAAACATGTATCATGGAATGTGAAAGTTTAAAAGTTAGTCATGCTAACCTTGCTAAAACTTGCTTTCTTACACACAGTAATTTCTCCCTGTGCCTGTTTAATATAACGTAATATTAAACAAAATTGTGTATCAAACCTTATACGGCGTCCACACGGAACGATTTAAATACCTGATCAAATTTGTGATGGAATTGGCTTACGAACAGGTTTCGCTTTCTCACGTAATACCTAAATCGCGAATTTTCATTTGATTTTATTTTCTGTGCTAGACAGACGTTTGTAAGAGCGGTTACCGCATACATAATATTTTTTTGTTTTTGAACAAATGCTACCTGTAGTGATCTAATAATATAAACCATCTCATAAATATAACCACTGAACTGAAAAAAGTCTTAATAATCCGTAAACACACACATCCTTTAAAAAAATCAGAACTTCAGGCAGACTAAATGATAAAATTAGCCGATTAGCGTCCACACGAATCGATTTGATGTGATGCAATCAAGTCAGGACCACCCCATGACCTTGAATTTGAATATTTGCATACACACGAAACAATTTGATTGAAAATCTATTCAAATTGTATGTGAAATCGTTCCGTATGGACACCGCGCTGTTTAATAAACATTTCATAAATTTGGAGAATGGAAACCTAATAAACACGGAGAAGGCGGGATGATTTTTTTAGATTGCTTACGAATTAAATTATTGCTCAAGGACGAAGAAAAATACCTATTTGACAACTGTACAGTGTTATAACTTTGGTACTACAAGTATTTTGCCGTCATTAAAGTTCATCCCGATAAACATATATACAATTACACTAAAAATTTAGGTATCAATTATTACACAGATTATGTGCATGCTAGATAATAGCAGATTATATTAATATCTTCTTATGGGATCGATAATTAAATGATAAATGTAGAAATAATGCAATTACCGTATGACGTATTTTAAATTTATATTAATATTTCATTGAACTTTGCTTGATTATAAAATATTTTTTGAACAGCACACGTCGAATTATATGTACCTATAGCACACAAAAAAGTTGGATACGTGATTTACAAGAGTATTTCTGTAGGTAATTCTACGTAGGGAGAAGATACATATTAAATAAACGATACTCATTTGTCAGATAACAAGCGGCGGTTGCAAAGAAAACAAAGAGATATCATAGCTTGTGTCACAGATAGTGCAACAGGCACATGCACACACGAATACTTTTCGACTTACATTTCAACATGTGTATGTGTGTCTGTTATCAGTATCAGGCAACCAGCTACCGTGGCCGCCTATGTCGCGATATCTGACACTATCAGCTGTATTAGAAACGATAATACTCCCACATACCTGCATTTATATACATGCATCATTTTTGTACATGTATGTATAGATGTAGGCTCTCAACAGACATGAATGAACGCGCTGTTGAAATGTACATAAAACCAGTTAGCAAACAGCTGGAGATAAATTATGGGTTGAATAGATCGATTTAATTTACGATCTTGCAGATTCGTTGGTGAAGGTTCTCGTGCATAATAGTAATAAAGGTTTGCAGACTTGTAGGAGTGCAGACGTGTAGAGAAGAGAGAAAAATATGATTACATATATCTTTAAAACCTATTATTTAAATTGTTACGATGTACATTAACGCTTCAAAATATATTGTAGTTTCGTTTCTTCTCGATTATAATTATGTACGTATACGTTTATACACATGAAACGTAGCATGTCTGCTTTGTGTGTATTTTTACTATTTTGAGAACACTTCCCGAAAGCACAAGGGGTATTTAACAGCTTTTTGAGGTCAATTTAGTAAAACTTACTGTCATTACGTCCGCTAATGAAGTGAGCACGGTCATGAGTGATACTTTTTTTTGGGGATTGATAGTGATGCTGCTAGAATATTTACGATACGTTTTTGTTTTTCAGTTTAAAAATATTTAATTCCGAAGGTAGTTTTTAAATAATTTAATTTATACGTGACTAAGTACAAATGTAATGAATTCTTCTAACTCTATTATTGTCTAGTTCTAGAGATTTAATTGAAATTTAACTTGCATATAAACAGCCTATTGTTATTAATTCTTTATAACTAAATCGTTACTCAACCATGAAAATAATAGTAAGCTAGTATTAAAATCTTGACTTATTTAATCGTATTCCTACGAAAAACGAGTATAAAAATTGTAACGGATCAAATTTTTTACCAAAAGACAACTAAATAAATATAGATAGGTATTCCTTGTAGGAAGGATGTTTATTATACCTTTAAGGCATGCCCATAGTTGACTTTAGAAAGTCCTCATAGATGTTTTGTCATTAGAATTTAATCCAGACTACAAATTATCAAATCCAAAAAATTCAAAATCATTTATTCAATTAAGTGACATTTATGAACGTTAAATTGAAGCTAGAGTTAAAATCATAGATCGGCACAAAGAGACGCCACAGCATGTACATGCTCAGGTCAAGTAGGGCAGTCAAGGTAAATTAGGTGAAAACACCAAAATCTACTGCCTGCTTGTGTTGATCTATAACTTCCAGTTTCCAAAATGCGTAGGGCCTTATGAGAAGAATACTGGCAAAGAAACTCATGGCCACTCTTTTTAAAAGTCAGATCTTCAGGTACAATAGTGTTGTGTTACACGAGAGGTAAACAGGATGCAAGCTGATGCCACTTATATATATCAAAAATAATATCATTGTGAATAACCTTATAAAATGCCTTTTTTAGTTGATAATATTATTTTTATACACTGGTAGGCGAAGAAAACTATACGATGGCATAACTATAAAACTTATATTATAAGTTAAATCATTCCATACCGGAAAATATATTTTGTACAGTTATCTGTTTATCCCATAACGATACAGCGTATTAATGGTATTTATATAACAGGTTTATATATAACATAAGGAAGGAAACCATTTGGCTGCCACAAAAGCAAAATTTCAAATTGTATCCATATTCTAGAGTCATACTCATTCAATGTAGTATAAAATACGCCATTTACTGGCATAGATAACTTATTGTTTATGTAGTGAGTGCTTCAACTTACAATCATTATTTCATTTATGAGACTTAATATGTGAGTATTTATTGAGAAATCATATTTACTAGGTGGTATGGTGTTAAAATGATAAGCTACGCTTTAAGTAATGAATAATTTGAATTACTGAGACCACATTAAAACAAAGTCATTAATTTATACTTACTCGTGTCAATGTCCAACCGCAAATCTTTTATTAATTAATTGATTTAACTTGACATATATACTTACCTATACATTATATTGTTATATTGTATCATCAATTGCGTTTGCCGGTACAGAATCAAAACTTATAAATTAAATTATAGATCCATTATGCTTATGGTGCATCTGTGATCATTGTTTCTGTCTGTCATTGTTTTTCTTGATACTTTAACTATCGTTTACTATGATAGTAGTAAAGTATTTATAGCACAATACAAAAATAAACTACTTCCATTGTTAGTAAAATTTTAATTTAAAATTAATTACCTAGACAAACAATTTAAATAAAACGTCAGCCAATATGTAATGTATATTACAACTAATCACGGATATATAACCTACTTGTTTTTTCCCATATTCAAATCATAAACTAACTTGTAAACATGTCTGAGTATGTACGATCACACACTTTATCATTACTGCAAGAGACGTACTGGCTGTTATTGGTTAAAATTTATAAAAAGAACAGGAAAAACATTATTAAAAAAAACGAAGCAAATCTTCTCTTTTTAAATAGATACCATCAGGATGATACTCTTGTTACCCAGTATGTTTCGTAGTTCTAAGACCACAGTTACATACCAAGTACAAAGATCGATTACATACTCATACTTTAGTTAATACTCGCGTTAACTTACACGTAGTAACAAACAATACAGCTCATATTAGCGGGATGATATTCTCACGATCGTAAGAAGGTAGTATCTTATTGCAATGTGTAAACAATCAAAGTTATTCGTTTTACGTTACATCTACCTTGTTATCATATCGGTGTTACAAGACCCCTCGCAGACACCTATAACTGAATCTATAAAACATGGTACTGTGGGAGAAGTGAGTGTTTCGTTTATAACTGTTTTGGTTATAATATGCATTGCTAAATATAGAATGAAATATATAAGATATTAAGAAACGCAAAGGCAAAAGCCTTACAACACATGGGCCTACAGTCAGACAACAAAGACTTTACTTAGTCTTCATTGAAATAAAAACAACCAATATCTACTTTATTAAAAACTTGGTAGTTTTCAATAAATAGTGTAATTAATAATCATTAAAAAAAAAAACAAATGAAATATTTGGATTTGGCCCACGAGGTGGTCGACATGTGGGATGTGGATTCGGCAATCATTGTGCCGATAGTCATATCTCTGTCTCTGGAACCTTAACCACCACTATTTTTTTAAATGTATTTTTGATAAAATCTGAATGTATATATTAATAATAATATAAATATATATTATACATAGAAACACCCAGATCAATACAAATAGACATATTTATACATACAATTACATATTTCCACTGAGAGGGAATCAAACCCGCGACCCCCGCTGTATAAGTCGTGCACAGAGATCGTCATTACGAATGATACGATCCGATCTTTTCAAATATCAGATCGTGGGCATACCGGTACAATCGATTTTCCGATCGGACCGAACTGCGAATCGATTCAACTTAATTAAATATCGGATCGTAAACAATGTAATGTAGGTATGTTAATATTGAGGGTCAAAGTTAAATCTGGGACTTTAATTGTGTATGTCTACCTCCAAGAAAACTGGCATCGATTTTTTAGCATTCATGTATTGAAAATCGTATAAAATGCAGGCGATGCCATCCGTAGATTGGCTCGAGACGTTACGATCCATTGCGATCATCAAAATCAGATCAAACTCAAAAAAAACACGTCCCTACTCGGCATAGTTTAAAAATAACTTTGCCTGTGGTTTCAGCTTCAATATAAATATTAAATGGTTTTGCATTCAAAGTCGAAGGATTAGAATAGTGCGGTTAAGATAAGAGTTACCTTGTTTTCCGTATGGATTTGCCCCAAAACCTGACCTGTTGTCCGTTATAGATAGAAACTTGTAAAGAAATAACATTGTTGTGGCGTCATACATATATAATATATATTGTCAAATCATTTCTTTTAAATGTTTGGTTCTACAATTAAAAATTGTTAAAAAAGCTTGAAAATATTAACGAATCTAAAATTTCAAAGTTGTATATTATAATACATTTCAGGAGAACTGTTAAATAACTTATTTATAACATAGGCAACAATCCGACCCTATTGTTAATAATTTTAATAAAGATTATTAACAAAAGTTTCTGATTAAAGCCGAAAGAAATATCTGTGTCTACATAGATATTTCTTTCGGCTTTAATCACAGACTTTTTCTGGTTCAACTAGAACAATGAAAATCGTGAAACAATTTGCATTTAAATAATAATTATTATAAACATACATTGTCGGAAGGTAAACAGTGATTATATCGAAGGGTATTGTTTGTCAACACGGCCCTTGAACAGTTGGATGTTTGTACTGTCACCTCGGTCTCGTGGGCTAATTGTATACATTGCTAAAAACAATGCAACAGGCCATTATTTTTGTTTAACTACAGGTGGGCTATTATAAAAGTTGAAAGATCTAATTTGGGGTTACTTTGGCTATTAGATCAAACTAGAACCTAGTATTGAGCAACTTATTCACTCGTTATAAGTTAAACAAAACATTAAAATTAAGTAGATCACACATATTCGTCTTTATGCTTTTCTTTGATCTAAGTTTAGGTAGTTGTCTGTTGTCGGTTGTCTGATGCCGTCAATTAACTTTTAATCTGGTCTAGTCTATTCCTTAATTTCATAGACAATATTTATATAGATAGATATAGTCTATGTAATACAGATAGATATAAATATTGTCATAATCATGGATAATATTTTTTTTAAGCATCTTGCTACTAGCTACTAGCGACATTAGTTATCCTTTCGCAGCGTGTCTGCGGACAGTTAAACTAGATTTTAGAACATAATTAATCCTTTTCTGTCTTATATATTATACTTTATAATTCATTATTTCACGTAAACCATCAACACATCGATAGTAAAAATCTATGGCAATATAAGACTTTGTGTTGTAAATTTTACAATTATTTATCATAGTCTTACAACAAATTACTTAGGCAAGTTGCTGGTAGGTATTCCCAATTATAAAGAGGACAATTGTTGATTGGACATATCCCTGGGTCATTGTGAACATAACACAAAACTGAGGAAAAAAGGTTAACAATAATAATGACTGAAAATCCCGTTTCAATATTAATTCTATTAACAAATTAGTACGTAGTAAATATTACACAATAGGTGAGGTGAGACGTTTCATCTCTTTCTAAATGATGTAAGCAATTAAAATTATATGTTTATATGTCTCTCCGTTTAATTTAAATTATAAAATAAACATAAGTAAAAAGTAATAGTCAGAATTGTAATTATTAAAGCACCAAAATTGCAATTGCGTAATTTTTTTGAAAAAAAAGTGTCTTTGATTCTAAATGTATAGTACTTCTATATATATATAGTAATACTATTTTTGAGATTGATAAAATTTACCTATGTTTTGATTTTAAGCATGTGGGCGGACTGGAAAGGCGAGGCAATTATGGAAATAGCCGGGTAGCAGATGCTCCCAGCTCAATATTCTGTAACTATGTTTAGATTTAGACTTCATATCCAGGTCTTACTAAATATTTAAAGGACAACACAAAGGACTTACAACTTTCTATTTTAGTGTGATTTTTTAAGGTTAATTGGAAATTATTAACAGGGATACAGCCCTCTGTCTTCTTAAAGCAGGGTTATTTTTGTGTATAAATATTTGCAATGTACGGCGTGGATTTATAATATATGATGTCATAGAAACGTATTGGTTAAGGGGGATGCAAGTTTTGTGCAGTCTCTTTGTAACCAAATGTTGGGTATTATTGTATACCATGAGCGCCCCGCGGTTTCACCCGCTTAAGCCCCGATCCCGTTGGAATATCGGGATATGTTAATCCAGATCTCTAGCTATCTATATACCAAGTTTCATCGCAATCGGCTCAGTAATCTTGGCGTGAAAGAGTAACAAACATACACACATCCATACATCCTCACAAACTTTCACGTTTATAATATTAGTAGGCTCATCATAGCTGGACTCTGAGGAAGCTAGGCTCCTTATAGAGCACTATGGGATTGATTGATTAGATAGTAAACGCCAAAAATGGTACCGGTTACTACTTTAAATTATGCAGGCATGCCTGCCTTTGTATTTGCCGTATTAGCCTTGCCTATCTTAATAATATAAAAACATGCAAATATTCAATCTTGTTTCATTTATTCAACTCTTGACGATGGTTTCAAGCATACATCTCTGTTTGACAGAAAGCTAGCAAAAAATAAGGTTAACCTCGTTATTCCTGAATGTTTAAACATCGATCGACCTTTAGATGTTTCGCCATGTATTGCCAGGGGCAATATGTACAAGTGCGCAGTAGAAAAGGTTACCGTTTCTAAATTTTGATCAAAATATTAATAATAATTATAATGAAATATAGACAAAATATGACTAAACTATATATATTTATTATTATAAATTTTAACCAAAATATCCGAAGGCGTATTATCGTTTAAGTAAATTTACCTTTTTTTATTGTTCAGTTGTTGTGTTTATCTGCGAGCTCATCGTTAAACTTTTACAGTGTTAGTCCCAGATATCTGTACCTGTAGTAACTATACGTTTTGCATATTCTTATGTATATAATTTCATCTGATGCACCTTTATCTCAAATAGGTACCTGATGTAGCCGTACTTTTAAAGGAGATACACTAAGTAGTTGCTATCTAATACTGGGTTTTATGACAGGTATACTACGTATTCATATAAAGAACAAAAAATACGAATAATTAGGATTAAGTAACTGGTTACATTCACAAGTTGGTCTAATCAATGGGTCGGCAGTCGGCAGCGCTAGCGCAGGTTACGTCACAGCTTTCGCGGCTACACTGTAGTAAGATGTTGCGAAATACGCCACTTATGCAAGCAGTACGCGATACGCAAATACGCCAACTGAGCGAATGTTGCATGCGCTGTGTTAATATGTTATTGCATCGTTGCAACCATATAACATTAAACCTCTCGTGTGTTTTTAGGAATTCGTAAATTGTAATATATAGCCACTTTTGTAGTGCGCAATGAGAGGCGCTAAATATTTATCATTACATGCTTTGAAAATGAAATCTGTGCGCATAAGGAAAGGCCAGCATGCATTGAGAAGGAGTACGGGTTAATGCGCGAGGAAAACCACTGGTTTTGCTTTTCTAGGCGCAGATAACCGCCTATTACCAAATATTCCATGGGCTTATTAGCCGTTTTGATTTTATAAAAAAAATCTATAAAATATGCACATACAATATATTTTACTCATTACACGTTAGCTAAAAATTTCTTAAAATATGAAGTTTAGCCTAAATTAATCTAGAAACTAAATTGATTTTTTATCAGTTTTTTATTTTTTGTTGTCTTGAAATGAGTTTTTGTTATCTTCTAGTGTATCTTAAAACAGCTTCAATAAACCTGTTAATCAAGTTGTGTAATATTGTATCATATTTTGCACATAAATAACATATATCTTCGGAATTACTGAAGTACCCATATATTATACGTAAACTTAGTTTAAAAGGCGTGAAAGCGTTACATACTGTTCCAGCGTGTTCCAGCTACAGTTAAACAGTTGAGATAGCAATAAAAATATAGTATTTTAGTAAAAAATATGTTATTGTTCTATAACATATAGTACAATTGATCAAAATATAGTACGATACTATATATTATAGTACGGGTGGCAACCCTAATTATGACTGATCTTTCGCGATCTTTCGAGATCTCTTTGCGTTTCATTACTAAGATGAAATCGACGGCATAGACCAACCCATCCGTTCTCATTTGTGGAAGGTATACATATATTAAACTAGACACGTGCAATCATGTGTATCCATATTATGCAAGATAATGAGTTACTAACGATATGTTACGACGTGCAAGCAATTTATTCAACTTTAACCTCTGAAAGCCTTTTTGCATAACGTTCTAATGCTCTTACGAGTATTTTTACCACCGCAGCATCTAAAAAATAAGAGGTACCCGGCCATTTAGAAATTTTTATGTATAAAAAAAAAGACAGTTTTATGTATGAAACACTGGCAGATTATACTTTATTTTTAAGGGACTTGAGACGGTACAAAACAATTTTTAAGAAACATTCACTACAAATTTCACCATTTGAAGTGTCCACACCATTACCCACCTTGAAGAGTATAACTTATTAAGCTTAGAGTCCAGAGGCAAACTACTTATGTCTATGATGTTGCATGGTATATACATTAGGCATTTCTAATCAGTTGTCTTATGTGGTACCTAGAACTGTATTGCATCGCGAGGTGCCTCGGCTGTTCTACACTGCTAAGTGCAGAACACCTCTGAAATTAAAAAAGAAATTGGAAAAGAATTAGCGAATCACGTATAAAAAGATTCAGTACTGTCTAGTAGTGTTTTTTAATATGAAGATTGGTTCGGAATGCGTTTACAAGATTTTACATGAGCATGAAGAGTTTCGCGCTGAGTAGTACAGCACAACCTCACCGATTACAGGCTCACGTGAAATGGTGACACGATAGCTAAGTTTGGTACAGGCTTGTCTCGGTGTGTGTACATTATGACAAGTGAAGAATCTTGAATTTATCAATACAAATTTTTTTTAGGTTTCGCAAAATTTACCGAGTGTCCTAACGTATAAGTAATGCTTTTCTTTTGAAGGCTTGTTAACAGGTTTAGTTACTCGTCGTTAATAATGTAAATCAGTCGTCAATACGAAAAAAAATACCATCCAATAACTGGTCGGCGATATTCTTTGGTGCTCATGTGTCTACTTATTAGTAGAAAAATAAGGTAAAGCTATAACTGAAGATTTTCATAAAAATCTGTTGGAATTCTATTATTTGAACAACCTTCCTATTTTTTAGCACATGTGTTTATCTTATCTAATTATAGATAATACACACATTAGATAGTACCATGACTCAGAAATGTCATTCATAGTTTGATAAATTGAACTGGAACTGTATGGCGTCCATTAGACGCTCATGCAAACGTCGTGCACGTGATAGACGGATGTTCGTTGGTGATTTTTGAAATGATATCGACATTAAAATCTCATCATGCAACCATCGTTTTTTTTTTTTCATTGTGGCAAAACTGACAGCAAAACCTTCCGTGTAATGGGCGCCTATGAATAATATCACAACGATATTTGACAGTCAAGTTAAAGCAGTTTCTCTTTACGAAACGTTAAAACTGTAGGTGCTGTAAAAAATTAAATGAAATAACGACTTGTAATAACATTACTTTGCTATTATCAAATTATTTACTTTTTAGAATCCAGTTTGTCCATAACCGAGGATGGAATAAACTAGGCATAGGCCTAGTAACTATAAAAGTTCATTGTTAAACTTAGCAAAGCGACGGTAGCGTAATGGATAAGACGTCGGACTTGCGATCAAGTGGTTGCGGGTTCGAACCCTACCTAGATAGATAAACTATTGTACAAATCATATGAAGTGATATAAAACTGGATACACAAATTCTTACAAACTAGAAACCTTGTACAATGGCGGCCTTATCGCGTTTTGCGATCTTTTCCAGGCCACCATTGGATGGAAAGAGAGATTATGTATGGCAAGAAGAGTTGCAGTGTTTAATTGATTGAAAATATTATCTAAATGAATCAATTATTCATAATAATATATACACATGCACTACCGACATGAATCCACTCTTAACACAAGCATTTAGCTTAACTGTAGGGGTTAACGAGAATACTAGTAATATGTGACCCACGCTGTTTGAAGTCTTTAAAAAAAAAAATCACAGCCGCCTTCGTCAGGTCATTCCTCCATCTGACTTAGGAGCATCCTATGATAATATATAATGTTTACCGATTATTGCCTTAAGGACTTATTTACTCTAACGACGGTCGATCCGTCGCCACATTTAAAGGCACAATAAGCCTGACCACACGATGAAAAAAACCTTCTGGTATATTTTCCCTGTACAGGTCCCGCCTTTGTACGATTGCTCTGCCTCGATGGCCGAATCACTACACTTTTTATCACAGTCTATTTATTGTGGAGGAGGGTTTTGTAATTTCAGCTTTTAGTTTTTTTGTAAGGTGGAACCAATCAAGTGTATAATAATTTTGAGTCGTTCGACCTTTGAGACGTCACGTAAATAAGTCTGACACTTTTATTTATCAACATTATGATAAATCATAAATCAGATAAATCTGATAAGGTTAGTATTTATGATATCTACGTAAATATGGATATTTTTCCGAATTCTATGAATAGCTTTATCGTATGATATCACCTGTTATTGACCGCGAATTTATGTATGGGTGTATGTTAAAAGAGTTAGGTATCTAGTTTTCAATAAAATCAGTTGTCAAGTAGGATTTTAAAGTTTATCAAAGTTTCAAAAAAAAAAATGTGGTGTGTACTTATGTACGCACGTAAGAAGTTATACTTCTTTGGCGCTAGTTAAATAAAGTTTATTTAAATATCATAATAAATGATATATACCATCAACTAACCTCAAATTCTACAAACGTACCTACTCAAAGTAATATGTAAAAACCATTTTTATCACTTATAATCACAGAAAATTATCTTTTAATCAATAAATTGTTAATAAATATCAGTCACCACGATATATTATTTGAAAAAATATATATTTATGTATATTTATATATATTTTATTCGGACTGATACAAAACACGTGTTGTAGGTTCAGCAACAATTGAATAAGAGTTAACAATTGAGTAAGAATAAACGTTGGTAACTTTTTTTTTAAACTAAAATGTTGACTAGCTAACTTCAGGGTGTCGGATTTTTGTAACGGTGTGCGCGCGAATCATAAAACTTTACTCTTATAATTTTTCCCTAACGCGCCAAAAGAAGTATAACTTCATAAAATCTAAAGAGATGTTTCCCTTATTCAATGAAATTTATTCTGTAAAGTAACTAGAAAATTTAAGTATTATCTGCAATGCGAAAGTGCACCTTGCACGTTTCTGAAGCAGGAATCGTTAAACATTTATTAATTGTTCCAAATTATGGCCACAAGTGAGATTTGTCTCAAATAAATTCTATGAGTATATAATACTTTTTTATTTTTTTATTCCTAATTTAAATCAGTCCCGAAATTTTCAGGACTGGAATTCGATCGGGTAACTATAAACAATATCTTTAACGCATACTTGTTTCGCCGACGGCGTTTTAAACTCCCATGAACATAATGAATGTGTATGTACATATATATGATAGTGGTTATACATGTGAGGCTGTGTTCACGCTTAGTTAAGCGCGCACGGTGGCGAAGTGGTCGGTTCGATAGGCCTGGTGGCCGCGACAAGGCCGAATATTGCGCTGAGCGCCAGCCACGTGTATACGCGAGCTGTGACGTCACCACCACGCACCGTTCAAGTTCATTGTTGCCTATTAATTTTACCGCGGCTTACCACCAACTAAAACTAGCAATGGGCGCCCCACCAATAACCGAGCCGTCAAGGACGTCTGATAAGGTTAGTGTTAGCAAGTCGTATTTAGAAAAGAGAAAACTCTAAACCCACGCTAGTTTAGTGACTATGTACCTACAATGTGAATCGCTGGTTTCCTCAGTTTATTTACACAACATATTTACGTCTTCTCTATGTCCCAGGATTTGTGATTCTACGAAGTTTTGAAAACATTATGCCGCATCTTCCTCGTCCATTCAGAGAGTTCTTCCTCGAAGAACGCCTGCGCGTGCGCATATCTGTCAACAAACGCATAGCACTGGTCAGTACCGGGCGCGTGGCTCCATTGTGATGTATCCACACATCCGCGTGTCGCTCTCACTTCCAAATATTTATTATTTATAGTTCGAATTGCCAACTTGTTTCTGTTTCTAAGTAAAATTCAGGTGAGCGTCTGTTGATAATTCGAATTAATACTCTTTTTGCTTGTTAATTGCCTTTATTTGTGGAGCACGTAAAAAGTGATAAAAGTTGTATTTCTTGTTTAATAGGTGATTCTTCATCCGTGTTACTTGTCAGTGTTATCTTTGTAGAAGAGATTAGACAGCCTGTTTCGTTTTTGTTCATAAGCAACTTTGAAGACCATTAGTTCTTTGGTTGAGAACGCAATTTGAGTTTGTTTTTATTATTCATAGTATTAATTTGAGCGTGACCGTGGCGTTAAGAGTGTACGTGACCAACGGTATCGAATGGCAGAAGTTTATCAGTAGAATATTTAATTACCAAATTTATATTATTAAGTAGAAATCTAAAGTGACACATAGACCTAAATTTCACCGTTTTTAGGGTTCCGTACCTCGAAAGGAAAAAACGGAACCTTTATAGGATCACTTTGTTGACCGTCCGTCCGAAGGTCTGTCTGTCTGTCAAGACCCTTTTTCTCAGGAACTCGTAGAGGTATCAAACTGAAATTTATATCAAATACTCAAGTCTACTTTCCCTTAGAGCTGTGAAAAAATCAAACTTCTAAGCCAACGCAATTAAAAGATACAGCCGTTTACGCCGCCAATTTCCGAAAATTTTCGACACTCGCAAGGGAATCAAAACCTACAGGGTACTTCCCGTGAACTCAGAATCTTGAAATTTGGTACGAAGCAACGTCTTATAGCACAGATAAAGGAAAAATTGGGAAAACCGTAAATTGTTAGTTACATCATATAATAAAAATATTTTACGGAAGCCTCGGTGCGCGAGTCCGACTCGCGCTTGGCCGGTTTTTTCTTTACTATTTCTTATCTGAAAATGGATATTTGAGCTAGTTTTAAATAGGTAATACTGGATAGAGCAACCGGAAATTTTGAGAAAGTTGAAGTGCTTACCTTACCTGCTTCCCTACCTACCCACTGGAGTGTTTTAATTGTGAAAAATGCTATTTATTGTAAATTAGAACATAAACATGAACCAACAATACCACAAAACATTAAACAAAATAGTAAAACCGATTATACACACAGCGGTTATAAAAATAATCCTTTGTCGTCGAGAAACCCTGAGGGGTCGGTCGCATGATCTCGGTAATCTGAAGCTATTTTAACACGGGTCAATTGATAATTCGCACTTAGCAACGTGAATTATCTTATCGTACTGAGTTCCAGATACGAAAGTATTTCACAGATACCTTAATATTACCCGAATTCAGACGAATTAACCCGGGAAGTGTAATATAAACATTTGATAAGTACAACTTCGGAATAAGAGTCAACATTAATATCAGAATGTGACTGATTACAGTCAAAATTTAGGACAACTGAGTTGATTAGTAATAACGAAAATTTCAACCACTTATTCTTCTGTGTTGTCCCACCTTTGATGTTAGCTGTTTCCGCACATTGATATTTTTACCGCATTGATTTGATGACCTTGAAACTTCAAATCGAAACAAACGTGACATTTGAATAAAAGGACTTTTGATTGGATTTATTTGGTATTCATTTTGTCGGTCAGTGTTCGTATAAACTGAGTGTGTTATCTTGTAGGTACCATAATTGTCTAAAATACAAGATGGTACATACATAGCAAATCTGGATATTAGTAGTAGGCATGTACTAGAAAGCTTACATCTAATTTATGTAATTTGTATACAACAACTAGTTGAGACACGATGCGTTTGTAGTTCAGGGATTCCTAGAGAAGAAAAACTGTTATGTGGCAATTAAAATGACTATCTCATACTTTGTTCTGGTATACTTACGACTTGAAATCTTTCTGGCTCTAATAAACCTTGAATGTAGCGCTATGGGTCGTACAAAGGATGGATGAGGCTAAAGCAACAGGCTTATATTCCCCATGACCTCTGGTCTACGTAGAGGTTGCCTTTTCACAACTATACAAAATACAAACCACCAATGCCCAAAAACAATAATGGAAAAACCTTTGCCGTTTATTTTAAATATTATATTATAAGTAATCAACATTATTTAAACTAAATGAAAGTTTTCGTCACAACAAATACACCGGGCTCGAAGGAATTCTATTTTAATAATACCAAACTTATAAACATTGATAATTCTATTTGTTTTCGTTTTATAGATATGTTTTTGTTATATAACGACATATGTAATGAAATATAAAAGATAAGCATTACATCAGCATTACAATAAAAATAAAGTTTTTTAACAAAAATATTAAGATATTGATGTTTTAGAGACGGAAGTGTTACTCGTACATATTACCTTCTCTTACCTTTGGATTATTTTAAGAAATTCAAAAATGGCTTTAAATCTCCTGCTTTTTTAAGACACCTTCACCAGCACCTTCATCAAGGGGTACAGTGGTACAGTCTCGTACCTATTCGAATCTGAGAATAAGACTATTAAACAATAAATGACTTGTCTTAAATGTTGAATTCAGTTTTATTTGCAACTAATAGGTCCCTCGCGGTTTCGCTCACGTGTACATATTTTTATATTCTGCGCGGAACCCTAATTCTTTTTTAAAATAAAAGTAGCCTAAGTTACTCCTTATAACACCAGCTATCTGCCAGTGAAAGTCCTGTGGAAATCGGTCCACAGGTTCCGAAAATTAGCCGGAACAAGCAGACAGACAAACAACAATTTTAAAAACTGATTTTTAGGCACAGGTATCGTGCAAATAATTGTATGAGCTTAAGAAGAACTATTAATTTGACATTACAAACAGACACTTCAATTTTATTTATTTGTATTGATGTACAGGGGTGAGGGGTGAACAAGCGTGTTAGCAAGGTTTAGCTTACAACAAACATGTGTTAATGTGAGGTTCTAATGTAGTATTAGCCATATTGTATGAAATATTGCAGTCTTTTTTTAGAAGACTTATTTACATTTATCATAATATCTTTAACTTTAACCTTATATACGTTATTAAAATTTTTGACGTTACAAAGTATGGGTTTAGTGCCCAAGTACCATTAAACGACGCTTATGTGTTTATTACGATATGTTTACATAAATATTACTGCTTCTATCAATGAAGTTTTAAGCCATCTGTGTTGATCCCTTTTTTTTTCTTTTTTGTGCGTGTGGAAACCCCCTCTGGCCGACACCCCACCGGAGTTTTCGGTAAGGCGGCGTGTCGGAATCGAACCGAGAAGACATCCGGAACCCTCCTAGCGCCTGCCCGCAAAAGCGCGGGCACCACCTTCGGATAAAAACTTCTCAATAAGGCGACGTCCAGGCACACTCGGACGCCGCCTCCTGGCGGGGGGCCACTATAGCGGGTGGAGGGGAAAACCCGTCCCGACCACCCGCGGCCACACTCAGGGCGGCATGAGGCGCTGGTAAGCGCGCCTCCGCCGCCCGGTTCGCCGGCGGCGAATTAGGTCCGAGTGGAGATCGTCCTCCCGGACCCGTTCCGCCGCCTCCTTCTGCGAGATGAAGTCCTCACAGAAGGTCGCGACCGCGGTAAAATTCCTTTCGCTACCGGCCATGGAGCGTATGACGACCGGTAGCGAGAGATCCCCTCCGATGACTGCAGCGAGAGCCCGACGCTGCGTCGCCCAGGCGGAGCAAACCGCCAGCGTGTGCTGACCGGAGTCCTCACTTCAGTCGCAGTGGTGACAGACTCAGTTCCCTCCTAGCGACCGAATGCAGGTACTTCCCAAAGCAGCCGTGCCCGGAAAGGACCTGTGTCAGTCGGAAGGAAAGGCTCCCGTGCTGCCGCCCTGCCCACTCGACGATGACCGGCTGGAGCGCCTCCACGGCGGCAAAGCCAGCACGTGGAGCCTCCAGCCGGGACGACCAACGAGCCATTGTGGCTCGGCGAGCGGCCTCACGCCACTCGCGTACCTCTTCGGGCGCGGGCCGACTGCCGCTTCCCGCCCGGAATTCAGCCGTTCGCCGATATACTTCGGCGAGCACTTCCGCCTCCAAATCCCACGGGGGTGTCCCGGCCAACGCGAACGCCGCCTCCGTCGACACGGTGCGGTATCCGCGTATGGCTCTAACCGCCATAACCCTCTGAGGGCGCCAGAGGCGTGCCCTATTCTGAGCGGTCAGATCTCCCGCCCACACCGGTGCACCGTACAGTGCCATTGACCGGAAAACCCCCGTGTATAGCCGTCTTGTAGCGACGCTGGGTCCACCCAAATTGGACAAAAGGCGCCCAAGGGCGGGGTCAGCTTCGGAGCAAGCTGCCGGAAGTGCTCGTCGAAGAGCCACCTGCCGTCGAGGTTCAGGCCCAGATACCTTATGTGGGCCTAAACCGGTACGAGGACCGAGTTGACCTCGATAGAGGCGCCAGGAGGTGGACCACGACGGGGCCCATGGAATAAAAGGGGCCTCCGTCTTATCCAGGGCCACCCGCAAGCCCAGCGCCTAGATGCGCCCGACCACCAGAGAGACTCCTCTTGTGGCCAGGTGCGCCGCCTCCTGAAAGTTCACCCCCCGGGCTGTGACCAACGTGCCCGGGGGGGAAGTCGCCTCGAAGGGCCCAGTCGTACCCCATGTTCCACAGGAGTGGTCCCCTGGACAGACCCCTGCGGAACACCGCACGACATGGGCCGACGACACGAAGCTCCATCTCGGTCCTCGTACATGACGCTCCTCTAAATAGTCTGCCACTAGCCGCCTCAGGTACCCTGGCACTCCGTGATAGTGGAGTGCTTCCCTGACGCAAAATGGCACCGATCGTCGAACGCCCCGCTCGAAAACCAAATTGGGCATCCGAATCTGTGTTGATCCCTCGATAGACCGCATAAATTGCTAGAAAAATAAGTTTTCACTACTTTCATCGAATCAGATTTTTCTTGTTTCGAAATCCTCTAGGGCATCAGCTACGCCGCAATAGTAGAACCATGTCAAACAACGCAATTTCTCTCGTCTCCGACATTAGACATATACGTATCACCCAAACGGACAACCTAGCCAGCTAGACGCCAAGCGTGACTCCTTCTTTTTAATACACAATTTTAACGAGGTGACGACTGCGCTGAATACGAAGTGCTTGATGTATGATGTTATATTAATATTCACTTTATGAACGTTATTTTCTTCGATGTCTTGCCCAGAAAGGTTATCCCTTTTAAGTTTAGTCGTAAAATGATTATGCAACATCACGCAAATAGTCAAACATTACACTCACTAGTTCCGTTCTTTAACCACAAATGGCAAGTGTGCAATCCGTTTAAAGTGACAAGGCCATTATTATTGAATTTGACATTTAATAATCATGGCTGCTTCATGCAGTTGTCGGTAAGATTCAATGGTTGGTCGGACGTAGTTGCCACTTAGCATACAATCGTTGGTAATTCCTCGAGCAGGTTAGTCAGTAGTAGTTAGTCACGCGGCACTAAGATCTACTCTTTATATTCAAGGGACGAAGGCGTTTGCCTACGCGTGTAACAATCACGAATGGAATCTAAATAGAGAAGCGATAACTGTTCACACGAGGTCAGCATCGATATGTTTGCAAATATATTGCTAAATAGGACACGTAGTTTATAAGGCGGGCATTTAGCAGAGTACTTTCTATTACGTAGTCTTTGCATACTAGGAAAGTAAATACCTACTAACTATTAAAAGTTTACATATTTTATTAGAGCCTTAGATGCACACATCCTTTAGTCTTTCACTTAGGTACTATTTTTATAAAACAGTCCTGTTGTTTTATTTTATGTTATTTTCTTCCGAATATGGAAATTTAAATAGTAAAGAACACTTACACACGGCCTGCACGTGTGTAAGTGTTCTTTACTATTTAAATTTTACCATTGTGCCTAAAAACAAAGTAATAAGCGCATGCATAAGAAAAAGCAAAAAGGTGTCTCACATGCGCTCAGGTATGTACACGGGTTTCTGATAGATCTAAACGTATAAATCATCTGGAACTTGGTGGAAAAACGAAACGAAACAAACACGGAATGAAGCCTCAACGTAAATTCATTAGCGAGTAAACTCAACCTCGTATAAAGTCGAAAGAGGGTCAAAATAGTTTTTTTTTATAGGGGAAATTTCGGTATTGAACACACATAAGTACCTACTAAACTTACATGTATGTGTGTGTATATCTATAGTTCCAAAACGAGTTAGAATTGGTTCAATTGACAACAGCAATCATCTCAGTAGATAACTGGGTGACCTTTGAGAAATCAATAATAATTGCGCTGGCTATTATTGCTATTATCAAGGCACTATGTTTGCATACAGAACTATTGTATATCGAAATTTAAATAGCGACGTGTTGCTATTTGCTATCAGTATCATGTTTATACAAGTTTTGTATACATTACGCACACATTCATGGACTCACTGCGAAGGTGTATCAATGGAATGAATTGGATTGTGTGTGTGTGTGTGTGTGGTAGCTGCCAAGTCAAGGGAAAGCTCATGCCAGCAGTTAAGAAAAAATAGTGTCTACTGAGAATTGACGCGATACATTGATTGATAGTTCATCGTTCATCATTCGCGGAGGGCTGTGCTGGTCAACTCAAAGTATTTGGAAGCGAATGTATGTTGGTTTTGAGGCTAGATCTAGGTATGTTTCTAACCGTTATTTTTAACAACACTTTAAAGCTGTTGTGTTAAATTAGACATCATGTAGTTAATGAGACACAATGATCGTGTGTGATCGATAAATATTAATATCAAAACAAAAATAAGCTATTTTCAACTGTTGCTAGAGCTGACTCGACGGTCAAAGTCTAACTACAGCCAATACCTTCACGTCATTAAAATAGGAATAGAGGCTCAACAATAACACGATGTTAGCTCAAAATCGATTGCCAAATTGATGCAAACATATTATTTGAGTGAAAATCGTCTTAAGGATATAACTATATTGTTTAATACAGCAGAATACATATTCGTCTTCTACGGCACTACTCTGACAAAATTATAAGAAGTAGGTATATTTAAATATATCGAATTGAGTTATCAATATTTTTATCAGGATTGGGACATCGGTCGAAATTGTTTGGCTTAAATTCAAACATTCAACATAATCATGGCATAAAATATATAATTTCAACTTACGTAGGCAGGTGGATTTTGATAAATTTGTTATGACAGAGATAACTATATCGATTCATGAATTATTTATGTAGAAATAAATAATATAGTTGATATAGATAGCTTTAGTGTTTACGCTACGTCATAAGTTAGAAAAACCTTCCTCATGATATGAAAAAACTGACGAAATCAATTTAATCTATTCTAGACATATTTGTCTGTTTTGCAATGTAATTTCGAGTGAAATCTGATTCCAAGAAGTTATTAAGAGACACAGGAAGGAAAAATAACTCTGTTGACAGTATCACATAGACAATGATGACGGGTCATGCCAAGGTATGAGGTGGCGTAAGGTGCGGTAGCGTCAGTAAGCGGAGCCTAGCTTACAGCGGCGGTTTCGGAAGTGTTTTGAATTTGTTTTTGAAGAAACTGAATATTTGAATCTGAATAAGAATTGTCGCTTTCGGAGCCAAAAGTTTTCAAGATTTTACTGATTTTACATCTATGTGAAAGGTAGAATATAAGCATACAACTAAAACGTTGTAATAACGCAGGAATGGGTATATAAACGGTGGTATAGCCATAATCTAATGTATAAACGGTCGATCAACGATAGTGGTAGGCAGACAGGAGAGCGCCGATTACGTCACACCCATCCACATGATCGATGACGACGATTGTAACCCTGAACAACGCACTAAATAAATCAATTTTATTTTAATCGGCCTTCATTTAGTAGCCTTCACATTGTCCTCTAAAACGTCTCTTAATTTGCAGCCCACGTTTCCAAATAACAATCCTGATTATGGACGACCTTTACGATAGTTTATTGCTTCAAATCGTTGCATATTATTAAGATAAGATAATTTGTTGATACAACACGTGACTAATATATATATATATATATATATATATATATATATACTATAATATACTTATATAATATATAAATTGCGACAAATTATCTCATAACTTACAATTATTTTATTATCGTTATTCATAGTTAAGTGTTCTGCGACGACATTTGCGACGAGAAATAAGCCTTCAGAGAAATTGTTTATTGCCGAAATGTTTTATCATAACAGGCTGTTTTATTATTGAAAGGATCATTGAAGTGATGACAACTATCAGAATACAACATTTTGCACAAACTGTTAGAGCATACTCCTGTTAGAGCTGACGACCTTGGACATGTTATTAATAGGATTATGGTCACGGTTTGATTCATATCCACCCATTGCAGCTTCAGCCGCCTATTTACCGTGGCTTTAAGTCGTTGTCTTCGTGATGTTTTATATTAATGGTTCGATCATTTGTGACTATTTATTCTTCTGCCTGCCGTTATTGTTTCTAGATGCCAGAGCTCGCCTTCCTATTTTATCCTCTCCGCGTTAATGTTCAACGTTCCTTATGATATTTTGCTTCTCTTAGGCCAGCCACAAGGCCTCGCCAGGTACACACCACAGTGCGACCAGGGTCAGGAATATGTCTTTGGTGGCACGACACATGGTACCACCAAAGACATATTCCTGAAGCTTATCTAGCATGGTTCGAATGCATGGTATATGCGTTTGCATATATAAGCATAAAGCCAAACATCCACCTCACAATTTTCATTATTCTTGTATATTTTTATCTTTTTATATATCACTAAATGAATAGTATACATAATGCTAAGACCCATTGTGTCACCAGAAATATTCACATCTCTGAATAGCAACCGAATGCAGCGTTCATCAAGAGTGATCAATAACGTTGAATTCTTAACAAAGGCAATATAGATAATATAGAAAAGAGGTGATTTAAATTAGATTTGACCTGAATTCGAAAAGCATATTCCGTCTACCTATTTAATGCAGTCTAAAATAAAATCTTTTTAGCGCAGAGCGACAGTGCATGCATGCTAAAAGTTTCACACAATTTGTCTACTTTATTCCCGTTTTACAGCATATTATACTATTAATATTGACAAACAGTCAATATTAATGGTAATTTGAATTCCAGATTTGTAGTTATAGATATCACGTTTGTTAAAGATATATTTTTATTCATATTTTGAATAACATTAAATATTTAACAAACACAAGAAGAAATGCATTTCAAACACAATGCTAATATTAGGTGTCAGATTATAGCGTATAAAATTCTACGAATATTAATATATTTTTTAAAACCTATACATATCGAGTGTTCAAGCCATTCCAAAACGAATATACCAGTTCAAAAAAACTATCTTCGACACATAGACATGACTCTAATTGCCAAATACTTGTACTTTCCCTACACTATCACTATTTTATTAAAAAAATTACACAAAGGTCAACACCCACTCATTTTATAAAGTATGTATTAACTTTATAAACAACCCAACATGATCAGAGTTGTTCAAAATAATAAGAAGTTTCGCTTTACATGTAATCTTTGACATTACTGTTTTATTTCGAGCTTCTTGTACCGTTTTATTTTTTACTAATTAGTCTAACACACCCAACTCGGAGAGGATCATACGTTCGCATGAAACAAAAGCATTCTCAATTGTTGGTTTAGAAATAGAACAACCTATTGTTGGTTGGTTTGTACCAACTGTTGTCAATTTAACTAAAGTTATGACTTGTGCTCTGAATACAGAAATAACTATAAAATATGAAAATAAAGAAAAAGTAATTTTCTCATTCTGAGGACTAGTAACGTCATTTCGATAGGAAGTGGACTAAGTAGTGGAGGAAGTGACTACGCTGAGCATCTGAAATGGTCTCGAAAAAAAGCACGTTCCAGGTTTTGGTATCAAAAAAGTTTACAGCTCGCCTATTGGCAAGCGGCTAGTCTTTGGTGTATTCAAATTGGGCGTCTCAGGTTCCAGTAGCCACCTGATTGGACAAGTGACATAACCGAACAGTAGTCCGTAGTTACATAATACTATTTCTACTAATAAATAGGGTCACCAGGGCTTATCATCAAGTGGTTTGTAAGTCACATCTAATCAAAATATTTCAAGCGTGATTAAATAATATCAACAAAATCAACGCATGCTTCTTGGTATATTGTTGGACGTAAGAATGCATGTGGAATGTTTATGATTTTAAGTTGTGGAGATGCATGGATGATTGGGCCAGTAAGCGACGGAAATATTATTCTGTTTGATGTAGAAGCGTGGGCGAGTCACGCATTTTTACAATCCAAATAGAATGTCTAGTTTATAGACTCTACAAACTTTACATAGTTATTGCATGAAACTATATTCAAACTATACAACAGTTGCCGATAATATAATACACTTGTTGTGGTGATAAGATAATCAGGATCACCATCTAACACATTTGTTGGGTTTAAATTGTTTGTTACTTTTATACATCAAAGCAATCGAATATTAATCGCGTTTAGTACGCGTATGGTGACGGTAAATTAATATAGTTGACTTCGGCGATCATGGACACGGTTTGGACCATCTTTATACTTTGGCTACCCGTGACCGTGATTGGTGTAAATCAATCGAAACAGAATGCCAAGAATACAAAGGTATTCATAACAAAAATCCTAACTGTGAAATGAGTGTCTCTAGTTTTAGTTTAATGTGAGTTAAAGAAATAGAGTCACATAATACTCACAGATCTCCAGACTTTAGGCATAAATAAACTTTAAGTACAGCAGAATCTCGCATTCTCGCTCGGTTTGCTTTAGTTCTTATATCTCATTTCTTCTCCTTCTTCTTCTAATTCGTTTTGCTTTTATTTAACCTTTCTCTTATAATAATGATAATTATCATTTCCTATTAACCGACTTCTGTTCCCTATAATATGAAGTATGCTGTAAAATTTGTCTTTTCTGGCCTAATCTTTTAAATGCTTGTTCATGATACACCAGTTAGTAGACTTGATGTATAATTTCCATTTAGTGAAATAAAAATTAACGTCTTCATTTACTGCAAAATGTTTTTGATCCTTAGAATTCACAAAATATTATGATGCAATTTGATCACGCGTTTTTACGTGATTAAATATCAAATAGTTTGATGCAAGATGTCGCGTTATAGTTTTAAATTAAGTTTGTTAGTTATAGCAGAAATACTCACGTTTCACATCACAACAAAATAATTACAATAAGAGCGAGAAGATAGAAAAAAATAGGTAACAATTCAACATCGGTCAACGAACTCGGTAATTAATGCAAATGCAGTAACAAATTGATTTGATTTTACATGAAAAAGTTTTAAATTCAAATGTATTGCGAAGAACTTCTATACAAGAAGTGTACTATTTTTAAATAACATTTAACCGGCAATTTTATTTCACTTGAAAAGTAATACACCTAAAACTTTTATGAAAAGTGTAGGTGTAGGTGTACGTGAAAAGTATAGGATTTTAAATGCTCTCGTTATCATTCTGGTAAATATTATTATTCCTTAGAGTTGCGGGGTCAGATGACAGTTGTCTCGTGGACATACTATAAAACTTACGTGGCGACTCTATGCTGGAACTTACCGAGAGTCGTATTACGGGTACAGTGATACAGATTACAATACTTATGAACTGTAAGAACTTTGATAACGAATCGATGTCATGAAAAATATATTATCTACTCAACAATGGCGAGCCGTACATCAGACGTAACAGTAATTGGCAGGATCTTTTCTAATAAATGGCGCCTGTGCACTCAACACAGGTGGCGCACACATTAACACATTGTTGGTGTATTGCCGCGTGGGCGAGACGGTGGTGGCCCCAACATACTCGTAGCTCTAATGAACACAGGGTTGACGCATTTTCAAATATTTACTTTTTATTTCTACAGTTCTTTAACGTTGAGTGCATGTTCAGGCAAGACTTTCCATAGACGTGGTTCAACAATACTGACTTAATGATTTTATGAGACCTTAAATTGTTTAACATAAGTCCATGGATGAATATTGTTGTCACCATTTATGGATTAGTCTGACAGCCCTGACGTGTATGTAAATAGAAGTGTCCGTGTACCGTCGCGAGTGTAGGCGGGGTTGTTTGCCTCGATGCTCCTATTGCGCGATACACTCAATAAAACTGTTGTTGGACTCCAAATTGGTCGTTTAAACTAATATGTCGCCACCTTGTAGGTTCGACGTAAACTGTGGCCATCGGAACCAACAATTACGAGAGATAATTTAGTTCACCACCTAGTCATGACTAAAACTGGCAACCGGCAAACTGGCAGCGTTACAAGAAACCTACTTTACATAGAATTCTCTTTACATCTTTTATAACATGCTTGAAAAAGCAACCTTGGCTAAGATTGTGTTGTATTAAAAATACATTGACCTGAAACATTTTACTTAATTTGCGTTTTGATATCGCTCACAAACATTAATACACGTGCGCGATCGAAGCGAAACGAAAATAACTGTCCTTAACAAACCGAATCCGGTTTCTCGATAGGAATCAAAATGCAACTTAATATTATAATTAGCAATACTGCAATGCTATTAACACGTCAGTTGTTTTTTTTACCGCAAACAAGTAAGCTAAGTAATACAGTGGAAACTTGGTTTTACGTAACTGGCCTCGCGTGACTAGCTCCGTTCATTCAGCCTCGATACCCGAAGCTCACCATCACGTAGACAATGATAAATTGCTCCTCTTTATCGCTATAAAATTGGGTATTTAATTAAATATGTATTACATTTTTTGCAATGTTACATATCATTCAGTCAACCTTGATTGCCTTGTATTTGGAAGTGAAATGAATTTACCTATTCATTTAATTATATTTTTCATCACACAAGTAAGTGCCAATGAACATACGACCCGCATAATGTTGAGACGGAAATTATACTGTGAAGCCTTGCATTGACAGAGGTACCACTGATGTTTAAGAAATATCACAAACTTTGAACGTACGTGTATGAGTACGTAGGTATCGGTATACCTACTTTGGATAATTTTCGAGGACTTTGAATTGTGCTTTATACATATTATCTCTTATCTAAATGGGCATGAAACTAAACTGATGACAATCAAGATATATTATGTTATGAGTTTTTGTAACTGACTGCTTGTTGTCGTTTCGTGTCATTTTTAGCTATTTACAAAATCGGCTAAAATTATCTATGGTCATAGGATTTCTTGTTAAAAAATTGTAATATAAATTAATTTGACTTCACAGTAAAAACTCTATATTACTGGTAGTAATCGTTTAGGATCTCAAAATCACCAAAGGATTAGAACAGGAGTCTCGTCAAATGCAGATATAGTGGACGCTCAATATCGAGCTGACTTCAGTTTTAAATTGTGTAGTCAAATCAAATTGTTTGCAACGAAAAGTGAACTTACGAAATGATACACTTTTTATCAATGTAATAGCCATTTTATTTGATGGATAAAGTACAGATACGGTTCTAGGCGTGAAATCATTAAAAGTTCTTTTGAAATTGAACTCTGAAATTTCGACTAGCAACCGGACTGAGATAATTTAGGTAAATTTAGCTTACAATAGACATATTGACGTCAATCTCGCGTGTTATGAAAGTGTTTAGCTAAACTAATAGATGATAATAATATACATAATATTTCTCAATGTACCTATTACGTAAAGTATTGACTGATACCTAATGTTAATACTTCTACCAACTTAGCTATATATCAGTGAAAGGAGGTTAAGTTGAGAACTACATTTATTTTATTATCGGATGACTACTTACAATCTAAATACGATTACTAGTGTTAGTAGATAAATATTGTTTATTTTTGATAATAACTTTAAAAATTTAGAATTTGATATTGATTTGACATGATCTACAAAACTTTTTGTCTCACTTTATAAAAGCTTGAAACCTCGCTTGACCACAACCGTTAGTAGTAGTAGCTTTTTTCGGTTACAAATTACATTGATTAATAATTTAGTTACAAGACTGACGTTTAACACAACTTGAAATCTATTTAAAATTTACATTCATTTATGTTAGAAACACACTAAAACAACTTTATAATGGTTTTTCAGTAGATTTTACGGAACATGTAAGTACTCCTCCAGCTAGACTGCAGAATATGGTTGTATCTATTAAAAAATAACTGAGCTATCCATCTTTATAACAACCAATGAAATATATGGGAGGTAACAGCAAAGTACCAAGGTCTTATTACAAACACGTATTTTCCCAAGACAGCCTGTCTCATAATGTATTTATTTTATGGAAAACTCATATTTCGGCCAAAGGTATGATGAAATCATCTGACAACCCTGCATATAACATCTGTGACAGCTGGATGAAACAGGTGTGCGCTATCATTTCATATTATGGTATTGCCAGCAGCGTTTGAACACCAATTCTACTCATTTAAATTAATAACTAATGAAATGTACCTACATGTCTGTACCGATGACTGGCGATGACACAATATCATCTACGATTAAGCGGATAAAATTGTCTACTAACAATAAACTTGAAATTACACATAACCTCTTATCATTAACAAATTTAAATATAGGCACAACAATGGCGGCAAATCGTTATACATTTTTGTAATGATATTGGTGCCGAACAGCTGTCAATTATTATAATTAACTAAACGATAAACTCATCCAACATATCATTCTGTCACAACTATACACATTAAAATGTATGACCAATATTGCAATTAATTAGCAATTAATATTACTAATAATATAATTAATAACTTTTAATTCTCTTGTTAATCATTAGACACAGTATTCAAAGTCCAAAATATCATTAACAAAATAAGCCATCCAACTATTTTTTCTGTCAAACATCTTGTATCAGTTACCTATTCGAAAATTTTATGAAACTCAACTCGATGTAAACAGATCTTTGATAAACATTGAACGAATGAAGCGTAAAAGTCAAAACAATCCCAGCATTTGTAAGTTTCCGTGGGACTTTAAGCGTGACGATGGGTGTAGGAGATTTGCGTGGCATGAGTAGGGGGAAAGATGGGTTGTTGGTGGGGGGAAATGGCGGACGCTGTAAGACGCGGCGTGAATGGCGGCGGCAAGGTCAGGGGCGTCGGAAGTGGGTTACGGGCGGCGCCCTATCGACCGCCCGGCCGCCGTCCGCCCCATGCCAACGCGCGCGCCCGCCACGCCGCCGCGCCGCCTTGTAACACCATTGTATCATTTTGCCACTTATAAACGATACTGGAAACTATTTGCGCGAGAACAGTGAATCAGTTATTATACTCACTTCATTTATGGAAGTTTCTTTTGTACTTAGGTATATGTATAGAGCACATTTTTTCTGTTCCTTGAAATAAAAAAAAATGTTTTACATTTATCAATACCTACATTTCGTCCTTTCTCGCCTTAAGTATTAAAATATTCTCTTCAGATTCTCTACTTAACCGAGACATTTTATTTATTAAGTAAACCAAAAAGAAATTCTACACATTGTGTTATGCGCTAAGGCAGCGGCCATATTTGTGCTGTGAGTTAGTAATGCGCTTCCGCCGAGAGTCGTTCGCGAATTTGGCTCGCCATTCATACCAGGTTTTTTACCGCGCGGCCGCCGAACTCGCGGCCTTGCTGCTTGCGCCTACGCCAACTTCCACAGATATGATTACGCAGTCTACAGACAGCGTTTTACGTCCAAAGTTTTTAAAATTAGAACATTCTCCATTTATATTTTCTATTACAAGAATTTATATTATAGGAAATACTATTCATATAATCATAGGTATTTTGATGCTGTTTTTTTTTTGTAGCGGAGCGACGAAGATATATATTTTGACTTCGCAGTATTTTAATGAAAAAAAAAGAGATGGACTTTAAAGAGCGTTGAAATCACATCTATCCCTTGAAATCCTGACTTACTCGTATATTGTAAATGCGATTAAGAGTTTGTTTGTTTGTTACGCTTTCAGCCTGTAACGGCCCAACCGATTATCATGAAATGTTGCATACACTTGTCAGGAGCACAGAAAAAACTTAGGGTACCTTTCATGAAAAAAAAATACTTTGCCCGAGGGATAGAAAAATACATTCACGCGAGCGAAGCCACGGCAAAACCTATCTGTTTGGTAGGTTTAGCAATAAGAAAAACTAAAAATATTAACCCCTTTTAATGGTGATAAATTACTTCAGTGGTTGTCTATCAGTATTAATAAAGTTAATATTGCATTTCGAGTCTAAATTTATTGATTCAAAAATAATTATATTTTTTTGTCCATTATTGTTAAACGTTTGTTTGCGTAGTCGCAGCGTTCAACTGAGAGCTAGTTAATTTGCTTGAATTTTTAAAAGCTTAGTCACGACGACACCATCTTTCGTTGTTTTTATGACTCACAGTGCCAAACAATGTACGCGATTCTGTTTCCTCATTCGCGAAATTTTATATTATACACACATACAATGTTCGTGAGTGTATACAAATTAAACATAACGCTTTTGTCTATTACATAATGAATTATGTGTGCGATTTTGGGTCTTTTTAGAAACGCGTAATCGTGTTGACTGGGTACGTTCCGAATGCTGTATCGAATTAAATCATAGTTTATCTTTATTATTACACGATTTCCATGAAACTAGATCTTTGTGCATCAATATGATAACTGGATGTTTCCTTGTACCTAACTTTGTTAATTATTATGATACATCTTTTTAAATTATTTTGTTTACTAGGAGCATGACAAAATTTTATTTATTTCAGTTTTTTTTTATTGATTCTGACTAATTAAATGCTTGAACTTGACACTTGACTTGGAACTTATTTCTTAATATTTTTTCTAAACAATATTGGCCATATTTTCACTTTATATAAGCATTTTGCTGATTGTCAGATGTTAATACGTGAGATTACAGTATCTGAAAAGCAAACTAGAAGGAGAGATATATGTATTCGAACGTTAGACCATGTTGAAGTAAATTTAGTTACTGACTGAGATGAGACTCAAGGAAAAAATTAAGAAAAAACGGCCGGAATTGATGAACAGAAAAGGAGTGGTCTTTCATCATGATAACGCCAGACCATACACATCTTTGGCCACTCAGCAAAAATTGAGAGAAATTGGTTGGGAAGTGTTAATGCATCCACCCTATAGTCCTGACCTGGCACTCTCAGGTTTTCACCTGTTTCGGTCTCTTCAGAATTCTTTGGGCAGTGTTTGTTTTACATCAAGAGAACTGTCAAAACTACTTGCCGCAGTTTTTTGATTAAAAATCCCAAGATTTCTACAGCAACGAAATTATGTTATCAAACAAAATGGCATATATATATTATGATTAATTGTAGGTAATTAAACTTTGAAATAAAAAGATAGAATCGTATTTTATACGAAGAAACTTTTTCCCCGACCTATCGTCACTAGCAACCGCCCCGGCTTCGCACGGGTACAAATTTTACACCTAAACCTTCCTCATGGATCACTCTGTCTATTAGTGAAATCTGCATGAAAATCCGTTCAGTAGCTTTCAGTTTATCGCGAACAGACAGTCAGACAGACAGACGCGGCGGGGGACTTTGTTTTATAATATGTAATGGTTTAGACATGACAATCTGTCTTAAATGAAGTTTAGAACCGTTTAAGGTGCGCTAGAATATCAAGGAGGTCTTTTTCTCAACATATATAATGATAAAATTTTCACTCATAATAGTCATAATAGGCAAAAAAATCTTTTATGACGAGCTGGTAGTTCCTGGATTAACGCTTTTGAAAGTTGTTCATCAAGTCGGAGTAGTCACTAGGTGTAGCTAATATGTAGGTGATAGTAGGTATTCTATGAAGAGAGGCTCGAGGCTAAGTGGTAACCGCGTATGTGAGCACATTACAAGGTTAAGTAATGCTAGCCAGGTCAGTCTTAGGATGGGTAACCATTCTTAACACATTAAGACCCCTCCATGTTTCAGAGAGCACGTTAAGCCGTTAGACCCGGTTGCCATACGAACATCTATGGCATTCGTTACGGGTAGTTGGAGCCCTAAAAAGTCTGACAACCTGGTCTAACTACAGAACTACGATATCGCCTAGTACTTGGGTTGTAGAGGTCTGATGGCAGTCGTAAAATATCGAAGTTCGGCCGTATCGTAGTTAGACTAAAAGCCAACCCCTACTAAGTTGGGGAAAGGCGCGAAGGATCAGTAGGTATTTAATATTGCAATTAAATGCTTGATAATTTGTTTCAAATCTAAACGTTAATATTATACTAAACTGACATTCATATTGCCATTGTAAAATATGAACAAGAACATAATAATCTCTCAGTATATAAATTCAAAATAAAATTAGGTATCTAGTTATACTGTTTAATAATCTTACAACTTTAAAATAGGGACTTTTAATAATGCTATTCTGCTTCCAAATTTATATTTAGCTAGGTATAACAACTTGATCTAGAACTTACATTTGGAACAAATGCGATATCACGTCTCTAGACGTCCTAAGTTAAACCACCTACTAAAATTGATTTAGAAAAGATATCAGGCTCAATGGTGTCATTTCTGCTTTTCAACAATAACGAATAGAGCTCAGGCGCCCTTATTCATCAGAAAACGGCACTAAACCAGTGTACCAGAGTACTTTCAAAGGCGGAAGGTTACATTTATTTCAAGGAGAAATCCATTCTATTAGCTTCAAAATTAATGCTTTAATAAAAGTTATCCCCTACCGAGAGAAGTATGCTAACACGAAAAGAGCACGATTGTTTGCCCAGGTGCATCGGCACGGCGACTTCTTTGTTCTTCAAATTATCGCCTGCAGCACTAATGTGCACAGGAATGTTGACGAGCCTTTTAACTTGTTTCCTTTATATTATTAGATTTTACTCGTATGCTTTTACTGATATGACAAAGATATAAACAAATCGACAAGACATTGGCAAAACGGTCTAGTCACGCGCTGGTCAAAATTGTATCTGTGTTTGGTAATTGTGTTGTTGAGTGTGTTTACAATAATATTGAAAACAATATTTTAATCTAGCAATTTTTTTATTTATAGTGAGTGCTTAATATCGTTTCTTATTATTTTGATTATTAGATGGCCGTGAAACTGCTGGTAACCGTAAAGACATGAAACACTTCTCCTTTAAGGCCACCTGTTAAATACGGGCTCGGCTACCACGTGTAGATATACAACAACCACTAATAGCGCTAGTTTAGAAATATCCATTAAGAATTATATTTTTTATAACAATTTAATGATGCCAAAGCGTCGAAATTGCGATCGAACCTCACCCACTTAACTCACTCCTAACTCATTGGGATTTGTAGGAGGGGTTAACGAAGATACCAGTAAATGATGAGTACCGATCCACGTTAGGTACTAGTTGACTTTATAAAAACACTAGTTTATCTAGTGCTCCTCCTTAACTCAGTGACCCTGTTAAAAACTTATTAAAAGCCAATATTAAAAGAAAGTATAAACTAAAAGAAAGAACCATACAAAGTAATACCGTAAATAATAACCATAAAAAGTAGGTACGAGCTAAATCATCTCAAGAACGTAAAATGTTGCACGAACATTACAATCAACCGCAGTGTATTTCAAAGAAGTTAAAATGTTTATGCATCTACACGTGTTTCATGTAATGGTGATAAGTATCTAAACAATCGAGAAACTGTTTCAAAGTTTTTAGCGAGATGACCTTGTACAGACGGACGGCTGCATGAAATTAGAAAAAAGTTTATGTATCACCAGCTACACGTAGTCGTATACAATGCTGGTGATTTGCTGCATTTTGCAGTGATGAGCTTTTCATTGACAACAGGTATTGATTTGATTTATTATATCTACATATGACGTGTATTCTCGTCATTGCGACAACCTATTGAGTATAGATTTTCTTTTTGCACTTATCGTGTAATATGTAATTTCCAAAGTATTATCACGTCCTAACTGAGTGAGTCAATATTGTTAATATAGTTCGTTAAATATTCCTTGGATCGTAGACAAAACATTGTAGTCTGTGATATAACTTACGTAGGCAGGATTTATTTCTTCATATATATTACTTACCTTTATACAAGCAACTTAGTATAAGTTTATGTACAGTTTATGTTCATAACGAGTTGTGGAAATCCTCCATACGTTATTTAGTCTTTGCGTTCTTCAGGGGTGTTGTCAGCAAATACCTACCTACCTACATGGGAATTAGATGTCACGTAGACGTTAACTATAAAAACTAATTTTGATATTTAATACTTAGTAGTTGTTATTAGATAAGAATTATACTCTAAATGGTCATTGTACTGAAGAATTGTTTCGCTTGCCAAAGATGAAATAAATTATTCAAATTTGGATAACGTTATCTGTCAAAGTTTCTAAAAATTATCTTTTAAAAAAAGTATCACCGACTTCAATGTGCTTTTTAGTGGAAAGTAGATGTATTTTGTTAAAATATAATATGGGTAGGCCAACTAAACGCACTGCTCCAATGAGACAGCGATGTTTCGGAGCAAACGAAAACATCATCGATGTTTACAGTTTTTAGATATTTGTTGATTTTTAAGAAACCGCTCGACTGATTTCGATAAAATTTAAATGGAGAGAGTATACCCATTGAAACAAAAAAGAATTTCCAAAATTGGTTCAGGCGTCTTCGAGTAATCGGTGAACATACATAAAAAAAAAAGATTCCGACGAATTGAGAACCTCCTCCTTTTTACCTTAGTTGGTTACCTAAACGACTAATTTGGTGCTAAGCCTTCACTAGTAACTGAACCTACGTAAGACACATAAACTTTTGCGTTATTATGTAGGTCTATTACCAGAAACGTAAAAAAGAGATGTGACATTGATCCAGTTCCTGTTTAAGATTTATAAAGAGCTTGTAAAAGATATGATTACAAATAATTGAAGAGCTCTACATCCGCCTTTTGTTCAGAAATCAATATCAAATATTTATGAAAGTATGAACAATATAATCGGGTCTTGCGTTTATTTAAACTTTATTACGTAATGAAAGCTAATAATTATACGTGATAATCAATATCGTAGACATTGATTATCACTTCATATCCCCAATAGTAAAGGAAAACATAGAAAGAAAAAGTGCATACCTGAATCGTTTCCATAATAATGTCAAAGGTTTTTTTTTCTAGTCTGTCCACCTTTACTAGACATGGTAGACAAATCTAACCTCTTCATCCCTAGAGGTGGCCCACACTGTTATCTGGGACAGTTTACCAACTCCTATATTCTATCCTATCGTGATTTTTCTAGGTATATACCTAAGCATGAAGTAACAAATTGTATTTAATTTTACACTAAGTATACACATTCACGCCTCTCAACTGTGAACGTTTCGTGCGCTTACGCCTTGTGTACAGCCGGACGATAAAACAACAAAGATCAGTTTATGTGTTAATGGCAGACCTACAGTACCCTAAAAATAGAACAAAAGCGGTGTTTATACGACAGACTACTTACACGTCATGTGGCGTGCACACTGAATTACTAACTTTTATGTACGTTGAATAAAATCTATTTATAATGTTGACGTCCGCGTCGGCCGCTCCACATTCTTATCTCGTCGCGATACTAAACTCGAGTAGAGTAATCTAAAGCAGATGCTGGAAGCTACCTACTTACTACTAGTGAGTGGCGTAGGAATAACAGCTACTTCTCACTATCATCTAGTGATGATTCGATTTATTACTTGTGAATACACGCGTATTTCATCGAAACAATATATGTAAGTAAGAGTAGATTAGAGAGGTAGCCTTTTGTCAAACTGGAGGGAGGGAGTCTATATAACTATTTGAGATGATGAATGAGTGGTGTATACAATCTCCGTTTAATCTATAACACCATTTGCTTTGTGTGGTATAAACATAAATTAATATAAGTATACATTTGTCAACAGCCCGTCCGATGATCTCAGCGAGCCTCCCCGGCGAGGCGCTAGCCCAGCTGGGGCAGCTCGGGCAGCTGAGCCATCTGTACCCGCCGCCACCACCGGCCGGTATGACGCCTGAGTTCCTGGCGCCACCGCCCCGGCCCTACCCGCGGTACCCACCGCGGCGGCCCCGGGATCCTATGGCTGCACCACCCACACCAGCAGCACCACCATTCCCCTCGGTTCCTGGCGCGTATCCGCCGTTTCTTCATCACCCTTCCTACGCGTATCTTTACCGGTCGCGACCTCAAGCGCCACCAACTAACTACCATCCCCGTCCCCGCGCTACCTCCGGCTTCGTACCACCTGCGCCGGCGCCGCATTCACCACCTGTGTCTGCTCCAGCACCTGCTCCACCACCCAGAGAGGTAAATATCAGTTACATACTTACGAATTTTATGAACCTATAATACATCTCATAAACCTAGTTAGAAATCGGATTTTTTTTTACATTCTCACAAACTTTCACGTTTATAAAATAAGTAGGATAAAATTATATTATAAACGGTAATAAAAAGTGAGTTTGTGTTTATTTGCTTGTAACCCTGTAGAGAAAAGGCAAAGGGTACCTTTCATCTAGGAAAAGTACTGTTCCCGAGGGATAGAAAAAGACAAATTTAACGTGAGCAAAAGGTAGTTAGTCTTTATATCAATCAATTCATGTGATTGTATTTTGCAACTTCGCGCACAGCTACAAGAAAATAGTACTATCGACTAGCCTGTTGGTCTATTGGTTAATAACGATCCTGACTGCTGAGCCAGAGGTCGTGGATTCGATTCCGATTTAATTTATCTATAATATGAATGTATTTAGTAATATATAAGACTGGTATAAGTATGTTTATCAGCAGTCTGGTTACCATAGTACAGACTCTGCCTAGTTTGGGATCAGTCGGCCGGGTGTAAGGTATGTCAAGTTAGTGTTATATTATTATCGAATTTATTTCCGATAAACTTTTCTCCTAAACTTATGATTCATTACAGTCATTACACTGATTTCAGGAACCTCCAACGTCTCCTGAGAGAGGTGCGCCGGCGCCCTACTTCTGCCGCGGTGCGCTGATTCGTCTAGAAGATGGCTCACTACGGCGCGTCGAGGAGATGCGCACGGAAGACTTTGTCATGAGTGCCGACAGAAGCGGCGACCTCGCGCTCACGCAGTGCACCCTGCTGCGGCTTGACGAGCGAGGAGACCGACTCGCGCTCACCCTTACTTACGACAGGAACCGCTCACAAGTATGTAGATACTACCTATGATCATATATATGATAAGATATTTATTCGCCAAAAATATGGTACATTAGGTGATAACATCAAAAAGCAGCCTGACATATAATAGGCATGCGAACTTTTACTTATAACTATAAGGTTTTACAATTAAAAAAAAACAAAAGCAATTTTCAAGTAGCCAAAACTTTAATTTTGATTTAATCGTTGCAATGGTCATTCTCTTATTACTTGAGGAATATGGTTATAAAGTTGAATTCACATTATATAGCTATTTTTACCTATATAGAAGAGTGCTTTTACATGATTCGATTCTTAATTCGGTGGAATGTCTTTTAATGAATTTATTATCCTCACTAACTTTTGAATTTTTTTTTTATTATTTCTAACAAACATGTAAATTTTAGAACCATAGGAATGATATGAATTGAGGGCGGCTTCTACATTAGCTGTGTTTTATAGCTTGTTTTAAGACGTAGACAAATCTATTTAGTTTACTGCGTATCGTATTGATATGCGATTCCCAGTTACATGTGTGTAGTACTTTCATCTTACCCAACGGATTTTTTAACACGAAAAACTTCTATATCTAAACATGGATTTAAATATGGGCTAAAATTGTGTCTATTACGTTAAAACATAACAATGTTTTAAGTGAATATGTATCTGTGTTGGAGATATTAATAAAAAAGTAGTTAATATAGAATAATGTGAAATCGTCATGAGAGTTATTAAATCATCTGTTTGGGTCCGTATCTCTAAAAACATCGTACCATGAAAGGTTTTTTATAGTCTCTATTTACAAAATATGTACTGCCTAATGCCAAAACTAGACTGATTAATATTTTCGTATAATCACGATTTTTCATCTTTTAATAAACAAAGACATCACTAAAACAAAACAGGCAACAGTAAGGTAGTCACGTACAAACTCATGAACCTGCTGTTTTGACTTTAAAGAAATGAAACCGATTTGACTTGACAACTAACCTAGATAAATATAAACTTAAGATGAAATATCATAAGCTACTACATATTTTTTGCAATCAGATCAAGACGGTTTTGTGGCGTTTGCAGGTGGAGCTGGAATCTACGGTGGAGCATCCATTCTTCGTGTACGGGAGAGGATGGGCGTCGTGCAAACCGGAGCGTACGATGGTGCAGTACGGCCTTCGTGTGCAAAGGCTGCAGGTCGGTGACGTGTGTGTGTCACTGGTCCCGCGCAAGCACGCGGCGGGCTCGGGTCTGCCCACTTCGGCGCCACCGCAAACACAACCTGAGAACCTCAGCGTGAAAGAGGATGCACGCAAGCGGCGGTGGTCCGCCTCCGACGTGTGTGAGGACGAGACGGTCCCGCCTTTAAAGAAACGCTGAACTTTATCAATCGTCTTCATAAGGATACAGAAGGAGAACTATCTAGATCTTAGTGGGATCGCCCTCGTTGCAACTCCCTGTTCGTTTCTGACTTTTACTGTTTCTGTGTGCCGACTTCGGCTGAATTTTACGAGTGGAATGGACAAGTGCTTATGATGACGTCCCTTGTGCAGGGACATTGTAGATAAATAATTTAATCGGTCCCAGTGAGTTCGGTCGTGTGTCGCGGCACATACACTGGTTATGTTAAGTTGCGCGGTTTCTGCAGCGATCGGCAGTCCATAATAGTACGCTTATGAAATTCTATTCGGGAACTCTAGGTGCTTTTTACTGTCGGGTGCTTCTGTACGCGTTCGTGTACGATGTTGTAAATATGTATGTAACTTAGGACAAGCTGATGTTACGCTCCATGACTAACCAAGTGTGTCACAAAACAAAGGGTAAACGGTGTCACAGGTCGTCGTGAGTTCAGAGAATTCTAAATCTTATATGGTACACGAATGATATAATATTACGAAATACGGCATACAAAGTAAAACGCTTTAGACATTCTTACACGAGAAACTTTAAAAATAGAATTATTTTAAATATAAAACCGTGGAGTAAACAATTATTAAGGATAATGAGCACAAAAATAACAATGTGTAAGTTTGTACCAGATCTTAAAGTAGGTTAGATATTGTGATAACCAATGAGATTTTAAACGCCAGTCTAAGTGGACACGTGGCAATACATATATAAACAACAAAACTAAAGGTACAATGAATGTTAGCTAATAGATAGTAGTAAACGGCTGACGTGTGCTTAAACCTCGACTGATTTCTTTCTACACGAATATTTTGAATGATTATGTTGGTTTACGAAGACGGCGCAGTCATGTTAGAGTTCCAATCTCCTCCGATGGTTGTGACTGCAGACATATCCATGACGATGTAATTGTCGTAATTCGTGGTCCTCCAAGGACGCTGTATCGGTGAGCGTTGCGCGAGATTCACCGAACTGTGGTGGCAAACTCTCCTGACAAATAATTGATCACGTTCTTATTAATATAAATGTAGAGAGATAGTTATATATTGTAAACATAAAATATGTATAATGATCATGGTTTATATACTAGATGTCATCTCTATTGCTTTTTGACGTCCATGTGTAATACACATAAACTTTTCTATGAGAAGATGTATACATAATAAACACACAGTCTGTGATATTTTGTAGTTATTGGTCAAAGTAGGTATGAAGTATTGCTTGAATAAAAGAAATATATATGTTTTAGACTAATAAGTGCGTTATTGGTAAGAAAATGTACAGTTGTTGTATACCTACTCAAAAATGAAACGCTGAAAAAAACTTAAAGAGCATCTGTGATTGATATACATATAATCGTTATAAATGTAACGACAAATGCATGGCCATATCAAAATCAAATTTATGTTATATTATTACTAAGTCCAAAGTCGTTTTTTTTTTTCAAATTCAACTCCATATTGTGTTTGCATAATAAATATATCTGGAACAATTAATTTTGTCAGACGTTAACGAGTCATGGATCTTGTACCGCATTTGACAAATACGACAAGAGTCAGTCGTCGTGGCAAGTAGCCGCAAACGACGCGGCAGAGAGTAAGATGCTCGGTGAACGATGACCAGGAAACGGATAGTTAGACATGGAAAAGGGGTTAGTTTCATTGTACCGCAAATGTTACGTGCTATTAATCATTAATGAGTTAAATGATAACCGACAACCCTAGGATACTGACACCGACTACGACAGATGGTGTTGTACAAAAGTTAATAATTTGTTGTATAATGTATGTAATTCTAGTTTTATCGTCTTTATATTAATATTTGTAATTGTAATGAAAGATCTCATTTTATTAATCGGTATTTTCTAACAAGGCGCTTTCATTAGATCATGACTAAGCCTACCTCACAAACTATAAGACTAGTGTCTCGCGACGGCGACGAGCGCGCCGCGTACGCGAGCGCCGGTGACGTTATGCGCGAGCCGGTCGCAATCAAGTCTAAACAAGATCTCAATTTGATGAAAATAAACTTTTGAAAAGACTGGGACGCTTTACTGAATGTTGTGGGATAGTAGTTTCTTTGAAGATATTACTTAAATTATGAGATAGGAGCATTTATTTGTGGGCGCGAGCTCGTTTCGTCATTAAATAAGAAGCTCCGCCGTCAACACTGAACAATCATTTAGTACAAAATTCCTTACAAAAAGTATTATTTCCCAAAATCCAAATTCAGAAAGTAAGTATTAATTTAACTGCAAGGATCTATATTGTTTTGGTGGACGTAATCCAGGCACAATCATGATTGATATTATAAAGTAAAATTTGTTAAGGAACATTTTGTTTTATGTACTGTTTGCCAACTATTTTTGTATGTTAATGGCACAATCGATGTTCTTCCGCGCCTCCTAGTAGATTTAGTGAGTCAATTATACGTTAAAATAACTTTACGAATCAGTCAGCACTTGTTACTTCATTATTATACATATAATACATTATAAGGTGTATAATATTTTTATAGTTATTGCAATTCAGGAATGCGCTAATACTATTAGTACGAACTACAAGTTCGCTTGTGCGCTGTCAGAACATATTTAAAATTCGAACAAAGTGACATTAATTTGTTGGCCGCACACCATTAAATGTTGTGCGTGTGCGCATCCATGAATTGTAAGAACTGACCACCAATTTAAATATATGCATCGGTGTTTATCGTAAAGTGTATTAATTAGACAATATGCAAATCAGTTTTGCAATACGTTTGATTCCGTCAATATTCGTTATACGTAAATTTGAGGCTGAAATTACAAAAGGAATGATTGTTTACTAAATTAGCATATAAAACTAACACTACTGAATATATTCCATTAACAATGCTTCCATAGACATTTACCTAGTAGGTATATCTGATGTTTAATGAGTCACTGATAGTAGGAAAAATAATTGATTTTCAATTGTTCCAACTATTTAAAGAAAAACTAATGACTTGCTATTATATACAATATAATCTTCCTACTTAAAGACTGATATCAGCTATACTTATATGCTATTTAGTAAACAATTGCTTTTTTTAATGACACGTTTACACATGAATGCGAACTTAATCATTTATTAAATGGTAAGCCTGCCTGCCAACAGCGATATGTCAACATGCAACATACAATAATTTCCTTTTGATCCCCAATACTAAGTCACTTTTTAAGCCTATTATAAGAAATAACATTTTTAGTTAACAACCATGAATGAGTAAACGTATCTTTAAAGCCAATTTCTTCCGTTTAGAAACTATTATAAATATCTAAATGTCACCTTATACCTAATACTTTCAAGACTTTATTACAATGTTTTATGCAATCGCAATGGTGCGAGACTCTTATTGTGATTGAACGACAAATAGATGTTAATATATATAGTGACAATAGATATAGGCATAAAGGATATAATATTATATTGAAATTGCCTTCTTTCGGCAAGGCCAGTAGAAAGGTTCATAGACCATAATGGTAGGACAGTGCCCTCACTAATGAAGTTCACTGACACAAAATGATTGTGCCATCCTTATCAGATTTTCAATATTTTAGTATTCTACATACTTTAAATAAACTAAGATATCAAAAGGTACCCCGTAACGAATACAATAGATTATTTTACAGAAGACAAATGATTGGGAACATAGATTAACATAGAAACATATTCCAGAACCAACTTGTACGCACTTGTATGTACACTTTCCATTTAAATAGCGTACGAGAACAGGAAATGTTGTGTCATTTAAATTAATAGATAACTATAAAGTTGTTATTATATGACAAATATCGCAAAAATGTATATGTATATTTTATTGTATAGCGGAATGACTACTATTCAGATTTATTGTAAATGGAAAATGTTATAGATCGAAATATGTTAAATAAGTTAACTGTTTGTAAAAAGAAGAGAAAATATTATGTATAATTGAATATTTGCTACAAGGTTCTTTTATTTCATTTTCCTTCCAACATTATTACATTCATATATATATATCAATCAAATCAAAATCATTTATTTCAATTAAACCGATTATAGGTATTTTTGAATTGTCGGGAGTAGTAGTCAGCCAGACTAAGTCAGTCGTGAAGCTAGTTGCCTGTACCAAGAAGTAGATCCTGTGAAGAAGACCAAACAAGAAACTCCAAACTATATTATATATTCATATATATATTACATTGGGGTCGATTCCAGCCCAGGACAAATAATTGCGTGGTAAGCATAATTATTTGTTGTGTCTGGGTGTAATTTATCTATAATATGTATGTATTTAGAAATATATAGGTATGTTTATCAGCAGTCTGGTTACCATAGTACAGGCTCTGCCTAGTTTGGGATCAGACGGCCGTGTGTGAGATGTGTTATTATAATTATAGTTATTATTATTCTTATTCGTGAAAGAATTAAGTAATAAGTCGAAAAAAGTCATGGTCGACAGGTTGTGGATCCAAGTCGAAAGAAGTCATAGTCGAGAGATTGTGGATCCAAATCGGTGGGATTACATTAGGTACTGATATAAAACTTGGTTTAAATTACTTAATAGGACTAGTTACGGACTAAAACTCACGATGGTCACAGCTTCATGGAGAAGTTTCGAAAAGGTGAAGAGCCGAAAATTCTGGGCACCATAAGTATGGTTCAAGGGGCAGGATGAAGCGAAGAGTTTAGTCTGCTGGACACGTCGCGATCCTCGAAGCTAACTGCTACAGTCGTCTTTTTTATTGTGTAATGGAATAGGCGTTTATCTTCCGACTCACCTGATGGAAAGTGACGATGAAGACGAAGATGGTACACGCCAAGAGAATATCCAAGAGATTCTATTCTACACTTGAACGTTGCAGGATTATAATTGACTGAAAAAATACGACGCAATTTAATTCGAAAAAAGACACTAACCAAAGTGACTCCTATAGAAAACAGATTAGCAGGCGATCTACGACGATGCTCAAGACTATGTAGTTCCCTATTCGTGAGGCACATCTTCGATTATAAGCTTATGGCCTCTTCGGTCAAGTCCAGAGCTACTAGTTGGTATTTAACTGAGCTATCTCAAAGGTAACTGCAGTGCTCCATGCACGATCGAACTTGGGTTGTATAGAGATTAAGTAGCGGTTCACAGCTAAAGCATTGTCGGACCTTCGGAATGATTCCTAATTTCTTGGATGTTTTCTGTACCATGGACTTGATCTGTTGACCGAAGTTACGTTTGGACGTGACGTTGATGCCCAGAAGCCCTAGATGCTCAGTAATTGGTAAGGATACACCTTGGAAAGTTGGTGTAAGTTAAAGTACTTTTTTTCACAGAGAGACAGGAAGAGAAGGGTTCAAATCGACAAGATAGACGTCAGGCTAATCGGACACCCGCTACAATATCAAATTAACTCGTTCAACCATGGACTCTCTCAGAGACTGGTTTTCTTGTGAACTTGCTCGCGCATTGTTATATATCTCTCTACAACAGTGTTGTCATCGGCGTAGTCAGTAATGTCAAGTGTTAAAAGTTATTAACATGGAGCAGGAACAAGTTAGCAGAGAAAACAGATCCCTGAGGTACCCCGGCAGTAATTGTTTTGACCACGATCGGTGCAATTCAAACAGGTCAGGTCAGGTAACGAAAATATGTATTGTACCTTAAAATATTATCGCGTTAAGTCCCGAGCTACACATCGAATCAAGTCGACCGTTCCCTTAGGAAATCCGATATCCAATCGCAGAATTCGGTTGGTATGCCATACGCTAGAAGCTTAGGTACTTAAAACTTAAAAGAGCCTCGTGCCAGGCCCGATGTCTAAGGATACGGCTGATATTGCCTCACCTTGACCTTCCAAGGCCTCATAAACTCAATAGGTGTGTGGCGTATATTAGGTCAGCAGTCGACCGTCCCCTGCGAAAACCATATCGGCTGTCATTGAGGAGCTCGTTGGTTTCAAGGTATGCCAGGAGACGGTTGTTACATACAAGCTCCATAATCCTGCTTATTATTAAGGTGATTGCAATGGGTCGATAATTGACTGGGTCTGCGCATATGGGTCGTTTTTGACTGACTGACTGACGACTTTGATAACTTGCTAAAAGACTCCCGGACTGGATGCTCCCCATCCCCGAGTTGTCCTGGCTCAACGCGTTGTAGTAGCCAGCGGTCTATGTATGTCTGGACGTCACCTGGTTAGTTACACGGGGACGGGATTCGTTCTTCCGGGCATGTACATGGTTGGCAATAGCAGCAATGAGGGTGCACTTCATTTAGACGCAGTCACGTCATGGAAGAACTTACTTTTAATAAAATATAGTTAAAATAAAAACTTAATATAGGGTGGGGATAATTAAAGTATCGTTAACGCTAGTTGTATATGAATAAGAAATACGGCGATACTCCGTTCAAAGCTGATTGCCTCTTTGACTTCTTAAACGACACGCGAAAACTTTTCAAGTAGCGTACTAAGTAATACCTAATATTTTTAATACGTAGGTACTGGTATCCAACAGTGACCGACTGTCGGCCATAGTACACCTACTCACACTGCTAAATGACAACTTATTTGATTGATACAAGCACATTACCTAAAAAAATATTATCAATCTGAATCCGGTAGGTATTGGTACAGCTGAGCTCTCTCAAGTACTTATGAACTTCATCTAATAAGTGCGTTTTGGTTTTAAAATTATCCCCCTAAAATGTGTCGGCAGCTGCACTAGCCCCCCTGGCTTTCATTACTTACTGGTTACAAGGAACTACAAGGATTATGATAATGTAAAGTTAATTTTATTATATCTATTAAAATAGGCAAAGACAAAACAATTAAGAACTCCTAAGTTTATCAACCGATTTTCTTTTTTTTGTGCTATAGTATATCGATATTTATTAGTACATCGTTTTGTACAATCTGCCAACAACCTGGATACCGTACCGTTCCCTATTGCCGCATACATGCCTTCACGAAAATACATACAAATGTAACAATCTTGTACAGCTCCATCACAATCAAGAGTCATGTACAGTAGACTACAAAGTTCCATGGACAGTACAGAAAATAAACTTGCATACAGCCAATGTTAACGCTCTGTCCAATAGTGTCCAATCCAATATAGGTGTATAAACAGTGCAGTTCAAACTACTAACTTCATAGCATAAAGAACTTACTAGATGACGTTGCATTACTTTAAAATATTAAAATACAATTTATTTCCCTCAATCATTTGACTTACTTTTTTGTTTTACTTTCAGTAATACCAAACTAATAAATTTCATTCAGAAAAACACAACTTACAGTATTAGCCTGTTTAACAATTATTTGAAATTGAACATCGCTTTACCCATTTTCTAATTTGCTAGAAAATTATTTTAGTTTATGGTCAGTTACCGGCTCAGAATTTATAAGTAAACAGTGGGTAGCTTAAATAAAATATTGGATTTTATCAACTTACACTCGCTTATTCGATCGCAAGTTTGTCACTTGGTTCAAGTTCTTTTTAATGTTGAGTTTTATTTCAAATTCATTATTTTCTCAAAATTTTCGATGCAATATTGACAAGAGCCCAAATATTTGCTTTGCATAATCAATTCAAAAATACATCAGAAGTTGCTAGAGAGACCGGTGTAACCATAAACTTAGTATACTTACGATAGTATACTAAGTTTATGAGTGAGTAGATTTCTTTTTACAGATTTGTCTTTTATAGAAATAAAATCTTGTCTTGATACTAAAACTAGTTAATAAACTAAGTATTCTCTATAACAAGAAAATATCCTTGTTATAGAGAAAAACTTGTCTTTATGTTATCTTATTCTTATTTAGTTAAAATTAAAACCCTATTTCGTAAAATATATTGTTTTCTTTTGGTCTCCGTTTAACGAATACTCTTTATAACGCAATAAAATACCTGATCCTTTCAATTTCGGTACTGTAAACTGGGACAATAGGGACAGATCCGAAGTTCATGAACTATTTTCAGACACTTTTTTAAATAAATATTGCTACATTATTAACGTAATAATGCGAGTTATGTTGGCATCTCTGTTTTAAAAAATTAAACCTATTATAATTATAAATTCGGTTAAGGAAAAAAACTGAAAATATATAGCTATCCCTATTCGCCCGAGAATTGGGGTTATTAGGAACAGTGTCAATAGGGAAATTCGCTAGGGTTGGCCCTCCTTAGTTATAATAATTATTTTTTTATCTAAGTATTTCTTTTTTATTTATAATCTTTATTTTTAATACTTAAATTTAATACCTACTTAAAGCAAATAGGTATTACAAAAGGTTTCTAAATATTTCAAAACCAAATAAAAGACTTATGTCTGTGCATAAAAATCTAGATTTGTAATGATATTAGTGTAGATACACTTACAAAATGTTTTAATACTCAGTGACAGCCCTAGAAAAATATACCTATTTATACGTAAGTCATTCCTATTCTACTTATGCTCATCCCAATTCACCCCTCTTTCGTTGTTATTCATACCTGAGACGTCCCCATTCACCCTAAAAACAACAGATTTTACATTTTTATCCAATTTTACAAAAAACATTGATACTAATCAAGAATTATTGAGACTTAGACGACGTTTGCAACACACAACATATTACAAATAAAATTTTGAAAGCAATGTTTTGAGCAGTGTAATATTTGGCGCTAGGAGAGGTTAACTTCAATTGTATTTTTGAAGTGAAAACTTCAAAACGTTTGTGCACTTTTGCTAGGGGGAAGCTCTGAACTTGTGACCGTCACGCTAATAAATAATCATCCTTGCTACCTTTATCAGGTACCACAATCGAGAATTGCTGGGCGTCTCATCGAAACGAAGCTATTCACGAATATTCAGCTTAATAGTAGTTATTTTAAATCAAGGATCAGTACTACAACTTTTGAGCGTAGGACCGGGATAACGTACCACGTAATTTGTAGGACAATATGGCTGTTAAATTAAATAAATATTAAGTAAAAAAAAAAAAAGAAAACAGCTGGTTAGTAATGATTTTTGATGACCTCGTTATCGATACATGTTGGAAGGAGTCCCCCTCTTTGATCAAACCATAGATTATTTCGAATAATTTAGATAATCATCAGATTTAACAAAAAAAACATTCATATTGTAATACATTTTTGAGAATCATTAAATCAACCTATTTTATCCCTGCTACCCCTATTATTTATAGATTAAGATCCCAGAGCAATCAGACATAACTTATTTTCACATAGATGAAACCTTAGGTTGTCAGTAGCGTCTCATGTGCTTTGAATACCTGCGTGCTTGTGGGGCTCGCCTTGTGACACCTGGGCAGGTACCAGGTAAGAAAGGTAACTAAAAATAAGAGCTACTTAACTTAAATTTGTATGGCTGATTTTTATATATGTTTTGAAGAATATTATTCTAAAGTAGTATCATAAGTATAAGACACTTTCCATGGACCAGAACTTTTGTCAGACGCTTTAAAGCTCAACAAAAAATAATGGAACTTTACTTATTTTTACATGTCTGATTTTTAAATATGTTATTAAGGTAACTATTACAAAGTTATATTTCATTAGTCAGACAAATTGTAGTGACCAAACATCCCCTAAACACAAAAATTATTTAGCCGAGAGTATGAGTATGTTGTTATAAGATGTTCTGATACTGATATTGCGATAATTATGTTAGGACATATGCTTAATTTGAAAAATGATGATTCGAATGTATGGCAGGCACCGGAAATAACCAAAGATACATTAATTTAACAAAAGTTTACGAGCACTCGGGACCATCTTTGTGTAGAATTTTGCCAGGATTTCATGCACTGACTACATACATACATTTCATGAATTGACTGGCCTGTTGGTTTAGTGGTTGGTGACCCTGACTGCTAAGCCAGAGGTCGTGGGTTCGATTCCCACCCAGGACAAATATTTGTGTGATGAGCATGATAATTTGTTCTGTGTCTGTGTGTAATTTATCTATAATATGTATGTATTTAGAAATATATAAGTATGTTTATCATCAGTCTGGTTGCCATAGTACAGGCTCTGCCTAGTTTGGGATCAGACGGCCGCGTGTGAGATGTGTGGAGTTATTATTATTATAACTACATTGCTAGCATTTGAAACAATGCAAATCAAAAGCAACCTACCATTTTAACTCCTGAAATGGGTGGACTTTTATTTTCATTGGTTTGATGGTGACCAATTACCAGGACGTTAGTGAATCCCTTCAAGAATCAGGTACTGTACCCGATTCTTGACTTGACCTTGGCTTCAAGTTTAAAAAAAAAACCCGCAACCCTAGGCGTGGCAGTCGGCAAAGGGTTCTTAAAACATTGTTGAAAATAGATGTTAAAATTTTCCAAAATGCATGTACAGTGTCAACTCTATATACCGGTAGAATAGGGTGATCAGGGATCAAGAGGGGGAATAGGGATAAAACCGGGAAAAGATTTCCGCCCTCACTGTTATTAATAGTCCAGGATCCAGAGTCCATTTTTGCACTTGATTACTATCAAGCTAAGTTTCCGTGAGTAGCGTCATTTTGTTGAGACGCCCAATAATTTCCTGTACGGAAACACTTGATTGTGGTAATAGTCCAAGATCCAAGAGTGATCAGGCCCTCTCCTCCTACGGACTACGTATTTGTTTATACTGCCCCCACCCCACCCAACTTTACGCTATATGAGCAGGGTCAGTATACCTGCATCAAGTTCCCCAAACCAAGGTCCCGAGACGCAGGGACATTTATATGACAGGTCTTACCTCCAACGCCATGGCGCCGGTACTAATTAAGGCTAGTTACCCGTATGCCTATCGGTCACAGAAGATCGCCACATGTGAAACCACACTCGCAGCGACCCACCATTAGCAACCAGCACACTCCCTATTGTCCAGATAGGTACCGGAGCTGTAAGGCACGCTCACTTCCCGATCTACAATCAAGTGTAGGTCTACCCTGGCCTACGGTCTGGTGCCCGGATCAGTGTCTAGCCACCTTTCTACTTGCTAAGCAGGCAAGTACCCGAGGTGCATCAGTCAGACGGGACCTCTGCTAAAGGACGCTCCAAGCCTCGCATCGGAAAACCAAGGAGCCCTTCGCCTTAGACCGGTTAATTCCGATGCTCGCTGCGCGCGAGAACCGACACTCCACCGACAATAGTGGAGCAGACGAACGTGCTCGTTTTCTGCAGCTAACCACAATACCCCCACGAGTACAACTCCAAAACTGGTATCTGACAGCTTTCGCCATCAGAGGGCTCAGGATCCGGTTCCCGTGGTACCCTGATCTAACAGCCGGACCCGTAGTTCCGGCTGCGAACCTATCTACTCCGGGTGACTAGTAGATCGGTGATAGTAAACCGGGTGATAGCGATCAGACATAACTTATTTTCACATAGATGAAACCTTAGGTTCTCAGTAGTGTCTCATGTGCTTTGAATACCTGCGTGCTTGTGGGGTTAGCCTTGTGACTCCTGGGCAGGTACCAGGTAAGAAAGGTAACTAAAAATAAGAGCTACTTAACTTAAATTTGTATGGCTGATTTTTATATATGTTTTGAAGAATATTATTCTAAAGTAGTATCATAAGTATCAGACACTTTCCATGGACCAGAACTTTTGTCAGACGCTTTAAAGCTCAACAAAAAATAATGGAACTTTACTTATTTTCACATGTCTGATTTTTAAATATGTTATTAAGGTAACTATTACAAAGTTATATTTCATTAGTCAGACAAATTGTAGTGACCAAACATCCCCTAAACACAAAAATTATTCAGCCGAGAGTATGAGGCGAGAGCACAATGCGCATGCGTCTCAGAGTAAAATAGTTTTAAAGTACTTACTGCTTTCGATTAAATATTTATGCATCTCTATTTAAATAAGACGAACTTCAACATTAAAGTAATTATTAATTAATATTTAAGTAAATTAATTTATTGCACTTATTCGGGAAAATAAATTTATTCGGTGCAATTTTATTAAATGAAGAATTATTTTCATTTTATTATAAAAAAGGTACCAGTTGGAACAATAAAAACAAAAATCATTTTATAAAAAAATATTTAACTATGATTAAGTAAAGAAAGTATTTGTTTATCTTTTAATTATTGTAATCGTCGTCACAATCATTAGAATTTTCATCATTAGCCCAATCATGATATTGTCCATTCGAGTCATCATCCTCATCATCATCATCAGCTATGTTGTCGTTGCTAGTAGCTGCTTTAAAAAATAGATCAGGAAATAAAAAACATAAAACTGCAAATGTTTTTTTTGCCCAGTCTCAACAGACTCGACATCAGGATAGTTATAAGAACCATTTCGGGCCACCTGACCCTAAACCGGCACCTATTCACCATCAATGGGATAGCCAGTCCTCTATGCAGAAGATGTCTCAACGCGAAGGAAAAGGCCGCCCACATTATCCTGGAGAGGGTGTGGCCACACAACACCACCACAGATTTTTTGTTGGTATAAAATGCTGGTCACTTGTGATTGGTGGTTATAACTTTGCTCGTTTTACCTCTTCCGTACACAATCAAAATTCCGTAATCACAAAATCCCGTATGACAAATAAAATTACGAAATACATGTTTAATTTTTATTTAAAGCGATCACAACGTAACTAATACTTAACTGGAGAGCATTAAAATAAATAGAATAATGAATAGATTTGTTCAAATATCGGACTTTAGTTCGAGCATCACTTTCTCACCAGGCTTGAAGGCGGGCATGCCGAGGTACGGACAGGTAGCGCAGCGGAATGCATCGCCGAGGTAGCACTGGAATGTAATAAAATACAGTCATGACTTAAAATGTTGCCGCTCTTAGATTGTATATAGGTCAAGATACCGTGACCAGTATAAAAGTCACTGTTTACTTTGAAGCCACTTTTTGGAGATGTGTGAGTGAATCCCGCCCAACGCGAGTGTCAACATACAATATCTGCGCTTGTGTGCGTGAGGGTTTTACTACCAGTGCATAGAGGTTACCCCAAAATTTTTGGACTTTTTTTATGCAACAAATTTTTTTGATGTAAGTAATATTAAATAAAGACATATTAAATGTATTTAAATGTGTTATAAGTAGAGATCGGATATTCGGATGCATATTTACCTAAAGTTGAGATGTTGGCTATTATGGAAAGCACTTTTTTATCGAAAGAATCCCGCGATTCCAGGAAATTCAAATTTAAGTGTACCTATACTCCGTGAGATGTAATAAACCCCAGTTTGACACAAATGACACTTGCTCTTTTACAACGTATAATGGTTGCTTTTCCCTACTTTTATTGTCAGTGATTTTTGACGAAGCAAAAACAACCTTATTACGTTGTAACAAGTGTCAAATCGGGCCTATTAAACCCCAGGAAATGTAAGCATTTTGTAAGAGTGCAAGTGAGACAGCAAATTATACTTGCTTGTGCGCAAGTAGCGACGCGACAATACAACTGCATTCGTAAATAAAAATATACTTAGAAGCCGCTTCCATAATTTGTTATCCAAAAAATAACTTTAGGTAAATATGCATCCGATTATCCGATCTTCGATCATATTCGTTTATTTCATTTTTTTTTTAGTTAATCGTTTTGTTAAAAAGACAAATGTAAAATAAAAATAAACTCAATGTATCAGGAAATCGGGGCATTGTATCCCAATATTATTGCATTTTAATTCAATCACTCAAACCATGTAAATTTAAAGTATAATATATATATATATATATATAATTATTTTTTTTGTTTGAAATTTGGTCACGTTCCAACGAATTTACAAGTTGTAAAAATCAATACATATTCTTGTAGGAATTTAACCGATCTACGAAAAAGCTCAGATATGATTTTTCGTTAAGTCAGCTCGTTTAAAGTTATTAAAGGTTAAATTTCAGTAAACCCAGTTTGGAGAGATTGACGTAACTGTAAGTATTATTAACATCTGAATAATGCCATAAAGGTGGCGCTCAGATCGATAACTACAGTGATTTTAGTTGTAAAATATGAAAATAGTAATAAAAATTAACAACTAGGTTCAACATAGTAGAATTTATAGTTTTTATCATACTTCCAAGTACGTAATTGCAAAATTTTAAATGAGCTAACTTAGCGAAAAATCATATCTGACCTTTTTTTGTAGATCGTTTAATTTCCTACAAGAATATGTATTGATTTTTACAACTTGTCAATTTGTTGGAACGCGATAAAATTTTAATTAAAAAAAATATCACGTTATTTAAATGGGAAATCAAAAATCACGAAGCGGCACCTCTTAATAGTAATATTAAGAGCTGCTGTTTTCACAGGCTTATTTTTACGTCATCTTGAACAAATAATATTGTCATGATAACTAATGAAAAAATAAATCAAGTTTTTTTGGCCCACCCTATATATATATATATATTAGGGTGGGCCAAAAAAACTTGATTTCTTTTTATATATATATATATATATTTTTTTTTTATGAACTATTAAGAAATTAGCAAAATTTTACAAGTCCTAAGTGCTCTATAGCTTTGTTCGTTAGGAGTAGTAACAAGTTATAATACGAGTACAATCCTATAGCCAAAGTATTGTTTGACGGACACAGGGCGCTAGGGCTTAGAAATTAAGAATATTTGAAGGATTCCAATTTCGCGAACATGAACAGTAAGCATATTTCTCGTCTTTCTATAAATAACAAGTTTGGCAAAGAAAATTATACATACTGCTAGAATGCGTTATGGGTAAATGAAATTCACGTCCCTGGCAACATCTCTAATAATTAATTAATTTTAAAATTTTATTAACTTGAAATTTTGTTCTATTGTTTATGAATTACATTATGAAATAGAATACTTATAAGTGAAATGTGATGTTCGGACACTTAAGATTTTTTTTTGTGTAATTTTTACAGGATGCAACTGCACAACCATTTTTGAATATTATATAAATAGCGCCTCTAGACTTACTTCAGCGGCGAGCGTTCGCTCGCGTGTGACGAGTGAGTCATTTGTATTAGTCGCTTGTATTTTTCGGCTTCAGTTTTGGGGCGCGGATTAGGCATCTGGACCTATATCTAATCTAAGGTTGCCGCTATTAAGTGCAAATGGGGCATTTCACGTGAAGCGGGTCACGAAAAAAAAGTGAGGTTCCGAAATTGGTTCATATTTGGGATTTGTTTGCTTGCTAGGGGTTGTGAACATGTACACATATTATTTTTTTTAATTAAGGTTTGGTTCTCAAATTATGGGATTCTAAAGAATTGACCTGATCGGCGGAAGGGTTTTCTTAGCGGATGTTTTTCGTATTAAAGTTATTTATAATAAAGTCATAATTTTAATGTTTTGTATAGAAAAAATAGTTCTTTTGGGTTTTTAAATCTTATTCTAAATTTGAATTTTTATTCTTGTCTTAAACCGGAAATTAATATTTCAAATAAATATTTTAGTAACTTCGACCATTATTTTTTTGTGTAATTTTTACAGGATGCAACTGCACAACCATTTTTGAATATTATATAAATAGCGCCTCTAGACTTACTTCAGCGGCGAGCGTTCGCTCGCGTGTGACGAGTGAGTCATTTGTATTAGTCGCTTGTATTTTTCGGCTTCAGTTTTGGGGCGCGGATTAGGCATCTGGACCTATATCTAATCTAAGGTTGCCGCTATTAAGTGCAAATGGGGCATTTCACGTGAAGCGGGTCACGAAAAAAAAGTGAGGTTCCGAAATTGGTTCATATTTGGGATTTGTTTGCTTGCTAGGGGTTGTGAACATGTACACATATTATTTTTTTTAATTAAGGTTTGGTTCTCAAATTATGGGATTCTAAAGAATTGACCTGATCGGCGGAAGGGTTTTCTTAGCGGATGTTTTTCGTATTAAAGTTATTTATAATAAAGTCATAATTTTAATGTTTTGTATAGAAAAAATAGTTCTTTTGGGTTTTTAAATCTTATTCTAAATTTGAATTTTTATTCTTGTCTTAAACCGGAAATTAATATTTCAAATAAATATTTTAGTAACTTCGACCATTATTTTTTGCGGCCTTTACCTACTCAAATTGATTTATCTTCTTAACCTATTTAGATCCCACTCTGCAACTTTTATAATAACATTTGTGTACTATAAGCTTTATTTTGCAATAATAAAAATAAAAATGGTCGAAGTTACTAAAATATTTATTTGAAATATTAATTTCCGGTTTAAGACAAGAATAAAAATTCAAATTTAGAATAAGATTTAAAAACCCAAAAGAACTATTTTTTCTATACAAAACATTAAAATTATGACTATTATAAATAACTTTAATACGAAAAACATCCGCTAAGAAAACCCTTCCGCCGATCAGGTCAATTCTTTAGAATCCCATAATTTGAGAACCAAACCTTAATTAAAAAAAATAATATGTGTACATGTTCTCGACCCCTAGCAAGCAAACAAACCCCAAATATGAACCAATTTCGGAACCTCACTTTTTTCGTGGCCCGCTTCACGTGAAATGCCCCAAATGTCAAATTAAAACTAACAAAGAATTAAACCGCCGAAGGAGAAAATAACTAAAGCAAAAAATTAACTTCTTAACAAAAAAATAAACCGACGAAAGAAGGCAATAACTAAACAGAAAAAATAATTAAAAACTTAACACAAGTTTTTATTTTTTGTAACTAAAATATAATTAATAGTTTCTTATTTAAAATTCTTACTTACCTAACTTCTTAATAACCTTATGATGATACAATAAACCTACATTAAGAGGAGTTCCCTAAACTGGATTCCGCATCCATCATCAATTCAACTACCTACAGGTCTGTCATGTTGTAGTGTCATTAGAACCACATATGCTAAGATTCAACAAAATCGGTTTACAGATGTAAAGTCAGTGGGTGAAGAACCATTCGTCCCCTATTTTTCTATCCTTAGGGTTGAAATTTTTATTTGAAATTGACATGGGACCAACTTCGCAGTATACCTTTTTTTTCGTTTTTCTTAACCCTACATTAATGTAAATACCCACCTAAATGACTTTTGGCGCTAAACATACAAACAAGCTTTTTACTCATCGACGTACTTCGATCATAATAATTATAATATACCACCATAGATGTTTGATCGGCTCTCAAATAAATAATAGTTAAAACTAAAAAACACGCAAAAGGTTGACTTGAGAACCTCCTCCCGTTTTTTCGTAGATTAAAAAATACAATCCTAACGTCGTCACGGCATAGTCAACAGATAAGTTACGCGATAGAAAGAAATGCAACTTCTAGGTGAATACCTGTTACCTAAATTGCAACTTTATTGTGTAGAAGCAAAAGTCGCTATTTATTTACGTGATTGGGACTTTTGTACCTGTACTATTATGTATTCTGTGTCTATACAGTAACACTTCCAACTTATATTGGAAATTAATATACGTTACAAATAGGTCAATCAAATTTAAAAAGAAAACATTCGAAATCTAATGAATTATGGTCGAACTTCGATTACCATACCGCTAGCAATATTTTATTCAATGTATACATACTATTGAAATATGTAAGTATGAAATGTTAATATAGGTAGGTTTCTGAATTGTGACCGATCCCAAAATTTTGGCCTTGGTATTCACAACATCTGATATTGATAGGCGTTATTTAATATGCTTGACGTTATATGTATAATGAATATGAATAAGTGATTCTAAATTTATGTTATGGACCAAGTGATTAATATAACATTATTCATACTGTCCAGATAGTTTAAATAATGCCCAATATTAGTAGTCAATATAATTAAAACTATTGAAGTAAGCGAGTTGACCGGGCTAGATGAATTACGTCCTCCAAGTATATGGCAAAGTAATAAAACTGTATTTTATTCCATAGGGAATATACACACTCAAAAATAGCCCAAATATTTTTATTTGTGTCTTCATTGGTATACCAAGAAACCAATATATTTATAACTAGATGAAAATCCGGCTTCCGTCGGGTGAAATGTGACTCCTAATACACAATCTTTTAAAAATGTAGGTAAGATATACGTGTGAATCGGCCTTAAGGAATTCAAGATGGCATCCGAGTGGCCAATATGGCGACTGCCATTTGCACCATTAAAATTTAACAAAACACTCGACGATCCGAATTTTGCGGATATATGTTGTCGACTTTTTTTATGTTTTATTATTCAGGTAAAGTTTCAATCGAGTCTACCGTACCCCTTGATTTGTCCCTTGTCATTTGACAAGAAACAAATCACAAATATTCATTTTAATAATAAAGTTTATGGGTAATTTCTACGTTAAACTATTATTTCTGTAAATAACTCATTCGACAAATAATTGAAAGGACAACATTTCATTACATCAAAACATCATTTGGCAAACTAATCTTTTTATAATCATATTAATTGGTAAAACAACGCAAAGCATAAATAGCGTTTGACAAAATGCATATCATCAGTTATTAGTAGGTAAGTGGTCATTCAACCGATATGCCAGAACCAGAATTCTACCTATTTTACTTAGTTAGGGCAGCGTGTATAAACTTGCCCAACAGTTGTGTAGCAATATTCATAACGGTCAGACAATGTAATAAATAACGAAGTTTATATAAGTAATCACAGAGTCACAGAGTATTTCATTTGTCATTCATATGGCCCGGGTTTTATTAATAATGCAATGTTTTATCACTTGGTCCATAACATTTATACAATATACCTTTATAATTATGTATTTATATGGGAATTAACGCAATCACGAAATAGGTATTACATACCTCTGAATTGAATAACCAACTTAAATGCAGTTGTAAACACGGTTGAGCTATCAGACGCTTAGGCCCGCGCTGCGGTGTGACGTTTCAGGTGTAGCCGAAAATGCTAACTATGCTTTAGAAACCTGCCGTGGTAATCGAAATAGCACTAAGTCGAGAAGACGCCTTTTCTGACTAACTGCTATCTCGATTAGACACTGCAGACATGCAAAGATGGCATTGAATGCCGTACTTTCGATAAGAATAATATTTTTATCACAGCTTTATTCTTTTAAGCATTATAATGGCACTGTAACAAACGGCAATCCACAAAGTTAGTTATTTTTTAAATATGTAGTTTGCGTTTACTATCCTTTTCACACTGGCGTGCGTGTAGAATACGTACCAATACGCTCCGTTGTGACACAGAACACATAATAGTACCAGTACAGAAGGCCGACTTCGCAAAACCATTAAAATAAATAGCGACGACTTACTCCCACACAAGAAAATGCAATTTAGATCGCACAGCGCTAATTATCTAGTTATATTCACCTAGAAGTTTTGCCTCTCTTTCTATCGCGTAACTCTTATCCCTTCAGACGACGCGTGACGTTAGGGTTGTCTTCTGTTAGAATAAATAATCCGAATATTTAATTACCAGTCATGTGCATAATACTTTTATGAACATATGACGTTTTAAATAAACCTTGGCTACGCACTTAGTAGTACCCATGCAGAATAAATTATATTTTATTTCACAATGTCTGCCTTGATACTTAAACTTAATAGGCATTCGGCATACGTTAGGGAGAATTGTGGGTACAGAACTTGTGGTTAGCTACCTATACCATAATAATAATCAATAATCCCACGTAAATACGAGAAACCTAAATTAGGATAACAAAAGCAAACATTTGGAGGGAGTACCTATACGTGTGTGTATTTCTTCACCTTTCGACGTCCTTTACCTATGATGCAGTATGAGTTTGCTTTTATTTTAATAAAGTATAATATCTACTATTATGTATGTATTGTGTGGTAATCTTAAGCGACGGACGGACGATGCGATCTGAGTGAGTATCGAACTAAAGTGCGACCACATGTGCGACCCGGCCGGCGCGTAGCAGCCCACTAAATAATCGGTAATGTTAAGACTAGTCGAGCCCGCCACGTAGCTTCTTACCTGAAGTTCGAAGTCTGCCTGGCCTGGTTGTGGTAAGTAAAAGCTGGCCTGGTTGTGGTAAGTAAAAGCTGGCCTGGTTGTGGTAAGTAAAAACTACAAACACTTTATTATATATTCACAGAAACATCAATTGTTTGGTTTGGTTTATTATTACGATGGCATATAAATCGCATGCACATGGCGGAAATGTAGAGTGTCACTATATAAAGCAATTTTGTAGGAAATCGTGTAGCTATGATGATTTTTATCTAAGATTTCGTAAAATGAAATTATGATATTTTTTTTCATGTTTTGTTCTTATGTTTGGTGCAGACTAAAAAATCTAAAAATGTACGCGGACTCGCTGAAAGTTAAGTTAACTTGTTAACAACAAGTTTAATATTATTTTTCGCTTTTCAGTTATTTTCTTCTTTCGACAGTTTATTTTTTTAAGGAAACAATTGGTTAAATGAACATTAATGGTATATACAAAAACAAGCGAAGTTACATTTATCGTTTGTTGCAGAAACAGACAGGTGTCGTTGTCCTTGCTGGTCAATTAAAAATTAATAATTTCATACCCTTAGTTTTGATTTAAATAAATCAAGGTATATTTTCTCTATCGCTAAATCTATTTACTCATTACCAGGGCTACAGCACTCGCTCAAGATCGCGTATTGTTTACTCGGTGAACGTTCTGCCGGATGGCCGGTAGGGGCTTCACACGCTTGTAGATCTTAATTATATTAAAAATAAAATGCCAAAATAACGTAATTATAGCGCAGCAGACGGGGTTTAAGAGCCAAAGAAGTAATGATTTTTTTATATTTAAATTGCCGACAGGAAAAGTAATTTAAGTTATTACTAAATTATTTAGTTGTATGTTACATTTTAAAATGAGTTACACAAATGGTTTTAGTTATTACTTATTTTATTAATAATTATAAAATGCTTGAGGTATTTATTCTTTACTCGCCATTGCCGCGTGACTTAAATATGTAGTAGTCATCTATTTAATAAATATTGCATATACTAACAATGATAAATTGAATTTATTAGATATTGCGTTAGTAAAAAAAAAATAGTAATAGTTAGTAAAAAAATTTAAAATAATATTTTTAGACAATGATATTTTCTTTTCTAGGCGCTCGAAAAAAGAAAGAAAAAACTCATAAGTCATAACACACGATTATATGATTATTTAATATAAAAAATATTTCATTATTTCTATTATTTCCTTTATAATCATCTTTTCACCCTAGAGCGTTGGCTACTGAACGAGGCACAAACAAGCGTCGCGCAGTGGACATATAAATTTGCTTGCAGTTAACTCTAGGTATTATTATTAAATTTTGTAGGCTATCAAAAGCGTAGATATTTTAGTAACTTACCTCTTTCATTAGTTACTACTAAATAGGGTATATAAAGAAATTCGGGTGGAATAGGTCGCGTTTTTTGCATAAAATACTCACACTGCCGCAGGAAGATCTAGGCGCATTGGTCTCACCGCGGAGTTCTTCTGCCAAACCGCAAGAACAATCTGCGCATGCCTTTCTTTTGCCAGTTGTAGCACACACTGGAATAAATGATTATAGCTTTTATAAAGGCAGCAGGTACTTTGAAAAATTATAAAATAACCGCGCGGTTTCCTCCGTGTATAATTTAAAAGAAAACACTGATTTGTCATTTATAACCTTTATAGACAATATTTTAGAAAAAAAAATCTAGGCATGGAGGTGTTTCCAATTATCTTTTTTTGTCAATGCCCGTTTCAGACTTCCTTCCTAGGGTATACTAGAGCCCCTTGCAAGACTGTTTCAGTCGGTTCGATTCCGACATACCACTATTGTGAATTTTGGAAATATTTACAGTTTGTATATAGAAGAAGTGCAGAAAGCTAAAAATTTTAAACAATATGTCTTACAACTTAAGTTACGTGAAAACGGCTTAATGAAATTACACGCGTCCAGTATATATGCTTTGACCTGTCATGGTAAGTAAGTCTAGACAATGACAGGTCAAGTTATACTGCCCAATGAAAAAACCATGGTCGAAATTGGACCCACACGCGATTTTGAGTTATTTTAATTTTACATTATCTCTACTATTATCTAAGCTATGCGTCCAAATAACATGCTACAAAAGGCAAAATGTATATTCATAAAATTGTCTTGATGAAGATGCCTTTCGCTCGTAAGGATCATAATGCCATGCCTAATAATAATGCTCATAAATCACTTATAATTTTCAATAATTTTCTGCCACAAAAAACTGTATTATGCATAAGAGATAGGCATAATATAAGGTATCGCGAACTTTTTTTTAAGATCTACTAGGACCAATATTTTTGTAGAACATTAGATTTATGTACGACTAACCATTACGCCAGCGTGCACGTGCAATTCAGGACCACATTTTATTTCTTCAAAAATCGATATTTAAGGCTAGCTGAGAGTTGTAACCGTATGCTAGATATAGCCTTTACTACTATTTTTCATCAATCTGGTTATCGTGGCAAAGCGATAGCTCTCAAATTTAAGAAGAATATTTGTTTAGTCTTGACATTCACCATGACTACACGCTTCAACAACGCGTTGAAATTGTTAAACTTTATTATCAAAATCAGTGCGCTCTGTTCGCCTAACGTCCCGTGCGTTGCGTCCAATTTATGAAATTCATGACCGTCCTGCAGTCTGCAGAGTCCAGAACCCGTCGTTTAATGTTTAATGAATAAATTAGAGACAACAAGAGTCTGTGATCGATGATCGCCTGTACGTCAAAGAAACGCAAGATGTTACAGAATATTGTTAACGTTCAGGACGAAGGAGCCGCGTTCACTGTCAATGGTAATCGATATCAGACGATTTTTTTTTTTGTGGGATAGGATATCCATCTGTGTGGATCTCGCAAACATGCGGTTCCAACAGCCACTTGCTAAAGAGCACGGGAAACATAAAATTTATGGGATGATAAGTTCGGCTTCGTTATCTCGCGTGGTGACGACATCAACTGGCCATCGAGATCGTGTGACTTAACACCATTCGACTACTTTCTGTGCGGCTACGTGAAATCTCTGTCTATCCAGACAAACCAGATAAATATTGAGATGTTGTGCAAAATTGGTCCACCAGGATGCACCATCTACAGCGGAGTCGCGGCGGCCATTTGGCTAAAATTATATTTCATACACAATGTCATCGAATGTTCTTTAAAATAAAATGAAAATTGTGGCTATGGCAAAAATTACACAGGTTGTTTTATTTCATTTCAAAGTTCGAGCGCTCTAACAAAAAACCCTGTAGTAGTAACAAAGTTTACATTGTTCAATGAATAGACACAAATGTTTAAAAATAACTGTTTTACAAACAATCTAGGTACAGCCGTTGACCTTCTATGAATGAAATCATTGCTGACTTGCAACACAAAACCTCAACTTACTTAACCGGATTTGGAACACAAAACATCAACTAGCAATGTTGTTATTTTGCTATCAAGATAACACTATTTTGTGACGGCATCGTCAATGATAACTAGTCCGACCTCCATGTTACGCATTAAAATACTTATGTACATAATTTATGAATGACTACGTTTATAGAGTATTATTAAATAGGTAACTGAAAATTGCTTATGATAAACTTTTTAGTAGGTACCTTATCATACAACTTAGCTGAAATAAGTTGGTGTACTTATAAGGTGCAAACTTTACCCTCATTTCTTGATCCCCATGGAACTCTGCCAACCCAACTCACCACTAGAAAACAGCATAGCGATCTGTTGCGCCCTACCACATTGTTATCACTTTCCTCCCTTTGACCAATTTCGCTCTTGGGTAAGTAAGGCAAGGGACTCGTGAAGCGCACATCTGCATCGGTCGTTGGGCCAACAAACTTGGCTCCAGGTCATCAAAATTGGTGGTAACGGAGATTTGGCCACATTTAAATTGCAGTTAGCTCAGTCTCCACCGATTCGACATCCGGAATTTTGTATGAACCATTACCGGCCATTTGACCCTGAATCGGCATCTATACACCATAAATGCGACAGACAGCCCTCTATGCAGAGTTTGTCTCTATGGTGTAAGAAACAGCCACCTAAGTTATCCTGGAGTGCGAGGGAGAGGCCACACAACTAGCAAGTATTCTCACGGGTGGGAGGTGGCTCCTAGAAGCCTGTGAATGGCCCAGGATGCTTCTGTGTTTCTGGGCGGAGGTAGGCTAGCTCAAGTAACCAAGATTATCGAAACGCGTACAGATAATGAACCGACTATGAGTCACAAAGCCAATGCCTAACTAAATTCATTCAAATAAATTGAAATTAATGTCTACATTCGGATATTAATTTATTTAAAGTTAAATGTACCTCTCAAAGATTGCTGATCTGGTTTCTTCCTATCCTCTTCATCCAAGAGCTGGTTGTCATCGATAGTCTCGTCATCACCGCCGCCTCCCCATGCTGCTTCTACAGTATTATCTAATTTCCACACTGCAGGCTTTTTTAATGAGACTTTTGAACCAACCTGAAAATAACATTGCTAGGATCAGAGCACTTACATTTTCATTGATATTTCATTATTCTGTCCATAGTAAGAAATACTATAAATTTATATCATAAGAAATACTATTCATGCTCACCTATCTATCATCAGTGACAGAACTATTGTTGCGAATAAACCTGATATAGTAGTGATAGACCGATTAGAGTGCCGTGCAATGATCATCGCTATTCCTCATGAGGAGAATCTCGTGAAAGTTAAAAAGATAAACAAATCAAATATTTGAATTTGTCTCACGAGATTGTCGATATGTGGAATGTCGAATCGACGACCATTAATCCGATTGTCATATCTGCTCATAGATTAATAGCCAAGAGCCTCTATCAACACATTAAGAGGCTCGCGTCGGCAATTCCCGACACGGCCGGTATAGTGAGGAGGTTCCTGTCTTTGGAGCCCTAACCACCGGTATCTTGGTCCCTGTACCCGATGTCGGTGGTCTACTGTTTTTTATATCTTTAAATATATATTTTTTTATGTACATATTTAAAAATGTAATTTATATAGTAAAAGATGAATAAAGAAAATAATAATAACTCCACACATCTCACACACGGCCGTCTGATCCCAAACTAGTTGTTGATAAGCATACTTATATATTTCTAAACTCATACATATATTATGGATAAATTACAATTTCTATTGATTATTCTACTCAACTGGCCAATGGGATCAAATTGTAAATGGAAGAGTTAATAATTAAACATTCTAAAGCCAAGTTATATGTTTGGTGTGCTGAGATATTGAGAACCTTAGTGATTAAAATTTCAATACATACTGCTATCATAGAATAAGAGATTTCAGAAACAAATTTAGTAATAGGGTAGGTGTATTTGTTATGAGGACAGGCACAACCAGGTAATCAAATAAACGAAAATAGTTACACAAACTTTGCAAGAGATATTCAATTAATGCAAAGAAACATATTTGCACTGCTTGGAATCAAAACCACTTCCCCTGACATTTCAGGGGGATGCTCACTAGGTTGTCATAGTATGATAATGTATGTATATGGAGGTACTAATAGAGTTGCAATTCACTTACTTCAAATGTTGGCTTCTCGGCAATAAATAAATTGTCTGTAGTCTTTGTGACATTACGAAACCCGTTTATTGTGAGGGTGCTACGTACATCTTCGTCATCTTTCAGTATTACTTTCCCATTGGGTATGAGGAGCTTTAGAAATAATTCTATAAGACTATCTGTGTGCTTCACTGTATATGGAGGTAGCCAGTTGGATACTACTATATCATATGATGAGTGTACACGAGATGCTAAAACAAACATTTCATAAATTATAGTCCAAAAGTCCAGACTAAGCAGCACTTTTATTAAAAAAGGATAGGATGATGCTTATAAAAGCTGGAATTGAGGTAATATTTTTTTTGGGATCATAAAATTGATGACTAAGATACCATTCGACCTAATTAAAATGTTTCTAAACAACTAGTTTTTTTTGTACTAGGTATATGGTAAGCACTCATAATATTTTGTGGACCTTTGCAGCTTCAATAGCTGACCCTGTACAAATTAAATTATGCCCTACTGATAGGAAAATTTTCCTGTTTTGCAGAATGGCACATTGTCAAAATGTAATGAAAATTGACTTTTCAGCCTTACACCATGCTTAAAAAAATACTAAAACTAATATAATTGAAATCATGTACAGTTTGAATACAAGCAGTGTATTTTTCGAGTTCAATTGCGTGGTGGCTGATATCAGACATGGCACAAAAATCAATCAAGACTTGATTGATTGCAGACTACTTGTTATTGGGTAAAATAAATTTTTATCCATTTTAAAAATCGCAAAACGACTAAATGACAGATATTGCTCAAACTTCGCGCCAATATAAAAAAAATGTTGTGCCAACTTAACCACAAAAAAGAATTATTTGAATTGAATTTGGAATCAGAATTAAATTGTCATTTCCCAATACTTTTCTGACATAATTTATGTAAATATATATTATGTTTGTAAATCAGACCTAGCTCAAAATAGATTTTACTTGTTATTATCAAATATAAACAAGCGGCGGTAGCATAATGGCTAAGGTGTCGGACTTGCATTGCACTCCTAACACAAGCACTTCGCTTAACTGGAAGGGTTAATAAGAATACTAGTAATGTGTGACCCACTCTGCTAGTATTATTAAAAAAAAAAAGCCTTTGTCCACTCAGCTGGTGCCTTACCTGCGTAAAAATTTTCTTTTTGTACATATAAAATCCATTTTTAAGGTAACTACTTTTATAAACAGTACAAGTTTATTGTTTACAAATTGATTTAACTTAAAAAAAAACCAACTAAACTATAATATATATCCTAAAATCTAGCTAATTAAAATTGTGGCTAAAAAAAAAAGGGTAATCCTTTAATAGACTGGTTTTTGCCTAAAAATATAAATGTCTGCAATGACTGTAGATGTGAGATTCAAGCTTGCATAAAAACGGTAGCATGGGTAGGAAAAAAATCTTAGTGTTGCAGTTAGTTGGCAACAAAGAAGATAAAATTCCCAAACAGTTGCCATAGCGGCAAAAGGGGAATTATAGGTGCTACAAATCTCCCCTCTTAGATTATATATAGGTGTATACGATGACCAGTACAAAACTCACCTTTTGCTTTGAAGCCACTTACTTCTGGGGCTGTGTGAGTTAACCCGGGCGACTTTTTATTAAAAATATAAATTTTTTTCTATGTAATATTTATAAAGGATAATTTAAACATATGTTTACTTTTTCTGAAGCTTAATTTAAGGATAAATTATTCTTATTATTAGTTTATTTGATCAAATAACATGTGTCATATTTCAGTCACTGTTATAAATGAGACATCAGATATTCTATTATTTATCTGCGGCTTAAGGCACCAGATAAAGAAAAATCTTTTTAACAAAAAATTAAACCAACGAAAAGAACTAAAAAAGCAAAAAATAAATAAACTTAAGTCTTTAAGTATTGAACTTATTTACATTAACTATAAAATTGTATATAAACTAATTTTGAGTCGGGCCAAACAACAAACTGATTAATTATCAAAATTTTATATGAACCTACATAGGCTCTACGTCGGTAATTAATCATTTTATAATTTGGCGCCGACTCAAAATAAGTTTATATAAAATTTTATAGTTAATGTAAATAAGGTCAATACTTAAGACTTAAAGTTTATTTTTTGCTTTTTAGTTATTTTCGTATGTTTAATTTTTTGTTAAAAAAAATTTTATTTCATGTTTTTTTTTTTATCATCAGCTCAGCTACATGTAGTGATGATTTCTAAACGCAAATACCTGATAAAGTAACGAAAAGTAAACAGAAACACTATTCGTTCCTACAATTTTCGAGGGTTTCTCTCAATTTTATCAGGATCCCATCATCAGATCCTGACTTCCTTGACATGGGACCACCCTTGAGGTATACCCTATCCAACATCAAAATTGTGCATAAATAACGGAGTGAGGGCTGAACATACATAAAAATATATACATATATATGGTCGAATTGAAAACCTTTTTTTTCGTCGGTTAAAAATGGGGCAATGTGATAAGATTTAAAAAATGTAAAATAAAAAATAAAGCTACCTAAGTTAATTAATATTTTATGGTTTCTTTTAAAGATGTATTCTATGTATTCTACTACTACTTTACTTACAAAATATATTTACTACTATACTATAATACTTTACTATATTTTAGTAATTTGAAACTTTGTTATATTGTTTATTAATACATTAGGAAATAGAATACTTACATATAAAATGTGATGTTCAGACACTTATGATTATTTTTAAGCATATTTTTACAGGATTTGGCAACACAACAAGGCATTTTTGAATATTATAAACAGTGGCTCAGGACTTATTTCAGTGGCGAACGTTTTCTCATGTGTAACGAGTGAATCGTGTATATTTACATTAGTTGTGTGTTATTTTTTGCCTCATTTTTGGGGTGCAGAATAGGAATCTGGACCTATTTATAATCTAAGTGTCCCCTATTAAAATTCTGAGGGCACCTTCAAATATACCAAGATTATTAACCCTGAAAATGTGTGTTGACTTCATTTTGTTCACATCATTTAAGTTCATTTACTCCATACTCATACAAAATAAAGTTGTATAAAAACACTTACATTCCTTAATCATTTCCGAGTTTTCTAGAACAACAGTTCCATTATTAACCATTGTAGTGATCTCCCTTACCAATTTGCTGAGGGAACTCTGCTCATTATTGTTCCAGATAAGTAGCACTTTATAACCAGTTTTAATGTACTCCATTTTTAAAGTTTACACCAGTTTTACTTCAGGTAAATATTTTCTAAAATCTTTAAATAAATAGTCACGGAAAAGCAAAGGTAAGCAACAATAGTTTCTTTAATAGCAATCTTTGTAATAAATGATTGTAGAATATGCAGTCACGTTCGTATTTTGTTTCACGAGAGTTTAAAGAAGGCCAGATAGAACAAAATTTTAAATCGTCTAAAAAGAATACAATGACGTTCTATCACAAAGGTTCATTATTTTGTATGTCTATCTGTGTTCGACAAACACTATATGCAAAGGATAGCTGTTGTAAACGATAGGTACACCTTTTATTTTGCACTGCAAAGCGTTTTATAATAGTATACACCAAAGAGCACTTATATTTATACTGAAAATGTACACGCGCGCCGCACAGGTTAGCACTTATCAATTTATTATTTCTACTTCTACTATGATTAAACTTAGCCAGAGACGAAATTCTGTAAACGAACGCGATTCGCGAATGAGAATGAAATAGTGATGAATGATTAATTGATTATATTCACTTAACTTAACATCGATACATCGAAGTTAATCGAAGTTTGCTATTCGATATATCAATATATTTATTTATAGAAACATTGAATATTTGCTGTTTTGTCGAATCTATTAAGAAAACTAATTCTGACTAATAATTACAATAAAAACAGAAGTAAATTTTTAAGACTAGTTAGTGTCACGATCACTAGATACTGTTAATACATAAAAAGGATATAACTTAGTCTAATCAATCTTACATAACTATTTACAAATTATACTACAATCTTACCAACTAATAAATTTTCAAATTATAATCTAATCAGTTTTCATTACATAAAATATATTATCAACAAACAAACTAGCACGACTGACGCTTACTCCGTATAGCGAACTGTCTTTTCTAGATAATTCGACAAGATGACTCATCCGAAGCGGAGAGATCAATTCGCGCGCGCGCTGCCCCAGGTGCTCAAAACTGCGCTTGAGACACGACACGTACTTCTGCTCTGTGCCGACCCTCAGTGTAACCGACATTTAAAATATAAAACCTCTACTCTCATAATCTGTTAAATACTTATAACAGTTGTTTCTAAGTGCCTTATTTGTTCCCGTACTGGGTAAGTTGTACAAATTAACTATATTGTGTAGCTGACCAATGTAAATAACTATTCGTCGCTGTAAGTTGCCTCGTATGAGTTGTGAACATTATATCTTTCACCCGCTTATTGTTTAGCACTGTATAGTTACTATAATATCATATATAGTGGTGGTAATATTGTAAACGATTACGGACACCAGTACTTTTAGATAATACCTTCTATTTTCTTGTTTATGTCACTTATTCCATTAGATAATTTTAGCAGTAATTTATTAATTGTTGTTATTGCCTACTGCCAGGCAACGCCAGGCCTCTGCTACACTCTTCGCCCCAGCTGCTACCTCCATCTCCCGGGTCCTCGCTGCGCCGGACTACGCCGGGGCCTTCGCCAGCTGATACCGACCAGGGGAGTGCGGTATTGTAGGCCTTATACGGGGCCCAACCTCTTTGTACCGGCCTAACCGAACTCACTACCCACTTTTTGTTATTTATATATTTTTTAATATAACAATTCATTCTCCTAAAACTTTGTTTCGTTTTATTTAAACTCTAAAATAAAACGTGACAGTAGGTACTTGATGAATTCAGTTTTAAATAAATCATGAACAGCCACAAGTAGTGACATCAATAAATAAATAGAATGAAAGGGAAAAGGTAAGTAAATTTTTATTTTTACAAAGTTTGTCTTAAGCCCATTGGTCATAAATGGGTAAAGTGAAAGAAAGTTTTTGCAGGTAGATTAAAACTAAGGTAAATTTGTGTCAATTTTTCTTTTGCTGTTTTGAAGGGTTTTAGAAGGCATATCTGATAGCTAAGTATTTGATAATAGATATTTAGTACGGAGGCGAGAAAGTATTGGAGGAAGTATCTTGATAGCTAATAGACGTAAGATCACGGCGGACGTTTACTAAGAGTAGTCGATGCTGAAGCTACACTGCAGAAATCCCAGAGTCATATATAACATTGCATACATGACGGTGCACCGATTATTGATTATTGATAAAGTGTCAGAAATTAGGACACTGACGCAACACCGAGCGCTGGCACGCGACAGATGACCGTTACGGTTCGGATAGGCCGCTGGAAAGGTGAATCGATATGCATCTCGTAGGCGCACCACGTGTTCCGTGGAGTGTCGTGATTTAAACCTTGATTGCAGATGTCTAATGATTATTCAGAGTATAATTTTGTGTTTTAATCAGTGTAGTAAAATTACTGTGTGACAATCATGTTATTATTCTCCTCGCCCGCCAACTCACGTCTATCCGCAAAATTAAACATGAACACGCCCGATGTTTCCGATAGAAAAGGAGGAGTTTCTACATACATATTTGTGTTGTTTACATTTGCGACCTTTGTGAACTTCGAGGCTATAAATATAGCGATAAATCAGATAGACTGGTAAAGCGAATTGCATAGTAGGCCACTGAATACGCCGTTATTTATTTTTATGATACAATGCATATATTGCGTAATACTTTTATACCCTTCAAAACAGTAGGTCTTCCATCTCACTCTCCTCACTGGTACAAAATTCCAAAAATTCCAAAAATTTTAATAAAATGAAAAATTTCCCTCAAGTTGGCGGCGAGAAGTCGTTTTTTAATATTTTTTTATTTTGTTAAAAAAAAACTAAGATCGAACCAAAAAAATTTGATCGAACAATGATGAACAGTTAACGATCAGTTGAAATAGCAAAAAAATTATTAAAAATAACGACTTCTTCCCGCCAACTTGAGGGTAATTTTGTATTTTATTTTCAAAAAAAATTTAAGATCGAACAAAAAAAATGTTTGATCAAACAATGACGATCAGTTAACGAACAGTTTAAATAGCAAAAAAAAAAATGTAAAAAACCGACTTCTCCCCGCCAAATTGAGGGTATTTTTTTATTTTATTTAAAAAAACTAAGATTGAACAAATAAAAATTTTGATCGAACAATGACGAGCAGTTAACGAACAATTGAAATAACAAAAAAAAAAAGGAAAAAAAAAAGACTTCTCCCCGCCAACTTAATTGTATTTTTTTATTATATTTAAAAAAAAACTAAGACCGAACAAATAAAAATTTTGATCTAACAGTTAAGAACAGTTGAAAGAGCAAAAAAATTTAAAAAAACAACTTCAGTTTAAATTTAGTAAAACAAATACATGAAAAAAACAAATATAATACAATAATAAAAAAACAACAGTAAATTCAGAAATCAAAAAGTATTAAAAATATATTTCTTTTAAGTCACCTCCCGCCTTCTGTAGCGAGGACACCGCACTCCGCACTCAACTCCCGGTTTAGAAATATTTCTGTGTCGCGGGAGTTTTTACAAACATATAAACAACGGACACAAAGAACACTCAGACTCGGAACAACTATTTGTGAATCACACAAATTTCTGTCCTGTGTGGAATTTGAACCCACACATTAGGCATCGCGTAGTGGCAAGTTGACTACCTAAGTCATTGCGCCATCCGTGCAGTCAAATTAATAACCTATCACTTTAGCCACACATAATTAAAGTTCCTACTCCTCCTCCGTACAATCGCTTACCAGTAGAAGTTTATCGAGCCGTTTTGGCGGTAACTGGTTTCGGGTTTTTGTTATTACCGGTACTTACTACCTTAGAAACAGGAATCGATAAATTTTCTCGTGCCAACTTGTGTAATTTTCGGAAAACAACCTATCAAAATATCTTCCCATTGTTTAAACGTTCTACGGAAAGTGGTGAAACCTGTGCAGATAAGGAATGGTTCATTTTATCCTTATTTTCAGACTGTAATAAATAACTCGTTTTTTCGTAAGAGCCAATTTCTTACGGTGAATCTAGAAATCGTATGTTGTTTCGAGAGTATAATCACTATCAGCTATTTTACGTTGCCATAAACATGAGCCGTAGTCAAGTTTTAAGTAGATAATTTCACAACAGATGGCCAATGCATATGATAACGAGGAATAATAATAAGTAGGTACTTTCTAAGATTTATTGGATACGATACCTGTCAAAAAGTACTCATTGAGTAAAATTATCGAACACAAAGATTCGGTATCAAAAGGAAAAGTACTCGATGTCACAAAGTATCGATACTAATCAGTGTGACCAGATTTAGCAGAATTCTATGATTTTAGCAGAATTCTGCGATTTTAGCAGAATTCTGCGATTTTAGCAGAAATAGGTCCCCAATTTATGGCTTAGCAGATTGTATCGCAGATTTGAAAAGATCGCAGTTTTTGGCAGAATCAAATAACATGTCAGCAGAAAATCAACTTGATTAACAAACACAACATTTACAATGTACATGAGGTCCTGTTAACAATTTAAAAATGTACAGTTTTATAAACATTGCTAGTACAACGTAACTATTATCTTATCTGTGGTACAACTATACTAGCAATGTTTATAAAACTGTACATTTTTAAATTGTTGTACTAATTTGCTTTCTGTACTGGAAACCCTTAAATACATTTTAGGGGAATCGAATGAATATGTATATAATTATACAACGTTGCTTTCGTTGCCGTCGTAAGTTAGTTGTGTCGTTTGCGATAATATAATTAAAATTAAAAGAAAATATGAGCAGAGCTACCGTTCCGAGTGGGAGAAGGATCTACTGTTTTCCTCTGGGCTTTCACGATTTACGGATGACAACAATGCCGCATTCATCGCAACTATTTACGCCATTACAAAACATAATAAAGTTAGCACAAAGATTGACAGCTCTGTATAAAAATATTGACACCACAGATGCCACAGAAAGTTAGAAGTTTGTTTAATTATATAATATAGGTAATAATAATATACACATAATTAATAGTTATTGTACTTTTATTAGATATTTGTAACAAATACGCTTGCGTTTTTTTTTTCAATATGAATTATTAGGCCTTATCGCTAAAAGCAATATCTTATACTATAATATATTAGTAATATAGGAGTACAAATATTCATTAGCAGAAATTTGGCTAAAACAAAAACAAATAGCAGACTTTAGCAGATTTTACCATAGTAGTTAGCATAACATTCAATTTAAATCTGGTCACCTGTCACCTTTTTTCGTTCCCGCATGTCGTACAATCGTAAAGCGCACCACTCGTCCCGTCCGTCCTCGTCCGTTCATCTTTTAACGTCAAACGGTTTTATTAAGGAGTTCTCGGTCTCAAATTATAAGATGCCTTTGAAAATTGTCATTTGCGAGTCTATTGACTCGCAAATGATAATTTAAGATAAGGCAAGGCAAAATGCATTGTTGGAAACTTTTTCAGATATGCTGAGAAGAAAACAAAGTTGCGGTAACTTGTCAGTTGGTGATAAGTGTAACTCAAAGACGTGTAACTGAACGTGAACGCAATAGTTAATGTACCTACGTAATGTTCGACTTGAAAAGAGTCCTAGTTATAGGTTAAGATTCTATTGTAAAATAATACAAATTTCTATAGTTACAAAAGTAAATGATGTTTTATGAAGCATTCCTAGCCGGTGTTTGGGCGTCTGTAGGAAGTACACTAGCAAAATTAACAGGAACTGCTAGTGTTGTAGTAAGTCTTTATTTCTTTTCTAAACAATATATTACAGTATTCATTAATATTATTATTAAAATTCTCACATAGATACATTCTTACAAAAAAATATTTCTTATAGTAGGCTCTACAACAACTATTAATAATGTGCTCTCACATTATTAATAGTTGTTGTAGAGCCTACTTTGGCTGGCTTGTGTACTAGGAGAACTGTATGACAGATTACTAGTATCTCCATATTTGGACCTGGTGAAAACCAGTATGCACAAAATAGTCATATAAGTATGGAAGATCTTATATTATTTAAAGATACAGATTGTTAATATGCGCCCGTAAATTGAAGCCAAAAATAAGTCACCAATATTATCAACTTCACAACAAAAAAGATTACTGTTTAAACATCACATTTCATAAATAAATATTCAATTTCCTAACAATATAAACAGTACTCAGACCAATAAAAAGAAAGAGGTGCTTGTGTAAACTAGTTCTATTAAATTAAGTAAATTGCTTTGCATGTGGTGATGGTAGGGTCAGCCAAACAAGTTTATAAGCAATGTGTATTGCTTATAAACTTGTTTGGTTGACCTTGTGTTGCATAAATCTGCCACTGGCCACAGAGTACTTGTTTCTGACATCCGCTATGCATGTGTGTGCTAAGCCTATAATGTGTCCATCATCAAACTATTTAGCCCATTCCAGTTTATTATATAATTGTACATATTACAGGATATAGAAAAATAAATAAAACATAGTTTTCACACATCCTTTTTCAATATCTTAATAAAATAAAAATCTTAACCTCTTGCTTTAACCATTAGATCCTTTTTTGTTTCCAATAAAACTCCCAGCAATAAAGCAAAAGTTTGAATAAAAGAATTCAACAAAGTTACAGAAATACAAATTACTGTTAGTAAAAAGTGACACTAATAGACCTGTTTATTTATTATTAATTATATTGATTAACATAAACTATGTGATCAACAATGTAAAAGTATCCCAAATTTATATTTACTAAAATTTAAATTGAATTTAAATGCACAGTTTACGTTGATTTTTAATTCAATTTAAATTTACTACCATTTTTAAACGACACCCACATTTTGGGAATTTTCCTCACAACTGTTTTGTTTTATGTTTTTACAGAAAGGTATTTTAAATCAGAAACAAATAATTATGTAATCACAGCACATTGTCAGCCTCTAATGCATTCTTTTTCTCATATAGTACTGATGTACGATTGGCTTACTATTTCAAATTCAACTTACTTTACCTGGCTTCACTGTAAAAGTGTGAAGCACTGTCTATCTTTTTTATTGGTCTGAGTAACAATATTACAGAATATCAAAGAACACCGTTATTAGACACATTATCAGGGACATGATTTCTATTTATTTCTATATTTTCCCATTAACACATTCTATTAGTATATTTTTGTTTGTCAGTAGAATTATTTTTAATTTACTGCATATACCTACTAAATTGCTTGAAATATTACTTCAAGCGCCTGGAGTTATATTTGTTACTACCGATACAATAAGTGGCTTTGGCTATAGTAATTGATCTTGATACCAATTATATACACATTATTTTATTACCTATAATTAAAAAAAAAAACACCTTTATTAATTATCTATACTACATAGGGTACACTGAAAGTTCTGCGCTCCTAGCTGCTCACAAATGTTTGAATTTCGAATGTTATGTTTTTTTAAACTTATGAAACTCAAGCATTAATTAAAAAATAATTGGCGGGAAATCGTTTGTCAACTGGTTTATATCACAAGTTGAAGTTCGTCGTCAAAGTGCAGATAGCTATTAAATAGGCAAAACAAGAAAAAAAATATAATAGTGTTACGAGCTGAGGTTCGGGATTAGAGAATTATACCAGATTGTTACCGAAATAGACACAATTTATTTTAACAGATCACAATATACACAGGGAAACTAGCAACAACACAATTACAATAATTTATTATCACTATTACACTAAACTTATTAATTCACTTACACTTTAGTCGCTGTTAATTCACTTGACACTCACTTGAAAACTAACTACTCCGCAATGCCACGCTTTATATAGGGAAACGGTACTTCCAGAAAAATCGCGACACCTCTGGTAAATTCTACACAACAATAAAAGCCTCTAAAACAAACTAGTATTTTCTATTAATGGGTTACTAACTACTTAGTTCCGTGTTGTCTCAACAGATGGCGTGTATCTTTATTTTCTAGCTCTATACGACTTCCCACAGTCGCCAATAGATGGCGGGTTATACGTAGCAATAGCATGAAAACTGTTGAAAGGGGAAGCGAATATAGCGAAACCAATAGGAAAACAACATGGATTTTCACGATGTCCTGCTTAACTAGACCTCCTATCGAAAAAAATTAAACTTTTGGATTTCATGATTTCCTGCTTAACTAGACCTCCTATCGAAAAAAAATAAACTTTTGGTTTTCACGATTTCCTGCTTAACTAGACCTCCTATCGAAAAAAATTAAACTTTTGGATCAACCATTTTTGCACAGTACCTCAAATTTTTCGATAAAAATAAAGAAACCAGTTTTTACTGTTCCCAGAAAAATCTTTCGTTCCACGAAATTTAGCGGACCCTTACCTTTTTATGTCCTAAACACGGCGTGTTTTTTTTTTGCAATCAAAATGTTTACTTTTACAGTTTATTTTGATCTTAAACCAAAAAAAAATCATAATTTTCATCCGAAAATGCCCTAGAAATCGAAAATCTTCTGGAAACAGTTGTAAAAAAATATATCGAGAGGATCCTCTGATATTATTTATATAGGAATTTACTTAGGCTATTGACACCCATCCTTTGGAATTCTGCTTTCAGCAGGTAGGTTAGTATATAGTATATAGAGGTAAATCTGACACTTGAAAGTACGGAAGTTGTGTCTGTGAGTCTGCGGATTGAGCGTGTTATGAAAGTTTTGTCCGGCTTGGGCAGCGCAACGTCTGACCCTTGCTTGGACAGTCAATCCTTCAAAACGTAGGCCTTTAAAATGTCAGCCTGGGGCAGTTACAAAAAGAAATGCCAAGGAGGAGATAACACAGAAACAATGCTAATGCTATACACACAGTCATCATATCCTTTTATTTCTTACCAAATTACCAAAAGCTTTTAATACAACTATAATATTATAAAGCTGAAGAGTTTGTTTGTTTGCTTGAATGCGCTAATCTGAGGAACTACTGGGTCTAATTGATAAAATCTTTTAGTGTTGGATAGCCCATTTATCGAGGAAGGCTATAGGCTATATAACATCACGGCTACGACCAATACGAGTGGAGCAGTGACCCATTAATGCAGGTAAAACTGCGGGGACGGCTAGTCTTTGATATTAGAACAATAAAACATTTTGAACTTGCTAAGATTCGGATCGTGATTGTAATGCTAACAAAACGGCCATTGATTAATTAAACCACTCTAGGTATTGGATACTTATTACAATAAATATTTACTTTATATGAACATAGTGTAATTGTAGCCACGCTCTGAAAATAGCAGTAATTGTTGTTTAGTTCTATAAAGTAGTGAAAAGATAAAAAGAGAATGATTCATGATACGTCATCACAACCTAAGAGAAGGAAAAACTTTTTAACAAAATAATTAATCGAGAAAAAATTCAGCAATCGATTCTTAACTCTCTCTCGTCACTTTTTTGGTGGTTACGCTACGGCTAGTCTAATTATACGATTTTAAAAATTATACGAAATATTGTACCGTTAAATAAAATATGATTATATTATTTTCTTCAGCTGTTTTTCGTTTTCGGAATGAATAGGGCTTGTACAAGATTACGTATCTCAAGTATGTGACATGTGGGTCGTATTTTCGTAGTAAGAAAACAAGAATGAGGTTTGCCAAAAATAAAGCCATGTCGTAAAACCCCAGGTGCGGCGAGCGTAGCTTTAGATTGGTTTCTGAAATATTATAAGAAAGTCACATAATATATGGGCGGTAATACGGCAATGAAATCTTGTTTTTATAAGCTCTAGCTTTGCTGGGAAATTAAACTACAAGAATAATAGTGTAGAGTAAATAATATGATCGGCCGTTTTTTCTTAATTTCTTGCTTGGGTCTCATTAGTTGTTTGCAGTAGAGATCCGAAGCGATGGTTTTGCCCGGCAGTAAAAGCTGATAATGAACGTTGCCCTTCCAATCAACTTCCAGTTGACTGGCCTATTGGTCTAGTGGTTAGTGACTCTGACTGCTAAGCCAGAGGTCGTGGGTTGCTCCACACATCTCACACACGGCCGTTTGGGATCAAACGACCGTGTGTGAGATGTGTGGAATTATTATAATCCCACCATACACACAACATCAACTTATTGCGTGTTAATCCGGGTGTCGCTACAGTGTGTGGAGCTTGACTACCCTTTGACCATGATCTTTTTCTTGTCGTAGGTGATCCACTTTCCATCATCAGTGATCAGTACGACAAGAAAATGTGAAAAAGATTATGGTCAAAGGGTAGTCAAGCTCCACGGACTATAGATAATATGAGTGATTCATATTGAGCATTCTTCTAACTGTCTGGACATAATTATGTATTTCCACGGGAATTAACGCGATCACGAAAAGGTATTACATACCTCTTTATTGCCTGACGTTGGGACCAGGTTGCATTGGCCGTGGTCACAGGGGAGGCCGAGATCATGAGGTAGAAGGTTCTTTATCCACCCGCACATTTTCGATATTTTGGTTTCACTATGTATCGTCACATACTATACTAACAGTGTCCCTATTCTGTAAGCAAACCGATATGTCCCTATTCTGGTGTTTACCCGACTGCGCACAAAAGCGAGGCGGCATATGTTTTGTCTAAATGTCTGGACAATATGATTAATGCCTTGTTAATAATTTGGTCCGTGACATACACATATAACATAGTTAGGTAGGTATGCAGTTCGATAAAGCGTTTTTCGCATCTACCGTAAAAGAAGCTATGGTACTACATAATTTACGTAAACTTCAAGTGTCAACCTATTACGTAGAAAAGATGCAGCGAACGAGGGGCAAACGAGCAGACGGATCTCCTGATGCTAAGTGACTACCGTCGCCCATGGGCACCTGCAACTCAAGAGTCACAAGTGCGTTGCCGGCCTTTGAGATAGGAGTACGCTCTTTTCTTGAACGTTTGAAGGTCGTATCGGTCCGGAAATACCGCAGGCGACAATTTGTTCCAGAGCTTGGTTGTGCGAGGCAATAAATTTCTGGAAAACCTCACAATGGTGGATTGCCAATTATCCAGGTGATGGGGATGAAAGGTTTTGTTGAACGATGGCAAAACGTTGTGGCTGGTATAAGTGCGAACAATTCCTTACTTGAATAAAAATATATTTAAAAACCTTTATTTCTTTTTGACGTCCTCCTCAATGACTATGATGATTGATGACTCAAGACCTTTTTTTCTAAATACAGGTTACTTAGTCATTTAGCTAGGAGAAATAGTGCTACATGAACATACAAAGAACTTTGCAAAAAAATTAAATAAACGCGTATTAAAATATCACATTCTTCTTTAAATAAATTAATCAGAACTAATTGATATTTTGTTCCAAGACCAAAATATAGAGATGGCGATGATGTTTTTTTTTTTGTTTTTTGAACGTTCATGTTCTCGTGCTATATGGTTAAAATATATAAAAAATGCAATTCCGGTAATGCTTTTCTTTGGTCAGTAACCAAAGAAAAGCATTACCGGAATTGCATTATTCAGATAGTATAATAATAAGTTTGATTTGACAAAATAACTTTGTAATTCGTAATTGTTTTTGTCCCTTATTTTAGTAAGTGGGGTTAAGTACACGTTTATCATTTAACGGAGCGGTGACAATCATTACTTGATTTATTTTATTGTGGCAAATGACGTACATTTTATAGGACCGTAATCTATAGATTCAATTCAATACTTTGTTTTATAATATGTAGTGATGAGACAGCTCCAGTAAATTAACAAAATTTACTAGCCATTACTTCTCATCATCATCATCTGCCTACTCTTTTCCCACTTTTCTTTGCTATTAGTTCTATACCTAAGTCTGCTATTTGAAAGAATAGAAACAATTATTAATTTTGCTAATTGGGAACAATCTAGATGCCACAGAAGATCGCGGTTAAAGGTGCACTACCAGTGTAATGCCGTTTTCACAAGAGCTTCATAGCAACAGGGACAGCAGACTAGTAGCATCTGCCTTGAGAGTTTTTGTAGGCACGTAAGAACCACCGTATGCTTGGACACCAACGTAGTTATGAAAAATATATGTAGGTCTAATATTATGTTTTGCTGGTACTATTCTGTGGTTTTGCTAAAATTTGGAAAGATATTTTGTGAATTGATTTTGATCGACAAAAAATTAACCAATTTTTATGAAAACAAGCAGAAGATCTCACTATTATATGACCTAAATATAGTGATAGCTTCAAAATATTGCAACGCATAGTCTACAAATTATTCGAGCTGTACCTAGGTACGCTGTTTCCGCTCTGGATCTCAGCTCAAATAACATACAAGTATGCAAGTGATAATCTGTGTAATTATTGTAAACAGGGCGACAGTTACACCATATGGGGTGGCTTACTGGTAGCGATGGTGATGGCGAACACGTGGGGCTGCAGACACTATCTTCGCTCTCTTGACGCTGCGTCCAACTCAGTAGCGCCCACCGTCATTTCTGCAGCCTCTAGTTATGTTCTCTCTGTAAGTAAAGCTTTCGAAACATTTTTTTTTTTAATTTTCTTATTATTTAACCTACCCCTACTCAAAGAATTTTGATTATCTATTTCTCTAGCACCAGAAACACTATGCATGTCGAGTTCACTGACATGCATAGTGTGACGCATAGATGATGACAAAAGAAGGGTTTCTTGGGTAAAAACATGATGGTACGTTTACACGCATGCCGTGCAGCCTGGCAAGCAACATGGCACGCAGCTCGGCGGGCAGCCTGCCACGCAGCGTGCCACGCAAGCTTTTCACACCAGGGCTGCCAGTAAAGACAACTTATTTTATACCGCTAAGACTCGGAAATTATACAAAATCATGTACTATTATACAAAATCAGTGTTGTAGAACTATAGAACGTCACTCTTTGGGGATTTTAGTAAAAGGTGTTTTAACTTTAACGTATAAGGATTTAACAGTTTATCACAGACATGATTTGTTTTAAGTATCTCTATGTGTATGTACGTACTTTTTACGTTATAATATCAGCAATGTCATTGTATCCAAGCAATGACATTGTATCCAATTATGCAATGCAATCTACTATACAAACAGGATACAAAAGATAACCGGTATTATACCAATTTTGTATCCAATTTACAATCTGGCAGCCCTGTTTCACACACTTGCAGGCGTGGTCCGTAGGGTATTAGTGTCCTGTGGACATGGTAGTCAGTGCAAACATGGGAGACGATGTAGACGTAGATCTCGGTGGAGCTACTGCTTTGGGCTTGATCTATTTTTATTGAAAAAAAACAGCCCGACATAATTATGCATGCGAAATTTTACTTAAAACTATTAGGTTTTACAATTAAAAAATCATTTATGGTGTAAAAACACTTTTCAAGTAGCCAAAACTTTAAATTTGATTTTTTTATTTGACATGCACTATTTTTACATCGAAGAGTGCTTTTACATAATTCGTTTCTTACTTTAGTGGGATCTCTTTGAATGAATTTACTATCCTCGCTAACTTTTGAATATATTTTTTTTTTATTTCTAATAAACATGAACATAATTAACCATGATAAGCATTGGGGGCGGCTTCTTCATTAAAATGTGTTTCCTAACTGTTTTAAGGCATACATAAATCTATTTTATTTACTGCACATCATTGATATGCGATTAGTTACAATTCTCTAATCGTCAATCAATCAATACTAACTAATCCTAAGAATTGGCACTGTTTTGTTTCATATTTTTTTGGGCCCTGATAAACAATATTTATTTTTACTAAAAGAATAGTTCAGAAACATCTTTCTGAAGTCTTCTGTTGCTTTCGATTCATGCATGATAAAGGTTCAGACCACTCCGATATATTTGGTGTCGTCAAAAATTAATTTCGATCGTTACGTCGTCTGTATGCCACGAAGATGAAAACTATACTAACGCGGCCGAGAGCGTGTGTGTGTGTGTAAACAGGCACACAAGCACATTCACCCTTTGAAGTGTGTCAAAAAACCGACAGTCGTCCCGATCGGCGCCAAGCGCGTGCACATTCACGCAAGCATGCACAAACAGCCTGTTCACATGCTTGCGTCGTTGAATGTCGGTTTGAACGCGAGCGTGTGAACGCAGCCGTTAGTCGTCCCGATCGGCGGCAAGCGCGATCACATTCACGCAGGCATGCACAAACAGCCTGTTCACATGCTTGCGTCGTTGAATGTGCTCGTTGAATGTCGGTTTGAACGCCAGCGTGTAAACCCACCATGAGACTGTATTGTAGTGTATACATAATAAATATATATGTGCACCTACTAGTGAGTGGGGCGCGCGGTGGTGGGGGCATGCGGAGCGAACGCTTGCCGCTCACTTCTAGTTGTACCGCCTAGCTAGTAGGAGCACAGTGTAGTGAACCTGTTGTTTTATTGTATCAACCAGAACAGTACAAGTGGCGACCCTGCCAGGATTAAAAACAATCAAGGTATGTTGCCAATAAACAAATCATAAATCTGGTTTATTTTTATGAATGAAGAGGAGATTTTATCGTAACATAAAAAGTAAAACATAACGGTAAACAAAATATGTATATCAGTAATGCCTCTTTTGGTTGTCCAAATAAAAGTAAGATCAATTAGGTGTCTATTGCTGCAAAGACATAAACCCTATTTTTATGTCTTTGCAGCAATACCAACAAATTTCTAAGAGGTAGTTCTATAAAATTGGAACGGTACCTACATATTTCTAAGAGGTAGTTCTATAAAACTAGACGGTACCTACAAATTTCCAAGAGGTAGTTCTATTATATTAGAACGGTACCTATAAATTTCTATGAGGTAGTTCTATAAAATTGGAACGGTACCTACAAATTTCTAAGAGGTAGTTCTATAAAATTGGAACGGTACCTACAAATTTCTAAGAGTAGTTCTATAAAATTGGAACGGTACCTACAAATTTCTAAGAGGTAGTTCTATAAAATTAGAACGGTACCTACAAATTTCTGAGAGGTAGTTCTATAAAAATAGGGTTACGAATAACCCGCCATCTATTGGCGACTGTGGGAAGGTGTAGAGAGCTACAAAATAAAGATACACGCCATCTGTTGAGACAACACGGAACTAAGTAGTTATCCATTAATGGAAGTTGTCCTAGTATGTATTAGACTGTTCTATTGTTTTGTAGAATCAATCAGAGGTGTCGCAATGTTTCTAGAAATACCGTTTTGCTATATAAAGCGTGGCATTGCGGAGTAGTGAGTTAGTTATCAAGTAAGTGTCAAGTGAGTTAGTTTCAAGTGAGTGTCAAGTGAATTAACAGCGAGTAAAGTGTAAAGTAGAAGTGAATTAAGTGTAATAGTGATAATAAATTATTGTAATTGTGTTGTTGCTAGTTTCCCTGTGTATTTTGTGATCTATTAAAATCATTTGTGTCTATTTTGGTAACGACTCGGTATAATTTCCTAATCCCGAACCTCAGCTCGTAACAATAGAATGGTACCTGCAAACTTTTAAATGGTAGTTCTATAAAATTAGAATGGTACCTACAAACTGCTAAATGGTAGTTCTATAAAATTAGAATGGTACCTATAAATTTCTAAGGCGTAGTTCCATAAAATTAAAACGGTACCTACAAACTTCTAAATGGTAGTTCTATAAAATTAGAATGGTGCCTATAAACTTCTAAGGCGTAGTTCTATATAATTAAAACGGTACCTACAAACTTCTAAATGGTAATTCTATAAAATTGGAACGGTACCTATAAACTTCTAAAGCGTAGTTCCATAAAATTAGAACAGAAATTTAATAAAATAAGAATTGAAACTTTTACATACGTAAATCTATGAAGTTCGAACGGTACCTAGAATAGTAAGCAAAAAGGAAAATAGGTTGTTTACGAATAGTCCCAAAATCATGACTCATTACCGCCAATGGAGGACTCCATTAGACTAGAACAGCAAATCAGCTTCAATTGGTTTACACTGAGAAAAATGGAAGAGAGGTGGAAGTCACTCAAGTAATAGCAAGCAATGTTTTGCCATAGACAAACATTCTCCAAAGTTCAGATTTCGCAGATATTGTAGAACCAGAGTGAACAAACGTTAAAGCGATCTCCCAGTGTCAACCAGTATTTGTATACTCTTTGGTTTCAACCGTCAATGTTCAAAAAGCTTAAAGTGAAATCAATACTAATAAGTAGATTGCATCTTTTATATTGGCGGTGATGACTTCACCACATGTTCACTTGGAAATGTTGAAATTGAAATGTTTATAGATTCTGGGAGTAAATGTAATATACTGTTATTAAACTTTCGCGACTATACATATTAGATGTCTAAATCGTCGGGTAACCAAAAAAGTTATTGTACCTTATAATTATTACCGCGATTAAGTCCCGATGTATACATCTAAATGTAATATCATCAACGACGTTGTTTGGGAGATTCTCAAGCCTAATAATAACTATCGGAGATATATCCTGAAGGACGCCACAATTGACATTTGTCGGGCGTGTCATCGTCCCGGAGAAACCCTCAGGCATATAATTTCTGGTTGTTCTCGTCTTGCCAACGGCGATTACTTGCATAGACATAACCAAGTGGCCAGGATAGTCCATCAGCAACTTGCTGGTAAATATAATCTTGTTCCTGTCGAGTTACCGTACTACAGGTATGTGCCCGACCCAGTTCTCGAAAATGGTCGTGCAACATTATACTGGGATCGATTTATCATCACTGACAGGACTATTGTTGCCAATAAGCCTGATATAGTGGTGATAGACCGATTAGAGCGCCGAGCAATGATTATTGACATCACCATTCCCCATGACGACAATCTCTTAAAAGCCGAAAAAGATAAAGAAATAAAATATTTGGACTTAGCCCACGAGATTGTCGACATGTGGGATGTGGATTTTGCAATCATTGTGCCGATAGTCATTTCGGCCCATGGGTTAATTGCTAAGAGCCTCGACCAACACCTTCAGAGGCTCAAGTTAGGCAGCTGGATTAGGCAGAGCCTGATGCAGAAGGCAGTCCTCCTTGATACGGCACGCATAGTGAGGAGGTTTCTATCTCTGGAACCCTAACCACCGGTAGCTTGGTCCCTGTACCCGATACCGGTGGGACACTATTTTTTATATTTTTAAATATATTTGTTTTTATTTTTTTATAGTGAATGTATTTAAAAATGTAATTTATATGTATATTAAGTAAATAAAGAGATTAATAATAATAATTGTAACTTCACAAATCTCACTCCCGGCCGTCTGATCCCAACTGGGCGATGCCTATTCTATGGTAGCCGGACTGCTGATAAACATTCTTATTTATTTCTAAATACATACTCGTACATAGCATAGATAATTTGCACCCGGACGCAGAACAAGTGATCATGCTCGTTACGCAATTATTAGCAAACAGCGAGCGTATTCTATCATAAACGCTAAATATACATCATTGGCTATTAAGAGATGGAAGACCACGAGAAAGCCATAACAAAGGGCTATGATAATAAAGTATCCAAAGAACTTCTGGAGCTCAAAAGATACAAAACCTGTGCAGTAACAATAGTCCTCACCGGACACTGCAAACTGAACAAACATATGTTCAACCTAAAATGGGTGAGAGCACAATATGCAGATTCTGTCAAGAGACAGAAGAGACTGCAATGCATATTTTATGCTCTTGTGGCTCACTAATGCGGCACCGCAGTATTTACCTAGGTTTGCACATCATGCAACCGCAGGAAATACAAACAATCACTGCTGATAGGATCTGGAGGTTTCTCGAAGCCATAAGTGTGAGCAGTGAACTGTAAATAAGAAGTGCGCTACAAAAGACCAGAAATGGTCGAGGTAGCACTAAGCACTTAAAACAATAATAATAAAATACGCAATTGTTTGCCCCGGGTGGGAGATAAATCCACGACCTATGTGTAAATGTGATACTATGTGGTAAATAATAGATGTGTTATTTCAGGTTCAAGCATATATTTGGACTAGTTCAACAGTGAATGTGCGCCGTATTATAAAATATATTGGTATCGGTTAAGGACTCTGTTTCCGCATTTAGACTCAACGGTCCACGGAAAAACGGTCCATTATGCGTGCAGATATGGCTGACTAGTTGAGCCAGCCTAGCTCCTTCCAAAAGCACAGAAGCCTCCTCGGGCGTTCACAGGCTTCTAGGAGCAACGTCGCATCCGGGAGGATATTTGCCCGTTGTATGGCCACTCCCTCGCAGTCTATTATATAGTACTTATAACAAAACTATCACATATATTTATAATCATATGTAGCACCAAAGGAATTCACTTACTAAACGACTTAATTATATCAAACATAGAAATATATCGTTTATTTAAAATAATCATCAATACCGTATTTCTTAACCGGTTCGCGTGTACGCTAACTTACTCCATTATTAACAATAACTGGAACCCTAGAACTACCTGTCTCTTGCATATTTGGCACTGTCTAAAGTACAGTAGACGTTGACAAGCATTCAGTTGCAACAACATCAGTTTCATCTGTTTGCGCGCGGGATTTGGCCACCGATTTTGCCAAGCTAACATCGTCCGTTCAGTCATGGATACAGATGTAGAACGTTACGTAAGAGCTTGTTGATCAAATCCTTCCTACCCTATGCTAGACAGCAATTACCAGTTCAACCCTGGATTGATGTGGCTTTTCCTTAGGCCATTACTGAGTGAACATTATCGTGAATGTTAAGCATTTTGAGATTATAGACTATTTTAGTAGTTATAAAGAAGTAAAAATAAATAAAACTAAAGATTCTATCTACACCATAAACTCTTAAAAGAAATATTTTCACGGTTAGATGTGCCACAATCAAAACTAAATCAAAACTAATGATGGCTGATCATGTAGTGAGATCTTTACAGTTAGTCAGTACAGTCGAAAGACAGAACCGAAATATCTTCAAAAGGTTACAAACTATAAAATCTAATTTGCAAAATGACTTGCTCCGATACATGGCCATGTACAATCGTATTCCCCTTTCCGTTACAGAAAATCTGCAGAACTATTAAACTATTAAACAAACGCCAATTTCGAGACAAATGACGTTGTAGATGAGAGTTCGCGGATACCGATATTATAGGTATGTTGAAGGGCAGACGCCTGTTCCATTCATCAATAAAAATAAAAAGACCGATTCCGAAATTAAGGTTAAAAATGCAGAAATGAAAGCGAAAGGAAAAGAGCACGCGGACAGAAATATACACGTAGCGGTTTCTACTATTCAAGTTAGAAAAATAAAAGTTAAATAAGGAAGGGAATGAGGTTTATCTGGAAAATTATAACAGTGGACAGCGACTATGGAGAAACGTGGTACATAGGCTGCACTAAAAGTATCGGGAATGTAATATTTCCACTGTTTTTGTCATATTAAAATCTTTTTAATTGAAAACACCTTGGTTTTAAAAATCGAATACCATTTATTTATTTTAAAAAAGATTCTCGGTCTTATCACAAGGTTTTGTCAAACTTGTTTAGTCGTTGAGAAAATGGAATTGACTCGAGAAAATTCAAGAGCGATGATTTATTATGACTTTCGAAGTGGTTTGACACAAAAACAGTGTGTTGACCGGATGGTTTCTGCATTTGGTGATGAAGCCCCATCCAAAACCACAATTTATCGCTGGTTTGCTGAATTTCAACGTGGACGTGTCAAGCTCAGTGATGATAGAATAGAATAGAATAGAATAATCTTTATTGTACACCAGTACATATTGCTTAAGGTTACTTTACAATTTTGATATGTACAAAGGGCCAATCGCTAAAAGCAATTTCTTCCAGGCAACCTTGGGATGGAAAAATAATGACCAGTAATCAAATAATTTAATGGGTAGTTATGGTGTGGGAATCAAAACGTTCCCCGATGATCCCCGTCAAGGTCGTCCAAAAACTGCAGTCACCCAAGAAAACGTTGATGCTGTGTGTAAGCTGATTGAGGAAGATCGACATGTGACATACCGCGAAATTCAGGCAACTTTAGACATTGGCATGAGTCAAATACAAATAGTCTTGCATGAACAATTACGTACGAACCCGAAACAAAAAACCAGTCACGAGTTTGGGTGTTCGAAAATGAGTTAAAACCAACAAAAATCGTTCGTTCACGGAGTGTTGCAAAAAATTGTTTCCAAAACCGGCCATGTTGCGACCATTTATCTTGAGGGACAAAGAACGGTTAATACAGAATGGTATGCTAGCATTTGTTTGCCACAGGTCGTTTCTGAACTCCGTAAAGAGAACTGCAACCGCCGCATCATCCTCCTTCACGACAATGCGAGTTCTCACACCGCGCACAGAACAAAAGAGTTTTTAAAGCAAGAAAACATAGAATTATTAGACCATCCGCCGTACAGCCCCGACCTAAGCCCTAATGATTTCTATACTTTCCCTAAAATAAAGAATAAATTGCGTGGTCAGAGATTTTCATCACCTGAAGAAGCTGTGGACGCCTACAAAACGGCCATTTTGGAGACCTAAACTTCCGAATGGAATGGTTGCTTCAATGATTGGTTCCATCGTATGGAAAAATGTGTCAAATTTCGCGGAGAATACTTCGAAAAGCAATAAATACATTTTTAAATAGTAATGTTGTGTCACTTCCTTGATTCCCGAAATTTTCAGTGCCGCCTTCGTACATCTAAAACGTGTTGAAGGACAGTGGAAAGTTTGCGACTGATATTGATAATAACAAAGTTAATGAACAGATAATGGTCCCAATTCTGTTACTTCACTCGCTAAATTAAAATTCACAAAATTTTCTTAATATAAGATTTAAACCTTGTACACCTCAAAACAAGGTCTTATTTCAAATTGAAACAAGTAGGTAACATATGTCGCTATCGAAATAAGCAATTTATTTGTCGACTAAAGTCTGATACGCTTAAATAAACTTTAATACCACGTAGCGAGAGCCGCAATCCGTTGAATGCCATCTCTTTTGCTCTGTGTTTTTAGTAAGCGTCTTCGTAGGTGTAGATTAAAAACACGTCATCCTTGTTCGTTTTGAACAAGTTTTTATACGGCAATTATACAGCGTTTGAATAAATGGAGACTCTCGTTGCGTGGAAATAAAGTTGAGTATACGTTGACAGGTTTTAGTGAAATTTAGCGGCGCTGAGAAATAGATGCTAGTAACAAATAGACCTTATTATGAAGAACACTAGGTTGATTTCATACGAACAAATTAAGTCAGGTTTTAGTTTAGTCGAGTGTACAATAGAATCGGCACCAATGTAGGCTATATTAGTCAATGAGAACTAAATGTATAAACCTTATATTGTTAAACTTTATTTCGTGTTGTGATTTATATGGTCTAGTCTGTTGAATGATTGTGTCCAAGTAAACATATATTTTATTTCTTTTGATTTTGTAAAAGATAGATGTAGTGTATACATAATAAATATATTATATGTGCGCCTACTAGTGAGTGGGGCGCGCGGTGGTGGGGGCGTGCGGAGCGAACGCTTGACGCTCTCTTCTAGTCGTACCGCCGAGCTAGTAGGAGCACAGTGTAGTGAACCTGTTGTTTTATTGTATCAACCAGAACAGTACATGTATGAATCTTTACTTTGTACATACCTGTTCCTTATTATTGTGTTATATAAATGTAACACTAAATAATAAATTAAAATCTCTTTACTCCTAGTATTCTTCATACTCATACCTTCTTCTTCTTTCACAGGGATTGATAGGCATAATACTGTTTGAAGAAGCTTCATCGGTTCACTGGTGGATAGGCGCTATGATGATCGTTTTTGGACTGGCCTTAGTAGCGCGCCCCCGGGATAAGCTCAAGGCTAAATGATAATAATAATTTGTAAGCTATTGATTAAGAATTGAGAAATGATGAGTTTAATAATTCAAGAAATTACTAGATAATATTTTTTTATAGACGGTGTAATTGTACAAATATTTGTTTTCCTTGATCAAAGTTGATTCAATTCAAAAGACATTACAAACCTCGTTTATTTTAGTACTTAGGTATGTCAATTAAATAACATAAATATGAAGTGAATGTGAAATGATGAGACAAAAAACTTTATAAAGCTTTACAAATGGCGAATTTGAATTCGTGTAATTTCACAAACTACGTACCTAATCGCCCACCAAGGGCAATTAGGATACCTACTTTTTTAGTTGAAAAAAATGAGACCAGGCAGCGCCACGGACCAGCTATTCACCAAACGCTTTTTATCTTTTTTCAATATATATGTATTTAGTACTACATAAGTTTGGTTACCTGCATGCAGAGCCTAGTTATAGTTTGGAATCAGACGGCCATAACGTAAAGTGGTCCTATCCACCAGTCTCAAGTTATTATGTATATTATTATTATTGTGTGTGTATATTACATTTATATTATTTGAGTTGAATAATATAAATGTAATATAGAGTTTGAATATCATTTAAACTCGGAAACATAGATCGTTGAAATATATAATTAAGTATGATTTATTTTTCATTAATCTCACTTTCGTAAATCTATAAACTTACAACTCATTTCAACATTTTAACACCAAAAGTAGGTGTAGGTAGGTAGGTAGAAATAATTATAAACATTCAAATTAAAAACCATTGGAATAGATTTGATAGTTTCTTATGGCAGGAAGTATTAATACTTAGGTACTAAAGAGCCTCCTAGTACTATTAATCCCTAAAGGTTCGATAAATCTCACAAATGGCTAACAAAATATAAAATACGTATTGTTTAAACAGATGATATTAGTACATTTAGATTACAACCTTCACCGTTATTTACAAGGAGGTTAGACTTTCCTCTTCAAATACAATTTTCAGAATAGAATTTCCTCTTCAAATAAACCGTGCTACGAGGAAATTCCTCCCTCTTCTAGCCCTCGTTGACACACATTAACAAATTGTGATGTTAGTTTGCCACAAGTTTTGTGAAAGATTTGTCAAAAACATTATATTAATCTTTTGTTCGAATATTTTACGATCATGATTATTTTATTTTTGACAAACCTTTTACAATCTTTGACCGCACAAGATATCGCACAAATGAGGTTCAGTGTTAATTCAGTAGATTTCTTTCGTTATTAAGATATTTTACTTTTGAATAATCTCATTTTAATCAAGATAACTATTCAGTAAACTGTGCTTTAGTGATAATTCGTCAGTTGGCACATTCGGCGCCAACGCGGGTAGACGCACCGCATGAGTCGCGTTTCGCTCTCTTTTACTCTTAGCGCGTTTGTTTCATTCTGTCTCAGTCGCATCATAATTCCGCGAAATTGGCAATGGATTGTGGTGCTTGCAGTAACAACATCGAGGGTGGAGAGCTACTCAAATAAAATGTAATGGATGTAGACTTCCAACATACTCATTTTAATATCACTTCAACCGAGTTCTTGGATAAACGGTTACATCGCGTCAGGGTAACAGACGATACTCTGAAAATGTTGAACCTATTCAGTGTAAGATTCTGTTACCACCATGGAAGAAATCTCGTTAGTGCAAATCAGTGTGTCGGATATTATGGCAATGGTTAAAGAAATTAAATAAACTTGTGTTATACAAAGGTCAACGTTAGATATTATTGCATTAGTAAATCTCATCAATTTTAAAGAAGTAAATAGGTAGGTACATTGAAATAATTAAAAACATCCTTTTTATTCTGTTTGCACAAAAGCAAGTTAAAAACAAATTTATATATGTTATCTTTGAATAAACTGAGTATAATAACATTACTAACCTACTAATAAATGTAGCGATATTACATGCTGCAGTACTATTGTCCCACAAATGTCTTATGTTTTATTCAGTCTCTTGGAAGTAATTTGAAATAGTTAACAGATTTGCGAGGTTTTCAAGTGTTCCTGCGTATTTCGTCCGGCTAGCTGCCCATCAGCATCGCACTCACCAACCGCTACGAGCTGCTACGAGTACTAGAGATTCTGCGTATCGATAAAGTTTATCGATGGTTTGGTATTTTACTTAGGTACGTGGAAATTAAGCGTGGAGTCCGAGGTCGTACTTTTTGTTGTTAATATCACATAGGCATTCGGGTTTTATCAATGTATTAATAAGTGTCATTACAAGTTAAATTGCGTGTTTTTGAGAGCACATAACAGTGTCGTTCCTGGGCATCGCTATATTGATTTACTAGCAGCGATTTCACCCGCCTAAGTCTCGATCCCGTGGGAATATCTGGATAAAAAGTAGCCTATGCGTTAATCCAGGTCTCCAGCTATCTACATACCAAGTTTTATCGCAATCAGTTCAGTGGGGTTTGCATGAAAGAGTAACAAACATCCATCCATCCATCCAAACTTTCACATTTATAATATTAGTAGGATAGTAGGATACCCGAGACAGTTGAAATGTACATATCGTTATTTGTTGAGTTACGCCTAGCAAAATCGATATTAGTCAGACAAACACTACAAAGCTTGTGCTCTAGGAAAAATCTGTCAAATTGTCATTCAGTTACTTATCAATTTTTTTAATTTTCAATTGTTTTCTGTAAATTGTATGTTTTAATCATTTCTCTGCATGTTCCTTTCTGTATCTAAATCTATAAAAATAAATAAATTCTCAAATTAACCAAAATTTACAGTACAACATATGCTCACTTTAAGCTTAATCTCATATATTGACTGACGATACTATATCAACTTAAAGTTTATGTGTGTAGAACAAAAATTTTACTTAAAATTAATTAATTTTAGCAGATTTTACAGAAAAATCATTTTGAAAACACAATTATTTTTCTGTAAAATTTTTACTTTCTTGATAGAAAGTATCGTATATCACGTTGGTCAATATGATAAGATGATACGATATTTACGTTTCAACTGTGGTTTGATGAAAGGTGGATAAACTTTCAAATTTTCTTTCGTATTTGTGATATCAACTAAAGAGTACTTAAGACATGAAGACATGAAAACGTCTTAGAAGAAAAATAAAAAAAAATACAATTAAATAGCGAAAGACATTTTTTTAACAAAAATAAACTGAACAAATTGAAGTTGTTATAATCGATATTTTGAAACATTACGTACTTATTATAATCATTATTTGTTCATAACCTTCAATATTTCAAACTTAAAAACCATAATATGTAGATATCGACACAGTTAAATTGACAATGGAGACGTCACTACGCGGTTTTTATAGGCGCAATGACGCCGACCGAGCTTTGAGAGCGGGCGACGCGGCAGTGGCGCGCCGCAGGCCAGTGGCTTCGCACGCGTAGTCCCATGCTGTTTTCACACGAACTCGCCGTATCCATACATCGCTACTCTTGAAAGAAAGAGGATCAATAGAACAGATCGCAATACAAACTTAAAACGTCTGCCAACTCACAGATTAAAACGACCCGTGCTCATTGAGATTATCACATTCGACATTTTTATGTAACTGATTTCAGATGGCAACATCGATATCGCGTGGCGCACCGGCGTCAACAATGTAGTCATAGTGACGTGCTCGTGTTGACAGTTTGACAGTTAAATGTGACGCTAAAATGCCGTTGATTTTTAAATAATCATTTTTACTACTTTGTGTGTTGGTTGTTACGTATTATTAAAATGACGACAATAATTTTGTTGGTCTGAATAGTTTTTATAATCTACGAAAATGGGAAATGGAATGAACAAGGTAAGAAGTTATTTTAATGAGAATGTAATATGTTTAAATAATTTAAGGTTGAAAATGCTGAAATTCTATGCAGGCGGTGAACGTTACGTAACGTCAACGTAGACTCGTAGCAGTCGTACCTCGTAGCCGTAGCGTCGATGGCAAACTTGGGTCTACGTTCTGTTTCAATGTTTGGCCGAAATCATAAAAACTAGAAATAGAGCGAAATAATTAAAACGTTCTGCATGGCAATATTTTTTATACTTATACTAAAATAAATAAATGAAGTTTTATAACGGTCTAAAAAATTCTAATAAATAAAGAGAAAGTAAATAAAAAAAATGGAAACTCATACAGTATAATTATATATTATAGGTAGACATTATTAATTATTGACATACTTTAAAAAATAGGCATGTTCTCGATTACATTTTTTTATAAGTTAGACATCTCTGAGCTGATTTACATAATTCTTATTTTGATCGAACCGAAAACTTGCTTTCTAAGTCTTCCCTTTCATTACTTTGGACGAATATTTTTTCTTATAATGACTTTATTCCCCGCAGAATCCAAAGTTATCACGCGACTAAAGACTATTTTGAATTTTCTGATACCTAAAATATAAGAAGTACTATATTTTCAGTTTCGCGGCGAATTTTCCGTGACTATACAAGAACTCGTCTTAGATGAAAAAGTGACCAGGATAAAATATTCACATACTTGCTACATTTATTACTATCGATATTAACTCGGACGGATTTAGATTTTATTTAAATAATAATAACTTGGGACACCTCACACGGCCGTCTGATCCCAAACTAGCCATAGCCTGTACTATGGTAACCAGGCTGCTGATACCTATATATTATACTAGCAACCCATTTTAATGAGAATTCGCACTCCGCACGGGTAGCAGAGACATCTTCAAGAATCATCAACATATTTCCTCATTAATCACTCTGTCTATTAGTGAAAACCACATGAAAATCCGTTCAGTAGTTTTTCAGTTTATCGCGAACAGAGAGACAGACAGACGCGGCGGGGGACTTTGTTTTATAATATGTAGTGACTACATATTATACTAAATAAATACATATTATAGATACATTACACCCAGAAGGCTTGTCCTCGGTGGGAATCGAACCTACGACCATAGCCAAAGGCCCGTATATATCTTGGCTTATATATTAAAGTTTAATATTACTCACATCATATGAGAAAAAAATCTCAAAACAATAATGGGCCAAAATCGAGGAAAGTAATTCACATCAATTTTTGTTATCTATTGATAGATTTGACATCAACAGTTATATTTAGTATTTTACTATTTACGTAATAGCCCATTACGCATAAATTATTCTCTTTGAAAAAAAGAAAAAATAACTTATTCACGAATTAAAATGTATGCGTATCTCATACTTTTGGTTTCTGAAATACTATACCGAAACAGAAATGATATTGCCAACATCAAAATATGACAATATTGACCATAAAATTTGGCAACATTGCTCTAGTTCCAAAACGTATTGCATAGCACCATGTAAAAATAAGTAAATTAAAAAAAACCCTCAAACGTCGGACTGCACGTCAGAAGTGAAAACACATACACACATCACCACCTGCCAAAAAATTTTCATAATACAAAAACAGCTATTTCGAGGAAACACGACTTTTATGTCGATGAATTGAACAAAACAGCTCAGTGAAATAGGTAACTAAATTTTCACTGAGTTTGACTTGACTTAATAACGATGTTTTTACAGCTGACTAAATGCAACATTTGCTATTCAATGATGATATGACACTTTTTTGCCGGGTGGCGACATATGTTATAGAACCTATACATATACATCATACACACACACACACACACATCCTTTTGTCATCATGACAATAAATGTCATCTCAGCGTGACGGTCATGCGAGTTCAGTGCTTTTTCCCCTGAACGGGTGTATGTCCCTCCAACACAAAGGGAGGATCCTCCGACCAGGCGAGGTGATCATGCCTGGCGGGCCGCTGCCCAACGATTGATGTTGGGAAGTTGTATATATACTAATCGGCGCGAGAACTCTCATAGCGCGATGCAGGATTAGTAGGTTGTAGATGTTTCTTGTTGCTGTATGTGGAAGTCGCCACACCCCATACCATAAGTGTCCAACGTACCTAAAGAAGTTTTCACTTCAAAACTGCCTAACCTGTTCATCCCTTTACTGAACAAACGGTAATCTCAAGTTTTATCGTTTTGAATTGTAATATTATTTTAGCCGGATATATCCTGTTTATTGAGAAAGGTTATTAAATCCCGCTGCGACCCATAGCAACTGAGCAGTGAACGTAAACGCAAATAAAATAGGCAAAAGTTGAGACATTTTTTTTAAATAAAACAAGTATAGAAAAGTGAAGGTTGTTTGGCTACGAAACGAGCAAACAAAGCAGAGGCCAAAATTATGTAAAACATATATATTCATACATTTTTATGGTTCGTAAAATTGGCAGTGGGCCTAGAATAAATACGCTTGGTCATAAGTCTACTGTTGCGGGGCTTCGATCCTTGCTGAATATTTAAATATGTCATTCAACAATTTAACAAAGGTCTAATTATATATTTCTTTAGATTTTTGACCAAAAGTTAGACTATATGACTAGATATACTTCCCTAATCCATTTTATACCAATCAACACCAAGGTGGTACAGAGATAAATAATGAAGAGCGAAACAGACTAGAGCAGATTTAGTGGAGAAGAAGATTACGATAGAGCGTAGATTGCGGTGGTTTAAGCAAAGAAATCAAACGTGGCGAAATTGAAGATATGCGGGGGCATGTGAAGAGTGTCATCGGGAATAAAACCTGACCAGAGAACGCAACCTCTAACGCTTATGTATGGAAACGAACGAAGAAGGAATTAAGTTAAAAGCGATATGTTGATAGGAAACACATCGCTCACACATCAATAGAAACAATCACCTAAGCATTAAGTTAATTTTCTATGTTGCCTAGCTAGAAAAAGACTGAAGAGGCGAGGCAGAGTGCGTAGGTGTGTCTTATATAGAGCATGCCTTTGAAAGACTTTTTTTCTGGCCTTTCGACTAGAACGCTTCAAAAATCCTGACCTAATTCTAAATTAAATGCCGACCTCTTTTATAGCTTATAGTTTTTTTACTATATACCTACCTAAGTTGTATTTGAATACCGGGCCGGTTAAAAGGGTCTTGAGTTATTAGTTGATAGGCAGACATAATATATATGTATTTTGTTTAATTTATTTAACTCTATTTATGTATCAATATTTGTAGCATATCCATCTTAGCCCTTGCCAAAGATGGATAGTTAATACACAAATAATGCCAGTCTATCTTAAAGAACTCTAAACTGACTTCTTAAGATGACTGACTGACTGTCTGACTGATTATACTTTGAATTTCATGAATTAAAGTCGAATTTTCACCGCTAAGTACCACTAGTATAATAAATATGTATCCCAAAAAAAAAACAAAAAAAAGTTTAGAACAAAATAAGTCTTTCATTTGGACTAAGGTAACTGTTTAACATATTAAGCATAGACACAATTTTCGTCATCTTTTGTTTAAATTTGCATTTTTGTTATCTATTTATTCGTAAGAGCGATGAGGATCTTCTAAATGTTGGAGTGAACCTGCAACTGATACAACATTTTTACAGGCTAGATGAACCTTTAGCTTCTGACGTAAGGGCTAAAATCTTGAATTTTTAAGGGAGCCGCCCTATTCATTCAAGCTCAAAGATAGCATATGGTTTAATGACACGTTTATAAATAAGGGGAAGTTTCTACAAACAAAAATATTTTCTAAGAATCTGTTAGATGCTTTTTCAACAAGCGCTTATAAGCGGAGTTGGGATAAGTATAATATTATGACATAATGCCACTTGTGTCTTACACAATATCACTCTTATTACATATGAGAAACTTAATACTATTTGAAGAAAAGTAAAATTTGAAAAGCTAAAATTTTTAATCAACAAAAGTCAATGACAGTTCAAGTTATACTACTTAATGACATAAAACAAAACATACGAACTAACGCTATAGTGATCTTTTTAGATATGACGGAAGCATATGATAAAGTTCGATATAAAATATTATTAAATAAACTATATGACATAGGTTTACGTGGCGTCACATTTACCTCGTACCTTCAAAACTGTAAACAATTAGTCGAGATTAAGAACTACCACACTGAAAACGGAACATATCTAAATAAAATATTTCACAAACTTATAATTCGATCCCTTGAGGAAGTGTATTAGAAATATTAGGATGTATCCCGTTTTTTAATATACATTTTTCAATATACATTAAAGACCTTCCAAAATCCGATAATGAAAATCGCGGACGACATTTCGGTATTGACATCTTGTAAAAATAGTAAAACATTTAATCAAAGTGTCACTCACATTTTTAATGCTATAATTAATTAGATGAACGACCATAGCCTTGTCATTAATATTTCAAAAACCATATTTTGTTTTTTGATAAATTTATGTCATATAAACCGTATGAAAAAGCAACTAAATAACTAGCTGCGCCCCGCGGTTTCACCTGCGTATGTCCCGATGCCGTGGGAATATCGAGTATTTGCGTGAAAGAGCAACAAACATCTATACATTCATACATCCTCACAAACTTTCACGTGTAAAATATTAGTAGGATGACATAAAATTACAATGGGTGATACGTTTACGTTGTTAGGACTTGTCATAGACACAAACATAAATTGGAAAAATCATGCTTAAAAACTTAAAGGAAAACTTAGAAGCTTTACTTGAGAAAGTCACTTATTTTTTTTTAAATATTTAGACCCATTTCGACCGTATCCGTTTAGATTTAAGCACAAACTAGTTCTAGCAACATCAAAATTAAACAAATCTCATTGGCCCGAAAGCAATTTTGGTAAAAATTTATAACTACTTAATATAATATTCCTAACGAAGTAAAGGGGTAAGAAAAGGACAATATATATTTATGAACCGTTTAAAAACCTTCAATTTTTTTATTATAATTTAAATGATTTTATTTATTTATTGCTGATGTTAGGTAATATAATTAATTTTAAATATTTAACAAAAAAATTGTTTTAGAATTTACAATAGACAATTAAATAGTTATGAAATGGGTCGGTCTTCTATATATTGCTACACTCAATTGGGTCATATAACTATGATACTACAAATAAATTATTAACATCTATTAATGTGACATATAATGATTGCAATAAATTATTGAGTAGGTAGGTACCCACTGAGTACTGAACATTTGAAAGATAATAATTAATTATGGTTGAAATTGACCACCAGGCGAAATCTAGTTTGTATTATTAGTTGACTGTTGTACCAAAAGTTGTTGTTTGAAATAGTCATTTTAAAATTGTATATTTACAAAATCGTATAATTAACTCAATGACACTAGCACTAAATAGTACTTTTTACACATCTGTGATAATAATGTGTTGTTCGGCCAGAGCAAAATACTTCGCTACTTGGTTTTTATTTTTGGGTGTAAGTGTATTTTTAAAGTATGTAACTAAAATTGGAACCTACGCGCGACTTGAACTAAAATAAAACTGTTTTCGTTTGTCTATGTGTTTTAAAAAAGTTTGCTATGCTTATATCAAACGTTGTAGTGTATTGCTTTCTTTTTGTTTTAAAAGATAACTCCCGAATAAAAAATATTCCTGTGTCGCGAGCCCCCTTCACAAACATACAGAACGAACACACAGAACACTCAGACTCGGGACAACTATTTGTGGATCACACAAAGTTATGTTTAACGGCCAGGTAGTATTTGTACATACGAATAACAAAAAAAAAAATAACGATACAGTCATCTTAATTTATTAAATGGAAGATCCTTGTCTTGATGGCAGCCAGATACTTTGTCATTATTAAGTTAATCTGTCTGCGAGTTTGTGTTTAATCGCAAATCATAATAAACTGCCAAAATATAAACAAATTAGATTTATACTTTTTATTTTATATTCGGTATGGCTCAGTTCGGCTTTCTTCTTCTATACGTGTCAATAGGTTACATTAAATTTATATTAGTGATTAGGAAACTTTAAAACTACTTAAGTGAAGCTTGAAGACTACACATACATGTACTGGTGTATACGCGCATCAAAAATATAACCATCCAGTCCCAAAAATATTTCATTATGTAGAAAGTGTGTTGCATTCACCAGGTTTTCAGTTCCTTTTTCATTGTTTGTAATGATAGTTCGCGAATAGATTTGGGCACTTTATTAAACACTTTCATATACATCACATAACGATTATTTAGAAATAATTATGTCCTGCAAGCAGGCATTATCAATCTAGTTATGGGCAATAACAAATTCATCAGAAAATTTCTTTACGTGGATGCAGATTTCGAAGATAATTAATATCGTTTCGGAGTTCTTGACAATCTTCAACATTCCTTATTAATAAAAAAAAAATCGTGTCGTTGGCATATAACAAAACGTTAGATTTATTAATTATTAAATAAATATCTAAACTAATATTATATAAACTCAATACTTAAGACTTAAAAGGTTAATTTATTTTTTGTTTTTTAGTTCTTTTCGTCGGTGCAATTTTTTGTTAGATTTTTTTTTTAAACTGATCTTAATTTTTATGAATCTTTATATTTACGTTTAGTAGGTGTGGCAGCTGCCTCTACCGCTTCAATGCTTAATCCAGGAAGTGATACTTCGACACACGTTTTGCCTAGCCTATTGGAACTGATTATTGCAAGATAATGACTTAAATTTATAATGAAAACGTTATAGCCGGTAGATTTGGAGGAGAATTACAAAATTATGAACCATTTCACTCATATATGCAAAAAAGTGTTTTTTCTGTATTTATACGGCCACGCTTTACTGTAGGATTTACGTAAAAAGGCTAGAGTTTTACGTTGCATCAAAATACTCGAAAATAATACCCGAAATCCATTTCAAAAAGTCACTGAAACGGGGATTTCGTAGATAAATCGAGGGACGAAAAACAAATATACTTACAACGGGTTTTTTAGGGAATTGTCATAGCTGTATTATAAAACCAATTTTGCATTTGGAATTCTAAAGAAAATTAAAGATATGAACATCACATTAGCATGGTTTTAAAAATCGTCAATTTAAAACGTAACTAATCCAAAAATAAAATCAATACACAAATAAAATAAAAATAAAACACATAAACAATACACATGTCTCTAATTTAGGTCACAAACAATTATTTATTTTTATTTTGTTCACTATAACATTGGATGTATTTTTCCAAAGAAACACTATCGCCATAATATTATGTATAAAAACTGAATAAATTGTGTATGTGCCAGTCGCCTTCTACGAACTAAAATTTATTATCGTCTAGAACTAGAAGAGCCTTATAATACACAGAAGAAAATGTAAACACACAGCAACTAATATACTAGCGAATCCCTCAGCATTCTCATACCACAACAATGGCCTACTTACCTCTAATCTAAAACCACAAGTTACTTAAACAAGATTACTTCCATTGAATTATTACTAAGTCATAAATGGAACAGAGGTGAATATAGGACAAATTATAGTACGAAATTTAAGCGATGTTGCGTGTTTGGCTCAAATAAAGTTCGGCGAAGTGCGTGACGTTCAACACTTTGTCGTTCATATATTATTAGCTTATATACTTATCTATGCAGTAATACTTATTATTTATTTATTGTTGTACGGGTCGTGTTACCTTCGAAAAAAGGAGATAGTTATATTTACAGGCAGACATCGGTCGACAGTAATAAAATAATATGGGAATAAAAATAAAAACCATATTTTTAAACTTTTTTATTAATTGCAATTAGTGATGTTCTTCTAGTGATGAAGAAATATCGATTTTAACCGATATTATAACGAAATTTTGAGGTATACCTTTTTTTACGCGACGCGACGTATCAAAAGTAAATGTAAGTAAGAAAAAAGGCACATTTTGCAATTAAGACTAAAAAACAAGATCGTTAATAACTTAAAAAGTTTAAACCTGATATCGCTGAAATTTATAGCACTTTTTAATATCATCAAAATTTCAGAAAGTTTCAGACTTTACGTACGTTCCTTTCAAAGTTATTAAATGCTGAAAAAAAAACGCTCGTTTTTAACGTTAACCTTCATTTGCTGTTAAACAAAGCACTTAGCGACTTTGAACAGATCTCATTTTGTAGGTAATTTAATGAAAAACAACAAAGCTTTGGGCACATATGACGAAAGTTTTAATATAATTTATTAGTGTACTGCCACCTAGATTTATCTAAAATTTCATATAACTTGATAAAATATAGTAAAACACGTTCAAGATCTGCCGATTAGGATATCCGTGGATACAGATACGGATAAAGATGTACGGAACATCACTAATTGCAATTAATCAGTACTTTTGTGGAGGAACCCTCCAACACAAAGGGCGGATCCTCCGACCAGGGTAGGCGATGATGCCTGGCGGACCGCGGCTCAAAGGTTGATGAACGGAAAATTGTATATTTACTAATCAGCGCAAGAACTTTCGATACAGGATTAGTAGTTGCTATGTAATTCGGCTTATATGTGCTAGATGAGATATGTTTTGTTGTATGTGTATGTTGCCACACTATCTATACCCTCTTAATACAAACGTCAGTACTCTGAGGAGACCGCTTTCCATCAGACGGGTGAACGGGTCATTGACTTTTTCTTGTTGAAAGAAAATAACAGTCCAACCTAATCCCGTAATTTATGATCCATTATGTAAATATATTATCGGTAGGTACCTAATAAATTACATTTAACGGGATGTTGTTCCAAAACTACCAGATAACTTCCAGATCGCAACTTATAACAAATTGTGTTTTTTGTTAAAAGTATATTTTATAGTTATTTTTTAATAAAACCTACTACTTAGTAACATAACATGGGTCACATATTACTAGTATTCTTGTCAACTCATCCATCTAAACGAAATGTTTGTGTTCCGGAATCTGTTCACCTTTTTTATGCAAAGATTAACACTACCAAAACACTAATACCGTAACACCGTATCTAAACTTCATAAAACTAGTTCACTACCTACTTCACTAGTACCGAACAAAAACAGTTATTTACTTTTTCTCTGAAAGTTTTATTGGCGGATTTTGTTTGAAATTCAAGACTTCCGCATGTCTCTATTAATAGTATAGGATCTGAAAAAATGACATTTTCGGATTATTTCTTAAAAAACTTAATCATTTTGGATGTATTTTAAGCACGTTAAGAAAAAAAATTTATCTGTATCCGATTTCGAGATTTTTGGGCTAACATTGTCTGATCTACTTAGTGTGTCCAGATGACTATGTAACATCTAACAGTTGCTACCGTCATCTTATCGAAAAAACCGCACGCGCGCACCTCATTTTAATTTTGGTCTTAAAACCAATATTTTAACAAAATGACAAGTAATAGAGCATGATTGTAAGTTTTGAATAATGTTTTCCATTTAGATGATTCAGCGCAGAAAAATTGTATTAAGCCAAGTAACAAAGTAGGTAGTGGTAGATACTACAATATTAACGGTACTGTTAAGATGTTTTAGAGTAGTATATACCACAAACAACATTATTAGTCGTATTTTTATGTGCCTGAAATGTAGTATATCCCACTACCAACATTATTATCGTATCGTATATTATCGTAAATGGCACATTCAACATGTTTGTTTCTTCTTACAACCGATAAATATGTAGCCCGTGGCACTTCATACCGAATCTTAAAATGATAGTTAATAATGTCGCATGTGACTTATTTCTATGTATTTTTTTAAGTAATATTTACTTTATTTTTAATGACTACAATTAAAACAATACAAATTTAAATATCATTGGCAAATTTTGTAACAATATTATAAAGATTAACAAAGTTATTAACGAAAATTTCTTTAATTGCCGCTGTTGAAAAGTACTTGAATTACAGTTACTACATTGTTAATAGGGACATGCGAAGTGTAAGATCATTTCAGAATTAGAATAAACAATAGTTAAATAAAGTGGACCTAGATAATTAGTCAAAAAGTACAATAGGGACCGTAATTTCGATTCCCTCCGGACAAACAGGAAAGGACCGCGATCGGAATTGTTTACCGACGGGCGGTGACTGTTACATTCAGTGATACATTCCCTCGGCCTTTTTACCTGTTTATTTGAACGATGACAAATTAAATTCAGAACGCTTGAGTATTTTTGTTCTTTTCATAAGCGGTGTACGTAGTTTGGTTCAATAGGTATGCGACGACACAGCACAGCCACTTTTGCTTATTGCTGCAAGGAAATCTTACGGCAAATAGAACGAATATAAAGATATCTGCAACAAAATTGTTAGTAAATTAGTAAGTTAATTTTACCAGTTGGTAAACAGTCTTATTTTAAGTCTAAATTCTAAGTCTTTGCCTTAATATGATAGAAAATGATTTACTAGTAATATTTATACTGTCTTTCTGAGACACGTAGGAAATAACTCAAGGTATAAAGCAATATTAAGGTAACACTTTAACAGAGATTTCGCTTTCCTTAAAATTGTTGAATTACTCTGCTGGTCGATATTTTTTCCATACATACTTACATACTAAGACAGTGGTTATTTGACTACCAAAGATGAAGCGTAATATTGATGTCGACACATTTTGTTTGTTAGAAAATAAGTAAGGTCTGGTGGCTTTCAGATTTTACTATATTAAGATTACGTTTATGAAATACTTCATTGTATTTCTAGAGTGTATAGGACAAAGGCGTTTTATGTCCGTAATTGACGTGTCCGTACGACTAGAGTTGATGGAAGAGGGGGTATAGTTAGTTATGTAATCTAGCTTAAGGTCTCGGAACATTCATTGACACACCAAATGTGGGTAATCCACTCCTTCATTTACTAATTAAAATGGTTACTGGCCTGTTGGTCTAGTGGTTAGTGACCCTGACTGCTAAGCCAGAGCCCACGACGGGTTCGATTCCCACCCAGGACAAATAATTGTGTGATGAGCACGATAGTTTGTACTGTGTCTGGGTGTAATTAATCTATAATATGTATGTGTTTAGAAATATATAAGTATGTTTATCAGCAGTCTGGATACCATAGTACAGGCTCTGCCTAGTTTGGGATCAGACGGCCGTGTGTGATGTGTGGAGTAATATAATATAGAATAACTAATCTAAAAAATGATTTTATTTCAAAATGATTATGTCTTTCATCATAATATGTAATAGTGTGTTGGACACCAGCGACTACAGTCAGTCTTATTACAATCTTTTTTTTATATTTTTAATTTGCTTTTTGTTGTTTTGATGAATATGATACCACTCAGTATTCAACATGAATTCACACCAATGCTGTATAGAGCTAGATAGATATATAGGTTTATATATCTTTATTGCACACCAAAAAAAGTAGTAGGACTAGTAGTAGTAGTAGACTATCCATTGCTAGACAAGATTACCGAGTTAAGCCGAAAGTCTGCCACAGACATTTGAATCGCTTCTAAAGAATTTACGACGGTCCAATTTACAATGTCTACACTATTTGTTTTTCTTTGGTAGGAGGGGTAGTCCAAGATATTAAGTAAACCAAAACTTAGACCATTCTTAGATCAGCAACGTAGTAACTATTATATTTGTATTGTAGAGACTACAATAGAAAAATAAGAATTTTTGCCAGTTCCGTGTCGTCTAGCACGGGTAGGTTTATATTCATGCACCATATTTTATTCCAACTGTTATAAACAGACAAGCAAATATGAGAGGCAAGCTTTAAATATCCTGACACTCATCCTTAAATAGAATATCGCTTTCATTTTTGCTTGGCAGTTTTGATACTAGACTCAGAGGGAATCCACCGTTCAGCAAAATCGAAAAAAAACCTTTTACATACGCGTTACATTATTTTTCTAACTCGCTATCAAATCGATCTATGTGTATGCGATGACAACACGATGACGTAAGCAGTCTCGACTTCGGTAATAAACGGTTTGATTAACGATTAACTAATAAACCTGAAAAAATTTCATTGCATTTTTAGGACCGTTTTATTAACTGTTTATCAGGTTTCAATTATACCATTATTTGATATCGCGGCAAATCAATCTTATTAATTAGGCCATATCCTGCTTGATATTAATCCGAATGACTTACAAGAAAGATCGTAATAACTAAAGTACAATAATGTGTCCAGATGACTATGTAACATCTAACAGTTGCTGCCGTCATCTTATCGAAAAAATCGCACGCGCGCACCTCACTTTAGTTTTGGTCTTAAATCCAATATTTTAACAAAATGACAAGTAATAGAGCATGATTGTAAGTTTTGAATAATGTTTTCCATTTAGATGATTCAGCGCAAAAGAAAAATTGTATTAAGCCAAGTAACAAAGTAGGTAGTGGTAGATACTACAATTTTATCGGTACTGTTAAGATGTTTTAGAGTAGTATATACCACAAACAATATTATTAGCCGTATTTTTATATGCCTAAAATGTAGTATATCCCACTAACAACATTATTATCGTATCGTATATTATCATAAATGGCACATTCAACATGTTTGTTTCTTCTTACAACCGATAAACATGTAGCCCGTGGCACTTCATACCGAATCTTAAAATGATAGTTAATAATGTCGCATGTGACTTATTTCTAGGTATTTTTTAAGTAATATTTACTTGATTTTTAATGACTACAATTAAAGCAATACAAGTTTAAATATCATTGGCAAATTTTGTAACAATATTATAAAGATTAACAAAGTTTATAAAAACATTTCGTTTAAGCCCCGTTTTAATGTTTTAATCTGTAACCGATATTAATTCATCTGTAACTGGATATCGATATACCAAGTCAAGCGTCCAGGCAACTAGAGTGGCAGGCAGTGGAGGTTGTAACGTAGTAAATTTAGTCGCTATATACCCAGTTCTTACAAGGTAATAAAATCTCGAATAGAATTTGCATTTTTTAGGGTTCCGTTCCTCAAAAGAAAAAGAAATCCTTATAGGATCACTTTGTTGTCCGTCTGTTTGTCTGTCAAGACCCTTTTCTCAGGAACTCGTTGAAGAATTAAGTTGAAATTATTATCAAATACTTAGGTCTGCAGCCCCTTGAGGTTGTAATAGAATCAAGCTTCTAAGTCAACGCAATCAAAAGATACAGTCATTTAAACTTTTGATTTGACAAAATTTGAACATTTCGCACGTAAATCAAAACCTATAAGGTACTTTTTATTGACCTAAGATCATGAAATTTGATAAGAAGCAAGGTCACAGCACAAATAAAGGAAAAGATCTGAAAATAGTTAATTTGTTATTACATCTGTCTGTCTGTCAAGGCTTTTTCCTCACGAACCCGTGGAGACATCAAGTTGAAATTAACATCAAATACTTTTGTCAGCGGTCCCTTGAAGCTGTAAAAAAGTCAAGCTTTTAAGTCAACGCAGTCAAAGGATACGGTCATTAAAGCTTAGATTTAAACAAATTTGAACATTTTGCAGGTAAATCAAAACCTAGAGACTTCCCTGTGACGGTGTCTGATAGCAGTGCAGTTACTTGTACAGTAAAAGAAAAAAATCCGATAGTCGTTAATGTGTTGTTATGTTATGGAGACCGAGATAGACCTGCTAGTCAGACTAGCACTTGCCCGGTTTTTTTCCAGTCATTCGATTTGTTTATAATTTTACACAGATATGTACTAGTACCGGTAGTCTTTGCTCCGCTTGACCAGGTCGTATCATAATGTTATAACTAAACATTATAATATGTCAGAACGGTACGTTCTATAGAAATGTACGAAATAACAAACGTACTTAGCTGTCGTCAAATATTATTTCAATGTTTCGGTTTACGTTTAAAAAAAATAACAAACATAAAAATAATAACGATCTAATTGTACAAATTCTCATTATAAGACGTAATTTCACGATTTTCTATCTAGCGCAAAATTATATTAAATATTTTATTAATTGGTCATGTCGATCTTGTAATTGACTCTAACTTTTCCTTCGTGCATATTTACATAGTATATTCACATAATATATTACAACTTTGAGTTTTCTAGGTGTTCATGAAATGGCAAATACATTTAATAAATTTGAGTATAGGAAATTATAATATATATTTTTATGACAACCCAGTCATAAAAATATTATAATTTATTTTACTTGTTAAGTAAATTGGTATTTCATGTGCCCGTAAAATTGTATAACTTTATTACAAGACGGGTATCAAGTTAAAAGCTGTACTGAAAGATCTTTTTACGTAACGGCTATTCGGACGAAGGACGTACCCCGAAGTATTCAACTTCTGCAGTGGGATCCACAAAGAAGTGACAAATATTTAATGATTGCAAGGCTAGTCATAAATTTTAATGCGTTCAGATATTTTGTTTGCTAACCGCATGTTGCCAGTGTAAGAAGCATTTGCCACGACTCCAAGTTGTATAAGTGAGTACCTACCTATATTATCAAATAAACAACACGACATTTATTTACACTCGTGGTTTAATTCTTCCTTTTAAAAAATAATACCCAAACAAGTATGGTCCAAGTCGTTTGCTTCCAACAGTCATAAACTTAGGACAATTTTTTTCCTCAATCCAGACCACATTTCAAAATGTTTTGCTTTCGGAGACTAGGTATTTTCTTTTGTTTTGTTGTAATTTGTTTTAACCGACGAAAAAAAGGAGGAGTATGTATTTTTCGACAGGTATTATTTTGTGTTTTTAGGCAACTTTTTGTTTTCTGCGAGTTTACGGAAATAACTAAGGTCTACAAAGATTCGGTAAGTACCCTAACAAAATCATATACCATTTATTTTGCAAAACCCTTTTCCGTTTCTCTTGCGCTCGGATTTAATATCAGACGTCTAAATCCGTCTGAGTCAAACCTTAAATAACGGATTAAATGTGAATAAGCTCACTCGATCCGATCTATCAATGTAGAAAGTATGATTAAAAACGGGCATGAATAAAATAATCAAATTCTGCCGTGTCGGGTAGACAAGCAAAAGCCAAAAAATATTTATTGTTTAATATTCAATAAGTATTTACTGACAAGTCAGTGATACAAATCTGTCTGTAGACCATGCATATCAATGGAGAAACGTTAAGTCATTGGCATTACGCCAAAGTTTCATTGATTTCCCGTATATTTTAGACGCCAACTTTCAGTATATTTAAGCAAAAATACAATGTCTAACTTTGTACCTACATACTTCTGCTAAAATATTCTTTATTCAAGTTTATCGACAAAATATTTTTTTTAACAACAAAACTTGGAGTAAGACGGTCTCGATGGAACGATAAGAGTGGTGTCATATGGTGCGACACGCCATGTTTAGTCACGCGAAAGAGTTTTTATTGAATCAGTGTAACAACAACTATAATATAATAACAGCTCGTAAAAGAGAAACTACTGAACGTTATACTCAAATGATACTGTAAGAACAAATTAATACGAATCTACTGAATATAAAAGTGTATTTATTTTAAGATTATTGGCTTGGGACTTTTCAGATTATCTCAAACCGCCATATTATATTATCGTTGCATATCCAATTCCAGTACACTTTTACACATCCAGTGAACAGTAAAAAAACTGTATTAATCCCTCATTATAATAATAATAATAACTTTATACATCTCACACACGGCTGATCCCAAACTAGGCAGAGTCGAACTCACGACCTCTGGCTTAGCAGTCAGGGCCACTAACCACTAAACCAACAGGCCAGTAATTATTCGTTTGTCAGAATGTCATGCAATTTAAGGCGTTACAAGAATTTTTATATAGAGGTTCCTGTGTTGAAATACAATTTCCTGTCCATTGTCGATTAAGGCTATTAGTTAGCCAAACGGTGGTCTGCAAGACCGTATTTTCTCATTTTGAACATATATTTTCGACGGTGAAACCACCCACCTGCCAGTTGGCTGGTTGGAGCTTAGTTTCAAGATCAGATTATTAAAGTAAATGTAAACCACAGTTTAAACCACCCGTGTCAATAATGAACAATACAAAGCCATTTCAGAAATCAAACAAAAACCTAAGCCTTCCCAAGAGACTTTGAAGTAGACTTGAGTCTAGCAAAACATTTCCAGAGTTCAATGTACGGCTGATTTAGACTTGAGTCAAGCAAAACATTTCCAAAGTTCAATGTACGGCTGATTCTACAACTTATACCCTAATTCCCAAAAGATGTCATAAAAAAAGATCTTCCTCGATGGAAGTTCTATACAAGTTTGTAGATGATACATCATTCTTTAGCATTTGGATCCCTATTTGGTTTAATCTGTCATAAATATCGTATTCTTGAGAAAGTAAAAATTGTAATGATGAGTTTCTACAAGGCGGAGTTTATCTAATCACAACTCCTAGCACAGATAATAGTTACTTCGTAACTCCTAGTCAGTCCTGCTTACTGATGCTTCTGGTTACTGATGCAAAAATATCTTGCTTTTACACATTGATACGTACTGTGAAGAATAATGCAATAGTGTATTATTATTATGCATGTGTTTGCGCGAATCGAGGTCATTGATTTACACAAGAAAAACGTGTAGTTCGTTTGCGCTTTTGTTTCACTTTTACCACCGGTGGCTACTTAAAGCGGTATTGCATACCGCTACCACTTAATCATGCCAAACTTGGTACTTGCTTCTATTGCACCCTAATTATTGTTACGCACATTCCAACATTCTAATTATTGTTACGACTCCTCATGTTGCGGTTGACTGTATCGCCGCCACTAAATGTTGACTTAGGAGCTTATTTCTTTTAAGCTTTATGGACACCATAATGCGGTTCAAAGAAAGAGAGTATTAACAGACAAAGTGATTCACTTTTTAACAAGCTTTTATTAGCTTCACTTGTAACACGGTAATGTTATATATCCAGTATCCTATCTTCACATACGGTACTATACGCGTCTCAAGTTCGGTATACACTCGGTACACAAACAGTCAGGAATGCGCCGCAGTGACGAACGACCGGTGTGATACTTTTGTAAGCAGTAATCGTGCGATTTGTGTATTTGATTGAAATAAGTACACGTACTTACTTAATATGGCAATAGATTATTTATATAAATTAAAAAAATAAAGCTTTTCTTACGTCTTAATTGAGAAGCAATTATTTTTCAGTTTTAAAATAAGGATGGTTTTTTATTAAATCTACTAATCAAAAAACACAACATGTTATTAATTTGTTTTATTGACCACTTCCTATTTAATTCACAACAAATTTAGTTTTTTTAGAGAGAAACTTAACTTTAAGAAACTCAAGTAGGTAGATGAAATTAAAATACTGTAGGCGAGCAGCCCTTCGAGTGTTTACGTACCGCGCGGCTGTAGGTAATTATTTCAAACACAGCGCCGAGTCACAATACTGGATAGATAACATTACCGTGTGTGGCGACTTCCACATACAGCAAAAACATACTCCAACATCATCTAGCGAAGACAAGCTGAACTACGAAGAATCTACTAATCCTGCATCGCGCTATGAGAGTTCTCGCGCCGATTAGTATATATACAACTTCCCAACATCGACCGTTGGGCCGCGGCCCGCCAGGCATGATCATCTCGTCTGGTCGGAGGAACCTCCCTTTGTGTTGGAGGGACATAACACCCGTTCCTCCACACCGTGCTTGTAACTATCTAACAATGTAAACAAATCTAAAAAGTAAATTTGAACCTACTTTTAATTGTCGTACCTAAATCAAACTTTGAAGTTGTATGTATTCGGATGGCAATACTATAGTTTGGCATCTTGGAGCTGATCTGATGATGGAGCCAGGAGGTGGTTAGTGGATGTGCGCAACCTCAAAAAACAACGCAATGTATTGTGAATCCCAATTTATGTAAAGTCGCTCATCACTATTCGTAGAAAGTTTGAAGAAATGAATTGAAATTCCAAGAACATATATTAAATCGATCGACAACTACTTTAACATTTCTTTGTTCAACTTTTCACAACTATTTCAAAACGTTCACTTTGCACACAACAAAGTAAAACCTAGTTACCTTTTTATCGATACAAATAGCTACATACTTTCTTGGTTAGCAACTTGGATTCATTTCATTGTCATTTCAATTCTAAGTAATGTAGTTGACTGTTAAATCAGTTTTTTCTTTATTAAACGTCAAAGGTCATGTAGAAACTTGCATGTAATAACAACTTGTAACGTAAGTCATACGCTGCTATAGTGATATATATAAACACAAGCCGTTCTCTGCAGTTTCACCTACGTTTATGATCATTGCTGCGCTCCTAAAGGTTGCAGCGTGATGTTACATAGCCTATACCTTTCCTTAATTAATACTCTATCCAATACAAATATAGTTATTTAAATCTGACTGATAGTTCCAGAGATAAACGCGTTTAAAGAAACAAACAAAATAAAAAAAATATTCAGTCATGACGAATTTAAAATGTCACATTAGCAGGTTGGTGACATTAATTAATAAGAAGCTGACAGAACTCAATGTTTTGATTAGCGCTTTCTAGTGGATCTATATATGTATTATTAGCGTGACGGTCACAAGTTCAGTGCTTTTTCCCCATAGCAAAAGTGCACAAACGTGCCTAAAGAAGTTTTCACTTAAAAAAGCCTTTAGCTATACTAATATATAGTATAGATTTAATGTTTGGTTTCACAGTTATAAAATAATTACAAATATATAACAGTTATATAATATAGTTTTATGTAATACAGTTATATGATATATAACAGTTATATAATAATAATTCATAATAGTCCGGTCAATATAGACATTTAAATTAACAAAATTCCCGGAAAGCCAAATATTGGTGGAGAGCTGGGGTTTACCATTACAAAAAAAGTTTTAAAAAACCCCCTCGATCCTATGTGTGCTACAAAAGTTATTCGGGGTCAAAGGTCCAAGTTTAAGCTTTTTTGGATATTTCTAGAAAACGGTAAGTTTTATAAATAAAAATCTCAATCCAAAGTTGTAGATCTTAAAATTCTCTACAAAAATGGCTTTCATAATTTTTTTCCTCAGAGTTACCATTCCTGAGATATCGCGATTCTAAGAGTCACATAATACATGATATGCACACATTTCCACGCCAAATGTGAGATAGTGTATATAATATAGTATATTTTATTTTTACATGCGATAACCGGCTGCGACACTTCGTTAGCAATGTACAGAAGGGGCAAAACGTCAGTATTTAAATTATTCGAAAAAAATTATTTGTCTGACTGCGCTAAAGTTTTTACAGAATTTGATTCCACACCTCAAACAATAATTACGGAAGGAATTCGCTTTCTTCTTGCGGTTTATGAAGCTCCAAAAAAAATTACTTGCATTGATAAATACCGATACTTAACTTTTGTAAAAAATACGCGAAACAAGAAACAAGTACAACTACTCCGGAACCGATTAAAACTTTACTCCCACCTGCTCCAGAAAAACTCCTCAACACTATTTTTTGCAATTGCAAAAAAGGTTGTGGTGCCAAATGTGGCTGTAAAAAAGTCGGGTTGCTGTGTTCTCCAGCGTGTACCAATTGCCAAGGTCAGTCTTGCTCAAATGTCCAGTTGAGTACAATAGAGGCAGATAGATTCCTGTGATTTTAATGAAGAGACCAATGACTCAACAATTATGAACAATTTATGAACATCCAGCAAGAGGAAGAGGAAGAAGAAGAAATCGAAGAAGACATGACTGTTTGAAGTGACATATTCAAGAGAAATCAAAACACTAGTTAACCCAATAATCGATAGCAATATCAATAATCAATATCAATAATAAGGTAACATCTAGAACTTGACGGGTATTGGTGCCGATTCTATTGTACACTCGACTAAACTAAAACCTGATTTAATTTCTTCATATGAAATCAACCTTGTGTTCTTCGTATCAAGGTCTATTTGTTACTGGCATCTATTTCTCAGCGCCACTAAATTTCACTAAAACCTGTCAACGTATACTTTATTTCCACGCAGCGAGAGTCCCCATTTATTCAAATGCCGTATAAAAACTTGTTCAAAACGAACTAAGATGACGTTATTTTAATCGACAGCAACGACAACGACGACAAAAGAGATGGCATTCAACGGATAGCGGCTCTCGCTACGTGGTTTTAAAGTTTATTTAAGTGTATCAGACTTAAGTCGACAAATAAATTGATTATTTCGATAGCGACATATGTTACCTACTTGTTTCAATTAGAAATAAGACCTTGTTTCGAAGTGTACAAGGTTAACATCTTAAATGAAGAAAATTTTGTGAATTTTAATTTAGCGAGTGAAGTAACAGAATTGGGACCATTGTTCCCTTAAACTATCCTAAAATTGTTATGACAGTTAGTGGGGTAGGCCTACAGGGGAAACCACGGTAAAGAAAACGCGCCGAGTACACTACCTCACAGATGGCGTGGAAATGTGTGCATATCATGTATAATGTGACTCTTAGAATTGCGATATCTCAGGAATCGTAACTCTTAGGAAAAAAGTCATGAAGACCTTTTTTGTAGAGAATTTCAAGATCTACAACTTTGGATTGAGATTTTTTTTTATAAAACTTACCGTTTTCCAGAAAAATCCAAAAAAGTTCAAATTTTGAACTTTGACCCCGAATAACTTTTGTAGCACACATAGGATCGATGGGGATTTTTAAAACTTTATTTGTAATGGTAAATCCCAGCTCTCAACCAACATTTGGCTTTCCGGGAATTTTTGTTATTTGACCAATATTTTTATGTCTAAATTGACCGGACCATAAGGTCTTTCAAATAAAATTTCTTTTAACCATTGATTGGCATATCAAAAAAGTCGACTGTGTATGTAGAACAGTTAACTTTTTATTTACAAATCAGAAAACCATAAACAAACTGCGTTTTATCAGTAGGTAGTAATAAATGTAGCTGACATATGATACATCGACACTACCTGGCCTTGCTTTGGTGTTTGTCATAAGTATAAGTTCCCAACAGCAATAAAGTATACTTATCATTATAAAAGCAGTATAATTATTTTAGGTTTTATCTGTGCTGTGAATTAAAACTATCAGAAATAATCGACTAGTTTACTTGCTTTTAGTACAAAATTTGTGTTTTCACGTCATGTATGATCAGTGATTACTGTTATGTATGATTACTGTGCACGATAAATGTATATATACGTATGTGCACGTGACCATCTAGCTACTTCCAAGTATTATAATCATTGTGGTCGTCGCAGTATCCGCTTGCGACATTCGAATTCCTTTCTAGTAACCGCATATAATATTTAAACTATTAAAAATTTAAGTCGGTAGATGTAAATAAATCTCACGTCAACTCACGTGGTCCCTCGATGACGATAGAGCGCAAAATCAGAGACGAGCACGTGTTTTACGACTTTTATAGTCTCTTGCGGTGTGGCAGTAGCGAAAATTAACGCCTCCTCGTTGTATTACCACTAATATATTTATTAACCCCCGACGTAAAAACCAGGGGTGTTATAAGTTTAACATCTGTACCTATGTATATGTGTGTCTGTCTGTGGCATCATAACGCTCAAACAGATGAGCCGATTTGAGTGCGGTTTGTTTTTAAAGGTGAAGTCGCCTTTCATAAAAAAACCGCACTCAAATCGGCTCATCCGTTTGAGCGTTCAATCAAGCGATCAAGTGATCGAGAGTGTTCTTAATTGTAATTCAAGAAAATCTGTTCAGCAGTTTGAAGAACATCAGCTCTTTTCTAATCATGGAAGGAATTTTCGAGTCAGGGTATTTTTAATTTATTGTAACTTACTATAAGACCGTATTGAGTATCTGAGTTCCGTACATGTTTTGCTTTTCTGAGGTCAGCTATTCCCAGCATATTACTGTTAAAAACACTTTCACCACTATTGCAATAAACTATTAAAATCACTAAAGAACGAGTAACTGCTATGTTTTTTTTATATTTTACAAATATTGGTTTCCCTTATAACAAGTATAAACACATGTACAATGTTGTCATGACACAATAGTGGGAGACTGGTTTTCAAGCTAGGTAGAATACCTGTGTTATGAATAACCCGGCCGTTCAGGCTGGCAGGTTGTTCGTAATCGCCATCTGCACTCAAGTTATTGTTATCAACATATAATGCATGCCTGAACTCTTAGCACCCACCTATTGTCAACCAACCAATAGCGTATACTACCGGTAAAACTAGTCATAATAATTAATAAAACAGTTTTTGATGTGGCGACTACATTACTATACCTTACGCAATACGTATATTCTTCTTAGATCAGATCACCATGGTATGGTGACCATGCCCATTTGGCAGAAGGCAAACCCTTCTCTATCCTTTTGGGAAGTATTAATAAAAAAAGAGACAAGTGAGATAATACTTTGATTTACGAACTTACAGGCCTCTTTGGTTTATTACAATTCGAATTTCGAATTCGATTCTATTATTATTTTGTTTTACAGTTTGTTATATAGATGGTTATTATCATTACATTCTAATGTAATAAAAATAAACCACCTATCAAAAATAGGTACATGAACCGGTATTAACACAGGAAAAACCAATACCCACCATTCCCTGTGGCTTTAATCTTTGCATTATAAACCGGACGCAGTCTCACCCTCGATAACGATGTCCCAATAGCCGTTTTCTGGGCTTTTGTGCTACAGCTTTATACGTGGAATAAATTGTTAGCGTTCTCTGCCTCTTTGTGGCAAAAGTCGAACAGTATCAAGGGATTGCCCCAAGTGTTTACCTTAAGATTAATTTGTGTAGCTTTACAATCAACAATGCCCTGACCATTTTTTGATTGGTCATTTTATTTAAACACTAGCTCTGCCCCGCGGTTTCAACCGCGTACAATTGAAAAGAAATCACTGATTGGCGATTTACAATACATACTTCAGTATAGATAATACTTTAATAACATTTTCTTTGCATGCAGACGTTCACAGTTCGTCTCTTCTTGGCATTGCTCGGTACTCGTCGGGCAGCCAGGGTTATGGCTTCACCTACCCATTACCCTAAATGAAGCAGGTCTAAGACGGTGGCGCGACGTGTTTTAAACATGCTATAAAGTGCGAAATTTATCTTCCTAAAATTGTTTTGATGATGAAGTAAATGTAAAAATTTATTATGCCATGCCTTAAAATAAAGCTCATAAATCACTTATAATCACACATTTTTTCTTGTCACAAAATACTTTATTGTGGCTTATATATATATATATATATATATATATATATATATATATGCATATGATAAGCATATGGTATCGCGGACTCTTTCTTAGATGTACTAAGAACTAATATTTTTGTAGAACATTGGATGTACGTTTCACTAACCATTTCGCCAGCGCACGCGGATGAAGCAGTTCGGGCGCTTATTCTTCCAATTTTCTTGCCAAAAATCAGTATTGAAGGCTAGTTGAGAGGTGTTACCTAATGCTATAGATACAAAAATAATTTTTTGAACCCGAGTGGTGGTAATTCCACAAATAAGCGCGTTTTAAACAAACAAACAAAAACCTCTGCAGTTTTATTATATGTATTAGTATAGATAAATCACGATTCGGTAGTAAACATAATATATTTGCTTTGCTTTAATTATAGCGATTCTGCCTTGCTTTACCTAGCGCCCCAGCATTTGCTTTTGAGGCTATGCACAATATAGTACCCAAATTTCTTATGTCGAGCTATTTTCCTCGTGTATTCCTCAATTAATAAAACTAAACACACTTAGTTACATTGAAATTAAAATTAGTTTGCTTTTAACCAATGGTGAAAAGGTAAGGGTTTTGGGTTCTTGTTTAGGGTCTGCTGAGATGGTTTGGGCATGTAGAAAGAATGAGTGCAGAACTAATGACAAATCAAACAAGCAAACATGACGCCGGTAGGGGTCGACCCCGCAGAACATACTCTGACCAAATTGTTGATGTTCAGAAGAAAGTAGCAGGTCGAAAGTACCCGAAACCGTCTCAATTTTGGCACACATTGTTGTTGAAGAGTCAATTAATTTTCCGCTTCAATACCTTTTAAAGTAGCGATTCTCGCAAAATGAAGTGGATTGTCTTTGTTATATCGGGTTGTTTTCGATACAGGAAGTTAGAAAGATTTGTTTATGAGATAAAGACGGTTTATTAAGAGATAGAATGTCCTTTTGTTTTGTACATTTTTTAGAGCCTGTTAATTCTGATATTCTTTGGGCTAAGGAAGTTGAACAACATTTTTATTTATTAATACGCTGAGAAGATTAATCTGCTTGCACCTAAGGCATGTCCAAAGGCGAACCTACTGATTTGAATTTTTCAAATATCGATTTGAATAACCTTAGGTCATATAAAGTTATATTTAAAATTCACAACTTATGTAAATTAAAATGAATACGGATACCTCATTCCTATCCTAAATTTGACATAACATTTAGTATGAAATAATTCCACCATTAATTGCTAACAAGCCCGACAATTCAACGCTGAGACCAACCATATTTTTGCAATCCACTAAAATCGTAGCTTAACGATTCTCGTTAAGGAAAACTGCAAAAGATAAATCGTTCGGCGATGATTACAAATCAATTACAAACTGATGTTGATATTTATAGCTTAAGAATATTCTAAGCATGATTCAGCACCGCGAATGAAAAAAACAAAAGTTAACATCAACGACGAAGTTTGGCAATTTCATTAAAGTTATTTCTGTCCAATAATGTTAAGACGCTGACTTTGGGCATTATTATACAACAAGGCTATGAACATTTCTTATTATGTTAAAACACTTTTGTAACACTCAGCTTATTTAATAAAAGGCCCTAAGGTTGTAACTGCGTAGTAACAGTAAATCACAATGACAGAGTTAAGCTTGATTCAAACTGGTGTACAGATGAAGGCGATTAGACTTGAGCGCTACTATCAAGATAGGAAAATAATACAGCCATAGTGCATTGAACTTTTGACATTTACTACTGTATGTTTATGGTGAGCAGTTAATAAAATCTATTTGCTTTCGCAGTAAGTAAAACAAATTATATAACTTTTCAATGATAAAGAAATGTTAAACTTTTTAGTAGTAGTAGTTTTGATTTTAACCAAGCGCCAAACGATCCTTATCTGTAGGATAAGGATCGTTTGGCGCGTGGTATGAATAAAAGCAATTAGAGTATCTATTTCATATATAATGCCATAGACTCGGCCACAGATTGACTTGATGTTATTGTCGACTTAACTACCATAATATAATATGTGTTTATGTTGCTTAGCAGCTCTGTGATTTTCTTTTTCATTTTAGAACAATATTATGTTACATTGTCCTCACATTAAATTGCGCTTATAAACAATGTAACAAGTAACTTTGTAAAAAAAAAACCATGTTGAAAAAGATGGTCCTTGGAGTTTCTTGTCTGTTCTTCTCCATAGGATCTACGTTTTGGAACAGGCAACTAGCTTCACGGCCGACTTATTCTGACTGACTCCTCCTGACAATTCAAAAATACCTACAATGGGTTTAATTGAAATAAATAATTTTGATTTGATTTTGATACTTTTATGGTTTTGTTGTGAGCTAGTAAGCTAACATTGATTTATAGATGTGTCACAGGACGCATACTACACAAAACAAAAATCCGCCTAAACAATTACTGAATGTCAATTGATAATATAATATATAATAAAATTGATAAATATACAGACAGATAAGAGAAATGAAAAAAAAAACTTTTTCGTCATTCTGGCCTAGCAATAATGTCACTAGAACATTGTGTAACTGTAATAATATATTAGATATAGAAAAGCTTATAGGCCCCGACCTACGGAGTTCAATGAGCGTCGTCCAAGGAGTTTAGGGCATTATCTATTTCGAGACAAGTCGGTCACTCACACGGCCGCTAGAACAATGAACTTTTTATCTTCTACAGGTGATATGTGACCACCCCAATAACCTTACAGACTAGATCTAAGCACTTGCTATATCTTTTGTTTTTCGCCATTAATCTCAATCCCAATATAAAAAATTAAACGAGGTCGTTAATTAATAGAGGCGTATTTAATCTAGGCGTTAAAAAAAGATTAATTTTTGAATGTTTTGCTTGCTGGTTTAGTCGAATAACTGTACAGTGAGTAGAAGAAGGTTTAACAATTGTTTTGGCTGAATATTTGCATCTTTACACTTTTCTTGCATCTTTTCGCCTTTTCCAAAGAGCGTTCAGGTCGACAGTTCAATAGTCTATTGTCAACAGTCAGTTGGGAACAATTACAACTTTAGCCAACATTCTACTTTAAATGCTGGCCCATTTATTTTGAAGCGTTTTATTTTAAACTGAAAGAGCTAGGGCGTAGCAAAAGCTAACCTCAAATTCAGCTGACTGATGGAGGGAGTGCATCCATAGTACAAATTGCAGCCTAAACTATCTTGTAGTTTTGGAATAGAGTAGTGTTCTACTTTTTACTTTATTGCGATTCCTGCTAACTGACCACTCAATATTAATTAGTATTCTTTTTCACGCTTTACATGTCTATGTATATATAGGCACGTATGTAACGGAGTCTTCTAACGTAGTTTTCACTAACTTCCAGAGGTTCGATTAACTTATATTTGAATAATGGCGTTTTATTCGACTATTTGCCATAGGGAATGACGATTGATCGGTATTCGACTATTCGCTGTAACAGCTATTCGTGGCATCTCTATAAAAAACCGTCGGGTGTTTGACATCAAATGTTAATTCGTTGGTAGCTATTTATAAAAGTAGAGTTATTATAATAATATACTAAAAAACACCCCATGCTTTAACTGCAACTGCTCTTTAGCTGCAATTTGTGTACCATTTCACGTTTTTTCAGCTGATACGAGTACACAAACTTTCATCACTGTCCAAGTTTTCTGTCTAAACCATAATAGTAAATTTGCCTACTAAAGGTGGCTAAGAAATAGGTTTCAGGTTGGTTTATTGCCTAGGGCCGGTATCGCTGTCTTTATACCGCCGTGCACTTGATATCGATTCACGACGATTCTAACGTCCTGTGAAAACACATCTGTCAGTGCCAGTATTTGTTTGTTTATTCTAATGCCTGCTTGGATTATATAAATTTGTTTATTCTTTTGTTTTCAGTGCTGATATTTTTTTTTATTTGTTAATATTCGCACTTAAGTCACATGAGTTGCACTCGCATTTTAGTAACATATTGCATGAATTTGTAATATAACCGTGATGAATGTATGAAAAATTACCTCTGCACTGTAAGTCCCCAACAACAGAGTGACACAAACTCCCGAGGGTTACAAACGTGAGTAGGCTACGGTAAGCCCTTACCACCAAGTAGGCTGTATGCCAATTTTTGTGGCATAAAAATATATAGCACTAACTTGAATCTGTTCAGTGACGAAAGTGGTATTTGTGACTTGACGAACATTATTTGATATAGTCTAATAGTTTTTAAAGAGTCGTAGACTCATATTATGTTAATTACATATAGGTAATTACTGTTTCGCCTGCAATTTAGGACGTATGACATATCAAATATGAGTAAAGGGTGAGTGAACTAATGTCTACTAACGAAGTGTTGTATTTCTGAGATGTGATGGGAGGGGGGAGGGAGAGCTTAATTTAAATTAAACCTCTAGATCACTAAACTCTCAGATAAACTTCTAGCGACCCTTCTTAACAGCCACTCGCGTAACCAGCGTGGTAACCGGTTGACAGTCAATCCCCACAGTTCAAATTATCGTCTATTCACATCACATTAACATAACATTATCAGTGTTGCCGGTCTAAGGTTACCAAAACATAATATATAGGTTACATAGTATCCAACCAAAGATTGTGTGGAATACATGGCAGCTTGTGATAAGACCGCCTATTGTAACACTAACGGTTTATTGTATCCTACCTTGATGAAACTTTATTGTGGCGTAGATTCGGCGCGGCGACGTGTTGGCGTGTTATACCAAAGCTAGTTACAAAACACTTATTTTGAAATCATTCCACTAACACTGCGTACGCGCAGCTTCCGCATAGCTTCTGCGTAGCGTTGTGTAGCTTCCGCGTAGCTATCGTAGCATCGCGCAGCCACCGCGCAGTCTACACTCAGCGCCTGCGTCACCTCCACGTTGCTAGTGTGTCTATCATTTCCTTTTATGCTGCGACACAGGTGACCGTTGCCTTTGTAAGATATCCACAGATGCTTTAATTTGTCAATAAAAGAGACGGATGTCTTGTGGGACAATATACAAAGACAAACGCAAAACTTTGTATGCCTGGAACGAGATATTTGTAATTTTAATAAAATTAAAATATAATATTTGAATTCAAATCGAAGTAAAAGATCTAGATTTTGCTACTTTGAACAATGTTGAGGAAATCCTATGGCACCCCTAACCGACTCGGATCATTACTTACATTAGTATTAGTTCAGGAAGCCCTATAGTCGGCGAAATGCTTTCCTGCATGTCTCTATCTTGGTGTTTGAGTAAACAGTCGTGGACTGTCGTTACGACAGAGTCCACAGTGCTACTATATTTCGCGTCAACGTGGGTTGACAAAACTGTAAGCGTTGGTGCAGCGTCGAGCGCGCGTGTAAAAGTGTTGTGGGTTTGATTTCCACCCGGTATAAAATGTTGTGTGATCCACAAATAGTTGTCCCGAATCTAGGTGTTCTTTGTGTCCATTGTTTCAATGTTTGTCAATTCCCCTGCGACACAGGAATCATTACTAGTGCGGGAAAAGTCTTATAAAAAAATATAATAAAGAAACATTAATTTGAGGCGCAGACACAGTTACACAGTGTTGTTTGAATCGATTCAATTAAATGGAGCTGCAACGGTAGCCTCGTTGTGGTATTCCAAGTGGTCGTTTTCTCACAGAAAAGTAAAAGGTGTAGGAATAAAATACTTTTAATACCTACCAACCCAGGTAGGGTTAGTAATTACTAAGTAGATCGGCTGGACTTGGTTAGATGACGTTGGGTGTATCGCCAAGATATCCGAATATTATCTAATATTCACATAAGTAGTCAGTTTAAGAGTCTAGGTTTATAATAAGCTAAATATACTTGAGAATATTAATAGACTAAATAACTACGAAGTCAAAAGGACAGCTACTACTTGGCTTTTACAACTAAACTACGAAGGCACAGAAGGTTTACTAAATATTTAGAGTAAACAGCATTAGTTTAGCGTCCCAAGGTTTTCACTCCAACGCACTCGTACACGTACACACACACACAAAATGCTACAATGTTATCTTTCAAAATAATAATATTATGTTTAATAGAATAAACTTAATTATAATATCTCTAACACCCTAATATAGCATGTCTGCTACTGCGTATTCAGTGTCATATAGTTTGATTGAGCACTGTCTCCCAAAATACAGGCTCCAGCCTAGTTTGGGAACCAGTATCAGAATCTTTTGTAACTCTCATTACAGTATAACTTTTGTTAAAGTTGTTTAAGACCATGTTTGTAAATAATCTTTTGAGACCAATAAACATATTTAATTATAGTATTAATGCCATTAGCCTTGTTTTCTTGTTTCCCGTGACACACAAATGTGACTATGCGTATTGTATTGTCACTCAAGTTGAGACAAAATTAATGTATAATTATTTGCTTGGTCTTTTTTACTACTCCGAACCTTACTATTAAATACTACACTTTGAAAAGCGGCCTCTTTCTATTTTAAGTAATATAAGTGTAAACTTACTGGCTTTTTAATATAAGGCTGTACTAATTACCGCAAAAAATCATTTATTTTTCGGGCGATTAGATCTGTAAACGACATGTTTAAAATAAATAGTAAATTTTAGATATTCAGTTCCTTTTTAGTTCGAGTCGCCAAAGTGTGGAATGAGCTGCCTGCCTCTATTTTTTCAGTCAATAACAACACTGAAACAATCAAGTCTACAGTGAATAAGTTTCTCTTGAATAGGCGTGTAGCATCTTCGTCTTCATCGACATTTTTCATCAAGTGAGTTGGAAGACAAACACCTATTCCGTTTGACAATAAAAAAAAAGATCTAAACCCCCAGTAGTTAAAAACAGGTCGCATAATTTTTTTAACTCTGTTTGCAAAGCATGACAATCCCATACACTCTTAGTTATTAAGTCTTTTATTTGTTAAACTTAATATTAACATCATTTCGTTTGTTTGTTTTTATATCTAGAATATACTTGCGAATACCTTTCAATAGCTTTCGTTGTTATTTGTATGTATTTTATATTGTTGGTATTCCGAATAAAGTAAATAAACGTTCGTGAACTTCATTTAAGTTGACAAGCAAAATCACTGCCTCTTAATTGTAAACCGTTACCAACGCCTATAAACCTACCACACCAGTAGTACCAAGCTGAAACTTCTTGTATAAGTAGTTTCCTTTTGAATAAGAAAACATTTCTGCAAGTCGCGTTGGTAAAAACGTGTAGGTTTGATCATTACAAAAAATATTAGCAGCAGCTTGTACGTTAATAAATCGAGAGGTATTGTAACAAATACTTCCTACAAAATACATGGTTCAAGTGGTTCAACCGAACCGAACCGAAGTTCTCAGTCTACGATTTGTCAGTCTCCAGTTTTAAGCTCTAAAATTTCTCTAAATATTGTAGCACTCATAATCCTGCTGCATAGAGCGGAATCCATAAACGTTAAATGCCTAGGGGAGACCTTAAAACTTATTGAAGTCTTTAAAGAAGTTGAAGCACGTTGTTTATTTAATTCGTGTTCATTCTGTACCTGTACATTGTGTGGAAGCTTGGAGTGCTCGTGCTTGTAAAACTTTAATAATAGTTTTGGAAGGAAGTTTCGAGATCTATCTTGACCTTTAGTCTATACAGATATCCTGAAACACAGTGGTATGAGTCTTAGCACTTAGACAATTGTATATTTATAAACTACTTAATGTTATAAATTCGAAAGTAGCTAGGTCTATTAGTGTGTCACGGCTAAGCTACTGAAGATAGGTAAGAATCTAGGCAACTAAAATATCAACTGTGGCCTGTTAGTCACACATTTTATTTTATGTTGTTGTTTTGGAAGTAATTATTTTCTTTAGTTTAGTACAAATTTTTTTTTCTTCCATGATTTTTATTGTGTGTGGCTAATAAATGTATTTTCTTTCTTTCTTTTCTTTCTTTCTCAATATTTAAAGTCACCTCTATAATAGACCCTAGTTTCCGCGAATATTGTTATTAAAATAATATTCACATTCACCTGTTGTACGATAAACAGCTGCATTTAGGCAATAACTATGTTTTAAGTAATTATATGTAATTATTTGTATAAAAATAAACTAAAAAATATACATAATTTATCTAATCAGGAGGTAAAAAAGTTTATTTCGACTTGATGAATTTACTGTTATAATAACCATCTAAATTTGTATTTCTGTAATATCTTGTGAAACATACATGGATACTTACAACACTCACACAATATACACATACACGCACTTACAAGTTACAACAGACCTAATTACACGCCCTAAACATACTAAGTTCACGCAAGTACCGGTCTACCTGTATTTACATATAATTATTTACCATGTCTTTCATACATTAAAAATGCTGGTTTCTGTAATATAGTCTTTGAAAGCATCACAGAAATCAGACACTTTTCAACAATTAATTTGTCATTTAAATGATATGATAAGATAATGGCAATAAATAATATTTGTTATAAAATATTATTGTACAAATACGTCATCTTTCTTGCCTTAGGTCGTGTTCACACATCAATTAGTGCAATTATATTTGATACCACCATAATGATAGAAAGCCAAGCTCTGTCATTAGACTGTCATTAACAACGCACTGTCATTAGAGTCTTCAAACATATCATTTTACATAGCAATGACGTAAACCAGTACTAAGATTATTTTTGTACGTGGAATTTACCAATCGTGTAATTGAGCAAAATTAGAATATCCTCTGTGAAGGTTATTTAATAAATTATAAAAGGTAGATTTCGCAAAATTAAGAATACTGTATAAATCATCTGTGATAAAGTTATTTATTGAAAAAGCGACTAATTTCAAAGTATTTATACGATGTTGCTTAAAACTTAGCAAACAATATCCAGTCTCGGTATCCGACTGGTCTGAACAAGAGATATTATCTATATCTTAGAGTTATATTAATCACACACTGCAACTCCTCATTTCATCCTTATTCTCTCTTTCCATCTACCGGTTGCCTGGAAGAGATCGCAAATCGCGATAAGGCCGCCAATTGTACAATGTTTTTTTCAATTGTTTTTTCAGCTTTTTTCTTTTTTTGGCTTTTAGTTTATAAGAATGTATACCTATGTATACAAACTGTATCTTTTTTTGTACAATAAAGAGTTATCTATCTATCTATCTATTCCATACCTGGTTACTAAATACTTTTGCCACTCTATCTAAGCTAATTAATAACATAATATTGTTTCAATATTCAATGATTATTTTCTTTGCAGGTGCTCCCCGGTCTCTACGTGGGAAACTACCGGGATTCAAAAGATACGGTCCAGTTGGACAAGTACAAGATCACTCACATACTGTCCATACACGACGCAGCCAGAAGATTACACTCCGTAAGTGTCGATAGACTTACAATGATAAGCTCCTTAGGGTCAATGGTAGCAAAAGTGTACCCAATTAGTTTTGTTCCGTACCATTGTATTTATGTCATGCTTACGAAACTATTTGGAAGAGCTCGAAACAGTTGAATGCCGTGCACTCGCAGTTCATATAATATTGCGACAGCAATTAAAGAGGCCGTATACGAAATTTTGCCAATTTCGCTGATTTACGTGGTTAAACAGACGTGATTTTACAGTTAAAATACTATATTTCTATAAGTTTTTATGAACAACATAAAATATCACTTTAATTTAGATCTAATGAGTGAACCACTTTTTTACTTTTATTACAAATAATAATGCGAGATTTAGGTTGTTTTAAAACATTTTTTATTACCATATTTTTTAAATTTTTTTGCATTTTTTTTTTCAGAAAATGGGTTAACTTTGAACTGAAGTTTATTTCTGTTGTTGTAATTTTATGAATGAAAGTTCCACGCAGCCGAAATCAAAAGCAAAACTTTGTCCATTTTCTGTAAAATTTGACTAAGTTAAACATTTTTTTACTAAAATTTTTTATATTAAAATGGTAAAAAGTGTTTCATACATTGTATAGACGACTTTTACAGCAATACATTGTAATTTTTTCATACCGTTGGTACTTCAAAACAGTTCGTAAATATGTGATATTCTAAACCTCTTACGGCAAAATTTACAAAACAGTCACCGGTTTGAGGTCGATTAATCAAAATTGAATAATAAAAGTAAAAAAGTGGCTCATAAATTAGATCTAAATTGAAATGATCTTTTATGTTGTTTATAAAAACTTATAGAAATATAGTATTTTAACTGTAAAATCACGTCTGTAAAACCACGAAAATCAGCGAAATTGTCAAAATTTCGTATACGGCCTCTTAAACCTACTCCTACCAATGAAATGACATGCATAAATTTTTAATACATATCGAGGTCAGAACAAATACATGTGCACCAATATGTGTTTCTTCAGAATAGATTCAAATTAATTTCTTAGATCAATTTCACCTAAAACAGAAGAACAAAGAACAAGGTGCTATCTAAAAAGCCTTGGTAGATTCAAGTATAGATGTTTAATGAACATGTTAAACTATGGTTAGCAATAAATTGAAAAGTATAAAGGTGGGGGCAGACAGCGGGACGGCGACGTATTATAGAAATGTACTAGCGCCACCCGCTTTTTGACTCGGCCTTTAACCAACTAAGAAGTCGCTGCACGAACTCATCGTCTTATCTGTCATTCCTTCTCAAGATTGAAAAAAAAAAACCGTTTTGTCACAAAAACATATTACGAACATTGTATATTTGTTGAACCTTTTGTTGTGAATTGCTATATATTTTAAGAGTTATAATCGCATTAGGAGCTTTAAATAAAGAGGATGCGACACGATGTTGTCTCATTAAAAGAAAAGTTAAAAAGTTGGATTTTTAATAAGTGTATTTAAATGTTATGAAAAGTAACATTCAAATTCAAATAAAATTTCCATTGTTCTTCAAGAATTTTTCAACTATTTAAATGTGTTATATCATTTTGAGACGTAATTATACATCGTAACGCACAATGTGACACGCAACACACGAGAATATATTATATATAATTCACTAGAGCTTGTAAAGGCGGTCCACATTGTTCAAGAATTATTATTAGATTTTCTAATATAGGCATAGTAGGTACTCATGCGTACTTTATAATATTAATTACATGTCATATTAGGACATGTAATTAATGTTGTAAATTACATGTCATATTAGTCCTAATACATGTCCATGTAATTAATGTTATAAATTCGAAAGTAGCTAGGTCTGTTAGTGTGTCACGGCTAAGCTACTGAAGATAGGTAAGAATCTAGGCAACTAAAATATCAACTGTTAATCGCGACATCGACCGTATTTTTAAATATTTGCGAAAAAAGTTAAAGGGTTAAAGCTAGATATTAATATGGCAAATAATAGCCACATAAATTATGACGCTATTTATTTAACCTATATCAATTTGTTTTTCTGTGTACCTTTTCATTAAGTCGATATTCCTTTAAGATCAGTATTTTCTTTTTCAACCAGTAATTCAATCTTTCTGCACACCTTTGTTTACTTCTTTTTTTTTTCCTTATTTCCTCTCTATTGTTGTCGCAGTTCTTCTCGCTCTTCTAAATCTAAAATCTCTTATTCTTTTTATGGTTTTGTTAGTCCTCTCTGCACTTCTTTACATTTATTTGGGTTTTAAGGCCCTAAAAAGTCCGTCAACCTGGTCTAACTACAGAACTTCGATATCGCCTAGTACTTGGGTTGTGGAGGTCTGATGGCTGTCGCTTCACGTAAAGTATCAAAGTTCGGCCGTATCGTAGTTAGCTTGAAAGCCGACCCCAACTTAGTTAGGAAAAGGCGTGGAGGATGATGTGATGCTTGAATTCATACAATAGGGAAAATACACATACTTTTTTTTATAGCAAAGTTAATAAATACCTATGCATGCAACATTTGCTATCTTTAAAGTGCCTGATGTGGTCGACTTTTTGGTCCCGATCGTTGTTAATATCATACTATCAGATTTTATTATGATTATGACTTGTTTCATTAAATTTATCATTTTTTTTCAATTTTAATCCTACTACTAAAAATATATTTACAAAAAATTCTTACAAAGAGTTTTTCCACCCATAGAAAATGTTTCTAATGTGGTTGTTACTTAAATAGGAAGGTAACCATGTAACATCAATTATTTTGGAAGATATTAGGCGACATTTATTTTAATTATTACTTCTATAAGAAATTATAACATTACGAGAGATTTTTACATAACATACAGTACATTAACTGCCATACTAACTACAACAGAAATCAGAAATTACATTAAATGAATAATTATTTTGTTATCATACTACAATTGTCGAAAGACTACAGTGGGACATTTTAGTTTTGTATGGAGCAAAGAAATATATAAAAGTTCTGTGGGCCAAAATATTTAGTAAACTAAATATTTGTTCAATTTATTTGGTGCAATCATCTAATTTTGGCGTTCTCATATTATACCAGTAAATGAAATTCAAAGGTATTGAATATCTAAATAATACTAAATATGTGGGGTAAACAGGTGACCGAAATATTTTTTAAAAAATTACAATTTTTTGAGCCACACCCTATGACGAACACTGTCACCACCTCATTGTATAATAATGTTATGAAGTGTTGCCACGTTGAAGGTATGTTAATGTACCACTGGTTCCAACAACAATCTAAAGATTTTGGGTGAATATCTTAATCTGACTCTTAGTGCATTTAAGTATGCCCTGAAAAGATGCCACATCAGAAGTCATTTGTGAAACATCATGTTATTTATAAGATAATCTAGTTATTTGTTAACAGTTATTTGTACATCGGTAAGATTGTAATAATTTGTTATCGGTGCGTCTATAAAAGCCTTTATACCCTTGATTATTCTATTTACATAAATGAAATTATTCACACCACATACAACATTAATACCGATAGACAGGTATATTAGGACACGTTGTGATGCTACAGATCCAATTTAATTCTGTTCAAAGGTAATTCGCTTTACTTGTCAAAGCGCGGGTGTTTAATCACATATAAATTATGGAATTTAGTCCGTTACAGGGACCTACTACAGGGACTCAGGGACTACGATATTTTTATACACTGCTAAAGTACGTACATTTTCGTACGTAACGTTCATTCTTTTCTAAACTATTGCATTGCGAAGCAGTTTCTAAATATTACCTACTTAACTACAGTTGAGAAAACACTTAAGGTGTCTTCAAAGACGTATTTTTTCTTTTTTAAAGATGTAGAGTTTCTTAAACAGGTTTCAATTCAAAATTATATTTTTGTTTAACAAGGTATATTAATATTAGAGCACTGAAAACCCTATCTAAATACATACATATTTTACTTTTAAACATCCCTTATAGTAAGAATGTTAACAAATTTTTTGCTATTAGCTAAAGTAAACGTGTCGCCATTGTCGTTTAAAAGTAGCAGTTATTAACAGACAGGCCAGTCGGACCCCATGTCGAGACGCTAGGTCTCGACGTTAAACGGCTCGAAAACATATCTTCATTCGATTTCGATTTTCTGGCACACTTTCTTCTGGCAATGATGGTGCCAGCCTTTTGGGAAAGTTACCAGTAGGCAACGATGACGAGGAATTTTCTGACGCATGCGTGTAAATGTCATGTCTCGCGTGTCGAATAAGCAATTATATTTTTTGTATATAATATCATTGCGAATAAGTAAATTCCTCACTCATTTGAATTGGTGCGTCTTTGATGTCTTTGAAATCACGGCCCGGGCATGTAGACATGTACCTACATAAATTAATCAAAAGTTTTTCCCTATTTTCCATTAACAGAGGAGTCTAGAAATATTTTTAATGGTTATGGGTTTTGTATTTTGTCGCTTTTACATTAGTGTGATGAATGAAATTCTACATCCATACCTTAAATTCGATAGAGTTCAACAATTTGGAGCTTTCACGTCACTTTTATTACTTTTTACAGCTGAGTTGCGTTACGTTATTGTTGGTATGTGGAACTTTATTTATTTTTCAACTTTTAAATTACTTTTTTACTTTACATTTAGAAAGAAAGAGAAGAAAGAAAGAAAAAATGATTTATTTTTAAAACACAACGTACAACAAAAAATTAAAATAAAAGCATATAAAAGAAAATATAAAAAAAAAGAAAAAACAAAAAAACAATTAAAACTTCATAAACAGGTAACATTTTTTGACGTGTCATTTGTTACATGACACTGTCATGTCACATGACGCGTCAATGCCACGTACCCGACCACGTTTCTTTAGAAAATAAAATATAACTTTTTATGTTACTGAGGGTTGTACGCCGTGCCCTAGAAAATAGGTGGACCCTCAGTATACACTGCGATGGACAAATGCCACCTCAGTACTGATTTTCAGTGCCCACCTTTGAGTTGTCGACTTGACGCCAACAGCCGCAGTTGATATCTGATGATGAAATATAAATATATTAACCTTTCCTACTTTTGGATTAACTCCAGCATGGTAAGCGAAAATTAAAAGTAATTTACATTTGCGAACAGTCATATACATGTTACAATAATAATCACTACCTTCCGTTTCAGGTCCCTAACAGAGAACAACAAAGGAAGAAAAATCCACACGCCCACAACGACACAATATTAGTAGTAGCCCGCAGCATACACAATACTAGAAGTACATATCTTAGGGCCATATCAATAAGGTTAAGTAAATTTGTTACTGTGTTTTTGTTGTTCAAGAAGGTATTTTTTTAAATTAATTTTAAAAGATAATATGCTTTTTAGGTCCCTAATTGGCGGAGGTATAGAAATCCAGCATCGTGTCGCCGCAAACCTAAAACTACCACGAAATGCAGCTGTCCTGTGTCCGGGGATACTCACTAAACATATTATGTTTATTACAATAGATAAATCGATATAATTGTTAACTTTTTTGTGCAATTTAGAATAGTTAAGTAACTACTTTACTGTTTTAAACCGTTACCCTCTAGAATTGTAGGAAAAAAATGTCCACTATTTACAAGTGTAACCAAAACTTAATAAACTTATGCATTATAAACTTATGAAAACACGAATGTGAATAAATTAGAAAAAAATATCAAAAAATACCAATGAATCCGTGTACTTCGCACAAAACAGTATTACGTAATATATATTTTACTCCTTTTCCATGCAAAGCATGTGTAGCATGCAAATGCTACACATGCCATCTAATAAGAACGAATGGAACTACCGTTAATAATTACTAATCCTGGATCGCGCAATGAAAATTTAAACACTGATAAGTATGTTGAAGTATGAAACATTAACAACCGGTCCACTCCCCAATTCATGATCACCTATCCTTGTTCGGTGGAAACTCCCTTTACGATGGAGGGAAATCCGTTTCTCCAAAAAAAAATCCACTCAGTTTTACGTAAAAAATCCATTCTCTAGAAATGTACAGTTACATGTTGCGAACAATACTTTGATGTCGGACAAAGAAAAAGCTGATAAATAAGAATTTAATATATTCTTTGCTTTTTTCCTCTGTCGACGTTTGGCAAGTTCTTTCTCGCTTCGTGCGTAATTTGTCGATTTTTGTGAATGTATCAACAGATGCCGTAAGCAGGGTAAAAAGAAATTTTACTTCTTTTACGATTCGTCCATCAATCGTCTGTCCTCCAGTCCTTTGTATTTTATATGTAGGATTTATAGAACATATTTTCAGAATGTGTGATTTTAACATCTAGTACGGAGATATTTTTTCCGCATTGAATTATAGATGTCACCGATATCGAAGTAGCGGGTTCGAATATTGTCAAATGCAACTATTTGTATGCATGAATATGTCTATTTGCTTTGGTCTGCGTTTTAAGTATAATTATGATGATATAAGGATTTACAAAAAAAATATGTGTGAATTCATTCAAATCAAATCAAATCAAAACCATTTATTTCAATTAAAATAATAATAGGTATTTTTGAATTGTCAGGAGTAGGAGTCAGTTAGACTAAGTCAGTCGTGAAGCTAGTTGCCTGTTCCAATACGTAGATCTTATGGAGAAGAACAGGCAAGAAACTCCAAGGACACACTTTTTCAAAATGTTTTTTATAAACTTCTGGTTACATTGCTTATAAGCGTAAATTAAATTTGAGGACAATGTAACATACCTATTATTCTAAAATTTAAATAGACGCGCTAATCGCTACTATACATATTTAAGTAATAACAGTCCGGAGATGACCAGCCCCGACCATTCCAAGCTATGGTTAGTTTGGGTCTTGATAGCGTGAAGTAACGTCCCAGAATTTTCCCAATTGTCCCAGAAAGTTATTGTTATTATTATGTTTATTGGTGTCTTTTGTATTTTGCAACTGCCGCGTTATCCAATGTCTTTAATACATCGAATCTGGATAAATAGAGCTCTGGTTATCCTTTGCCCTTGATTCCACAATACCATGACGTTGTGGCTATTGTAACACCTCCCTAAAATTAGCTTAGTGCACTACATACATTTGGGGGGCTTCTCCTATATTTTAGTAGGTTTCCCTATCGTGGTCTCAGTGCTATGCAATAAATTCGGCATTCCTTAACAAAGTCAGTATCGAACATAAGTAACTGTCGGTTACTCTAAACTCTTATTTTATTTACGTTTTGCATACACGTTATCAAAACTTTGTTCAAGTCAAGACCCAATTTTACATACACGTGTACAATACTGGTAGTTAAATTATTCTCTTTCCGAGCTACAAAAAAAAACCATTCCATTTGTAGACAATCGCTACGGCTACGTGTGCTACGGTGTGCTACGAGTAAAATAATAATATGTGGTACAAAATTTGTAACTACGTGCTTACTCAATTTCATTATCTAACTGGGAACTTTCACTGTCTTTGGTAATGTTTGAGATAGTATCGTAATATTTAAGCAATTTTTTAACGTAACATTTAATACCACAGATGTCGTGCTGATCCAAGTTCGAGCATAATTAATAAAATGTTGGATGTTTTGTTATATTTTATTGACCCATTAGTTGGACTGTTATTGTATAGCCTTTAGGGTGGGCCAAAAATAATTTTTAATTTTTTTTTTCTTAGCTACCATGAAAATATCGTCTAAGATGACGAAAAAAAAATTGTGTTAAAGTTTCAGCTCTTAATATTAATATTAAGAGGTGGCTCATTAGAGTTTTTCTTTTTTTCTTTAGTCCCATACAAAAAAATTCATATCTCACCATTCGTTGTTCGTACAGCAAAATTTTCATAGAGTTTTTTGTAGCAAATTGAACGTTTTACAAAAAAGGTTTCTTACATTTTCTTCGCACGCCTCGCCATTTTAAAGATATTCAAGATTGAAATTTAAGGATTTTAAGGTACATTTCTTTTTTGCTTCTGAATTTTGCAAGTCGTTGACAAATGAACGTTACGCAATGCGCAATACATATTTCTGCAGGAAATTAAATGCTCTACAAAAAAGGTTTCCTATGCTTAGTCGATTAGAATGAGCGTTTGAAAGATATTTATGATTAAAGTTCAATACTTATCGCTCATACTAATTTTTCAACATTTTCTTCGGAAAATTTTAATATAATTCATTAGTTTCGAAAAAATTAATGCAAATTTAAGTTTTTATCAGCACAAAATTAAATTTAAATTAAATTATATTAAAATTTTCCGAAGAAAATGTTGAAAAATTAGTATGAGCGATAAGTATTGAACTTTAATCATAAATATCTTTCAAACGCTCATTCTAATCGACTAAGCATAGGAGACTTTTTTTGTAGAGCATTTAATTTCCTGCAGAAATATGTATTGCGCATTGCGTAACGTTCATTTGTCAACGACTTGCAAAATTCAGAAGCAAAAAAGAAATGTACCTTAAAATCCTTAAATTTCAATCTTGAATATCTTTAAAATGGCGAGGCGTGCGAAGAAAATGTAAGAAACCTTTTTTGTAAAACGTTCAATTTGCTACAAAAAACTCTATGAAAATTTTGCTGTACGAACAACGAATGGTGAGATATGAATTTTTTTGTATGGGACTAAAGAAAAAAAGAAAAACTCTAATGAGCCACCTCTTAATATTAATATTAAGAGCTGAAACTTTAACACAATTTTTTTTTCGTCATCTTAGACGATATTTTCATGGTAGCTAAGAAAAAAAAAATTAAAACGTATTTTTGGCCCACCCTAATAGCCTTAACTATACTAGACCTGTAAAGCTTTTTGGAGCCGTTTTACATACATTTTAAATTTATGGACCAATACATAATTGTTTAAAAATGTTAGTTAAATATTCCAAATTTCACATTATTCCGTGCGCGAAATTTGTTCAAAAAGGAGTACAAAGAACTCTTGTCGCGTATTAATGTATAGGTAGATTTACATATGTAAATGAACGAGTAGCGAACAATCGAGTTCACCTACAATACCTATATATGTACAGTCAGCATCAGTATTTAAAATTATATCAAGAACCAAAATTCAATTATATGTTTACCATCACATATCTAATCTAATACCTTTAAACGAGCAATTGTTGTATATATGAATATATATAATCTGAATCTCGGAAACGGCTCCAACGATTTTCATGAAATTTAGTATGCAGGGGTTTCGGGGGCGATACTTCGATCTAGTTTGGTTTAATTTTTAAGAAAACGTAAAAAAACCGAGCATCCAGGTCATCCAGGTACTTATGTCGATGTGATGTTATCTATCAAAATTGTTATCTATATCTATATATATACTTTAGCTCGTGCTACTAAGGTTTATATTTGAGTTAAACGGTTTTGGTGTTATTGGAACAAAATGTTTTTGATTGTTACACTGTTCTACCTTTTATTATCTACTAGCAGTTCCCGCGCGGCTCGCACATATTTATATATTTTGCAGGGAACCCTAATTCTTTTTCCAAACTAAAAGTAGCCTAAGTTACAGCTTATAACACCAACTATCTGCCAGTAAAAGTCCTGAGGAAATCGTTTCACCATTTCCGAGATTAGCCGGAACAAACAAACAGACAGACAAAAATTTTAAAAACAATTTTTTATTGATAGGTATTGTGCAAATAACTGTATGAGCTTAAACAAAAGTTATTATTTTGACATTACAAACAGACACCTCAATTTTATTTATTTGTATTGATTGATGTATTGACTATACATTAGTAGAGATAATGAAAGCTGAAGAATTTGATATTTTAATTTTTAAGAAGGCTATTTACCATCACGCTATGCGGCCTTTGCGACGCGGAGTAGAGACCATAAACGCAGGGACCGGTTAGTTGTTTAAATAAGTTTTTCTTTTATAACGTTGATGTCCCCAACATCATTAACAAAATATGTTGTTATGTTTTTTTTAATACTAAGAATGTACGTTAAACTATTGGAGACATAAAAAAAATTAAAGCAAGCAATAGCTGATACCACAACTACCGCTGATGCTACTCAGGGCGATGCTGACTGCTAAGCTAGAGGTCGTGGGTTTGATTCTAACCCAGAACAAATAATTGTGTGATGAGCATGATCATTTGTTCTGTGTCTGGGTGTAATTTATATATAACTAGGAACCCGCCCCGCCTTCGCACTGGTAGTAGCGACATCTTGAACTATCATCATCATATTTCAATCAATTTACGTAAACCCTAACAAATTATATATCTAAATCTTCCTCATGAATCGCTCTATCTATTGGTGAAAACCGAATGGAAATCCGTTCAGTAGCTATTGAGTTTTTTTTGCGAACAAGCAGACAGACAGACGCAACGGCGGACTGTTTTATAATATGTAGTGATATTATCTTTGTTACTATATAAATATATATTCTGGAGGATATTGTATTAAGAAATACATAGGATACACTAAAAGTTCTACACTCCTGGCCGCTCATAAATGTTTGAATTTGAAATGTTATATTTTTTAAACATGAGAAATTCAATCATTATTTAAAAAGAAATTGGCGGGAAATCTCGTGTCAATTGTTTTTGACATTGTGACAGGAGTTGAAACATGGATATATTGTTACACTAGCAGCGCCTAGCGGTTTCACCCGCGTAAGTCCCGATCCCGTGAGAATATCGGGATAAAAAGTAGCCTATATATTAATCCAAGTCTCCAGCTATCTACATACCAAGTTTCATCGCAATCGGTTCAGTAGTTTTGGCGTGAAAGAGTAACAAACATCCATACATCCACACATCCATACATCCATACATCCTCACAAACTTTCACGTTTATAATATTAGTAGGATGCCGGAAAAAAAGCAATAGTCTTATGTATGAGTGTTCGACGGTGACAGCAAACCAACAAAATTTAGGCAGGCGAGAAACGTAGGCAAAAAAATGATTACATTTTTTTTCTCCCGAACTAGTCCTGTCTGCAGGATCCCGCTTGAAGAAAAAAAAGATAATTAATGCTGAGCGGTACACCACCATTTGTTTGCACGCAAACAAATAAAAAGACGTGGTTGTCTTTGAGAAAGTTAGGGAAAAACGACCAAGAAGTCGCATCCTACATCATATATCCTGCACCATGACAATGCTTCGGCGCAGACCGCGAACAAGATAAAGTCATTTTCGGCTTCTGAAAAGGCAGAGATAGTGACTCATCCCGCAAATAGTCCAGACCTGGCACTATGCGATTTCTTTATTTTCCCAAAAATTAAAGATTTGATGAGAATTATGACATTTACGGGGCCAGAAGAGGCCGTGATAGCTTTCATCCAGCACGTGAAAAACATGCCCTTAAACCAATGGTCATCACGTTTCCAAAAATGGTTTGACCGAATGAAAAAGTGTTTATAATGTAATAGACAATACTTCGAAAAGCAGTAAATATATTACTTTACGGCTTTACTATCAGAAGCCCGTATGTGAGATGTGTGAATGTGAAGTTCAAAACTAAATCGAGTTTCTGAATTCCGTTACGTTACATTTTTTAAGTTCAAAAGACGTAGATATATATATTCAAACGCAGCCTTTGTAAAAACATAGATACAGATTTGTTCGTAACACGTGATTCAATAAGTATCGATACTAAATACAAAACTAAGATTTTTTGATAAAATTCTTTTTTATTCATCAACGTACTCTCCTTCAACTGCGATACAGTCCCTCCAACATTTTTTAACTTTTCTATTCCTATTCAAAATAAGCTTCCGTTGCTGCGATTATCGACTTTGCTGACCGCTGATTGGATTTCGGAGTGAAATGGTGAATCCATGTTTCATCCATTGTCACATACCGACGTAAAAAATCCGTTTTATTTTCATTTAAACAGTACCAAACAGCGCTCTGAATCATTGATACATTGTTGCTTTTGAGCAATTTACGACACCCATTTGGCAAAAAGCTTTTTCATGGCCAAATTTTGATGTAAAATAGTGAAAACACTACCAGTTGAAATCTTCACTATCTCAGCTATCTCGCGCATTTTTAACTTCCGATCTTCCTTCACGATTTCCAGGACTTGGTGGATGTTTTGTTGAGTCACTTCTTCATTTGGACGATCAACATCATTTGTGTCTATATGACGCGTTTGAAATCGGCATACCACCGACAAATGGTTGGGTTCAGACGGACCGGATTCCGTATAACATTTTATAAACCACAGCGTGCTTGAACAGTGTTTTTTTCCCATTAAAAAATAATACTTTATCAACACATGAAACTCGTCTTTTTTCATTGCTTTCGAAATTACAAAAGTAGCGTCACATAAATATCTGTAACTCCATACTTTATTGTTCGTTTTTTTTTTAAATATATATACTTACATATCATTTGATGGCCAGTACTTTCTAGAAATAAAAACATTAATATATGCGCCATCTTCAAGTTAGTCTCGGGACTTATTGAACAAACTAGTATATAATTTTACTCTTTGATTTGCTCGATTGTAATAATTTGAATCAAAATAAACGATACAGTAGTGATGTCATGCACGAAATGAAAGGGATGGGCAACAGAGTAGAAAAGTTAAGACGGAGTAGGAATTTCACGTTTCAATAATCTTAGTAGCAGGATAAAGTACTAAGCACATAACAATTAAACGACCTATTACAAATATAAAATGAACACTGAAAGATACAATATATTGAAAACTTTTTCTGAATACTTATAATATTGTGATAGTATAAACATGTAATTGAAATTTTGTTCTTCATATAATATTAACTACTGTGCTCATATGAATCTGATGCACTCTATTAGATATAGCAAATTTAGAGGAGTTGTTGTATTAAACTAAAAACCTAAAACTAAAATATAGCGAGCCAACGTTTGACATTACAATTTGATAGCAACGGAACTGTTCATAGGTAAGCAATAATCATGTCACCAGAACAGCTAGATGAGCCAATTACGTGCCCTATACGGTTGGTTGCTTTTCGACGGACCCGTCATTAAACCTTTGAAAGATACAATATAAGATAAAACAGATCGAAGCATAGTATGAGATAAAAACGAGACATGCGAAGTAATTGTACGATGGAACAATGATTCAATTAATTATTTCATCGATAAATACAAAGAAGACTCGGTTTTACAGGAAGTACCTACTTTTAAACGGATTATCAAAGGAAGATCAATCACTAACTCGTCTCAATCTCAGTGTAAAGCAGAGCTAACTTGACACATCACAGCCATGGGATATTCCAGTGTATATCTTTCTGCAGCAGTCTGCAGAAAGAACTCTCCCAAATAATTTCTTACTTTGGCCTGGTCGTCTCATCTAGGGATCATGATCGTCTTCGATTCTTCGACAACATAACGCGCTTGTTACAAATGTTATATTATTAATAACTGATCCCCGCAGTTTCACCCGAGTTTATGGTCATTGCTGCGCTTCTAAGTATTAACTTAGAAGCGCAGCAATGACCATAAACTCGGGTGAAACTGCGGGGATCAGTAATTAATTGGTCATTCTATAACTAAAATGATAATAGTCTATTACCTTCCTCAAAAATAGAAATATCAAATGCATAAAAAGTTTTTCATATTTGACTGGCAGTGCCAGATATTGGCACGTTCAACCAAAAATCAAACTCTTAAGCTTGAAATATTAGTATAGACACAAATTTAAATCTATATCAGCTTTATTTGTTACGCTTTATAAAAGATAAGGCCTGACTTTCCAAAATTAATAGGCTCCCTGCGGAACTCTTCTCAGTCGACTATATTCCAGGAAAAATGTCTCGAAGGCACGTCCATATTACCGCATACATACATTTGAGTTCGTTCACCTTAAATTATTCTATATATTCTGACCAGTGTATGTGTGTATTACAACAATAATGTATTATGGTAAGAACTTCTGTATAAGATCTGTAACCCAAAACCCAAGTCAATTCTCTTTTTAAATGTTTATCAAAAATTATGGTAAAATAACGTTATTACCATAACGTATAGTTATTTTTGTTGCAAAAGGTATAATGTTATCTGATCCATGATTTAATAGTTTCAGCTGTAATATGATATAATTGCACTGCGACTGAATATGAAATGTACCTTTTTATATAAAAACAGTAACAGTAAAAGGGAATGTTGAAAATATCAAAGCATTGGATTTTTCTATAGGTTCACTGGCATGGCCTCAATCGTCGCAATTTGTAAATTATGTCCATAAATACCTCCCTAGATTCCATTCAGTATTGCTTTTATTTCTGTGAAGAGGCCCATTGTAAATATTCTAAAAAGTATTTACTTCAAACATGCGACTTTTTACAACACGATAACGAGTAGGTAAATACTAACGATAGTTTTAACAAATCTATCTTTTTACATACTCATTGTACCAAAGGATGTATGCCAAGGATTCATGTTAAGGCTATGAGCTAGAAAATCAAAGCTTAGAATAGCGCGAGTGTTTAAAATAAACTGACTAATAGGCTAGCGCGCCCTGCATGCGTAGGCATGTTAGTCGGGGCACAGGTAAGATAGTAGTTGGGTCACACATCTCCCTTGCAGGGCTTTTCTACACAATACAGCTTTGGTGTAAATAAACTATTTTTGTCTCCGTTTATTGGAACGACAGAAACACGGGCTCCAGAGAATCGATGAAAATATTGTACTACAATATTTAGAAAATATTGTAGAAAATAAATTTAATTAAAAAAAAACTTAAATTATTTAACATGATTACATTAAGACTTATGAAATTATTGAATAAAAACAAATCATTACAAATAAATTAAATTAAAGTGTCTATTAGTAATGTCAAAACTACAGTTTTCGAAGTGAAAACTTCTTTAGGCACGTTGTGCACTTTTACTATGGGGAAAAAGCACTAAACTCGCACTGTCACGCTAATAATACATATATAGATCCTCTAGAGGGCGCTAATCTGAACATTGAGTCCTGTCAGCTCCTTATTAATTAATATTTAAAAATATAATTCATTCAATACCTCTAGTAGTTAGTAATGAGTTAAAAAAATTATGTCCCTCTTCAAATATCGGTAACCAATGTTATTTATAACTCGTGACAACCATGAATAAAATGATATCGGCAGTGGGTCAGTGACCTGCCCTAATTAACTATCCTGTGAAACCCACTTTCGTAATTTAGTTTTCTACAAACTCGTTAGGCTTGACAAATATTACACTACGTGAAATCGACACCTGTATAGTTGTGTCAAGCCTACGCCTAGACCATCCACCCTGCGTATTGCATTTTAGTGTCGGACGGGCCATACAGTCGAGGTTGCGTTTGCCAGCCGGGCCCTAGTCTGCGCGAGCCCCGACCCTACCTAATTTCTGGTTGATGACCTACATGTAAAAAGGTTCATACATAGTTACAGAAAGATGAAATCGAAAATTTTTAAATATGGTTGACCCTGACACCTCTGGAATCGGCTGTTTAACCATCACTTACTGCATTCGATTTACACATCCATTTTTAACCAACTTCAAAAAAGGAGGAGGTTCTATGTTCCACTGTATATATATTTGTATGTTAACCGATTACTCAAAGATGCCTGGACCGATTTGGAAAATTCTTCTTTTGTTTGAAAGGGTTTACTTCCCAGGTGGACACATGATCATCAGGCCCGGATCTGATGATGGGATCCTGGAGAAATCGAGGGAACTCTTCCAATTTTATAGGCACACTTGAAGCGATTTGGGTATTTTGAGGCGCATGGAAGTCGGTGATACTTTTTTTGAAAAGATAATTATATAAAAATACTGATCATAATCTAGCATTAGATAATAATTTGTTTTCTATTTTGATTTTTTTTTGTATTTGTACATAAAAAAACGGAAACCGTCAACATATTGATCAAGCGGTGACAACAACACCATCCGAATCGAAATAATATTCTATATAAATATACTTACTTAATCGACTAACTAACACATTATTTAGCCTAAATCAAATCAGGTTAAACGAGTTAAATTTTATTAAACAATATAGTAGTTCATACAACGAAATTGAATACTAAGAAAGAATCCTTTTCCCCCCTAAGCCGTATTAGATACAGGATAAGCCTTATGCCGTAGGGCCTTATAAGGTATGGTATTTGGGAATTTATACGCTTCTGCGCTGTATTAAACAGTATTTAAAAGGAACCTTGTGTTGCAGTATTTATTTTCATTACGACGTCCCTGCAGTGGCCTTGTTTCATCCGTTCCTAGTAATTGCTGAACAAACGCCAGTTTGAAGGTCTTTTGCCAAACGTTACATGTCAAGGATGTGTGCATTTTATGCTAAAATGAAAGTTTTATGAGAAAGATGTTAATACAAATGGCATAAAGCTTAACAATATCTATCGACGGTCACCTGAAATAAATAACTTTTATAAAACAAATAAGTAAACTTTATCGATACTAAGCATTTCCCACTATAGAGTAGGCATACTGAGTAAAGTATCTTTGTCATTAAAATACAAAAAAATGTCGATTTATATATTACGAACATTAAGATTTTACAGCAAGTATAACAATGTAACACATGTTGATGTTATATGTATAAATACGTTAAATTTGATGTACCTATTAAATAACTTTACAATTGGAGACCTCTATGGCTTGGGTGAAAATGTCACCGAAATGATATTACAAGAAGTTCTGTAATGTTGCCATTTGTCACTCTATTGAACTTACTACGACACCATGTTCATTCTGGATTAATTTATTTTACCATTTTAATAATCCCGCATAGCAATACCTTTCAAAAGTTGTTGGTTAAAACGTATCCAAGAACCAACACAAAAGTTCAAAAATACCAATAGCATTCTTTGTCGTTGTAAATTTACCACTGTTTTATTATCTTTTTATTCACAAAATTTTATTCACAAAATGCTTTTTATTTACCTTTTTTTAAATAGGCCTTGAACACAACCTCCGCGCCGTCTCCCGCCATAACATTGCAAGACATCAACCGGTTCGTATCGTATCGTTAATGACAGTTCATTTTCATTGTTCAACACAAAGAGGCGGACCTTGTTTGACTCACCCCGGTAACCCACTTATTATACACCTGGCTTTTTTTATACAACGATATTTTTACGACTATTTCCCCAACAATTTTTATACTTTAACTGAGGTGTGGTTTTGTCTGTTTTTATTATAATCAATCTCTGTTACGAAATGCTGTCTAACATGAACCGAGCAGTTGCGTGACATCTTCTAAATAGATTATTATAAAAAAGAATACCTACACTACCTATCTACATGTGGTGTTGTGAAAACCTTAAATTAGTATCTTAATATGATTGTCAGTATAGGATTTTGTATTTTTTCTTAATGGTTATAGTTTTAAATGTCTTTTTTGTGTTAAAAATGTGGTAATAAAATACATAACTTCATTACTGGAAACAAAATATTATATGTAGTACGAGTATAGCATGAAGACCATTAATTTTACAAGTTTAGTTCCTAAAAATATAGAATGCAGATTGAGTAGGTATATTCGTAATCATGTGTTGAATAAAACCACACGTTCGTTACAGCCATTCTAAATGTACAATCATCGGGGACAACATGACCTGTTCGCTCACCGCCTACTCGAAGTGAGCTCTCTGAATATTTTATTCCGTCTGATGTAGTTTTAGTATGCAAATTAACGCTTCCAACTTCGTGTAACTACCCGCAGTATTTTGTAAAATCTTGTTTAATTAATTGTCAGTCAAATATTTATCTCGAAATTAAAATCTACATACACATCACTGCTTTAAAATGAAGTGGACAACTTTCGTTACATAAGTTATGAAAAAATCCATCTATTAATAAAATATCGTTGGTTTCCTTTCTGTTTACCCGAATAAAGGTCTGAGTATTGCTACACTAATGTATCTGATAAATATGAACATTGCTCAGAAGAATTAAGCAACACGAGAACCACAAAATTAAAATCTTCATTATGTCGTTTGTTACCAATCATAATCGTGTCGATGTTTTTCAATATTTGTTTAATCAATATGACCTTTCTGCCAAACGGATTTCTAAGTAGTATCTCAGACGGAAGACGGACGGACGGAACTCAATAAGATGCGCGAGCACTTCTAAAATGTAAATAAAATATAAATCCTATTTCATACATATAAAGCTGAAAATCGTACGCTGTTGTCAGGAGAACTAGATTGTACTACTTGTATACGATCTTACACGAACAAGCATTATCCGCTTAATAGTAATCAGCTACCATCTTCTTCTTCTAATATATAAAATTCTCGTGTCACAGTTTTCGTTGCCATACTCCTCCGAAACGGCTTGACCGATTTTGATGAAATTTTTTGTGCTTATCCGGTATCTATGAGAATCGGCCAACATCTATTTTTCATCCCCCTAAATGTTAGGGGTAGTCCACCCCTAAATTTATTTTTTATTTTTTAGACAAAATTTTTAATTTCTATTTTTTTATGATACAGCATTAGAAAATACATACAACCCTGAATTTTCAACCCTCTACGATCAACCCCTGTTTTTTAATAGCGATATTAGTATTTTTACTTTCATTGGTACAATTTTTTTAAAGTATTTAACCCATTGAAAATAGAAAGTGCGATTGTTATAATCGATGTTTTTTATGGAATAGGGGGTTAACAAGCAGACGGGTCAACTGATGGTAAGTGACTACCCCCGCCCATGGGCACCTGCAACTCGAGAGTCACAAGTGCCTTGCCGGCCTTTAAGGTGGGAGTAGGAGAGGAGGGGAGATGGAGAGATGGGGGGGAAGATGGAGAGAGGGAAGGGTTAGAGGCAACGATAACCTCACTCGCTCGGCGAAACACAATGTAAGCATTGCTTTATCGATATGCCGATCGAGCCGGCCCATACGTGCCGAAGCATTGCTCTCCCACTGTTAAACTTTAAATATGTCAGTTTAGTTAATGAAGTACTTTGAATTAAGAAAATGAATGGTTGGTGTTTTGTTATTTTTATAGTCATAGACTTCATCCCACAATAAGTTAGTTATTTTTTGACTACCAAATTATTCATTAGAAATAATTAATATGGCAAAACAACGTGTGCCGGGTCAGCTAGTATCCTATAAATATTTCCAACATTAATGTTGTTACTTTTGCATTTCCAACGCCCTGTCATGGAGCTCTGGTGACCCAGTGCAGCACAAGAATACAGAACTACTTTACTACTGTGTACTGTCTAATAACGTTCTTTGTGGGGTGGTGGTGGTATTCTAAAAGTCGAGTGGCTCCAATTCGGGATTCTTAAAAGGGAACCATAAATGAGAAAATTTCTGAAGATGTTTATATTTTAAACAAAAATAAAATATATATAAGTAAAAGATTATAAAGGCAGAGCTTTCCCCTAATACAATCGAAATATTTGCTTAAAAACGTGTGGCGATTTGAAGAAATAGATATTTTTGGTTTGATTTGTTTAATGATTGTTTAAGTTCAGCGGTTAATGCAATCAGCAGAACTTTTGACATATAGTGTGAAATATAGTATAACTACGCACAGATTATGTGTAAGTCTCGCAGAAGTGAAATATTAAAGTGAACAGAATTATTAAATTTATCACGTACATTTTTACAACGAAACATAAAATATGAGTTCATAATCAAGTTTTTATGAGCCTACATTGAGTGGAAATCCCACAACATCCCTTACGTAATGTGAGTTATCATTTCTGTAACGCGGTCGGTCAGTCTTTCGGTGGGGCCTCAATTATTCAAGCGTCCTACAGATTTCCTTTTAACTTATTCCGTGTACTAATTTTTTTTTTACAAACCAAAATTGAATTACAAATCATCGGGCTTTAGAAAAGTTTGAGCTTCTGATCCTATTTTCCGTGTTAACCTCGTCGCTTTATGTCAAATTGTTTTGTTGTCTGAATAATTTTTCACATGGGGAGAAGATGACAATATCATATAATTAAATAAATGATAAAACGTCCTCGTGAATGTGCGAATGCGCACGTCGGATGATGCTAAAGCTCTTACAACACTATTACAGATGACAGATTTGAAGAACGTTGTACCTCGATTTCATCGACCGTGTCATATGACGTTTTTAATAAACTACGTGCCCACTCCTGGAGTACTAGGAGTAAAAAGTACTAGTACTAAATTTTTTTTTATTCATGTAAAAATAAGCGCAATCACTTGTACTAAATTGTTTATGCCTAAGTTTAAAATTAGAAAAAATACGGTCTTTCATTTACGGTTTTTCGTTAATAACCTTTTGATTTGTTCAATTAAAAAATCCATATTTTGAGGTATTAAAGATATTGTTATTCCCCATCGATTCCAAAAACTCAGATATCGATTCCATGCCCGTGACACATTTTATACACAATCGAAATTTTTAAATTCATAATTTTACAATAGGCTGCCAGTTTGAAATTTCGCGATCTGACTTGGCGTAGAATGAAAAACATACTAATGTCTGTAACATATTCGATTTTCATTCAATTTTGAATATTGCATTTTCACGCATTTTAATTTCCTTGCGTTTTTCATCTTTCTTTATACAATAGAAAAGGTTTTCTAATTTTTTTTAATGCCTAATCCTTATGTACAATCGTCGGATGAACAGCTTTTGCATTTGACATTTTGCTCTAAAAGCAATACTTTTCTAAATATTTAATTAAAACCGAAAAAAAGCCGATTTTTAAGTTATTTTGCAATAAAAAACAACGACGTGTATCTCCGTCGAAGTAGACACTTTAGAATGTTACTCTACGTATTTTTCTTCAAATTTTAACCCAAGTATCGTATTGTTATAAAAGACCACCACTTTTCGCGTTATTTTTGGATATGGCGCCCGGATTACAAATGAAAGCCTCTCTCTTCCTGTCACCACAAAAAATAATTATTATATTGTCTGAACGTGGAGTTCTAATCAAACTATAGTCAATTTTGTCACTAATAAAATTGTGGTATGCCTCAAGAAATCAGAATATTAGTGTAGACGGATATAATCGGATAGATGAAATGTGGAAGCGGATCAAGACAAACTTTCTAACATGATTATAAAGGTAACCTTATAATATTATCTACGTATGAACGGGAATTAACGCGATCACGAAAAGGTATTACATACCTCTGAATTGCCTGACGTTTCGACCAGGTTGCACTGGCCGTGGTCACAGGCTGACTGGCTCAGCGGTGCACGCCCTCCGTCGCCGACATCGTGAGGTAGAAGGTTCTTCATCCACCTCCACTTTTTTGATATTTTTGATATTTTCGTTTCGCCATGTACCGTCACATACTATACTAACAGTGTCCCTATTCTGTAAGCAAACCGATGTGGCCCTATTCTGGTGTTCACCCGACTGCGCATAAAAGCGAGGTGGCATGTTTTTTTATCACTGGATTCCACGCTGTAGATAATACGTATATACGCATAGTTCATACGTAGATAATATTATATCATGGAACGCGAAAGTTTAAAAGTTAGTAAGGTAACCTTACTCCTAAACAGTAGTAAACTTGTTACTTTAGTAGAAGATTTCAACGGATAAGTCTATTTGGTCTCAGCTAGTGACAGGCAAATCCTACTAATATTATAAACGTGAAAGTTTGTGAGTATGTATGTATGGATGTTTGTTACTTTCACGCTAAAACTACGGAACCGATTGCGATGAAACTTGGTATGTAGATAGCTGGAGACCTGGATTAACATTTAGGCTACTTTTTATCCCAATATTCCCACGGGATCGAGACTTACGCGGGTGAAACCGTAGGGCGCTGCTAGTGGAGTTTTGAATATGTTTGCCACAAACAAAGTACCCATTTGTTTAAGCACGAAAATCCATCGATAAACTTACCACTAACACATGCTTATTCAAACTCAACGATTTCTATAATCCCACAAGGAAACTCGCCATTCCACTTCACTTAGTTAGGCTAAGGCTAAAAATGAACCTCAAGGATTGAGAGATAGACGGCAAAGGCAAACTAAAGTTCCTCAGCAAATGTAAGTTATGAATTTTGGTTGTATGGGAGAGCCATGCTTCGACACGTATGGGCCGGCTCGACTCCGCTCGATACCACCGGCCTCACAGAAAACTGGTAGTTAAGCAATGCTTGCATTGCATTTCGCCGCGTGAGTGAGGTTACCGGAGGCCCTAACCCTTCCCTCTCACCTATTCCCGTCCTTCCCCTCTCCCCTCCTCCCACTCTTTATCCCCTCCCCCTCCTCTCCTACTCCCACCTTAAGGGCGGCAACGCACTTGTGACTCTTGAGTTACAGGCGTCGGTAGTCATTTACCATCAGGTGACCCGTCTGCTTGTTTGCCCCCTATACCATAAAAAAAAAATATAAACCGCTTAAAGTAATCTCAGCACCCACAGGGTTTTATCAGACACGTTCTTTCTTTTAAAATGACTTGCAACTTAGGTTTTAATTACTTGTCATTGTTTGGCAGATCTTAATCAAAAGCAGATTCAGGCCAAGAGTTATGGGGTTAGTTAGTTACCTCTAGAAACAATATTTTTTGCCATAAAATTTATCCAAAAAGCCTCGTGACCGCATAACCAAACTATATTGTAGTGGATCATAATACTTTTAAATATATTATACCGGAGAACGTACACTTTCATTTGAAGGAAATTTGGGGTAACCACTATTTTATCATAAGCAAAGCTTGTGTTTTTAGTTGAACGCGCTTATTTCTGGAACTACTAGTTGGATTTGAAAAATTCTTCTGTCATTTGAAAACCCGTTTTGCTAGAGAAAGGTTATAGGCGGTTATATATTAAACATCACGATACGACCTTTAGGGACGGAGCAATGACCATAAACGCAGGCGAAACTACGGGGAGCCGCTAGTTTTTGACTAAATAACCTAGGCGCGTAAACAATTCAGTTCTGTGAGCACCTAAGTTCGTCTGCATGTCAATAATAGTTAGTTTGATAGTATAATCTATTTAGTTTTCGCCGAGGTCGCTTACGAAACGTTGCATGTCAGATTTCAATCAATAAATCTCTACGGCGAACTAAATCTTTGTAATCCAGATTTTGTTGTAAATAGTCAAGACTAAAGCCGGCTTTTATGACAGCTTAATATTTTGATGGATGGCTGGTATTTCAGTACATTTATTTTGTCTCTTTTTACCCAACTACCGCAAAACCAAAAGGAGTAATGCTTTTAGCCGTCTATGTATGTATGTAAAATACTAAACCGGTTTTGATGAATAAGGTAGTATAAGGTAGATTCGTAATAATAGCATGGGTGACATAGGCTTACATAAATTACATAAATTCTAACTAAATTGAATATGGTGGACTTTAAACGTAAATATCTGACCTCGAAAAAATCTAATTGAAAAAATCATGTCGTGTTTGGTATCAAAAGTAAGGTCTTGACGATCACGGTACAAATGTGTTTAAATATCATTTTGACTAAGTAAATAAATATGTTTAAATTGTTAAGACATAAGCAAATGTACAACTGTGCTACGTGTGGCGCAGCTGTACAATTATATATTAATTAATAAAAAGGGGGAAAGTATTAAACAGAAAATTAAGTTTAAAAAAATTGTATCTCTACTCCGAAAATACAAAAGGGATCTCAAAAGTATGAAACGAGAAAATATTTCAGACAGAACGATTTTGAAAAATTCTTTTTTGTTTAAAAAGGGTACGTGGGTCACACTGAGAAAAGAAAAGCAACCAATGAAAAATATATTTAAATTTCGAATTAGGAACTCTTTGGGAATCTGGAGATGTTTAATGATTTCAAATGTCATTGTTTTTAAAAATTGGCGGCTATTTGAAAAGTGTTTGTCGTGCATCGAAATGGATTTGATTATAGAACATTTTCTCTCAATGATTTATTACGACTTTCGTTGCGGTCTTACTCAACCACAATGTTGCGATAGACTCGATTGGCGTTTCATTAAAAAGCCCCATCTCGTGCCACTGTTTACAATCTGTTTAATAAGCTTAAACGTGGTCGAAGCCAGCTCACTGATGGTTCTCGAGAAGGACGTCCTTCTACGGCATCTTCTAAGGTAACGTAAGTGCTGTGCGGCTAATTATAGAAACTGATAAAATTGTGGCATATCAATACTTGTGACTTGACTGCTATATATGAAATCGTCACAGGTGATGAAAGCTTGTTACGAACCTGAAAACAAAAAACAATCTGCGCAATGGATGTCTCCATCTAAAAAAGGACAGAAAGAAGTTAAGGGAAAAAAATGATTGCCTCATGCATCATTCGAGAAGATAAAAGGACTGTTACTGCAGATTGGTATGTCAGTCATTGTCTACCAGTTGTCTAGGAAAATGTTAGACAGCAGCGCCCAAGAAGCAGGATCCTCCTCCACCACGACAACGCTCCAGCTCACTCCGCCAGACGGACTATCGAATATTTGTCTATCGAAGGTGTGGAGCTAGTGAGTCATCCTCCTTACAGTCCTGACCTGGCACCTTGTGACTTTATTTTATTTCCAAAAATAAAAAAACTAACTTAGAGGAGTTCATTTTATAAACCATGAAGATGCCGTGGCTGATTTGAAAAAGGCGTAGAAGAGATTCCTAAAGAAAAGTGGGCTCACTGCTTCAGTCAATGGTTCCATCGCATGCGACGGTTAAAAAAACGGAGACTACTTCGAAAAGCAATAAAAATATTAACAGGCTTCTATATCATTCCGTTTTCTTATTTTCTAAAATTTTTCATTGTGACCCCTGTATATATACATCCTAATTGGTCCCATTGTCATCTGGTCAGAATTTGATGATGGAATCCTGGAGAAATCGAGGGAACTCCTTAAATATTATAGGCATGCTTTGCTTATAGCAATTTGGGTATTTTTGTGCATTCGCTCTCGGAAAGCACATCTTCACTTCACTTAAATAAAGTCAAACTGATGATGAAGACCACAAATAGCTACCAAAACTAATAATAAGCAATAACTGCACGGGTGGCGATTCCATTACTTTAATGTGGTTGCTAAGCAAGCAATTTATGCTCGTCACGATGCACTTGGGGAAGTGGAGCTAACGGTGAAGTACTAGGAGATTTCCCTGCATCGGGAAACTGAATATTTTGTAAAATGTGACCAGCAGTTGACATTAGGCTGTTGCTACTTGCGATAAATTACAAAGCGACCCGAAATTTTAATACTTAAAATCAACTTCAAGAATCGTGGAGGTTCTCAATTTGGTCGGTTTTTTGTGTGAACCTACATTACGCCATATCTTCGATAGAGTTGGTAACTAACCCTGAGCCCCAGCCCATTCATCAAAATCAAATATCTTTATTTCATAAAATTCCTTCAAAATTGCATAAAATTGTCCTTTTTTAAGAAAAGAATATAGATTAACACAATATCACCGCAACAATAGGTTGCTTTGTCAAAAGTAAATAATATTACAATAACAAATAATAACGTATTGTACACAGTTAAGATCTATAACCGCCCGTTTCCAAGTAGGTAGTTGAGCCTTGTGAGAAGAAACCGCGCAAACAAACTCACGGCCACTACATCAACATCGTTTACATATTAACTACAATTTTTTCGACGCTACTTGCCACTAACTTCATCCCCTTCAACTTACAATGCGCAAATTGTATTAACATTTGAATTATGTTTAAAAAGTGGACTCACTTCTTGATTCTTGATATTTAAATGCTTTTTCATAAAAAAAAAATTAATTCAAAACTTTAAAGAGCTTATTTGTTTTATGATTTATTGGTGTTTTTAATAGTTTCTTCTTTACATCTGGTTAGGGCTTTTCTTATCTCTCTCTCTCTTTCTCTCCTAGCCATTTAAGTTGTCACGGAACTTAAAACGGTTCAAGAAATTGCGTTTAAATCAAATTAGCCTCCATCTTGGATCTTTCCAAGAAATTAATACCAATTTATTATAAGGTTAATTCATTCATTAATCTTGTTTGGTCTTGTTTTCGTTTGAAATAATTAATCGCAGCACCCGACGTCTTAATTAAAAAATAACAAAGCAATTACAAACCCGCCAGTGCTGTATCAAAATTTAAAAGGAATAGTTTCTCCGTCGTAAATAATTATGTTGCCATAAACCAGCACCGGTTTACTATAACTATTTTTTTTACAAAACCTCAGGTGGGACCCAGAAAATTTATGCTCGAATTAGGACCGTCAGATATGGTATAAAAATAACCACAGTTAACCAGGATTGCAGTATTATGTATTGCGAGTGATAGGCATGGATTACCGTTTACCATCACATAATATGCCTGTTTGCAAACAGCCGTTGAGACCACTGAAACGGTCAACTTCATTTATGCATCCTGCATTATGTTATATTGTATAGTTACAAAAACCGCTTGCGGCGTCGTCTCCACACCCTAGTACGCCGATCATCATTAAAAAATTTACTTTGCACTCGTCTGTAAAAAGCACCATTAATACCCCAGTTCAAATACCGACGGGAGAATCTTAAACTGTTTGCACGTTAAGCCCTGGTCAGAGAAGAGAACAATTCGTCGTCTTGACGTTTGAAGTTTGCACGAAGAGTACCTAACTGGACGTACCGATCCTCGCGAGCCGATGTTATACGAACTCTACCCGAACCAGGTCTTCTGGCAACACTGCCGGTCTCTTGGAAGCGGTTCCATGCATTTTGAATAGCTCTGGGAGAAAAACCCAACCGCAAGCCCCCGTTATAGTGTGAACATCCTTCTTGAATAATTATAATGGCTCTAGTTGCAGTAATCGCATCCATGTGCCTTCGTATTGGTTATATTAGTATCGCGACATGTTAAATTAATCAATTAATATTAAAAAAATGAAACTTTTTGCCTTAAACATGTTATACACGTTAAGAACAAAATCGAAGCAAAACATTGAAACAATATCCAATAAAAAATTTCTTCAAATTATGGCCAGTACTTTTCAAAGTAGGAACATGAACACCAGCACGAAAGAGATCAGACGCCAAAGAGTTCGTAATATTAATTTAATACGAGAAGTATTAAATTCAAAATCAGTTACTTTCAATTTACTAAAACGCACTTAAATATAAATGAGCTAGTGGCCCTTATTTTTTTTTGAGTAGTAATGACTAAGTGACATTTCTATCACTTTTACAGTGATAGAAATGTCATTAGAAATGCAAAATACAATTTCGTTATACAAGGCATAAAATTTTCCCTACGCTCAAATAGTACAACAAACAGGTTATAAACATGCCTTCAGTAGTTCGTAAATATGTGATATTCTAAACCTCTTACAGCAAAAATTTACAAACAGTCACCGGTTTGAGGTCGATTAATCAAAATTAAATAATAAAAGTAAAAAAGTGGTTCATTTATTAAATCTAAATTGAAGTGATCTTTTATGTTGTTCATAAAAACTTATAGAAATATAGTATTTTAACTGTAAAATCATGTCTGTAAAAATACGTAAATCAGCGAAATTGGCAAAATTTCGTATACGGCCTCTTAATAATCCGACCGCCAATTGATATGCCTAAATGTATAATTGTAAAGGTTTATTGTCAACTATGATTTTTTTTCTTTTCTCCCTAAGCACCTGCCATGTCCCTCACTGAATCATCCAAAGGTTGACTGGTAGATAATGCCATGTGGCATTAAGTCCGCCCCGTGCAATGTAAAATGCAGGAAGTATTAAATAAAAAAATAAATAATTTCAATATCGTTAGTGTAGTCAGATATATTTTAGTGAACAGTCTCTTTATGTCGTAGAAATTTGTTACATAGGTATACTCAGATTACTCAATTTCAAAGTTTGTAAAAAAATCCCATAAAGTGTGTTCGTATTAATACCAGTGCGATCACGTAATGCACTAAACTCTTTAAAAAGTATTGAAAAAAAATAATTCCTGGTGAAACAGACTCTGAAATCGTTGCATTTCAATAATAAGTCGGTTAGTCCTTGAGTTTTGCGCTCTGCACTACTCTGCAGTTCACATCGACCGATTCTTGCTATATAGTTTGTACAGTTGTCCGGATTTGGAGGTCGAGCCCCTGTGCGAGGTAGTTTAGTATTTGGTCTAGATAGCGGAATATAACCGATATTGTGTGCACAATGCAAAACAATATAGAATTTGTGTTACTAGAAACACCTATTTAACATATTAAAATGTAATTCAGTTAAAACTTGAGCCTAACTCTTAAAGACTGTTTGTTTCGCAGTGTGAACACTATTTGTTCTATCTTGATAATTAAAAAAAAAATCATAATCCCTGTTCGTATTCCTAAATGCAAGTTCTGATTTCAAAATACTCATCTTAACTCTAAACATCAAAGTGCATTCTTCCATTTTTAAATGAGCATTCGAATTCCAATGTACGTGCCTGAAATATTCAAGATCAGCGTGCGGTCAAGAATAGACGTTAAAAACAAAGCAAATTCCCTATAATCCATCTAATCTACGAAGTACCGTTTGACAGTTCTGACAGATTGATGAATAGGCATGGTCAAAGGAATCGATTACTGCAATATCCGATTCTTAAAAGATATCGATATCAGTTTCTTTGCAGTTTCTTTTCGATTGCAGTTTCACAGATTTATGTATGTTACCTGTATATGCTTTATCATAGGCTTTACTAGTAAATCTTAGTATATACCAAAGTGTTTAGAAAAATGACAGAATTTTATAAGAGAGATAGTTTTTCGGGCTTTTCAGTTCCATCCTAACCTAACCGACATTATACATTATTGATTTTCGTAGAAGTGATTCGGTCCTGGTCCTCACCGACCGCTATCATTACTTGTTGTGCACCTAAATGAGCAAAGAGCAGTTCGGAATTTTGCCATAAACAGTTGGTAAATTTTAGGTTTTACTGGAAAATCTTAGGATTTACTGAAGTTCGGAGATTAACATATACACTACACAAGACAGGGGGGGGGGTCTAAGTAATATGCGTGAAGTTGACGTAAGTACATTTAAACAGATGTGACATCTTTTAATTTGACTTAAAATCATTCATTTGCATGAAGTATGTTGAAAATGAACAAATCTTTTTTATTAATGTTAGTTCCCTTATTCCTTAGATTTGGCACTATAAATATTGTAGTTATTTTATTTATTTATTGTAATCGAATAAAGAACAATCAGTCCATAAAAGTTATAGGCAAGTCACAAATTACGATAAAATACACAAACGGAAAAAGTACGCGCACAGTCACCTGCCAAGATGGCGAGAGACTGGCAGTGTTGTCAGATTAAAAAAATAAGTTTTTTTGTTGAGACTTTGACTCGAGCGATTTTGTCTACAAAGATTTATTTAAAATTACACTAACTTACATACTTTTAATTTTAATTATGCATTTTCGTTGACAGTTGGATGTCAGCTGAAATTGAAGTATTATTAAATACTAAAAGATGCCTAGATTGAAAAATACTCGTTATTAATAAGTTCGATTATTCCATTCGATTATTCTTACATTTTAACGATTTTTCGTATATAAGTGCATTTGAAGAGTCGCAACACTACAGTAAAGGACCTAACTACGTGACTTTGAAAGGAAGTCTAAAGAAAAAGCTATCTATTCTATATTTTAGTTATTTTGCTTTGTTTAAAAGAGTTAAATTTGAATTTATTCATTAAGAATTGTACATACTAACTTTTAAACTTTCGCGTTCTATGATATAATATTATCTACGTATGAACGGGAATTAACGCGATCACGAAAAGGTATTACATACCTCTGAATTGCCTGACGTTTCGACCAGGTTGCACTGGCCGTGGTCACAGGCTGACTCTGTGAGGCAATTCAGAGGTATGTAATACCTTTTCGTGATCGCGTTAATTCCCGTTCATACGTAGATAATATTATAAGAATTGTACATCTTGTGATAAAATAAAAATAACTTCATAGTTCCATGGTTTTACGGAAAAGGTTATTGAAATTGTGTGAGTTACGCCTATACAAAGTTGTTTCGGCTTGAAAAGTATGAAACGTCAAACGGTACTTCTTAGATTAGATAGACCACACAGATAATATAATACTATACTAGTACAGATACTTCATCCCATACAACAAAACGCGACCTTCCTAACTCGGGCCATTTTGCGGGCTCCGCGCCAATTAAGGCGCTAGATGCCGCTAGCAGCGCGATAGCTATGGATAGCTAGAGCCACCTAGCGACGAAATGGATTTATTTACCTACTAATAAACGCGCAACCAATAGATGGCGATAATTATACTTTATCAAATTTAGGATGATAATTTTGACAGCTCACGGTAGGGATGCGGTAGTGTATAATTGTTATTAAACCTATTCGATTATCGATTGTTATTATCATATATCTTGGAATCGATAGTTGCATGGTTATGCTGTATGGTCGATTATACATTTATAATACAAAATGAAGTCTTTCCTATTCAGTTTAATAAAAAATGATAATATTACTATAAATGATCACAGAAATAAAATGAAACGAGAAATAAGAAGTTTCTCCAGTCATCCGCAGTAACGTTTCCACAGGCATTTTGCAAAATAAAGTCAGTACTTTCTTACTCGTAAATAGTGGAGATATGTTATGTTTGGCTGCATGGCCTAAAAAATAATAATAAAACTTAAGAACCTATTTAATAAACTTAGGTACTTAGTATAATTACAAAAAAGAGCACAAATCCGTTTGATGGCTTTGTACATTGACCTACGTATGTTGTACTTATATTGTTTTACGAAATTGAATACTTACTAAAAATACTATGATTTCGATTATTCGGTTGTTTGTTAGGCGTGGCACTTCACTAAGTGGGCGGTCTTACATATTTAATAAAAAACTAATAATATCACTATAAATGCTCACAAGAGCTAGCCAAGAATAGCAGGGCTGCCTGAGACTCGGGGCCTGGTCATTCTGTTTGCTTTCATTGGGGGCAAAGTCGCAGGCACATAGCTAGTGGCAGGATCATTACGCATTATTATCAATATTTCAAGAAAGGAAGTAAAATAAATAACTTAATAGTGGAAAAAGGATCATGATTGCTGATTCACTACGGTAGCGGCGGCACGGCAATACTATCTATACAATATTGTATCTTTATACAAACGGTCGGATTGCGAGACATACCTACACGCCTCGAGTTCGGTATACACTCGGTACACAAACAGTCGCGAATGCACCGTAGTGACCAACAAACGGTGTGATGGTTTTTTAAGCAGTAAGCGTGCGATTTGTGTATTTCATTGAAATAAATACAAATACTTCCTTTATACGGCAAAGAGTAATTATACACTATATTGTGCTGTTTTTGGTTGCTGGAATTTTTCAAAAACGCACCCAGAGATAACATTTTTTAACCTACCTGGAAACTCCGAAAGTATAAGTAAACTATAAAATATTTTTTATATACCTACTAGAACGTAATTTGTTTCTTTTTTAATAGGTAGGCATTTCGCTTTTTCCACCGAGTAAAATACCTGGATTAATAAATAAATAAGTCGATAGGGTGACAAAAGTGACACACGATAGACCTACCAACGCTCACGTTAAAAAAAACTAGTAGGTAATTTCCTAGGCTAACTATTTACTCATGTATTTAACTACTTACAAATATTATTATGAAATAATTATGAGAGTAAAAAATGGTAGTTACCTGGTAAGATTTAGAGTGTGTTATTTTATTACATCTAATAATAAAAAATCAGGACATGTATTTTTATTGAATACTTCTCATTTCATTCACAACGAATTTAATTTTTTTAAATAAAAATTGGTTGTCTGTAAAGTCGGTTTACGGACGATAGTTGAACGTGACAACGTCTTAAGAAAATACTGATGGAATGGTTGCATTTTTCTAAAGAAAATTTTAATTTTATTTGTTTGATAGATATTTTGTATGGATATAGAGAAGGAGGTAAATTTAAATCACAATTGAATTGATCAAGTTACATTTATTAGTACGCATAAATACAATAAGTTAAATATCACACATGTTTAAAAGTTGTAAATAAAAGTTGTAAAACAATTGCTCAAAGCACATTCATACTTGTAAAACTATGTACATTTTATTGCTTTATAAATATCACACTCCTCCGTACCCGAAATTGCTTTATAAATATCACACTCCTCCGTACCCGAAATTGTTTTATAAATATCACACTCCTCCGCACCCGAAATTGTTTTATAAATATCACACTCCTCCGTACCCGAAATTGTTTTATAAATTTCACACTTCTCCGCACCCGAAATTGTTTTATAAATATCACACTCCTCCGTACCCGAAACTGCTTTACGAGCGGTGCCGAGTGGTGGCGAGTGCACACGAGGCGAGCCGAGCGACGTCATAGTAACGTCTCAGAGCGAGGTAACGCCGGATGAGTCATGTTTTTTCATTCGTGCAACCGGCTCCATCGAATTATAAGATGTTGTCACGTCAAAAATAAATTAAAATATTTACAATCACAAAACTAGAAAGAAACTCAAGTACGTAGATGAAATTATGGGCAGCCGTATCGCGTGTTTCAATACCGCCGGCTGTAGGTAATTATTTCAAGGACAGGGCAGAGTCACAATTTATTATAGACAACATTGCCGTGGTGTCGGGAACTCGCGAGTTTGACCGAGTCGTCGTGCGTAAATACCTAGTTTTGTAAAATGCTATTATGTGATATAGCTCTTAACGTATAATTCCTTAACAGTTTACCACAGACATAATTTATTTTAAGTATCTCTATGTGTATGTTCGTACCTACTTATTACACAATAACATCAGTAATGACATTGTATCCGATTATACAATGCATCTACTATACAAACAGGATACCTACTTATGATTACCGAATTATACGAATTTTGTATCCAATAATACAATCTGGCAGCCCTGCGATCGAGTGAGGTCCGAGGTAAAAGATTCCTATTAGCAATGTGTATGTGTAAATAGATAGTACGTGTAAGTACTTAGTAGGTGGGTTAGTAGGTATCTATTTGCCAAATCATAATGTCGGTTACATAAATACCTAACCTGGTACAGAACAAAGTTGACACATACCATGCGTTTCGTTGTTCACTATTAATTATTGTGTCCTGACAATATGAAAAAAATATGTAAAACACAATGAGAAAAATTAATTCTTAATTTTTTTATAGTATCTTTGAAGTTCGAATAAAAATTACAGTGTTAATAATTTAACTACAACATAACAGTAACAATACAGTTCAATAACATTTGGCCAACTGTCAATAGTCAGTACCTACAAACTATTAAACTACAAACTCATTAACAAAACCGTATCAACCTCAACGTAGTACGAGTAATTGCCGCCAGAGGTACGATGACAATATTGAATTTTGTGAAAACAAGAAAACTGGACTTCAGAAGCTTTTATTCAATTTTCCCGTGTTTAGGGTATTTTATAAAATTAGAAAATACGTTTATCAGGACCTAATATTGATTTTCCATACATTTCAATAACAAATCGATACCCGTAACGCCATCTATTGATATTTGTTTGAACCATTTTTGCTTTCTTTGAGATGGGACCCCATGATAGACCATAAGTCGTATAATATCATCAATGTCTGACTGAGTCAAATGAGATTACAGTCACCGTACGATACTGTTTCGTTTATGTACATACTTCTACGTAAGCACGTTTGATTCGGACAGTTTACCCTACGATCCATAACGACATTATATATGACTACTCTGGCGTTCTCGGACTGAACAATTGAATCATCTATACACGAATATATATATATGCACAAACTGTCATCCCAATTCTTCTGCCACTTATATAATAAAAAAAGAAAAGTAAAAATAATTCCCTTAGGCGGCCGCATTGTCTTAAAGTGGGTATTTTGATGTCATATTTATAACAGATATTTCGTCTCCAATACTAAGTAGAATGCTATGTAGCTCTCCAATGGGAGACGAAATATCTGTTATTAGTATAAAAGGCCCTCAATACCCAAAGTCATTATAGCGTAGGTTCGAAGTTTGAGATTTGACGATTTTATATTTTTAGAGGTCGTACAGCAATTAACCTTTTTCATTCGACTAAATTAATTTTATAATCTACTATAATTTTGAGGACAGTAATTTATCAACCAAAACGTACAAAATTTATACGATTGCGTTGTTCATTCATTAGATGTTTCTTACATTTCTAAAATACCAAATCACGTTAATTGTGATTTAAAATCGATTAAACTACCTAACTGCTCGTATCTTTGCGAATGAGAAACTAAAATAGGGCTCCACAATAATCGATATCGAACATGAGCTAATTATGGCTGGTTCTTAAAATTTAATAGGCGATGGGGCATGGTTCGCTTACTTAAGCTGAGAGGACTTTAGAAAGGTCAGAATCCACAATTCGCCAGTTTATTTTAGATCGACATGTAATAGATGGCAATCGTACACATCAAGTATAAATTCAAACTCCGAGACTGCAACTGAGTATTTTTGGCTAAATACAGTGAAAAGCTCAATGTCGCTGAACTTAGGACCTCAGTACGATAGGAGTATACAATATAAACACACTGCAACTCTGAGGCAGTTAAGGTCATATACGAAATATCTATATACACTAGAGAGCGCGTGGTGGTCGAATTTCGACCATGGTTTTTTCATTTGCCAGTATAACTTGAGCTGTCATTGTATAGACTTACTTACCATGACAGTTAATCACATATACTGGACGCGTGTAAGTTTATTAAGCCATGTATGTATATTTTCATGTAATTTCTAAAGTTGTAAGACATATTGTTAAAAATTTTAGCTTTCTGCACTTCTTCTATATTTAAACTATAAATATTCCAAAATACACGTTACTCGTTCGCGAAATTATTTTAAAAAGGGGTGCAAAGAATACTCTTTACGTGTTAATATAATGATATTATATATCAACATTACTCTTGGTCACACGTTAGGTCACAATTATTTTATTTATTCATTGACAATATAAATAGGCTGTAATAGAATAAGTAAGTAAGGTAAGGTAAGATAAGTTAGTAAGGTTAAAAGCGTAAGATTAAAACGGCAACTTTCCCGGGAAATCTTCGATACTTGCAATGTTGGTGGAATCATTGCAAGTTTCCAAGATTTTCTTCGAACTCAGCTCGGACCTTACTTTACTGTTAACTGTCACTAAACTATGAACATTTAATAGTTATCATTTTATGCCACTCACTGAACTTTTAGCCTAGCATGTATTATATACTAGCTGCGCCTCGCGGTTTCACCCGCGTAAGTGTTGTTCGAAACCTGGATTAACACATAGGCTACTTTTTATCCCGATATTCCCACGACATCCCGATGCCGTGGGAATATCGGGATAAAAAGATGTTTCGAGCTATCTACAGGTTCAGTAGTTTTTGCGTGAAAGAGTAACAAATATCCATACATCCATCCATCTGAATTTGAAACAATTTGAAGCGTACAAAACAATATTGTTTTGATTGTTTACACGCCAAATAACGACATAAGTGGGAAAAGCACCGATTTTTTTTCGTTTGGAATTTACCTCACTGGGCTACTGGTGAGGTCGAATATCAGATTTAAACCGAACCTGGTGTGCCTTACAGCGCCTGTAAGGAGTGGACCGTCGGTACTGGGATGTTATGCCTCCAATTGTCTACCCAGCGTCAGCACGCGGGCAGACTCCGTTTACTAACTGGGCAATATCCAGAAACACCCTTCACGCGAAATTCTGTTGCGGGATAAGGACATAAAACCCGTGATATCCACCCGCGGCTACTGTTAGGGTACACACGTGAGCGGGAGTGAAACCGTTCCGCCTGGAGGTCTTCCAACCGGATCTAATCCGCCACCTCCTTGCGCCAGAAGTTCTCTTTGCAGTACATCGCGATCGCGATAAAATAACTGTGGCGACCTAACACCTCGATTCGTTCGACTAATTAGGAATCTTGCTGTAACTACAGCACAGAGAAAACACAGGTACTTCAATTTAAGGAAATAAATGCGGTTAAAAGGTTATTATTTTGCGGAGAATCTTAACACTGCAGTTCATAAAATTTTGGTTAAAATCCCACACGGAAAAAAAAAATTGTGTGATCCACAAATAGTTGTCCCGAGTCTGGGTGTTCTTTGTGTCCGTTGTTTAAATGTTCGTGAAGTCCCCCGTGACACAGGAATATTCCTAATGCGTGTGTTCTATGCTAATAATAAATATCTAAAAAATAAATGACCATTTAACATCATAACGTTAAATGGTCATTTATTTTTTAACTATACCATAGTATAGTTAGTATTACTTGGGACCAACAGATGTCGTTATTTGTTGTGTACATTTTTCTTGAACATTTTGAATACTTTTTCTATATATAGAGCTTCATCTACTACTTACTCCTGACATTAAATCCATCCAAAGGTTCGAGGAGATTGCTTTTAGCGATAAGACCGCCCATTGTACCAACCATTAAAATTAAATTTACGATCTATTGTAAGTTTATGTGGTCTACAATAAAGAATATTCTATTCTATTCTACGTATCAATGAATTACAACTAAGTACACATTTTGACTTTCATCCCTCTCTCAAGGAAACCGTCTTGTATTTTGGGATAAAAAGTATCCTCGTAGTAAGAACTCAAATCGTGCCAAGTTTCATTTTAATCCGTTCAGTAGTTTTAGCGTGATGCGCGGCCATGATACAGACAGACAGAATGACAAAAAAATATTAAAGAATGCCGCCAATTTTTTTTTCTTTAAATGTCTACAATGTACAGAATTTAACCTGTTACAGTTTTATTATAAGTATAGATAGGATATCCAAAGTATATAAATACCATTATAAATATTTTTTTTTAAATACTCCTGAAAAGAACTGATGATCTTCCAATGGCTGAACAGATTTCTTGAGTTATAGCCAAGAACACTCTCAATTAAGTTTAGGAGCCGTGATAACAGAGTTATAACACCTCTGCTTTTTGCGTCGAGGATTAAAAATTGTTTTGACCAGATACTTAACGAACCCTTAATCGCTATAATAAGTAAGTATACCAAGTTTCACTTCAGCCACTTCCTACATAGGCTGCAGTAAAAGTATCGGGAATGGAATATTTCCACTGTTTCTGTCATATTAAAATCTTTTTAATTGAAAACTCCTTGGTTTTAAAAATCGAATACCATTTATTTATTTAAAAAAAGATTCTCGGTCTTATCACAAGGTTTTGTCAAACTTGTTTAGTCGTTGAGAAAATGGAATTGACTCGAGAAAATTCAAGAGCGATGATTTATTATGACTTTCGAAGTGGTTTAACGCAAAAACAGTGTGTTGACCGGATAATTTCTGCATTTGGTGATGAAGCCCCATCCAAAACCACAATTTATCGCTGGTTTGCCGAATTTCAACGTGGACGTGTCAAGCTCAGTGATGATCCCCGTCAAGGTCGTTCAAAAACTGCAGTCACCCAAGAAAACGTTGATGCTGTGCGTAAGCTGATTGAGGAAGATCGACATGTGACATAGCGCGAAATTCAGGCAACTTTAGACATTGGCATGAGTCAAATACAAATAATCTTGCATGAACAATTAGGTGTAAAAAAGTGGTTTTCCCGATGGATAACGCATTCGCTCTGTGAAGAGCAAAAAGCGGCTCACGTTACTTGGTGCGATCCGGTCAGAACTCTCGAAAGATTCCTCGCAGGATCCTCAAATGCTGTATACAACATCGTATCAGGTGACGAATCCTGGATATACGCGTACGAACCCGAAATGAACTGAACCCCAACTTCCGAATGGAATGGTTGCTTCAATGATTGGTTCCATCGTATGGAAAAATGTGTCAAAGTTCGAGGAGAATACTTCGAAAAGCAATAAATACATTTTTAAATAGTAATGTTGTGTCACTTCCTTGATTCCCGAAATTTTTAGTGCCGCCCTCGTATATCAACCAAAAAACGCAAGTAACAAACAGACGTGGAATCTTAGGTTTTTAAAGCTTTTAATCTCTTCATCCAAGTTTATTTGGAGACTCAAAGAACCTCATGTGATTAAGACCTTAGCCCCACAAACACATCCTCGCATTTGAGCTTTATTACCCTCAGGAGAATGATAGCGTCTTTGTGAAGTTTCGCTGCATGTCCCTAGACAACTCAGGTTGATTGAAGTAGAACAAACATGATATTATGATTTCTCCATTTTCTGAGTGATATGTGAATAAGAAATAATAAAGTTAGTATGTATCGTTATTTCTATTTTTACCCAAATATGGCGAAGCCAGAAAAGGAGAGTTATATGTTTGTTATCAGACTTCCACGAAGCCAAAAAGACATGTTTGTATATCCCACCCTATGTAGGGAACATAGGGTGGGATATACAACGTTACTACTCGTAACGTTACTACTCAACGGCTGAACCGATTTCGATTAATTATATATGTCGCTAGATTCGTCTAGTTATTGCGTGAGTCTCAGTGAGTATATTATAACGGCTTTTTATTCGCCCACTCTGGCTAGAGTTTTCCTTCATCTGTTCTTGATAATCAGAAGGAAATAATGAGAAACATTATAGTGGCTCCAAACGGTTCATGATCTAACAGCATATAATCCGGTGCTAGATTGATATCTCTGAGTAATATGCTATTAAATCGGGAATCTGGAAGACTAGTGTTGGTTTTGGCCCAAGCCTCCCTTCTCATCTTTAGGCCCATGGGTATGGCTACATTTGTTTCATACCACTATCTTTAGAGTGTATTATTATCAAGAATATTTCAACTGATTACGAGTAATATAAATGATATATATCTGTATTCCGATAAAACATTTATATCCTTCATAAAAATATATTAACAATCCTTGTACCAGATCGAGTAAATATCAAAATATACTTCACTCAAAGAACCTTTCACTATTTTGCAATTACTCCTCGCTACGCCATCCAAGAGCAACGAAGGAAAAGCATTCATCAAAATGATTTATGTATAGCATTAAAAGTTATAGACTATTAAGTTAACGTAATCGACCTGGTTTATTTTATACTACAGATTATATTAATAGTTTCTGAGTTTATCTATCGTTTATGGTTTGTGAGGGGATTTATCGAAAGTGCTGAGCTTTAGGTAAACGAATATCACCAAGTTCTCGGCACTTTTTACAATAATAATATGAACGATGAGTTTTTGTAGGTAGTGAGAGTATGTTTGTATATTAGGCCTCGGTCACGAAGTCAGCGGGAGCGGGGCGGCGGCGCGCGTTGTGTTACGAGAAATTAGTATCTTTGACTTTGCTGTTCCATATTAGTGTTCTATCAAAAATCATTGTAATATTTTGCTGTAACACGTCGGCGGGCATTTTGAAACTTCAGTCGCAAAAATAAAAAAAATAATACTACAACTCAACACTATGTCAATGCAGACGCGCGGGCACCGCTAAATTGGTACGCACCGCTTGTACGCCGCTCCCCGCGCCACCACCGCCGCCGCCCCGCTCCCGCTGACTTCGTGACCGAGGCCTTCGGCGCATGCAGCCTATTATAAAAGACATCACTATCAAAAATATAGGATCAACACGCTGATTCCTGTAATGTAAATGAATTGCGCCTATATCGTAATTCCTTAGTTTGTTGTTCGACTTATTTATCACTTTGTAAAGTAACTAAAAGGCCTCATAATCCGTCATTTCATCGTGAGTTGATTCTTACTCAAGCTAAGATAGCTAGACGAGAATATTGAGCCTCAGCGCAGCGAGTCCAGGATTAGCTAGTTATAAGTACATACTTTTTTTTGTTGACAGGATAAACACTACCTGTGCATAATGGCGTCAGACTCTCCTGAACAAAATCTAACGCAGTACTTCAGCTTGTGCAACGACTTTATTCACGCGGCAAGACTTAGAGATGGAAACGTTTTGATACATTGGTACGTACCTTATCTTACTATTAAAAATACGAAAGTTTGAAAGAATGGTTGTTTGTAACTCAATCACGTCAAAACGGTTGAACAGATCTGGATGAAATTTGGCACAAAGATAGAATATAGTGTGGAATACCACATAGGCTACTTTTTATCCCGTGGGATAGACTTGAATTTGTTAAAGAGTTAATTATTTTGAAACTACGAGTAAGATTTAAAAAATAAATGGGTTTGGATTACATAGTCAAATTTTTGAAGAAGGTTATATACGACCGAGCAACGACGATACAAATGTCTTAAACCGCGGAAAATGGCTAGAGATATATAAAACGTTAAGGCAAATATATATAGTTTGATGTAAGGGCTGCTGAATCAGAATTTAATTTAATGAAAACAGGATTTGTTGCAATGTAAATAACAATATAACACTTGCAATTCTTGCGTATTTGTAAACGTGAAAGTTGGTGAGGATGTATGGATGTTTGTTACTCTTTCACGCAAAAACTACTGAACCGATTGCGATGAACTTGGTATGTGGAGCTGGAGACCTGGATTAACACATAGGCTACTTTTTATCCCAATATTCCCACAGTACCGGGACTTACGCGCGAGAAACTGCGGGGCGCAGCTAGTCAAAAAAAAATAGGCAGTCATGGGACTGCCGACATAAGTGAAAAAAAATACTTATAGTAAATACTAGCTGACCCGGCACACGTTGTTTTGCCATATTAATTATTTCTAATGAATATTTTGGTCCTAACCCTTCCCTCTCTCTATCTTCCCCCCTATCTCTCCATCTCCCCTCCTCTCCTACTCCCACCTTAAAGGCCGGCAAGGCACTTGTGACTCTCTAGTTGCAGGTGCCTATGGGCGGCGGTAGTCACTTACCATCAGGTGATCCATCTGCTCGTTAACCCCCTATTCCATAAAAAAAAAGTTTGACATTAACGGCAATCGATTATTACAATCGATTATAACAATCGCACTTTCTATTTTCACCGTGTTAAATACTTTGAAAAATTTGTACCAATGAAAGTAAAAATACTAATATCGCTATTAAAAAACAGGGGTTGATCGTAGAGGGTTGAAAATTCAGGGTTGTATGTATTTTTGTATGTTGTATCATAAAAAAATAGAAATTAAAAATTTTGTCTAAAAAATGAAAAATAAAATTTAGGGGCGGACTACCCCTAACATTTAGGGGGATGAAAAATAGATGTTGGCCGATTCTCATAGATACCGGATAAGCACAAAAAATTTCATCAAAATCGGTCAAGCCGTTTCGGAGGAGTATGGCAACGAAAACTGTGACACGAGATTTTTATATATTAGATTGTAAAAAGTCGAAATTAAAGTTACGCCATCTGTGACATTTGCCTTTACTAATAAATGGATAATTAGTATATATCAAACTACAGTAGTATCGCGCAGAATCCACAGATGACGTAAAAATATTTTTTAAATATATGAAACTCGGACACATTTTCGATCAGGGTCACGTGTCCTGACGCGGACCCATTTTCGATCAGCGTCACGTGTCCTGACGCGAGTTTAACATTTTTTACCCATCCCAAAAAACGCACAACGCCGCGCCGCTAAAGAAGTTTTCACTTCAATAAATTACTGTAGGTAACTGCTATGTTGTTCGTACCTCCTTCCTCCTTCTAATCAGCACTCAAGTGATTATTATCAATTTAAAATTCATATCTAGCCTTTTTAACACCCCACCATTCTCAACCGACCAATAGCGTGACGCTACCGGTATAACTAGTCATAATAATGTCTATTAACTCATTTCTATTTAATAGTGAACTGTTTTATCGTCTATTATAGTTTTTCCTTATTTACAATAAAATAAATACGATTTTTTTGATGTGGCGACAACATATTCTTTACTAACTTCAAATGTTTTCTTTCTTTACATCAATCAAGAACACTTCAACAGAAACCTATGAATGTATTTTTTCTGGCCGCACTGCTCGTCCGTGTCAGTAAGCTCGAACTGGCAGTGTAGACCAAACAATAGCGTAGCATTAGTCACACTTCGATAAGTCTTATCTTGTATGTACCTATATTAAGGTTACGTATAAAAGTTGATATTCTTGTTCGTACTCTGCTATTACTACTACTATTACTATCACATACATCATCATCATCATCAGCCTTTCATCATCCACTGCTGGACGCTGTACGCCACTGAGCTCGATCTTCAGCTCTCCTCATCCAGTTTTTACCCGCCGATTTGCGCAAATCGCCACTCCATCTGGCCGCTTCTTGCACTATTTAAATTGCACACACAAGTTTTCTAAATTTTGAATGGTTTGTTTTATTTGATTGACCTATTTCTAACATAAATCAAACTTTTCATTTCCAGTATAAGTTGAACTGTCATTGTGTATACTTAGCATACCATGACAGGTAAACATATGAACTGGACCTGTGCATCTTTTTTTGGCATTTTCACGGATAGATCACCTAGATTTAGTTCCAAAACAACGCGAACTAAATCAGCAACTACATCGTGTTATAGCTTAAATTTTTTTTCGAACGAGAAGTTTAAACCTAATAAAATATTGTAGTTTAAATTTTCTATTAAACTACTAAACTGTCATAAAAAGCAAATACTTAATTAGTATTACTAACCTGAATTAATGTATACCTACAACTTCTTCAGATCCCGGAAATATCGGAAGGAACTTATCATCAATTATAAAGTATGTACATGTTCAGGCAAAGAAAGGTCTTCAATTCTTTATAAATAAATACATGTCAACATTCTCAACCTAACACTCATTTCTTTCAAGTTCTTCACTGGAGAACGCAGGTTTTATATAAAATTACAAGCTTTCTGTGTACACCCAGTGCCCCAGGTGGTATATTTTCTTTACCGCTAAGAATGAGTTATCAATTTTCGTAATGTTTATAAAAAACCCGCCTCCCGCTCGTATTGTATTTCAGAACGCCGCACCTTTGCCCTATTTTTGCCGCAACGATTTAGAGGTGGGTGGAGTAGCCTAACTTATTTTTTGATTATCATACATGCCCGGCCTGTCATATTTCACTTTTACTGTTACTCTACTATATTAAAGAAAAATTGTCAGTCGTAGAATACGCACACATATCTGTAGATATCGTGGATATATGTATCTGAGCGTGACGGCAACGCGAGTTCAGTGCTTTTTTCCCATACCAAAAGTGCTCAATGTGCCAAAAGAAGTTTTCACAAACATCGGTATACATATACGTGTCTGAGAATAAGGGTTACGCGAGTTTACTGCTTTTTCGACATACCAAAAGTGCCCAACGTCCCTAAAGAATTTTTCACTTCAAAAATAGTAATTATACGGGACCCCTTTGTCTGGTTGTCCCCTATTCAGACTTAAATCTGTTCAGAAACAGAAAGGTAAATGAAACGCAGTACTATTTTCTGAAATAGGACGTCGGCGAGAAAAACCACCCATTTATTTTTGGCCCAGAAACCGCCCTCTATTTCCAGCGCGTCGGTTGTTCCTCACCCCCATTATTTTATTCATTGAGTAAACAAAAACCATTCACAATATTCTTATTACACTTCATCAACTCTTCGTTCTTCATACAATCTGTTCTTCTCTGGAATGCGCTCCCAGTCGTAATCAGGATGTCCACAAATCGTTTTATATTTAAGAAGAAAGTCCGCGATCTCCTCCTCAATGAGTTAGCAGAATAAGCTGAACGCTAGTACAAGCCCCGTACCGTACCTACTCATAGTTTATGCATATTTATATTATATTATGTAGTAGCTGACCCGGCACACGTTGTTTTGCCATATTCATTATTTCTAATGAATATTCTGGTAGTCAAAAAAAAACTAACTTATTGTGGGATGGGGTCTATGACTATAAAAATAACAAAACACCAACCATTCATTTTCTTAATTCAAAGTACTTCGTTATATAAACTGACATATTTAAAGTTTAACAGTGGGAGAGCAATGCTTCGGCACGTATGGGCCGGCTCGATCGGCATTTCGATAAAGCAATGCTTATGTTGTGTTTCGCCGAGCGAGTGAGGTTATCGGTGGCCCTAACCCTTCCCTCTCTCCATCTTCCCCCCCATCTCTCCATCTCCCCTCCTCTCCTACTCCCACCTTAAAGGCCAGCAAGGCACTTGTGACTCTCGAGTTGCAGGTGCCCATGGGCGGCGGTAGTCACTTACCATCAGGTGACCCGTCTGCTCGTTAACCCCCTATTCCATAAAAAAAAACGATTATAACAATCGCACTTTCTATTTTCAATGGGTTTAAATACTTTAAAAAAATTGTACCAATGAAAGTAAAAATACTAATATCGCTATTAAAAAAGAGCGGTTGATCGTAGAGAGTTGAAAATTCAGGGTTGTATGTATTTTCTAATGCTGTATTATAAAAATAAAAAAAAAAGTATCTAATAATTAAAAAAAAAAATAGGGGTGGACTACCCTTAACATTAAGGGGGATGAAAAATAGATAAGAGCCGATTCTCAGACCTACCCAATATGCACACAAAATTTTATGAGAATCGGTCCAGTCGTTTCGGAGGAGTACGGTAACTAACATTGTGACACGAGAATTTTATATATAAGATGTATGTGTACATATTATGGATTTGTGTATGTCCACTCAATACCACGGCCTCACAGAAAACCGGCTGTGAAACAATGCTTGCATTGCTTTTCGCCGTGTGAGTGAGGTTACCGCGGTGTGTCGGAATCGAACCGACTAAAACCACACGGTGTGCCGTACTGCACCTCAAGTAGGAGGGATCCGGGAACAGCTTTTATTAAGACATCCGGAAGGTTACCGGAGGCCCTAACCCAACTCTCTCCCCTATTCCCGTCCTTCCCTTCTCCGCCCTCTCCCGTCTTCCCGCTCTTCCCCTATTACCACCTTAAAGGGCGGGGCAAAGCACTTGTGACTCTTGAGTTAGAGGCGTCCATGGGCGGCGGTAGTCATTTACCATCAGGTGACCCGTCTGCTCATTTGCCCCCTATACCATAAAAAAAAAAATATTATGTATTAATAACGTATATTATGTTTCTATATACATATATAAGTAATAGTGTATATCCCGGATATTATATATGTATAGCAATTTGTATTGATTATTTTAACTTCTAAATCCTACTAATATTATAAACGTGAAAGTTTGTGAGGATGTGTGGATGTTTGTTACTCTTTCACGCAAAAACTACTGATTCGATTGCGATGAAACCTGGTATGTAGATAGCTGGAGACCTAGATTAACACATAGGCTACTTTTTATACCGATATTCCCACGATACCGGGACTTAAGCGGGTGAAACCGCAAGACGCTGCTAGTCATTTATATAAATAGCGACTCTTGCTTCGATACTATAAAGTGCAATTCAGGTCGGACAGCGCCTAAAAGTTGCCTCTCTTTCTATCGCGTAACTTGTATTACTCTACTACTAACACACTGTGACTAATGTTATTATATTTATAGATTATAAATAATTAACCCCATTAAATGTTACTGTTCTGAATAAAAGTCTGATGAATTCAGTGGTCGGAATAAGTTAGAATGATTTTATGTACTCGTATAAGCATTTTCCTTACATCATGATAACATGGACATGCTTTAGTCCGGGATAATTACGGTAGGTATTTCCTAATTTACTTAATTATTAAAGGAATGATTACTAGTTGAACTTTGGCAAGGATGGATTATATCCTTCGGAGGGACATAGGCTATTTTTTGTTGTTAAAATAAACCTTGAAGGGAGCAAAATAGGGAATTAAAGTGTGTATGGGAGAACAATCTAATTATTTTATTTAGATGCATTTTAGTATAGAGATAATCAAAACTTTGGAAAAGGACATAGACTACTTTGCGTCGTAAAAATAAACCTTGGAGGTGGTAAAATAGGGAATCAAAGTTTGTACGGAAGAGCAATATTTATTGGTCATGTTATTTGGATGAATATAATAATAGTGATAAACAAAATCTTGAAGAAGGACATAGACTACCTTTTGTCGTGAAAATAAAAGGTGACATAATAGGGGATCAAAGTTTATATGAAGACCCACGTTTGTCAAGTTTACAGATATAAGACTTCAAGGAGTATAACTATGAGACAGATCAATGACCGAATCATGTCACATAACAAGGTGATGTTTTCGAGAACTAAATATAAAAGAAAGATCAAAGTGAGAACATGTATTAATTCCCCGTATTCCAATACTCCCGACCGATTTGTCATTCCAGTTAAAAAGAGTATCTATAGTTTCTCCTGAAAGCAGCATTCGAGATGACAAAAAAAAAACTCAAAGAAAACTGAAAGTAGGTGTATATCATTATGTAAGTGTTTAATATATGTAGTATATATATTATATAGTGGAGTGCTCAGGGGCATAGCTGCGCTTCGACTTCACGACGGCTATCGGCGCGGGAAGTCTCTCGCTGGAAACCATAGTTCTATGATGCAGGCACATGCTAGAAACAGTGGTGCGAAGGGGTTCGCTGGCGCCTCTCTGAATTAAAGGGACAAGGTCCTCCGTACTCCAAGTCGTGCGTTCGCCTGTCGTTCAACAAGTCTGTCAGGGTTCACCGGGATTTTCTCTCTACCTCTGGGTATACCTCTGACCACGGCAATAGGACTACGTTGAGAAAACATAGTGTGGCTTTTTTCGGTTTGAGTCCACCTAGTTGTTACCCCGGTGAAGTAATGACCATGGGGTTACGGTAAAAAAAGGGTACATTTCGAAAAAAAAAATCGCATGGGTAACTAATTATACGCGGCGTGATTATTACGAGTAACAGACCCTCAAGAGATGGAAAATTTAAAAAAAAAATTACTTATAATTGTACGCAGACGAAGTCGCGGGTACCAGCTAGTATTTTTATAAATAACTTCAAAGGGATCATTCGACACATCTTTGCACCTACCGTATAACATTTCTACATCACCCTAAGGTTGACTGGTAAAGAATGCCTTGGGCATTAAGTCCGCCTTTATACAAATGTGCATGAAGTTAATAAATAAATATACTGACATATTATCATAGTACCTAAGGCTACGCAACTTATTATATGTACATGTCATCAGCGTGACGCTCCGTTATCAAATGACGCGCGGATTGACCCCTCACGCTTATATATGGGCCTCTGCCCCCAAAGGCTTACAATAAAAACGCGCGGTAAGGTGCCGTTCAGTTGCATTCGAAAACAGAGCGTTGCTGTGTATGAATAAGAGGTAAAACATGTTTGCTAATCCTATCATCTACATCTATAGGTAGAATTTAACATTAAAAGACCTACCTAATACTTAGTCCTGGGCTAATAGTTGTGTACCTACTTCTAAACTAATAACAATAAAACTTAATCCAACATAATTCAATATTAAAATTATATCTAACACTATACTACGTTAAACTAAAATCAATCTTACATCTACAACAATAAAAGCAATATTACGATCTAAAACTCAATGTCGTTATAACTATCATTACGCTATCTTATTTACAAGGCACTGACACACACACTTATTCTTCATTTTCACTGACTATGGGTCGTGCACAGTAATAATATTCTCAACCATATTACACGGCACTATCTAGACCCAAACTAAGAACAGCTACAACGTATTATGGGCTTTAGAACACTGATAAATGTATACTTTAATTTTAGGTGGATTATTTTTGTAAATTAACCAATGGAAATGGACATATTCGTGCCTTCAAATATTTGATTCCCTCTCAGTTTTGCATTGAAGTTGCAACTCCCGATTCGATTGTTCTACTACCGCGCTACAGTGGTCTTCAATTGTTTTTATACAAATTCCAAATCTCTGTCTGTGTAACTTTTGTGTTGCAAGTTCTTATTTATAACTGTATTTGTATTAAAAAACTTCTACTCGTTTACTTTACTATTAAAAAATTAAGCCTTTCTAGGAGAATAACCCAAGCATAAGGCAGTCTCAGGTTTAGTACTAAAATACTAGGGGTAAAAGGAATTACCGTACCATTAAAACTGATGGGAGAAAACTTTGCGGCAGCTACTCTGCTAATCTGTTTAGTGATGTAATAACTGCAATAATTAAACTTGCTGGCGGCTGCCAAGGTTTACCGATTCAATAACGAGACATCTGAGTTCGGTTACAATAGGTTAATTCGAGACAATTAACGTAAGTGTAATTGTAGATTTATATTTGCGAGGCTTTAGGTCAGCCAGCTGGTGTCTTTATCTTACTGACCTCTCCAGTAACAGGAAATACAGGAGATTCGGGGACGCGACGACAACTACAAGCTATTTCAGTCTCAGTCCCATTACACATGCAAGACTTGCCATATCTCACACTAGGTTCCTCTCCATACCTTTTCCTTATACAAATTTACCTTCTTCCTTATTTCTCTTCTTAGCACGACTACATTCCCAAAGAGGGTTAGCGTCAAAAAGGCCATTAAAGAAACCATCAAAACCCTTTGCCATGTTGTAACATTGCGTCGACCCTAACGAAGATGATGATGATGATGATTTTAGGCTTTAGGACATACGAAGTAAGTCATTTAGGTAGAAAACCAGTTACCTACTGACTGTTATATATCTAATAAAAACCCAGGGCTACTTATCCGATGTCACCCTCGTCGCCAGACTAACTGGTCACGTACTAAACGAATCCCGTTTCATTACTTACTGAGGATGCTTAGATCACGAAATGGATGTTAATGGCTTTGAAAATAAATTTGCTAAATATGTTTAATAAAATACAAGTGTTTCTAAGACTGGCTTAAGTGGTCTTAACTCTTACCTCAGTGGTGTGAATCAAAAACAGAATAATATATACATAACAGACCAAAATTTGTCTAAATATGTTGTCAGTTGTCTTCGAAAGTTAATTCCTGAGAATGACGTATTATCTACATAGGAGTTTGTTTTCTTACAGAACCCCCCGGTGTGCGAGTCAGACTCGCACTTATCCGGTTTTTTTTTTGTACTTGAGTGCTAAAATTTAGCAGGAACGTAGCTTATAAGTAGGACACGTCAGCTTAGAACGGATTTCGTGACAGGACCGGATTAAGGTGTTTAAGGGCTCTCAAAAGATTAGAAGACCTAAGAACGAATTTTGCGACAGAGCCCGCTCAAAGGTTTAAACGGGCTCTCGAAAGTTTGTGTGAAATTCTTTGGTTTTTTGTAGTGAGAGACCTAAATTTTGGTGGGTAGGTAGTGCATAGGAAACATCAGCTTAGAAAGGATTTTGTGACAAGGCTTGATTAAAAAGGTCTAAGGGCTTGCTAGAGAGATTTAGGTTAAGTTATTCGGGTTTACAATGTAAAATTAATAAATAGGGTAGTAAGAATTTTCTTTACAGGGACGGCTTAAGGTGGTCAAAAGATTTTTTTATTCGTATAGTTTTATGACACGAAGTTATTTTTTATCATATAAAAGACAACTCCCGCATTAGGAATGACTCCTGTGTCGCGGGGGACTTTACAAACATACAAACAACAGACACAAAGAACACCCAGACTCGGGTGGGAATCGAACGCACGACCTATGGCGTAGCAGTCAGGGTCACTAACCACTAGGCCAACAGGCCAGTCGAGCCAGTTTATAGGCGGAAGATTTGCTGTATAAATAAGTTGCTAATTCTATAAAAAAAACGGGCCCGCAGCAGGCCCGCAGAGGTAGATTTCGTGTTTTTTAATTTTTTTGAAAATCTGCCCAATTCGGGGGAATATCCCCCATTCACGAACCTTAAAGTTGAAGTACATACATATATATATTCTATTTATATTACTTTTTAAGTGGCAGTTGTTTTGGGGTCTAGGGATCATAACTAGAAGAAATTCTTGAAAAACTCGACAACTGTACAAAACCAATAGGTAGAATTTCTTCGAAATCTACCTAAAAGATGTCTATGCTGCACTTAATTATCTAAACCATCAGACGGTTTAAATAGATAACTTGTACGTTATGGTTCATACGTAAAAGGTCACACGTCACGATAATAATAAAAAACCGTCGTCCCTCGCTTCACTAACTCCTGTGACAATCGATATATTGAGTCAGCAACCTCAAATATAGTGACAACATCTGTTACTACAGATTATTATTATCCATTGGGTCAAATGACCGTTGTTGTAAAAAAAAATACATTTTAATCTGGGACAAATGCTTGTTGCCCTAAGAATATTAATATTAACAAAATGATGATTACTTCATCAGCTCGGATAGCTCAGCGCTATTAAATAATAAACAATATTTTTTATATTATACGTAACATCACACATGCGAGAAGGGTGACAATCGAATAGTTTAAAACTTATATTGCTCCTTACAAATAATAAGTCTCTTGTATATCTGCCTAGGTCGCGTGCTTAGAGATATTACTTCTAATGATTATACAGTGGCTTCATAAAATTTGGATAATACACAAATAGTTGTTAACTGTATGCAGCAGTAGTGCAAATATGTTATGTTTCTTTGTGGTTTAGGTGTGCAGTTGGAATAACTTCAATTATCTATTTTAATTTTGGCCGTTACACGTGACCTCGCCCTATCTAATAGCCAACCCAAAGATTACTTACTGTGCGTTCCGCTCCACTTGGAACCATTTATTTACATGAATCACAGATAGTTGTGTTGTGATTGAGTGTATTAATTATACAAGTATAAAATCCTTTATTCTACACCAATTATTCTCTAATAGGTAAAGTAAAAAATATTATTTGAAAATTAGAATGAGCAACGTCAAATCAAAACAATGCACCTAAATATTCCTTAGCATTTTCTCACAATTTAGGTATAGAAGTTTTTTTTCAATGGGACCACTGTAGCGGTACACATATATTATATATATACATATAAATAATGAATTGAAATGAAATTTTATCACTTAATCTTGTAGGTCTCGTTTATAAAAGACAGTATTTATATTTACATTCACTCTGCCCTGTGAGAGAAGAGTCCGGCAATAAGAACTTACTAAGTAAAATAATCATTATAATCGGAGCATAATAATATAATATATAGTCTGAAGATATGGTCTCTTCTCTTTTCTTTCTTTCGTATTTTTAGCCGTGTATGATCCCCGATATCACTCCACTCTCCAGTTTGAAACAAGACACCCACGCTGCGCAAATAAGGCGTTATTAAAATCTTGCTTGAGGACGCGTTGTCCTCGTTGTTCAATGGAGTAAAAATACCTTAATATAAAAAAAAAATAAAAAAAGTATTTTTTAAACAAATCAATGGTCTGTATATTCTTATATATCCATACCTGCTTTCTCTTCCTTTTCATATTCTTTTATTTATTCCGACAATACCACAGAAATGAAATAATTCTTGTATTAGTGTCACCTACAGAAACATTGTCTCTTTTTTCCACAAACGACTATTTATTCTATATATTATTATAATGGATGTACTAGAAGTCTTTATGAAAATAAAAAGTAAAAAATAACGTATTAGTTTAATAAAAAAAGAAACATTTCAAATTAAAGAACGGTTCCTGGGCTTTATTTAATTTGCTGGAACACTTATAAATGGAAAGCAAAACTTCGAAAAACTGCTTGGCACGTGTTCTCCATGATCGCTCCCATTTCTTTTCGTATATTTAGTTTTCATTATTTCAGAGAGGTAGAATAGGGAATATGCATGTATTTTTTTTTTATATTTTATTGACTTATTCCACCATTCTACCCTAATAAAAAATATAAATAACCTTGGCAATGTTCAAATTAATTTAAAAATAACATTGAAAATATCGATAAAATTTGATCTGTTTGAACGCCGCCATATTTCGCGGGCCTTGGATGACGTCACGTTCCACGCTTAGTGTTTGTTTCTTATACTTACTTGAAGTGTTACAGTAATTTTATACCGATTTCCAGTTGTAATTACTATTTATTGCAGTTAATAGACGATGGATAAAGTTTAAAAATCATTTTATAGGTATTGCCTTGTCCCTAAGTGTAAAACACTATATGAAGTACACCCACTACAGTATTTTTTCCTGTACAAAATAATAATGTCAAATACGAAAACAATCGTGTATATTAATGAGAAGAGATGAAGTATCTTTCATATCGTGTTTATATTGTTGTGAAGATCACTTTAATGTAAGCATATCACAATTTAGTTGCTAGTATAGTGTGAATTAGTCAGCAGTAATTTATGTTTGTTTTAAATATCAAGCAGAAGGCAACTTACTTGTCTACTTAAACTAGGTAACAAAAGTCCAATAAAACTTCATGAATATAACTAACTATAAATATCTTACCTATCCTTTAGATTATAATATAACAAGTATTATAATAAATACCTTGCGGCTTTCACTCCTTTAACCTCAGCGGACGTAAAATCTTGATTTGATGCAAAATATATAGCCATCATGAATGCACCTATTTTCGGTAGATTGTCCGATTGTGCTTTGACATAACTACATTCAGTCATTGTCCTAGATGATTTCTAATATCACTAGAATGCTTAAATTGCACTAGCTAAGAGCAAAAACCACAGGAACACCTATTTTCCTCCGTAACACTACGAATATAGGCGCCGATAAAAGACAGAACGTGGAATGTCACGTCATGTTTTGTTTCGACCAATGGTGAAGCGTTTTGCAAAGTTGAATTTCGCGCCCTTATTTTGCATGTTTTAATTAATATTTTTTGCAATTAAACACGAACTAGATAAGAAAATAATTGTTTAGGCATAATATCTGGACAATAAACATTCAAGGGAAAATTAATCAAGTAAATTTAAACAACATGCATATTCCCTATTGTCGTCGTATGTATACCTTTGACGAGTTACCATCACTACTAAGTAGTATATTATACTGGGCACGTAATATATCCTTGTATGCACGCCTATTATCTATATCTATACTAATATTATAAAGCTGAAGAGTTTGTTTGTTTGGTTAAAGGCGCCAATCTCAGGAACTACTGGTTCGAATTCAAAAATCTTTTAGTGTTGGATACCTCATTTATTGAGGAACATTTCAAATTATAGAATGGTTTCTGGGTTTTATTTCTTGAAAATCATATCGTCTGAATGTGCTCTGTTATTTTTCTGGCACACTTCTTAACGGAAAGCAACTTCGGAAAACTGCTTGGCACGTGTTCTCCATGATCGCTCTCATTTCTTCTCGTGTATTTTGTTTTAATTAATCCAGTGAGGCAGAGCTATCACCGTTTATACAGGGTGTATTTGAAGATAGAACACTTACTTAATCACTGAAAGGGTACTCATGCATGCAGATACAATAAAAAAAAAAATTAAGTTAGTTTTTATAGATTTTCTTAGTAACAGAGTAAAGAAATCCAAAATAAAAAATATGTACCATTTAAAATCTTTAACTTTACACATTCCACCTACTTTTATGAAAAACGGAGACAAAAATACCTGTAAATTCAAACGGTCAACTTATAATAGTTTTTTTTTTAATTCTTATTGTAACTGCATGCATTAAGCAATTTAAGTGTTATATTTTCAAATACACCCTGTATACCTTTGATTTAAGGAAGCCCCTCAAGGAAAAATGCATTGGTGTCAAATCATGGCTAGCAACATGTACGAGAGACTCACCTCGCGGTTTTTGGCACATTCCATTTGAGTAAATAAAGTTAGTGAACAAAAAGTAGGTTGTTTTTAATGAATTAAGGGCAACTTTTTAGTGCAAATACATGTAACCAGTATAATAAGTACAAAGACCATCCGCAGACCCAATTTTGTTAACAAGAAACTTTTGCAAGAGATAGGGGAGATGGTTACATTCAATATTTTATTATTGTATCTGTATTAGGTATATTAATCTTTTTTCATCATAAAATACATTTTATTGTATTAATGGAGGAACACTGACTGCCAAGTCACAGGTAATAAACCTAATTTGGGAGTCAGGGAAATTATTGTGAGAGAGATCAATATGGCATGTACTGCGAGTGACTATAAGCACCGGTAGCCGCTTAACACCGGTTCGTGTGCTTGGTAAACGGTAACAGATGCAAGAGGATAGGTACCTTTTAGTCTTAAAGAATAACGCTTTTAAAACTCGTTCCACAAAACACATCCCCACAGTATATTAATACAAATATGAGCTTTGTCTAAAAATGGCTCCACCGCAACAAACGAATTTCTAACATTTTAGGTTGAATTTCAGGAAATTCTTGACGTTAGTACTCGCTTTGTTATGTAACTCGAAACAAATCTTTGTACATATCCTTCAAGTACATGTTTTATGTGCTTTCCTCCCTATTCTACTGTAATAAACGTTTATGTTCACTCCTTGTGTATTTTATTTGACATGTCTCAAAAAGTATAAGAATACAAGACATTCAATAGCTAAAGAATAATATGAGAAACAATTTACCTTCAATACTCCTGACAATATAGGAACCAACAGACAACTGTGTGTTAAAACTGTTATTTATCAGTAAACTTTAAGAACACTTATTACTGAACCACGAAGAAACCACGCTTTTAACGTATTAAGGCCGCAAAACTATTTATAGGTACCTACATATTTCAGCGAATATTTTCGACGCGCTTCAACGCCACGCATATTCTAACAATATACTAAGTGGTATAAGTATTATACTGGGCACGTAATATATCCTTGTATGCACGCCTATTATAGTATATAATATGCTTAATTAGTCAACATACCGCAGTGTAGACAAAATGCCTTAAATAAAGTGAACTTGATGGTTCTATTCACTGTGTAACATTATGGAATTGGCTTAGCGGCTCATACTACAATCGCTTTTGCTCTAACATAATAAAATCGGCCAAGTGCGAGTTGAACTCGCGTGTAGAGGGGTAGAGGGTTCCGTACGGTGAATTGCAAAATAAATGGAGGTATGCGTTGAGGTATTTACCATGTAATTTTAAAACCAGTTATTTCTTATAGGTTTTCCTGTCCTATAGCAATGTTTTTGTTTTTTTTTTTTATTTTAGACTCAGTAGTTTCGGAGATAAGGCGGGGTTGTAAATTTTCATATATTTTCTTAAATAACTTTGAAACTATTAATTTAAAATTTATGTATTTGAGACCATCACAAGTCTTTTCATTTGATATGTCACACGGTACAGTTTACACGGTACAGGCTACTGGTATATATATATATATTTTATTTTTATGTATGTTCAACCCTCTCCGTTATTTATGAACTGATTTTGATTATTCTTTTTTGTTAGATAGGGTATGTTGTACACCTCAAGGGTGGTCCCATGTCAAGGAGTCAGGATCTGATGATGGGATCCTGATAAAATTGAGAGAAACCCTCCAAAAGTATAGAAACGAATAGTGTTTATGTTTGCTTTTCATTATTTTATCAGGTAGGTATTTGCGTTTAGAAATTTGACCTAATGAGTTGCTGAGCTGATGAAAAAAAAAATCTTTTTACAAAAAAAACCTTTTTAACAAAAAGTTAAACCGACGAAAAAAACTAAAAAGCAAAAAATAAATAAACCTTTTAAGTCATTTCAGTCATAGTTTATTTACATAAACTATTAAATTTTATATAAACTTATTTTGAGTCGGCGCCAAATAAACAATTATTCTCAAACGGCACAGCAAAAAAATTACACTAAAATAGTGGTCATTAAATATTCTGAGCAATTTTGATGCTTTAGACATAGATAGATAGATAGATAACACTTTATTTGTACATTAGCATTACAGTGGAAGATACATTAAGACATAGTTTTATGCACCTTACATAAAACTAAAATACCATTCTTCCATAATGTTTACATAAACAATTATTCTCAAACGGCACATCAAAAAAGTTTACACCAATATAGTGGTCATTAAATATTCTGAACAACTTTGATGTTTTAGACATAGTTTTATGTAAGGTAGTAAGTCTAAAGTAAAGTACTTAAAAAGTTCCATGGAGCTCGACAAAGACAAATTTTCTTTGGAATTACAAGAACTCTAACGTTATCTTACGAAAACTTACAACAAAAGTTAACAAAAGCGCTTAAAGCAAAGGTTTTAATGACGCATCATTTGCGTGCCGCGAGTGTCTCGTTACAAACTTGAGAGACGAGTGACGCGGGATGCCGGGACAAGACAAGATACTGCTAATGACGCGAATCAGCCATCCAGATGTAGGAGACAGCAGCTTTCTGCTGCTAAAAGACTCCTCGAGATAGAAAAGAAAACTGCCAAGCTTTTAACGTTTTTAGTTTCTATACCTGTAGTAATAGTACAATATTACAGAAGGTCGGAATATTCTCCAGCGTTACTCATCATTATCAACATCATCATCTCCAACTCGCCGTTAAAATTTTATATTTCTTCACAGTTAAGTCGTGTAAACTTCTGATGTAAAATGAAAACAAAAATATTCACGCACAATGTGATAAAGATACAAAAAAACTTTCATTTGCGCTATGCATGAGCATTTAGTTCAGTCTAGGTACGTCATCTAGGAAATAATACTACTGCAATAGTAGTATTATTAACTAAATGACATTTGAAATGAATATTTACATTAGTGTACCTACAACGTAAAACATTCTAGATAGCTATCGTCATCGTCATACCGTTCTCGGTCAAGTGCTATTCACATCTTGAGCCCGATCGACGTCACTTATGGAAACTTCAAGGAACTTATGAATAATTTGAATTGACTTCTGCATTCTGTTCATTTGTTTAATATGTTACGTAGTTGACTCAGGACATCTGGGGCGCGGCAGTGCCCCCGTCAAGTCGATCAATCCGTACCATCCTTTTCTCGAACACACAGGACATCTTCGGCCCCCTGTAACTTCATTGTGGATAAGTAGAAGCCTGTATTTTCGCTGACCAAGAGGTCTACATAACAGCTACATTTCCAAATTACATGCAATTTAAACCTGTAATTTAAGAAGTCTAAGTTCCTTAATTTTGTCACTGACACACTCACACTCTTACCGATCATCAAAATTCTAACGGGGTGACTAATGCCCAGTTCCTATAATCAAGAATCGATTCGTTTTGCTTACGGACGATGAAATTTTGTTGAATTTTCAACGAATATTTTACCGTCCGTAAGCAAAGTAATCGTTTGTGAGTTGCGACTTGCACCAGTTGCGATCACCGAGAACCGACGATTCGGTAAACAGAGGTTTATAATGGTCAGCACTTAAAGTAAAGTCGCTAGACTTTACTTTTCCACCAGTTCGCCGTCTATATTAAGTACTAGCTTTTGCCCTTCCCTCACGTTAATATAGATGTTGTCTATGGATTCAGGGATCCTTCAAAAACAGTACTTCTTTTCTGGATAAAACTTACCCTAAGTCCTTTTCTATATCGGTTAAGTAGGCAAGCGTAACAAGAAAAAAAATAAATGAACAAACTCACTTTCTTTAGGATATGACGTTGGAACTTATTTTTGGCTTTAAAAATAGTTTTTTTTTTATGAAAGTTGTTTGTTATCATAAAACTATCGATGATCTGTGTATACGTCAGTAATTGTGTCTCATGCTGACACCGTCTGAGTCTTATGAACCCTTTACATTTCTTAAAATACATTGCGTATGCCCAGGATATGTATATGGCGTAGGATTGTGGACTGCGAATATGTTTTCCAAATTTTTATTACTTTTTCCCCTCCTTCGTCGCCTCGATTAGCAAACGCTGCAAATCTGAACCAAGGTCAAAGAAATAGTTATTATGCGCATGTGATAGAACCCATTTACATACATATTACAATATCTAATAAAATACAAGTATCTGTCGCACTGTCGTATAAATCAATATACTCGTATAGGTACCTTTACATTTATTTATTTAAGACTTCCTGCAGTTTACATTACACGTGGCGGACTTAATGCCACAAGACATTATCTACCAGTCACCACCTTTGGGGACATGGCAGATCTATCACAACGAAATCAAATTCTGATATTTTAATTAAATTTTAAGGGTTTTAATTTTTCAATACACCTCTTCCTCCTTATTACTTAGTGTTACTTCTACTGTTACAGTTACCAGAACAAGCCTGATCATACATGTTATTGTGTTAAAAATCTTTTTATCAAAAAATTAAACAAAAGAACTAAAAAGCAAAAAAAAAATAAACCTTAAGTCTTCAGTATTGAGCTTATTCATATAAACTATCAAATTTTATATAAACTTATTTTGAGTCGGCGCCATACAACAAACTGATTAATTATCAAAATTGTATATGTACCTACGTCGAAATGGACATGGCTCTACTAGGTAATTAATCATTTTATTATTTGGCGCCGACTCAAAATAAGTTTATATAAAATTTGCTAGTTTCGTCGGTTTAATTTTTTGATAAAAAGCTTTTTATTTTATGATTTTTATTCATCATCATCTCATCTACATGAGGTGATGATTTCTAAACGCAAATACCTGATAAAGTAATGAAAAGTAAACAGAAACACTATTCGTTCCTACAATTCTCGCGGGTTATTCTCAATTTTATCAGGATCCCATCATCAGATCCTGACTTCCTTGACATGGGACCACCCTTGAGGTATACCCTATTTAACAAAAAAAAAAAGAATAATCAAAATCGGTTCATAAATAACGGAGTGAGGGCTAAACAGACATAAAAAAAAAAGTCCTTTCTCTTTTTAAATTGTTATGTTTTTATTGTGTTAGAAAATTGGATTAATTCATCACTTCACATTATTTTTCATCGTGTTCCATCTAGTATTTGAGGCCAGCGATTAATTTAATCTGTAAACTCGTCACCTGAGAGATTAAATGGCTGTACCTTAGATTATATATAGGTCCAGATACCGTGTCCAGTACAAAAGTCACCGTTTACTTTGAAGCCACTTTTTGGAGCTGTGTGAGTGAATGCCGCCCAACGCGAGTGTCAACGTACAATATCTGTGCCATACAACCGGATACAATGCTCCGGTTTCCTGATACATTGAGTATATAAATAGTTCCTACTAAGTAGGTTTATTTTACATTTGTCTTTTTAACTAAACGATTTAAAAAAAATTAAATAAACTAATACTTGTAACACATTTAAATACAAAAATATTTAAAATGTCTTTATTTAATATTACTTACATCAAAAAAATATTTCGTTTCATAAAAAAGTCCCTACATTTTGGGGTAACCTCTATGCACTGGTAGTAAAGCCGTCACGCACACAAGCGCAAATATTGTACGTTGAGACTCGCGTTGGGCGACATTCACTCACACAGCTCCAAAAAGTGGCTTCAAAGTAAACGGTGACTTTTGTACTGGACACGGTATCTGGACCTATATATAATCTAAGGATAGACGTTATCCATCTTTTTTTAGGGATACCAAAAAAAGTAATAGGCTACGTTTATTCAGGCAAATTATAACTCACATAATTACACCAATTCTACTTTACTTTGTAGATAGTTTAACTTACGGAAGTAGCTCCAACCCTCTTTCACTTCTAATTAAATTAATTAAATGCAAATGAGTCCAATATGCAATCAAGAACCACTACCATTTGCGAATTTTTTTAACGAGTTCGTTTTTTAGTTATTTATCATCAAGACCATAGTACAGTTATGGCTAAACTCTGGCTAATCGATTCCACATATACACATGCTTAATGACAAGTAGGGTACTTAGCTATTGCGGTCGTTAAACTATCTCCTCGCGGATCAATCGATCGATCGAACGACCCTGTCTGGGTCAAATAGCCTTATACACCAAACTTGCTCCACTGTTTAGATCATCGCCGTTTCTTCACTGTTGATGACACTCGCAAACAGAAATTCTCCTTCACTGTTCATTAGCTGGTAAGAAGAACACGCAGAGAAACACACTCAAGAAATTTGCCGAGAGTGTCCCAAGCTGTGATGTTTCTCCAGTGAACCAGCAACATGGACTCTAATCTATACGAATATAATGCTGCCGTCGTAAATAAAAGCACAGTAAATACAGTTACACAGTAACTGTCAAAAGTACAGTTACACAGTAACTGTCAAAAGTACAGTTACAGAGTAACTGTCAAAAGTACAGTTACACAGTAACTGGAGTTACTGTGGTTTCATTTGCGACGGCAGAATAAATCTGAAGAGTTTTTTTTTTATTGTTGGTTTAAACGCGATAATTACTAGAACTAGGTACCTGTCGGATTCTAAAGATTCTTTCTGTATTGAATAGAGTATTAATTGAGGAAAGTTAAAGGCTATGTAACATCACGCTACAACCCCTAAGAGCGGAGCAATGACCATAAAAACGGGTAAAACTGATGAGAACGGCTATAAATTTGAGTTTAGAAAAACTAAAAAAAAAAACACGCTTTAATAGGGAACCAACTTAAAAAGTAAAAAAGGTTCCACTGTCCACCTCCTGGCTCCATCATCAGATCAGCTCCAAGATGCCAAATTATAATATTGTCATATGAACTACATATAAATGATACAAAGGTTCATGTCCATACGATATTTTAAAATTTGCTTTATTTACACACTTTGTTACAAGTGAAGTTAATAAAAACTGCCGATTTTGCTGTCCAAACCAAATGCCAAGCAACTCCAACCCTATATTGCGCTTATGTTGGGATTTACAATTTTATTAAAAAGATATTTCTATTGCAGCCTAGCAGGGATGTCACGCAGCGTGACAGTAGCTGTAGCCTACATCATGTCGGTAACTACACTCAACTGGCGCGAGGCTCTGAAGGTAGTTCGAGCTGGCCGCGCTGTCGCCAACCCTAACCTCGGCTTTCAAAGGCAACTTCAAGAGTTCGAAACTTATAAACTTGTTGAGGTAAGAAAAAGAATATGTGTACTACAATTCAGGTTGAAAAGTTATGACCAAATATCTATAGTCACAACCTTATTTAAATTAACTACATTATAGTGAGAGAGTGAGCTTGTGATTTATCTTTGGGGAGGAACGGTTGTTATGTCCCTCCAACACAAGGGGAGGATCCTCCGACCAGGCGAGGTGATCATGATCATGAAAATGAAACAACCTCTTGTTAGAACTGTAGAATAACTATATTTTCTGATGGAATACATGAGCTTATAAAGGAATTAATCTAGGTTATCATACGTATTTTACGTATGTATGACATTACAATTACACTTAAAGGAATGCTAGGAATGTATGAACTTCCGATTCATAACATTAACATAACAACCTACGTCACGACCTACGTCATGTACTATAACGATATACTAATCGGCGCGAGAACTTTCATTGCGCGATGCAGGATTAGTAGTTACTACGTAGTTCAGCCCGCCTTCGCTAAATGATGTTGGACTATGCTTTTGCTGTATATAGAAGTTGCCACAATCTTATTAATTAATCTTACTTAATCTTACTAAAAAAAACACTAAATATTATGGGGGAGGGAAGGCGTAGTGAGATATCACGTATATTTATTCTACCCCGCCTCGATTTCCCCGTCTGCCGCTTGGTAGACAACCTGCAACCTTACCTTACCTGTTTGTCTGGTAATTTTCATCACGGTGCTTAATTTTCTAGTTAGGATTATGTCTGTATTTTTTTAAAGATAATATTCGGCATTTTTTAAAGATACTTTGTCCCAAAATAATACTCGTGCTTTTGGATAAAAAACATCGTGACTAAAAAACAAGTGATTAATGGACGACCCTTAAGGAGGGATTCCAGCAATTACCCTTAACATGTATCTCTTTAACCAAGTTAGAATGAATGTCCGTTTTAATAGCTCTACTTTATTTAGCCTGCCAGGAATAAGGATAGAAAGATGATAATGATAATATGAACAATGCAAGAGCACTATTAATCATAATACTAGAAAAAATGCGACATTTTAGTGTGTTGTAACTGTATTATAATAATAATATACCTCTTTATTGTACACCTAAAACATTTCAAAGAGTAACAATCACGGAGCAGATACAAAGAGGAAAGGGCCTAAGCAACTGTGCACTGTGATTCCTGTGAGGTCCTGACGTCATCACAGTGGGCGTGGCTTATAGTTAGTACACTATCAGCGTTCGTCTTGTACGTTTGTATGGAAAAATCGCAAATCAGTAAATTTTCGTGGAATTAGGAAGTAAAAGATGAAGTGTTGTATTTTATCATGTAAAAACTATTCGGATAGACGCTCTGATGTCATGTATGGCATCACAATTCAGTTGTAACTATTTTTTTTATTTAATTTATTAAAATAGGTCTAGAAAAATCTCGGGAGTGTTTTTTGAAATATAATTAAATCTATTCGTCACTAGATGGCAAAACTTTGTGTAATGGGAACTAAAAAAACTAAGGTACGTAGAGCTAAGTATTAGTTAAATAAATCATACGAAGATACTGAAATGTGTTCTACATCCAATCCTAAAGAATTTTTAGCCGTCAAGTATTATTTTTATATTTTTTGTAATAATTTTTTGAATAGACTGTCATCTATCTTCAACTAGAAGAACATATATAAACAGAAGAAAAAGACAGGGCCGTAATTAGAACCCAATTATTTTACCTAGCAACCCACGAAAGTCCTTTAAATATTAAAATGAAATAAATTGTACTTAGCTCATTAATTTACATCTACAAAATAAACTGCAGCTGCGGTGCAGATACGAATAAAGAAAAATAAGATGAGAATAAATAAGTGAACAAATTTGAATCGCCATTCGTGATTTACCACAAACTTTTTTATTCTCACACTAGCAATGCCCAATGCCCATGTGTTAAGCCAGGTCGCAATCTATCTGTATAACAAATTTTATCCAAATCCTAGGCTAGGAGAAAGAAGGAACTCACAAACTTTCGCTTTTGTATCAAGATGGTTTAAAAATTAATCTTGAAAAAAGTACTACCTGGTAAGTTAATTCTGAGTACGGTCCCTTACATCCTATAACTAGTGTGAGATAGCTAAACTACATAGCAACATCGTCATAGAACGATGCGAGTAGTTTTACTATTGTTTGGTAGATGCAAAAAAGTGAAGTGGACGGAGCTTAACACCCCCTCACCCCGCAAATTGTCACGCGTTGTTTCATAGGGAAATGTAACTACAACACCTCCTCTTTGTATCTGCTCCGAGGTAACCGCAGAATAGAAAGATATGTGGTAACAATGGGCGGCCTTATCGCAGTATGGCAATCTCTTACAAGCAACCATGGTATCGTAATGTGTAAGAAAGTTTTTGTTTATTTTCAACCAAATATTTTCTTAATATACCAGCTTTACTTCACGGTTTTTTTTTTGTATTGCCTTCCTAAGGATTAGGGAATATTTTAAATAACATTCAGAATAAACGCGGAGAATTTATATCAAGTACTTGCTTACTTGTACGTGTAGTGAAGAAAACGCAAAGCAAAAGTTAAAATGGAAAACATCCCGTTCCATTGTGGCTTTGTGACTCTTCTACCTATTACAAGTTCACAATTGCTTCATCATTGCGTAAATAAATAAAAACAATATAATTTTAGCTTTCACATTAATGCCAGTAGAGACAACGCTGCACGGAATTAAATTTTATATGTAAAATAAACTGACCTAAAATACTTTTAGACCGGAACATACTTTCTAATTTGACCTATACCATTTTTCACTTAGCATGAGTTCGGTGATTACAATAACTAGTGATGTAGTGATTATAAAATCGAACTAAAAATTATCGATTGAATAATCCAAACGCTATAATTTATATTGAAGACAGAATCGATTTTAGGCACAAAAATAAATCGAAATTATTAGTTTATAATTATTTATTTACCATGACTTAGGAAAGTAGGTCCGGCAGTTTAACGCGGTGAAAAAAAATTGTAAATAGGATTCCAGATCAGTTCCCGGTGGTTTCTTTGATTATTTCTCAATTTGGGTCGATAGCTATCTTCAGTGAAAGAAACACCTTATTTTTATTGAGTGATTCGAGAGATTGTGTTCCTCCCAATATCCAGCGCACTTGCCACTCGGTCTAAACCGTAGAAAAGATGCCAGACTTGCGCCATTATCTCTTTTCTCCTCAATCTAGTCCCAAAGAAGAAGACTACCCACAACAACCTCCTTTGTTTTTTTGACATGTTACCACAAGAAACTGGAAAAAAAAATCCAGTCCCGCAGCAGGCCTACAGAGGTAGATTTCGTGTTTTTTTAATTGTTATCTCCAAAAATATAAGTCGCTTTAAAAACTTTTGTAGTCTACATTGTGGAGTAAAATAAAAAAATTTGCTTTCAGTTTACAGTTTCGGACCTACGAATTATTTTCCAACCAGTGTTGGTTTCCGTTAGTTATGCTGAAAAAACTGATTTTTGAAAATCTGCCCCCAGCCCCCCGTTTGGTGGAATATTTCCCATTCACAAACTTAAGCTTCATTTTTGCCCTGCTGATTTGTCGTCCAAGTTTGAAAGCAATCGGTGCATAATTGCGACCTCTGTCGTGCCGGTAAAACTGAGGTACAAACATATAAACATACATACATACATAAATTCATATATAATATCGCACTGCTATTATGAGACTGTATCAACTCAAAGTAGGGTAAATTTGAGATAATTCATTTTTCATACGTAAATATCAATTCCCTAGGCGTCCATAAATATAAAATAATAATATTAAGTTGTAATAAGCCAATTTCTTTTTAACAAAACCACTAAAAATAATTCATATTTTTTTTTAATTTGTTAAGACAATAGAGTATTGAGTCAAAAATTGAAAATAACTAGATAACCTGCAATCTCTTAAATAATTCGTTAATACAGAAATCCCTTAATTTTATCAATAATCTATATACAGTGTTCACTTTTTATAATCTTTAACAAGAAGCGAGTAATCAGTTTTCTATCGTTTCTGAAAAAAGCTTCATTTTGAGTTGATACACTCTTGTAATAGCAGTGCGATATAGTATATATACTTTTTAACTGGCGGTTGTTTTGGGGTTTTGGGATCATAACTAGACCTCCTGTGAAGAAGTTTTTGGAAAACTCGACAACTGGTACAAAACCTAAAACAACAACTCATGAAAATACGTTAAGCACATAATATGGACCACATACAAAGCATACACACTCAGACGTGATTATCGTGATTTGACGGGATGACGGCCGATCCTAGCTTAAAAGTATTAATATTATATAATACTAGCTGCACCCGGCATGCGTTGCAATGCCATTTTTTCTTTTCTTTTATATACCTATCGTTTTTGGGCCAGCAACGCTCGCGGGCGTCCCCAAAACACCCTACCAAAGTTTCATCACAATCTGATCAATGGTTTCGGAACGCGTAGAGGACAAACATAAAAACATTTATATTTATTTATATAGAAGATGGAAGTGGACATAATAAATGTTATTATCTATATCTATATACCTATGTTAAACAAATGAATAAATGATTATGATTATGATTATTATGAAGATAGCTTCGCAGCCATGAAAATTATTAAACTTCGCAGACACGAAAATAATAATTGATATTATTATTTTATTATACTAATTCTTGTTGCGAATATTACAATATTTAAATAACGATTATGAACGTTATAAAAACATTTACTCGTTAGTAACGATTTCATTATATCAATCGCTACGAAGACGGATCAAGTTATGCATTAATAATATATTGCTTTTTTCATATACACATTGAATTTTTAAGTATTTATTTTTTGTTGTTTTAAAGTAGAATACAAACAAAAGTATGCTTCAAAATGAAAATGAATACTGATATTTATTTTACTACGAATTCGGGTACATTTCTTGTATTTTAATTATTATATTTTTATTTTTACAAAAGATAAACTGCGCGAAATGGGCGAAAGCAAGTGTTACCAAACTCATGCTATGTGAAAAATGGATAAACACCCCCTCTAAGCATATATTTATCGTCTGTTATACATATGTGTATTAAACAAGCAATAGAGGGGATCCTACTTTCGTCTATCTTGCACGTTTCCGATCTCCGTGTTGCAACTGACAATTGCCTAAAGAAATCCAATAAACATTTACCAACTAATCCAAGAATCGAACTCAGAAGCATACAATCGAATGCAAAATATAAGCACAAACCTGACTTATTGCTCAAACAAGGCAGACCTTAATAAATATACAGTACATTTAGCTATAAATCATAATAATACCACCTTGGTCCTTATAAGCTAGTTGTAGGTTCTTCTTGTTCTGTCTTTGTTCGCCTTGAAACTTTCGTTCATATATTAATTTTCAGACCCCGAGTTGTCAACCAAAAGTATATAAGTAGCTAAGCTATCATTTATTGGTCGCACGAATTCTATTAAAAAGTGCAAATATTCTATTATCGTTTAAATAATCTTCGTCCCAATTAAAACCAAAACAAAGCTTGTACACACCTTGGTCTTTCTTGTTATCGATTGGTGGTGTGTGCTATCTCGATCTGAATGCACGTATGCTCAACACAGTTGACCGACTTCTCAATGATTCCATTCAGCTTATTTTAAAATTCGTTAATTCGACTATTGATAACAGTAGTTCCGGGCCCAACATATCCTTTCGTCGGTTCTATTAAATTTCCTTTTTTTTCAAGAATGCCTCACCTCGGTCAAATGCACATTTGTGAGCAATATTTTTCTTATTTTACTTTAAACTATATTTTAATAAATATAGTAAAATCCGTTAAAGACGATTTCCAGGATAGGGTTAATAAAATATATTACCCATATACTATATATATTTTGTGTAGGATTTGAATTATACATTTATAAAGTTGTTAGAAACTTATTATAATGTTATTTTAAGTATTAAAAAATAACGTTACACCACATTCTTAAAGTAATCACTTATTTTGGTTTGACAAAGCGATTTTGATGCATTACTAATACAAAACTAATATACCTGAAATGTTGTAGTACTACATCTTTGCTCTCACCCAAAGAAGATACATAGCGCCTTTTCGTTCACTACTGATAATTAGTGGGTTTTTGACAAAATCTGAGTTGACTCCTCTTCAGCTTCATCATCATCAAGTAGCGCTTCTTATTTTGTGTTGGTTACATCTTCAATAAGATCACTAATTGGACGGATTTCGTAGGCTGCAACATTGTCATTAATGGAAGAATATCCAGGATAACCCTGCAGTATACTGGGTTCTCCTTCTTTCAAAACGGCTTCAAAAACATGCTTCAAGTTGCAGGGACAGGGCATATTATGCGGGCACTCTTATTAAGCGTGATCATTTTAATAGGGTTTTACTGTATATCCATTCTCGCCACAGCCAAATGAAAATGCGAGGTGGATCTAACCAATGACAGCCCTACCAAGTAGCGGTCATTCGGGGTAGGCAGGTACTATCCTACCAAATGCGGCGAGCCTGACGTTAAGTACATTGAAGTTAAAAAACTACGAAAGCGACCATAAACATCACATTACATACCATTAGCACTTTAACATAGGTTATTAAATTGTCACAGTCACAATGCTTCTTCAGGACGATTATAATTATATAATAAATATATTTCTGCCAAACATGTGCTACTGTTATCTTCCTTGTCCTTGTGTTACATTAGTTATTGTGTGGAGTTTTTTTTTCGATTATGTGTCGCAAGTTATACCATAAACTACGTAGATTTACGACACTGCTGTGACAAGTTGCCGTAGCGTGCTAACGCTACGGCAACTTGATTAATTATTGATGTGACTCATTTATATTAATTTGGTTAGGCTGCACCTACCTAAAATAATTATATGAATTTATAAATTTGTGTTTGTTATCACGTAATCCTAAATATTATAATTTTCTAAGCTGTAATTTACTATCTTCTCATCAGTTTCAGTTTTATACTCAATCAATATCGTGTCATAGAAGACGCAGTAAAAATAATTTAGAATGGATTTTCAAAAGAAGTTAAGGAACATTTCTACCTAGTTCTTCTTTTCTCTGCAGGTGATTAGGGTCTTCTTTTGTAGGCTACACGCGGCCCTCCTCCAATATATCAGAATACTGTGAGGTTTTAAACGAGACAGTCGACGCCATCTCTACTGTATGTGGTGGTGTGGTGACGACACATGGAAATTTCATGCGATAAAAAAAAACAGCACAGTGCAATAAAAAAAGAAAACTATTAATAGCAACGGTCACCTTTATCATCATGCGGGTCGTGTGTTTGTATACAATATATATTTCTATATTGCAGACCGTGAATAACGTAAACCATTAAATTTAAGGACAGTTCATCATAATCTTCTTGCCCTTTTCCCAATTTTCATAAGGGTCTGTGCAATGTATAAACATTGCAAAGGATTTTGGCTGGTTTCTTTAATGACCAGCCGCCTGCCTGACACCAACCCTCCTTGTGAATGTTTTCGATTTACGACGGGAAAGAAGGAATAATGCCCATTTCAGTATGAAGAGATTCAGGGTCGAAAAGTCACATTAAAATCAAGAATTTATTTTAAAATTTGAAATAATGACGCGAACGTCTAAAAATGAAACCATGAATAGGTATTCTCTTTTGTATAAGGAAAAATGGGTAGGGCAAGGGATACCGCAGGTCTCGCATGGAGAATGCAGTAGCTGAGAGAGAGGCCGGGGTTGCGTACCCGAATGTCCTGTATTTCCTGTGAATGGAGAGGACATAAACACCAGTTGACATGACATAAAGAAAATTTATGTAATTAAAAAATAAATCATCATAATTATCGACTTGAAGTTTTATAAAGCTATTATTTTCTAAGAGATAATGCTTACATAAATAAACATATTTTGGCCCTATAAAAAACAAAGTCTGTCAAGGCCTATAAGGATTTCTCGAACAAAATACACCATAGAGTTTTACAACAAATATTAGGTGATAGAAACTGCCTCTCTATTTGTCTGTAAAAGATAGCCTGGGACTGGGTATCTATGGTATCTTTACATAGCGAAAAAGTAAAAGGAAATGTATTGTTTATGTGTAAAGCAAAACGACTAACTCGTTGATCTCATGTTAATAAATCTTGGTGAGACATAACTAACAAAACTTGAACATCCCGAGTTCAAGATATACCCGACCAAACAAAACGTAACGACCAACAACGACACACTTTTATTACTATTCAGACAGTATTTTTTTTGTATCTAACTCTTTTTAGGGTTCCGTGCCTCAAAAAGAAAAAAGGAACCCTTACAGGATAACATTGTTGTCCGTCTGTCTGTATCTAGATTCTTTTTCTCAGGAACCCGTGGACGTATCAAATTGAAATTAATACCAAATACGTATGTTTGCGGTCTAACCGCCTTGTACCTAATATTTATTATGTGGTTTGTGAAACTAAAGTTAAATTCGGTTGGCCTACAGAAAAAAGATACAATAGGTACTACCCTGAACAATCACATTGTTCCCTCGTGGTGCCCCGTGTGTGTAAATATAATCTTTTGAGCATATAAACATTTCCCGCGTTATACGACGACATGTGATTGTTTCACAAAATAATACTTTCAGGAGTCAAAATTTTCTGCGTAACTTTTTAAAAGCGATCAGTTTTTTTTTATCCATCCTGGGAGAGCCATGCTTCGGCACGTACGGGCCGGCACGACCGGAGTGATACCACGGCCTCACAGAAAACCGGCGTGAAGCAACACGGCCAAAAGAGTGAGATTACCAGAGGCCTGAATACCCCTCTCCCAGCCCCCTCCTTCCCCTTCTCACACCTTAACGGCCGGTAACGCACTTGTGAATGTCGAGTTGCAAGTGTCCATTGGCGGCACTAGTTACTTACCATCAGGTGACCCGTCTGCTGGTATGCCCACATCCCATAAAAAAACCATATTCGTTCACTCGGTGAAAAATTAAATTTCATATTATTTTGTATGATTTAATGTACTAAAGTTTAGAATATAAAATCACAATGATAAAGTCTCGTCGATGATTTGACTCTGATGGCACCGAGAGGCAGTTAAGTAGGAATGCAACGTTAGATGAAATGGGTTAAACACCTGCGTGTGACGCCTTCATACATGTATGGCGATACGTTTGTACTCGTATTGTTCGCATAAGGCATTAAGTTTTGATGTGACGTACACATAAACTGAATTACCTCTAAGCCGTATCCCTGTTGAAAAGAACACGGGACATCAAGCTGTTGTGATATTGGTGCCCTGGAGCAAAATATTATTTTCCCAGCGTTGAAAAAAACATCTTGCTTCAGTTCACCAATATCATAACCGACAACATTATTAAAAAACGAAGGCATAACGAAGTGTATAACATCCCGCTACAACCAATAGAAGGAGAGCATCAATGAAAAATGGTGCAAAAAAAATATTTACAAACGTGGACGAGGTTGCGCGGGTCAGCTAGTAAGTTTATGATCACAAAAATATTGTTTTCCGTCTTTGCCGGAAGACAAACTTAACTTTGCGGTTGCGATGTACGACAAAGTCTCCTTGCCAACCGCAAAGTATAAGTTTCTAATCACAAAAAACTATTTTTTTATACGATATAACAACAAATTTAAGACTTCGGATTTTTTCCTTTACTTGTGCTGTGACACCTTGCTTCTTACAGAATTTCGATGCTAGGTCAATGGGAAGTACCCTATAGGTTTTGATCTACCTGGCAATTGTACATAACATTAGCTAGTAAGTAGATATAAGTAAAATATTGTAATCTATTTGTTTGTGTACAATAAAGAGTACATCCATCCATCCATCCATCCAAATTTTCAAACTTGCTTACAAAGGCTTAAATGGCCGCAGACATAAGTTATGTAAATTTCAACTGGATGCCTATATGGGTTCCTGAAAAAAATGTTGTGACAGACAGACAGACAGACAGACAAACGAACAACAAAGTGATCCTATAAGGATAAATAAGGGTTTCTTTTTTTCCATTTGAGGAACGGGGAGCTGACAGACCTCAACCTTTAGATTAGCGCAGGTTGGTGACTTTAATTAATAAGGAGCTGACAGACCTCAATCTTTAGATTAGCGCCCTCTAGTGTGACGTTTTAGGTTCGTCGTTTCGTTTAAGTCTTCACTTCTGTCGGCAGTCCTATTACTGCCTATTTTTTTCTTAGTGTTTCGCGCGGTTTATATTACATTATTATAACGGAACCCTAGCAATAACGTATATTAGTGTCATTTTATTAAGCATAACTTTCTTTCTTCACGATATGTCTATCTATCTCGTTAAATAGCCCTATATTTGTCTGTATATGTGTCATGTTAAGAGAACAGATTCCTTCGGAACAAGTAACTCCAACTCCGAAAAATATTGAATACCATATTTGTTTTAGGAACGAAGACGACTGAAGGAGCGATACCCGTCGTTGGCATTAGCCGACAGAGATTTGTCAGAGTGCCGTGTCATGCTGGACTCTTACCAGACCATGCTGAATCAACGAACTATCTGCGAAGGGAAATGCGCCATGGGCCGCCAGTGCCCTACTGGTAATCTTTGAAATTTCACGTTATGATGTTAAGTTTTCTACACATGACAATGCAGCCTACAATATTGTAGTTACATATAGGGAAAGCAAGCAAGCATAATTGTGTTCATAAACGTGAATCGTCCTTCGGCTCTTTTTTTTATGAGATGATCTCTTCACCTTATGACATTGTATGTTCGTAAAGTATAAAACATATCCATAATTCTCTAATGAAGCCGTTGAGCTTTTTGTGTTCTGAGGGTCTTATTATCTTGTTTACATAGCATCGGTACTGATATATATTCGATTTGAACTTTCGACACTAGAAGAAGTAATAATAAATATATATCAACGTTTTAAACCTCCGCGTTTCATGATATATTATTATTAAATAGTGGTATCAATGCGATAATTTAGGTTTATAAGTACATGGTTAGTTCTGATCGAAACCTCAGGAATTTCAAAGATAGGTACAAAAATAGTATAGAATATGTCAACATTGATTCCCGTGTTTCGAAGTTTTAAAACATACTTTAAACGTAAATGAAATAGGATTTAATCTTGCATAATTTGCCATACATAAATAAAGAATAAAGAATACTAGCAACGTGAGTCACATTTTACTAGTATTCTTGTTAACCCCTCCAAGTAAGCTTAACGCTTGTGTTAGGAGTGGGCTCACGACGGTAGTGCACTGGGTGGCGTTCGAACCCGCAACCACTTGATCGCAAGTCCGACGCCTTAGCCATTACGCTACCGCCCGCGCCGCTTGATCGATAGATGAATAATAGTCTAATAAATTTTCATTTGTGTATCTATTACACTATCTATTCGGATATATGTTATTAATTTAGTAAGTTACAAAACACCATAGATGTATAATCGGCTTTTTAGTTGTTCCGAAATAAAGTAGTTATGCATAAAATTAAGTTCCTCAAATATCACTACACATGCTATGTAAAAAGATTATAGCAGGTACAAGTTTTTACACTGCAAAACCATAAAGTTTTTGAGGTTGTCTCTTGTTTTATGTATGACTCCTATTATTAACAGCGTTCTCTTGCATAGAAAACTGTGGTCGTTACGGAAGTTTGTAAACTCGTAATAACGAGGTACCAACTATATTTGGACATTAGTGAGAATGGGTAGCTTGTGTTATATTTGTTTGTAACAAGATAGATGATATAAACAATACGTTTATAGTTAAAGTGTTTCCTACTACCCAGAAATCCAGAACAAAAAACGCGCATTAACACCTGATGATGGATTTTCTTAACATCATTATCTTATAAGTACCTAGTTCTTAATTTGACATTTGACAATGGAGCAACGAGCTTAAGATACGGTACAGTGAAACAGCTGACTAAATTGTTCTTCTTCAGGTTCCCATTAGAACGTGCAGCAGCCCATCAAATCCAGAATCCAACCTACATCATCCATCCTACTTTTATGCACGTCATGTTTGATAGGCACCGTCCATCATAGCAATTAAGATCAACCAAAGACCTAGAATAGTAAACGGTTACAAATAGGTTCGAAATTAGGATCTCAAGGGAATACCCCTGCGTTTCCAAGGACCTTTAGTAATGCTTGAAAAAAAACTGTATTCGACTGTATTCTAGACACGTATCTACATTATGTAGTTCAATTCGGGACTGGAGTCTTGGAGTTTAGCTATCTTTTAATTTTATATCTACACGGTCATGTTTTAGAGTACCTAACACTTGATCGGAAAATTTGATTTTGTAAGTTCTAGCCGCGTAATTATTCATTATTTTGTATGTTGTATGCTACATTAATTGTTTTAGGAACGAATTTGCCGTTTTCGATTTCAGCCTAAACACACAACACTGTTAGATAATGAGGATATTAATCAAATATTGAATTCGTTAGATGTGCACTTACAATAATATAATCATTTTAATCATAAGATGCCTCACTTCGAATAACATTAAAATATGCCATTTTGTGTGTTTATTTTTTATAAAATAAAACTACTCTTGAAAAATAAGCTTTTCAAATTTACTTATACGTAAAACCACTATTATCACTAGCGTGCGTCTAATTGACCACTCACATGAATACGGACACTTCAGAAGATTTTATTTTGGTTTATGAATAAATGTTACTTTCTTTCTCTTTTTATTTACATTTTTGGGGCTTAATTCTATAATTTCTTGCTCTGCTAATGTTCAGACTTGTTGGCAGACCGAATAAATAAATATCTTCTCCTCCTACTACTTAAACTAAATAATTTACGTTACTTTGTGACATATTTTGTAGTTAAGAAGTTAAGACAATTTTATCTTTCTAATTTTATAGTACATTTTGAAATTATAATTCAAAATATACTATAAAATTAGAAAGATATATAAAAATAATAATTTCATAAAACTTGAGTCTTAAACGTTACCGTTGCTATAACGTAAAAGTATTAAAAAATAATATGTAAAATAATATGTATTCATTATGGACTAGAGATCGCGTGGTGGTCGAATTTCGACCATGGTTTTTTCATTGGCCAGTATAACTTGAGCTGTCATTGTATAGACGTACTTACATACCACAACATATTTAAGTCAAAAATAAATGATTTATAAGATGCGAGAAAATAAACACTACTTCGTATCACTAAATAGATTCAGCCATTAAAATAATAAATATATTACCATAGATAAGTAAGTCGTCAAGTGATGTCTCTACTAGCACATCACTAAAATCACTTTCATCGTGATCACAGGTATGACGCCCTATGAAATTTGATGCCATACACAATTTGCGATGTTGTAATCACGTGCACTTTAACTAGAGGTGTTCTTGTATTGCACATTTCACACTCACTATAGCAGTATCATTGCGTCTCTCACATCAGGGGTATGCAGAACAGGATTGAAGAGGCAATCTCGGCCGAGGAAGCCGTCACTTGCCGCAGGGTCCGGGGAAAGTCCCAGCCTGAAACGATCGCCTTCTACTCTGTCAACTACGTCCACCACGTCGGGATATCGGCCAAGGTCTTCACCTGCAGGGCTATATAGTTATACTGGAGGTACGTGCATTTTTTTTTCTTTGAAAGAAATTCGGAGTTCTGACTTTTTAGCCGCTTAATAGAATTGCAGCTCACAATATGTCACGATCGTTTTTTCACAACGGTTTGACCACAGGACTGACTACATATTCTCAGTTTTGTGAATTTGACTACCTCTGTGGCGCGGTAGTAGTGCATTCGACTGCCACGCCGTTGGATTTCCACTCACTGCAAATATTTTTATACATGAATAGGTGTAGTTGCATTAGTCTGACTGTTTCTATATAAAATATGTATTGACAAAAAAAAATATGTAAGTATGTTTATCTGTGTTCTAGCACCCATATGCTTGCATATGGGTCCTAGAACATCTGCATAATTATAATTGATAGAACATCTGCATAATATCTGCATAGCCTGGGTCTTGATAGATAGATGTGTAATATGTCCTTGGATGTCCCAGGATATAATTTAGGCACCAGGGACATGAAGTTCCTTTCGAACCGAAGTTTATGGATTCCTCTCTACCGGTAGCACGGGAAATGAGACTAAAACCGACATAGTTTTATGATTTTTTTAATTTTGGCACATATATTGTACATCGGATTACTTAATCCTACCAATAAAAACCTCGATAAAAAGCTCACAATCTTAGAACTTAAACGTGGTCTAAATAATTAATGATATCGTTTCAAGAGGGAGCGTATTCCAGAGAAGGACAGACTGAACAAGACAGAGTGATAAAAGAACAATTTACAAAGCCAGGAATGACGTAACACTATTGACATAGTACTTTTACTGTTTATACCCAGAGTGTATCTGACATTGGAACACTTACTTAAATCACTGAAAGGGCTTGACTCTAGCATGCCGTGACAAAAATATAAAAAAAAACTATCCGTTTATAAGTTATGACCGTTTGAATTTCCAAATATTTTTACCTCCGTTTCTCATAAAAGCAGGTGGAATGTGTCTCATTGTCAGATACACCCTGTAGGTATAATCCAAGTCTTTTGTACAATACATTAATAGTGTATGCTATCTCGATTCTATTTATTTTTCCATAGCAACGTCACGGCCGTCACGATCAGCATCAGGGTTCAGTGTGACCCGCGTGACAGACCCAGTAGGTGGCGGCACGGCCATGGCAGTGGGTGGCACGGAGTACTCCCGACGGCGTGCCGCGTCGGCGCCTGCTACTCCTGCCCTCTCACCTGCCTCCTCGCCACCCGGCTCCCCGCACAGACCACCTCATAGGTAATATATTATGCTAGTTTTTTCCAGCAGATACACTCGTATTAATGTAGATGTTGTCAAGCCCAACAACTCTCTAAAATTTATTTTCTTACAACACCACAAACACACACTGGTGGAAGCGCAACAAACAGATAAACAATCTCCCATACGCATTTCTAATATAAGTTAACATACTATATTTATGAGACCAGTTAGATAGTATGCATATTAAGAAAAATCACGCCAATCAGTCCGAAATCTCGGAGTAATCTTGGCACATTCTTAAAAAACTAACTAATCATTGTTCTTCTAAAACATTTCAAAACCTATCGTTAACGTCTTTCGAATCTTGAAGACAGTCAAAAATTTACTACCGTATAATGTTTTTTTCTGACATGCTTAACAAAATAGTGATAATGATAAAATTGCTATGATTTACTACTGCTGGGTTACATAATTATGTTTTTTTTTTAAGATGAATATATATTATTATGTAGGTACTGTGTAAATAAATGTTCATAGATAGCTCCGCTCACCTTCAAATTGCTTTATTTGTGTATTTCATACTTAAGATTATTTAAGGTTTTGAAGAAAACAAGCATACGGTATGTTCGGAATGGTGTATCTATACGATATGGTCGCGCGTAAAATCCCTGTATGTCCTTTTTAAGAAATCCACGTAATATCCACGCAACGGTGGGTAATATGGTGTACTTAGTTGTGCGTAAAACCCTTGTAATGCCCTTTTTAAGGAATCCATGTTATCCCTAGAACAAATCTAGCTATCAGAAAGAAAATGCATTTCAAGCCACGTTGTGATTCGATTTTAGGGTGAGAATATATAAAGATCCCTCTGCCTGTAGAAAGCGGGAAAGGAAAACAAGGAATCATGTCACATTTTGACAACTCTTCAAACACCACTAATTAGATAACAAGCAAAGCTTTCTTATACTTATCTCTACATAGTATAAAACAAAGTCGCTTCCCGCCTTCTGTACGCTTATATCTTTTAAATTACGCAACGGATTTTAATGCAGTTTTCATTAATAGATAGAGTGATTCGAGAGGAAGGTTCATACGTATAGTTTTATATTGTTTTGTGTTAATTTGTTGAAATATGACGATAATTGTTCACCACATTAGTAGGTATCTACTTTGCACCCGTGCGAAGCCGGGACGGGTCGCTAGTAACATATAAATTACATAGGTGCTCGGTGCACCTTATTGTTGCTATTCCGTGATCCGATAGCGGTTTCTTTAACAAGTGAGATAATTAGGTATTTCTGACATTAGCTTATATTATTACGCTTTTATTTTCTTGACTTGCACGTGTTATGTGTCAGACGTCAGTTCATTCTACAAAGATAAAAGAAAAAAAACAGTTGTGCATAAATACTTTATGTATTTTTCTTACGTTATCGTCTGTAAATAGAGTAGGTCATCATTATACCATCGACGTTTGATTATTGCTTTGTTGCTGTCTCGCTTACATAATGCACCAATAATAGTATCTACTAGCAATTCCCGCGCGGCTTCGCTCGCGTGTTCATATTTATAGATTTTGAGCGGAACCCTAATTCTTTTTCCAAAATAAAAGTAGCCTAAGTTAGTCCTTATAACACTAGCTATCTGAAATCGGTCCACCCGTTCCGGAGATTAACCGAAACAAACAGATAGACAGACGGACAGACAAACAGATTTTTAGGCCTAGGTATCGTGGGAATAACTGTATGAAATTAATAAAAATCTATTATTTTGACATTACAAACAAACACTTCAATTTTATTTATTTGTATTGATGATAAGCACACATAAGCACTCGTAATGTGAGTCACTCGACTCACTCGTTGTCAACCATACTTAAAATAATTCCCTACTTCTAGCAGAAATACAAAACTAAACTAGTGCTGGTAAATCATTGACTATGACAGCCTGATGATGCTTACCCGTTCTGAAAGCCTTCCAGTAGCGGGAGTATGTGCTCTTGTCAGGTTTTATACACGTGTGATTTTAAAATGCTTTTTATAATAGTTACTAAGGAATATATTAGGCTATATAACATCACGCCACGATTGATTAAACGACAACCAACTTGTTATCAAGTAGTTTCGTGGATCGCGTTGTTTAACAAAAACTTCGTGGATGAAACCACTTAAGGGCTTGTTATGCATCGGCTAATGAACACACTTTAATCCAGTGGCTATTTTCCGATAACTTGTTTTTTGTTATTCGGTACAATACTTTTCAATTACTTTAATACTTCAGTACTAAGTACTTTAACGGCACCTGAACCTCGCCCAAACCATTGTGTAAGTTTATGTTCTTCATTTCATTTTCATTTCATCAATAGGCCTGGCTGTGCTTGGGTGATACATACGGTGAAGTGGGACCCCGGCTCGTTGTGACGTCACCCGTCATGTTTGAAGAGGTTTTAATCACTCCTCGCACCCTCCAGGTTACAAGTTCATTGTTTTGTTTTTGTTTGCACAATAATTATAATTTAGCAAACATCGCTGCTTTTATTTTAAGTTATATCTACATTGTTTTATAAGTACATACCTACGTACTTAAGTTATTTAAAATGTATATTTGTAATTTTTAGTTCTATTCATCGCATCATTATTGACCGGGCCAAAGGTTGGGTATGGTATATTTATTATATATTTAAGGTAAAACTATGTATATTTAGCTCCTATTTTCTAGTAATAATCGCATCAATTTCATTGCAACCTACCTTGTTATAAGTGAATACGAGGTATACAAACGTCATAAGTAAGCCAACCCTTGGCTCACCTGGCTACCTGCTGACCTTGTCTACTTGGAGAAGAAAGAACCACACACCATGAATAACTTTTAAGTTACTTACTTCATATTTTTTTTGCATTAAACGCTTCCACAAATTCAATGAGCTTTCTTGAGCCGCTTTCATCCAACAAACAACAAAGATATTATTAATTCGGAGTTTAAAAAATGCCTGTACAATATAGCATTACGCCCTTTTTCTCCGAAGAAGTCTGTGACATCCACGTTACGCCCAACTTACGATAATGTTGGATCTCATCGGAGGAAAGCCTATTGCCATATAAACCTCAGGGACTGTAATTCAATCTCTGTATGCCAAAAAACCCAGAAAACGTTCATTCGATCCTCGTACAGGAACTGGAATCTCAATGAGGCCGCCATACCCGTTAGACAAATCCAGTACCGAGTCCGTAACATTAAATATTTTAATAAATTCAGGTCACTATATCACGTTTTGTACAAATGTTTCGTACTCAAAGAATAAAAACCTTCATTAGGTAAATCAAACCTTGTTGATAACGTCACCGACAGACGTCATTTAATGATAAAGAAAAATAAGGACTCTGTTATGATGATGGTTATTTAATTGGTACTACAATGAAAATAATAATTGTTATTATAACATTAATTAATATTCACTTATATAGAATGTGTGGACTGTAGCATGCGTTGTTTTTAGGAAGCCCTAACAGCTGAGCGGGCACTGCGTGGTGGCTACGCGGCGGCTGTTCGGTGGCTGCGCGTAAGTGGTGAGAAATCGGTTGTAACGTGTACGTTTATTGTAAGCGTAGACATATAAACGCGCCCTTAAGATGTTTTCTTATATTTAATTAGGCTGGGAAGCCTAATATACTATATATTTCAAGGTATTTTGACCAAGTTTAACCACGTTTGGCTACGTTTGGCTGTATTCCAATTTTCCCAACAGTTGACTGCCTCTGTAATCCAACATAAAAACTGCTCTTCGAAACACTAGAATCGGTCACACAATTGTGTCTAACTATTGCTTTTTTGGTGATCCCGCCATTGTGTCACGGACCCCTCTCACCTTCTACTTTATGGTAACTAATTTCCGAATGAAAACCGAAGATATTATTTAAAAGAGATTCCCTTATCCAGACGATGAAATTAATGAACCGTTTTTAAATAATTGTGCCAACAGTGTAACATCGTAATGAATAAGACGTCTTAAGCTATTGCTTCTCATTGTGTTTCTTATCACTGTAATGCTGACGGCGCTGTGCCTGTGCTTTTATTCATTTATATCTAAATAAGCAGGAAAAACATTTCTCGCTCAAAATTTTGAAAAGTAACGAATCTGTCCCTAACAGATATTAAGTTTACAAGTACGAAATTCAGGGAGAGAAACGTAGTATTAAACATCAAAGATATCAAAGGATTATTTGATCTTGCCAGTTTAGGGCGTCGATAATATTGTATATATTATTTTACTGTTATTGTTTATTATTTTTCGAGAAACAGCACCAATAGTAGGTTCACAGTGGGTTCAAGGTAAGCGGCTGCAACCCCCATAAGGTTAGGGGCCAGACTCGATGCCGATGCTAACGACGCCCATCATCAAAATTGATCCCGAAGGTGGTTTCATCCGAGGCCCATGGAAACAAACTGCTTCAGAATTGTGAAGGGCCACCTCGAGACCAAGCTACCGGATTCTTAGAACGACATGGATGACTACGGCCGTAGCCTTTATGGTTATCTCACATCTTGCCTCGTACGTGTCTTTGGCGTAGCACGTTATGTCAACACCACGCAGAAATACACCGCGTAGCACCCAGTCGTAACCGATGATCCACAGAAGCGGTCCCAAAACCGTGCCCTGCGGAACACCGCACGACATCTCACGCCGACCATACCCTACCCGATTCGGGTAGATTACACCTCTCTCGGACATATATGCCCCGACTATGCGGCGGAGGTAGAGAGGCACTCCATGACGAGTGCCTCTAAAATGCAATTCCAAGGTGTCAAAGTAAGATGTTAAAAGCGTTAGCGATATCCAGGGTCACCGCCAGCATCTCCTCACAACGGGACACTGCCTCCTCCTTCGACACGCAATTGTCTAGACGAAACAGGTAAAAAATCTATTATGATCGACGCCTATCATAATATAAAACAAAATATTACATTACAACCAGCTTGACGTCATAAATCAAATGATATTCCAAAAGATTGTTTATTACCATCGGTAGTTGTTCATGACCATGAAATTATTTTATCCTTCAAGCAACACAAATGAAATCCTTCAAGTTCCGACCAAAGCAAGTCCTGGATGATACCTTGAAGGGCTCGTCTAAAAGTTTGTATGTGCTGTGATGTGAAAGATGAGATAATAATAATAACACTCCTTCAGTATTTTACAACCTGTGCAACAGTCCGCGTTCACATTATGGTCAATTCATGACAGAATTATAAGCCTTACTCTATGCTCTCTAAAAAATTAAACGAAGTATAAATGAAATTCCCTTAACCACAGCTTTAACCTTTCCAAACATGTAAATATTTTAATATCACGCAAGCGAAATTCGGTACTGAAAATATAATTGGACGGCCTATATGCATACCATGTGAATTAAACAGCAAAAATATTGAATTCATATTTAACGAACGAAGTACGCTGTTACACCATAAAATTTGACGGTCCGGTCGACAGTTTTGATCGCGTAACGGGTAACGTCCTTTGAACATGGAGGCAGGCACCGAAATTGTGACGTAATTAGAAATGACATCGCGCTATGTTGGTTTGCTATTCCTATACTACCCCTTATTGTCAGGATTGTATGAATTTAAGATCATGGTGTGAAGTGCGAGAGCTGAACAGTTTAACTTTAAATATTTGAGACGAAAATATAATCTGCACACTCACTTGTGCTCTCAAAGTTACTCTGAGCTTAGGCAACTTCCTATTTGTCTTCACTCAGCGTGAGCAAATGAATTACTATTGATTAATAAGGCCTAGCAACCCGCCCCGGCTTCGCGTGGGTATCAAAGTATTTTCCGACATCTTCAACAATCATCGTCATATTTCAGCCGTTAAACAGAAAACATTAATGAATTATACACCTAAACCTTCCTTATTCATAAATCACTCAGTTTATTGGTGAAAACCGTATGAAAATCTGTTCGGTAGTTAGTTTATCGCGAAACGACAGACAGTCAGACGCGGCGGTAGACTTTGTTTTATAATATGTAGATTGAGTATTGTAAAATATCATCAATACACAATGTGTATGTGTATTATATTTATGGTTTAGAATTTTTTTTCTACTGTTAAACGTTTTAACCACCACACTTTGACACTCTACACTTATAGATCATTCCTTTTAAAACTTCAATCTTTTTCTTATTGATAATCAGTAAAATCGTATTTTTGTCAAATAATATAATAGTGTGTATAATTTTATGTAATTCAATTATGAAAAATTTCAGATCCCGAGCAGTCCAGCGGTGCTCGTAGCAGGCATCCGTGCGACGTCCAACATCCGCCCAATGTCACCAGCACAACGGCATCCATTTACATCCACGTCCTTAGTGATAATGCACATCGCAATTTTCGCGTTTCCTTGGCTTGAAATTCATGGCTTTATGAAGAATACAGGGCCGAATCCAGGATATTACAGTGAACGCAAGTTCGTTAAGTATTTCTTCATGAGATTAGGAGGACCAAAAGCCATCTTGTCTTTTTGCCTGGATTTGTCTGTCGTAGCATTTATTGTAAGGAAACTAATGGACGAAAATTTCAGCGATATTAACAGTTGGTTGATGCTAGATACTTAACAGACTTCTACAGATTTAACGATCGGTAATAAGAGTTATCCGTCTGTAAATGATATATGTAAAGGAAAGGTGAAGTGTTCAATAAGTTGACATTGTAGAAGTTGTTTAATAATATTAAGGAGTCTGATAATTATAGTTACCAGACGGGTAATGCTACTAAATAATCGGTTTATGGTAACGATAGACGGTTAATGAAGTGAACAGGCGATTCTAAGAGTTTTTGACAAAGTATGATAATATTGAAAAGTAACTTGAGAATGTTGAATGTTATAATACTGCCGCAACTATATCAATTTTAAAATTGTTATAGGCTTTTGCAGTGTCAATCGTGATATATAAATGTAACTGTTATGTGTAATAAATAACTTTTCATCAACAATACTGCTAGATATCATTTCTCGCTCATGTGTCTATGTAAGGAAACTTTAAGTGAGCTGAAAGGAACCGAATGGATTTTTTTCTGAAAACGCACTGTTCTATCGAATTAAGTATTGCAAAGCAATCATATATATACGATAAGGGTCGGCTATAGATGTTCCAAGATATGTTTGCTATAATTATTTAAGCATTTATATGTACCTATACATATATTTGCATAGGAATATTCTTTTCGCGAAGGAGTTTATGAGCGAGGAATAAATACAGTACAGTCTTGTTATTAGGATGCCCTTTAGTATCATAATAAGTATGAATATATATTGCTAACTTGCCAAAAGCAAATAATCTGTTGAAATTTAATTTAATTTTGACTCGTGTTTAAAGTTTTAAGCCTCTGGAAAAATATCGATATCGGTTGTAACAAAAGAAAGAAAATTAATTAAAAGTTACAAATGTATTTGCTTTCTGAGCTCTGCAATGTTCAAGGTCCGATCACCGAGGATGTTATACACAAAAAGAAACAGATGTTGTACTAGGGGGCGTAAAGCGAGGACTCCAATAAGTCCTAATTGGGACATATTGCTAGGTACTAGTAGCATAAAACGACGATAGCTTTACTGTCGCTGTTTCCGTATTTTTGCGCTTCTCGTTATGACAATAGACTGGTATCAGATTTATATTGTCAAATAACATCTATGTAAAATGTTATCACCGATCACATTGTTAATGTATCTATCACAATTACCGAGAAATATCTTTATTTAGTTATTTTTTTTCAGTATTATTAAATTAAAAGTACAACGTGTTGATATAATTTGTGAATAGAATCGTCATGAGAACGCGGAGATATTTATTAGGAGTATTAAATGTACAGATTTCTACTTTTAGTAAATACTTAAGCTTACTTCGATTTATAGTAGTAGATAATTTTTGATAATAAATAATTTAGAAGTACATACAAATACAATATTCAATAATGTCAAGACCGAATCAAGACGAAATAAAATTCATTCTGATTTAAGAAAAAAAATGTAAATTCTGAATGTTAGCAGAACATTCATATTGTGAACATTAACACCATATATTACAAGAACCTATCAATCAAATCTTCTATAAAATATAATCACAATGCCATCCCAGATCATTTTTTTTAATCTGTGGAAACCCCCTCGGGTACCACCTCACCGAGCCAATACTCGGCGAAGTGGTTATGTAGGAATCGAACCAACTAAAACCACGCGGTGTTCCGTCACTGGGTATCTACATTGGCTCAAGTATAAACTAGGAAGGAACTTCCGGGACCCCCGACAGACTTGACTACCTGCCCATAAAGCAAAGTACTTCCTACAGGACCAGTAATTCCTACTCTGGACTACTAACAGTATTTATTGGGCCCGTTTTTTAACTTCGCATTTTTAATTAAAACCCAGGCTTCCTGGCTTAGCTGTTTGGTTTTTTTTTGTAGATTCGCGTCTTTTTAGGAAAGACTGCTATAGACAGATAAACTTAGAAAGGAAAACGTTATCCAAATACAAATCGTCAGAGCCGTTTTCAAGATACATAATTATATATACTTACAATGCTCGTTCAAAGTTATTAGATATGTTTGTAAAGTCTAAAATAAATCAACTATATACTACATAAAAAAGGAGCTTACGCAGTTAGATCATTGTTTCATTCCATAATAAATTAACAAACATTTTTACATCGATAGTCTTGTACAAAGGTTGACTCCACTATACCTGCTGGACGGAATGCACACCCAAATTTCATCGATTCCCTATACGATCGATCTTTCAACTATTCTCATCGGTAATGTGAATACTTAATAATACTTAGCTATTAATTAAATTTTTATTGTAGCTAGTAAATCGGTAACGATATTTACTTTAAAAAGCCTTTTAAGATCTACTTAGTACCTGTAGATGAATCTCGACCAGACCTGGTTATTAATAACTTGTTCTATTAAAAAACTTTACTGTCTTCTTCTTGATATGATGCCTTTTTGTCTATGACGAACGATCTATATTATACTCGTATAACATGACTACTGGAAATTTCTCATATGCGATTGCATTTTGCAGTTTGATCGCGGATCAAAACTTGATTATAATTATTGTAAAAGGAGGCATATAAACGTTTAAGATATACTTATAATTGCTCAAAATGGAAAAATAATCCGTTCCTAGCAAAGCACAATTTTATTTATAGAGCTCTGCAAGTGTACAGTTTCATTTTCCATTTATAAAGTTCTCCACAATTTGCTTAAGTGAAATGTTATTTGTCACCAATTCGAAGTACGTATGCTATGTATTGATTCATGTTTGAAGGCTACTACAATGACATATGTTTTTAAAAGCCAAGCCTATTTGTCGGGCGTAACTTTAACTCATCTGTAGTCCGAAATAAAAGAAGGACACGTGCGCGATAGTGGCATTTTAATAATTTTTTTACTTAAAGAGTAAATAAAGAATTTGGAAAATGTAAAATACGAGTCTGTGGAGTTCTTAATCTCATTATACTTATTTGAAACGATTGGTTACTTTTTCGTGTAATATTTCAGGGATCTGATCACTTTGGTGCATCCACGAAGCTTGGATATAAGAATGTTGATACAAATTGTTTAGGAACAATGAGTGACATAGTGATGTACTTATTGTAAGAAACCTGTCAACTACAATAACAAGTCATCATCACTGTCAACAAAAATCAAATCTGTGATAAAGACTTTCTAAAAAAGTGAGTAATGGGATAAAATTTCGGAGATAAACCACATACTTAAACTTTACCTCCAAAAAAGGTTTTACGGTAGTGCGTCTACCTTAGTACCAAAGGTTATTTTATATAGGTGAGCGTTTAGAATCCTAAGTTTTTAACTGATATTATACATGTGAGTTTGTTTATTTAACTGTTTATTAACTTAACTGACCATCTTGTAATTTTTTATATACTTTGTCCGAAAATAAAGTAAGTAGGTACACTTCCAAAGGAATACCTATCTGAATTGATAGATAAAATCTAGATTGACGCAAGCGTTTAATAAAGTATAATATAAAAACAAACGCAGAAGTCGCAGAACACATTTGTTGGGCCAACATATTCTGTGGATCGGATCGGTACCTACTTCGTTTGCAAGATATTTTTATATCTACCATACTGTGTGGCGAGGGTTGCCTTACTATTATTGTAATAAATGTGGTATTAATATTCTATTTTACACGAAAAAGTAACAAACATCTACTTCAACTTCGAATAACTTTAGGGTCGAACTATGTTTTGATTTTTTGCATATCTCTCTTTCCCGTTCTACAAGGCTTAGCCTGTCTTAGAAAATTGTGATTTAGATGCCTTTAGCACGGTGGTATGTAGGTACGTAGTCGTTTAATAATCTCTTTATGATTACAAAGTGCTGCCACTGTAGCTTTGTTATTACATCTTAAGCCTGTAAATATATTTGTAAATATAAAATCAAATTTTCTTTGCAACTTCAATTATTTTGACGTTGATCAAGCACAAGGAAATTACTTCTCCAATCTGTAACTTGGCGAGACAAGCGAGAGGTAATCGGATATTATATAAAGAGGTATACTTACCTGATACCATGAATAGACACCTACCTTCATTACATTATATTATAGTATTAGTTGAATTCGTTTAAGTGCCTACGTCTTGGTGAAGTAAAAAATCATGATAAGGGGTCATCCATTGATCACGTGAGGCTCGAAAGGGGAGGAGCTGGTTCAGAAAAAACCACGAAATATCACAAGGGGGAAGGGGGGTTTAGTGAGATCAAGTGTGGTATCACGTGTATTTTTTATTTTTGTTAAAGGCACGATTTCTAAACCAAAAATCGTTACTTGCAGTTTCTAGGCAATGATTTCCCCGTCCGCCGCTTGTCAGTAAGTGTGTTTTTTTTCTTGCCAGTAAGTCTGTGACTTTCACACCTTCCCCTCCATAACCTCACCACGTATCACCAGGGGGGAGGGAGGGTCCAAAAAGGTGCTAAAAAAATGTCACGTGATTAATGGACGACCCTTATGAGAATGAGACTCTTTGTTACTGATAAAACAGATTGAAAAGGTTGGAACCATTGCCAGCAACTTAAATATTTTATAAATTTAGCCAATGTATTTATTGTAGCTTAGCTTTGAGTACCTGATATTTATGTAAAAGATTTAAAGAATAATGTTTTATTTGTGACACGATTCTACCTGAGTTTTGTAAGCCATCTTTACCTAATAACATTACAGTTTTAAAGCTACCGTGTATCCTTAATAACTATATTCCAAAAGATCTTTGTACCTTTATAGGTAGGTATTTCGAAATAGTGATAGGAACAAAATACATGTAACAAGTACAATGGAAGCACATCAATACAATTTGTGAATGACATCCATCGCAAATGACAATATTTTAAGAAATATTTAATGAGCACTATTTTTTGTAAAATTTAATGTTATTTGTATGTATAAAACATGTTAAAAAGTATAAAATATGTATTTAGAAATGAAATAAATATATTATTACCTACATTTAAACTTGTTCGGATTTGTTCAAATTTGTTTGGATCGCGGTATTTATCTGGCACATTTTAATAAATGGTGCATTTATTTTAATGAATAGATTATGCAATGTTCTTGCACTGCAGTTTGCCATTGTAAAATACATCGAAGCAATAATTGGTATATTCGATATTGACTGTACCGTAATTTTAATTTACTCTTAGTTCTTATTATCTTTTATTCATGGTTTGATTCTAGAAAATTATGTTTTCTACCCAAGGATGATTGAACCGGTAACGGTATTGAAATAAGAATTATGATACTGTTCTTTTATGTTTCAAAAAATATGCAATTAAATTTTTTTACAATTAACCTGAAAGGACTATTATTTTTCGTTTGATAGCCTTCTTAGTACTTAGACGATACCCACCTGCACACGACGAAGCAATTATGTCAGTCACAGTCAATCTGACTAAAACCGCACCGTTTCTCCGAGATAATATGGCCTACACCAAACCCCTATGGGTGCTAGATCCTATATCCATTTGGATTCCTGCAGGAGTTACGGGTGATAGAAGGTTCTTACCACCACTACTAGCGTACTTGGTTTTTAGAGGTTTTCCGCCTCACAGCCCTGAAGAGCCATACACGTTGTCGTCTGCCAGTGAAGTAGGAGATAACCCGCCCACCTCTGTAGAGAATTTTAGTTAACCCGCCTCCTCGCAGCGTCGAAGAGCCACCATTACGGTCATAGCATCTGTGACAAAGTGATTGCAAAGTCTCCGAACAAATCCAGAGCATTGTACCCGTGATTCTTTTTAAACAATCTTCTTATAGCCTAAGTCAGGCACTGCCATATATTATATCCTGAGTTAAATTTACCTACACAATCACGAAAATATTGAACCGATCTACAAACTACTATTTATTGTGGGCTGATTTTGGAAATTAATCGTTAAATGAGTCCTCATTATGTACTCTTCTAGTGTAATCATATTTATGCTTTTATATGTTTTACTTTTTACTTACTTCCGGGACCACCTACGATATGTGCACTGACTGAGGAGTCCGCAGAAATCAGGTTGTGAAACCCGGTTGGGAAATCAACATGAAATAATAATTATTGACTTATGTACCTCTTTTGCCTGCTAATCGCTAGATTATTCGCTAGCTGGGTACCTCATGAGAGCATGTCTATAAGTACAAATAAATGTATGTAGGTAATACAAAACGATACAACAGTCAACTACCAACCTACATTGTCTATTTTCTCAATCAATGTACTACAGTACCTACTATGAATTAAACAGAGTACCAGTCAATATTCAAAGCCATTATGAAGACGAGATGTCTCTATCGCGAATTAAATTGTACCTACCTACTTACCTAGACGTAAATATTATTTATTTTTTTATTAAATTAATTTAACATTATATCTTAATTTATGCACTCGAAACTTTCCTATATATGAAGCAATAACAGGATGTGAGATCGCCATAGCATCATGGAAAATGTGGTTATTATTATACTGTACCTATATTTTTAATATAAAATTTAATACCACTAATATTCGTTTTTTATTTCACTTCTACATAATATAATGTATACTAACCGTAAAGTAGTGTTAAGACTGCAAATAAATAACACTAATAATATAGTGTTGTATTTTGGCTTGTGACTAAAATCATATTGTGTGTGACTCGGGACTTATTCGCTAGGCTAAAATAGACGTTTCGATCGCATTGCACCGATCGTGGTCATGGGTATGTCCGATCGAAACGTCGGTTAACCAAAAAAGGTATTATACCCTATACCTACCTACCTAAATATTATTGCAATTATGTCCCGAATTACGCAGCTAATATGTATAAAAGTAAATATAAATATAGTATATAAATAAATATAATTGTAACTAAAATCACCAGAACAACCTAGAATAGGAATTACCACGCGGATTGACAACGTTGCAATTGCGTTTGTAAGTAACTAACTAGCTAGCCACCGCTAGTACCTAGTACCTGCGTAACCGGTCAAGCGAGAGAAAAACCTCGAGACCCTCGGTCCTTGGTAAAAAGATTAAACATTATCATTTAGAATTCTTGGATGCAATGATGAAAAACAGGCGATTGACGAATCTACAAGCCATTTACGGCAGTGAGATAATCAAAAATTTTCAAAAATTTACAGTGAGATAATCTACTAACAGTGACCGATATTCTAGGATATTTTGCTATGTGCTCGGATGAATGTGCTACGTGTGTCGAATTGAGCACTAACAGAGTGGTGCTACGGCTAGCTTCTAAGAGTGCGTGTCAATATTTAGATAAAACTGCGCAGTTGCAATAATACACGGGCGAGCAAAACAACTCTGAGTAGGATCGCAAATATAGTGGTCGCTATGTGATTGAGTTGGCAACACTCGAGTGTCGACACTTGCGTTGCACACTGGCGTTGAGTGTTTAAGCACCGGTGACCGCTTTCCATCAAGCGGACCGTGTAATTAAATTCCCATCAAGTGCCTGTACTATACAACAACAAAATACTACTCTTCTAAAATTACAGACCTTCCACTAATTTTTACTAGGCGCATTAGGGTTACCACCCGTAGTTTAATATAATGCTATCGTACCATATTTTATTCAATTGTCCTATATGTATATTATGGTCCAAGAGGCAGCATTGCATTTTTGATGGTGATTTTAGGTCGTTTAATTTTGTGTGTAGTCGATAGCCTAGAGATAGCTAACAATGGAAACAAGAGTCAGGTGCCAGACTTGTGGTGGTCTTGGTCGTGAACCGATGTTAGTTGTCAAAAAAGTTTTCTAAAAATAATTTCAGGTCGTTTGAAAATTTGCACAGTTTTTTTTTTATAACGACAATATATATAAAAGTCAGCTGAAAAAGTAATGGTGGATTATACGTCAGCTGCTTAAATAACCTTATATAAAAATACTTATCAAAAATGGAACGTTGCCATTATAGAACCAATAACATATTTTTATTACTAATGCAACTGTCGCCATTTTAACTATTATTGGAACAAACTGTTTGTAATCCTGTTAGGCATCTGCTGTCTAAATCGGATTGAAATGAAAAGGGCACTTTAATAAATATATAAAAATTAAAACAACCATTATTATATCAATATCGTTATTTATTTATACATAGACTTGGAGCTAAAACATTTTATTTCAACTAAAAGTATCTACATAAACTTATTTCACATTATATTTTTTCAACTATCGTTCAGAAACACGATAATGCGTCTGTTATAAAAATAATTCCTTTAGTTCCGAAAAAAAAAACGATTAATTTACATGATTGGCATAATGTCACATAGTAGGTATAATTACAAGCCAAACTGTTAGATCATACAAAGAATTCATAGTAAATTGATTTCCAATTAATAAATATACAGATTAATACACGTTAATATTAAAAGATTTTGAAGTAGCTCTTCTGTAGCCAGCGTCAGTAGTTCCATAATGGAACTAGAGAATGGAACTACTGGGATCTGGCGGTCCTTTTCATATAAACATTATATACTTTAAACATAAGTTTTATAAATAAAAGAAACTGTATTACCTACGTGTCATAGGTAGAGAGACCAACCACTACTTTGTACTTGATCTGCAGTAATTTGCCATAAGTACACATTCTCGTACTGCCAAAGTGATTTGAAACTTGCTGCTACGTGCGTTAAAGGATGAAATTTTTCTAGTATGACTGTAACAGCTAGGACTTTGACGGAGTAAGTACAACTAGAATCTTACCTAGGATTGGTGAGCTTTTTAGCGTAAATAGTTCGGCACTGAGATTCTTAAACATGTTACGGAGGCGGAGGTATGATTTCTCGCGGAAGTTCCCCACTTATGGAGGTGGAAGCGAGGTTCCGCCACAACCCTAATCCTAAGCAGATGGTAATTATTATATACTATTTGACTTATTATCATTTTAGAATAGAAGCGATGTTCTGAAAATTCTTCATAATGATCTAAAAGTTTCACAATTGGACCGATAGAAAGAGAAGATAATTGACTAAAACTTTAATTATTTGGAAAAAAACTTTGGTTCGTATTACTATACTGCGCCAAAGCAACAAACATATCGGTAAGGGGAATAGATTTCACATATTTACATGGTAAGGTAAAATGTAAGTACTTACAATTATCAAAATAGATACATATAGTTATACGCTTACATTAATTTAAAACGTTAATTTAAATACACCAAAGTTAATTATAGTAAAACAACAATGTTTTAGGATACATACAATAAACACAAAAAGTGAAAAATATAGGTTGTTAGGGTTTGATATACCTATTATCAATGTATCCACTATTTTGGCTTATCTATTCAAAAAATTAAGCTAGTTTTGAAATTGTTAGTGTTTGTTCCAATCAGCTTGCCTATACCAATCGTTAAACCCTGGTGCAATCATATAAATTAGAAGTCTTGTGGTGTTGAATACTTAGTAACATCTTGAGGGATAGATACTATTACGAACCTCTAGTAGTTTTCTAGTCAGTTTTATGAGGTTAAAGGTATAGCAAATATATTATCCAAATGCCTAACTCAGGAATTATTTCTTTACACAAAATTTTTACTTAGTCTTTTTTCTGTGCTGTTAGTAGGTTGCCAGAGTAGTGGAGTTATAGTGACAGCACCGGTGTTGATAGTATTTATAGGTATTTTTAAGACAAAAAATGATACCCAGTGTTTCAGGGCCAATTACTTCAGACTATTATTTCATTAACACGGAAACTACCGGACGGACCTGTTTTATACTTGACTACTGTAGATGACATTCAGAGGCCACTCTCAAGTGGCAACTGAATGCCATCTACAGTAGGTATGTAATCTGTATTTGACGGTCAAACGAAGTTCTTGTAGGTACCATAAACTAAAATATATTATATTGAAAGTAGGTACTATCTCTTAAGAATGGCGGCAAGCGGATGGGAACAGTCTCTGTAACTCTGGTGACTACATAAATGAAAATATTCAATGAACTCAAGGGGCAATATCTTTAAAACTCTGAAAGCCTAAGCAGTTTGGACGGCGAAGTAGAGGCAAATATTGTCATGCGTCATGCTTCAATTTATCTGTGTATTAAATAACGATTTATTTTAATTAGAATTAAGGTGTATGGGTCGGTCGTCCCAAATAAAACTCGGCCTATTGGGATGAGTTGACGAATTTCAAAATTTATGTTATTTTCGATCGTCATCTCGTCCCATTCTTAAAATTCTTTAAAAATATTGTTGATTTAATACAGCCAAAGTATTAAAATAAAAGACAAGAATCCTTTATCTTTAGTTCCTATTAAAACTTAACAAAACCAAGAGTGGGGCCAAGATGACGAATGAAAATAATATTAATTTTGAAATTCGTCGTCTCGTCCCAATGGGCCGAGTTTGTTTTGGGATGAGATGATGAACAACCTAATGTTTAAAATTTAAAAAGGAAGCGATACTTTGGCAGTGACATTCTTTGGTTTTCGGCAAGAAGGAATGTATCTATTTGTGTATCACATGCTAAGCAAATTACCTAAGAACTAATGAAGCTTACAATTGTTTATTAAATTATAAGTAGCTGGTTTAAAACGTGGAGCGGGTAAAGGCACATCCAAAGGATTTATAATGGATTTACAAGTAATAACTTTTATATATTTTTAAATATGTGAAAAGGTGGCTCCGTGGTTTTCGCATGAGAATTATTGGTCATTGGTTGGTTTTGGGGAACTGTTTTAGGGTAATCAAATACATGGGTAGATGTCCTCATGTTATGTAAATAAATAAATAAAATGTTATTTTAATTGACCATTGATGTATTTCACTTTGTCAACTTTTGTGCTTTACTATTCATAGATACTTAGCGTTGTTTCTTTACAATAATGTATTTATTGGAGAACAGGTAAGTAGTTTCCAATTCCAAGACTAACCAACTGTCGTACTTTTTAGGTACAGGGTCATTTTATGCATTTAACACCTCAACACTTGACTAAAGCCATAAGTAAGTAAGCCCTTAAAGAGGTAAGAGTAGTGAAGAAAGGCTTGGGTGACACTGCTCATCTTCTGTTGTTGAAGTGCTGGAGTAAAGTTGACAGGGCACGGAGCCCTAATATCAGTACTAATGGAGTACAGAGAGTGGCGAACAACTGACCTTCGAGTCTGGAGCAAAGGCGTTAAAGTGATGTAGTTATCGAAAAACTCAATTTTATAATTCGCCTTTAGGTAATTTTATACCGTCCTTACAGTTAGGTAATTTGTAGCTTTATATAGAATAATAATTCCTCTGTACCTGTACACTTTGTAATGAAACATTTGGTATTTCATTTACTTATAATTTACATAACTATACAATCTTATATCCTATATCGTGCCATTTTCGCCGTATTATGTCAAATGTACAGCATCAATACCTAGATGCCAAAGGCATGCGACAACTTCTGTGTCATTTCTTAAACACACTTCGGTAGTAATTTAAGGGTTGTAACTTGTAGCTCAGAAGACTAAATGTATATCAACGACTATAGTGTATTTTGGTTCTTGTATAACGGGGCCTATGTTAAATATATGATAAATGAAAAACATTGTATTAAACGTAGGCAAAGACTCACTTCATATCGCCCGTGCGGTTATGAACCTTATCACTTATTGACTTTGTTAAAGAAATAGCATTAGACGAACTAGGTTAGCACGTGGTATCTGGTAGCAGACAACCCGCGACGACATTTCAGAGTAGCAAAAATGTCCATAACTAAATAATTATTTAGCCATTTTCACTACTCTTGCATTTTTAGTAGTTACTTCCTGTAGTGGTGTGAAAAACACAAGTGAGAAAAGAGAATGTACTGCAACTTTAAGCTATATCTAGATGTTAACCGTTTAATACTATATACTGTTAAGGTCTTCGTGATAAATAGGCATATACTTTATTCATGCCTCCCACATGGTTACACTCGTTATACACCCTATAGTCATTCCGTAATAACTGACTAAACATACAACTAAAGACCCAACAATCAAATGGTTGTATAAAATAACAACAAAAAAAACATAAGGAATATTTAACTAGAAAATATAAAACATAGGTATTATTTTCTATAAGTTATTACAAGTTAGTATATACTTCTATTTTAACTCTATTATAAACCACCGATGAATAAAGCTTTCATGATTTTATAATATTTTTTTAATATCCACAACAAATGTACAGCTATGAATCAGGCGTAATTGTTCTATGATTTAAAATGTAAAGGGCTCCAAGGGATACATAAAAATATATTATTTGCTTTTTAAAATAAACTTTTTTTGATGGTAATTCATTCCTAAAAACTTAAGTGTTATACAGGTAGTCCTTGCTGTTATTCGACATGCTTAGTATACTAACAACCACATTCTCTTTAATTATCTTAAAAAGAAAATGAGGGCTTGTTCTTTTGGCTCAAAATAATGAAAGAAATAGAAAATAAAAAACTAGATCTTTTTATTGTTACTTCCAATTTTTTTTCAATCCGATTACATATATTTAATACTTGGGTCCATAATTCTCATGTGTGTAATTCTCCCCATGTAAGGCTAGCTAGCAACAGATGTCCATGACATAGAAGCACGTCGTATTATCATCTTAAGGCAGCTATTTCATACGTAAACCGTAGGGTATAGAAGTTGCATGGAACCGTAAATTATCAAAAACATATAATATTCAAACATTCCATTAGTATCCAGTAGCATCATTTGACTTGAGTACTGACTCAATTTTGTCACAGTCTTTTAACACCTCAAAAGACTGGACACATTATCGAATAACAACAATGACTAAAAGTGGGGCTGGTCGTGTTATACTTATGATCACTCATTCACTGGAACTCGTCGTCGGAGCTCAGGAGTGTAGTCTTCTCGTGGTAGTTGGTGGCGTGGCAGATGGTGGCCACGCGCTGCGGCGGCGGGCGCGGCGCCAGCGCGGCGCCCTCGTCGGAGCGCTTGCCCGGGCCTGCACCCCCGCGCATCACTACATTAGTCACATGGGTATAATAATACACAGACATGTAGAAAAATATATTAAGTTACAACTTATAGAAAGGAACCCGTGCATACCATGTTCACTCTGCTCGAGCAAGAGTTTCGAAGTAGTGTATAAAGAAAAAGTCTAAGACGGAGCTGGCCCATCCGATCCCATTTAGGTAGGTACTTATTAATTTTTACCTATGTTATTTAGTGCACCAATCCTTGTATAATAGCATACGTGAGAGAACACAATTCATCTTAAGCTGTTAAAAACTACAAAAGCTAGTAAATGCATATTTTGTGGACTATACACAAAAAACCTTTGAATTGTGTACGTAGTGTACACAATTACATCCGCAAAAGCATGTGTTTGTGTGAGTACAAATATAAACAATACTACTTTCACAGGATTAGTGAACTTTGAATTTGTGTGCGTGCGTGTAAAACGACTATTGTAAATTTAAAGGGTAACTTCAATGTTGTCCGTCCGTCCGCTTCATATCTATATATATTATATGAAAATGAATCCCTATTTTCCTTAGTCACGGCATCACTCGTGAACGGCTGGACTTCGCTTCGCTTCGCAAATTCTTTTTTTTTGTTTTTGTTATTGTCAGAAGGTTAACGGGACTTAAGCGGGTGACACCGCAGGGCGCAGCTAGTAGTATTAAATGCTAGATCAAAGATAGCTATTTTGACCTTGATGCAGTGGCCTTCAAAACTCATAGCCTAGATATCTAGATGCACAAAATTTAAGACGAAGTAGAGCTTTAATGTTTTTATTAAACCAATTAAAAAACCATTTTTCATCTGCCTTCGACGTAGATTTATTTTTACTAATAATTACAAATAGCCTGTTTAAATGAGTTAACTGTTCTTCTTTGCTTTTGTTTATGGCACATCGCAACAAATGTTGTTTTTTTTTTTTGGGATAAGAATACTAGCAACGTGGATCACACATTACTAGTATTTTTGTTAACCCCTCCAGCTAAGCTTAATGCTTGTGTTAGGAGTCGGTTCACGTCGGTAGTGCACTGGGTGGGGAACCCGCAACCACTTGATCGCTAGTCCGACGCCTTAGCCATTCCACTACCGCCTAAAGACTACTAGGAACGGATTGGCGCCAAAATTTAAAGTGAATTGATAATATTGTTTCTGTTAATAATTATATATTTGTGTATTAAAAAAAAACCTTTGTTCACATACATTATCTGGGTGGGGTACCTACTGTTCAAAATGAGTACGATACTTACATAATATATTTAAGTACACAATTATTAAGGCGTAAATTATTATTGCAATTTATTCCAAGCGTCTAATTAATGCTAAACATAAACTCACTATGAAAACAAACCACGATCGATCGCAACGATTGATAACAACGATGCCAGTCAAATAGTTCTGTCTATACCATAATAATTGACATCCATTCGTGCTAGTGCAGAGCCGTGCAAATGATTTATGAAACATTCTACAAATGTTGAGGTCATTCTTTACAAAGCATGCCAGCAAAATAATTTATAAAGCGGTACTTTGAAACAATCTTACCTTTCGTCCAGTTTTAATTTAATTTATAAATAGTTGAAACTAATCCAACGCAGGATATTTACTAACAAACTACTGTTAACATTTCTAGATGTCGGCCGAAAACTTAGCCAAAAAAGAATACCAATATACAAATCACTTACAAAGCTACACCTGTCAAATCTTGTTTTTTAAATTAAATCGAGTGTCTAAACCTTCAGTCGATTCGCAGTTATTGACATTAATAAACAGATTTTTACTAAGTATATTTATTTAATCAGATCGAAGCTTTATTTATTTTGACTTGACTTAAACAAGCCAACGATGTACCAGTTACGATCTGGGAACTATCATAAGGAATAATTTAATTTCTGATTTACTAAACTTCGAGATATTTTTGAATAACCAAATCGCCCTATATACGAATTGTCACTTTATCTAGTCAAAAATCATTATTTGCTATGGCTATTTTGATAAGGTAAATCTGAAATGACGCGATATCTTGACATATATATAATTAAATAGCTACTAGTGAATAATGAAAATAAAATATAATTAAGTAATATCCTTTATTTATTATTAGTGAGAGGCGAAATACAAGTGTTTTTAAAAATCAAACTTTAGTGAGCCGTAAAAAAATATTATTAAAACTTAAACCTAGCGAGCAGTGGTATTTTAATTTTTTTTTAATCTAAAACTAAGATTAAAAACTCCTAATTACAAAATAATATTATGATAACAATATTTACGAAAACAAAACACATAGGTGTGGCTTTACAGGTTGTATGTTTTATGTAAATTAATCGATACATTCAAAGCGCGTATTATTACAAAGCATTGGCAACAACATCGCCTCGACATTTTGTAACTGGAGGTGGAAACATGAAATGCCGTTCTTTGGTTTGGCAACAAAAGGTTAGTTCGCATCGAAAGTAAAAACTACTGTTTTAAAATAAAATACAATAAAACAACCCAATAAATGCCAAAATATGCTTATAAAAAACGTTTCTATTTTTTTTAATTCTAGCATTCAACTAAGGATCATATCCTGTAACTATAAGAAAAAGTAACAAAATTAAAAAAAAAATGAAAATTAATCATAATCACAGAAAAAATATTTACACACTAAATCTAACACAAAACATACTATAGGCATAAGTACAGAATAATTACTAGCTATGGCAATGAATAGTCCGAATTATTACAAATGACAAGTTTTAATAGTATGGACATTTGTTATTTCTTAACGCGTAACAAAAATAAAATTAAATGTGTTTCTTGTTGTGTTGTGTAGAACTTTAATGATAGACACATGGAAAGTGTTTTTATTATTGACAACTCGTATGTGCAAATGAAATGAACATTATTCTAATTTATTATTTATCGTTTAATAAGATATAAGACGTGTAGTGGCACAACTATATATAAAAAAAAATTAGAAACAACACTTGTCAGGAACAATCATATCTGAAGTGATATACGGTTAATATTAATAACTAATCTTAAGAGATATAATTATGTATTTACACGGGAATTAACACGATCACGAAAAGGTGTTACATACGTACACATATTTGCGTGTGATCGAAAATGTGCGGTTAGATGAAGAACCTTCCACCTCACGATCTCAACGATGGAGGGCGTGCACCACTGAGCCAGTCAGTTTGTGACCACGGCCAGTGCAACCTGGTCGTAACGTCAGGCGATTCAGAGGTATGTAATACCTTTCGTGATCGCGTTAATTCCCGTGTAAATACATAATTATATCATAGAACGCGAAAGATTAAAAGTTAATTTAAAGATTTTAAAGATGACATTTGAAATGATATCGACATTCCCCTTATTACTTTGCAAAATCACTAATTGAAAATGTCATGACGACCATCGGAAAAATTTTGTAATTAAGTTAAATCTGAAGTTTTTAAGATTAGATATTATTAATATCAACCTATATTGTGAGGTGATTGACTTTACTTTCTTGTTTTTTATAAGATATTTATTTTGAAAAGAATAAACGTTTTCGCGACGAGTTGCCACTATATAATACCAGTAACGCTTAAAAAAACAAATATTTTAGTATTTATCCCCTAAGAAAAAAAAAATATAACTTTATATAGATACCTAACGTATAAAACTTACTCAACGGGTTGTACAAAATTTCCAAATCGTTCGTTGCTCCCGCGTTTGTCCTATCATAAGCATTTTCCCCTCGGTGAGACACTTACCTAAGATTTTCGTAAAAATTCGTTATGCTTTTCAGACTAGCCAAAGATCTCCATATTACAAGGCAACAACTAATGACGGACAGAGCACCGAAACTCATGTTAATATTATATAGGTATTATATTATTTAAACTAAACTAAAAAAGAAAAGAGTTGCTTCACCTTCAAATGGTTTCTCAGATGAATATTTAAAAAAAAAGTTTATCTATAAAACCTACTTTAAATAGGTTACGAATTGTCTACAAACTGTAGTTGTAACCAGTAGTACAATTGGTTACAACTACAATTTCCTGAAACCGGTCTGCAGAAACATGGTTGAAGTGAGGGCTAGCAGACCATATCTATTTTAATGAATTCTAAATAGGCTATCTTAAGTATAGCATGAATTATAAAGAACGTAACCACGGCAGGCTCACGCATGAAATTACCGAATAATACCGAATAAATAATCTTTTCTATACGATATAATGGAAAGATTGTCCCACTTTCATGTTTTTAACGTTAGCGGTTTACCGGATTCTCTTTTGGCCAGTTAAGCCGAATTTTCTCTGGGCCGATCGCCAGACGAGTTTAAAATTCATTACCATTGATTAACTGTATAAAAATGTTATGTTCTGAAAAAAATACGATGCCAATTCCGTTCAAAACGTTTAGAAAATGAAATAAAAACAGTTTTTATTTATTTATTTTGTTAATCTATAATCATCTTTTTAAGATACATATAGTAGAAAATACAGTGGCGTCACCCCACAGATCTCTTAAGGCACTTTATAAAATATCTTTGTGTGCTGTGTAAATTAAAAGCCTTAGAATGGTTGATTACGTGTAAAATTTTTGTATAAAATAGAAATATGTAATTAAACTAATGTTAAACTGCCATTTTGATACTGATTCGGGTTACATGTTCCTCAACATTGTGAATATCGAAATGAAATACTGAATTTAATACTCTGAATACTGTTCAGTGATAGTGATAACTGATAAAACATAACAAAAAAAAACCCCGACCAAAATCAAACTTGACAAAGTTCCATATTGTTAGTGGTATATCCATGCTCGGGCAAAATGTATTTAATTATTACATGTATTTATAAACGAACATACAGCAATGCACTTCATGCAGAGCACAGCTATGGCAGAGTTTATAGTTTCTCATAAGGCAGGTGAGAAGTGACATCTGAAAGAAAATAAAACCAAAAAATAAAACCTAGCCTACTTTTTAAAATATGTTGATATCTTTTTGTGGGTAGATGAAAACTGGGCGCATTTGAAAGAACAAACATTTTTATAACAAAAATAAAATAATGATTTGAATAATAACTATTGTTACTTATTATTTATTAGCTAATATACTGCCATATTTGTGTTGTTTACCCGCAGTAAATAGCGCAATGAATTTGAAATATAAAAATACTAATTTCATTATGTATTCTAATAATAATACACTAACAGAATCTACCTAGAAACATTAAATGAATAAGCACATTACGCAGTCCGAAACAGACACCAGTGATATGCGTGAACTAATATTAAATCTTAGACGATAATACCGAGTTACTAAAACTTGAACGACAATGCCAAAATGTTCAAGTGATGATATAGTATGATATACAAGGAAATAGTTTTTTGTTATCATATAAAACATTTAATATCACAAAGCATTAATACTAGATATGAGTAACAAGCAACAGTTTTAATAACAGATACGTTATCAAAATATTGCGTAGTTGACTAACCAATAATAATTAAGGAATAATAATTTATTAAAAGAAATTATCAGTCTATTCGCTTTATTAAATAATCTCAATATCCATTTATCCAAACGATTTCGAATTTAACGTTATTTTAAACGTTTCAAATATCGATATACACGACTAATATAATCAACGCAATCCAGGGGTCTCGGTCTACGTAGTGCATGATGTCGCTAAATACCGAAAGATCGTAAATACACTATACGTCACATGAAAGTACTATTAAAACGAGCAAATTAAATGCGACCAGGCAGCGTATGGAACATGCGGTATCACAGTGAACGAGTTTAAATAATAGGTATAAGGAGCATTTACTCACCGGAGCTGTATTGGGTGTATTGTTGGTACTGTGGGTGGAAATTATGGAACGCATCCGTCATTATGTCTTTAGGGTTCATTGTCTCCTGTAAAATCATAAAAGATTATATTCAATACAATACTACAGACAGTAAAAGTTGTAACAGAACATTATTTAGAATACTGTTCTCAGTAAATTAATTATTTATTGTCGCAGGTAAGTAGTATTCGCGACACTTATTTCTTAAATGCGAAAAATAATATTTAATGTGTACCTAATAACTTATGCTAAAGGACAGTTATATTTTTAGAGATCTTAAAATATAAAATTAAATGTAAGTAATGTAAAAGTGTATCACGACGTAAATTTCTTGCAGAGAATTATTTTATTTATTTAGATATTAAATGTAAGTGGCTTGTATAAGCGTATCACGACGTAAATTTCTTGCAGAGAATTATTTTATTTATTTAGATATTTTATTCTATTTTTAGGTAGTTTGTAGTTTTTGTTTGGCATTACTCGATGCTGTACTATATTTGAATACTCTAATCTAATATCGGATTGAGCACAGGTATTGAATAGGATACTCTTATTAAATGTAAGTGGCGTGTATAAGTGTATCACGACGTAAATTTCTTGCAGAGAATTATTTTATTTATTTAGATATTTTATTCTATTTTTAGATAGTTTGTAGTTTTTGTTTGGCATTACTCGATGCTGCACTATATTTGAATACTCTAATCTAATATCGGATTGAGCACAGGTATTGAATAGGATACTCTATCTCGTAAAAAATATTGGTTTTAATTGTTCTAACGTTGCAGTTTCTGAAAGAGAACTTGAAAAAGTTAAATCATAATTTTTTTGGACGGATTTATATTTGTATTGTTATCCAATTAGACAAGACAGAGTGTATTAACAATACGGCTATTGTGTTTACCTTGAGGCTACTGGAGATGGACTGCATAGTGACGGAGCGGTGCGGGTCGCGATGCGCGTGTGCGTACACGGCGGCGGGGAAGGCGTAGCGAAGCGCGATGGCGGCCGCCAACATCTCGAGGCAAATCAAAAAGTTCTGGTACCCGGCAGACACCGTACCCGCTGTTGTGGGCACGCCGAGCTCGTCGTGTATCGGCGATATCACTTCAGCTTTCTCTAGGATGGCTAGGGCTACTCCTGTAGATTTAAAATATGATGGTTATACTTAGACAAGTATTTGTAAACTCGCCGATTTCGTAGGGTAGAGTGATAACTCTGACGCACTTTCAGTACGACTGTTATCGATTAATCTTGAGAAAACTGTTTTGAGTACATAATGGAAAGAGTCTCTTACACCAGGAGCGGATAGAGCATGACCGATTTGCTCAAATTTAAAACCTCCCATCTACATACCATTCCCACGCTGCAGAAGACAGCAGGTTAATCTATACTAATGTAATAAAGCTGATAAGATTGTTTGTTGAAACCCACTAATCTCTGGATAGTAATCAAATATATTGGGTCACATTGCAGCGATCTAGATTCAAAATAAATACAGCTTCTAGAATCATATTGTGTCGAACATTTTGTATAATGATAGGTAAAATCGACACGACAAATAATCTATAATTTATTCGATATATAATTATCTTATGACTGTACTTGATGAGTGGCAATACAAGATAAAGAAAATGAGTCAATTCTGTAAGCATTGCGATCATCGGTCGTCATTTATTTATTCTTTATTCTCTATCGTATACTATGACGTGATCACTCTAATTGTGTGATGTAATTAATATGTTGTGGTTGGTCATCCACAATATTTAACTCATTATGGCCGTTATTTCATATTTTGTCAAATCATAATTATAATAGTTTTAAGGTTGTAGGGCAAGGTACTGCTCGAAATGGATCCGATTTAGTAGGTCCACCTTCTAGCGCGTGCTGTTAGTTTTTGCTGGTCACCGGGGGTGAGGGAAGTTCAGGTTGGCAACTTCCTAGTGACACTACTTGTTCTGCGAGTAATATTTTATACTTTTATACCCATTATCAGTATTATTTCGCAAAGTTAACAGTAACGTATCTACAGTTATACAGGTATATTCGGCTACTGTCCTACTTAAATCGTTGAATCGTTTTTAATTCTATTCATACTAGGTATTAGATGAAACAATGATGGTGATTATCATTTAATAATTTAGATTTTTTTCTGTCAATTTCAAAGGCGCTACGTTTAGTGTTTGAACATAATGCATTGTGTTTTTGCAAACGTATAATGACGAAGAAAAATTAAAATGGACAATGATAGACGTCAGCTGTGCACACATAAAATGGAAACCCCATTTTATGTGTGCACAGCTGTACATCTTTTATCATTTTACATTCTATTTTTGATGCGATAGTGAAGTTATATTTATTTTTTTAAAGGTCTTACAAAAGGTTTAATAACTCTCTTATTGAGACTCTTACTTACTTCACCCAAGTTGTTTAGAAAAGTTTTTCTTAAATATCAAATCTTTTGGTTACGTAATTTTTTTTATTCATTGTTTAAAAGAACAAATATTGCCGTCTATATTAACCATCTATCTAAATTAAAATACAATGCAGTCGATAAGCGCCTAACTTGAGATCGGCTGGTCCGATTTGCTTACCATTAGTACCAAAGATCACAAAAACCTTACCTTGCCAAAACGACAAGAAGATGACAGATTTGACGGTGAAGAACTTGAGAACCGGGTCAAATGGCTTGAGCATCTCCCTCGTGGCACCAAGGAAGAGGAACAGACCGTAGAGGGCCAAACTCACAGAGAAATTGTACACGATGGTAATGTAGATGTAACCGCCATCAGGGCTCCAGTCACCGTCGTGGTACAGACCCCTAGCCTGTCGATGAACGAAATTGTTTATTATAATAGTGTACGAGATAAAGGAAACCATGTCAGTGCTCAATATAAGCAAACAATCGCTGATTTATACTTGTTATCTGTTTTAAGACACTACCTGTTCTTCTAAGCACTACATAATTTTTAAAGGAACTTCCTCTAGTCTTAATCGGTCGTATCCCTATTGGAACACGTAACACAATATCCAAATTACTCATAAGATATTTGTCAAGAAGTGAAAATATTTCGAGCACGGATAATTAATTATTATTTTAACGTCGGATATTCATTATGTATATGTAGGTATATCTCATAAACTCTGATGAAGAACGCTTGAAGTACCGGCAAATTAGATTAAATAGATGGCCTTATAACACGTAACGAATTCAAAAGAGTTTTTTGTAAATTAAAATTTTCAAGTGTTATAACTTGTGCCTCGTAGCTTCACCCGCGTTAAAATTTCTATTCATCTATTTTTGTTAGTATACATATAAAAGTAAATTACGTTTATATATTTCCAAATTTACTTCAGCTAACAGTTCAATAATAGACAGAGTTATAGAAGTTTACAAAACTGTCAGTGCGTCTGACATCCTCCTCTTCCTCCGCGCCTTTTCCCAACTAAGTTGGGGTCGGCGTTCAGTCTAACTACGATACGGTCGAATTGCGATATTTTACGTGAAGCGACTGCCATCAGATCCACAACCCAAGTACTAGGCGATAAGTTCTGTAGTTAGACCAGGTTGTCGAACTTTTTAGGGCTCCAACTACCCGTAACGAATGCCACAGATGTTTGCATGGCACCCGGGACCGACGGTTTAACGTACTCTCCGAAGCACGGAGAGGTCTCAATGTGTTAAGAATGGTCACCCATTCTAGACTGACCTGGCTAGCATTACTTAACTTTGTAATATGTTAACTTACTCGGTTACCACTTAGCCACGAGCCCTTCTTCAGTGCGTCTGACATCGAGCTCAACATTTTAGAACCGGCGACATATTAACCTTAACTTCATAATTTTCTTTTCTCAGACTAAGAAAATAAAAATATTATTGAGTTTGGAATTTCAATGTCATAAAATTGATAATCTGATGTCACAAAATGTTTTCTTGTTTTCTATGTATTAGTTTAATTACTCTTGCAGTACTACGAAAGTGTGAAGTCTAGTATTAGGGTCATCGGTCAGTAAGATATTTTTATTCTATTGTCCATTTTAGCTACGATGAAAACTGATGAGAAACTTTAGATAAGTTAATCATCAGTTTTCATAGTTGCTAAAATTTTGCTCATTTTTAGCCTAGACATTAAAATTTAAATATTACCTGCAAGAATATGATAATAAAGGCGCACACAGGTTTTATCAGGCAGAACTGGAGTGTGGCCTGTTTGCAGAACCGCAGAAAGCCGATGGTGTAAGTAGCGCCGCTGAGACAACACGTGCCATTAACGCACGAAGCTCGCACCGGTCGGCCGCGGAGTTCTGACATAATGTTCCCTTCGCCGCCTAAATACTCATAGCAGAGTGATAGGAAACTGTAGATCACGAACGCTGTAAAATAATTATATATTATGAGAAAAATAGCATCAGAATTATTCCTTCCACAATAATTGACCTTTCTCCTTTAATAACAGCAATTTATCTCAAGTATGTCTTTTCCCCATGGCTTGGTCGCGTTAAAGTTAACGAAGTTACACATACACGCAGCGAAACGAAAAAAAGTGTTAACGCAACGAAAAATGCTGGCGACGGGTCGATTTATTTTATTTACGCCATCTGTAAATTTTACGACATTCTACTGTAATTTGATGTTGGTTGTATACTAATTATCTATATATTATTAATAACTATCACAGATGCCGAAATTTTTATTTCGAGTTTTTACAATATTTACTATATTTTGATACAAGTTATTCATTCAATCCATTAAATTTATTATTTACTAGCAGCGCCCCGTGGTTTCACCCACGTAAGTCCCGATCCCGTTGGAATATCGGGATAAAAAGCCTATATGTTAATCCAGGTCTCCAGCTGTCTACATACTAAGATTTATCGCAATCGGTTCAGTAGTTTTGGCGTGAAAGAGTAACAAACATCCATATATCCATACATCCACACATCCATACATCCTCACAAACTTTCACGTTTATAATATTAGTAGGGTATAGCCAATGGAACTTCGTTCCAACCGGTTGTCCCAAAGACACCTTTTTTTTTCAATCCTTTGGAACAGTTCTTTTTTCTGGATGAAAAGTAACCCATTTCCTATTCTGTACCCCTGACAACGTGTATACAAAAGTTCATGATGATCGGTCGAGTAGGTAAGGAAGCATTACAGACACTCACATTTGCATTTATAACACACTAGCTGCGCCCCGCTGTTTCACCCGCGTAAGTCCCGATGCCGTGGGAATATCGGGATAAAAAGTAACCTATGTGTTAATCCAGGTCTCCAGTTATCCACATAGCAAATTTCGTTCGGTTCAGTAGTTTTGGCGTGAAAGAGGAACAAACATCCATACATCCTCGCAAACTTTCACGTTTATAATGTTAGTAGGATAATATATAAATACATAGGCCTTATTCATATCCAGGGTAGGCGGAGACGATAGAGCGCCACTTTCCACCATCTTGACATACAACTTGCAACTCTTTCACATTCTTCAGACCTTTCATTATGTGCTCGCTGATTATGTTATGATGTTGATGGATGTTTTTATTTAAATCTATTTATATACATATTTTATATGTATAGTTAAGATTACAACATTAGTTAGTGTAAGCATCTACATCATAATAAAGATTTCTGCCTGTGATACGGTCAACAAGTAGGTAATTTAAGTCTTCGCCAACGCGCAAATAACGATTTTATAAGCTTCCACAAGCGCTTGCTAACAGATAAGACTTGTGCTTGTGTAGCTTTCTATTATTATTCAATTAAACATTAAGTTTGTAGTAATTTTAGATCCTCGCTACTATGAGGATGTACTTTTCGGGATTATCTATCCTTATCAAGGAGGTTGCATTCACAATGTCGTTATAAAGAAACTACTTAGTTTAATACTATTTAAAATATAATAGCATAATCAGCCAGATTAGTCAATATAATAATATAACGTCCAATCTACTATAGCTGAGAAACTAAAAGTATCAAGATCTAGCAATAGAGTTGAAACGGCAGTGGCGAGCAGAAACCATCCGTATAGTTACAATAGTAATTACTTCAACCGGGAAAATACCTAAAAGTTTTCAACGCAGCCATCTTGAAAATACCGCAACACACACTGCACATAATTCAGAAACCAATTTTACTGAATACCTGCCTACTTACTAGCAAATTCCTCACCACATCATACATTTCTTCCACATACACCATCACTTAAATCTATCATTGCCCAATTTATCAAAGGAAGTTAAACAAAATAACAATAATAATAACTTGACACATCTCACACACTCAAATGTTAGTAATTTGGGAAGATTTAATTGAAAAGTGGAAGTTTTAAAAAGTGAAGTGGAAGAATTGGTAGTACACTTAATTTTAAAGCAATATAAAAACGAAGTACAAATTTATCATCGGTATTTTTATATTTTTTGTCTGTCTATAATTACATCACGACCTGTTCTCGTGATCAGTTGTCATGATGTTAATAAATAATTTTTATTACTGTCGTATTGTGACGAGCAGCATTTTACAAAGCAGATCGTAAACCAATGAACTCAACACCTACTGAAGTAGATACATATTAATCAACGGACCATAATATTATGATTACTGAAATATGTGTGTATAATAATTCGAAGAATGCCACTACTGTATTTGTAATGTTTATTTGTACAGCAACTAACCACATTCTCGGAAGCATAAGTATGTAACGTATGGTTAAAATGTTAATATGTTAGTCCAACTCCTTATGGAAAGTAAGCGTCAATAGTCAATCCTTACTAATATTATAAATGCGAAAGTAACTCTGTCTGTCTGTAGCCCTATCACGCCAAAACTACTGAACCGATTTAAATGAAATTTGGTACACAGATAGTCTAGAGCCTGAGAAAAGACATTGGCTACTTTTTAATGCAAAAAAAGGGGTGTAAGGGGATGAAAAGTTGTAATGAAGTATCAATTAGCCTAAATAATTAAATATTCTACCCAAAGACACTATTCCACGCGGACGAAGTCGCGGGCACAGCTAGTATTATATATTACTTAACCGTAACCCTATAAGAATTTTCATACTGTGATATGAAACAACTAATTACACATTACAAAAGAATATTCATTAGGTTCTGTCAGACGATATATGCCGTTTTTTGTGAAACACAGTAAAACACTACAAACAATATTTGAAGAAATGAAACTCGAACTCAACGCCCGCCACCAACTCAACAAAACCAGTACCGCGCATGAGTAGCCGAGTCCTTCGAGTAATCGATTCGAGTTCTGTTAATTCTTCACATACAACAAAAATAATTTGCTGAATCTAGCTAAAGAAAGCCGAACTATATAATAACTACTGATCCTGTATGCTCAATGAAAGTTCTCGCGGCGATTACTGTGTGTACAGTCAGCTTCCCAACATCAACCGCCGTGCCGCGCGGTCCGCCAGGCATGATCACCTTGTCTAGTCGGTGAGCCTCCCTCTGTGTTTGAGAAACATAAGACCCGTTCCACCACAGGCTTTGGGTCACAGAAATTCCATTATTATATGCGTCTTTTCCAACAAATGAACAACATCTGCACTACAAGTGATGAGGACCAAAAGTGTTCTTAACAGAAATATTTATCGTTGTGTGCGTGCGTGTATTTAAACAACGTACGTAAAGATAACTTAGTAGGTATGTATTTATCTGCTAAAGAAATATTTTTATTAATATTACATTGATATTAATAACTATACATAACAAATAAACATCTAGAGAATGTTTAAGGACACCTTGGAAGCATCTATCTGTTATATCATTGACCAAATATGTACAAGCTAACATCTCACTTTTACACAACCATGACCTAGATACGAAATCATGAATATAACGCATTTACTAATACTAGCTACTCATATACATAAAATATGTATACATTTATGTAACTAACATTAGACTACTAAAACAATACGGGTTTTTTGACGTCTTATGTAGGTACATAAGACGTCATAAAATCCAACAACTGAAAAGATTCTCGTCCCTACTTAGCGTAGTATTATTTTTATTTAGTAAACAAAGCGACGTCAGACAGTGTTCTCCTATAGACAATTGTAAAACCTATGACTTCATGAATACCATTCAGATGCTCTACCAATGGAGCGAGTCTCGTAATTACTAAACATTAAAATGCAATGTGTTTTTCAAACACATGGCGAGATAATAAGTGACAGCAACGAAAACAAGAAACAAGATATTGTAATAACATAAACAAAAATCCAAAATTCAAGCAGCATTACTTTAAGAGAGATGATGCATTTCCATCCAACGATCACATTTTCTTTTTATTTTAAAATATGCAGTTATAATACTATGACTAAATATTTAAATAATTTATCGCGAATGCCACATTGCGATCAATTTCATAGAATAGTTTTTATCATAGTAGCTTTTTTTATCACATTCATTTATATAGCCGTAACCCAATGCGTTATCATCAATGATTATTTTGATCTTCAAGATGTCCAGATTGCGCAGGGCTGTCGGGTATTGGCGAGTTGACTAAAGGGGAAGATGACGACAATGATTATAAATTTCCTGTTAAAGGGCAGACTTAGGCAATGCCAAATGATTCGAGCACCGATAATTACATTGCAGAACTAGGACAATGGATTCGTTATGCACTTTCAAGTAGCGTTATACACGCTATTGGAAAAGAAATACATCGACGTACACCCGGCTCTACTAGACGGCATGTATTAGAACCATTATAATAAATGTAACAGTTTGTTAATGTGTAGATTGTGTAGGTAGGTATGTGTCTTCTGCTGCAAAGACTGGATGGATTTGGATGAAATAGTCCTTAATAGATTGCATCCTGGAATTAAAAAACAAACACCGCTCGATGGCGAAGTCGAATAATAAAAAACTCAGTTTTCAGTCAGTCAGGATCACTAACCACTGCCCTTTCATTCATAATGAAATTTACGTCATACAAAATTTGGACGTTTGCTAAATGCCTCATCAAGGTTGCCGACCTTATTTTACAGTGTACATGTTTGAATTTTAAACACGAAACAGTGTTATTTTGTTTACGTAATCGCTTATCTGATCGCATACATCAGAGATAGCATAATCAATTAATATATTTAAGCCGACGGAGTCCAGACAGTGGAGGCAATCTTCTAAATTTAAAAAGTGCATCTTGCTTTTTCAGTTGTAAGAAAACTTCAGATTTACTTTTAGAAGTTGTGGGTGAACAAACATCAGAGCATTCGTTTCACTTTTGTGTGTATCGACTTCGTGTGGTGAGAAGCAAAGGTGGTTGTCAAAGAAAGTTGATGGCGTGAATGTCTCAATGGTGTTAGTAAACATTTACCACTGGAAAGGTACAGGTACCATCTCCTAAACTTAAGGAGATCGAACCCATCTATATCGGACATCAACCTATATTTAGTCAGCTGTTTGCATAAAAGGCATAATTTTACTTTTGTTTTATAACTCATAAACCCACCCACCGTAAACACGTCAACAAATAGTATTGTGGTTGCATGTAGAACATACAGCTCGAACTAACGTCGTGAGCACTTTACCACTACCGACCACCAACCCTATCGTAAACCTGGAATTAAAAACTTGTTGATTTCTAAAAACAACAAACAAATAATGATTATAATTATTTGAATGACTTGTGTGTCTAGACCGAGGTCTGATGTAGATTCCTCGTCTACCTGACGTTCTGTTGTTTTTAAATCAAGAATAACAACATTACACATCACTACGCAGCATATCAAGTGGACGATGGCCGTTAGTTATAACTGTAGCAATCTAATCAATTATATTATACAGTCTACCAACATTGTTGAATATATTAAAAAATATCATCTACTCGTCAGTAACCTTAATAAATCGAGATAAACTTTAAAATGTGATCACCTACTCTAATTTGGCACAAAAATAAATAAGATGCCGAGACAGCGTTGATAACATCAGCAGACGTTAATAAGATCGATGACAACTTCATAAAACCTAACAAAACCACTGAACAGAACAGATGTAACGTGAAAACGCTTTAATTTTTTTGTCGAGTCAATTTGAGCGTATTAATGTAATAAGAATTTTATAATACATACATACTTTCTTCAAACCGCGTAATAAGGCAGATATTTTTCTAGCCTTAAATGTAGTGTGATTACATTAACTTTCATGTAACTAATTAAATTGAGTATAATTAGAGGAACGGTATGCAGGTAGGCATTAAAATTAATGTCTTCCGTTCTATAATTTAGATGGTACATAAAAAAAGACTTTTCGCATAATTAATTACAAGTATTCGACTATTTTGTAATAAACCTAGTGTCGTGTATCGCATAAAGAAAATTAAGCCGTGACTGACTCATAAGAATAGAAATAAATGCAGTAATAATAACAAAACAATTACACGATCTCTAACTTTGACTATGTGGTAATTGTTAAAGATGATCATGAGGTTTGCACCACTTAGTCACCATTAGCATTGCATGCGTGTAGGTAAGCTATCTTTTAACACGCATTTAATACAATAAAATAGGTATCATTATAGATCATCTGTTTTGAAAAAGAAAGACCACACACGTTACGACACATAAAATGCTACAGCTATGACGTTGCGTAAAATATTTTTTAAATGAGACTAACCCCACCTACATTTCCACTGCTATGACTGCTGTACACCAGTGACGAAAACACATGGATTGACACTATACAACTCCGAAAGAAAGTTAAACTGTCTTGGAAGAAGTATATGCAGGAGACAAAAATAAGTGAAAGATAGGTCTTAAGGTAACAAATTAAGGGCACCACGGACTAATTTAAACTTAAGGGTTACCTACAGATTCACGCTCACGTGTCGTTTGTCGTTTGTTAAGTCGTCCTATAACAAACTCGGTCCATTAGGACGACTTGACGAAATTCAAAATTTATATTTTTCTAATTCGTCATCTCGTCCCATTCTTGAAATTCCTTAAAATTTTAGTTGATTTAGTACAGTCAAGAAAAAAACTTCAAGGTATTCAAATAAAAGACAAGAATCCTTTAGGACCTTACCTATTAAAACTTAACGAAACCAAGAATGAATTCGTAAGAAGATATTCGTCAACTCGTCGTATTAAGTCGAATTTGTTTTTGTGCGAGATGATTAACGACCCTATCTCACGTACAGTGCTTGCAAGTTTGGCCAGAAAACAAGTTACACTAAACTAGCACACAGTATCTGCACCAACCAGCATTTATCGCAACTTGTTCAAAGTAATTGAAACCTTATTTATATATATATAAAATTTATATTTATATATAAAAACAGGAGTATAGTTACCTTCATAGCAATCTCTGACGGTGAAAAAGTATACATAGTAGGAGTTGCCATTGAAAAATAGCAGCGAGATCCAACTGTAGCAGCCGTATATTGGTACAATGAACAATATACGCACTATCCAACGTTGCTCCGATGGGTTTGTGTACCAACGGAGATGTTGGTAAATCTGCAATGAAAAATTAACAATATTAAAAAACAAAGAAAAAAATATATTACAGTTATAATATACAGCGTGTAAGTATCACCGTCGCGAATAACTTACAAAAACGTCTTTCTTTAGATACTTATCATAATGCAAAAGTCATGCATCATACAAATGCGAGATTAAGGATTTACAGTCATTAGTTTGATTTTGCGCAACGCAATGTAAACGCAACACGCGTACTGTGCGGTACAGTGGATCTCGCTTAATTGCTTAAGCCACGTGCTGAACCTTAAGCGTTCAGCACCGTCGAAGCAGCCGATTGCATAAATGTTGTTTAATTGATTACATTGATTGATTGCAGTTTTTGGCCGTATAGGGTTTTTTTGTTTTTGTTTCTCGGTAAAATGTTCTGTTTACTCATTGTGATAAAACTTTTAACCAAAAAAATTAAATTATGAATTTTCCGGCAGAAATTTCCAATGATTCTTCACTCGGAATGATCGTCTGAATCTACTATTTTTTTACTTCCCGGCAACAGTCAGTTCGAGTGACAGGTATGCGAATCTAACCTGCTCGAGCTATTGCTAACACTCCTCAATCTACCCCTATAAGCATTATCCTTTTCCTTCCTTTCTCACCCACCTTTCGCTTTTAATTTTCCCATCTTTAATTCCTAAAGTGCCCGGTTGACAGCCATAGACCCCGACCAATTGCCCTAACTAGGGGACCCCGTCCTTGTCACAGCTGGTCACATTTGTGGAACCCCCTCCCTGGTGTGACGTCACATATCTTGCAATTTTACATCCAGAACTGAAAAGCTACTCTTTTCTAAATATTTTTTTTAGTAAAAGTGTAGTAGCATATGTAGTCTTTCGTTTACAGGTAATGTTTTGTGTTTAATACTTTAGATTTTGATATGTGACGTCACGAAGCTAAGAATACAATGTCACACTTCCTTGACCCCCCCCCCCTTAACGTGTGACGTAATTTATGGATGGCCCCTTACGTAAGTAGGGCCAAATAATAGTTGGCACAATGTAGATGTTTCATACGCCTCTGCTTAGTTTCGTTTTCATTGATAGCGCGAGTGTAAGTGTGTATGTATGTATTCTAGTCACTTCCACTTGTACCGGACAAGCGCATTAGTCTATCTATGTTATTTATTACACACATACCATAACAATTCAATAAATTGTTGCAATTTGTTTTATAACTTGTCTTTGAGAAGTGGTCGCATTGCATTATATGTATACATATAATTATGATCATAATTTACTCGAGAATCCACATCATAACAAGACATTAAGGCATTTTTCGTTTCGTTCCAAATCATTAGTTAGTAAATCGTAACGACAAAACGCGAACAGAAATATCATCTGCAATAGAAAGTTGACAGTTTTGTGTCGAATGTCATTAAGTTTCCACTAGAGTTGTTGTTTTAGATGGCGCTAAACCAAAAATGGCACGAAAATCTGTTTACATCCGATGTTAATTTATCAAGACCACACAGGGTTTCATCTCTAAATTTCAATTTTAAACGGCCTCATGAGTCATGAGTAATGCATGCCTACTCATACCGAATACTGCTATTTACAGACAGGTTTATTTTTATTATTTTGACCACGTTTATTTATCGGTTTTATATGAATACACTCAGAATGACTACTATTATTCTTAGGTACTTTTTTAACAATAGGGAACTAAAAGTTATAACAGTTATAGTGATTAAGGTCAAAACCATGCTTTTTAAGTAGTTATAGTTACATCAATTCTTTTGCGTGTAACATCATTAGATACAGATGTTTAACTCATTAACCACAACGTAACGGCAGTGGTGCAAAATAATATTTCTTTCTCTCTATATCAACAAAGGGAAAGAAACAACTTTTATCAGAAGAGGTTAACATTTGCATGTAAAGTTTTGTATTTCTGACATTCATATTCGCATAAATTTAATAAGAAATCTTTTAATTTCATATCTCATTTCTGTAAATTAAACAACTCCTAACTACCATCACATATATTAAACATTTTTAAGTTATAATTCCCTATGTTGACAATACTGCGTACCAGTGGTGTGGTCATTAGTCATTCTTATGAACAATGTCCTCAGTTAAAGGTACCTACGTCATATGTAAAAATAACTTTAATCACGGATTCGCTTTAACTTACTTTCGTGGATCAAAAGGAATGTAAGTTTATGTATTCAACGATTTAGAACTATAACCATGCATTTAAAGTCTAATTTCTTCCACTTAAAGTAATTAGACAAATTAAAATTCAAACTGTTCGTGTCTGATACTACTATGAAAGAGCTGACAAACATTAAAAGAGTTGGTTGTTTGTTAAATAATTTTACACGAATTTTAATTTACAAAATTATTAAACTTTTTGGTGCATGATGAGTTTCATAAAAATAAATTTAATAGTTTTGGAGTTTCAAAACGAACTCCAATGATTGAAAAGTACTGCCTCATAAAAAAAAAGGTTGAAAAGGACAAAAGGAGAAGAAGTTGAATTGACTCTAATTAGAAGCGTCACAAGTCGCAATTAATACCAAAATGACTTGTTGAAGTGATAACTTCTTATGGGAGGGTAAACCTCTTCGTTACGTAACGCGTTCCGACGCCAGGTCTGGTGTTTAAGTTATCACTTCTGTCGGGCGTCCCGAGACGCACACATTTTTGTTTTTTTATTCAAGGAACTTCATAGGCAGGCGTCCCTCAACTACTGCCACTGTTCTTAGTCTGCCTGGTTGTACTTTGTGTTAGTTAATGGTGTCCCAAAAGTCGACGTCAAGCCGGAATCCGGTAACAGGCTAAGTCATAATAGTTATCAGAAAAATATGAAAAAATTCTAAGTTACGTATTTTTAACATTATAAAACATTAAAAAAAAAACGAGATAATCTACACCCTGTTACGGTCTTTTCACTCCTGTACTACAAATATTTACTTAATAATAATTAATAATATATTTTTTTGTTATGTAATCCCGAATACTGCTTCTTTAAACTCTGGCCTAAAATTTAAAATCAAGTGCTCCAGCTTGGAAGTAAATGTCACTCTATGCCCAACCAATGATTAATACTTAGCCCCCCTTGACGAGTTTGGCAAGTAACGTTAAAAGTTGGCGCATTTATTAAGGATGGTAAAATGGTATGACACTTGCTAATTTATAATAATATTGCGGATATTTTTTTTCTTTTCCAATTAAATGAACAAATTTTTCTTACTTACTTAAAACTGATTCAAATGTATCTGTGGCTTGCCAAGGCCGTAACTTTTAAGATTTCAGTTTTTTATTATATTATTATATTTTACGAAGTGTGAGGGAAACAGATATTAACGCTAAAGTGATAGAGACGGAGAGTCATTTTACAATTAATATTTATGTAGATATCGTACCAGGGTACGATATCCACTTTACACAATGATCCCGGAAAAAGTGGATAGATTGGCATTTTTTTGATCTATTTAAATTGAACTTTTTAACCCCCTTCTTCCACCTGGTAATACATGCTGAGGTTTTAGACTAAAGCCAAAATCACGTGTATTTTTTTAGTTCAACTTCTACTTCAAAATATTATCTTTAAATACAGATATAGTCGCGCGTAAATTACACGTGATATCTCACTACACCTCCGACCATTGTGATATTTCGCGATTTTTTTCGAACGCCGATTTCCACGGGACTTTCACTGGCAGATAGCTGGTGTTATAAGGAGTAACTTAGGGTACTTTTATTTTGTAAAAAGAATTAGGGTTCCGCGAAAAATACATAAATATATACACGCGAGCGAAGCCGCGCGGGAACAGCTAGTTATAACTAAACATAGCTTTAGGTATACACTTTGCCCGGGTCTACGCACTATTTACATTGTACCAACAGTAGACTTTTAAATTTTATGGAAATAATATAAATATTTTTAACGATCGCTAACAACTTGCTACGAAGTCCTTCCGAAAAACCCGACTGGTTTTTCTAATCACAGCGACTCGATAAGACGCTTTGTGCCTTGATAGTCTCCCTGTTAGGTTCAAAACTATTCGGGCTTTCCCATAACACACGCGTAAGTACAATAAAGCCGTTATTTGTGTTGATTTCTGGAAATTCAGACCCAAATGTATTTTGTTTGCTGGGATCAATCGAAACATTGGGTCTAAGTACAGAAAAAGTTCATCAGAATTTGCAAATCAAAAAATTAATATATCGAGTGAATCATGACAATATGACTATATTTTAAATGTAATATAATGTAGCCATTTGTGAAAAAAAGATGCAAATCTTTTTAACCAACTTCCAAAAAGGAGGAGGTTCTCAATTCGTCGGAATCTTTTTTTTTTATGTATATTCACAGATTACTCGGAGAGCCCTGAACCAATTTTTAATTTATAGGCTGGTTTTTAACTATATTTTCTTCACTAAGGTCTAGATAAAAATGTCGTGCTGCTATTAGCTGTTAGTCAGTAGGCTCAAAATAAAAGGAAAAAAGGAGTTATAACTACTTTATCTTTTGGCACATACGCAACAAAACTCATTGGCTTAGTTTTAGAAGTTGCAATTAATAACTAAAGCATATAGTTTCACGGAAATAGCAAGAGAAGTGTAAGGCTGTTCACCTATATTACTAACAGTAAAATACGAGTCAGTTCGGCATGTATGCTTCCGGTCCCGATGGGAAAACGCAAGGTCAAAAAACCGTCCGTGACAGTATTGTAACTACCTCGCACCACAAAGCCATTATTCATACAAACTAGACGAACCATAATAGTACGTTATCAGTTGGTAAATACAAAATGGAATATAGCTCCAGCTAGCAGCGATAACAGTTTCTGATACTGGTACAAAAGAATTGGCTAACAGTGCTAACACTTTAATTTCAGATCGACATACTAAACTCGCGTTATCAATAGACGATATGAAAAAACAATCTTTTCATAATCATGAACCTATTAGTACCCTAATGCTTACCACGGCCACGAGACATACATTTTGTGGGTTTCATGGTATGCTGCACTAGTTTCAAAACCCTTGCTTTTTTTTTATGGGAGCAGACGGGTCACATGATGGTAAGTGACTACTACCGCCGCCCATGGGCACATGCAACTCAAAAAACACAAGTGCGTTACCGGCCTTTAAGGTGGGAGTACGCTCTTTTCTTGAAGGTCGGTCTGGAAATAGCGCAGGCGACAATTTGTTCCACATATTGGTTGTGCGAGGCAAAAAGTTCTGTACTTATAAGCATTGTAGATTAGAGCCGGAACATAATTACATAACTATAACTAGTTTCAGCCTTATCCTCAACACAATCAGGAATATCAACAACTCACTGTAATATTCCTACTATAAACATTCCACGCATGAATGTCCTTGAACGTGCGCAACTTTAAAGAGCCACATTTGAATTTCCCGAATGGTGAACGGGTCGCGATGAATAAACATATATGTTGTAGACAAATAATAATAAAAGGCCTGGTACGAATAAAAACTTAATAAAGTTATGGGAGCACATTCACTCTCATTTGCTGAAGCTTTCCGACATTTCCAGCTGATGAATTAAATTTGAGAATTCTTCCAACTCAAGATTTTCACTCTTCCATGGTAAACCTTAATTTAAAGGTTTATAACTGGTACTTAAGGATATTATTTTGAGTCCTACAAGTCATGTCCGGAACTTGTGTCGAGTTTCTTAAATCATAATAATAAATAGAAGTAAAAACACGTTTGCTCGTTTACTTAGCATTTGCTATCTATTTTCACGGTAAACGCATGCGGGTTATGCTTGTTTACCATAATTGTTTCGATTACCTCAATCTGTCCACAGAATGATGCTTAGTGTCATAATGAGGTGCGTCATACCTCGTAAGGGTCTTACAACGGCAGGATCATTACAGTTCGTATAAATAACATCTTATGTTTTATACAACTCGGAGAAGTTTTAGTTTCACTTCAACTTTCATATAATTTAAAAACATTTTTGCAACAACAATTTTTTTTTAAAATAAATAGCAATAAATTAGTGTTTTTTTTTTTTTATCGTGTGGAAACCCCCACGGGACACCCCCATATCACCTCACCGAGGGTGAAGTGGTATGTCGGAATCGAACCGACTAAAACCACACGGTGTTCCGTCACAAGTGAGTCTATTTCAGGGGACCCGGGATACCCTAGGAAGGAGGTGTCAACAGCTAGGCTGCACTTGATGCATATATATTATGATATATTACTTCTGAATATCCAGATATGGATCCGTATCAAACCATATTATAATGACAGTTATATATTACAGTTTTTAATAATCACGAAAGATAAAAGTTTTTATCATCGCAATAATTACCTACTTATAAGTATATCTTTACTTATCAAAACAAATATGCTCAAATGTAAAACAGATTTTGACTGTTGTTGAACTGTGTCGTTAAACAAATATCTTGTTGGAGTGCTATTGCCACAAATAAAGCCCCTAAGTAAGAGTTTTTGCCTTACAACATCAGGAACGGATATATTGTATCTGTCGTGGCCAGATCTTATAATTGATCGCTTCATGATGTGTCCGACCATTTCATAAAATGGCCGAATTTCATGATAGCTAGCTAAAACTGACCGTGACTGAAGTCACCGTTGAAACGATACGGTCTAAACGTTCGATTGAAGCGGGGAAGCGCCCTGCATCCACCGACGGCCTGCGATCTTTACGGTACGACCGGCTAAAGCCCAACATCCAACAAACCTATTCAGGTATGCAAAGTATTGGTATAGGGCTCTGTTTCCGCATAGGCTGACTAGTTGAACCAGCCTAGCTTCTTCAACATCACAGAAGCCTCGTGGGGCGTTCGCAAACACTACACTATGATTGTAGAATGGTCTTATATGGGCTATAACACTGGAAAAGTGCCTTTCACGAGTCACGGAGCCCATACGAAGATCCGTTTACCAAAATATGTAATTATGTTTATCCGTAAAAATATGTTTATCCCTAAAAAAGTTTAACTTTTAGAAGAATGCAATATATACCCTCTTGAGATTCTTTGAGCAATATCTTAAAAATAAACAACTTCGCTACTAACACTACACCTTCATTTAGGTTGGATAATTGTATTTTTGATAGATGTTACTTGTATGGGGCAGCTAATTACTGTTCTTAACTGCATAATCTGACTATTAAAAATTAAATTAACATTATAACTTATACACTTTCTACGTTCGTATGTAAAAGTAACATATTAAAAGAAACGTTAATTATAGGGCCCATTTTATTATTTTTATTGGTTTATTTATAGAACCATGATAATCGAGTAATTTGTTATTCATTTTGATTAAAAATATTAGTTGTAAGAAAGTAGCAACATTGATTTATTACATCACCCTCATATGGATCGGAATTATCTGTAGATCAGAACGACAGTCACTTAGAATATTACGATGGACTATTCCGAAAAATCAGTGTTGTTAAACAATAAACAAATTTATTATCTGTGGATGAAACTGACAGTCGCTCATTTTTTTTTATTTGTTATTTTGTCTCTACTTTTAACACATATTTTATGTTTAATATAACAACTAAGAAGGTAAATGTTAAGAACGGAACACTATTTTGTTTAAAGATAAAAAATATTACACAACACCGAGAGCGTCAAAATTGATGTATACTGTTTCTTGTGAAAAATCCTTTTTATTTTTGTTATCTAAGACGAAAATATTATTTTCTTAGAGAAAAGTAAACAGACGAAGAGAGAAGTTGTATAAATATCCAGTATCATATATGTCAAGGTGAGAGAGTCTATATCTTGACATAAGGATAACTGTAACGTATATAGCCATCTAATAAATTATAACTGTTGAAACGTCTAGGTCACAGGTGTGTTACATCTTGACGTAGTCGTCGCCCTGTTCATAGAATCCACTCTGCCTCAAATGATATAGCATTCTGACGTCATCGTGTCTCACTCCGCGGTTATTCCGCATTAATTGTTACGTAGTAAGTGTTCACGTAGACACGTAATTACTTAGTGATCCACGCTCCGACGTGCTTTAACACTATAGGGTAGAATATAATGCAAGTATTAACATTTGTGAGAATTCTGCAAGTATTGTCAGTTACTCAGTTTATTATAATTATGTTCTTGTTATCCAACGAAAACATAGAAAGGTCAAAGGTTAGTAACCAAAAAAAAAATAAAATAGATTCAACGAACAATGAAAACAGACTTAAACCCGTAAAGATGTACTTTAGACAGAATAGATAGACGCAGTGAAATGTCAGGACGACATTGATGGGTTTATTGAACAAACTTAAATAATGTTAAAAAATAACATTTTATTCTTAGTCAAATCGGTCACCAACCAATCGTTTCAAATATTGTTATATGTTTTAGGTTTTTAAACGATAACCGTATCGATCTTTTATAGTTACCGCTTTCATGCTCTAAATAGTCTGTACAACAGTCAATGTGCTTTAAAGTATTAAATCTGATTCCGTCTATTGTAAGATTGATGCAATGATATCAACTATAATCATAACAATCGATTCTTGCAAGCGGCACGTTTCTTTATTCTTTGCGTTTTTTGCAATGAAATAGTGTATATCCAACTTCTGCAATGACGTGCTCTAACGACAATACACAAACTAAATAAATACTTTTGTTTTAATACTAGTTCGAACTGAAGACAAAGGACCTTGTTTTAAAAATTAAATTTGGAATAATAAGGTGTGCCACAACATTTTCAATTGCTTTTGCATCAAGCATAAGAGTCATGGCTTTAATGGCTGAAGTATAAAGTTTGGAAGAACATCGCAATTACAATGTGGTAAATACATTCGCCTTAATTATACTTCCATAGTAAAATAAATTCTTACTTTCAGCGAAGGTATATTGAAGTTAATGTATCAATTATTTACCTGTTGGCAAGTAATGAAAAGTGCTGCCCACACGAAAATGCCAGCGATGCCCTGAGCAGCCGGCGTCTGGAGGAACATGGTCTGGTCGTGCACCACTTCCTTGATGGGCTGTGCCGTCACGTTAATCGTCTCTGCTGTGGTCATTCTAAAAAGAAAACGTGACATTTTAATATTGTGTCAAGAAAATGTGACATTCTAATAGCTAAAGTCATAATAATTAAGGTGGAAATGCGAAACCAAAATAAAGGCGCTACCAATTTACCTAGTGTGTCATGTTACGGGAAAGTTTAGTGACGTCAAAGATTCCTTTGAATTAGGTGTTTGTTTAACGTAGTTTTTATTGAAAAATATAACTTCACTAAGTCGCTTTTGTTTTATTCTCAAAGGTGAGATATTTAGTCAACATTTTTAAACACAAAGCTATTTTTAATAACAACCTATAAAACGGTTGTTTAATGTTCACAGAAAAAAAAAGTTCAGTAAACAATACGCTTTTTTTCAATACATTGATCAATGTCACATCACACTTACGTACATTATGTATCTATTAAAGACCGTCAATTTAATAGTCATCTATAATTCTTGACAACAAGTTGTTATCTATTGTATGGGAAGATTGTTTATAATTCAAGCGAACACAATCATCGTCTCCGGTCATCATCATCGTTGTTGGTAACAAGGCCTCTGTAGAACAATGTAGTATGGAACACAATAAAATTGTATTCAGGGACGTTCTATTAATCAAAACATAGGTCGGCTTTGGCCACTGTATTTGCCTATGTGTAAAATATAATATATCGAATAAGTAATATTATCAATACATATAATAAATACATATTATAAAGAGAGAAAGACATATAATAAATATGTATTTGCCTATGTGTAACATAATATATCGAATAAGGGAGAAACAGAACCATATGTGTTGCAAGAATATGTAAAGGGTTTTTCATTAAGAACTCTCGAACTTTGAAATGAAATATAACAAACCTGTGTAAGTGACATTGCCACAATTTTTACTTTCTTTTAAAGGCCATTCGATAACATTATGTATGTATTATGTATTTTTGTACGACATTTCAATAACATGAAGAACTGGAGTTGCGTTCAGATTTCACGTAGCCCCCGTAGCTGGGTCAGCAGCCAAATCTTCTAAAGCCCAAATAGTGAATACACAGCGCTGTCTGCGGTCGTTGGGATTTCGATCTTGAGTTAATCGAACTTTGTATGTATGAAAACCCAAGTCTTGACGCAAAATCCGCCAAGTTTAAGTCGCAGAAAGACCCGGCACGACGCAGAATGAAATATCCGGCGTTTCCTGGCATACTGTCCCGAACGGCAACAATATTCTTCAACGATCTTGCGTTTCTTTGACGTATAGACACTGCTTCATCAATTGCCGACCCGGTTTTTCAAATTTATTCATTAAACGACGGATTGTGAACTCTGCAGGACGGCCATGAATGCCATAAATTGGATACAACAAGGAACCTTAGGCGAACAGAGCACTGATTTTGATAATATATTTTAACAATTTCAACGTCTTGTTGAATGAAACGTGTAGCGCTCCATGGTGAAATGTCAAGACTAAATAAGTATTCTTGTCAAATTTAAAAGCTATAGCTTTACCAAGATGGCCGCTATATGCTGTCAAAGTTCGAGCGTTCCTATTGAAAAACTCTTTATATATATATTTTGAATGCAAAGCAAATGCTATGTGTAACATATAGGAAATAAATACCAATATAAGTTTAACAGTTTAGCTTTAGCTTTCCGTCTACATCTGATTACAGACAGAACTGCTGATAAATGAACAAGATTAATTAAGTAATACGGGTTACTAGTCCCTATTCAGCGGCCTGAAGTATAAGTAATTTTACAAGTATTAGTAAATTATCAGTTTCATTACCCCAACAATTCTAGGTCAATCGCCTAATGATCTTTTGAAGCAACTAGTAATCGATTTATTTGCACATATAAGCCATTAAAAGCACCTCTGGTAAACAAATGCACATTAATTGATCGACAAGATTGTCTATAGATTAATTATAATGACTTGAGACACCACAAACGCCCGTCTGATGCCAAACTAGGCAGAGCCTTACTGAATACATACACATTATAGATAAATTACACCCGTACACCAAACAAATGATCGTGCATATCACACAATTATGTCCTTGGTGGGAATCGAACCTACAACCTCTGGCTCAGCAGTCAGGATCACTAACCACTAGACCAATAGAAACGTCAAAATATGATTATATCCCCACTAGTTGTTGCTTTCAGCTCCTAAAGTTGTCTTTTAGTGGCCGGCGGAGGCAGGATAAAAGTCTACTCACGACTAATCATCAAATTACATCATTAGAAGTTTTGCACAGCAGATTTGTACTCGAATTGGAGCCGCTTGATTTATTTCTACTGGTAACTAGAGTCGCCAGAGTTCCAAAACGCGCAAGTAGCATCACTAGTGTTACAACAAACAAAACAGATCTGAAGTTCAGGTCCTGGTCGGAGCTAAAGTATCTACTTAGCTCTAATTGGATACATGCGCTAAAGATAGAAAATTATTTTCATGGAAGTAGGTCATTATTGTGTGAGCTAGTCTGCACGATGGCGATGGTTTAATCCATGGGAAGGCAAGATGCTGTTTATAAAATGCCTTTAAAGAAAGTGAACCTTCCGAACGCTGGTAACTACGGGGTTGATGGTCCACAGAGCAAGCAATATTACCAGCACTTTTATAGGGATATTCTCTAGGGAAATTCCAAGTTCCGTTAAAAGGAATAACTATTCTATAGAATTGTTTTTAATAATGTCGGCTTGAGTTTAGGGGATAACCCTATAGCAGTGATACTCAACATGTAACTGTTGAGTCGCATATGTATATAAACAACAAAAAATATTTATATTATAGAGAATTGATAATAAATGTAACTAATAATATTACGTGTATTTAATTTGTTAACATAAAAATTACAAATTGTTTGTTCGCCTGTGTTGTTTGCATGATTACAATTATACATAGAATAACAACAATTAGTTTTCAAAAAGGGACATTACCAAAACGGATTTAGGCGACTTTGTTAACCATTTCTTTTTATGGGATAGGTGGCAAACGAGCCGACGGGTCACCTGGTAATAACTACCGCCGCCCATGGGCACCTGCAACTCAAGGAGTCACAAGTGCGTTGTCGACCTTTAAGGTGGGAGTAGAGGAAGGGAGGGGAAAGGGGGAGTAGAGAGAGGGAAAGGGTTAGAGCCTCCGGTAACCTCACTCACTCGGCGAAACACAACACAAACGTTGCTATGAGGCCGGTTTTCTGTGAGGATCATTTCGGCCGAGCCGGCCCATACGTGCCGAAACATGGCTCTCCCACTTATAAACCACCCTTGTTAAGGTGAATCATCGGTATTATTGTTTAGCCTCATTCTCTTGATCTATTCACGCTGTTTACATTAACAATAAATATTAAAGTACTTCAAAGATATTTTGTGAACGATCTCTAGTCTAATTACATAATCTTATTTTACAATCTAAATCACGAATAAATCAAAGGAAGCCACGTTCAAACCCCACGGAATACTGGCAATACATTCGCAACACTTTCGGTGAGTACTTTATATGAGAAGTAGATTGCAGGTAAACAAAATGCCCGCGGTTCACTCCGGTGGTCTGACAAGGTGAACCACGACCACTCTATTTTATATGTTTTAGCACAGAGAAGTTTTATAGTAGCTACATAATATATCACAGGCCTCGAGGTCGCGGGAATGCTAGTATCATACATTACTTATAAGTTTGGAATAAATAAACCTTAGCAACGTCTAATATCTGTTCAAACAATAAAGAAATATATTTTTTTAACTTTCTACAGTTAACTGCAACAACACTCGTTCTGTGCGATTCTCTTAACAAGAACCTTACAAACCTTAATAATTTCAAAACTATTAAATAAATTCTTGAGATTTTTTTCACTTAGTGTTTACACTTAGGGTAGATATTGATGTTGTGTATTGGTGAAGATGACGGGATGATTGTTGAAGTAAGGGATTTATTTATTATCAAGTAAGGGTGGAGAATGTACAATAAATTTCTTTAAAAGTAGTTTACAAACTCTGAAGATATCACATAACAGGCACACCAAGATATCTGAAGAAATATCTACATCAACTGATCTATACAAACAAAATAAAACGAAATGGGAAACTTCTTCTTTAAAATCAGTTAAACAGAAAACGCACGAGCTAACGAGCACAGAGGACAGAGTAGTAACCTGGTGATAGGACACTATCCAAGGCCTTTACTCACCGCAAGAAACACAGCAAACGATTGTTACAGCTGCCATCTTCTGCGCGTTCAAAATATATATATCTCTAGACGCCGCTAATTGACACATAGTAGTGATTTAGAATGACTTAAAGTCGGGGACTTTAAGTTAAAAAGTATCAATGAACGAAATATCCAAAAGCTTTGTGATCCGCACCAGTGGCGTGCCGCTCATACGGCTTACCCTAATAAAATACTCAAATTTATACCAGTTCTAATAATAATATGCTTTAATAAATAGATATCATAAATAAATTTATATTTTAATAATTAATTCAAAGTACAAATTTATACTTCAACTGCTATCCTATCAGGTAAACAAAATTTAAATTTTCGCGCGGTCGCTCATGGCTGATTATTCCGACAACCCAATGTTTCACAATAAAAATGTGTTCAAATGTGATTGAAATTGTTCTTGTGACGATATAACGTATGTGCAGAAATTTATTTGCGAAAATAAGGTAAATTCTTTAACTTTTGTAGATAAAACTCAATTAATAACGTTTCCGAAACCAACTCCCAATTTGTGTATTTATTTCTCAAGTCTCTAAATATCACACCAGGCAATTAAGTAGATCGGTATACAAAAATAATTGGATGGCCAGTTGTTCACATTCGAATCTTCCTAACTCTATAAAGGCGAAAGTTTTTAAGGATGGATGGATGGATGGACCGACGGATGGACGGATTGACGGTTGCATGGATGGATAGATGGATGGATGGATGGATGGATGGATGGATGGGTGGATGGGTGGAAAGATGGATGGATGGATGGATGGATGGATGAGTGGATGGATGGGTGGATGGATGGATGGATGGATGGATGGATGGATGGATGGGTGGATGGATGGATGGATGGGTGGATGGAAGGATGTTTGTTACTGATTCACGCAAAAATGGCTGAACGGATCTGGATGACTTTGGTACATAGATAGAATTTGGTAGATAGATAGTCTGGAAAGTACATCAGCTACGCTTTTTATCAAATGTACGATTCCTGTGGGATAAACTTCACCAAAATTCAGTAATTTATATTATTGGTATTGCATTTTTTTTCTAAAGAAATGAACGTTTGGAATTCTTCTGGATATAATTATGTATTTAAATAATTTATCTTTAAATGAATTTATCTGGTGGTACTGTGATTTCTTTTTGTAATTTTGGTAAACAACGTTTAGAAAGGTTTTTATCTCGTTAGCTCGTTAGTTTTAGAAGAACACTTACAACAAAAACATGGCAGTAAGCCAGGGCCAGGCATTTATCTAACAAAATATACTATTACTGACCTGTCCTCAAATAATATAAAAAATTTGTATGCGTTCCGTGTGCTTTGTCAAGCTCCTCAATCAATGTGAAGAAAGAAGACAAAATACAACTACTTCGGAAACATCTGAGGTCCGCACATGTTTAATTAGCCTACTTCTAACACGTCTCATGGTGATTAGGTCACAGGATTAAACAGTGCAGCAAAAGGCATACTTCATCAGCCTTGAAACAAATAAACAACGACCAGAAATATAAACTCCTTTGTCCGTGACGCGATGACGCATATAAAAAACATCAATTCTCTTTTAACAATCAAGTGTTCTGAAGATGTGTTTCCTTCGAGTTTGGTTTTAAAACATGTCTACATTGAATCCACGAGTGATGTCACTTGTTCTAAAAAGGCAAGTAATTTCTGCTCTCAATAGAATCATTGTTTTATCGCTAGTTCTGTAGGCATAAGTACTGTTTATATCCTCTTTATATAGACTTAACCTGTGACTATCTAACTATAAATATAATGCAATCTTGCAACTAGGTTTTCACCCACTTTGGTTTTATTTGAAACGGCACTGAATAATAATATAAAGAGTGCGAATTTTGTACGTTTGTGTGCAGGTGCGGATTGCCCGAATTAGGTACTACACCTATTTGAAAAACACGGGCTAAGCATATAAATACTATTAAGATATTTAGTTAACCCGGGCGAAGTTAATACAAGTCGCTAATAATGAATTAAGTAAGTAATCGTGTTTGCAAGTTTAAAGTATAAAAAAATATTTCAGTTAATAAAAATCTCCTTGATATCATAAATAATAGCTCTATAAATAAAAGAATAAGCGCAAGTTTAAAGTAAGTCGAAGCGATTCTAATATAGTATAACAATCGGTGTCCACTCCGCTTATAGTATGTATAGTACGTAGAATGAAATTTTGATAGAGCAAACAATTCTAAACTCCAAACGGCCAGTACAAGAACGTTTTGGTATACTGTAGTTTTCAAAATTACGAAACGATAATGGTATTTTTTAGAAAAATAATGAAGGACGTTTGTGTATAGTAAACGACCGGAATAAACTCGCCTTCGTCGCGTCACTACACGCATAAGACAATAAAATCCAGGTCCAAACCCTCAGGATTGCGCTTAGACTCGTTGCTTAACAATTAGTTGATGGAATTAGCATAACCTTCCGGTTGGTAACCTCGACTCTTTAGGCAAGTCAAAAAATTCAACCTAAGCATAATTTCGTATAGCCGTTCGAGTTCGAGACCAACCAGGCTATTTTTCATAATGGGCTCAAATACTTGTTCCATGTGGAAATCTATCTGAGATCAATATGCAATCAATCAAAGTTCATAATAGATAAAATCTTTTTAACAAAAAATTAAACCGACGAAAAGAACTAAAAAGCAAAAAATAAATAAACCTTAAGTCTTAAGTATTGAGCTTATTTACATAAACTATCTAATTTTATATAAACTTATTTTGAGTCGGCGCCAAACAACATACTGATTAATTATCAAAATTTTATTTGGCGTACCAACGGGAAGTACCCTGCTTCCCGTGAACTCAGAATCTTGAAATTTGGTACGAAGCAACGTTTTATAGCACAGATAAAGGAAAAATTACGAAAACCGTAAATTTTTTGTTACATCATAAAATAAAAATATTTTACGGAACCCTCGCTGCGCGAGTCCGAGTCGCGCTTGGCCGGTTTATTTTTTTAAAGAATACCAGCAACGTGGGTGTGACCCACCCATTACTAGTATTTTTGTGAACCCCTCCAGCCAAGCTAAATGCTTGTGTTAGGAGTAGGTTCACGTCGGTAGTGCACTGGCTGAGGTTCGAATTATTCAATTTATCCTCGCGATTAAGCGCGATGAAGTCTATGCAGTCATGACGTTTATGGAAGCTGATTATGAATTCAGCAGAACCTGTTTAGAACCAGAATTTCATTTGAAAAGTCATGCTATTAAGCGCTTATAATAAGTCATTTTATAAAATTGTAAGTATATCTCGTTTCTCAAATCTATTTATGTAAGAGACTGTATCAAAATACAATGACTCAGTGACCTTTATTTAGAACTGGTTTATTACGTTTTTGCATTAACTTGTAAATACTTGAAATTATTCGTTTATTTAACATACAGCACCAGTTTACAGCAATAAAATTTGATTTTATGAAAGGTTTGACGGTAGAGGACGATCGAATGTAAGGACAGGAACAACAAGAAGTTACGTTGGCATTTGTTACTCTTCTAGCAGAATATAGTTCAATCAATCGACGGAAATGCTCCAGTGCAATGCTCCAGACAAGTGAAGGCAGAAAAAAAATGAGCGTGTAGAACAACAATTTCTAAGAGAGAAAGCGGTCTTTTGGGATGAACAAAACAAAATTTTGTCTTTTTAGGGGTGGTATTTTTTGTATATAAAATTAATAAATTATATTTTTAAATAATTGTGCACGATGGTATAACTCTTAACGAAGAAATAGAGCTTCGAAAAAATGCTCTACAATGTCGGGGAGCTGCGATTTTACGAAAACGCATTTTTTTTTACAAAAATCGATATTTCACGGTTATATATATAAAACAAGATTTTTACTAAATAAAAAGTTTTGCTTTAATAAAGTCAAAAAGAAATGAAAAAACAAGTTTTGGAGTTTACTCCTTAAGAATCGATTTGCATATAAGGCGCCCGATATGAAAAAAATATGAAGAGTAAAATTTAGTGATCGGAAGGCAGCGTAACGCTTTATTGTGCTTTTTATGCTTTATTGGAGTTTACTCCTTATTCTCGACGCATGTAAGTAGATATGTGTATACCTTTATGTTATATATATCTGTAAATATATACAGAATATTGTAACGCGTGGAGTAATTTTTCTAAAATAACTGCGGCGTACTCCACCACGTATAAAGCTTGGGGCTTTATGGTAACCGGGTTCGATGGTTCTATCTAGAAGAGGAAAATTAAAAGAGCAGGCAAACGCACTATGCGATATAATCAGGATCAGATTATTCGTGTAACAATTATAACTTCAAACAAATTAATTATAAATAATACTTCTTATAGGGGGAGGGAGAGAGGGAGGGAGGGAGGGGGAGGGAGAGGGAGAGGGAGAGGGAGAGGGAGAGGGAGAGGGAGAGGGAGAGGGAGAGGGAGAGGGAGAGGGAGAGGGAGAGGGAGAGGGAGAGGGAGAGGGAGAGGGAGAGGGAGAGGGAGAGGGAGAGGGAGAGGGAGAGGGAGAGGGAGAGGGAGAGGGAGAGGGAGAGGGAGAGGGAGAGGGAGAGGGAGAGGGAGAGGGAGAGGGAGAGGGAGAGGGAGAGGGAGAGGGAGAGGGAGAGGGAGAGGGAGAGGGAGAGGGAGAGGGAGAGGGAGAGGGAGAGGGAGAGGGAGAGGGAGAGGGAGAGGGAGAGGGAGAGGGAGAGGGAGAGGGAGAGGGAGAGGGAGAGGGAGAGGGAGAGGGAGAGGGAGAGGGAGAGGGAGAGGGAGAGGGAGAGGGAGAGGGAGAGGGAGAGGGAGAGGGAGAGGGAGAGGGAGAGGGAGAGGGAGAGGGAGAGGGAGAGGGAGAGGGAGAGGGAGAGGGAGAGGGAGAGGGAGAGGGAGAGGGAGAGGGAGAGGGAGAGGGAGAGGGAGAGGGAGAGGGAGAGGGAGAGGGAGAGGGAGAGGGAGAGGGAGAGGGAGAGGGAGAGGGAGAGGGAGAGGGAGAGGGAGAGGGAGAGGGAGAGGGAGAGGGAGAGGGAGAGGGAGAGGGAGAGGGAGAGGGAGAGGGAGAGGGAGAGGGAGAGGGAGAGGGAGAGGGAGAGGGAGAGGGAGAGGGAGAGGGAGAGGGAGAGGGAGAGGGAGAGGGAGAGGGAGAGGGAGAGGGAGAGGGAGAGGGAGAGGGAGAGGGAGAGGGAGAGGGAGAGGGAGAGGGAGAGGGAGAGGGAGAGGGAGAGGGAGAGGGAGAGGGAGAGGGAGAGGGAGAGGGAGAGGGAGAGGGAGAGGGAGAGAGAGTTTTGTAAACTCCAGTCGTCCGTCGGACGCCGGACACACACATATTTTATCTGTTTTATCCATTTATAAAGCACTAATCAATATTTCATAACATATCAGTCGAAAGATAAATTTAATACCTACAACTTTCTAATTTAACTTTTTCGGATTTGAGCACAACTTTTTGTTTTATTAGCGAAAAACCGTTTTTTTTTTTACTTTTGCGATTTTTTTAGGTTAGGTTCGCCATTAAAATACCGGAAAAAAAAATGCTATCTTCCTTAGAATTAATTGTTCTACACGCTCATTTCCTGGCTTCCTGGATTTGGAGATAGATCTGGAACCCTGTGGATCCGTAGATTGATTGGACTAATATGCATTTCTAATATTTCATGGTAAATATAACCAAAAATAGTTGTTATTATGACGTAGATCGCTAAAGCTACGGCTGACATTACAATATACTAGTTGCACCCTGCGGTTTCAGCCGCGTAAGTCCCGATCCCGTTCGAATATCGGGATAAAAGGGGCCTATGTGTTAATCCGGGTCTCCAGCTATCTACATACCAAGTTTCATCGCAATCAGTTCAGTAGCTTTTGCGTGAAAAACATCCATACATCCTCACAAACTTTCACGTTTATAATAGTAGTAATTATTAGGGATATTTTGAATCCCAGATTCACCTGCTATCCCACAGAAATTTTCACCATTGGTACGTTAAAGATACTGAACGATATTTCACAAATTCTAGACATTTTTAAAATGGCAGAATTCGAGATAGTGACATTAAATTATTTATCGTTGTGTATGATTACAAAATGAAGTCTACCCGATTCCCGCAACGCACAAGGTATTTATTACTCGGGATAAAATTTTGACCTACAGGAAAAGTATATGGTAGGTACAAGTAGGCACTTCTAATAATTGTGTTCATTATTAAATGTTCTATAAATACTATGTTTTGGTTTTTATGTTACACCAAATAAAGAGATTACTTCATTAATTTATTTACCATACGATCAGCTTTGGCGGTGAAGACATCTGCATTTCTGAGAGTTCTCGATAATGTTCTCAAAGGTTTGTGAACTCTACCATCCCGACCTGAGTGAACCCTAAATACGGAGAGTGGTCCATGCAAAGCAAGGGGATAGTTGATAAACAGGACCGACATCGATTACCATAATAGCGCGCGCGACTAGGTACAACTTTCCTCTCTACCTGAACGCAACTGATTTTGTAGTAGCAACTTTCTGCGAACCCCACTGCATCCCGCACATCTAAAAGCACATGCTACTGCCACTTAAGTTGAGTTTTTTTTTAGAGTAGTGTCCAAGCTTTAGCTTTAGGGCACGTCTTAATATAACCGTAATTTATTTTCTTTCTTTTCTATTTGATGATTTAGTACATCACTACTAGTATTATAAAACAAAGTCCCCCGCCGCGTCTGTCTGTCTGTCTGTTCGCGTTAAACTGAAAAACTACTGAACGGATTTTCATGCGGTTTTCACTAATAGACAGAGTGATTCATGAGGTACGTTTAGGTGTATAATTTGTTAAGATTTTGTGTAAATTGATTGAAATATGTTGATGATTGTTGAAGATGTCTCTGCTACCCGTAGAAGCTGGGGCGGGTTGCTAGTATTTAGTAAATTAAAATTGCGTCTCCTTAAATGCGCCCATACAACATATTTTACAACCACACACACTTATTTTACATCACCATCAATTATGGTCAAACATTAGTCAACCAGTAAGAGACAACTTTCTTCTATTAAGGTGACTATGTAAAGTTGGTTTTGCTTGTATGTGAGTAAATAGCTTCATAAAGATAAGATATCCAAGAATGAGTCAATTAAATTGTGTTATCACATACATATATATACAATAACATTTCTATACATTTTGTACATATTTCTTACAACCAAACGATACTAATTTCTATCAGTATTTAGAAAGGGAAATATTTTGAAGAAAATTTAATCTCTACTGAGATTCATGCATACCTCTAAAGAGCCCTTGATCAAGGTAGATCGAAATTATATTTCAGCATACATTTTTTTTTTCACTTTAGGAACATAAATTGTACTCCTAGAAGAAAGTTTCAACCACTATTGGTGTTCATTTCAATCAATCACTAATAGGCTAGTGCTAGGTTTAAAAAAGGAAAAGTCATAAATAACAGCATGAAAATGGTAAAGGAATAAAATATAGCATAACCAACGGTAAAAATAAATCAAAGCCGATCCAAGTTATGAGGGTTAAATAATTAACAATAACTATGTTACTAAACTATGTTTTTATAAAAAAATATATTAGTAATTACTTGCTTCTTGCTTGCTCTTCATTTTAAACCTAATATGTAATAAGTACTGGGAAAATTACGTATTTTTCTATGTGTTTTGCAAAACCCCAAATCTACTTCAAGGATTTTTAATGACTGTGTGCCTAGACTGCCACATTTTTCCACTGTAAACCTGAGATTGTGACTAAGATATTTCCACCATTCATCTTGCTAGCTGTGGTATTAAATCATATTATATATTGTATAAATGTGTTGCAATATATTGAATTGTTGAACTAAGAATTGCATTCAAGTCTTAACTAATTTATTGGTTCTAAGACAGTTGTAAGACAGTATGAAATTAATAAACTGTAATTGGAGACAAGTTAAATCATACTCTGTTTAAACAGACTAAAATCAGAATTTAAAAAAGCAAAAGATATGTAAATGAAAATTGAATAATAGAATCTCAGTGGATGTATGGATGAGTACACAGCATATATTTTTAATGTTAATTATAATGTAGTCTTTTGAAATAACTACTTTGTAGTTTTGTAATAAAAAAGATTAAACATACCAGTGTATAAGTAAGACAAATCCATTCTGGGCAAATTAAATAAAACACACACAACACATAACTCTATGGCAATTACGACTACATAAACTGTTATCTTTTATTATGACAAAATGTCACTGATAAAGGAAATCAGTCTACTATCTTTGTTTTTTATATCAAGCTAAAAAGAGACAGTATGAGGTTCCTTTTTCATGTTTTGCTTTGCCATGTAATCAGTTTTGGCTGTACAACTATCAAAATATTAGAAATGTTTTTATTAAAGAGTTTATATATCTATCTTTATATACATATTTCTTCAGTGCGTGTGTATGTTCCTGAACTCCTCCTGAAATTTTTTGTGTGTCTACAGGTGGATTCGAGAATGGTTTAGATTTACATTTGGACCCGGTAGATGGCGCTGAGATAGGGTTCCAGGAATAATATTTTTTAAGTTCAGGCAGGACAAAGTCTGTCGGGTCCGCTAGTCTATCTATATATTATTAATATTATGGTCATTTCTAAATAGATATTTGTTAAGAGACAATTTTTCCTAGGTTTAGCTAAAAAAACTAAAATACAAAATATGCCATAACAGTAAAGCTTTTTTTACTTTTAATGCTGGTTATGGAACAATGTACTTTTTGTATAATTTATTTTTATTGAATTTGTGTCTTGTCTAACAAAAAAGGAGAATATATAATGACATAAACTTGCTTATAATTATAGTAATAATAATAATAAGAATACAGTTTGATTAGAAAAATAAAGCTACAGCAACAGTCACTTCATGCTTTGATTGGTTTCTATTTTAATTAGACATGTAAACAAATCATACAAGGATTTTAATAAAGATAGCTCAATGCAAAGCACAAATTAGAGGTTCCAAATCTAAATAGGCAGTCAATGTTTAATATAACACATACATATATGATAAAATAATAAAAACAAATTTCTATGGACATCACTTTTATGGTACATCACTTTGTATTCTTAGAAGAGTACAGCTATTTTTATGTAGGTATCTGTGTCAAATCTTTCACTAAAATAAGCCCTTATACCTCGCTTTTAAAAAGTTGATCATAAAATGTTTGGGTTCAGGAAAACAGTTGCATCATAATCAATAACATTCGTGCGTAAATTTTCTTAACTTTTCCTTTCCAGGTAGCAGTTAAGATGTTCAATAAGCATTTAATTTCACCTACATGGTAATTGGAACATAATCGTTGCAAAAACGAAACCCATACTCTCCAATGCAATCCACCTCATCAATTATATGAAATCGTGAAATATCGCGGAACTCACATACTGGAGGTCACACGTCTTGACATTTTCTTGTTTAGGAGTATTATTACCTACTCAGTGAAGGGCGAAACATATATACACAGACGCATGAAACAAACTAAATGTTGCAATACCAATTTGGAGGATATTTAAATTGAATATTACTATACTATACCTGGAAAATGATCTAATAACGTCTCAAAATTACTGTTTTCCTTTTGTTAGCAGATGTCATTCGTAATCAACACTCTGCGCATATTGTACACATAATCACGTAGGTTTCCTACACAACAATGTTCACACAAATTGTAAATCCTTATAAAACGAACACAAACGTATTAATAACAAAACACTACAAAAACGACAATTTCACTTCAGTTGCCTTCCCATCGTTTACTTTGCTCACTGCTTGCAAATTCGTGATATCGTGAATGTCTTCGTGACGATTGACGTTTAGTTGGTGTACAATTCTCTTTCGACAAACCAGAGACAATTTCTGCGAAATAATGACAATCTTTTCTTACGCAATCTATAGGTTGTAGTAATAAAAATAATGCAAAACACGATCTCCATACCTATTTGAATAGAAGAATTTGGCGTTTTATACAGCGTGTAAGTATCACCATCGCGAATAACTTACAAAAACGTATTTCTTTGGATATTTAACACAATGCAAAAACTTGAAACAAACTGAGGTTCATCATAAAAATGCGCGAATAAGGATTTACAGTCAATAGTTTGATTCTTAACTACGCAGTGTAACGCAACACTCGTAATGTACGGTATTTTCCACTCAGAATGATGGTCAGAATACAGTATTTCAGGATTCGGTACGGTGTCACTTACATCCTGTTTAGTTGCAACAAACCATCATATGATTATTGATTAATACTTCAAATGTTTTCTTATAATTATGTATTTACACGGGCAATAAGGTGATCACAAAAAGTATTACATACTAACATACCTCTGAATTGCCTGACGTTTCGACCAGGTTGCACTGGCCGTGGTTACAGGATTACTGGCTCAGTGGTGCACGCCGTATTTATCTACCTACACATTTTCGATATTTTTGATTTTTTTGTTTTGCTTTGTATAGTGTCCCTATTCTGTAAGGAAACCGATGTGTCCCTATTTTGGTATTCACCCGACTGCGCATAAAAGCGAAGTGGCATGTTTTTTATCACTGAATTCCACGCTGTAGATGATTTGAAACCACCTTCCCGATTTAAACTTTTGTGTTTTTAATTTCAATCGCTTCACGTACAGCTCTTGAGTAAAAGTGACGTTCCGTGGAGAGGACTTGCGTACGGTGAAACTCAATCCAGTGATTGGTGCCCACTTTGAGTGCATATTAATCAGCTAATCTATCGGTTCTTCACAGCAGCGATATGTTCTTAGACCCTTTCAGCAATAGTCCGCTTTGTTTGGCCTATGTAGGAACTACCGTAGCTGCAGTTTATTTTGTAGACACCTGGAGTTTGTAACGGCAAGACATTCTTCGGTGTACCCACGATGTTTTGAAGCTTTATGTCTGGTGTATACACTGTCGGAATGGAATACTTCTTTAAAACGGAGCCGATCTTATATCTACTCCTTTAACACAATGGTATGTAGACTGGTTGCCTATTCACCTCCGGATGCTTGCGTCTCATTGTCGGTAGCTTAAGTGTTCCATTCATTTGATATCCATTACCTTTGAGTACTTTCTGAACATGATCCGGCTGTCGTTCCAAATGTTCAGGGTCACAAAGATCGTATTCTTTACAAAGACTTTATGCACAGTCGGGTGAACACCAGAATAGGGATATACTCATTGGTTTGCTTACAGAATAGAGGCACTGTTAGTATAGTTTGTAACGGTACATGGCGAAACAAAAATATAGAAAATGTGCTGGTGGATGAAGACCGAACTGAAAAAATATTTTTGTGTTAGATAGTCCATTTAACCAATAGGAGCGGAGAATCAATGAAAAGTGTTGCAAAAACAGGGAAAACAAATGCAGACGAATTTGCGCTGGTCAGCTAGTAATAATATATATGTACGAGAATTAACGCGATCACGTTATAAGCATTACATCTCTTTGAATTGCCTGACGTTTCGATCGGTTGCTTTTGTCTTCCATTCACCTGATATCCGTTCCTTTGAGTACCTCCTGAACATAATCTAGCTGTCGGTCCATATGTCATTCCGTTCCATGAAAATTTTCCTTTTTTATTGGCATTTAGCAGATATATATGTTATAAAATCAATCTCTTTAAGAATAAGTCTGTTAACAATAGTGAAATTTATCAGAATATTCAGGATATAACTTAGTCATCTTTTTTTAATACTTAATTTAATAATTTTTTCAAGTTTATTTTCATCTTTTCCCTTCTCCACTTTTTTTCAAACGTAGAAAATACATCATGATTCGTTATGCTTTCATTTATAATTCGCCGTACAACCTCTATTAAGAAATAGAAATTAGATGTATGAGAATAAATTAAACACTAAAAGTATCAAAATCACTCACTCCAACTTACCGGTCAACTCTTCGACACGCTTATTACCAAATTACGAAATCATAACTTTTTATTTTTTTTCGTCCAATGAAGATTATTGTAGGCCCTTACCTATTATACCTAGATTCTTTGGCTAGGCACCTAACAAATTACCTACGTTTAGTTAACCTTTTCTTATAAATATTTATTTATCTATACGGAGTGTTTGTATACTCTTTGTTCAAAACCTGGCAATTTTTTTCTCAATTCGCCATAGACAATTAACAAAAATGAAAATGTCCGTCGTTAAAGATACGCTCTAATTTATTTTGTGACTGTATAATAATTGTGGCCTGCGATGTGAATATTTTGTAGTATTTATATTCTTATAAGTGCATATAATCTACAAAAATGATTGTTCAGGAGCCAATACAGGTGCGTAAGAAACATATTTCCTAGGAGCTGTCAAAATAATTTCGTGGAGACGTTTTATTCATTATTTAAATTCCCACAGGTTATCGTTTGGGATTGTCTGAATAATTATGCATACGACAACGCTATTTTCCTGGCTGAGAGATTACATGCTGAAGGTAATACTATGATAGTTATTTTGCCATTTTAAAAATCACAGTTCTTGCAATATTTAACACTGCATTTTAGGTGCTACTATTGATTTTTACGTAATTCTTAATTTTGAAATTCATGATGCACTTTAAAGCGAAACTAATAAATTCTTCATATTTTCAGTTGCTACCGAAGAGACTGCTTTTCTATTAGGAACATGTTATTATAGAGCTGGCAGAGTAAGTGAAGCTCATAATTTATTGCAAAACATGTCATTAGCCTTGCCACAAGCCAGGTTCCTATTAGCCAAATGTTCCATTGATTTAAAATCGTAAGTATTATCAGGTGATAAGGTTCACCCATTAATATTTTTTATACTTTAACTAGGAAACATATAATAAATTGTGTGGTGGTTTCAGTCCATATAATATACACTTTTTAAAAGTTTCTTGGTTTTTAAGACCCTATGGTCATTATTTCCAAAATGGATTTGCAATATCTATCTAACCATCTAACCATGATTTATATTTTCAGCTTTAAAGATGCAGAGATAGCACTAGGATCTAATTTAGACATTATTGCTTCTGAATTTGGCGAACAAGCTCCATATGCATTACAATTGCTTGCCAAAATATATAACATTACTGAAAGAAGAAGTAAAGCAGCTGATGCACATAGGAAAGCACTATCACTGAATCCATTCATGTGGAAATCATTTGTGCAACTATGTAATATGGGTGAGAAAGTAGATCCCCACCAAGTTTTCCAAATGAATAACACTGACTTTACATTTGGTGTAACAACATTAGTAAATCTAGTCAGTAACTCTGAAAATATTTCATTTGTGAATAGTAACATTCCTAATAACACAGCTATTAATTCTAATGTCACACCAAATAATGTTGCTACAAGAACCCCAATGACAATGTCAACAAGCATCACTCCTGAAACACAAGCTCCTATAAAAAGAATGCATAGTGTATTCAGTGGCATGGCACCTATTCCATTCTCACCTTCATTTGGCATGTTGCCAATGGAAGAATCTCCTGTTTTATATACTCCAACACTTACTGACTCTAACGAGCAAAAGGCCATACCTAAGATAGTAAATTCATTAAGAGCACAAATGGGACAGTTAAAAGATGCAGTGTTCAGTCCAGCTCCAAGATGTACCCTTGGTCCAGCTCCTCGACGGTCATCCAGACTCTTTAGTAATAATAACAGCAGTTATTCAGTTAAAGAAAACAATAAATCACCAAGCAGAAAATTTGTAGCTCCTAAGAGTCCCTCAAGAAAAAATAAACAGCGCACAGCCAAAAATATTAAAACTAATTCAGTGGATGCCAATGAAAGAAATAAAGGTGTTGAAACAGTGACACCTACAATCCCACCAAAGAATTCCAATGGTGTAGGTTTGTTAAATTTAATGCGAGAGTTAGGAGAGGCTTATAAAGGTCTTGCATTCTTAGACTGTAAAAATGCAATTAAGTTATTCCAAGACACTGCGCCAAAGCAATTTGCTTCGCCCTGGGTACAAACAATGATAGCAAAAGCATATTATGAACTGGCACAATATGAGGCAGCTGCCAAAATTTTTGCAGATATTAGAAAACATTATCCAAATCGCACAGATGGTATGGATATTTACAGTACATGTTTATGGCATTTACAAAGAGAAGCTCAATTGTCAGCATTGGCCCAAGAATTGGTGGAATTGAACAGAAAAGATCCTATAGCTTGGCTTGCAGCTGGAAACTGCTTTTCACTCCATAAAGAACGTGAAACAGCTTTGAAATTCTTCAAGCGAGCTGTACAGTTAGATCCTGATGCAGCTTATGCACATGCTTTATTGGGTCATGAGTATGCAGTAGCTGAGGAAACAGACAAGGCTCTAGCAAGTTTTAGAGCAGCCGTTAGTATTGACCCGCGAAATTATGTAGCGTGGTTTGGGATAGCTACAGTATATGCAAGACAAGAACGCTGGAAGCCTTCAGAAGTGCACATACGGAGAGCTCTTACTATACATCCACACTCTGGAGTCTTAAGGTGTCAATTAGGATTAGCACAAGCTGCTTTGGGGAAAATGGATCGAGCCCTTGCTACCTTAGAGAGAGCAGTTGCATTAGACACAGACAATCCATTGTGTCGCTTCCATCGAGCATCAGTATTATTACGTGCAGGCAGACCAGATGATGCTTTAACAGATCTTCATCATTTGAAGGATATTGCACCAAGAGAATCATTAGTATATTATTTACTTGGTAAAGTCCACAATAAGTTAGGTAATTCCCATTTAGCACTCATGCACTTTAGCTGGGCTACAGATCTGGATCCTAAAGGTACAGGTGGCCATGTTAAAGAGGGCTTTGACCCATCTAAACAAGAAGATCCTCCTGAAAAATCTACGTAAGTTATTTGACGAATTTTCAAGGTTTGATAAAGGATTGCAGAATCTCCTGCACTATTGTTGTAGGCAGTGCAGTCAATAATTGACTGATCCCATGTAAATATCGCTCTCACCTGTCAAACTTCTTAACTGACACCAAATTTTTCCAACCAAGCTTTATGGAGTTTGATGGGTGGCATTTAGTTGCTGTAGTAATAAGGGCGTATGAGGATAATTTGTTTATATAGAGTAAGATGTGGATATTCCTAATGTTATCCTAGATTATTATATATATATCTGTATAGCTAATAACTACTAGAAAAATGAAAGAATATAATTTTTAAAACAATGATGCTTGAAAGATTAAAAGACTCAGAGCCTTGATCTCAATGGGATGATGTTTGTAAATGATTATCATATAAATTGATGTTTCAAATTATTACAATGCCATAATGATGAATTTCTGATTACAAAGTAATGTTTGCCTCACACAAATGTAAATATTAATCAGCTGTTTCAGTATGTGAAGGGTGATGACTTTATAAGGGACCGCTGGCGGTAATTTGTTGACATCTTATTAATCATGTCATGTATAATTTTACACAAAATTTATAAATCGGAGTTCTCTGCATGTAGCTTTTATTTATGTGACATAACAGCTTTAATTGTTAGGATTTGCAGAGGTCGTACAGATTAAATTATGAAAACCAATAATTTTTATGTTCAACATCTTGAATATATCAGGATTACAGTTGTTAGCATTAATATAAAATCCCTTCGCTTGTGTATGTACATAACAAATTAACTAGCACTGTTTGTCACTTGAAATCACCATGCTAGCTCAGTGGATCAATTTAGACCACCTCTATTAATTATGTATGAACTTAATAAATAAAACTGATGTAACTTATAATGTAGTTTTATTGTAAATGCTAAAACTATTTTGACATTTAGCATCCTTAGAAATAATCCTTATTATATAACTTATACCAGTAAAACAGAAATATTACATAGGACTGTATTCCGCATCCTAAAACCTTGTACTAAACAAAATAATTGCTTTTCTGAAGTAAGAAACATAACTTATCGGAGACTTCAAGCACAAGTTAATTCCTAACTGTAATCTTTAATGAAATTTTTTTGCAGAAAGTGATAATATGAAGTAGGTAATGTGTTAGCCTACTTTTTATTAATGAGAACTAGTCCAAAAGTACCATATCAGTAATATCTGACTTGTGGACATTGCATACAAAAACAGTAAGGGGGAGGATTAAAAAAAAATACTACTAGTTTACTGATTATTTTTCAACAACTGATTACACTCTAATCTACTGTGGGATTTGTTTCTACTTATTATTTCTCCATATACAACTTTATTAATTTGCTATTCTAAAATGTACCATTAACGACATACGCGCTACCAGTCTTGAAGACATTTCTTAATATATTATAAGTAGATTTCTGCACTATAGTGACGAAAATTAGCTCTCCAGGAGGATTTGCTTGGTGGGTTAGAATGGCCAAGAATAACTTCCATCTCCACTCTTATTTAGAAAGTACCGGTCAAGTCAAATCTGGCAATTATTAAATAACTATTAAAAGTAAAATAAAATATTTACCTAAAAATCGTCTTGTACCCAAGCATGTAAACACGTCTCTACAGTAATTTGCAACCATAGGATTCCTGCTAAGTCCACACGAAATGAATGATGCTAGTACAGTTATGCGCGGGCTGATACCTTCTACTATAAAATTTTACACAATACTTGAATCCCTTCGGGTACAGTCGGTGCAGTAACAAAAAGACTACGAAATCAGAGTCAACCTATAATATTAAAATGATTTGTCAGAGACCAACAGAAGCTTTTTTCATATTGATACTTCTAAAGGACCGAACTCTTGCATCATAGATGTAAGTGTATGCCGTAAAGGTAAGAAATTATAACTAAGGGTATGTCATGGTATCTCATTCCCCTAGGGCATGCTGATCTGTCACTGGTGGATTAGCGTGCGTCACTCCGATCGTTTTACTAGACAATATTGCGGAAGATAAACTTAAAACACACGTAAGACATATACACAAGAATAAAGAACTTGAGATCATACTACTCAAAGGAACATAAAAATTGTGGTCAAAAGGAGTTAACTAATCTTATTGGTACTGAGGCGCATATATGTAGACGATAAGCTGCATGCGACTTATTTATAGCAATCAATATTATTTGTTTGACGCAAGACGAATTGCAAGGTGAAGACGCAAGACGAATTCGAAGGTGAAGACGCAAAATAAAGATGACAGCGCACTGGTGTAGACATATCTTAACTTCAGAGAGGTACATATTTTTATCTTCTTACTGACTCTAGCTGTTGTATCAATAAGTTTTAATTGTTATACGAGTCAGATTTGTAGTTTTGTAATGAAATATTTGAAATATTTTACATACATAAAGTAGCGATTTCACCATCACTCGCCAAATAGGTGTTTGTTTCTATTACCACATAAGTCAAGAAATTAGTTTAGAAATTCAGTGATTCGTCAAAACTTTATTTTATTTATCTTATAAGTTCATAAAGGTCATTTCAAAGACAGGTTATCCTATATTTAATGATATATTATATATAGGAATATATCAATGATTTAAAAAAAATCAGTACGATTTTAAACAATCAGATTTCAAATAATGAAAATGAAATATGATTTTTTTATATATTTTTATCATTATACTTATGTTTTAAACCTTATAAAGTTTTGAAGAAGGAATTCATGGGGCATGGGGCTTATACATTGAAAAAAATCCCATTTAATAAACACATTTATAACAATTTCCATGTCTTCTTGACTGTACCTGTGTTGATAATCTTTTGAGAACCAAAGATTTTAGGTTTGAATTAAGATCTAATTTGACAAATTAAATATTTGAATGAGTGTCTGCAAAATCAAAACTACTTATAATATAAACGCTTAAACTAAATAATTAATTACGTGAACTTTTGCAATATTGAATCTAGGGCTTTTCTAACAGTAGGGTCGTTGAGTAGCTTGTTTTGTGCGGGGGCCTGCACGGGAGCGGGGGGCGCGGGGGCGGCGAGCGCGGGGGGCGGCACGGCGGCGGGGGGGGCCTGCGCGGTGGGAGCCGCAGTTTTCTTCTCATTCAGTATGCTTAGGATCCGCTGTTGGAGGTCTACTTGTGTTTTGTTGTTAGTCGCAGGGGTTAGTGGCTCGCCTAATTCTATTTTGACTTGCTGTTCTTTCCTTTCCTGCGAAAAAGATACTATGGATAAAAATTGTTCCTTGGCTAGTAATAATAATACTGGCGAATGGGTTACTGGTTTATTATATATGTATATTAGCTAATGCTTTTTCATTATGTAATGTACGAGGCTATTTAAGCTCATTAGTTACCTAAGTTAATGAAGTTAACATTTAAATTAACTAATCGTGAACATTCTAGGAATTTAAATATTTAGATTTACATTTTTCCTGGTGTAGGGGTTCACTTTGCTACACAACGTATTTCTTAATTTAGACCAATACGGACATTCCATCAACGTTTTTGGTTGTAATTATAATTTCATTTTCGTCAGCCCTCTTTCGTACCTAGTGTTAGCTTGGTCGACTAATAGTTCAATTTATAAGTTTCAAATCTGTCTTAAAAAAACTCGAAATTTCCTAAAATTAGTTAAGCTTTTCCTAAATTAGCGTTTTACGTAATTTATACTAAAAAATCGTCGAGCCGTCTATTTAAAGAACTTAGAATATAACCACGCATTTTTGTAATACCTCGTATACTCAAAAGAAGAAAAGCGTCTGGAGAGGAGACAGCGAGAATCAGAAAACTTCAAGAGTTACCTGCAGGTACTCGATGACTTTGTCGTACTGCATGACGGTGAGCGTGCGTCCGTCGGCGAGCTGCCCCAGCAGCGCGTACACGGCCTCGCGCCCCGACGGGCCGCCGCGCTGCACCTCCTGGAAGTTGCGCGACAGCAGCTGCAGCGCGTCCTCTATCGGCATGTTGCGGTGCTCTGCGGGGGAACTGTCTTTGGTAGCCTTCCAACGTCTACAGACTATAGTAACCGTTCGTCGCGAGGTGGAAATAAATCTTGTTGGAAATCATAGTTTTATTAAAAAATAGCTATCGTCCATCAGTTCAAACGTGTCATACTACATAAAAATCTATCCATTTTCAGATCTCATATTTTTTAACCGAGTTAGACTTTTGTGTTAACTGTTCACCATTGTCATCTGCAGACCAACAGTATCGACTACATAGTATAGACAATAGCATCCACTACTTTTATACACTCTCTATGCGCGACATTTCTTGCGTTGTTGGCATTCTTTAGACTTTGCCTATAGAATACTAATAATATAATTATAATAACTTGGCGCACCTCACACACGACCGTCTGATCCCAAACTAGGCAGAGCCTGTACTATGGTAACTAGACTGCTGATAAACATATTTATTAATATTTCTAAATACGTACATATTATAGCTAATTGTCGGTGATAATGTCGTTCCACCTCGCTACTAAGAGACCAAAGCTTGCCAGTTACGTCTACCATTCATGAATATTCATTGTCTCTTACCTTGTGGCAATCCATGCAGTATTGTAAGTGTCAAAGATCTATTCTCTTGGTTTTGCGGCATGACTAGAATCGCGTAAAGACAACCACGAGATGCGATGTTACCGAGGACTTTGCCAATCGGTACGTCTTCCATAGGAAATAAGAGATCTACAACGATCCCTAACCGTTTCAACCGTCCTTCTATATATTCTGCATACTCTCTGTAACAATAAGTTGAAATGTGGAATTGTTTATATTTTTTAGATCTCTGGTCACTACTCTTTAAGAGGCATGCGATATGCTTTACTAGCTGCTGTTCGTGGCTTCTCCCCCCTGTAATTAGTATTTACCCATGTCCTTGCCCGGGTGACAAATTATATATACCAAATATTTCAATTGATCTAGTCCTTTACCATTTCCCCTACAAAGAGTCAACACCCATTTCACCCCTTTAGGTTTAGACATTTGCAAAATAAATACATCTAATGAATAAATAAGCTGTTGATTAACAGTTTTTACAATAGTTAGTATATTAATTCTTTGACTTTATTCCACTGACACTAGAACAGAGTTTCCCACCTTTTAGTGGTTGAGCCAAATATTAAGTTATATTTTCATGCCCCACTTAATTGTATTTACAAAAGTGGCTCATTATTTCCACCCCTATTATTTATTTTAATATCTGCTATCTAAATTGCGCCTTCCAGCACTTGCAAATGAGTTTCTATGACAGCTTTTAAATCTTCGACCATCTGGAATCCAAAGCTTTGATATAACCATAATTACTTATTAAGTCTAATGTTTTGAAAGACTTAATCAATGAATGTGATATTTTTGTGTTAAAAAAAGCAAACATTCCCTTCCCAACATCTCTTTGTAAGGGTGCATGACCCTTTGGGACCATACTAAGGGGTGCATAATTGGGAACTCCTGCTTTAGATCTGCATACTACATCGTGTAGATCACCAGGACGATGCACTTGGACAGTCAGCTTGACTGGTATACACTACAGTCCATCGCAAATAAAAGGCCCTCTTAACGTTAACAAGCATGACTCTGCCAGCTCTTCGCTAGTTTTACTGGAGGAGATCTGGCAGCCTGCGTGCCCTTAACTAATCAAGTAAAAAGGTACACTACAAATATACTCACGTAAGGCCTTTCGAGACTACAATAATTTCACAGTCATTTCTTTCTGGGACTGGCAGCGCTCTGGGATATTCTTGCAGTTGTTGTGAAAATCGGTCGTAGCCACCACGGTCCGACCATTCACCGCCTAGTCAAATAACAAATATTTTTTTTAAGAAAACTGAAATCAATTAAAGAAGCACTAACTGATTAGGAAATTTCATAGTAATTATCACAAAAATTCACCAGTCATCAAATGTGTCTTTCCATATTTGGCAAGTACAATACAAGTCTATTTAAGGGTTTTCGTTTTCTTTGGGATGGCATTGATATGTTGGTATGCAGACGGAAGATAACAAGCTTTGGTGTGTGTGAAGTGGACTACATTTTAGGCAAGACTGGTTCTCTGCGTGTCCCACTAATTAGCAAAGGTCACAGTGAAGAAAAGTAACTGGTGGAGTAACCCTCATTGGCTAGGAACAGAAATGGGGGCTCTTGGAGATAACCTGTTTAAAAAATCAGATTCGGCGGGTGCGGGAATGAGTGGGATATCTTGTAACGCCAGTAATCCTTGTGTGGTGAGGTGATAACATTTGTAGAATAATCTAGAAGAACTTCTAGTTCCAATCTAGCAAATAGGACGGACTTGTTATGAAATAAATTAACTCACCTCTACCAGCAAGTGGTGACCGATCTCTGAATCCCTGTGGGCCCCCACGTCCTCTGCCACCACGGCCTCGGGCCCTGGGCGCACCGCGGCCACGCATACCTCCTCGTCCCCCCTCTGGCCAATAGCCCTCTTCATTCTCTTCATCTCCATAACCTAGCAACAAATTACTATTCTTCATAATCCTAGTAACTGCTTTGAAAATCAAGGCAATGTGACCTAAACTGTTTTACAATTCTGTACAGTGGCGGTAGCATAATGGCTAAGGCCTCGGACTTGCGACCAAGCGGTTGCAGGGTCGAACCCCAACCAGTGCACTACCAATGTGAAACCAAACCTTTTTAGTTTGGATACCCTGTCGGGTTGTCACGGTTTTCAGTAGGGCGGTGTGTCGGAATCGAACCGACTAATACCATACCGTGTGCCATACTGCACCTAAGTTAGGAGGGATCCGGGTACAGCTTTTATTAAGACAGCCGGACACCACCACCTGCAGGTAATAAACCTCTCGAATAGGCGAAGTCAAAGACCACGCGGACGCCGCCTCCTCTCGACTGTCCACTGTAGCGGATGGAGAGGAAAAACCCGTCCCTTCCACACGCGGCCATTTTTACCATCTCGTCTTTCTGAACGGCCACATAGAGGAATGTATGGCTTTTCGTAGTGTTGAGGAAGAAAATCTCTGTAAAAATCACAACGATGGCGTGGTGATGGTATTATGTGCAGCCCGTTACCCAGTTTCAAGGCGGCGTACTCGTGTCACGCATGCTTCTCGTTAGAATTTGTTAAGAGGTTGGTGCACTAATTTCTGTTTTGCATGTTTACCGTTTCGGTTGGCAATAGGTCTGTTTTCGCAAACACTGTCCGGTAAGCGGTTTTAGCTTGTTCAATTCCGATAATCACTTCATCTGGCATGCAAGGGAATGCTACAAGTTGCCCAATGAAAAAAAGGGTTAAACAATGTGAAAACTTTTTATAGGTTGATGGCAACTATTCAATATTTAAAAACTTACTTTGATCTCCTATGTAGTTGCCAAAATTATCATAAGGGTCCTCTGTGCCTTCCTCAATTGGTAACTTGTTATCATTGATAGCCACTGCAGGTGGCAAAGTAGGTGCAACATTCACCACCTCTGTGTGTCTACTAGAAAAAATGAAGAATGCATTTATTGAAGAATATAGAAGGAAAAGCTGTTGCCCGCGACTTCATTCGTATGGAAATTTTGGTGAAACCTATCGAACGAATATAATTTATCTCTGTACCAAATTTCATCCAGATCCGTTCAGCCATTTTTGCGTGAAAGAGTAACAAACATCCATCCATCTTCACAAATGTTGACCTACTTGATATAAGCAGAATATAAAGGAGACTAAGGGTATAATATATGTATACTATAATACCAGTAATCTTAGTGGTGTACCTAAGATTACTTGCTAGTCACATCCGCATCTGCATCCGGAGATGTAATAATTTCTACATCGTCAATAAGAAAAAGATTATGGAAGAAACAATTCTAATGAACATTTAAATTATTTTACAAATAGTTTGTTGAAAGAAGTAGAAACACCCCAGAGGTTGCACCCATACTAATATTATAAATGCAAGAGTAACTCTATTTGTTACCTTTTCACGACTAAACTGCTAAATGGATTCTAATAAAATTTGGCAAGGAGATAAGATTATATCCTGGGGAAGGACATAGGCTACTTTTATCCTGGAAAAATGTACAGTTCCCGTGGGATAAAATGTTTTTTAGAAAAAAAAATATTGAGTACTTTTTTGGAATTAAACAAATTTAACTGGTGCCTCCTGGTAAGGAATGAGAAGCCCTAAGTAGGGAAGAATCACTTTTACAAATACGTTTTGTTTTGGTGATGGTAAGTAAGTACAGGTAATAAGCAAACAACAAGACAGGAAAATAAACTATTAAATTAGCATTAGTCAATATAGAGGTGCCAGTATTGCACATTACCACCCTTGTAAACTTAAAAATATAAATATTTGTGCACTGGGACCAGAATGAATTTCTGTTGGTCTGGTGGTTAGTGACCCTGACCGCTAAGCCAGAGGTTGTGGGTTCAATTCCCACCCAGGACAAATAATTGTGTGATGAGCAGGATAATTTATTCTGTGTCTGGGTGTAATTTATCTATAATAGGTATTTGGAAATATATAAGTATATTTATCAGCAGTCTGGTTACCATAGTACAGGCTGTGCTTAGTTTGAGATCAGAGATGTGTGGAGTTATTATTATTACCTTTTATCAGGGTTTGTCTGAGCAGTTTTTACAATAATTTGGTTCCCTTGAAAAGAACTTCGGTTGCCTTTAGCAATAGCTTCGCGTGCACTCGATTCCTCAGCAAATTGTACAAATCCAAAGTTTCTATTAATGACAATCCCATTTATTTCTCCGAATTGTATAAAGTGCTCGAAGATATCATCCACAGTAGCGCTATCAGGCAGGGAGCCAACGTATATTCGCAGATGGGACGTAGCCCGGTCTTTCATAGCCTGTCTGTCTAAAGTTACTTTATCTGAAAAAAAAATCATGCTAACTGTATAATGTTGTCAGCTAGGTTGTTCAAATATAATAATATTTATATTTCATGTATATATAATGTGCTTTAGTAAAAGTAGATCATGATTTCTGCATCAATACGGCATTTAATAGCCGCGGTTTTCTATGTCAATAACAGATTGCCTGAATACTATATAGTTACACATACCTGCCATTGTATAGATGATGAGATTATTATAAGTTTTTAAATCATATAGTCCCAATTATATTGCAATTTATTACATACATAAACAAAATACAAATTCAATTTATATGATGTAGTGATAGTTTGAGACTTTGAGTGATAGCTAGACATGTGTAGTTCCGGAGCGTAACAGTTCCTGGAACTATGTCCGCAGTCGGAACTATGTCAGTTCTTTCCGACTTGCTCAACCTAATAGTTCCAGTTCCACAGTTCTTCGGAACGATCACGCGGATTGAAGGAGCGGCCGGAGCGGTATTGAATGGTGGAACGAATAACGAACTGTCCGTGTGACGTATGCCGCGAGCGTTGCGCTCCGGGCCGTCATCCCCTACTTCTGTTCCGTGCAAGGGTGTATTTTGAAAAGCAGGACTTACTTTTATGGACAGAGTACAACGCTTGAAGGCATCAAAGGTGCCTGAGCAACTTTTTATGTTAGCAATTATAAATGAAATACCTATACATAATATATTATGTATTATGATCTAGAAATTTAAATATTACTTAATTATGTATATATACTACCAATTGATTTTTAAAGACCAAGTCAATACATTAATTTAAAATATTTTAAGTCTAAATAAACAATATCATTGTTTACAACTATGTATGTCCGAGGAACTGTCTGAATCGAAATAAAACTGTTAACTACAATGTCCGGATAAAACTAAGGAACTAGATAGTTCCTCGGACATGTTTCCTGGAACTAGTTCCGACAAGGAAAGGAACCGTTCCAGGTTCAATCCCATGTCGGACATGGTTTGCGCATGTCTAGTGATAGCATAGCTTAGCGATGAGCGATGGCGAGATGTTTATGTCGATAATTTTGATTATTCGTCATCTCGATTTCACTCGATGGTTTTTACTCGTCATCAATGGTTCCGACCCGAGTCACTACGATACGCTCGATGCCTGTCAAAGTGCCAAGTCACTACTAACACGATTGAAACAATCGTCATCGAGTAGACTAGACTCGTTCGTTTGAACGAGTCGACTGGACTCGCCGTGATCAACATAATAAATGTTTGTAATATTTTTAATTATATTTTTTTAATAAGGTTTTAAATAAAATTAATGAAACAATTTCCAATTAAATATATATATATATCTAATCAACTTTAATGCATTAGCTAATTCATTGCGAAATCAAATAAATAAATACGTATTTCATAAAAAGAGGTCGTTCGGTTACCTACTGCATAATCACGCTAGTTAGTAAGACATAATTTTAAATCTACTAGGTGGCTCTATATCAAAATAACCTAGATTCTGCCAGATGTGTTTTGATTTATTAATATTACCTATTATGATGAGGAATAATGATGTAAATATCAAGAAAGCGACGCATTATTATTGAATTGTTACAAACTTTCATTAGTACCGATTCGGCCGTCGATCAATTACTTAAATTGCGTTCGGCCAGAATCGGCCAGAATTGAACTTTGACTTTGACACGAAATAATCGAAAAGCATCTTGGTTGTTCAATGGCGGGCTGAAACAAACGTTGACTCGATTGTATATGTTGTCGACTGCAATTCTTTTGATTGTTCAAACATCTCGACATCGCTAATCGCTATCATAGCTGTGATAGCTGTCACCATCACCACAGAACACTAATGCTGTCACAAAGGGCGAGAGGTGTAAAACGTAATGTAAAAATGTAGTCTTTATTGTATACTGAACTCTTTTTACAAACGTAAATAATCATATGTGAAAAAGAGACAAATATATTTTTTGTTTTAGGTTTTTATTCGCATGCTATATTTGCATATTGAACTAGATTTTATATATTATCCTATATCCTCTTTTCTTCTTTTATCAATGGATGTTTGTCAGCTGCATCTGTCATCAAAGTCAGTAGAAAATACGGCAATGGCAGGCAATGGTATGGTAGTCATGAATGAGCGTGCAGGGTTTTACGTAAAGATTTAATAGGTACTATAGAAATTTGAGGTTATTTAGTAGCCTCAAATTCCTATATTATAGTTACCTATGTTACATAATAGTTTTAATTAATATAAAACATTTTAACCTTCAATATAAGGTAAGTTTAATTTTTACACATAGCTTAATTTTTTGTTTACATTTATTTAAAATAATAGTAGTCTTCAGATGTGTATTGTTGTGTATGGTAGTGATAAAAGCAGTGGTCGAATTTCGACCACTTCATTAACTTTAAATGTTCGTTTTATATCATTGATATATTATCTAGTATAACTTGAACTGTCATCGTTTAAACTTTCCGTATCATATCAGGTCCACTTATCACGTTCAGCGCTACATGTGTTTGTCATTATACACCCTTTTTTTTTGTGCGTGTGGAAACCCCCTCGGGCCGTCACCGTTTTCGGTGGGGCGATGTGTCGGAATCGAACCGACCAAAACCACACTTCAGAGGCCAGTGTAAATAGTTTACACTGGCCTCTGAAGTGTGGTTTTTCACATTTTTATACCCCAGATATACCAAGCGATTTGTGAGGGCCAGGGCTATAATGTCTCTATACAAAATGTACTTATAACCAGATATACACCGGCCTGTGAGAGTTGTACTAGGTAGGTGCCATTTATAAATTATGTCACACGTGGGGGTCCAAAAATCATGAAATTCGTGTGACGTAATTTACGGATGGCCCCTAAAGACATACATGTATGAGAAGAGAGGGAGGGGGGGAAGAGGGGAAGGACGGGAATAGGGGATAGGGCCTCTGGCCAAATTGCAATGCAAGCATTGCTTCACTAACGGTTTTCTGTGAGGCAGTGGTATCAAGCCATTTATGCATAATTTTTTAATTTATGACTTATTGTTAACTATATAAACTTTAAGAATTCCAGATTAAACATCCCTGCATCTGTGAAATTTACTTAAAAAAATTCACATAAAAGGGTACAAAGAATTCTCATCACCTATTAATGTATAGATAGATAGATATTGTATAGGTAGAGTTGCCCAGTTGTTAGTATGATGTACTCTCCATCCAGAATCCAGTAGTATGACATTTCATATCCTCTAAAATAAAATTCTATTTCAGAGGTACTTTATCTTATTGAAATAGTATTTAATCATTATTAGTGAATATTTAGTTCCCAATAAATACTAGATTTTGACCTTAACTCTCTCAGTCTGAGGGGATGTTACCTGTTTGTTTTAGGTGTTATTTGGTCAGGTGTTATGGTGATCAGAAGAATTTTTTCCAAAAGTTATAAGACTTACAAACAAGCATTAGATGATGCTTTCAATCGCAAGAATCTTATTTATACTAATATATTGTTATCAATGGGAATATCAGTAACGGGTGATGTATCAGAACAGACTTATGAATATTATTATACAAATGAAATTGATAGTTATGATATGAATCGAACTGGACAGATGGCAGTAACTGGATTTAGTGCTGGAATTTTATGCCATCATTGGTATAATTTCTTAGACAGAGTTGTAGTTGGCAGAACTGTTTATATGGTTATAAAAAAGTTAATCTTAGACCAGTTTATATGTTCTCCTATGTTATTACTATCATTTTTTGCTACCGTTGCCATATTTGAAGATAATCCAATAGATAATTTTACTGATGAAGTCTCGCAAAAGTTTTGGATTTTGTATAAAGCTGAATGGGTTGTGTGGCCCCCTGCCCAAATAATAAACTTCTATTTTTTACCAACACAATATAGAGTTTTGTATGATAGTATAATATCTCTTGGCTATGATATTTATGCTTCTCATATTAAGCATGCTAAACTGGACTGAAATGAACTGAAAAATGATTGAACCCAGAAGTGCCTGAATTTTGAAAAATATGTTACATTTAATTGGTAATATTAGTTAATTTTTTATTGTTTTATTAGTCCTATAAACAGCATACACTTTATTTACGTTTGTTTGGTTTGTTACAGATATAATGCAAGCTCTAGGGCTAACACTGCGAAACCTAGCAGTGAAAGTAAAAAAATCGTCTACTGTTTCAAAGAGTAAAAAACTTGTAAAAGTGGCATTCAGTGATAAGTTTTTGTTGTATACAAATGTTTCCATATCAGTGAGCTTGTCAGCTTTAGGAGATTCTATAGAACAAGCCTATGAGATATATGCCGGTCATAAAAGTGGTTTTGATCGAAAAAGGACTTTGCATATGGGATTCTCTGGTGCAGCAGTAGGTGTTTTATGTCATAATTGGTACAAAATTTTAGATAAGATGATTATAGGAAAAACTGTAGATATGGTAATAAAGAAATTGATGCTAGATCAGTTAATATTTTCCCCTATTATGTTAATAACTTTCTTTGGAAGTATTGCATTATTTGAAGAGAAACCTTTGGATAATTTTAAAGAAGAGGTTAGGGACAAATTCATACTGTTGTATCGGGCTGAGTGGTTGGTATGGCCACCTGCTCAAGTAATAAATTTTTACTTTCTTCCAACTAGATTCAGAGTATTGTATGACAACACTATTTCATTAGGGTATGATGTTTATACATCTCAAGTGAAAAATAATAAATCCTTAAAAACACTACCAATAGATTCAAAAAATGTTACTAAAGCATCTTGATGAAGCCATCATTGTAAATAGGTTCAAAATTTATTATAATATTCATATGTCTGTAGCAACACATATTAACGTAAATTAAAGTATGTATAAGCTTTGCTGTGATAAACCATTGTGCTATGTACAAAAAAGTATTTGTATAATTATTTATTTAGTGAATTGTTATGTTTATTGTTGACTACGAAGCTATGAACCTGTTTTGATGACATATTCAATAAAATGTTTTATATTCGAGTTTTCTTTCTTTATTTATTAAAGACATCCTACATTTTAGATTGCATGGGCCGACTTAATGCCTAATGGCGTTATCTGCCAGTCAACCCCTAGGTAATTCAGTTAGGGACATGGCAAGGGTTTATGACAAAAGATCATAGGTGACAATAAGCTCAATAAACTTTGTTATATACACAAAATAATTTATAATATATACTATAGTATAGCCTTTAGGTTGATAATGACCACTTTCTTAAAATGACCACTTTCCGGAAATGACCACTTTCCGTATAAGACCACTTTCCTAAAATGACTAATTCCTGAATTTACTACTTGCCTAAAATGTCTACTTTTCTGAAATGACCACTTTTGTAAAATATTTATCTACTTGCCGTAAAACACTAAATAATTGATGAAACATGTTTGTCAATTTTTATTAGAACCACACATTTATTAAACTAAAAAACAAATTATATTCTTACTTTACATTTCAATAGTCAATCTAATCTAAGAAGTACCGTTTGACGTTTCATACTTTCAAGCCGAAACAACTTTGTATAGGCGTAACTCACACAATTTCAATAACCTTTTCGGTACATTCTAACACACTTAAACTGATACATAAAATAAGACACTCAATAAATTTAGAAATTTTGTGAGTACTATAATTTTACTATTTTTTTATTTACTTTTTTCACCAGAGATGCAAGATAACTTTTTCTACATCTGCCTTCTTTCGTAGGTACTTAGTAAATATAAATAGTAGCCGTCTCACTTAACAACTGGCATGTTGGTCGAGGGGTTAGTGATATTGACTGCTGATCCAGAAGAGGATCATCACTTCGATTCCTACCTAGGGCAAATAATTATGTGATGAGCATGATCATTTGTTGTTACTGGGTGTAATTTATATAATATGTATGTATTTAGTACCAATTATCATATAAGTATGTTTTTCGATGATGAAAGCGTCACAAACACTCACTTTCGCATTTATAATATAAGTTATGATTAAGGTTACGGCATTGAGTCCTTGCACTTATTGCGATGTTATTGAAAAATTATCAGTCTACATTAAATTGGAAATGTTGCCCAGAAAACTTGAAAATTAGAAAAAACAAAGTAGATTCCATAACATGTTTATGTGTGATTAGGAACATTGTTACTCCTGTATACAAGGAATACATACTTATAGGTACTTAAAATACCTATATACATAAAGGTACAAAAATGAAAGATTTTGTTTTTCATTTATTTGCTACATTTAATATTATTACTACCTATAACAGTTATTTTTTTTTTATCGAATAGATGAAAACGCGGCAGAAAATATTTACGTTTAGGAAGGAGTGTCGTTATCATGTCCAGTCATGAGCCAGTGTGTTACTAATGCAATATGTTATTAAGGGACGGAAAAACGTGGAGTGAAGTCATATCTACTAACTCAGCTAGAAATTTATAGTATTTAATTAGGAGTCAAGAAAGGTTCTTCAAGCTGCGATTTTCGTTTGCTATCTCTCAAGTTACTAATGACACTGCGTACGACAGAATCCTCAAATATTCTTTCGGGCCAAGACTCTGATCGCCTACTATGTCCATATGTAGTTTCTTCCACGATTCTTGGAATTCGACTGGCTCTTGGACTACATCTATGTGATATAAAAGATCGTCCCCGTTTAGTTTCCTTAAGGCCGAGTAGGGACGTTAAAACTTTGTCTAATCTTGCTATATCATCCACATTGGAGGTATTCTGACGTGTTGGAGTATTTACACCAGAATTTATCTGACTGGATCGTACTGAGACTGGTGTTCTTGAAAGTCCTATAGAGTGAATTACCTGGAAGTAGAAAAATATATTATTATTAATATGTTAATATCCGCATTGTCTCCTCGCTAAACGACTTTAAAAATGGAGTAAGTACCTATCTATCTAACAGATCATCTCATTAGGATAAAGATATGGTCCCGAAAAACGTAAGTAGGATGTTTCCTTCAACGTCTCGTTAGACCGCTTACTGACTAACTCTCACTTAATAATTTGCAATGTGGCTCTAATGAAGAGTAGAAATGTGTGTGCATATGTCGCAGCCAACTAGCTTAATTAACCGTTCAATTAACAGCCTAGCCTCTTTACTGTATCGGTTCTGGCACTCGTCGGCCGCTGCCGCGACAGGCCTGCTTCGCTCGCTCGGCTTGTGCGTTATGGTCACAGTTCTAACCTAACCTAAACCTAGCCATTACTGTTCAATTGACCTACCCTACTAATATTAAATCGTCTTCAACTTAATACTATATTAGACGAATAAACAATATGCCTTAAATATTGTAATAGACGCTATGGCAGTATATCATTCAGGCCGCTATTAGAACGGCTCCTTATAGTAAAGAGGCTAGGCTGTTAATTGAACGGCTTATTAAGCTAGTTAGCTGCAACACATAGACATTATCTTATTAGGTAACGGACCAATAAAGCAGTGATCCCTTCACTACGGATATTCAGGTATCTACATTCCGAAAAATGAGATGTAAATTAGTTTAAAAACAAAACAGTCAATAGGAGATTGATGCATTGCATTGTATGGGCCAACCCATAATTTTTTTGGTTGTTTAGTTAATTTATTAGGTATGCAGTCGGGATTTTGGACTATTCATTTTTAATTTAATACAATGAGGTACAAAAGGGATAATAAAAAAATAGCATATTCATTAAGCACCTAGCACCTATCTCTCACTTCCCAATTCTACTTCATTTCTACACATATTAATTAATTAGATCCATAATAAAAATTGCAACATTATAAACTTTTTTAATTAGTAATTATTAGATACCTAGGTATATGGTACGTAATTTATTATGTAATTATATTATGTATGAACTAACACATCTCAGAATCGATATGAATGTGCGAAGGTCATACCGCCTGACGTACCTAAATAGTATCTTTACATAATTTTATACACTATCACTTCGATACAGTCAAGAATGATGATGATAAAGATTTTATATTGAGCATAATCACGTGATTCTCAAGTCATTAAGTAACTTCTTTATTAAATAAGTTACATAATGACTAATTGGTTCTTAATTTCGACTCGACTTATTTTCGATTGATAATAATAGTACATGATTTGATAGATAAATAAATCCAAAATATATATTGATAGAAAATAATCCCATAATTATAATTTTGTAGTACCTGACTAAATACATAGGCTGCACTAAAAGTATCGGGAATGGAATATTTCCACTGTTTCTGTCATATTAAAATCTTTTTAATTGAAAACTCCTTGGTTTTAAAAATCGAATACCATTTATTTATTTAAAAAAGATTCTCGGTCTTATCAAACTTGTTTAGTCGTTGAGAAAATTCAATTGACTCGAGAAAATTCAAGAGCGATGATTTATTATGATTTTCGAAGTGGTTTAACGCAAAAACAGTGTGTTGACCGGATGATTTCTGCATTTGGTGATCAAGCCCCATTCAAAACCACAATTTATCGCTGGTTTGCTGAATTTCAACGTGGACGTGTCAAGCTCAGTGATGATCCCCCTCAAGGTCGTCCAAAAACTGCAGTCACCCAAGAAAGGAGGATATACGCGTACGAACCCGAAACAAAAAACCAGTCACGAGTTTGGGTATTCGAAAATGAGTTAAAGCCAACAAAAATTGTTCGTCTCCAAAACCGGCCATGTTGCGACTATTTCTCTTGAGGGACAAAGAACGGTTAATGCAGAATGGTATGCTAGCATTTGTTTGCCACAGGTCGTTTCTGAACTCCGTAAAGAGAACTGCAACCGCCGCATCATCCTCCATCACGACAATGCGAGTTCTCACACCGCGCACAGAACAAAAGAGTTTTTAAAGCAAGAAAACATAGAATTATTAGACCATCCACCGTACAGCCCCGACCTAAGCCCTAATGATTTCTATACTTTCCCTAAAATAAAGAATAAATTGCGGGGTCAGAGATTTTCATCACCTGAAGAAGCTGTGGACGCCTACAAAACGGCCATTTTGGAGACCCCAACTTCCGAATGGAATGGTTGCTTCAATGATTGGTTCCATCGTATGGAAAAATGTGTCAAATTTCGCGGAGAATACTTCGAAAAGCAATAAATACATTTTTAAATAGTAATGTTGAGTCACTTCCTTGATTCCCGAAATTTTCAGTGCCGCCCTCGTATAAAAATTATGCATTTTAGTTTTTATGGTATTTCTCAATATCGGAGCGAACAATTCCAAAATAAAAAATTATCTATGTTAGTTTTTATGCAACGGAGCGATCCAAAAAAAATTCGATATAAAATCTTTAACTTTATACATTCCACCTGCTTTTACGAGCAACTGAGGTGAAAATACCTCGAAATTGAAACGGTCATAGTTTTTTTTTTCAAAGTTATTTTTATAACTGCGTGTTCTCGACTCTAGTCAAGCACTTTCAGTGATTTAAGTAAGTGTTTCATTATCAGTTTCATTTACTTATTACGTTGGGTTTGACAATGAATATCAAATTTAACAATAGTAACGAATCCATTATTGGAGTTTACTCCTTAAAAATCGATAGTCATATAAGGCCGGTATGAAAAAAATATGAAGAGTAGGTAAAATTTAGTGATCGAAGGACAGGGTAATGCTTTAACGCTTTGTTGTGCTTTATTGGAGTAACACATATTATAAACGTGAAAGTTTGTGTTAATGTATGGATGTTTGTTACCTTTTCACCCAAAAACTACGATAAAACTTGGTATGTTGATAGTTGGAGATCTGGATTAACACATAGGCTACTTTTTATCCCGATATTCCCACGGCATCGGGAATTACGCGGGTGAAACCGCGGGGCGCAGCTAGTATACCTATATGTACATATAGAAAATATCAGTATATATTCATTTTCTATTTTATTCTATATTTTCATTCATTCATCGTTTGTAGACGCTGTACAGTTACAGCGTCTACAAATGATGAATATACTACTATAAAATAAGAGAGAGAGGAAGAGAGAGACCACACCTTTTAGTAAACCATGTATAAGAGTTAATTGGATTGTTAAACATTTTAGTTTAACTCTACAAAACTACCTTGACCTAAGTATTGATACGCCATTGCTCTAACTGTAGTTTATGTCAATTACTATTTGAATTTCAATTACCTCATCGGCAATGTGGCTCTGATAACTCATTCTTTTAACTTTTCTGTAGGTATCGTCATCCAACGCTTCCTCCACAGCTGCTTCTAGCTTATCCTTTATACTTTCCTCTGTGTCATGATTAAGGTCTTCTAATACCAACCTGGAACCGAGGTACATATACCGTTAAGAAACTAGTAAACTCAAATGAAAATTAAATAAAACCATTCAATCATGTGGGTCACATATTGACACTTATGAAGAAGGGAATAATATTAATATGTGAAGTGAATTCTTTGTACGGTACTCCTTTGTATCCCCAATGAATAGAAGAAGTGGCGAAAGCCGGAAATTTACTAGTCCTACTATCCTACTAATATTATAAACGTGAAAGTTTATGTGTGGATGTACGGATGTATGGATGTTTGTTACTCTTTCATCTTTCATGCAAATACTACTGAACCGATTGCGATGAAACTTGGTATGTAGATAGCTGGAGACCTGGATTAATTTTTATCCTGATATTCCTACGGCATCGGGACTTACGCGGATGAAACCGCGGGGCCAAGCTAGTGTGTTATAAATAAAATATGGAAACGGCTCTGAAAAGCTACAGCGGTCCAGTATATGTTGACCTGTCATCGTATGGAAAGTTTATACAATGACAGTTCAAGTTTAACTGGTCATAAAATAAATCAAAACAATAAAATCCAAATGAATATTTGTAAAAATTTGACCATCAGGCGATCTCTAGTTTAAATGTACAAATTATATTATTACTGAGCGCGTTCATCGTCTTCTGCCTTCTGTAAGTTGGCCCGGTTCGATTCTCGTGCCACTTTTATATCTCGTTCCCAGAAACGTCTCAAGTCTGGACTTGAAGTATAAGGGGCTGCGACCTCTTTGATCTTCAGAAATAAAATGGCCGTTATGAATATACAGATCACGTTCACAATCGTCAGACAACAGCTTACAATTCCTGAAATAACAAAAATACAAACATAGGTACATACACTCATGCCTGTATTTATAGCCAGGGGCAGGTGTATTAAACACCCACAATCCCCCTCAATTAATAGGGGGCAAGCCTATTGCCGTCAACTAGAGTTGTTGTTGTTGTTGTCAGTAGAGTTGGTTAACAGTGGACTTCTATATAGTGTAGTTACGACTCCAGTGCTCAGAATTGTGCTGTGCAATACTTCCTCAAATAACTTACGCCTACGAGTTGCTATAACCAAAATTAGAAAACCTTATATCCGTAGTAGACATAAAAATATAAAGAAAATTATGATAGGTTTGTTTAGAATTCGAAAATATATAATTTCTAGCACAATAATAATAATAATTTCCAGCATACCGTTAACTGCAAATTCAATCGGTAAGTAATCATGGTACAGAGGTTGGTATGATGAGTTTCCAGTATAAGGCTCTCCTTTTATATGAGGAATCTTTACTCCTGGATAAAGCAGCCAAATGCACGCCAAAGCCCAATATAAACCCTACAAATGAAATTCTGTATTAAATTCACAACACACTTGTACTTGTTAGTTATTTATACTCTTAAAAACAGTAGTAGGTACTAACTATCCTAATTATAACTAATATTATAAAGTGAGTTTGTTCGTTTGTTACGCTTTCACGCCATTAAAACTTAACCGTTTATCATGAAATTTTGCATAGTTACACGTTGTCTGGGACACGAAATGATAGAAAGGGACCCTATGCAACTTTAGATATGAGCGTGTATGTATCGTTCATCTAGAAAAAGAAATACAGTTTCCGGGGGATAGAAAAATGACTTTATCGCGACCGAAGCAATTGCAAGCGTCCATGGATGGTAACCGCTTACCATCAGGTGAGCCGTATGCTTGTTTACCACAGAAGTGGCATAAAAAATAAAACAAATTAATGGGCAAAAGCTGTATAAGCAAATATGGCAATCCTGGCTGCATATGTCAATTGTGCCGATGATGACGCCGAAATTGCTTTTCTAATTTAATACTCACGCAATTCACCACAGGTGGTAGCAAAGAGGCTGATATAGCTATACCAATTAGTGGCCCAGCACTACCCTGGAGCAAAGCTAATGCCACTCCTGTTCCAGAAGTTAGTGCCCAAAGTACACCCATCCATAACGAACGCACGTTACCTCTGGAAAAAATGTATTTAGTCTTATGTTGCAACTGGCTGTGGTTTGACAACTTACAAATTCATTTAAATAGATATAGGTATGAAAATAAATAAATAATAAAATAAAGCAAAGAATCCCGCATGTGTATGTTTTGCTTCAAAAATTGACAAAGGAGTCCGAATGATTAATATTTTCTCACAATGTTGCATTTCCATGACCGTGAGTTTTGATTGTAAAATAAAAAAAAAAACAAAACGGCAAAGGAAGATTGGCCAGCAAACAGAAAGCAAACGAAAATCAAAATGTGACTGTATTATAGTCAAATGGGAATATAGTTAACTGAAAACTTGGCTTATGATACATTTATGAAAATCACACACCTGGCACTCTCTCAGGCATATCCGTAAATCCTTTAATCCTGAAAATAATGCAATACATGGTGGCTCTATGATACTCATAAATAAGCAATTTAAATTTAAGGAGCGCCATGACATTGTTAGTTTATCGGTTGAACGAACTGCAGAAATAGCCTGTATAGAACTCAAACACTTTATTGTAATTAGTGTATACAGACCTCCTTCAGCTTTGTATGATTGTTTTGAGTGTGTTATGGATTCAGTATTAGATAAAGATTTGTTTGTCACGCAAATTTGTGTTAGTCAATATGGAGGAAAAACCCATAAATTTTAAACGGAAGCTGGTTCTGATACTGTTTCTTTGGAAATTATAACGGAACATTTATAAATACATTACCGTCCCTTCATTTCCTCCGTAGGCCAATCTCCAAATCCCCAAGGCATTTCGGTCGTTCCCAAAATTAGTCCAAATATGAAGCCAAAGAGGAGAGATGCTAACATTCCTATAACTAAACTCTCGAAACCGCTTCTCACGAGGTTTCTGTCAGATATTATCGTGCCAAATGTGATGGACATAACGGGACCCATGAGTGGGGACACTAACATTGCTGCTACGATATTCGAAGCGTTGTTTTCTACAAGACCTAGGGCTGCAAGGGAACTGAAACAAAAATTTAAGATTTTATCGTGACGCTTTTGTTTTGCTATTAATTGTATATTCTCTTACAAATCGTTACTGTGTTCACTTAAAAATCAAGCACAAAGACTATTGTTAGTAATGTTAATGAGTTTTATTTGTATGTCATAGTGAATTTGAATTTGTGTTATTCCGTAATTCACGATCAGCTAAAGACGAATAGTACAACCAGCTAAGTGAAAATGCCAACAGACTATCGACTATAATCTGTCATCGCGCACACATATTCCAAAATTACGGTTGAACAGCAACAAAGGCTTGTGTTGTTTAACTATAATATTATTATGTAAGTATTATATTCTTACTCAGCCGTTATGATCAGCGTAAGATAATCGAAAGACAACTCTCCACCGCCTCGCACCCCATCCACCACTTGTTTGACTGTCAGTTTTGATCTGATAGATTCGACAAAGTTCCGCCAGCGTTTTGCGTCTTCGGATTTTCGTCTGTGTACATACAATTATATATTTATATAATCACGCTAAAGGGGTGGGCAGAAGTAGGTATACTTATTATACAAACATTTATAGAAACAATAACATGTATGTATTTATGCTTTATATACTAATAGTTAACTTACATATATTGTGTATCCTCATCACATTCTTCATTTGTAACAGCCGAATGTACTACGTTACACGGCAGAACACTAAAAGTAAACAAAAATTATTAAACGAAATTTTAATTTTATACCGTAAAAGGGGGTAACATTGATTAATTTCAAAATTCAAGTGATCATATCATCATAGCTCGACAATGTCGACTCGAGGTCTAGAATCACAATAATGAATAAAATCACTAAGTGCTAGCTCAAATTTATACTTGCAAAGGGGATACTTTGATAGCCCTTGTTCTTATATCTAAATTAGATAGTTTCCTCTATATAATAGCAGCTAAAAGTAAATAGAATCATAAGAAAACATTAATGAATTTTAAAATGAAAGCCATTCAAAATTCGTCGAAGCGTCTTTGATTACAGATTATAAGTTCGACGGTACAAAAGTATCATCGAAGTTATTCAGTACACTAATTCACAGGTTTTAGCAACAACGACGACGCTCACGTATTGTAGGTGTGGGCGTTATTTCACGTTACTAGTTACAAAAGTATTTGACTAAACAGTGAACAGTCTAAAAGTAATCGAAACTAAACTGACTACGAATAACGAAATTACAAGTCAAAGTTACTCCATTAGGCTATTTCGGTTTCTGTATTCGCCGAATTATGTATAGAGAGTATTTAAATGTTTTTTGTTGCTGGTGATTCTAAGCCGTGACACATCAACGTTTCCCTACCAATGTCCAGACAATGCCAGACTCGTAAACTCTCTAAATTAGTGATACATCTGTATAGAACGCGGTATTGAAGTGCGGTGCCGATAATCACTAAGTTCGAGTTGAGCGAACAGCCCAAGAGTAATTTATGTATACCTAATTTCTGCACAATTATTGCAGAGTTAATATATCTATCAGGATCCTCTTACAGGCCACCTCCATCCTCTTTCAGAGATTCAGACAAGCAACATGAAATAAATGAATGGAAAACACTAATATGATTTTATCCATGAAATTGAAAGTAAAATAATATATTTAAGTGGGTATTTAACTAACACTTAGCATTCACCTTAACACTGCGCTATCAATACAAATATTTTAATTTAATTAGTGTAATTAGCCCCCAACCTTATTGCCCAGGTCTAATTACAGTGTCTGTGCTAACCAGTTACAATGATAAATCCTATTTTTATAATTATAAATGAGAATAAATAATGTAAAAACTAGTATTTTGTTATATTTAATTAAGTGAAAAACGACGGACAGTTAAGAATGAAAATTAGCATAGTGAGGACACGCTTTTTTGGTCATCTAAATGTGCTTTGACTAGGGACACAGACTCCGTAGGAGCTTGTTGGTTCCAAGGAAGAGAAGAGTTCTGGGAAGGTTTTCTAAAAGTCAAAGCCCCTACTTGGAACGGTATATAAACTTGACATAAAGTTTGGCCTTTAGGTCAAAATGTGTTTCTGATATAATATTAGTTGAATCCCAGTTTGTGGATCTAATTTCTACGGATGGCGTTATGAAAGTTTAGTTTTTACGAGTTTAAGACGAATGTTCATAAAACTTTTATTGTCAATTTTGTGAGAGAAACAGAAAGCTCACGACTGTTTCAGAAAGCTAAATAAAATGAATTATACTATAAAAATCTGATACCGCTTTACTGTCTGACCTACACACAATATAGATATACAACCTAAAAGTTTTCCGTTTCACTACCAAACACATCCCAATCATCATGACACTCCGCTCAGTTTACAATAAAGCTTGTTTAAAAAAATAGTCCATGGTAAGAAGTAGAACCAGTCAGATCAGGTAAGAGCCAGTTTTTTCTTATCTAATCACTAATAAAATCATGTTTTATTTATAACTAGCAACCCGCCCAGGCTTCGCACGGATAGCAGAGACATCTTCAACAAATATCGACATATTGCAATCAATTTACAAAAAATCTTAACAAATTATATACCTAAACCTTACTCATGAATCACTCTATCTATTGGTGAAAACCGCACCATTCAGTAGTTTTTGAGTTTATCGGAAATAGAGAAACAGACAGACGCGGCGGTCACTTTGTTTAATAATAGGTACCTATGTACTGATAAAATGCCAAATATACCTGCTACTAAATATAGTTATATTATTAGATATTAATGTACCGTTATATACATAGGTAGTAATAGATACAACGAACACATGTCAACCTTAATTGGAGCCCCGGGCTCCATTAACGTTCTATCCGGTTAAAGGTGTTGAATATCGGATAGGTTCCGGCAGGTTCACATGAGTGCCCTTTATAATAATTTGATACTCGGAGTAAACGTGAAACTCAGATTTGGTATTAACTTGCTTGCTTGTGGTATATTCATTTAATTGAGAAAAGATTTAGGTTTTAGCTAAATATATAATGTATGTAATGGCATATTTATATGCATAGCACTAAACAAACATCCAAATTGTTTTATTTTGTAAATATATAAAGAAGGCCTATGCGTTTTTGGACCTCGAAAAACTATTGACATTCAGATATAGCTCGGGGATTTAACAATTAATGTCGAGTTAACGTCTGCAAGCTTGCTTTACACACAGAAATAACTGAGTTATAAAGAATCAAAGTCGGCAATATTGCGGACGCATAACTTGTAAAGTTTTTTCACATAACAGCGAAACACTTTCTTGGTAGGCCCAGGAGAAGATGGTGAGACTACCGTCGCTAAGGTTTTATTATAATACTACCAGCGCCCCGCGGTTTAACCCGCGTAAGTCCCGATCAGGTGAGAATATTGGGATAAAAAGTAGCCTATATGTTAATCCAGGTCTCCAGCTATCGACATACCAAGTTTCATCGCAATCGGTTCAATAGTTTCGGCGTGAAAGAGTAACAAACATCCATACATCCATCCATCCACCCATTGATCCAAACATTCACATTTATAATATAAGTGGGATTAGTGGGATATTTGGAAATTATTATATTTCATATAACACACGGTGTGTTATATGAAATATGATAAATTAATTAATAATTCCTTGTTTTTTTTGGAGTTCTTTTAATAGCTATAGGCGCAACAGTAGTTTCTTTTGACCATTTTAATTAATTTGACAAATAGATTACGATAATAAAAAAAACTAAATCTTTCGCAGGTTCCAACTGCGATTTATTTCGCTTAGTTGATTAAACAATAAACTCTCGCAATAAACTTTTGCTGTCAAGTGCCTGACTATACATTCACGATGTTTTTTTAGAAAGTTCAGTGTTCTCGTTGCTAACTGTACACTGTATTGTGTAATATCTGTTTTAGTAATAATTTTTAATAGTGCATTCTAGTAAAGTATATGGTGTTTACCTAACAATAGACTTGCATTGCACTCCTATGCCAAGTTGAGTGAGACAATGGAGCATGGTCTCACATTGATCGCCAATTGGCAATGGGAATATAATCTCAAAATAGTTCCCGGCTTTGTCACTTATCCAAACAACATGCTCCACGTGTAGCTTAGACAGCAGTTCTTGTAAAATCTAAAAAAAACATATAATATTAATAATAATTCCACACATCTCACACGCCGTCTGATCCCAAACTAGGCAAAGCCTGCACTATGGTAACCAGACTGCTGATAAACATACTTATATATTTCTAAATACATACATATGATAGATAAATTACACCCAGACACAGAACAAATTATCATGCTCATCACACAATTATTTGTCCTGGGTGGGAAGCGAACCCACGACCTCTGGCTTAGTAGTCAGGGTCACTAACCACTAGACCAACAGGCCAGTCAATATCATCTTTTAGTTCCTAAACGGAATCCATAAAAACTTCGATTTGTCTTGTCTTTTTACAACACACAAATAGAGATCATAACTCATGAAATCCGATCATTTCAAGATAGGCCAGGAGCGAGAGTCAGTCTGACCGTCCTCTAGCTCTGTCATTTAGGGGATATAGGATTAAAGGTCAAGTAAAGTAAGTCATTTAGTGGCTCCATGGAGCAGCCTAATATGTTTTACCTTCCATTTATATTAAGGATCTTTTTACCTGGTAGGTATTTTTTTTTAAATTTGAGTAAAGTTGAACTTATTTTATTACTTACAATTACAAATATTTAACTTAAATGTAAAGGTTTAAATTTGGTATATTCTTCTTATTTTTTTTTATTGGGTAACGGAGTATAATTATCCTACTAATACTATAAACGTAAAAGTTTGTGAGGATGTATGGATGTGTGGATGTCCTTACATCCTCACAAACTTTCACGTTTATAATATTGTAAGTAAGTTTTGGCGTGAAAGAGTAACAAACATCCATGATGTTTGTTACTCTTTCACGCCAAAACTACAGAACCGATTGCGATGAAACTTGGTATGTAGATAGCTGGAAACCTGGATTAACATATAGGCTACTTTTTATCCCGATATTACAACGCGACTTACGCGGGTGAAACTGCGGGGCGCTGGTAGTTGTCTATATAAATATTGTCTATTTTCTCTCACACCAAACGCTTTTATTTGACACTAGTTGCAAAATATCGGGATAAGAATTAGCCTATGTATTAATTCAGGTGTCCAGCTATCTACATGTCAAGTTTCATCGCAATCGGTCTCGTAGTTTTTGGGTGAAAGAGCAACAAACATCCATACATCCATACATTTTCACAGGCCTGATACAACATCATACAACACAACGCTATGAACCTGAATGTGTTACGCAATCAACGCAATTAATCCAAATACTTACATTTTCCATAGTGAGAAATTCTTCATACTCGCTTATATTTTCCAAATTCCTATTGAAGCCATCATTATAATAGTTTTCATTATGTATAGGGATACTCTTAGATTTCTTATTTCTCAGTTCCACTGCCAAACGTGCTGGTTTTATAGAGCTATCGTTAATAACTATAAGATCTTTTGGTTTGCCAAATCTTAAGATATGTTCGTAGTTGCTTGAGGGTATGTAGATAACAAACACGACTCCACCTGGCATTTTGACCTTAATTGTCAAAGGATTAAAAGATGACTGAGAGACTCAAGATATGGCCGGAACTACCACAGCGTTTAGCATGTAAACGCCATTTAATTAAAGCCTTCTTGAGATAATTAGAGCATCGTGACATCGCTGGTGCATTTAAACAGGGTGAATTTTTATTTGTATTAATTTTTCAAAATAACTACGCCATCGGTCAGTCAGTTCTCTTCCAAATCTGATCACTACATCACTACATATTATAAAACAAAGTCTGTCTGTTCGCGATAAACTGAAAAACTACTGAACGGATTTTCATGCGGTTTTGACCAATAGACAGAGTGGTTCATGAGGAAGGTTTAGGTGTATAATTTGTTGACGTTTTGTGTAAATTGGTTAAAATATGATGATAATTGTTGAAGATGTCTCTACTACCCGTGCTAAGCCGGGGCGGGTTGCTAGTTTTATATAAATCCTTTTTGTCCACGACGTTTGTAAGTATAGCCAACAGCCAGTCTTCTGGATACCCTGGTAGGTTACCCAGAAGATCGTTGACGAAGTAAAAGGCTATTGACAAGTTGCTTAATTTTAATATACATTCTTTCTTTATTATCTTTGTAATGGGTACTCAACAAATCGTTTGAGATGAATTAATTTTAGATGGAGGGAGATTTAATTCATTCCGGATTGGGTATGACAAACTAGAAGTCCGCTCCAACTTTTTTCGGATTAAATAACTTATAGAATTTGTTCATCTGACATTGTAACCTTTTTAAAATTGGGAAATATTTGATCAAATCTGTGCAGTGGTGGTTTTCGAGGATTACCATCCACATCCAACACAAACTGACAAATTTTGTTTATAATATTTATTACTAAGTAAATTTAATCCAAAACTTTGTTACTTTTAATTCGAAATTAAACACTTTATTGTTGAATTCATTTATATTAAAATTAAACAACAAAAGTCTTAAATAATTAAACTGTAATACAAAACGTGAAACTACTCTTTCGTAAAGTCGATAAGCAGATTAATTATTATCTGAAAGGGGTACAATAATAATTAATCAAGTATTCTAACCCACTGACCTCTATTGTACAAGTACGCTGGACTAAATATTCTATATGAAATGATAGTTGTTTTTGTGCCGATTTGAAGCGACGTCCCGGTCGTCCTGGTAACTAAAATTGACATCTGTTGCAAAAAGCCATTGTGTTCTGTTGACGCGTCTCTGTTGCTTTATTTATTTATCGTAAAATATTTTTAAAAGACTTTACTTTTTGTGTTTTAGTGTGTGTAAATAATATACAAAACATTTATACAATGAGAGTTTGTGTATTTTGTAAAACTCGGTACCAAGAAGGCAGCGTAATAACGTTTAAACATAACGAAAAAATATATACTTAGGTAAGTACTAAATACCATTTCTTTATAATTTTTAAGTTCATTATAGGTACTTTATTCACATCATCACATCACATCTATACTAATATTATTAAGCTGAAGAGTTTGTTTGTTTAGTTGAACGCGCTAATCTCAGGAACTACTCGTTCGAATAAAAAAATTCTTACAATTTTGTGTTGGATACTCCATTTATCGAGGAAGGTTATATAACAACACGTTACGACAAATAGGAGCAGAGCAACAATGAAAAACGTGAAAAATTATTATCATATTAAACATCAATAAATTATTTAGTTCCTAATTAAAAAATCAATATAAGGCGCTCTCAAAGAGTAGGTAATTAAAACGGTAGGTATGAACGTTTTTGTAGGGAGTGATTTATCTGTTACGTAGTAACTACGTAGTAATCTGTGATTAAATGCTAATAAAGTATAAATAGCTTCGTGAAATTATTTTTATGCCTCATAAGTACATACATTTATATACATAGTACATACATTTTATAAGCATTTATATCGATAAAGTGATGCAATATTTTTTATCGTGTTATGTCTCATCCCTAATATTAGTTCCAAGGACAGCCATCATGTTATCAGCGCCACAATGACGAAAATCAAATGGCTTCAGCTTGATAATTGACGTATGCAGTCCAGCGTACTTGTACAATAGAGGTCAGTGTTCTAACCCGTTCAGATATGGGCCTTATTACTTTAATAGTCTTTTCTAACATTCAAATTCTATTACAGCGTACAAAAGGCATGTAACGGAATTCGAGCAAGTTCACAATATTCGAGCAAATCCTGAATACCACTTCAATAAATCGTTTCTCGTTGACAACCGTAACCCAGAAATAGAAGGTAATGTGAAAATGGCTATGCCAAAGACAATGGTAGCATTGCTCTTTCATTATTATTGAATACGCATAGTAACTTTTTCGTTTGAAAGTAAGGACCTTGTTAGATGCTGATTGTTGTTAAGCTGAACAAATTATACTTGTTTAAAAAAATTACGGACGGAGGAGGTACAATTGTACCTTTATTTTAGTAATACGCATATCTTAACCGAGTCTGTATATCATGTTGCTTCTATAAATAAGGATACTAATTAGAGACAACACGTGTACCTACAATAGGGTAGGTGCCTATGTTTTTTACGTAATTAAGTGTGATAAGACAGGAATAACTAGATTCGTTATTTTTAAACCAAACAATAAAAGTAGGTAGGTACCTAACTAAATAATTTGACGGTTGCAGTATTTTTTTTCATGTCGGAGTCGTCGTAAATATAGGTAGGCGTACTAGGAATAATAAACTATAAGCTTATTACTATTATAAGGATTAATTGGTAGTGTGTAATTTATTATCAATAATTTAAGACTATATATTGCTACTATATAAGATACCATATTCTACGGTATAATGATAAGAAAATGTATAGTGTTCAGGTGTATCTGAAAATGGAACACTTATTCAAATAATTGAAACGGCATGACTCTAGCCTGGAAACTCACACGGTCACAACTTGTAAACGGATAGTTTTTTTTTTTAAACTATTGCATTGCATACTCACTAATCATTAATTTTAAATTAAGTTTCATTAAAAAAACAGATACCTGCAGAATCGAGCGATGGGATCTGGCACTAGTACGAAATTCGAATCATTTCATTGAAATTGGCTTAGTTTTAGCGATTTAGATACACCATTTCTATAGATTCATTGTTTACTTTATTACTTAATACAATTTATAAATTATGTTGAATGAACTCTGATTAAGAGTATTCAGTTTAAAGACCGACGTATTGAGTTCGGGGTCTCCAGAGCAAAACATGTTGACAAATGTATCTATACGTAGCCTTCTATAACCTTAGGTATGTGTAGAAAGTAATTCTATATAAAGAACATGAATTGTTGTATTTCTTCCAAAGTTTTTCAGTTAAAAAGTCTTGTGTGTAGTTTTTTAAATTTAATCAAATGTCGGATCAGAAACTTCTATAATGAAGCTTGTTAATAACTTTAATTGTTATACTTCAAAAGTTTTGCTATTAGATATCCCATAAGTGTTTTTATCTACAGTAACATTTAAAGATGGTTCTATAGTAGGAGCTTCAGATATTGGCCTTGAGTCATCGTTGTGGTACGCCAAGTTGTAGTAGCCGTTACACAGTTTAGTTTCTACCGGTTCTTCAATACTTTTCATCGGATTTTCTTCATCTGCCTTTTGAAATTTAACGTTTTTAGTGAGATTTTCGATTTGCATTTCAAGGTCAGCTTTCACTTGCGAGTTGAGTGGAATGTAATTATCTTCAAGTCTGTAGAAAAGTAAACAATATGTTAATCTTTATACGTTTAAATTTGAAGTGTTTCAAATACCCTCAAAATCTTATTACTGTGCTTTAGCGACCTCTGACGTTGCAGTCATATACATTACCGCTTCGCCACAGAGGTCGCCATAGAATGGTGTAACGCAACTGCGTTGCAAGGTAAGAAAGCTGTTCAATAAAGCTAAAAGCGCTCAACTAGACCAACATTGGGACGCAAATACACAGGCCCGACATCACTTCAAGAAGCGGATCAGAATCACGAAAACTGCTGGAAAAGCTTCTGTACTAACATAGGTAACAATAATTGGGCAAATGGAGTCAAAAACATTATTGCGGTGAACTGTGAATGGTGAATTCTTAAAAAACCCTGGTTTAAAGACCTCAACTGTCAAAAACAAACTGCAACAATTCATGCGACTTGCATGCTCTACTCTCACTAGTGCACGAGCACAACTCCCACAGCTGCCCTTGAAGTGGCTCTCGATCTAGCACCACTAGACCTGTATACCATAGGAGGCAGCTATGGCAGCCATCAGACTCAAACACCTCGGTCTGTGGTCCATGCGAGAGGGTCCCCATTTCAAAATATGGAATCAATTAGTTGAGTACCCACCACTAATAGCTGCCCTATGCGAGAGGATCCCAAAACAACATATCTTCGAAATGAGGAACCAAATACAACTGCATGAAAGTTACCGAAATCAATCTGGCATAATTGCAGTCCGGATCTTAACAGACGGTACCAAGATGGGGTCAGGAACTGGAGCCGGAGTTTACTCACAAGACCTACATGACAATACCACCAAACACCGGAGCGTTTAGCCTCAAAGTATTCCGCCAATCTAAGCATAGCGATTCACACAGGAACGACGACGCCGATGAGCGCAAGGGATCTGCAACATCGGTGGCCAGTCCAACTAAACTGCTGCCATTTCCCTTCAACCAATGTCCCTCTTGGGTAAGGCCACAGACTCGTGGAGCGCATAGCGTCTTACCACGCTTAACTTGCAGAATGCTCAGTCTTAATCTCAGAATCATTATGGGCCATTTGGTCCTGACGACATCTGCTATTCACCAGCAATGCGACAGACAGCCTTAACGCACGCACGTTATTCTGGAGTGCGAGTGCGAAGTCGCTCCTTGAAGCCTGTGAACCCTCCAGGATTGTTCTGTGCTTCTGGAAGTAGCTCTGTGAGTTTTAATGCGAAAACAGAGCCCAATGTTTGAATAAATATAAATATCATAAATAATCATGAATCACGGTGAATTATGGTCGAAAATTAATCTGATAAACTAAATTACTTACTCATAATCTTATTATCATGGCAGTATTAAGAACATACAAGTACTTACTGTAATCTATGACAGTAAGTTTCCAAATTATGAGCTCTCAACCGCCTTATAAGGGCCGTCTCTTTTCTGAATGTGACAGTCTCACTGTGCAGTTGACATGGCCTATTTGCTTCCTTCTCTTTTTCCGTTGCATTCTGTTTTTCTTTCCTCTCTAAAGAGTTAGTGCACCACTGACTGAAATGGAGGACTGTAGTGAAACTACTGTGGCGTGTTCAGATACTATTTAAATACTATTTTTGTTCGTAAATTGTGTTAGTATATATAGTCTAATATTAATCATGTGTGAGCTAACCTCGAAACACATGGAACAGAGATTTAGCTGACTAGCAGAAATATTATAAGTAAATAATTAATAAGGAAATTATTGGGGTCGCTGTTATTGAGGTGACACACATAGTTGTGTAGAGAAACTAATAATAATGTGCTAACAAGGACATATTTCAGAATCTTTTGTTTTGTTCAGAGTTCTGATTTTCTGTTTCGAGAGGCGCGGTATCTGTAAACCCGGGACGAAAGTAAAGAAGATGAAACAAGTATTAGAAGTATGTCATTGTAATAGTAATTTGACTACCTATATAATATATACTATTAAGTAAATACTTTTGTTTTTACATATTGAATTGAATTTCGACTCATATTCTGCAAAAAGGGATGTTATTTCACAAAAAGCTTTTCTCATAAAAAAATACAAAATTAATTTAAAAACAGAATATCGTCAAATGATAAGTAATAACTTACGTATATGCATCCCAGTTAAGTGAATTTTCTTTACTTTGTTGTCTTGTCACATTAAATCTATCTTTGTTAGCTCTCCACCACGAGATGTCTCTTCTTTCCAATGGACTGACTTCTTTTACCTGAACGACAAACAATTTTCGAAAGGTTCTTATTATGTGACCAGTTTACTGTATAGGTAATAAGGGCATGTAAACTTCCTTTTATGAGTAAATCATTCTGGCTAGAACTGAGAAAATTTCACATCAAATATTTACTTGTCAGAAACAAACTCCCCCGTGTTATGTGTGTGAAAGTTATGTTATTTTGGTACTTCATTATTTTTAAATGAGTATTTTGACCCATGAAATAAGTATTTTGATCAAAGACTAAAGAGGGCGTCGGCGATTTGAGTAGAATCTAGTATAATTATACTAAACTACTAAAAAAATATGTCTTCATCAGCAATGACATATTAACTCACATCTTAGTTCATCAGCTAATTTAGCCAATTTAAATACATTTATATAATAATTATCACAAAAATAAATGTTACCTTACATAAAAATATAACATTTTTAAGATTCATTATTGGGTAATAAAAAACAGGTATATATGTCAAATAAAGCAATCTTTCTATTAAACTCGATCAATTCACGTATACATTTTACTTTGCCTCTTTCTCCTAATTTTAAATTTATAATGGTATAAAATTACCAGCTCACCTTATAAACAGCAACACCAGAAAGGAATATGCAAACTATGTTGACAAGAGTGAGGCAGAGAGATGCTGTACCGAGAAGCGCCAACTCCGATGGCTGATCTACCAACCAGCGCTGCTTTTCCGATTTTACCATGAGGCGTGTAAATGCCATCGACCAAAGAAGACCCTATAAGTAACATTTAAGAAGTGAATGTAGGAGTTGTAGTAGATCCTGCTCCAGGAGCAACAGACACAACCTTCAGACACAACGCTCTATGGCGCCCATTACACGGTAGGTTTTGCTGTCAGTTTTGCCACGATCAAAATGGTGATTGACGAAAAACCTATCGTCTAATGCAGTGATTGTCTTTCGTTTACAGGTAGGTAATGTTTTGTGTTTGATACTTTAGATTTTGACATGCGACGTAAGGAAGCTTATGACCCCTTGTCACAAAATGTCACACTTCGTTGACCCCCGCAGTTTCAGTGTTGTAGCGTGATGTTCAATAAATAGTCTATAATATCCTTCAAAATAATAAAAAACGTCGGTAATTCCAGAGTTGTGATAACCAAGTCTTCAGCTTTATCATGTGAGTATATAATAGATTCTGTATGATCAAGATTGGGGAAGACATCACCTTCAAAGTACAATATTGAAATACATCTAGATAATTAATAAATGAAATTAGATTCGAAACAATCCTAAGGATTATAAAAAACATTGTATTTTACAAACAAAACAATTTAGAAACTTACTGCATTTACAGCTGGAGGTAACAAGGAGGCGGATATGGCTACTCCCACAAAGGATGCTGTGTAATCGCCAAGTACCGCCAGGGCACAGCCAGCTCCGCTCGGGATCGCAACGAGTATACCGATCCAAAGGGATCGGTACGTGCATCTGGAAGATACAAAGTTTCTTTTAATAACTGTATACAATCAATTATTAGCAAAACCCAAAGGAGTGTAGGTAGTAAAATGGATATCTCTCGGTGGAGACCGAGATTCCGTCAGTTGTCAGGAGCTAGAGTACATGAGATGTAGACGCCTCGTTTTGCGAGAAGATAATGTTTCTCAAAGACGCGGCTGAAAGGCAACGGGAAAGTTCCGGCTGTGTTCTTTCTTTAAAATTTACTTTTACTTCACTACGTACGTTTACGTTTTTGACAAGCTGAAAATTCGAGATTAAATAAAATAATATAAGATATGTCTAGACACGATAAAAATTCTATGCAAATGAACGATTTCCTCTCCAAGTACTCTTCTGAAAATACCATACCATACAGACTTATTTTTACTTCAACGACATTTATCTAGGATTTATTTGTTTCATCCGAAAACCCACATTTAGTCCTACAGAAGTAACATAGATTATTATAATCAGTAAATTCGTAACCGCCTGTCCATTCGTAACTTTAAGGAATTGGCTTCTTCATAATCTTTATACTAATGACACAAGTTATAATCTCCCACAAGATTTTTGATATCCTACCTTGCTAACATTTCGCCTGTTGGCCACTCTTCAACTACTCCGTATAGCTCGTCAAGGGCGCATATGGTAAGTCCAGCAATAAATCCCACGAGGAGAACCAAAAATAGACCGAGGAACTCGTTCTTTACTCCCATCAGTTGAAGAGAGCGATCTCGTACTGCTGTACCCAATGTTGCCGTTGTTATTGGACCCTGGAAACAATTTAAAGGAGTGTATCTAATTTGCTTGTTTGATAAGTCTTAGCTTCTATACACATTTACTATTTAAATTAGATATTAACACGGGCGTTCAGTTTTTTAAAAGTTAACTATTATAGAGTCTGTGTGGAAAGAGAACCGTCGTAGAATTTGAGGTCGCAGCAGTGTTAAATTACCTTTTTTGTTATGTTGACAACACTGTTACGTCATTATAGTTCGAAAGTAAACACTACTGTACATATAAGGTACAATACAGTAAACGTGTGAGTGACGTATCAGTGTAAAAAATTTTTTTTGAACGAATGAATGATTCAAAGGATACTAGGACAAATAACGAAAAGATTCGTCACCACAATAGTTATCCTACATAAAATATAAAATTGCTGTTGCATAATGTACTAAATTATTATTATTATAGTATAGTATTTACTCATAATATATATCAAAATTGAACTAAGTTAACAGGTATTTACTAAAGGGTTACAGTTTTATTCATGTGTGTATTTAATCGATACCCCGATGAGTTTCAGTAGCTATAAAGTATCGTCAACGTGTGGAAGTGGAAGCGCAAGTTTTTTTCTTGTTTAGGATATTAGTTTATCATATTAAAAATATAAAACTAATGAATGCACGAGCGATCATGTACTCTTTCAGTCTTTCAGACGGAAGATACCATTTTTTTTCTGTCTGGCTCACTATCTGAATACGGTGTTCAAAGATGTACGACCAATTCGGTTATGCAGATCACGTCACGTAGGTACATAATAATTTTATCCATACACGTGTTAGGATATTTTACAAAAAAGTGTAATGTTTTCAGGGTTCAGTTCATGTATGCAAGTACTGTTGTCGCCACATCAAAAACTCTTAAGCCGGGTCCACACTTGTAACATTTTACCGAACATTATTCGGTGACCGTATCAAAAACGCGTGTCATTATCGATAATGTAAACGTCTTTTGTTACCCGAACAATTGTCACAAGCTGCAGTTACGATTCTATCCATTCCGAACACTCGAAGAAACTGCCGGACACGGAATAAACGGCAGGACAATGTACGGAGTTACGATCTACTGGCCGGGTCCAGTGTGGACGCTGGTTTGTGTACTGTCACGTGTTACGAGCCGATCCATCAGAAGTCGATCTTTTCAAAGGATGTTCGGTATTGTTACGCTATTATCCGCGTGACCAGAAGACGTCCACACTTGCATTTATGACACGCGTTGAAGTACGCCAGATGACACAGATACAGACACGGGATAAGGAGTGGATCACGTCACGACGTGATCAGTAATATTGATTGATTGATTATCAGATAATTGGAAAATTTGTTTTTTTTTTTAATTATGGCAGCTGTATGGCGCGTAATTCATTTTGGACAAAGCAGTTGTTTTTTTTAGTTTTATAAATTAGTAACTTGTTGACTTCAATGAGAACGAAAATTGATCAAACATTACAAGTTATACATACTTACCATTAGCGGTGATATGAGCATACTAGCAACAAGAATAACGGTGGAGTTTTCAATCAGTCCAATAGCTGCTACGAACGCGGCGACCAGTAGCATGAACACCCAGTCGAATGTAAGTGTTCCATTAGCCCTGACATCATGCAGTACTTGCGCCAGATTTGTACGAGCGCGGACCGATGTCGAGAATCGGGACCATGCCGTGTTAGATCCACTGGAAATAAAGAGTTATTTTAAGTCCAATAAAGTAGAAGTCGTTCCCCACAGTTTTTATGATCATTACTCCGTTCCTAAGAGTCGTAGCGTGATGCTAAATGCCCTTTAACCTTCCTTGAGAATTTAGCTTTCAAATGCAAAAAGAATTTTTCAAATCCAACTGGCAGTTTCAGAGACTAATGCGTTCAAACAAAAAAACACTCTTTAGCGTTATCTATAATACGTGAGGAGAATTCTCTGTACGATTTTTTAAGGAAACATGTCACAGTCAGGAATGTGAAATTTTGAATCCTTAAAGTTTTTACAGGGTGTATTTGATAATGGAACACTTACTTACATCACTGAAACTGCAGTTACAAAAATATTTTTTTTTTAAAACTATCCATTTACAAGGTATGACTGTTTGAATTTATCACCTCCGTTTCTCATAAAAGCAGGTGGAATGTATGATGTTAAAGATTTTAAATCGTACCTATTTATTTATTTTGGAATTTTTCATTCCGTTACTAAGAAAGTCCATAAAACTACCTAACTTAAGTTAGTTTGAATAGTTCTAAAATAAAAAAATATGTACTATTTTAAATTTTTAAACTTTACACGTTCCAGCTGCTTTTATGAGAAACGAAATTGAGAATACAGGCATAACTTGTAAACGGATAGTTTTGTAGAAAAAAGCAAATTTTTTTAAAAGTTATGTGAAAACAGATACGGGGCCAGTATATATTTTGACCTGTCATGGTACAAAAGTCTATACATTGAAAGTTCAAGTTATACTGGTCAATGAAATACCCCAAAGGTCTCAAAACTGTCGAAATTTGACCGCCAAGCGATGTCTAATCACATTACTTTGACAGTCTAGTTTTATTTAACGTCCTTGTAGGACTCTAGAACAATAACAATATGTCTAAAAGTTAAATTACCGCTACTATGTTACTTCCAGCTATTACTAAGGTTGATTTACTGATATGGAAGAGTAGCGGTGTCCAATTAACAATTAACTACAGTAAATTATATGTAATTATTCTATCCTGACCATTAATTGATCTTGTGAATCATGGTCAATGTCTCAAATAAAGTCTTACGGATAATTGGAAAATTGAAGTAAATTGTGCAATTTCTTCTTTTATATTAAAGTATATAGAATAATATGCTCTATCAAACTTGAGTGCCCAGTAAGCGCTGACACATTTGGAAATGAGACTGTAGGGTACGGCTGGCAAGTCTGGCAACTAACTAATGGAACTTAATCTTCGAGATAATACCAGTAGGTACAAAGAATTATGATATCAGTTTAAAAAAAATATTTCTAATTTGATACATTCGGATGTTTTTAGCAAAGAAAAACTGACCAATGAGTGTGGGGCCACGGACAGTGCAGGATTCCGTAGTCTGTTGACAAGTTCATCTAAGTATTTTGGAGTTTGTAGGAAACTTTGCTTTCTCCTTTTCCACGTACATTTAATAAGGTGGTCGACTATTATTCGTTAACTTGTAAAACCTGCTTAGCTGTCCTTTTAACTTCGTAGTATTTAAATACTGGAGGGGGAAGGGGTTTGGGGCTTTCGACTCTAACAAAAAATTGGCACTTAAAAGCTTAATATTTTACAAACTGATCCCGGAATCGAAAAATCCTTTTTATACACTCGCACTGTCCAACGATATCGCCTACCTTAACCCTTAAATTTTTTTTTTTAAGATTTTTGTTACTTCTTCAACAATAAATTACAGCTTTCTAGTACCAAGAGTCTCGGAGCTAAGCTGTGTGATATTTACAGCCAGACTATGCAATATACGACAATATTTTAAGTGTGGCCTGGCCATGTAGCCATATATTTTTAGTATGGCCGATGAATTTTTATGTGTTGCCGGCACATCGCAGGACGATCTTAGGGAATCAAAAATATCGAGATATTACCCGACCAGCTCCATTCTTGTTTCGTTAAGGTGCATTTAAAAAGATGTGAGTGAGACATGGAGGAAGAATATTATTGCTATTGCAAGAGCGGCAATTGTTCCGAGTTAATGTGTGTATATTTAGTTTGTAGTATAAGGCACATAATCAAGGTGTGACAGAAAGATGAAGAGATACCATATAGACATATTTTAGGGTCGTATACCTAGTAGAAATGACGCGAATGAAGTATAACGCTAAGAACTTTAGTGAAATATAAATGTATATAAGTAACAACCACTAACTGATAAAATGAACTCTAAAATTGGCCAATAAAGGATAAAGCTAATAGTGCATAAGAGAGAGGGCTTACAATTTACTTACAAGGCCTTTGAATTAAACCACAGGTATTTCATACGAAGGATGTTGATGGAGTGTCCAAATTTGCATAGAAATTTAATACTAAATAATACGTAGTTTAAAAAAGTGCTTCTACACCAGGACGAGCTTTTCCGAAAATGGTTTTTAAATCCATTTTTTTTAGGCTAACCTTACTACTTTTCGGCTATACCTAACGCTCGTCAAATATAACCACACCTACCTATTACACGTGGTATAATAAAATAACAACTGCGTCTACATATTTGAGCGGTATTATTGGAGGTTCGTTTTTTGCCTCCATAATCCAAGTCAAATCTTTTTTTTTTTTTAAAAAGACAACTCCCGCATTAGGAATAATCCTGTGTCGCAGGGGGCTTCACAAACATTCAAACAACGGACACAAAGAACACCCAGACTCGGGACAACTATTTGTGGATCACACAAATTTTTGTCCCGTGTAGGATTCGAACCCACAACACTCGGCGCGGCGTAGTGGCGAGTTGACCACTAAAACCATTGCGCCATCCGTGCAGTCAATAAAATCAAACCCGGACTTGATTATTTGGGATTATAAACTTTTTTTTTTCGATCGAACAGACTAAAACCACACGGTGTTCCGTCACAAATGAGTCTATTGCAAGGGGCTCGGGTATATCCTAGGAAGGAAGTCCCCGAGAACCCCGTCAGACCTTGGCCGCCTCTTAAAGAAGAGGCAGCCACGCCCTTCCGTGCTTTGCCCTGGGATTATAAACCTAACAATACCTGCAAGAGTTCAATGAGCAGGAAATATAAAGTAGTCAGACAAAATTCATTATTCTGTATCTACACACCTTTCTGGTACAGCATTTTCAATTTCAGTAGTGGTTGGTATCCGATCCTCTGAGTTGTAGTATAAGGCACAAGGTAGGAGGGAGACTGAGGACTGGTGACGAGACCCTATGCCAAATGTCCTGAGTACTTGTAACAGCTCCTCGCTAAGGTTTCCTGATTCGATGGAAAATGTCACCTGAAATTGTATAATGCAACAATAAGTTCATGTTATATTCATGCGCGGTCATCATCATCCTCCGTACACACACACACCATATGTGGTAGTAAAAAAACAATAGGTATGGTAAAGGAAGATATATTGGTTATATATGTAATTAGGTGATATCAAGAAAAAAGTTTGTTTACTAAACGCAGGAAGGGTGTACTGCAGCTCGTAATTTATGCCTGTCAACTCATGTACTAGCGCTGTTTCTTGTATGTGCTTGTATAGGTATCCGTGTTGTATTCTTCCTAAAAAATATATAAGAAAGAGATATCACTAAATTACTTACATCACCAATATACCTTCTTTTACCCTAGTAACATTAATATATTAATACTTTAAGAGATTTTTTTCCACCCTTCTTTAATCAATTTTCACGCACTTGGGAATGTGAAATCTTCTATATTCGTGAAGAGATTTCTTTGTCGATAACAACTAGAAGTTGATAACAATCACTTGAGTGCTTTGTCTGAAAATTTAATAAGAAAAATTTCATTTGTCTTTATCTCCTATTACTTCAAAAACCTTATTGAGTGGCACCATAGACGGAAATACGTAATTGATAACAATCGTTAGGATTAGCTTCACATTTCTCAATGGCGTTAGCCTACTTATAAAAAGACAAACGAATATTTCATTTTGAAAGAATTACCATGGACTTGCACAATGCTGTTCTCCGTTTAGTCACATGTATAAATTTGCTATGAGAAATGTGACCACAAAAGACATAAAGAAATTTTTAAATTAATCATGTATAAGCAGATCAATGTAAAAGTTTAGTCTGTTGGTCAGGAGGTGCGCTTGTTACGACACAGCGATACCTAGAGCCTCAAATGGCGTATAGCACATACAATTACATATGCTGTACCTACAGTATGCACATTTTCTAAGTTTTTCACAACAACCAATAAAGTATCATTTCAAGTAGAGCCACAACTGTTATTTATTGAAAGCTATGAGAGTTTCTAGCATGTAGTAAGAACGTCTTTGTTAGTAGCAGTTTTGACGTTCCCTGTTCCCGTCGCAAGTGCAATTATTCACGCAATAAACGTTTCTTTTTTATTAACTTTTAACGATTTTTATTTTCAATCAATGCAAATGCAATCAAATCAAATCAAAATGATTTATTTCAATTAAACCCATTATAGGTATTTTTGAATTGTCAGGAGTAGTAAGTCTGTCAGACTAAGTCAGTCGTGAAGCTAGTTGCCTGTTCCAATACGTAGAACCTGTGGAGAAGAACAGGCAAGAAACTCCAAGGACACTCTTTTTTAACATGTTTTTTTTTTAATCTCTGGTTACATTGAGGACAATGTAACGTGTTCAAAACTTTAAACAGTCGCCCAAATTACTATATGTAAATAATAGCAGTCAGTCAGTCAGATGTCAATTTTAGTAGTGTAGGAAACGAAAAATTTGTATAAACTGCACAAGTAAATTTGATATTTCATGCCGATTTAATAGGGTTACAAAGTTACTTATACAGTTTGTATATCCAGAAAACCGGAATGAAATTGCGGTATGTCAGTCGTTACACGTTACACTAAATGTGTTTAAAATTTGAAGCTTGTGTGACTGCTAGAAGTACCTTATCATTTTGCTGATTTAACTGAAATTAGTTAACTTTAACATGCAGCAATAGTTTTTAAACTACAGGTTCAAATTGAATGAAATTGGAATATACCTTGTTATATTATGCCCTATTGGTCACTGAAAACTCAGGTTTATAGCTTTATGCACAATTAAGTTACAGGGGCGTCGATAATGTCCTGAATGGCTTTGGGAAGGGAATGGCAACGACTGTGCCTTTGTTTCTTTTTTTGCTCGACTTGGCGGGGGCACTGCCATACCCCATGATCACGCCTCACTGTATATTAAATCCATGAAAGATAATATTATCACTGATTTGGGAGGTACATAACATTCCAAATATTGAACAGCTGGTTATTATTATCCCTGTATCACACAGTGTAAAATGTAACGGCTAATATGGCTGCTGGTAACCGCTTTCCCTCACATTCACTGTGTTCTATTGGCCACAGGTTTAATAATCGCTATTACAACAACTTCTGTTAACAAAGGTACAGTATTCGTTTCTTTTTTTAGATTTCAATGGGAGTATTAAAACTATTAACAAATATATGGTATAACATCTATTGTGTCGTCTATGGACAGAAAATGAGGTTGTGGCATAATGTGTTCTTATTACGATTATGGACGATGAGTAAGTCCTGAGGTCTATTAATTGTCACTGTGTCACTTCCTTTATTGATAACTAGCAGCCGCTATCAACCGCGGCTCCACTCGTGTAGTAATTTAAAAAAAACCAAGGACCTTCTTTAGAGAATTACAAAGGTGACAGGTCTAACGATGTCGTAATTTATCCATTAATGCCCGGTTCTTATAATCAAGAAACGATTCGTTTTGCTTACGGACGGTAACATTTTCGTTGAAAATACAACGAAATTTTACAGTCTGTAACCAAAACGAATCGTTTCTTGATTATAGGGACCGGGCATTAATCATTTTATGTATACGTACGCAGTATCGTAACCAGCGTGTTATGCTTCTGTAAGTCTCGTATTACCGGGCTTTTGACAGCAAAATGGACATTTATAACTCATACAAATAAAATTCTATCATTCAAAATATACATTTTTGTTTAAGTGTAAGTACCTACTTGCCAGGATTTCGAATAAATGTATATTGTATATGCGTATGTCTGTAATAATTTTTATGACAACTAAGTTGACCAACAAGCACGGTGCCTATAAAACCTTGCAACAACGCTTGTGCCTGTATAGACAACACTGTCTACAGATTTATATTACAAGTCGGTACTAGCCGTCCCGCGCAACTTCGTCATCGTTTGTAAATTTTCCCCGTTCGTGCAATATTTTTCATTGAAACTCCGCTCCTATTGGTCGTAGCGTGAATGAAATGAAAAATGGACTATCCAACACTAAAATAATTTTTCAATTCAAACCATTAGTTCCTGAAATTAGCGCGTTCAACCAAACCAACAAACAAACAAATTCTTTAGGTTTATAATAGTCGTATATATTAAATCTAGGAAATTTTTCCTAGATTTAATATATATGTAACCATATATATAATATATACCTAACCAATATTTTGATTTTAACGTAGGTTTCTGCGGCTTTTAGGGTTTCATTCGTCCTAATACGGAAACCTTATAGGATTACACGTGCGTCAGTCTATCCGTCTGTCACAGTTAATTTTCTCCGAATTAACTGGACCGATTAATTTGAAATTTGGTACACGTATCAATTCCTATGACCCAAATACAGACGTGCAACGTAGGTAAATAAATAAAATATGAATATAGGTGTCACCTTTGGGGGCCAAATTAGAAATTGTACCGTGTCATATATCAAATGAAAGGGCTTGTTGTGAGGGTCTTAAAATATTTTTAAATTATTTAAGGAAATTATGAAAATTGACTAATCCTCCCCTTATCTCCAGAACTACTGAGCCTAAAATTTTTAAAAGAAAAACAGAAAATAAAACAGTTCTTTACTTATGGATTACAGGAAAACCTTTATGAAGTCTATGATTTTAAAATAACATGGAAAATATCTCAATATTGTGCATATAAACTTATTTTTACAATTCATCGTACATAACCCTCTCAACGCTCATTCAACTTGCACTTGGCCGGTTTATTTATTGTTGTAGTAAGAACCCTAGTTGCCTGTTCCAAAACGTAGATCCTATGGCGAAGAGCAGTCAAGAAACTCCAAGGACACTCTTTTTCAACATGTTTTTTTTACAAGTTACCTGTTACATTGCTTATATATGCTTATAAATTGGTTGAGTTGCAGAGAAGCAAGGCGTGAATATTAAAGTTGCGTAGATATGATAATAGTTGGTATTATCGTAACATGCTATAGAAACATTGCCGTACAAATAAAGTTTAAAAATTACAATATACATATGTTTTCATCAACATCACCTGCCAAAATTTATCGCCTCTTGTTGAATTCCAAGCCGCATTCTTGATGTCAAGCCGCGATACAACTTCAAGTAGGATCTGGGGAAGATATGTTAATTAATTAAATTTAGAAAGAGTTATACAACGCTAGTATAGGTATACATCTTTATATATATTTCTTCTGTGTGAGTATATGTTCCTGAACTCCTCCCCAAAAAATTTCGTTATTTTAACGAAATTTTTTGTGTGTCTTCAGGTGGATTTGAGAATGGTTTAGATTTACATGGACCCGGTAGATAACGCAGCGATAGGGTTCCAGGAATCATATTTTTTACGTTCGGGCAGGACAACGTCTGTCGGGTCCGCTAGTATATTTATATAATCCAAAAGTAGCTATGAGTTAATTACTATTAATTAACTCATAACTATATTGAAAAAGAAACCGACTATTACAAACTTACATAAATTGCCACAACAAATATAGGTATATAACTTAGTTAAGCCTTAGTTACCCTGAATTTGCTCTTAATTTTCTACATTAATTACATAATCTTCAGTTGAAAAGAAATGTTCTCCAATACATCGATATACATCACGGTAAATTGTCCAACTGCAAATGTAAGTTTATAATCACAAAAAAAAATATGATTATATAACAAATGATTAATTTTCGGATTTTCCCTTTACTTGTGCTATGAAACCTGAATTGCTTCTTGCCAAATTTACTTACAGGTTTTGATTTACTAGCGAGTATTACATTTGGTGATGGCGATGACTTAGAAGTCCGTTTTTTTACAGCTGTTTAGCTAATTACTGGCGGAACCCTAGGTATGGAGTTAGCAGTCCTCCTATACAGGGGCGCAACAACCCTTAAGAACGCAGGGGGCGTCCAAAATATTTTTTATGAGGAACACACTGAAAAACACTTTATTGACTTATTTCAAAGTATTGTAAGGCTTACTAAATAGTTTGGTATTACGATAAGCATTATTTTTACGGCGAACAACATTTTCACTACAATTTATTTTGATTCACATTTTTATTAAAATTTTCCGCAGAATTTGGACACCCTCGAAGGGTGTGTCCACAGGTTTTTAGGGGGTGCCCGATACTCTGGTCGCGAACCTTTGTTGCGCCCCTGCTCCCATAGCATATTATTATATAGAACAGCGCAGCATATTTATACAATGCGAAATGTTTATTATTTTGTCAATAACTAGTAGTCTAAGTCCACTTGACTAAGAAATAATGTTTTAAGTCCTTTTTACAATTTTCGGGGAAACTGGAGATCTCAAATTAAATTTTCTTCATATAAGATGTAAACCTTGTACACTTCAAAACAAGGTCTTATTTCAAATTGAAACAAGTAGGTAACATATGTCGTTATCGAAATAAGCAATTTATTTGTCGACTAAAGTCTGATACGCTTAAATAAACTTTAATACCACGTAGCGAGAGCTGCTATCCGTTGAATGCCATCTCTTTTGCTCTGTGTTTTTAGTAAGCGTCTTCGTAGGTGTAGATTAAAAACACGTCATCCTTGTTCGTTTTGAACAAGTTTTTATACGGCAATTATACAGCGTTTGAATAAATGGAGACTGGGCGGGCGTGGAAATAAAGTTGAGTATACGTTGACAGGTTTTAGTAAAATTTAGCGGCGCTGAGAAATAGATGCTAGTAACAAATAGACCTTATTTCGAAGAAAACTAGGTTGATTTCATATGAAGAAATTAAGTCAGGTTTTAGTTTAGTCGAGTGTACAATAGAATCGGTACCATTATCTCGTATGTAGAAGACGGGGATTTTACCTCTTAAGTATATAATATAATCGCATTAATAAGTACTTGTCGCAACCCGTGATTCACTAAATTCAACGTTTTCGCTGAAATATTTCTGAACAACAATATAATCGGCGGCCAATTGTTAATAGTAGTTAAACAATAGTAGATACGTTTACAAACACTTTAAGCATACTTTGTGTTTGGAAATACAAGAAAATTAGTGTGGCGTGTCATGACACGATACAATACCATTTCAACATTTCCCTTTATTGCTATTTATTTTTTAAATGGGAGTAATAAAGGTCACGATGACAATAACAGGTAGTATTGTGATTTGAAATGAAAATGTATTCGCCGCAGAAATCATTTCGGAGGATAACAAAAATTAAGTAGGTACATATCACATATCGCCTTTAGTAGTTGGAGGACTGTTATAATGTTACATTTAATGTCAAAAAATTTCATTAACAATGTCCTGCCTCAGTAGCACAACAAGGAGTTTAGGAATAAAAAAAAAGAGTTTAAAACCGCAAAATGAAGTACCTACGTAAGTTTTTTTTACTTTATGGGAACAGTCTGGAGATATAACTTATCCAATAAATATTATAATAATTTTACACTGTTTACAAAACACGTAACATGCGAAGTAAAAACAATATGAATAGATAACCTTCTTTTAAGTTTTAATAGTAGTTATATATTTGCCATAATAAGACTTAAGTACTTAGGCAATCATGTTTCGTCGTAGACGCGTCGACGTAAACGTAATCGGTTTAATACGTAGGTACATTAAAATGTTTTTCATATTTATTAATTATTGCTTGTAGAATTTTGTCAAGACATAGTTTCTGTTACTAGAAAAGGCGTAATTTTAGTGTATAAGTACAATCAAGAGATATCTAACTTGTAAAAAAAAAACAGCCAGTCGTAGGACTGCACGTCAGGAGTGAAAACAACTTCACAATGTATTTGCATATACATACACACACACACACATCTGTATATATATAATTAAAAATAAAAAGTAGGTAATAACGTAATAACTTATCTAAATGTATACATAGGGTACACTGGAAGTTCTGCGCTCCTGGCCGCTCATAAATGTTTGAATTTCGAATATTATATTTTTTTAAATATAAGAAACTCGGCTCCGTCTTACGAATTTTCGATCAGGGTCACGTGTCCTGACGGGAGTTTAACATTTTTTACCCGTCCCAAAAAGTGCACAACGCCGCTAAAGAAGTTTTCACTTCAAAAAAGTTGAAAAATCTATTAGAACAGAGAGGAACATTTAATTGTGTCTTATCATCTATTTTTATTTTGAATATGGTGGCATGTGGTTTCTTTGTGTAAATTAGGTAATATTTTTCTGCAGTGCATGTTTTGTAAAGTTAGAAAAAGTAATGTTTTATTTGGACTGGCCTGTTGGTCTAGTGGTTAGTGATCCTGACTGCTGAGCCAGAGGTCGTCGTTTCGATTCCCACCCAGGACAAATAATTGTGTGATGAGTATGACCATTGATTCTGTTTCTTGGTGTAATTTATCTATAATACTTATGTATGTATTTAAAAATATATAAGTATGTTTGTCAGCAGTCTGGTTACCATAGTACAGGCTCTGCCTTGTTTGAGATCAGACGACCGTGTGTGAGATGTGTAAAGTTATTATTATTATTGTTCATGTGTTATAACCGGCGCATCATTTATTATTTGTTTTACATGGTAGAATCTGAATCAAATCTGAAAATGTACTGTTACATAGTAATTATCTGTTCCTTCTTTTTCATCGTCTCATATTTGCCCCGTCAAGAAGCGTGTTTAGATTATCTTTTTTTTTACTACAAAACTATTATTTTTAATTTTAATTATCAACAAGCCAATGTAACCTAAAACGCTGTGATGGAGGTGTAATAAACACAACTGGATCATGTTACGTTGCCGACGTAAATCGTTAAACGGACTTTTTTTTAATAATAATTTGTATAACACATAATGAAGGAAAAAATATTGCAAAGGAGGCGTTTAAGGTGTACTTAGGTGTATGTAACTTTTATAAAGAAAAATCACTGAAAGTCCAAGATATATTTCGATGATTACTTTTAATTTATTAATAATAGTGCAGTAATGATTTTGTAAAAGCAAAAATACATTTTGTACAAAAATAAACTATTTTAGGATTCCGTTTCCATACAAAAACGAAAATAGAACCCTCATAGGATTACTACTCGTGCGTCTATCTGTCAATTAATTATATAATAGCTATATATGTCTTCCGAATCTACTGCACCAATTAAGTTTTAATTTGGTACAACATAACAATTCTTGTGACTCAAACATACGCATGCAATGTAAATAAATGTATTTAGAAAATGGGGTCACTTTTGGGGTCCAAATGAAACGCACCAGGCGCCGGAGAGCACAGAATCATCTCCGACCTCTATGAGCGCTGGGGTCAGGCTGACCGTTACTACAAACAACTAAACCTAAAATTTGAAAATAGTACTTTACTTATAAATTATACGACTAGCGACTATAAGAAGTCTATGGTCTAAAATTAACATTGTAAATCTCTCAATATTGTAACAACTTTGTCGTCTCAATATAATTGAGCTAAGTATAAATTACTAATAATAGTTTAAAAAAACAAAAAAAACACGCTTTATTTTTTTAATCGAATATTGCATTGTCATCAAATTTTGACAGATGTGCAAAATTTTAATGAAATCTGGCCGTTTAAAGTGGGTCAAAATCGCGCACTAAGGAGTCGGTTTCAAACAAACATACAAGTGAAACTAAATTATAAGAAGCGTGTAATAAAATATAAAAGTAAGCTAAGTATAAAATATAAAAGTTTATAGCTTATAATCAGTAAATTAAATATGAAACTGCGTACTAACTTGCAAATAAATGGTAACTTCACTCAGTAACTTTAAACACTCGCAATGAATATAGAGTATATTGCCAGCTCTATCCCAAGGAGCAACGAGCACTCACCAACAGAAATATAAAAACTTGAGTTGGCACTTCCTCTGTTTTAAACTAATTTCATTGAAATAAGTTGAGTTTTTTTATTAAGACATAAAAAAGTTTATAGCTTATTTATACAGACACATCCTCTTCTAAATAAAAATGAAACGATGTTCATTGGTAAGCGACCGATTTAACAAATTCTTTGTATTACATGGTCATTATAATCCAATTAAGGCTTTTACTAATAGATAAATTGAAATACAGGGAAAACTGGAACAAATAATTGACAGGACAACATCTGGATAAGGAATTTAATTCTTACAGTTTCCAGCGGCGTATCCCGACGAAAGGCTCCAAGAATATCGACGCCACGCACTGGCCGGCTTATTTTGAGTTTGTTTTTGTTCGGTTTTAACACTTGTTTTATATCATCCCAAACATATATTTTACGGTTATTAGAAAATTCATCCGCAGGAATAGGTTCACTATTAAATTTAAATGGTTCACTATTCACATCTCCGTGTTGATATAAACAATTTGTTGATTTATAGATATGAATATTTCTAGTTTCTAATTGCTTTTCTTTTAATTCGTCGATTAATTTCGACACTTTTTTATTTTTTTCCTTTTCGAGAGTCAAATTAGGAGTGTTGTTTTCTATTAAATGGTTTTCGTATTCTTTTTTTGGCACGTTTACAATAAAAAGTATTCCAGCCATGATTGAATCGCGATAAGTATGAGTCGTTAAGTATTGCGCTGTGACCGACGTATTGTGCGCACGGCGTGCGCAAATGCGATCTACAGTAACGTTATAGAAGCACAGAGTCATTCAGTCGTAGCACCCATTGTTTTATCTGTTGTCGATTTCGCCTTTTGCTAGGGTAAATTGCAAAATAATCAGCTTCCGTTTTTAGTTATAAGTGTTTTGAAATAATATTTTGTCGCTTTAGAATTATCGGTTTACGATTTTAATCACTTCAGCACTCTTAATGCACGTCGATTTGTACCTGCACTAACTATTGTTGGTGTTATCTAAACATTTCGAGACAAAAGGCCATTTACAATTAATATCACTTCTAATGACTTTACAAAATAAATATTTAAAACTATCCTTGTTCGTTGTACATACAACTTTTCTGTACATTTTCAGAGATCGCGCGGCTCTAAATAAGTTTTGTCATACTTTGCGATATATTTTTTTTTTCGAAGTAGTCTCCACTGTCAGTAATGCTGGTCTATGAAGACCAGCATTACTGGCAGTGGGGACTAGAAACGTATGACCGTGTAAACTAGGTGTTGAACACAATGTGTGCAGGGGCGTTATCTTGATGCAAAAGCTTAGTATCGAATTTTGACTTTGGTCGTTAATTTTTGAAGGATTCTAACACTCGAGGTAAACATTCCTCTGTATGCCATGCAGCAGTCTTCAATTTATCAAGCTCTATCTTACCCCATATTCCTCTCTTAGTAAAAAATACAGCAACACCTCTTTTCTTTACTGATAAGGACACTTTAATCTGGAATTTAGTAGGAACGTCGAAATAATACAGCCAAGCTTCATCACGTATATACGAGTAGATCGGGCGTCTTTAAACATTTTTTTACATATACCCAGACCAAGTCACACGCTGCGTCCTCAGCGCGTCAGTCATCAAGTGCGATACCCAGAGTGAACAAAGTTTCCCTACTTTCAAATAGTCGTGAAGAATCCGATGAAGAGTTTGTGCACTTAATTTGAGGATTTTCTGTTAAGCGATTGCTTATCACCCATTCAATATGATAACTATGCACGATAGGCACTCATTAACATTTAACTTTCAATATTGTGCACATCGGGAAAATAGTTTGATATATAAAAAATTGGGTAGATCTTACCGCACTGTTGACTAACCCAAAAGCATCGACAACACGATCCGTGGCTGTAGAATGCAGAACCACCAGTAGAGCGTCCACCCACCACCGACAAGCTCCAATGAAGGCTCCAGCAGTAGCGCGCCGACTGCACCAAGCAGTAATGGTCATGTTGGTGACAGAGGCACCTTGCGTGGGTGACTCACACCGCCTGGGTGAATGCGATGCGAAGCGTCCAGAACGCACCGGTGTAACTTGAAAGCTTTTAGGTCACTTAACCCATTATCACCTCGGTACTGGACTGAATGGTGCCTATACATGGCACGGATACGACGACACTTACAGCGTAAGACTCAGTCTCGGTCTCCGGAAAACTTGACAGGGAGGCTCTAAAAGCTATTGACGACTTCCTCATGCCCATGCATCGGTCGCGACCTCTTGTGTTCCTATCTCGTCACTACCGTTTGAACGCATTCGAGTTCCTCTTTGGACGTCTTAAGCTGTCTCGGTACCCGTTCTGTCTTAGTACCTCCAGAACGTGAGTGCGCTCGCTCTCTAAATATTACAGGTCACACAATTTGTGGGCTCGGTATGTTAAAGAAGCCACAACAGATTGCAGATGTCATGGGTGATGGTGTGAGTGGGCGTGTAAGAACCGACCCGAAACTGAACGTGGACAGAGTACTGGCATATCTGCCATGTGTTAAAGGAGTGACGGACAAAGTTGTAAGAATTAAAGAAGTATTTCATTAAGAGTAATAATATTAATAATAATTTATTGCATAAAGTTAACCATACAACAGGTAGAAAAACACATAGTTACTTCATTTAACAATAGTATTAGGTAGTATGGAAGTCAATTATATGAGTCCCCTGATCCTCAAACTAGGATTTCCTGTTAGAGTGTCTATAGTCCGCACTCAAAGATAGCAAAGTCTTTAAGAATATCGAAGGATGTTGTTCCTCTACAGACGCCAGGTGTGGACAAGGTAGACTGCGGCTGTTATAGTTCGTACATCGGACAGACCAAAGGTACGATGGAATGCATCAAACCAACCACTCGATCTTTCCACCGACCGTCACTATTTGTCCAGAATAGTACTTGAGGCAGCTGAAATAAAAAAACATACAAATTTAAACCGAGAAGATGGCTACCGCTTATCAACATCTTGGAATCCCGTTAACAGTAAATAATAATAATAACTGGACACATGTGACAATGTAACAGTACATTTTCAGAATTTAATTCAGATTCTACCATGTATAACAAATAATAAATGTTGCGCCGGTTATAACACATAAATAATAATAATAATAACTTCACACATCGCACACACGGTCGTCTGATCCCAAACTAGGCAGAGCCTGTACTATGGTAACCAGACTGCTGATAAACATACTTATATATTTCTAAATACATACATATATTATTATAGATAAATTACACCCAGACACGGAACAAATGAGCATGCTTATCACACAATTATTTCGCTCCGCAGTCACTAACCACTAGACCAACAGGTCAGTCTATCAGCAAGTACACACTCGACAGCATTCAACCGACGTCGTAAATATAGTGTGTCGAAGTACCGATATTACGAACAAAAGTGAATATAAAAAAGACCAAGTGCGGTTAGTTGCTGAAACTCGCACTTTACTTCACGGAGGCGTCGCTGAGCTCATAACAGTCCTAACAGTCCCAGTCTCAACAATCTCAAAATTGGGTAAATTATTCATTATTTTCAGCACAGCGCTTAAAGTGGATTAATGACTTGAGTGTTTTCTTTTCTAATAGTAAACCTTTGAGTCTTACAACGCACGGTCAGAACCGATTAAATAAGTTGGTATGTAGTTGGATTACAACGCCTGAGCTAAAATTGACTTTTTGTTTTTCTGGGATTGTGGAGATGTTATAACACGAAAGTACTCAATATTTTTTTCATTACATCATATAGAAGTAAAAGTAACGTTTTTTTGTTACAAAATACCTACTACAAAATTGTACCATTCATTTGACTAACAGATATCGGGAGAAAAGAATACCTCTATGGAGAAAAGGCCATGCGGAACATTTTCAAGCTGAAGTACGATCTGAAACTGTAACAGCTAGTCGAGACAGACTCGACAACGAGTCCTACACAAGCGCGTTTGTTTTAGCTGAGACATCTGGCCTGCAGTTGACAGTCGTTTATCTATACTAATATTATAAAGTGGAAGAGTTAGTTTCTTTGGTTGAATGCGCTAATCAACTACTGGTTTGAACAGACTGGAACAACTAAACTAAATAAATTCTTAGACTGGAAACTGACGGTCATTCGGAATTAAAAGAATTTGTGGTACAAATAAAGTTAATCCCTAAAATTAAAATTGTGGCTTAGAACTTTGACTTTCAGTCTGGTCCTGTTGCATAGTTTAGGGAGTTTCAAATTTTGCAAAAACATAACAGGAGTATTCACGCAGAATAAGCATATGATAATAAAGACTCGGTGGTTTCAATTATTAAAAAAAAAAAATAACGCTATAATTAATGGCGTCATCTGTGTTGACCACCGTATCTATCGAAGTGTATACCATTTATTTCACCTCAAAAGACATCAACAGTGTATCTATCGGTCGTTTTTTAATGTAAGTATGGCTCATTTACACAACCATTCCTCTATGGGAATGATTTTAAATCTAAACCATTCTCGAATCCACCTGAAGACGACACACAAAAATTTCATTAAAATCGGTCCAGCCGTTTAGGAGGAGTTCAGGAACATACACACGCACAGAAGAAATATTAAAGTATTTTACTTATAAAGATAGGCATGCACGTGCATACTATAGGATAATTTAAAATTTTTAGATGGTTGTATTCTCTTTGATAACGAAGTATTCGTCATACAATTGAATGAATTTTTATTAGGTTTGCTAAGAAATCATGAAAAATTTACTTTAATCTCTCGAATACAATTTGAAAAAATTATTTCTTCGCTGGCGTCGTAGCGCTCCTACCAACTGGGCCCGCCTAAGCAGCGCTTGGTTTTGCTTATTGTGAATATGAGCAATATCTGGGTAAATTTTTGATATTGCTAAGCTAACTACAATTTTTGGCTTTTACAGAGGTGCTTGACAATGTTACAAAATTTGTTAAAACTCTGGTTGCGTTACAACTGTGCACAATTTTTCCGGGATCGTTGTCATTCCGTCCACATATAAATAGTAACTAGTCCATATAAGAAGTAAATCTTTTCGTTACGCAAACAAATAAATGAAATTATTAGTCAAATTCGGTGTTTCGATAAATATATCCGTTACGAATGTTTAGGTACATTATGTGATACAGTACAGAAACAATATAATGTTATCGCTTTTTAAAATACTACTAACGCCATCTATCGGTTAGGATTTGAAGTTAAAGATCCTGATAAAAGCTTAGAATGAACACAATGATTCCGCGTTTTAAAATACTATTAACGCATTAACCCACTCTATCGACTCTTAATAAAACTTTTGTTATTTAGGTCAATACAAAATGATAAATTACTATCTTGAATTTTTTTAGTTCTTCAGGTGTGATAAATAAAAAAAAATTAAAACATATATGTGATGACAGTCCCGACAATCCAAAAATCATACCCATGTTGATTTTACCTCTTTTCACCCCTTTATTTCTGAGCAGTGAACTGTACAGCAAGAGTGTGCTACAGACCAGAAATGGTCGAGGTAGCAACAGGCACTTAAAATAATAATAATACAGTTTACCAACGAAACAGGACAGCGCAGTGAATTTATTGGCAACTCGCGTTTGATCATCGCGGGAATGGCAATTAATTTAGGAGTTCCTCGGAAGCACTACTTTTATCTGAATAAAAGGTTTTTGCGTGAAAGAGTAACAAACATCCATCAACACTCACAAATACACAAACTTTCGCCTTTATAATATTAGTAAGATAAGTTAGGAGGTTTTCGCATTTCGCGACACGTGAATCTTTATTTGTATAGAGCTACCCCCCCGCTATCGCTATCGCTCGGTTGCTGCTGTAGTCGCAAATGAGGCCTAAAAAGTGGTGGCGCGCAGCCGTATGACGACGACGAGACACGCGACGCAGGGCGGCTCACAGCCCGCCCGCCCTGCCAGTCGCGGCAAAACCTGCCGCCTGCGCGCACGTTGCGCTTTCCGCGTCACTCGATCAATACCGTGGTAACCAACAAATAATCCCTAAAAACTTACATAAACCGAACAATACATCTTCAGTACATGTGAACCGCCATCTTCCTTTCCTAGTGGGTATCGCAATTCGCAACGCTGATTGCTTTTGTCAACACAATTAAACATGGCCACCATTGAAAACACATGATTGCCAGTCCGTTTATTGAAACGTGAGCTCCTGGTTCGGTCCTCGTTACCGAAGATCATATGTAGCACACGTATATTCCTTATTTTTGTTTTGTAGTGCCGTTACGTAAATGCCAACGGACTGGCTTCAAAATCGATAAGTTATTAAATGTTTTACGAAACGATTTGATTATCACCGCTGTTTGTAACACGATTTTATCAATACAAACTGTATCAACGAATGGTGAGCTTTCCCCATTTAATTATTCTATGCCATGGTTATGTTGACGAATGAAGAAATTAGTATATCTCTGTTAATTAGATTATCTTAGGATATTAAGTCGTTGAAAACGTGCGGTAAGATAACAGGATTCGTTTTCGTTATATAACGCTGTCCTGCTGGAAGTGACGTAAGTCTATTACACAGGTGAGAGCTAGTCATTGTATTGTCATTTTTAGGGCTCCGTACGTCCGAATGGAGAAACGAAATCCTTATATTTGAAGATCACTAGTGCGTCTGTGTCGCGTGTCTGTCCGTCTGTCACAGCCAATTTTCTCCACTAACTAAGTTGCAATTTGGTATTCGTATCAATTCTTGTAATCCAAACACAGTGCAACTAAATACATTAATTTTAAATAATGTCTCTTTTGGGATCCGAAAGTGCAAATAAAAAAAATACTTTACAAACTGTACCGTGTGATACATCAAGTGAAATTGCTTGTAGTGAGTGTTTCAAATATTTAATATTTTTTATAATTGTAAGACTTGGCCGTATTTTTTAACTTAATTGCATTTTCATTTATTTAATCTGCTGTTGAAAATATTATACAATTTCCATTGTCGCGTTATTTATCATATATAACTTTATGTATAAATAGGTTATCTAAAACCCCAACAAACGTACATAATGATACAATCGTAGATTTTTTGTGTTCAATATAATTAAGTCTCTCGGTGATGTGGAGTTTAGAGACAGACGCTTGGAGTTATGAACTAACAGGGCTTTTTCAATGTCAATAAATATCAAAGTCTTGTCACATAACAGAGCAAAGTTTATTGATTTGAAATTTCTTATCACTCGAGAACTGTGACGTTATTGCCACGTTAGCCTATGGCTCGCTACGATGTACGCTCGCAGAGAATATTGCAATACAAATAATATCTTGGAAAGGTTATGATTATATTTCTCTAAGCAATCTTATTTTTAACCTACGAAAAAAAGGAGGCTCTTAATTCGACCGTTTATATATTTTTGAATACTTTTTTTACAAAAACAACCATAAGTTTTTGTCTATGAATCTGTTTGTGCCTAACCTTTTGTTAATAATAATAATATAATAATAAATAAAAGTTTATTGTATTAAAAAGCAATGAGTCTCAAATGTGTTTTAATCGTAGGAGAGCCATGCTACGGCACGTATGGGCCGGCTCGACCGGAGTGATGGCACGGCCTCACAGAAACCGGCAGTGAACCAATACTGGCATTGCTTTTCGCCGAGTGAGTGCGGTTATCGGAGGCCCTAACCCTTCCATCCCCCTCCCCCTTTTCCACCCTTCCCCTACCACCTTAAAGGCAGTCAACGCACTTGTCTCTCTTGAGTTGCAGGTGTCCATGGGCGGCGGAAGTCAATTATGTCTGCTCGTTTGAACCCAATACCATTACAAAAAAAATATGGTTATTTGTTGATGTTGTTTGCAGACTTGGAGTCAAAATAAAAGCGTAATATTAATATCTTAGTTCATCAATTAATGATCAACGAAAATACTACCTTTAAGCAACTGCGGATATACGAAAGCTCAATACTATTCTTAGGCCCTATCTACCAACTTAAATGCATTTCAAAATCTTATGTTAATTTTTGTTAAGTAAATAATAGTGTTTAGCATAGTATACGGTATCTCTACATAGTATAAAACAAAGTCGCTTCCGCCGTTTGTACGCTTAGATCTTTTAAACTATGCAACGGATTTTAATTCGGTTTTTACCAATCTATAGAGCGATTCAAGAAGAAGGTTTATACATATGGTTTAATATTGTTTTGTGTTAATTTGTACAATCATATGACGATAATTGTTCATCACATAAGTTTCTACATTACACCCGTGCGAAGCTGGGGCGGGTCGCTAGTTTCCTTACCTTCTCTTTACAAAATAAAAAAAAAACCCTAGACTGGTGTGGAAAGGTGTCTCTTAACTATTAGTTAAAAAAATATATTATCCATTTAAACCCAGACTGGACAACAAAAATTACAAATCACAATATTAACAAAAAAAAATTGCGTATTGGGCGTTCCTCAAATTGTTGATAATTTACATGAGGAATGGTTTTCTTAAACAACTACAGTATTGTTAAGAACATTTTTAGAGGGCGTGCGTAATTTTCTGATATTGCAAACACCTATAGGCATAGTTACTGCCTATGCAATAAATATTACAGTGCAATAAAAAGTCCCATGTACCAATTGAATATATAACACAATGTGTTGGCAGGGGATAGGTGCATTCATTGACATTTTTGTATTGGATTGCACCATTGCACCTCAGTTCGAACGAACATTCGTTGATTATCACAATTTCTTTCGCAAATCGCATGAAATATATGCATATGTATATAATTCATGACCTTCACAAGTATAACTACATAGCCTTTGTTTTTAAATCTTATTCTTTGATAGCTTCCGTGTCGATCGATAAACTAGAAGAGTGTCAATGTATTTTAGTACGTATTGACGCACATACGAATACATAATTTAGTTAAGGTTTAAATTTATTCGTACATAAATGATTTTATATCCAAGCCTACTTGCAACCCGGGCGGCCGGATTTGCACATGCAGTAGAGATATCTTCAAGAATAATCATCAAATTTCAACCAATTACACAATTTACAAAAAACTTTAACAAAATATACACCTAAACCTTCCTCATGAATCACTCTGTATATTGGTGAACCGCATGAAAATCCGTTCAGTAGTTTTACGGTTTATCGCGAACAGACAGACAGACGCGGCGGGGGACTTTGTTTTATAATATTTAGTCATGTAACATGCTTATATTTTACTACCTGTTACCCGGGAATTCGTTCGCATAACATACTTAGTAGTACGCAGTTTCAACCGCGTTTATAGTCACTGCTTCGCTCCTATTGGTGATGGTGGTGGTGTAGCGTGATGTTATATAGCCTTCCTCGATAAATGGGCTATCCAACACTAAAATAATTTTTCAATTCGAACCAGTAGTTCCTGAGATTAGCGCGTTCAACCAAACAAACAAACAAACTCTTCAGCATTATAATATCAGTATACATTTCATTATAATTAACAGTCAATTTGCAGAGTTTTGTAAGTTAATCATTTTGTAAATTGGTCGTCTACTAGATAATGAAACATGTAATTATTAGATGCTGAAATAGTAAAAAGTAAACGCAGTGGCGGAAAACTAAGGAAGGTTACTGCAAGTACGTCTAAGGTAACATAACTGTTCTTAGCTTAGCATCCGTTTTTAACTGACTTCTCCTACGTATAAAGTAGCTGTCTGCCAACCAGTTTTTGGATTTTAATAATCAAAAGGTATAAAAAGAAATAAATATCTTTTAACCACCTTAATCCATCCCTGAAAGGAAAAATCTTACTACCCTATTTATTAATTTTACATTGTTAACCAGAACGTAATACCTCTTTGTAAACGACGTTAGCAGTGTTCCCTTTTGGGGCTAAAATGACTAAGCTGCTCGCAGAGCCTACTCTGGAGCACAAGTAATGATATGTATATAGATATAGATCACAAATAATAATCATACACAAAACACTAAAATATGAAATAGCGATGTTAGTAACAAGAAATATTAAAATTATGAAAAACCATGGTTTAAACTAGAGATGTAACAGATATCCTTCAAATATCCGGTTTCCGGACTAAATTGACTGGCCTGTTGGTCTAGTGGTTAGTGACCCTGACTGCTGAGTCAGAGGTCGTGGGTTTGATTCCCACCCTAGTCTGGGTGTTCTTTATGTCCGTTGTTTGTATGTTTGTAAAGTCCCCCGCGACACAGGAGTAATTCCTAATGCGGGAGTAGTCTTTTCAAAAAAAAAAAATTCACTGTCCGATCAGATGCCGGATAGTATACAAATATCCGGCCGGATGCCGGATATTAAATTAAAGTAGGTACTTTATTTAAGCCACATAACATATTAAATCGATATATTTTAATCACAACAATATTAACCATATTTGTAATAATAATAGGGTAAATTATGGTGAATAAATACCAATTTCTTAGCATTAAGAAGAAACAATCGGTTTTGCTTGCCTTCATGGACAAGGCCAGCTTTAGGTAAGAGTATGTTGAGTTGATTTGGTTACGTAGAAAGAATGAGTGGGTAGGTGACGTACATAAGGCAAAGGTTAGTGGGAAGGCCGATGATGTTCCGAAGAAAAGGTATGAATCTGTCTGACTTTGATATTTGATATATCTACTTTTTTAACCCGTATTGAAGGTTAACTGTAGGACTTCAGACATTTTTATAAATTCCAATTGAATCATCTGTCGAGCTCACTCAGCTTAAAAAAACCCCTGTAGTTTGTCTTAAATCTTGTTTCGAGTAGTTACACTGACTTATGGAGTTAAAATGACTTTCTTATTTATCTTTGAGCTAAGAGGCCCTCAAGCGTGGTGAATCAGGAGTACTTTCCTCGGTTTCATCTTTATCAAATTTTTCTCAGGCAGCCACAGTTGGCAATTGACAATGTTCAGCCAGGTATCCGGCTATACGGTCTTGGGGTTGGATGAATATCCGGTATCTGGTATCAATCCAAACAGGTATCTCTTTCATCTCTAGTTTAAAACCAGTTTTATAATTGTAGATTCACGTTTACAAGGATTTTTTTTTATCGTGTGGAAACCCCCACGGGTCATCATCTCACCGCGGCTGGCGGTGAAGTGGTATGTCGGAATCGAACCGACTAAAACCACACGGTGTTCCGACATAAGTGGGTCTATTGCAAGGGACTCGGGTATACATTAGGAAGAAAGTCCCCGAGAACCCCGGCAAACTTTGCCTCCTGGTACGGGGGGCCTCGCCCCCCTTCCATCAGACGCGCGTGCGGAACACATCGCGCCACCATCTCAGGCCTGCTTCTGCTAGGGTAACGGGCAGCCTCACCCGTTACCCCCAGGCCAGCGGTCTCCGTCGCCTGGTACCTCTTCTGCGGGACGGGAGAGTACCTAGCTCTCTCCCGTTCCCTTTCCGCCGTCTCTTTAGCGGACATCACTTCTTCACAAAACGAGGCGGCTTAGTTACAAGGCTGGATAAGTTTTACTTATATATGTCAAAGGCCTGTTTTGTATGCGCGCTCAGATGAAGCCAAGTTACCTACAATTTTAATTAAATTGGTTCCAAGTTCAAATGAATAATTGTTGCTTTTAAAAAGAAAACTCGTTAAGCGTTTTATTTTTGCTCACTTAACCTTTCGTGAAGAACGATGAAAATGTAGGTCATGGGACGACGAAACCTTTGGTCGGCGACGCGGCGATTTCAGATATTATACCTCTAGTAGTAGCTATAAAGCTTAGCCTCCGTTTTTTTAATGAATGTTGATTAATCTGCTACTTATATAAGGCCTGTAAACTAAATCCACGACGGACATATCTTATTACTTTAAACGAGCAATTCTTGTATGTTTTCTTTCTTTCTTCTTCTATGTATGTATTTATATTTCGGTAACGATTTTGGTGAAGTTTTGTATTCAGATACATTTTGCATTTTAAGTTCAAATATAAAAAATCAATTTTATAAAAAAATTACGATTTTACAAAAAGCTACCGAGCGAAGCTTGGTCTCGCAGGTACTAATCTTTGTAGATGAAAATAGAATATCTGTGTGCTAGTGTTGTAAGTGACTCAACGTGAACAATTTCTTTTAGAAGCTTATGCCTATAACGTACGCGATGAAGTTCAGACAATTTATCCAAAGAACTTGAGTGGCACAAGTCTTTCATTAATTTGTAAATTATGTATTATATGCTACATATATTAATGAACAATAATAGATTTCGGCTCGAATAGTTTCCTATCCTATCTTCATCCCACCTTCAACTTACAGAAGACTGCGTCTAACCATCATGACTAGCGAAATGTTGTAACTAGATTTCAGCTAGGAGTTCTAAGAGAGTGGGGATAGGATAAATCCCTTGACATCAGGCTTAACATTCACATGGACTTCCTTTCTATGGTATACCAGAGTTCCCGCCTTTGGGACCCCGTGACGGAATACTGTGTGGTTTTAGTTGGTTTGAGTACACGACAGTTTACACGACAAAAATGAAGGATCAGACAGTAAACACATTTGTAAATAATATATTTTACGAATAATAATACATATGTACATGTAATACATACATACGAACTGACGAATCGATGACAATTTAATTCTAAAGGTGTACTCCGTTATATACGGCATCAGAAATGCCATTTTGTGAGAATATAAAGAAAGAACGGCGAAACAAAGAAAGAAAAGATAGTTTTTATTACTGTCGTTAGATATGTACAATGTAAAAATATGTTAGTATTTCCTTAGAGAATAATAAATACAGCAAATGAAAAATGTCGGAAAGTATTTATAAAATCCGCTCTTGCATTGTGTTTTGTGGCATTATGTAGCGTTGTCACATAAAATAGACTACAGAAAAAACAAATTTTCCATTCATTAAGACTGTTTTCGACCGGGTTGCAAAGCTCAATAATTTATTATGCATTCGAAGAAAATACAGGTACGTTGATTTTGTACACCACTTGCAAATTTTGATGTCTCATACTCTGGTATGGAATTTATGCAATTTCGATTCATTTCGACAGGAAATAAATGTAGGAAGCTGAATTGTGAGAATTTTAGAAAATTGAATTTTGTATTGAATAGGATCACTGAGTCTGAAGTTATATAGCGTCACTTTAAAAATATCTATCTATCTATATAACTGTCTATAGATCATGCCTTGAGTGCTGTTATGTTGATTAAATTGTATTAATATAACGTCCACTGTACAGTGTACATCGAAATGACGTAGACTGGTGATTTAATTTAAATATCTGCATTAGTCATGAAGTAAATACTATATTAGACAGAGTCCTTGATTGTATTAGTGATAGAAGTGGGGTGAAAGATTTCTCTATACCAATGTTTCGTTAGCAGTTGTCACTGCAGGTCTGTCACCGCTGTATGTAAATTTTTATTTAAAGCAGTCTCCTGAAATTTCCATGCGTTAACTTATCCTCAATCCTGTTTGTTATGAAATGACGTAGAACATCTCTTAATTTCTTGCGTCACATACTCTTTGGCCGGACCCGCTCAAGATATTTCAATGAAACTTGCCCTAAGATTCTTGATATTGAAATTAATATTTTATGGAGTATTCATGTGGACGCAATATTGCTCTATGCATAACAAAGAAAATATTAGAAGCATTGTTGTTTATGAAACGAATAGCGTGTTCTAAAGAAGTATCCTTTGAATATTTAGTATCTCAAGCTAATGCGTCAGAATGATCTTTCCTGAATAGAAGTTCATATTTTAAAAACACTGTGGTTTGTGTTCAAACTGTTCCGAGTATATAGGGAGGGTGGTTGGTACCCAATCGAGGTTCAACAACAACTTTTAGTTTTTCCATCAGTTTGAGTTACAAGATACAGGGTTCTGGTACAAGAAAAGTCCGTCGTATCAGCAAAATCAAATTGTTCGATCATTTAAATTAAATTTTTACTGCAAAATCAGCTTTTGTTTCCCAAAGATGTTTATACGGTTTATACTTTGGTTTGCAGATATTCTGAAAATGTTTAAAGCAATCAATTGTCAAACTTCTTCTAAACAGTAAAAGCAAAACCTTGTTCGTTCTCTAAGTTAGGAATATGCAAAGAGCTAAGATGTGAGCATGCATCTCGATAAGCTTTATCAGTTAATTCAAATGACTGGTGTATTGTAGGTATCTAGTGCTTAAAGGGTCGATTATCGTACGGCAGACGTCTGGGGGCAATGCACTGGCATATCTTGAACTGTGCCGTGTACTGTAGAAAAAGAAACTAAATGTACACGAGTTGCATTTTAAATTTGTTTCGTAGTTCTATTCTCGATAGGATAGATCCTCGTTCAACTTATTTGCAGATTTATGATTTGTTGGTAGTAGGTACTATTAACGGGTATTGACTTCGACGACGAGACTCAAACTGGAAGGTGTTTTGTTTAAAACTGAACTGAGAACAATAAAACACATAATTGAATGTCAAAGCCAAGTTTAAGAATTCACGGATTTAAGAATCCGAAGTTACATGCAGTACATATAAGTTCGTGACAGTGGAGACGAGGAGAGAGGGGATTTATTTAAGTTATAAATAACCAAAATAAATAACCAAATTGATTTATCAAAGACAAAATATTTGAAGCGACAGATATTTTAATGTTAAATGCTGTCAAGCAACATCATAGTAACTTTACCTACACAACGGTGGGTTTTTCTTCCAACTGTCTGCACTATTATGTACATTACGTATATGTACATAATAGTGCAGTAGTAATTAGTTGCAGATAGTTCGAAAAAGGCAACTTCGAAGCTACTTTTAAGTAGGTATTAAAAAGCAAATAGTGTGGAAAATAAAAACTTCAATTAGTGTTAAGTGTAAAGTTTGAAATGTATAACTTGACGTGGGTTCGGCTCAATGTTTTATGAAAGCCATTTTATTTCTTGGAATAAAATGAGTTTTTAATCTCTATACTTAAATTCAATGTCTGTTTCGTTATATATGAGAATGATCAGGTAAAAGGGACCACCTTTTTTTCTTGATGCGTGGAAGTTTACATGTTGTTTTCCTTTGAGATAAATTCAATTTTTTTTAGTCTGTTAGTATTCAGTTGCTCTGTCTTTCTCGTTATGGTTTCGAAAGTCACCTCCTACTGCTTCTTCTATATTTAGTTTCTTGTTCAGACAGAAACTACGAAGAAGTTTTTCTTTAGTCATAAAACTACCACGCACCTCGATAAAAACGGTACATTTCTTTAACTCGGGGTCGTGCAAAACTTGAGACTGATCGATAGATGAATATATGCGCCGTGGTTACACGGTCTAGCTACTAACCTAGGTCTAGCTGACCAGGACATTGTGCTGTTTATTTTTTTATTAATTAACTGTACAAGGTATTGGAATTAATAGAATGGGTCTCGATCCCGTTTAAGATTTGTGGCAATTAAATATTTCTGGTTTTCCGACGTTTGGATCGACTTATATCCGATCTGTGTATGTTTAAGCTAGTACTTTGTAATATTAATGCAAACAAAGGCAATAGATTTCCCGACGTCTTATGTGAATCAATAGAGCAGTTAAGACACGCAGTTCTCATTTTTATAGACATTTATCCCTACATACAAATCGCAAAAATTCAAATCTATACTACTGGTAATCTATACTTATAATAAATCTGTAGCGGGATGAATTCCGTACATTGAATATATTTAAAAAAAATCGACTGAGGGGTATTAAGATATCGATACTGATGCCGAATATGCGATTCAAACAATTTTTGTCTGTCTGTCTTTCTGTCTGTCTGTTTGTATGTTCACGATAAACTCAGAAGTTACTGAAGGGATATGCTTGAAACTTAGTATGATAATAGTTTGAGTGCCTGCACAGGTTATAGGGTACTTTTTATCCCGGGTTAAACTTTGGTTCCCACAGGAAAATCAATGAAAGCTGTAATAACATTGTAACGTTAATAGAATGTATATACTTATTTCAAACCACATTACAGTGAGCGTTTAGCTTATCTGGTGTAGAGTACGATTTCTACTAGGTTGGGTGCCGGATCGAATCCCTCTTTGACACTATTTATTTTCTTGCACTTTTTTTAATATATAAACTAATTTACTTTTTTTAATTAGGTGTCGTTTTTAACCGACGAAAAAAAGGAGGTTCTCAATTCGACCGTTTATATACATATTTTTTTCTTTTTTATGTATGTTCAGCCGTCTCCGTTATTTATGCACCGATTTTGATTATTCTTTTTTGTTAGATAGGGTATACCTCAAGGAAGTCAGGATCTGATGATGGAATTCTGATAAAATTGAGAGAAACCCTCGAAAATTGTAGAAACAAATAGTGTTTCTGTTTACTTTTCATTACTTCATGAGGTATTTGCGTTTTGAAATCTTCACATCATGTAGCCGAGCTGATGATGAAAAAAAAATTAATTTTTATAAAACCACTCAATTTAATTATTTAATAAATATAAAGAGTACAAAGAATCGATTTTTACCTATGATTTAAAGAAATATTATTAGTTAAATTAGATTTTACCTGCAAATAGTTATGGCTGTTTGAAGGATTTCGAGTGAATGTATATTTTCAATCGTAGGATATCATCGTGCTTTTCTGTTTATTGCTGTTTTCCGATAAAAACGCGAACGAAGTCGCAGGCACAGCTAGTATATAATAAAGCTGAAGAGTTTTTTGTTTGTTTGTTAACACGCTCACTAGAATTGGATATAGTATTAATTGAGGAAAAATATAGGCTATGTAACATCACGCTAGGACCCTAAGGAGTAGAGCAGTTCAATAAGGTACCTAACACAAAATTACCGAAATAAATTATTTGTACTAACGTTTTCTGGACAGAGGTTATTTACCTGTATTCATTGCAAAAGAGCACAAGCCCCAAGGGGCTTTATTACGAGCTCTTAACACATCAATAAATCGTGAACTAGACCATCAATATAAATCTTCATTGGGAAATTCAACATTAATCCGCAAATTACTAGCTCTATAGGTGACCCGTCTGCTCGTTTACCCCCTATACCATAAAAAAAACAATAAAATACGCGCCTAAGCATGGCTCTCCTACAAAAGAAAGATATGAGAACTTAATAACTAATATTATAAACGTGAAAGATTGTGAGGATGTATGGATGTATGGATGAATGTTTGTTACTCTTTCACGCAAAAACCACTCAACCGATTGCGATGAAACCTGGTATGTAGATAGCTGGAGACCTGGATTAACATATAGGCTACTTTTATCCCGACATTTCCACGGGATCGGGACTTACGCGGGTGAAACCGCGGGGCGATACAAGTAGATTATATAACATTTGTGAAGGACATTATGAACAGAGCCTCTCAATAGTAGACTGGCATGTTGCTCTAGTGGTTAGTAACCTTGACTGCAAAGCCAAAGCCAGGATTCGATTCCCACCCAGGATAAATAAATAAATTGTGTGATGAGCATGATCATTTGTTCTGTGTCTCGGTAAGGTTTCATTAGAAAATGTAATATGATCGTTAAGGTTCCTGATATTTTCTAATTTTTCTCGCAACTTCCTTAATTTTTTCTTTCATAAGAACCTTCTCCTGACAATAACAAACACAAAAAATAAAGAATAAGCGAAATCGGTCCAGCCGTTCACGCGTGATGCCGTGACTAAGGGAAATAGGGATTCATTTTTAGAAATCTATAAGTATGTTTATCAGCATCTGATCTGGTTACCATAGTACAGTCTCTCGGTACTGTAGTAATCCAGTACTTTTACGCTCGCGTGTAATGTGTATAATGGACCATCAAATTATTCCTTTATGGACCATCTACTGGTAGATAATAAAGCGTAATGCCTACTGAGATGACTAAATGGGACGGTACGTTACTGAATGGTATTTTCATTTAAAGCGCACAGACAGGAACGTGTAATTTGGAGTACTTAAAAGTTTATATCTAGAAAAAATGCAGAAAGCTAAAACTTTGAAACCATATGTGCTATAAAGATGCGGGGGGGGGGGGTCCAGTCCAGGTTTATATACAGCGTGTAAGTATCGCCTTCGCGAATAACTTACAAAATATAATAAAATGAGTTTAATTTTATGTATTTGTATACAAAAAGCAAAGTATCATTTGGAGTGGTCGTTTAGAATGAGAAAATGTTCCCTTCTGACATTCTTTTTACATTATCTTTAACATCGGTAAAACATAAAGTAAATGATCTACAACACACAGGATATAAATATGTGTACAACACACTAATTCTCGGATTGACTTGAATTCAACTTTTCAATAAGTGCATTGTTGAAACACGTGAAGTGTAAACCTCGTCATTTTTATAGTGTTCTTACCATGATTGCTTTAAAACTTCCACTACTTGTTTGCCTATTACATGTGTTAATCGGATCTTAATTGCGGTAATCTATATGTATATATAAAAATGAATCACTATTTCTCTTTGTCACGGCATCACGCATGAACTGAGCATTTTTTTTTTGTATTTGTTATTGTCAGGAGAAGGTTCTTGGGAAAGAAAAACTTATTTTATTTTGGACTTATCACGCAAAGAAGCGATTTATGTACAATAGTTTTTTGCTTACCTGTACTGTGCTCACAATGGCGTCTACCATATTTTTTCACATAACTACAATGTTAGACAGTATGAAGTTTTCAGAAAGGCCATTCAACAGTTTTTATCATAAACTAAAATATATAATACTGAAAGTTTTTATAGGGTCGGCAGCGCGTGTGATACCCAGTTATAGTATACCACAGATAAAATTTAATAGTTACTTCGTAACATAATACAAAGGAGAACAACGAAAGTGAAATTAATTGAAAGTTACCACTTGCCATCAAGCGGTTCGTATGCTTATTTACCACCTTAGTAGTAGAGAGAATTGAAACGTACTGTAATATTAAGTACTAAAATAATAGAGTCTTAGTACTGTGTTTCGTGGTCTCTTTCCTTTTTACGTTAATTTCCTTCCGAACTGCATGTCGATAGTAGTGTTTAAGAATAAAAATATTTGGTAGATATCATTTTTTTCTGGACTTTCATATCACAAACTAAAATAGTAATAATAATAACTTGGCTATCCAATTTTTGTTCAGAAAAAACCTTAGCTACATGGAAAATATGCGTAGAGATTACTCGACACGAAAGCCGCTTAACGATTTATTCAATTGCTGTGAAATCTTTACGTAGTTTATATGACTAGTGATGAGATTATTTTTGAGACTTTGCCTTCTATGTGGTCTATATCACTAGCAATTATTTTATTTTGCTTATGATCGCTTTATAGGCATATTAGGTATAGCAACAGTAAGTTTTTATATAGATAGATAGATAGATAGTACTCTTTATTGTACACCAAACACATGATATATATACATATAAAAAACAACTTAAACATAAAATGCACAATGGGCGGCCTTATCACAACAAGCAATATCTTCCAGGCAACCTTTATTATATTTTGTTTTCATACTGATTTTATTTGAAAACACCTTACTTACTTACTTACCGTACCTTAAAAAAGGTTTTATTTCCTTTATCTCTCTTCCTTATCTTTTAAGAGTTAAAAAGCTTAGGAGGCTTTTCTTATACATATTTGCATAATATTCTCTCTTTCGTTCGTCTTCGACAACTTTGTTTGACATGAAGGTTTTAGTGTAAAAAAGTTAAGTGATTAAGGTATTACTTAGGTGAGTTATGTGATGTCTAACTATATATACATATACCTACCATAAAAATACATGTTGCATGTGTTTTTTTTAAACTTTCGCGACTATACCTATCAGATGTGTAAATAGGGACTTAATCGTCTTAATATACCACCGTGACCACGATCGGTGCAATTCGATCGATATGTCGGGTAATCAAAAAAGGTATTGTACCCTCTAATTATTTTACATATCTATTCGGATTCTCAAGGTTCTGAAAGAACATGATACCTGTTGCAGCTTGTTAAAATGTGAGTAATTATTACTATTATCTAATAATGTTTTTTGACATTTTATATCAAAATTTAACGAGAGTGATTATGTTATACATAATTATATATGTAATATACAATATTTTAATTTTTTAGTTTTAGTAAGGTTCCTTGGTTTAGAGACACAACTCAAGGTGTCTTGGTCTACGTTCCAAGATTCTCAACCCGATTTCTTCCGTGTCTATGTAAAGATATACTTTCACTGATTGACAATCGATTTTAATGATTCGATAGGAAAGGTTTTATCTCAAAGGTGTTGTCATAAATTAGAAATAGCAAAATAACCATGGACGTCGATTTTTCTTTTTTTAAATGACTTAATATTTGAGAAATGCTGTCAAGTAAAATTGGTCTACACTAAGATAGAATGTCTTTATCGAATGCCGGTTAGTAAGTTTAAAAACATATTTTGGGAGTAAAACATCATGACATGTGGTAGATATCGGACATTTAAAAAATGTTACGTGCCGTAGCGAGTAACGTCACGTTCAGCGGTAGAGCATTGCTGCCACGACAAGTCTTGAGGGTTGATACAGTTAACTTTCAAATATCCCAACAACCCTCGTTGTTGTACGTGTAGAAGGTTGTTTGCTCTTCAACTACCCTAATTCTGTCTTTACTGAATCAACCAAATTGATGAGACTCGAAGAAGTATTTGGCAACAATAAGGGTGAATTCATCCCCAAACTTGGGGAGAAGCATAAAGGAGAGGAGATAATTAAAAATGGTATACTTTTTATTCTCTCGAAATATTTTTTCATTTTATAATGAACCATATTACAATATCTATAGGTTGTTTATTAGCTCAGCAATGGTAAGCTAAGTGCTGTCTCCCAATAGCCACTGCGATCCATTTTTTTTATAAGTAATAACTTTGACAGTTTAAGTAAAAAATGCAATTAGGTATTCATTACAATTACTTGCAACAGTTCTATACTCATACCTATCCCGTTTAAGATGGCTCGCGTTTGTATTAATGTAAATATTGCATGGACACTGACTAGTAAAAAGATACTTATAGCCGGGCGATGAGATGATAAACTTCATAAAAATATATAAAACCAAACGAGTCACCAGGCGCCGGTCCGCATCCAATTATAACATTCAGGTCGCATTAATGTTAAATTAATCGATAAGCAATCGACTGAATGTGTCCTATTACAAATATTTGCTTCATAAAGCGTGTTAGTTTTGTACTAGAAATCACATGTTGTAGCAGTTTATGTCTACAGTTAAGTAGGTAGTATTTAATTATCCTTTATTGCTTTGCTTGTATTATCAATCTCAAGACTATTTTTGTTATGGTTGTGCTAGTCACAGATTCTATCAGCCCATTTTTTGTCTTAGATCGCTTGCTTCTTAAGTACGCTTATAGAGGCTATATAACATGACGCTACGATCCATAAAAGTAGTGACGAAAAACATAAACTCAAGTAAAAACTGCAGGGCACCGCTAGTAGTTAATAAAACTGGAAGACGCACTTTCCTGAAACACAACGGCAAATCATAAATCATTTACATACACTTTTCACTTCACTTAGTACAAGTACTACACTACAAAAATATTTTTTCAAAATAGACTGATAGAAAATGAGATTAGCGCGTTTATACAAAGATACCATCCATAATTACCTTACCACAAAAAAAATATTATATATTTCCTTCGTATTTTTTTATAGTTCAACCCTTCCCAGAGCTACCGCTTCTAACCCCAAACTAAACCGTAATCAGTTCAGATGATGTTTATAGTCTTAATTTAGTTTAAATATAATTTGCAGAACTCAGCATAGACCGTCATTGCAAGCGAGACTGACGTACAAGTGCTCCCCTCCAGTTGCCATCGCGTCGAGGGCCGTTTGTTTTGAACCCAATTGGAAATATTTGCACATAATTGTTCTGAGGCTGGGTGTACTTAGTGGGTGTTAATTATATGTTTGTAAAAACGCCCGCGATACAGAGAATATTCTCTATTAAGCATCGTATTTTAAAGTAATAGTAATGAAATAAATAAGCAGAGGTTGCTTTAGTGCTTGAATACAACATAATAGCAAACTTAGGCAAAAAGGTGCACCTAAGTAAGGATCGGCGTTTTGATGCGAAGTACGCTTTAGGTACTTACTTCTACATGTTCTAGCTTCTAGCTAATTGTCTATTAGTCTACAGTACTGGTAGTGTAGTTTGTATACGAGTGTTTTAGTATAATACTTATATTTGTGTTCTTCTTACTAAGCTCTTAAAGGAACAAAGGTTTTTTTAGCAGACTGAATTAAATTAGGATTAATAATATAATACAAATAGTTGAAATCGCGTTGTCTTCTATCGTTTACATTGATTTATACGAAATGAGTAGGTTTTTTATTAAAATTATTATAACTTTTATAGTCACATGTTCATCATACGGTAAAAAAAATAAAAATAATGTTAAATAGCCACCACCAGTTTATGAATACATTCACCGTTCCTAAATCAGACGACTTGTCGCAGACAGAGGTTCCACTGTTTCATTGTCAAAATACCAAAAGTCAAACGAAACCCTTTCATTCAGTCGCCAAAGGCTGTAATTAACGGTCTACGTCTATTTTACCAGACAATTATAATCTTGGAACGTTCGAGACTAAAATGAATAGGTTTCTCTTGGATTAACTTGTACCATCTTCGTCTTCATTATCACTTTCCATCAGGTGAGTTGGAATACAAACACCTATTCCATTACCCAATAAAAAAATTAGGAAATGGAATACTTTTGTACTTCAGCGGAGGACGTTGTCTCGTATGTGGCGAGGCTTCATTTTTAAAGCGCGTATTAGGAATTTGGCCCTATATTAACTACTTAGTAATCTGTGCCTATATATAATCTAAGAGCACTATATACATCTACCTATAATGTTTCAGAATGTGTATGGGTAGGTACTCGCTGAAAGTTACTAACCAGTAGACGTGTGAAAACACCTCTACTGTTTAGTAACTTTCAGCGTAACTCCACCAACGTATGGAGATCTGGTATCCTCACAGAGGAATCCGCAACGCACACGGGCGTTGCCTCTCGGCTTAGACGTGGCCTGAAAGCACCTAGTCTCTCCATCCAATCCTTTAAAACCGTCACGATTGTGACGTGCGCTAGAGTACCTAATGGCAATTTAAAATATATTGAATTATGTTTAAACTTCAATCGACCTTCACCGAAATACTGCGACCTGTTAACTATGACCTCGTCTACAGCTTGCGTAGATTAGCGAACGAGTAAGTAATCGAGTAAGTAATTTGTCGTTATAAATTATGTTTTTATTTCATGACGGGTTTATTAAAAGAAATCTAATTACAAATTACTATACGTTGGCCTACCAAATATGCGTCTATCGTGTTTTTAGAGTTCCGTTCCTCAAAAGGAAAAAAAGAAACCCTTATATGATCACTTTTTGAAGTGAAAACTTCTTTAGGCACGTTGGGCACTTTTGGTATGGGGAAAAAGCACTAAACTCGCGTGACCGTCACGCTCAGATGACATATATATACAGATGTGTTTTCACTTCTGATGTGCAGTCCTACGACTGACAGTTTGTTTGTCTGTTTGTCCAGACCATTTTTCTCAGGAACCCGTGAAATTAATAACAAATACTTATGTCTGCAGTCTCTTGAAGCTGAAAACAATCAAGCTTCTAAATTAACGCAATCAAAAGATATGGCCATTTAAGTCTTAGATTTGACCTAATTTGAACATTTCGCAGGCAAATCAAAACCTATAGGGTACTTTCCATTGACCTAGAATCATGAAATTTGGTAAAAAGCAAGGTCACAGCACAAATAAAGGAAAAAATCCGAAAGTCGTTAATTTCTTGTTATATCACATAAAAACAGTAGTTTTTGTGATTACAAACTTATATTTTGCTGTTGGAAAGTTGAATTTGTCGTAAATTGATGTATTGGAGAGTATTTTTCGACATGCAAATTTAATAATCTAATACCTTTAAACGAGCAATTCTTGTTTATATGAATATATAAAATCTGAATCTCGGAAACGGCTCCAACGATTTTCATGACAATTACTATGCAGGGGGTTTCGGGGGCGATAAATCGATCTAGCTAGGTTTCATTTTTAGAAAACGTAAAAAAATAAAATCCAAAGCAAAGCTCGGTCATCCCGGTACTAATATATATAATGGACCGAACTAGAACCGCAGTTCATGTTTCGATAGTTAAGATCAATTAGGTAGGTATCAAAATATCTATTATTAGTTTAATATTTTAATGTATTAATAGTAGATTTAAATTGTAAAAAATGCATCCTTTGTAAAATATGTTTATTTGTTCACATTTGTAGTTTAAAGTTTTCTCTGAATTATTGTGTAGTTCAATTTGTTTTTCGAGACGAAATGCTTTGTAGATATTAATTTTGCATTGTACAAGTTTTGCTTAAAACTTTGTTACTGAGGAAATAGAGGTTCAATTCAGATATTTTTTATTTGGTTTATGGTATTCAGCTTTTTTCTAATTAGTACCAACCTACTTCCATTTTCAGTACAACACATATTATTATATAATAGATATTGGTTGCTGTGTTGCATAAAATATCCGCCATTGACTCATTCCCCGCGACGAAGCCTAGTTCAGGTGTAGACGTCTCAACTACATAGTAATTTAGAAAGTTTCATGAGTCACCGCAATACGTCACAACTCCGCCACGAATCAGACATTTATATTGTTAAACTTTTTGCAACAAAGAGCAAATGTAGAACGTCATTTACAGGCCAGAAGGGCCAACCCAACGATCCTAAATCGCACAAGCAATATTTAAAAGTTGGATTTATATATTACATCTTTTTACGTGGAACCATCATAATACTCCACTGACTACAATTAAATTGGCGAGAGGGGCCCTAAAGTACCTATTTCCCTTACGATTCTGTTGTCAAATAAAGATAACGAACATGCAACCATAATCACGAAGAAGGCACGTCTACAAAGCCATTTCAGTTATATACCTATTGTGAAAGATATAGTGAAGTCCCTTAAACATCGAATTTTTCGAAAAATTAACGACTGAAGATCATCTAAATATCTTAGTCGCTTCTATGAATGAGTATATTATGGAGAATTCTGGGGTTATCTCTAAGGAGATGAACAAAACTAAAACAAAACTACAAATTATTTTTTTCAAAGTTGTTAGCAGCCAGCAGCCACAAATTAATTATTTCATTATAACAAGAATGCGTGTAATAAAAAGGTATTTAATACTTCTACCAAAGCACCAATAATGTATCTATCCTCATCGCCATATAAGAGAACGGCACAAAACCTGCGGAAACTCTTTTTTGATGAAGGAATCAAACAAAACCGGAACGGATAACACAAAACCAGAGTGCCTATTTATTATTTTGTATCCTGTCTTGTAAAGCAGATTATCTTGAAAAAAAAAAAAGCTTAAGTTCTGGGAGAGCAAAAATACTCCGAGAATTTACCTAGTTCCTTGTGGTTCCTTAGCTATTTTGTTATGTTGGAATTTGTGAAATATTGCATTTACAATTACGTCGTTTTGGCATTTCATAGAGGAGCACTTGTGACCCATATTATAAAAAAAAAAGATTTTAGACTTTTTTGTAGATACGTTCATCTGGTTCTTATACCGCGAATTTATACTCGACAACCACTACACTCGACATACATTCTTTTAGATATCGGTTTGGCTTTAACATTTGAAATCCTCTAGTCTCCTGGACTAATCCTTTTGTCGTGGTGATCACGCATTCAATTGCAATGCCAGGTCGCGGGTTCAAAGCTAATCACTTTTTTAATTTGTATGAATATGCGTATTTACATGTTCTGTATAATATTTTTATGTAAAATATGTATACTTAGTTATTATTCTTATATGTGAACCGATCAAGAATAGCCGACGGATCATTCGCAATGTTTGTAGCCTTAAGGTTGCATTGCAATATTGTTATATAAATTTTATTATTTTTATTTTATATAATTTTTATATTTATATTTTTTAATACCCATCTATTTTTGATTTAGGTACCCCTAAATCTAAGTTAGCTTTCAAGACTTCTTTGTGGCTACAGAGTTTATACCATGACATAGCTATGTGCCTGTTCATTTCGTCCTCGTTTCTTTTATGTTTGTTTTCCCAGATAAGTGTACTCATTCACGTAGTCTCTTCATTTACTCTTATAGGGTCTCTGATGCATTCAATTTTAGACTTATTTGGATGCTAACGTGGTTAAGTTCATTTTCAGATTCTAGGTATCGTGCTGATTTTCAGAATATTACTAAATTGTTTGGGTGTAATTTATCTATAACACATACATACTAGTACCTGGCAGACCGAGCTTCGCTCGGTAGCTTTTTGTAACATCGTCATTTTTGTTTTTAATTATTATTTTTGTAAAATTGCATTTTTACAGGAAATACACTCGTATTTCCTGTAATGTATGCTATAGCTATGCAGTTTAAGTTAAAATGCAAAACTATCTGTATACAAAATTTCATCAAAATCGTTAGAGCCGTTTCCGAGATACCCGAAATATAAATAAATACATACAAGAATTGTTCGTTTAAACTAATATGATAAATAAACTATACCTATACACAGAACAAAAGAATGATCGTGTTCATCACACAATAATTTGTCCTGGGTGGCAATCGAACCCTTTGGCTCAGCAGCCAGGAACACGGACTACTAGACCAACAGGGCCGTCAAAATGCGAGATATCCGCTATTAAGGTGACAGAACAATCATGTAAAGGTAGTATAGGTAATAATGGTCCATAAATTGGACTACAATTCATAAAATTATTGATAAAAATTAATCTAAGCGTCTGTACTGATACAACGATTAGAAGAGAGCTGGTGATCTTCGAACATCTGAACATTCTCGATCAAGTCACCTTTTAAAACAAAATAAAATAAAATCCAAATCGGTCCATCGGTTTAGAAGTTATTGTGGCAAAGACAAGCATATGCAGATACGCACGTTAAACTTAGAACACTCCTCCTTTTTGCGTCGGGGACTGAAAAAGGTAGTAAGTTGTGTTTTGTCTTTCCCATTTAAGTTATCTCAAATTTAATAAAGCAAGACTTAAAGTTGAGGACGGTTTGTTGGTTTTGCTGTTAAAATTCTGCGGTCTTTCATTTCCCGGCTTTATTAGATAGATACGGAGTTGTATAATCGTAGATTGGAATAGCAGGACACGACCGCAGCGAAGGAGGAAGATATTAAAGGACGTGTCGCCGCATGGACATGGTTTAAAAAAACGAAGCAACGTGATACTGGAGTACCTCCGACACATTATTTACATTCAGCTCAACAAACAGAAGTTTTTTTTATTACAGACCTAATTACGCCGCATACGGCTAAAAAGTACGATATAATCAATCAAACAACACTCGAACATTGAAGAATAGAATATAATAGAATAGAATAGAATATGCTTTATTGTACACCTTATACATAGAACTACAAATGAATTTAATATTAATGTTAGTGATAGGTACAATGGGCGGTCTTAGCGATCTCTACCAGTTCTATGCAATCAGCTGGTCTTGACGGCGCCGAACGTTTAAGGTCATTCCCATACCGCACAAAAATAATACCAACGTTCGTAACGTTTACATTGCATAGCGCAAAATCAAACTAATGCAGTGTGATAAGTATCCACAGAAAGAAGTTTTTGTTAGTTTTTCGGGATGTCGACACGTACACGGTGTAAATGGTTTTTATTTATTAAAACTTCCTGCAAATACATTGCATAAGGCGGACTTAATGGCAATGTAATGTTTTCCTCGCTTGCTTATTTTTGGGTCGCCCGTCTAGCTTCAGGTCCGGTAGGGCCTTTTATCTCAAGTTTTATTGGTAGTACAGAACATGTTAAAAAACTAAAATCATGAACAAAAATAATTTGAAAAGTTGGAGGTTTTATATTTCTTAAATTATTATACCCAACTAACTGTACAATGAACACATTCTAAGTTGACCGAGTCTATGTCAACTTTTTAAGATGATTATGTACGTTTTTCAACAGTTAGTGCATGCGCCAACTCTAAACACAAAAACGTAAATTGCCGGAAAATTAAACTTGGTCAAATCAGAATGCACCTGTCCAGAGAACCAACAACCACTAGAACACCAACCAGGCCCTCGATTTATGAACATGGACTTGAAAGAGAGATAGGTGAACGTATTCCATTATGTAGTGGGATACGTTCACCTACCTGTCTACATAGACAGAAGCCAAGTGCCAGGGACAAAGCCCTTTGAACAAAAGCGACATAAAACCGGTCGTTGTGAAAGTCTTTCGAGAGGTTTATACTCAGCCATGGGTGAAACATAAATGGCGATCACATACAAGAAAATATTGTATTCATTACATCCATTATGGAAATAACTATAAAGATCTTTCTATCAGGATCTTTTTTCGTGGCAATGTTTCCATTGCTTTTCGCCGAGTGAGTGAGGTTAACGGAGGCCCTAATCCTTCTCTCCCCTCTACTTCCCCCTCTTCCTCGCTCACTTCCGTTCTTCCCCCTTCTCGTACTCCCACCTTAAAGACTGGCAATGCACTTATGACTCTTGAGTTGCAGGTGCTCATGGGCGGCGATAGTCACTTACCATCATGTGACCCGTCTGTTCGTTTACCCCTATACCATAACAAAAAAGGTTTATGGTAGACCTATAAAAATCACGCTGCCAGAACCTGTAGGGAAACAGTCTCGCAAAGATGATGATAAAAAAAGATTTAAAATAATTGTCTTTAAAAAAAGGATCACAAAATTCATAACTGGACGGTTTTATTTTGCTAATCGATATCTACTATGAAATTGTTCATTATCCCACAAAGTATTGTCAAATCTTTCACTAAGAACCCTTTCTTTTCTCTCAGGACACAAAAAGTTTAACATCAGGTTTTCTTCGATAGTAATATCATCGATCGAGTCAAAAACATCTACATCACGTATGAGAACTTAAATTGAACTCAATATCGACAATGTAAAAACAAAGTCAAAATCACTATTCTACAGATAATGTCACTAACTAAGGCTTAAAACGACAGATAAAGTCTTCAGATCAGTCGATAGAAAAAAAAGCAATTATTCCTCAGATATTAGCTTTATTCTTCAGATAACAGCTATCTGACCGTTGAAAAGTCCAAATTTACGCTAACTGTGAAATAAATGCTGTCTGACTGTTTATCTGAGGATTGGAAAATCGGCTCTAAATGTAATGTAATATTTTTAAAACTATTTACTACTACAGCTCGAGTATCTTCCAAAAAGAAAAGAAAATGTTTTTAGACAGTTACAAGAAAACAAGCGAAAACATTTTAGACATATAGCATGAATACTTAGTTACTATCCATTAGTACTGCCTCTACCGAAGGAAACCCGCCTTTATACGATGTCGTGTTTCTCTTGAATCTGTCCTGCATATTTAACGAAGTTGCCTCACTTGTCCTAAGTTATGTTCTAACCGTGCTCTATATTCCTCCAAGTTTTTCATTTACCTTTCTTGATTTAAATCTATCCTTCTTTGACTATGCGTACTGTTATAATATACCTACTTAAAAAAGAGGAGGTTTTACGTTCGGCTGTTTGTATCTTTTACAACTTAAAAGCTGCGCCCCGCGGTTTTACCGCGTAAGTCCCGGTGCCGTGGGAATATCGGGATAAAAAGTAGACTATCTGTTAGTGCAGGTCTCCACATACCAAGTTTCATCGTTATCGGTTCAGTAGTATTTGCGTAAAAGAGTATCAAAAATCCATACATCCATACATCCTCACAAACTTTCACGTTTATAATATTAGCAAGATTCAAATTCAGAGTTGCTAGACCAACTAAAATCTTACCAGATTATGTAAATAAAGTCGGGCTTATTAAAGTTAATTAATATAATCCTAACGACTTGTAGTTCCGTAATTTACATTACAGTTAGTAATGTACTTTAAAAATGTCTTTTCAATTAAGTTTGAAATCGCTTATTTATTTTTCACATTTTGTGCCCTTTCTTGGTGCTTTTTGAAGTCGGATTAACTTTTTGGAGTTTACTCCTTAAGAACCGATTTTCATATAAGGCGTCATTAAAAAATATTAAGAGTAAAGTTTAGTAATCGGAGGGCAGCGTAACGCTTTAATGCTTTGTTGTGCTTTTTGTGCTTTAATGGAGTTTACTCCTTATCCTCGACGCATGTAAGTAGATATGTATTTTATGTTATTTATTTATATATAGAATATAGAGAGAGAGAGAGAGTACCGTCAGTAAACTGTAAACTCCAGTCACAGCTCCAGTCGTGCGTCGGAGCTGACGCCTTTTTTTTAAAGTGTTTATTTTAATCTTACATTAACATTAGAGTATGTATATTATTTTGACACGTGCTGCTCTTACCGATGTAAGCTCAGCTTAACGGGATTAGTTGTTTTTCGATCAATTATATTAACTAGGTATCGTAAAAACTGTACCTTTGTATTCGTCCCCGACTGTAAAGCAAAATTTTAACACAAACACCTATATTCTACTCTAAGTACTTTGCCCTTATTTTGGAGGCTTAAATAGCCGAGTATGTTAAATTAAACGGTACGGGGCGTTTGTATGATTAATGATTTAAGAAACAATATTTATTTTGGTGCTTTACACAGGGCGTGACGCTCAGTACTCATAAAATATTAGACATGCATTTATGAGGGTAGTTCGGGCACAGAACAAACAGTATAGGCCTACTATATACATATGAGTATATCATTGTTATTGTGTAGGTCTTCCAAATTTGACAGAAAAAGAAATGCTATATATGTAGAATAATTTGATGTCTAACTAGCAGAATATTGTATAACAAGTTTATAGGTTACAATCATTGCCAGCTTCTAATTAAATGATGCCTACTTTACCAGTTTTTGCGATGGCTTAAGATGGATCACTTTCCCTCGCTTAACACCAAACAGATGCAAGACTTTATTTACACTACCCTATTTACTTTGGATTGAAAACTTGTTTGATTCAATTGTTGTAAGTTTAATGAAACTTGATGCCTGCGTGGGTTCCTGAGGAAAAGGGTCGTGACAGACACATAGACAGACAGACAGATATAACAATAAATTAATGACTTTCGGAATTTATACTTGTGCTATCAGACCTTGCTTCTTACCAAATTTCATGATTCTAGGTCAATGGGAAGTAGGTGTAAGTTTTGCTTTACCTGCGAAATGTTCAAATTTGGTCAAATCTAAGGCTAAAGTGACCGTAGACATAAATATTTAATATTAATTTAAACTTGATGCGTCTACGGGTTCCTAAAAAAAATGTCTTAAAAGACAGACAGAGGGACAACAAAGTGATCCTATAAGGCTTCCTTGTTTCCTTTTGACGAACGGGACCCTAAAAATTTGCAATTCCAGGCAAAATTAATACCTAATTACTAATGACTAAAGGACTATTTTAGTATAACTTCAAAACAATATCTCCTCAAAACGCGGTAGACTACTTTCCATTTAGAGTGATGATTAACGTTCTCTGGCTCGTACACGTTATGGATACGTAATTCTTAGCTCCTATATAACCGTATAACTGGTATAACGAGTGACCTAGTTCATTCAAAGGATAGTAAATCTAGTTTATGATATAAATAAATTGCTCCCCTTACCTTAACTTACCCTAGTAAAGTACTCGTAAAGCCTAGGGTTTAATAGTTGTGGTTAGAAAGGGGACGGTACGGTTTTAAGGAGTATTTGACACCCAACAGTAGCCCTGAAGTTTTAAATACTTATTCAAGTTAATAATTAATTGTAGGGCTTATAAACAATGAAAGTGATAAAATAATTCTAAAACCAGCGCCCCTTTTAGACAAAAAAGCAATACGATTGTTTGTTGTTGTTGATTGTGTTGTTGTGGATGTCGTGATGAAAAGTTTGCTGGATGTGCTGTGGTCGGAACAGTGGACTACGTTAGGAATTCAATAATGGTGTAGGGTGGCATTTATTTTTAATTGTTAACTAACAAGATTTTATAGTGACCGTGTCAATATAAGACATATTTATTCATTGCATTTGTTGGCCAACACAAAAGTTCTAAAGCTTTAGTAAGTTTATGCTCACTTTGCACTAATTGTTTTCTAAATCGATTAGGCACAAACGTCGGTCGCTTATGAGAATCCATTCGCTGACCAGCAGGGTATAAATAAACAATGATGCTTCATATGTCACACAAGGCCGAGAGCTGCATCGCCCAGTCGCCCTTCAACCACATTCGTCTTGTCATAGAACACGACACCTTTTTTTTTTTCTAATTCCAACTTTTGACCTTTGATAGACAACCAATATTTCTATTTTAGAATTCTGTCAAAATAATTATATAATAAAATTAATGAAAGGTATACTTACTTACTTACATACTAGGTAGAATTTGTAGTCGCATATCTTTGGATAAATTATTTCATGTTTAGTAAGTAAATAATTATGTATATTTTTTATTTGTAATTCGAACGACATAAATTACAAGCGCTAGAATCGATATTTTCATACTAATTAGTTAAAATTACTTGTTATATATGTTTTTAAGACTAAATTATTATGAACTGATATTTACTTTTTTTTATCTTGTGGAAACCCCACGGGTCATCACCTCACCGGAGCTAACGGTGAAGTGGTATGTCGGAATCGAACCGACTAAAACCACACGGTGACCCACCGTCACAAATGGGTCTATTGCAAGGAACCCAGGTATACACCCAAGAAATCAAGTAATACATACTAGGGCAGTAATACAGGTCTTCATACGTTTAACTTAATAAATTTTCGTCAACATGACCTTGAGTTTGTCGTGGTTTTTTTTTGGTTTAGTTGGAAGTCGCCATTCCGAAGCTCGTTGACTAGCTTGCATGTCAAACTGGTAAACCTATGTCTCATCACCAGTAACAATGAGTTTTACCAATGTAGTGTTGGAATTGACTCGTTCTAGCATGTCTTTAGCGACTTTTCATGCCCAAGCGATCGTTTAAATTAATGGTACGAATCGATTCGTAAGACACAGAAAGTTCAGTGGCTATCTTTCTCAAACATGAATGAGGATTTTCTGTCACAATTTCCTTTAGTTGAACTTAACTTCAGTTGAAGACGTTGATGGCCGACCAGAGCGAGACAAATCTTCCAACAAATCTCGATCGCTTTTGAATGCACTGTACCACTCATATACACGAGTTTTTGAAAAAGTCGATTAACCGTATGTTTTCTGTAACATTTTCAGCGACTCTGAACATGAAATTCCATTTGCAATGCAAAATTTAAGACAAACTCTTTGTTCGATGTTTTTATCCATTATAAAAATCGCAAAACACTCTTGAGATGAGCTTACAAAATCGAATACTGAAAACAAACTAAATGACATATTGCTCAAACTTCGCGCCAATATAGAAAACAGTTGTGCTAACTTAACCACAAAATAATTATTTGAATTGAATTTGGAATTAGAATTAAATTATCAATTTCCGATACTTTTTTCACAGAACGTACAATTAATTATACGAATGTCATAATGAGAGAAGCCCGTCATTGTTAGAAAATTAATTTAAAAGTTGAACAATAATTCCTTGCCTCCACCGCTGATACATAGCGTTAATGAATGAATTAACTTTTTAAGAGGCCAAAACAAAAACAAACATTTTCAGTGCATCGTGGTACGAGGAACACCGATCCACTACCTGCCTATCCACTAACTACTGAACATAGAGCCTCCAACCTAGTTTTTTACTTTGACAAAAGTTTTGAAGGCATATTTGTGGAAGGGGCTAGGATTTGGTGTTTGATGAGGTATGCATCTGATTGCTTCCATAGAACGTAATAAAACTTTTACCATTTGAATGAATTTCAAAACTGTTTTAGGGAAAGCTACTTTTTTAATTTTAGGAAATTAATTAATCAAATGCCTAATAATATTATAAAACTATCATTGTTGTGATACAGGTGGTAGAATCTTAAGTAAACGAAACTGCTGCCGAAATTTCTCAAAATTGAAACTGGTTTAGAAGTCCGTTTTAAAAAGACACACTTTTTTTGTAAAATAATAGTAAAATATTAGGGGAACTTAATAATGTCGATATAAATATAAATAGAACTTTTCTTTTCATTATTGGTATAATGTTAATTTAATAACATATCTACGTGTGTGACCTACTTTCATTTCTATTAAGTAAACGAAACTGCTGCCGAAAACTCTCAAAATTGAAACTGGTTTAGAAGTCCGTTCTAAAAAGACACACTTTTTTTGTAAAATTAATAAATCGATAAATAGTAAAATTATTAGGAGAACTTAATAATGTCAATATAAATAGAAATAGAACTTTTCTTTTCATTATTGGTATAATGTTAATTTAATAACATATCTGCGTGTGTGACCTACTTTCATTTCTATTAAGTAAACGAAACTGCTGCCGAAAACTCTCAAAATTGAAACTGGTTTAGAAGTCCGTTCTAAAAAGACACACTTTCTTTGTAAAATTAATAAATCGATAAATAGTAAAATTATTAGGGGAACTTAATAATGTCAATATAAATAGAAATAGAACTTTTCTTTTCATTATTGGTATAATGTTAATTTAATAACATATCTGCGTGTGTGACCTACTTTCATTTCTATTAAGTAAACGAAACTGCTGCCGAAAACTCTCAAAATTGAAACTGGTTTAGAAGTCCGTTCTAAAAAGACACACTTTTTTTGTAAAATTAATAAATCGATAAATAGTAAAATTATTAGGAGAACTTAATAATGTCAATATAAATAGAAATAGAACTTTTCTTTTCATTATTGGTATAATGTTAATTTAATAACATATCTGCGTGTGTGACCTACTTTCATTTCTATGAAGTTCTTCGAGACACGTGTCGCCAGTATTAATACGTGGATACGTGTTGTATAATATTTATTATATATATTTGCCATAGTGAACTGGTCTGTGGAAAATCACCGGCCCGACTTTTATTGTTTTTCTTGAGTGAGTTGTACAGTAGGAAACAAACAGTACACGTGAAAGCATTGTTCGACTGTTAAACTTTCCACAATTGTGTCACGTTGAGTCAAGTTTGCACAGGCTAAAGGAATGGGAGCGATTCGACCCCAATATTTAGCACATTTTTTACTTTGCAGGTGTTCTTTAACCCACCCAGTCTTACATAATAACTCGATAGATTGCGTTGTTATTGTTGTATACTGGACAAAATTTAAGGTTATTTTTTTCTATGGGCTTAAAACAATCACAAAATATGTTGAAATTTGAACAAGACAACGTATGTTGTTCAAAATCATTGAATTTTAATAAGATATATGTATTATTTACATAAACTATAAATAAGCTCAATACTCAAGATTTATGGGTTTTGCTTTATTTTTTACTTTTTAGTTCTCTTCGTCGGTTTCATTTTTAGTTAAAATGATTTTCTTATAATTATGTATTTTCACGGGAATTAACGCGATCACGAAAAGGTTTTACGCACCTCTGAATTGCCTGACCTACCTCTTCGTGATCGCGTTAATTCCCGTGGAAATATATAATTATATCATGGAACGCGAAAGTTTAAAAGTTAGTATGATTTTTCTTGTCTAACAAATAGGTTATGAAAACTAAATATGAGTGGGTAGCCAGTTAACATTCAGTTGTTATAACATTTCTCATTACAACATTTTCAAATGAGGGGCCTCTCGGGTATAACAAATATATGACACATTCATTCGTGAGTGGAAAATTCAAATTACTTTTACATCGAATATAACATAATTATATACCTACCTATACACATTTGTGTTAATTAAGTTTTGTTACACTTACTAAATCAAATTTCACCCACGCCTCTTTGATTGTTAAAGGCGAGCATTTATTGACAACTTCTTTGATCTTGATGGAAGAGAAACGTGAAACGTCTATTCAAATTATCTATATAAACGCTTTATTTTTGTTAATAATATGTATCAAATATACGAGTAGAAGGAGGGAATACACAACAGATTTGTGAACGAATTTGAACAGCCCGACTGGTGCAGTATCTCCAGTCTACAAAGGACTATAAACTTAGTAAGTATACCTTACTGTACACTAAGGCCTAGACAATACACATTTCAAATTCAATTTTTTTATTTGCTTTAAATGGGTTTTTACGTAATCTGGTGTGGGTATTACACGTTTAGTATAACTCGAACAGAAAGATTTAGTCATTAAAATTGCATACAAATTAAAATTTTTAAAACAGTTTAAATTATATTACCCGCCCACTTATGTTTATTCTACATATATATTATCTATATGTATATTCCGACATACCATTTTACGTTAGTTACGGTAAGGTTATGAGACAAGAAAAAAAAATGATAGCAAGCGGTCACCTTAGCCTACGTGCCCCGAAGATATCACTTGCATTTTGCCGACACTGAAAATCTTTATACGCCACCTTTGAAGAACCTTGTACTGTAGGCTCAATATGTTACATAATTACATAAAATAGATATATGATTTGGGTTCGTGTAGAATGTTATCCTTCGTTCACCTTGGATCGACCTGACCTTCGTATTGTTTTAGGGATTAGAACATTTGGTAGTATTTGTTGCCACAATAAGTCACTCATATTATGTATTAGGTCCTACTAACAACTGATTCGCGTGTACATCACATTCCGCTATAACAAATTTTTTTGACGTGTGGAAACCGCCATGGGTCGTCACACTTGTCACCTCACCGGGGGTAACGGCAAGGTGGTATGTCTGACTTTAAGCGTCTAAAACCATATTCCGTCATGGGATCTTATTTAATCAATACTCAATACATATATTGCGTTCCATAATGTGATATAGATGTCAAGCTTATAATTAGGTTACAACTATGGACCCTGTCGGGTAGATATTAATAATTAAAATTCAATATTAATTAGTATTTATTTTAAATGTCATTTACATATTTATGCACAAAAATAAGTTGAGGTTTTTTTTTTTTTATACCATTTATACCATTTTATTAAATGGTATAGTAGAAAAAATGGTACAATAGAAAAATACTGAAGTTTAGTATCTTCTTATAGATTAGATGACAGCCGTTTAAAATTTGTTATATTAGTAGTAAAAGTAATTGAATTATTGTTTATTACAACAACTACTACTACAAACACAACAATTACTAAACATTTATTTAGTAATTGTTCTTAATCATTGCACTATGATTATATCGAATTTGGTTATATTGTTATATATTTATTATATATGGTAATTATTATAGTATTATGTGTTTTTTATTGTGAAGGTAATTACTTATTTAATTTATTATTATTAGGTAAGTCATATTTATTTATTTATTTACTTATTGCACTTGATTTAGGTTAGGCTTGACTATGTTATCTTATATTATTTTATAATGTGAAGATTTAATACTATTTAAGCAGCTTTTTGCTGGGCCTCAGGTGTAACAGAGATAAAATACTTGTAGAACGGACTGGATAATTTTTCTGTGGGAGAGCCATGCTTCGGCACGTATGGGCCGGCTCGACTCCGCTCGATACCACGGCGTCACAGAAAACCGGTAGTGAAGCAATGCTTGCATTGCATTTCGTCGCGTGAGTGAGGTTACCGGAGGCCCTAACCCTTCCCTCTCCCCTATTCCCGTCCTTCCCTTCTCCCCTCTTTCCCCCTCCCCCTCTTCTCCTACTCCCACCTTAAAGGGCGGCAACGCACTTGTGACTCTTTGAGTTACAGGTGCCCATGGGCGGCGGTAGTCATTTACCATCAGGTGACCCGTCTGCTCGTTTGCCCCCTATACCATAAAAAAAAAATTATATGTAGAATCACTGGTAACTTTAAGGTTACATTCAATAAATAATTTATAATTACGAACTGTAGTTTGTTAGAGGGCTCAGACTCTCCAGCAACAGCCAGTTCCAGTTACAGGTTACCGTGGGACTTTAACCTGCTCAAGCAAGTAGTACTAGTGGTTACATCCCCAATCCATCCTTATAAGGAATATCTATTCGCCCATTAGCTTCCCTTCTTACCTACCTTTCCCTCTAAAATAAATAAACAAAGAATAATTTAATCTAATACTGATCCTAGGCATACGTAATTGAAACAAACACAATCGTTTACCTCAAACGTGAGTAGAGGGTTGAATTCTGAATAAAGAATTTTGAGACTCGGACCGAAACTTCAGCCGGGTTGGCAACGTGATCATTTGTAGCACATGTATGTATGTATCTCGAGGTAAGCGAGTTCAAGGCCAATGCAGTAGTAGAGTAGATATGCGACATGCGACAGTTGAAAGCCCCAGCTCGTAACTTTGTATTGCCTTGTTATCTACAACATTTTGCACTTGATTACTTCAAAAATGGAATCGTTATTAATTTTTTTTTTACCTCGAGGATTTGTAGACAATGTGGATTGCTCGTTTAAGAATCAAGTTATAAAAGCAATTTCTGGATTTAAAAAGAAAGGGATAAATAGTTATTATTATCCGTGATGGGTTACGAGTTCAAGGTCATTAAGCAAACTATTTTAAGAAAGAAACTGAACTGAAATTTAGGTTTCAAAATAATTATTGTTTCAATATTCTTTATCTTCATTTGTTATCGGTTATCATGGAATGGGTAGAGCGGCAGCATAGGATGCTTTCCTTTCGACTGACGCAGGTGTTTTCAGTGGACGGTTACTTTGGCAAGTACCTACCTGCATTTAGAGTAGGACAGAATTGATTTTCGCCTTGGACTGCAGCTCTCGGACAGAACAGGAAGTGTTACATCCACATTCTGCAAGATATACTTATTGCAAAAATGTTAAAAACCATCATACTGCTACTGGGAATTTATAAATAATGGAAATAAAAAAGCTTTTTATTCCATATCCTTAAGTTTCATATTGCGTTAGTTTGTTAGTACCTATACCATTTTTTATGCTAGTTGTTAGTAGTACTAGTGTTAAGATGTTTTCTCTTTTTTGATATGGATACATACCATTTGGGTGAAAGCCTCCTCCATAGTTTTTTACTTGGTCTTATCTTTGCCAGCCAGCTCCTACCCGCGACGCTAACTATATCATCAGACCATCGTTTATTTGGTCTACCTATCCTTATTTTGCCATTTCTTTGCCACTGGGAATTAATTAATCAATAAATCTAATAAAATATTACTGACTGATCCGGGAATTAAACCGAGGGATTGAACAAATTGAGATAACAATAATATTGACCAATGTGTTAAGGATTCAATATAATTGTACTGTACGATTAACCTAAACCAGTGATACTTATGTAAATGTTGGTAAAGTTTATAAAAGTGAAGACCTATAATTTACTTTCTAACACTATTCTGCTGTTAATCTGTTGATTTAGCTGTAAGACTTCCCTAGAACAAATAAATAAAAGTTCGTAGATATTGACAACCGCTTTCGTTAAGTCTTCTTCAAATATGTATGTATGTATAACTGACTTTGAACGTTATTTTTATCACAGATAAATGGCCCGCTTTTACTCATCCATGTCCACCTATTAAAATTAATTAGGTAGTATTTTGTGCTGCGACTGTGACACAAACATACACATTGATTTAATGTTTCTGAATTTTCTTTGAAAGGAAAATTTAAATTGCGGGATCCAGCTGAAACGAATACAGTTCAAACAATTCAAGGTTAAGCTGCTACCGAGAAATCAGTGAACATGCTTTACGACGAACATTCGTGATTAATCTTCTCTTCTAACTTCATTTACTAATACACCTATAGAAACCTGTTTTACATGTCAGACACTTCAGACACTTACATCTCTGTCACCTTCGCCTTCTGGATTTTTTACATTAGGGGTATTCTAGGTACATCCTTGATCGCATTGCCACACCTGTTTCACGCAGTCGAGTTGGACGCATAATCATTGGAATTACTAGGGAACTGACAGCTCCTGATAACTACATAACTACTCTTTGAACAAACTTGCCCTACTTATGTCAATATTATCCCAGCATGATTTAAACAAGGCTTTATGAAACCTTAGTAGTAGTAGGACTGTAATGTTAATATAAATAAATTATAAATTAGAATCAAAGCGAATTTTGAGCATATTGGTTCACCAAAATTTTATTTCCAGAATTCTTGTAATAAGTATCCCACGTTACCAAATAAAACAGGAAATTATAAACATTTATTAAAACTTGTCTTTATGATTCGTGACGGGTCGTTATAGTGAATGGTTAGGGACGTAAAGGCATTATGAACCATTCCAAACGAAACGAAACGAAACATCTGCCTAACAGAATTCCGCACAAAATAACTTACCGACAAAAACGTATAAAACATTCAAGAACAAGCAGATTATTTACTCAGATGTGATTAAACCTGCTAGTCGAAACCTGCTCAACTGTGACGTATACTTGTATAAATATATGCCTATTTTACTTATTTATATAGTTGCAACTGCTTATTCATAAATTTGACAATAATAAAATATAAATAAAATTTATGAAAAAATATAATTTATGAAATAAATATTCAAATGTTAGTATTGCATCTACTTGAGAAGCTCACGGAAAGCGAATGTAGATATCCTATCTATCGGTAAACTTCAGACACTAAACGTCATATATTGAGGTTAAAAAAAATGTGAAACCACTACTAAAAAATAACTACTAACTAACGCTACTATTATTAACCTCCTTTATAACGAAGTAAGTCAAAATGCATGTTAGGAGTCAATTAATTTTGGTATTCCAATGAGTTGAGTTCACATCGGCAACCTTTCGATTGCTAGTTCGATTGATTTGTTGATTAGTACAAGCGCAAAGTAGTACCTACTTAGGTTATTGGTAGGTCGAGAATACGCAATTAAGTTACTAAGAACATCAAAGTGTAATCACTCATCAGTCGAGCCGCTGTAGAAATTTGTTTGAGCCTGAGTACTTTGTTGTCGCCTTGGCTTCATGATTAGTTTTTGTCTCGTTTAAATTTACCTAACATAAATAAGTACTATTCTGGTCAAAATGGTCACCCCAAACTATTTATTTTATTACAATCAAAGTTATCACCATTGCAAGGAATACACAATAATCCAACTTCCTCCTTCAATTTTCATAACACGTTTCATAGGCCCTGTCTAGCACCCTGATGCTCACACCAAGATTTACGAGGACTATTTCCTTAACTTTTCGATGTTTTCGTCGGTGACACTGGTGATTGGCTTGTGTTTTCGATGATGACCTTTTCTTATAAAAACTCTTTGCTTAACTAAATTTGGCATTGCGAAATTCGCAGAACACATCGAACACTGACTTGTTTACAAAGCTATTGAGAAAAAAAAAGATTAAAAAAGATTTTTAGCACTAGATAAGTGATGTACCAACCTAGAAAAAAAAGATTTTGACAATATTGCAAGCGTGGTTTGTTTGAATTAGGAATTCCAGGTACTTTTTGATTAGAAAGAAGAAGAAGTCTAGATCAGAAAGGAGAAGTTTACACAGTCACATTACTCATTATACAGACATGACATGTCATTTGTTTCTTCAACAATGACGAGACGAATCTAAAGTTAGGGTTAGTTATCGACTTTTTATCTAGTGCATCATTCATCGAGTTTACGAACACATTTTGGAGAAATTACTTAGGACAATAATGCTTTATTGATAGCCTTTGTTACATTTTACAATAATTAAACGATAATGGCTACAGTAGTATAAACTGTGTCGTAACTCGTAGCCATTATCGCCCACACCTGAATTTTGCGGTATATATTTAACTAAGGTTAGTCATTTTACAATATTTACCATAAGTGAATGAATATGTTTTACCTATATTGTGTAGATTGTGTTTGGTGTTTATATATCCATAGTAACAAGTCAGTACAATATTCAGCGTCCTTCAGTTTTGTAGCGGGGTTTATGCTAATGTTTCTAGGAGCTTACATATCAGTAAAGCTAATACAAACATACTCGTATATGCAAAAACTGGCGTCTGCTAACTTGAAAGTAGCAAACTTTATTATTACCTACTAGAAAGGTATATATGTAAATAGCAAGCAGACCTATATACAACGTGTTACTCAATACCATACTCAACTCACTATCATAACACTTTTACATTTTGTATCAGGATCCTTGGCATTTTTTACCTATACTTTCATACATGTTATGTTTCTTATGTAATGTTGGATTAGGTATAGGAAGTATGGGAAAGGGTTCCAGTCCAGTCTCAGTTTCAATATAATGTTTGTTTAGTAGACACCACAACTAGTTTTTGTTCCCTATCTACTATTGTACTTACTCCTCGTGGAATTTTGCTGAAAACTTTTTTGATGTTGAAGTTCAGTTCGTCAGGTATTTACTAAACTAAGATTGAACCTATCATGCTGATAAGAAGTTGTTTCTTTTAAATATAAATTACAAGTAAAAAGAAATAGTGTGTTTCCTATATTTTAGTCAGAGGGAAATAAAACGGGGCTAAAGTAATGGGCACAGTCGTTCAAACGTCCTTAGAGTACATTCTTGACAAGAGATGTCGCGCCGACTTGGCGACGCCCGCCCACATTATATACCTTATTTATTACATTAAGATTTGGAACGGTGTTCTAGAATTGATTCTATTCTATTGATTCCGAACATTAATGCAAGTTCTCTTATTTTTTTATTTACATACAATATTTTCCTAAATTCAGTCGAGATTGTAACGATTATGTTTGGTGCAGACGCAAATTTAATTAACTGTACGAAACAAGAGTAGGTATCGTTTTGTTACATGGGCTATCGATTTCATTAAAATCTACTTGAATAACGTTAGCTTTATTAGTATTGTTAACAGAAAACGTGCATTTCAAATTGAATAGTTGACAGTTCTGAATTGTCTACCAAGTTGTGTAACCGATTTGCTCTGTTCTAAACTTTAGGGACTTCGGGAAACTCCTTTTCCACGGAGATTTGGTTGGTGAGTCACATGATGTATTTATTGTGTATTTTTTTCATATTGGAAACACGCTATTTTGAGCTACACATAGAAATGGTATGTAGGATGTTAGTGTATGACGTCTACCAAGGCAGGTAATGGCCACCTTTTTGGCCAGGCTTTTGAGCTCACAAATCATTTAGTGACACGTTAATCGAGTGATAAGTATCACACATTTAAAAAAAAAAAAAAGAATACTAGTAATACTATACATTATGCTAATAATGTCTACAAATTGTGCGAATGTCCCGCAAATATTCACGTAGTACATTTTTACCATCGGTGCACGATTCTATAGACCTGAAACGTTCATTACCTTATCTGGGCAGACACGGAATAAATTAGAGCAAATGTTTCTCTTCTGGGAAGTGTAGATTGCAAACATTCAACTTTTAATAAAATAGGTTTTCTCCAAAATAAATTATTCGCAAATTTTCATAGACTCTAATACAGTTTTACGCTAATCAGTAGTACCTACCTATTTCCTTGTTTATCTGAATTTGTTGCACTGTTTTAATTAATAACAGATGATATTATTTAATTGTATTTTATAAGTGCCATAAACCCCCTACATATTTAGAAGGACTTTTCCTGTCTTAAACAATCTGGGTAAAGGGGATGGGCTTTTTAGTCTATTGCCAAAAAAACTAAAAGCAACATGTCCGGGAAGTCCCAAATTGTTGTAGGAAAGAAGTTATCGCTACATCAAAGTTGCGAGTTGAAACGGTAACTACATAGGTTTTCATTGATAAGCGACACAGGAGCATGTTAAACGGAGCCGATGACACAAAAACAAATGTATGTATCTGTCCTCTATATATTTACTTATTTACCTACGAGAACGCCCACTGCCTCTGTTAATGGCGGACTCTGTATATTGTTTGCTGAAACGAGACGTATTCAATCGAGTCATGTAAGATCAAAAGCATATTTCTGTAACATTTTGTTTAATAGGGATGTTCTTAATGGGCCTGAGTGTAATATCACATTGTTATTGTCTGGTCTGAAAGGGCGACGGACAATGGAAAACTGTGCCCAAATAGCTTCCATAGTTTGGAAGTAACTATTATCTTATCTGTGGTTTGGTAGTTGCGTGTAGAAAGGTTTGAACAATTTAATCCTGTGGCCGGACGCTTAACGGACCTCATCATTGATGATGACCATTAGGTTTGAACTGGTTCTTTTTCGATAATATGTGTTTTGCTTATTTCCTTATGTTTATTTATATAATGTTGTGCTGTTGTGATTTTACCAAAAACCAAAAAACAATTGATGAAATCCATCAGATGGAATCCTACATTTTTGCGGGATAAAAAGTATGTACTATTCCAGACTATAATCTATCTCTATGCCATTTTTCATCAAGTTCCGTTCAGTCGTTTTTGCGTGAAAGAGCAGCAAACCTCCATCCATCCATCCACCATCACAAAATTTCACCTTTATAATATTAGTAAGATTATCTAGTAGCCTAAAACGCAATTAAAAAATATTATTCATAACAATGAAGTTGGGTTTTATTTAGCCATAACTTTTTATGGCAGCGAATCGAAATTTAGAGCATAGAAAGTTGTAGAAAGTTGTAGAATTTAACTTTCTTTGTGAATGAACACCCCTCATGAGAAAATCTGTTAGATATTATTTCGGCTCTTTCTCTTTTTATGGGCGTAGCATGAGTTTGTGTTGAAATGCTCACTATTGTAAGCATATATCTTTTTTATCCATAATTAAATCTAAATATATTAAATCTGTGGGCTCTGTTTCCACATTTAGACTCAAAAAACGGTCCATTATGCGTGCAGATAAGCCTGGCTAGTTGAGCCAGCCTAGCTCCTTCCAGAAGCACAGAAGCCTTCTGGAGAGTTTAGAGGCTTCTAGGAGCGACCTCGCATCCGTGAGGATATTTGCCCGTTGTGTGGCCACTCCCTCTCACTGCAGGATAACGTGTACGACGGTTTTCTCTGCGTTGAGACATTAATCAATTGTTCCTACAACTATTCTGATGACGAGTCGGTTAAGGCTGAACAGTCTGCAAGTTAAACGTTGTGAGACCTTCGTCAGCATCAGATCAGACTGCGTGCATCCAGATATGCCGGCCCAGCGACCGTTGTGCGCTTCATGAGTCCGTCGCCTTACCCATGAAATTAGTTGAAGGGAAGTAGCATCAGTATGGTTCAGCCTGCCGCTGATGTTGTAAGTCCCTTCCTTGCCAGCTTAAATTCCTTTGATTTATTGAAGAATTACCCCATTTACCGAGGCTAAACGCACCAGCAGAGTGGCATTCATAAATGAGAACGGAATTCATGGTTTTTCCTTCCATGACCCTTAGGACCACCATTCTGTCTGACAGTATAAGGATGTTGTACTCATTCATAGGTACCCAGTGGCGGCGTAGGTTATTGCAACACACTCGCATTAAAATATGGAACTGTGTTGGCCAAACGCTTTTCTATCTGTTTTTATTTTAAAAGTCTGATTTTGGGCTTACCTTTATTAGGCACACACAAGTTGATGTCTTGTAATTATAACAATCATTTATTAAATTTTTAAGTAATTAAATTTACTCATAAAATTAGTATAGGTACTAAGTTTATGCATATACTATACATAAAATAATTGTTAAATGAAAAACACTTGACCCTTGATAATGACTTCAGAAACTCGCAATTAGTAGTCACATGTCATACCATAATGAGCCAAGGCAGTGCATGTATAAAACGATTGCAAATGAGTCCTAAATGCATTGTCAATTACAGCCATTGTACAGCAATCAGTGTTGCGACTTGTTTTGTGAGAGTTTGCATTTATTTTGTGTTCAGCTTTATTGTATTCTTAAGAATTCAAAGTTAAGCGATTATTTGAAAAGAACTAAGTATAATTCAAATCTTTGTTTGTCCACACTCGCCTCGCTGCGACTTTGGTCTCTTCAACATAGGTATTTAAACATTTTAAGTCGTAATGGTCTAGTTGTTTTTAAACTTTCACGACTTTTATACGTATTAAATATGTAAAACGGGACTTAATCGCGATAATATTTCGATTGAATTGCACCGATCGTGGCACCGGGAACAGTCGATCGAAACGATGGGTTGGTCGGGTAGCCAAAAAGGTGTACCTAACAAATATTATCGGGTTAAAGTTACACCTCTAATATATAATGGTTTACTAAAAACGCGGTTGTGGCGATAATTGCCTGTTTTGCCACTGGAGTAATAGCAGCCATACAAGAGCAGAGACGGGGTGCACTATATCATTATTGTACACCGTACTTAGCTATTTTGTAGCTCTAAGATTAAAGAAATTTAATCAAAATATAATATTCCATCCAAATAGTTACAGCCGTTTTCGAGAAGTCCGTTATACATTAATAGCATTCATGTCACTCCTCTGCCTCTATGGATTGTAACACGATGACATATAGCCTAACCTTCTTTAATTAACTGGCAATCCAATACAAAATGAGTTTTACAAATCAGGTATATCCAATTCCATTAACACTTACAAACAAACTATTCATCGTTCTAATATTAGTATAAATAATTTTCAAATAGTTCCTTTAAAGGTATAATATATATACCTATTATTATATATTTCTGTCAAGGTCAGTTGTGTTTAATAATTACATTAGAGCTGATTGTCATAAAAATCAATTTGTCATATCAACATCTGAAGAACAGTTATTATCAGTTATAACTTATAACTGATAATAACTGTTATATATACTATAATGAGTAACGGTTTATCAGTAAGTAACCCCTACAGCCGTCATGAATCTATTTACTATTTTTACCAAATTCCCTTACTTTGTTTGACATTTTCCAAATTTCAAACAATCTAGTTAATCGTTGACGAGCTCTCCCTTATACGAATATACGAATATACGATACGAATCCCTTTAAATTATCGCGTCCGACCCGTAGACCGGTGCACAACTAGTTATGCTGTAAAAAGGAATGTTCTTCAAAAAATCGTTTTAAGAAAAAAAAAAAAACAAGTTTAGATCTGTTCACAACTAATAGGGAATATGCATGTATTTTTCTTTTATCTTTTATTGACTTGTTCCATCATTCTACCCTAATAAAAAATATAAATAACCTTGGCAATGTTCAAATTAATTTTTAAAATAATATTGAAAACATCGATAAAATTTGATCTGTTTGAACGCCGTCATATTTCGCGGGCCTTGGATGACGTCACGTTCCACGCTTAGTGTTTGTTTCACAAACTTACTTGAAGTGTTACAGTAATTTTATACCGATTTCCAGTTGTAATTACTATTTATTGTAATTAATAGACGATGGATAAAGTTAAAAAACCATTTTATAGGTATTGCCTTGTCCCTAAGTGTAAAAACACTATAAGAAGTACACCCAATACAGTATTTTTTCCTGTATAAAATAATAATGTTAAATACAAAAACAATGGTGTAATTGGTGTCCATTAATGAGAAGAGATGAAGTATCTTCAATATCGTGTTTATATTGTTGTGAAGATCACTTTAATGTAAGCATACTTATTACAATTTAATTGCTAGTATAGTGTGAATTAGACAGCAGTAATTTATGTTTGTTTTAAATATTAAGCAGAAGGCAACTTGCTTGTCTACATAAACTAGGTAACAAAAGTCCAATAAAACTTCATGAATATAACTAGCTATACATATCTTACCTATACTTTAGATTATAATATAACAAGTATTATAATAATTACCTTGCGGCTTTCACTCCTTTAACCTCAGCGGACGTAAAATCTGGATTTGATGCAAAATATATAGTCATCATGAAGGCACCTATTTTCGGTAGATTGTCCGATTGTGCTTTGACAAAACTACATTCAGTCATTGTCCTAGACGATTTCTAATATCACTAGAATGCTTAAATTGCACTAGCTAAGAGCAAAAACCACAGGAACACCTATCTATCTCCGTAACGCTACGAATATAGGCGCCGATAAATGACAGAACGTGAAATGTCACGTCATGTTTTGTTTCGACCAATGGTGAAGCGTTTTGCAAAGTTGAATTTCGCTCCCTTATTTTGCATATTTTAATTAATATTTTTTGCAATTAAACACTAACTAAAAAAAAAAAAAAAAATAATTGTTTAGGCATTAATATCTGGACAATAAAGATTCAAATAAAAATTTATCAAGTAAATTTAAACAACATGCATATTTATGCACCCTATTGTGCACCAGAGAAAAAAAATCAATAGAATAATTAAAAATACATTTAAGTATCTACACTTTCTAATCGATACTTACATTCGAGTATAAATTAAAACTCAACACCTTATTCTAAAATTTGAATTGAACATGTCGCAATACCTACTAGCACTAGATTGATAAGTTTATTGTTACCGCCACAGAACTAAGAATAAGTCTCAGTTCTGTGGTTACTGCTCCGCTCCTATAAAACGTAGCGTGATGTGATATAGTCAATAATCTTCCTAATTAAATGGCATATCTAACAATCGATTTCAGCTTCATAATATTACTAATCATTATATTTACCTTTACCAGTCAGTTGCAGTTGTAGTGATAGTCAAAGAATGACTTACCAGTAACAGTTAATAACTCAAGTGATAGTGCTAACTGTGATCTGTGTAAATGTGTGTGAGGTGATAATTCTGTATAGTTATGACGTCATTGAAGCATGGAGTGAATTTGAGCCGGCGCGCATGCAGGCCGGCTTTGTGGGTGGCAGCTGCCGCTCTCCTGTCTTGCACACACTGCACACCTATTGAAGTAAGTATTTCTCATTATTTCACTTGTGTACTGTCACCAATAAAAGTAGTTGGACACATTTAACGCTTCCTCAGAGTATCTACTTTACATGGGTACAGCTAAGCTCAGATGTCTATTTTAAAATGTTTCGATTCATTCGCTTACTTTTGAGGGCAATGGAAGCAGAAACGGAGTACTACTTCACAATTGTATACTGCAGAATTTGGTAAGAGTTAACAGTGAGTGTGCTCTGCAAAACTGAGCCACTCGAGTTGAAAAGGCTCTAGTACTTAGATATTTCTATTCTTACGTATATTTATTAATATTAATTCTTTATTCATTCTTTTCCCAAAATAAAGGTAGCTTAAGTTACTCCTTATAATACCAGCTACCTGTGAAAGTCCCGTGGAAATCGGTCACCCCGTTCCGGAGATTACCTTGAACAAACAGACAGACAGACAGACAAAAATTTTAAAAACTGATTTTAGGCATAGGTAACGTGCAAATAACTGTATGAGCTTAAAAAAAGCTATTATTTTGACATTACAAACAAACACTTCAATTTTATTTATTTGTATTGATGATAATACTTAAACAGCCATACACATAGTGTGTTGTTTTTACCGGTGAGTTGGTGACTATGGTCACCAAAGCTTTTGGTTAAAAAAAATGACAATTATCTACACTTACTTTCAAGATGGTCGTATGTTCGTTTCCTAACCTTAGATGTGTACGAAAAATCTTATTTTTGGCAATGTACGTCAACTCTTTTCCGTAATATTATGTCTAATTCTGGTTCAAACTCAATTACTTAATTTTAATTTTTACATACAAAAAAAGTCAATCGGTCATTCAGAAGATGTCAACAAAGATTATATAATTAATGAATCAATTCTACATTATACATAAATTAGGTAATGTAAAAGAACATTATTCCAAAGGTGCAAAAAAATTAGTAGGAAAATTATTAAAAATTATTCATCAAATCTTTTTATGGCGCATTTTAGGAGTATCATCTTCTTTTAGTAAAAGGTACAGTGAAATGTAAAAATCGCAGCCGACCGTCTTATCGAGGCAGGGCAACGAGGGCACGTCGCAATATGTAGAATGTAGACATCCCTCGCCCAACACAGGAGCGAGATTGTAATTCAGAGGCAATTTTTTTTTCTTCACATAAATTAGATTTTATTTTTTTGTTAAATAAACATTACTACCAAATTTTCAAAACTCAACTTTTATTGCAAATATCAACAGCTAGATAAGATTTTAATTAAGTAGCTCTAATTATTTACTCCTGCTTCTCTAACATTAAGAAAGTTCCTACCGAAGAGTATACAAACACTACGTGTTTCTACCGCTATTGGTGTTCATTTCAATCAGTCATATATTATAATATATTATAATAACATATTCTGTTACATTTATAAAAAATATAAAAAAACCTTTGAAATAAGCGAAGATTAATTTTGTTATACTATATTAAAATGAATAAACACCCATATCCACATCATTAAGAATACATTTTCTTTCGAAATGCAAAATTTACAGAAAAATAAAATACAAAAAGTAAATAAGAATACAAAAATTGAACAGAACGGTCTTAACTTTTATGACAAAACGTTCGTCGCCCGAACAGGGACTTGAACCCTGGACCCTTGGATTAAAAGTCCAATGCTCTACCGACTGAGCTATCCGGGCCGTGTCACTTGTAGTGAAATTACCAAACAAATTGAACGTATAGTTCTTTGTGCCACTTATACGTATATAGATACAGATGTTGAAAACGGATATTGTTTTTTTTCTATCGTTTGAACACTGAACATCGGTCCTCTGATCTATTACTATGGCGTAATGCCATATACCGTACCGGATAAAAAACGAACAGCTGTCTTTATACATTTTTTAAGATGAGGATGACTCACTATTTTTTTAGTCCTTGGGTTTTGTTCATTTACAAAATTTAATATGTCGATAACGCGTAGGGTTGCCACCTTTTTTTTTGGCCAAATAAAGTACATTGGTCATTAAAGGTAGAAAAAAAAAGTACTATGTGTCAAAATAAAGTACTATTTATTTTACTTTATAATTATAAATAAATTTTCGGCTTTTTTAGCAACTTTTAACAAAGAATTATTCCTGCTAAAAATCTGCACACTATTTTAACATATTTAAGTTAAAATAAATGAGTAATAATTTTTTATTAGTTTCAGAGACGCTTTATTTTATTAATTTCTCTCTCTCTCTCTCTGAATGCTGAATGCTGAAGTGACGGGAATATATAGTAAAAATAAAATACTTTTTTAACAAATTTGAAAAGTCATCATCGGTCTTATTAAATATTTGCTGCCATTTTTATACAGAAGATAATTTAGCAATACCTTCAGAAGTTTATATATGATTATTTAGTTTGTTTGTTTAATATAGAAATTTCTTCATAAACATCATCCAAAATTACAATAGGTTCTTGTAGATTTAAATACAAAATGATCAAATTCGACCTTGTATTTTAAATTTAAATTTGATAGAGTGTAAATAACCAGTTTGTGTCATTAAATATAAACCATTTTTTAGGTACCTTTCTAAGGGTTTATCAGTAAATAATATTAGAAATGTGTATATTTCGGTTTTTTTTTTGTACCTGTTTTAAAGCTAAAGCCATTGTCAGTGCTGTTGAGCATCAATAAATTTTAAAAATCTATTGACAGTTATCTGAGCTTACAAAATAACTAACTAATAGAAGACCAATTTAAAAATAATATATCCATGCAGGGTAAGGAAGAGAGCCATCTTGTTTTCGCATATCGTTTTGCATCATGAAAGTCTCTATCTATCGATTCTATAAATCTTTTTAACTATTTTCTTCTTACAGCAGAATGTAATAAATGAGCATAAATGTTCAAATTCAAAATCACGTTTTCTATGTGATGGATATGGCATTTCCTTTTTATCATAGACCGACATGATCATAGAATGGAAATTGGCATGACACAATGTGTACATTTCCTTAATCAAATCTTGCAACAAATGTTTCATATTCGTAAATAAAGAATGGTTGACTCCCAAATAAGCATATTATGTATTGTCAGCACTTGGTCCAGATCCGTCATAGAAATACAATTTATATTGTTCACTTGACTTTTGAATTTCTGTAAACATGCAATGTTAACAGATTCATTACTATTTTAATAAAAAACTTATTTTGAATCCGTCTTACGACCCATCTATTTTTATATGCTATATGTAAAGTAAATTGAAGAGAAATCAAATCACACGAAATAAAGTATATTTGTATATAGAGATATAGAGTACAATTAATCGAAATAACCGATCCGGTCCGTTCCTCAAAAGGAAAAATGGAACCTTTATAAGATTACTTTGTTGTCCGTCTGTCTGTCTGTCTGTCAAGACCATTTTTCTCAGGAACCCGTTGATGCATTAAGTTGAAATAATTACCAAATACATATATCTGCGGTCCCTTGAAGCTGTAAAAAAATCAAGCTTCTAGGTCAACGTAATCAAAAGACACGGACATTTAAGCTTTAGATTTTACCAAATCACATTTCACAGATGTGTGTGAATGTGATTGAAATAAATAATTCAGTTGATTAATCCATTGTTTTTTTTTTAAATAAACAACATTTACCAACCGACAATGTTAAAACCTAGGACTTACCAAACTCTCATGGTAAAAGCCCGAAAAATTATCCCTTCTTTATAAAATTCGGACTTTTGCCAATAACGGTTGGTAAATCTTAGGATTTACCGGTAAAACCTAGCATTTACCAATATTTCGGCTTTTACAGTAACATATATATTAGTGATGTAACGAATATTTGCATTCGCATTCGCATTCGCGAATATTCGCATAATTTTTGACATTCGCATTCGCAAAAAAGATGCGAATGTTTATGCCAATGTCTCTGACAAACGAAAATAAATTATTTAGTTGTGATAATTCATCTGCTAACGTTAATCTTTTTTTATTTATATTATAATAAATAATAATGGAACGGTCTTGAGAAGATTTACTAAATTGAAACACTTTCTCTTTTGTTCTTGTTACTTTCATTAAAATATTAACGAAACTAAAAAAATAATTATAGTACATAATAATATCTTTATAGAAAAGGACTTGAAAGGCCTAATAAAATAATAATATCTAATAAGCATAATGTACATGTATATACACTCAAGGCACATTTAACCGGCCGCTTATTACATGTTGATTCCTTCAAAACTCCTTTATAATTTAATTGTTTTTATTACAATGCTAAAAGTGAACCCCTTACATACATAATCAAACAGGAGTCAGATTTAGAGTTTCTTTCCTAAAAACAACAATGACTAAAATATTGATCTTAAAGAAAATCTGCATTTTAATTGTCACATTAATAATCGACATTTTGTCTCCTGGCATCAATTACTACTTGTAATCGATTTGGAAGCCCGTCCAATATGTGTTGAATCTCCGTTTGCTAGTGCCAGTATCCTTGTTTCTCCGGCTCTGCCTAGTGCCATTTTGTTGATATATAGAAAACTATGACACCCCAAACCTTCATCAATGAGAAAAAAACCGGACAAGTGCGAGTGTGACTCGCGCACCGAGGGTTCCGTAAGCAAACAAAATTGTTACATCCATCTCGGGAATCAATTCTCAAAGACTTTTGCCCGTCTTTTTCAAAAGACAAACTTAACTTTGCGGTTGCGATGTCCGACAAAGTGAACAATAAAACCGCAAAATATAAGTTTGTAATCACAAAATCTTTTTTTTACGTGATATAACAACAAATTACGGGTAAAAGCAAGGTCTTTACTTTTTTACCTTTTGAGGAACGGAACGGTACGGAACCTTAATTAATCAAAACATTACAAAACAAATTTACTGGTACGCAAAACGGACAGTGAGGATCTTAAACTTCAACTAAACAGACTAATGTGCGACAAAACGTCAAAAATAAAATAAAATACGGGTATATTTATTGGAGAACTACCCAGTTAAACAAATACACCTATTAACCTTAACATAAGTTATCGTAAACCGTCGGTTTGTAGTTTTAGAGGAGTGGACAGTTAAATATGTCTCTGAGTGTATTATTATAATATATTACTTGGTTTGTACTTACTGTATTGTATAAAACTTGATTTCAAATAAAGGAATAAAAATTGATTGAGTCAATTAAGCAAACAAAAAAGAGTCAACCTCCGAATGAGAGATAATAAGCATTAAACTCGTATAAACTGGTATTTTGAAATTCTAAATGTTGTGTCAAAAGTCTCATAAAACTCGTGTCCACTTCGTCAGATATTTAAGATCATTGTGTTTATTCAAAAAGATATAAAATTTTATCCAAATCGATATAGTCGTTTTCGAGATACGCAAAATAAATTTTAATACAGGATTTGCTAAAATATATTATAGTGATTAAGTAACTTTATATGAGGTATTATTCACCGGGACTCCCGGTTGGCCTTGCATTATTGTTTTCCGTGCTCTATTCCAAAATGGTTAGAGGCATGAATACATTTTTTTTAAACAACGTTTGTAGAGAATTTTTGCTCTACAGTTTTACAATAGATTTCAACATCTTTTAAGCCATAGAAAACAAAATATTTGCAAAAACCCATTTTATGACCATTGACCTTGAACATCTGAAGACATGTACATGAAATTTTATAAGACTTGAGACAACATTTAGAAAACCAAAATAATGTATATGAATTTTCAGCTTCTTATCTCTCATTTCCAGGTGAATTTGATTATTAAACCATTCACTGTGGCCCCACACTAAGATGTGCTGCTTGAATCGTCGATGATCCTAAACCCACAAGTGATATTGAGCCCGCTACTTATACACATTTTTGCTACCAATTAACATAATGGAATATAACCTCTAAAACCAACTGAAGTGCAATCAGCATCAATGCTGAGCGGTGACCAATTTCAACAAGTGACATGCAAGTGCGTGCAAGGCAATGGTCGCTCTATTTTGTTTTTATTTATTTTTATTTGTATTTCCTTTTTTAATGTTTTATAACTTTAAGTAATGTAAGCACGTCATTGAAGAAATAAATACTTTTTCTTTATTCTTTCTTCTAAGTGTGTAAAGCAGTCTAGCGTTACTAAAAACTCTTTCAGTGGTACACTTTTTGGTGGTTGGTGGAGTAACCAAATATTCTCAGGTCATTTTCTCCCTAACCATCCATAACAGAAGTCTTCATCATTAAAAAAAAAAATCTACATCACATCTTTTAAAAAATAAAAAAATTGTGCCTCGGATCCATAAAAGGCAATGCAAAATGTCAAGCCATTCATACATTTTGATTGCTCTTTAGTTGAAAAGTCAGTATTCGCATTCGCATTCGCGAATATTAGATATAAATATTCGCATTCGCATTCGCTTTCGCGAATATAAAATATCGACATTCGTTACATCACTAATATATATATCGGATTGCCAAACGGAATACTATAATAATTCGCTATTTTGCTTCCTTGATATCATCGGCCATTTTGTATGTATGTAATTTCCACCAAAATAAATATAAAGTATAACGTTGTTCAATAATACGAATGTTTCACCGAGTTACATGTAATAATCAAATACACAATTAAATATTACATGATTACAAAGAATTAACGGAGCCGATGAGTTTCAATGTCTCTATCAATTAGCAGAAACTGACTTTTTGTAAGATGACACATCTCTTCAACTTCATCCAGCCGAAGGCCGCTCCAAAGACAATATTGACAGTCATAAATTCATAATATAAAATGTTTGCAATTATATTTGTCATAAACAAAAGATTAAACACCATGTCCAGACTCAACCAGCCCGAACAGCAGGCGCCGTCATATATAACATAAAGGTACACATTTCTACTTAAATGCGTCGAGGATAAGGAGTGAACTCCAATAAAGCCCAAAAAGCACAACAAAGCGTTAAAGCGTTACGCTGCTCTCCGATCAGTAAATTTTACTCTTCATATTTTTTTTATACCGGGTGCCTTATATGAACATTGATTCTTAAGGAGTAAACTCCAAAAATATTACCGCAATGTTAATGGAAAGAAGTAACTACTAAGTAATAAAACAATATAGAATATAAACTCTTAGCACATAAGAGTGAATATTTTTATCATATTTATCTTTCTGTTCGTTTGGTTACCATAATTGGCTGTTTGGTTGTTAGAGTATGGAAATAAGTTTAATTTTAGGCTTTAATAAAAGTACTCTTTCCTCATATGTTAAATATTTACATATTAAACTTCACGAATTTCAGTTTTTGAAATTCGTGAAGAGATTTCAGGGCTCAAATATCTTAATTCAATACATTACTTTCACTAATATTTGTAAATAGAACAACTCTATTGAGCGGATTGCTCCACGTAATATGTAAATATTTAACATATATGAGTAAAGAGTACATTAATTTATTCAATAATGTTAACGGTTGCTTTTTAAGGCTAAGTGTATATTAAGGGCATATTTTGGAAAACAATATGCATGTTAAGATTTAAAGATTTGCAAACAGGAACAATTGCAAAAGGAATGTTGGAAGTCTTCCATTTAATTTAATTAAGCCATAATATTGATATTCTTCTTATGTCCAACAGTGGACGTCCTATGGCTGAAATGATGATGATGATGATTAATATTCTGAATAACCGGAGTATTTTTATCGTGAATCCCTGGACAACCTAATAAAAGTACCTATATCTGTTGACATGCGAAGATCTATACAAGACAAAACTACATATTTATAAAAAGGGCAAATTATGTGTTATTCCTATATTGTAAAGATATAAAAACCTACAGAAAAAAGCAGTAACATACAAAGCGGGCTAAAATGTTGTTAGTCTGTGCGGAAAGAGAACCGTCGTAGGATTTGAGGTCCAGCAGTGCTAAATTACCTTTTTTGTTATGTTGACAACACTATTACGTCATTATAGTTCGACAGTAAACAATACTGTGCAATACAGTAAACAATAATGACGTAACAGTGTAAAAAGGTATTTTAGCACTACTGCGACCTCAAATCCTACGACAGTTCTCTTACCGCACAGACTATACAAGTAATCTACGTGTGCAAATATTTCCTTCGTATTTCTGCCGACATGTACCCTAAAAGCAGAAGTACCTATTGAATAGTAATTCTTTTTCTTTATGACAGTTGAAACCCAGTTTTCTGATCATATGAAGCACTAACCCGGCACTTTTACCATCGCATCGTAATGATTTAACGAATTATGTGTGTATTTTACGAATATCAGGGCCTAAAGATCTCAATTTAATAAGTTACTTTCGTTAATATTCGTAAACAGAACAGAACAGAACAGTAAAATTTTTTAACATAATATATTTCATTGATATAAGAATGTTACTATTTGACTTGATTTGACTTACCACCTTACTTAATAACGCTGAAACTGTCTTTGTAATTACAGTTTAATCATTTACGTAAACAATTATTTCATCATTGTTAAATACAGCCCGGATAGCTCAGTCGGTAGAGCATTGGACTTTTAATCCAAGGGTCCAGGGTTCAAGTCCCTGTTCGGGCGAACAATCTTTTGGGTCTCTCTAAAGCCGGTTCTATCGCACTGTTCTAATAACGGATATCAGTACACCTACCCTACACCTTGATCGTATGCGTAACGTTAATGTTCGCAAATAGCACAACTGTACTGAGAAAATTGAAACCTATTCAATATGTAAATGTTAAACAATATACATTTTATCTTAATTATAATGATACCATCTACTTAGTAACGCGAATATTGTTTTTGTAATCATGGTTTTACAATTCACACAATCAGGTTTTTATAAATCAATAACATAATCAGTTATTTCGACATGTTTATAGTACAGCCCGGATAGCTCAGTCGGTAGAGCATTGGACTTTTAATATAAGGGTTCAACTCCCGGTTCAGGCGATAAACATTTTGTCATGAAAGTGATGGGTTCGTTGTGTTCCGTATAGTAGTCCTGTTTAAACTTTTAATTTTTATACATAGGATTTTAAAAAAGGAAACCAATTATTTTTGTTCCATTGTTTTTTATATACTATAAAATATATTTTATATCTGGACCTAGTATTTTTACTTTTTTATTAACATTGGCTGTGTTGTTTTAAATTGTTTGTTCTTTATGTATGAGATAAGATTAATAAAATGTTTAATGTTTTTCAAGTTCAAGAAATCAAACTTTTGGCAGTTCTGCTTTTTTTTTATCGTTTAGGGGGCAAACGAGCAGACGGGTCACCTGATGGTAAATGACTAACGCCGCCCATAACCTGTAACTCAAGAGTCACAAGTGCATTGCCGCCCTTTAAGGTCGGAGTAGGAGAAGAGGGGGGAGAGGGGAAGGACGGGAATAGGGGAGAGGGAAGGGTTAGGGCTCTGTTATTAAAATGAAGTTATGTAGTGCTTAATATTATTAATTTGGTCATAATTAAATTTATTTTCGCCAAATTAAGTAGTTTTTCTTTGTGTTTGAAATGTTTAAAGTTTGTAAATAAATTTTGATTTTATAAATGTTATTTCCTTGTTATACAACATTATGCAAATACTTAATATTTCTGAAACGAATAAAATTTCTTGAAAAAGTATCTAGTCAATGGGTATTTCGTATCTAGTATTCCCAGGACTTGCCAAAAGTATCTAGTACCTACCCAATTTAAAGATATTTTTACTAGCTAGCTTTGCAATGATTTAAATAGGATGGAGAAATGCCCTCACCTTACTCAGATGATGCAGTGATTATACTCATGTCGGAGCTCACTAAGAGCGTATTAGACGCACGTAGAAGTCAGATAGGTAAGCACAACCACAAACAACAGCTCTTGAAATGGATTATTGTGTCACCGGTAAGCAGCCTGAAAATTCAAGATATCCCTAAAAGGCTTAACGTGTGGTGTAGGTAATTTTCTTTTATACGGGTCATTTTCTACGAGAACATCTAATTATTTAAATATTTGAGATTTCTGAATAAACAGGTTATCCAATATTAATTGTGTAATTTTCTGTGATTCTTGTGATACAAATTAAATATGAATAAGTATCATAATAAGTACCTGGATGACCGAACTTTAGCCTTTTTTGGTTCTCTAAAAATGAAACCTAGCTAGATCGATTTATCACCCCCGAAACCCATTTCATACTAAATTTAATGAAAATCGTTGTAGCCGTTTCCGAGATTACGATTATATATACAAGAATTGTTTGTTTAAAGGTATTAGATTTAAAATTGGTACTTACATAGGTAATAAGTAAGTGCAATTTTAAGAGTACGACATGTATTGAAAACAAATTTAAACTAAAAATAAACAAACTAAAATCGCACAACATTAATATTATAAAATGACGTTAATTAAACGATTCGAAAAGGTCCATCCGGTTAGGAGCTATGAATCCACCAACAGACACACAGATACACACGTTAAACTTATAACACCCCTCATTTTTCATCGGCTAATGAAATAATGTCACCAATATATTACAGAAATGTCACAAAATAAGCTCATTAAACCACCCTAACCCACGCACTAACCCTATCAGGTTCCGTTCTGCAGAAAGACGCACCAGGCGCCCGCGAGTGCAACATTATCTCCGGCCTTCATGAGCGCTTGCCTGAGAGCGACGGATAACCCTTTCTGTAGCAGAAGTAGGCGGCGGAGTGACGTGTTCCGCACGCACCTTTCTATATTAGAGAGGGTAAGACCCTTTGTACACTATAGCGGGATGGCTTGTTCAACAAGGCCAAGTCTGCCGGGGATTTCCATTCTTTGATACACCTGAAGCCTCGGCCATAAGACCAGTGATGGAACTCCGTTTAGGTCGTACTTTATATTTCAGGCCGACGCAACTATTCACCCGTTATACAAAACGTCCTTAAAATAAGAAAACACGTTTCTGTATGACATTATACATTAGTAGATTAAGTTTTTATTACAAAAAAATCTATTCAACTAATTTTGGTTCCAAGGTCTTAACGTTAAAAAAATCAAAAACGAAACCAGTGCCAAAAATTAGGGTGCTTACCTCAAAGTACTGGAGTCTCATTTCTACCGAGTCTTTGAATAATGAAATGAGCTCCGGTGAATTAATGTAAGGCAATTGTACGGATGAAGTATATGAAGTCAATTTGTTTTAGGATAAAATTATAGTTAATCTGTTGGCTTAAAATAAAATACTTTGTTTTTTTTTTATATTTAAAAAAGACAACTCCCGCATTAGGAATTACTCCTGTGTCGCGGGGGACTTTACAAACATACAAACAACGGACACAAAGAACACCCAGACTCAAGTGGGAATCGAACCCACGACCTGTAGCATAGCAGTCAGGGTCACTAACCACTAGGCCAACAAGCTAGTCATGTTTAAGTATGTTTAAGGCTGTAAGCCACTAATTAGCAAATCCTTTACCTCGCTTTATGCAAAGCCGAACAATTTGTTTTAAATTTTGTATTGTCTTTAAGTGTAGGTTTGAATGAGATACGGTCAGTAGCTTTATGATCGAATAGGGAATATGCATGTTGTTTAAATTTACTTGATTAATTTTCCCTTGAATCTTTATTGTCCACATATTATGCCTAAACAATTATTTTCTTATTTAGTTCGTCTTTAATTGCAAAAAATATTAATTAAAATATGCAAAATAAGGGAGCGAAATTCAACTTTGCAAAACGCTTCACTATTTGTCGAAACAAAACATGACGTCAAATTCCCCGTCCTGTCATTTATCGGCGCCTATATTCGTAGTGTTACGGAGAAAGATAGGTGTTTCTGTGGTTTTTGCCCTTAGCTAGTACAATTTAAGCATTCTAGTGATATTAGAAATTATCTAGGACGATGACTGAATGTAGTTTTGTCAAAGAACAATAGGACAATCTACCGAAAATAGATGCATTCATGATGACTACATATTTTGCATCAAATCCAGATTTTACGTCTGCTGAGGTCAAAGGAGTGAAATCCGCAAGGTAATTATTATAATACTTGTTATATTATAATCTAAAGGATAGGTAAGATATGTATAGTTAGTTATATTCATGAAGTTTTATTGGACTTTTGTTACCTAGTTTAAGTAGACAAGCAAGTTGCCTTCTGCTTGATATTTAAAACCAACATAAATGGCCTACTGCTAATTGCTGCTAATTTACACTATTCTAGCAATTAAATTGTAATATGCTTACATTAAAGTGATCTTCACAACAATATAAACACGATATTGAAGATACTTCATCTCTTCTCATTAATTTACACCATTGTTTTCGTATTTTACATTATAATGTTTTTTAAACTTTATCCATCGTCTATTAATTACAATACATAGTAATTACAACTGAAAATCGGTATAAAAGTTAGCAGTGTATTGATTATAAATCCTGTTTTATATCGATAAAGTTGTATGTAATAACTAGCTGACCCGTCCGACTTTACCTTGTCCTAGATCAATTAATTTGCAATTGCTTTAATCGCAAAAGCATATTTAGGGATTTTTTCAAATGTTTATTATTTAAAAAACTTTATTAAAACCATCACAAATAGTACTAGATAAATTGCAAAAAAATGCAAATTCACACGACATGTATAGAATGTGTAATCTTTATAAATTATATCTTGTAACATTTTAAGATGTAAAAGCCTCGAGAACGAAACCTTAAAGGACGGCCGCTCTTTGAAGATGAAGCTTCAGTATCGCGGTCAAGGTCAATATCACTGCGATTGGCTGGCAAGAGCTCTTCATTGCTTCATTTTTCAGCATAGCAGCCTCCACATTATACAAAAGCATCTTTCTTATACTGAAGAATTTGGACATCAATAATAACAGTTATTTGAAACTGTATGTGATTTACCTACCATGGATACAGTGCCTGTAATCTGCTGGTGACCTATAAATGATCTAATGTTTTCGAATGCTTCATATAAAAAACCGGATAATTGCGAGTCTGACTCGCGCGCCGAGGGTTTCGTAAGCAAACAAGCTTGTTAAAACAGTTTCTTGAATCACCAAAATCACCGAAAAACATTTTTTTGGTGATCTCGGCAGGAATACAAAAGATTTTAAAGAAATTGAACCAGGCTGCTATAAAACAGTTCGGTAAATAAATTGGCATATTTGAAAATACGGTGATGTGAAAAAACTCTGATGTTTGGAATCAGAATAACCAAATCTATCGATCTTATGCAGTTTTGGCCGTAAAACGATGAGGCAAAAATTTTTGTCATGGGCTCTCGTACTTTATTTATGTTGTATTTACGTCATACGCAGATCTGTCGGTCTAGTACCGGGGAGACCTTAGTAACGGAAATGGAACAATCACAGATCGGTATTCGACACAGTGCGTTCGCTTAGCAAATTGTAACTGGAGTATCGTTTGCCAATAACGCCACGAGAAATTCCTAGCATAGCGTTGTTTTCAGACTGCCCAAAGTATTGTTTGTGAATACGGGTGTTAGTCAGGAGTTACATATTTTTCTACATTTGGGATGTCAAATAAATACAAGGACAGCTTCTTATTAAGCAATTCGCTGTATCTAAATAGTCCGAGCAGTCCCGTAAATGCAAGAACTCAAGACTTCTACATACATATACTACAGTGGTAACATAGACTCTCACTGTACAGTGCAGTTTGGCTAGGAATTTCTATTAAGCTATCGTATTTTCTCAGTACAGGGTCTTCAAATTTGAACCGTAAATGCTGTTACATAAGGGTGAATCTTGAATAGCTCATTATTAATATTATTAATATTATGGGCCAAAATATTTTTTTTATATTACTTCAGTATGAGATCTAGTAGGGGCACGATAGTAATTATTTCTATATTAAGTATAAATAGAAAAAAAAAAATAATGACTCGTAAAAGTTGATACCCCTGGTGCGCCCTATTTACATTTTGTAAAGTATTCATTAACAAATAACCAACTTCTAACTTTCAAATGAATATTTGATGTACTTTATCAGCCTGGACATTAGCTCATGTTTGAAAAAAAAAAAAACACTATGTTTTTTATACCATAATTGTCCGTAGAATTAGAATATAAGTTTTGTCCGGAATTTTACAATGATTCCACTGGCGCGTCACAAAATGACGCGTAGATCCTTAGTGGATTGTTTGAAACATGTGGGTGAACTTCATCGTGCGAGTGCAAGTCGCTCTTTAACCAACGTACTGGTAGGTTGCGCCTCACGTTACTCGTGGACAAATTTACGAAGGTATGATTTGATTCCCCTGGTTTTGTTTCACTAGGTCGTTGATTACCCTGATCTTATAAAAAATATAATTAAAGTTTCTAGAATTTGTTATCTATTATAAACGGAAACACCTTAATTAAACCTCTTTATTATTTTAATTAGTATTATTAAGAACTTATTACTTTTAACTTATTCGATAAAAAACCTAATTTTTTTGATTCCCTTGGTGTTGATTCTCTTGGTATTTGGGCCAGGGTAATCAATGTTTCGTATAATTACCTTGCAAGACAGTTATTTTTTTTGTGTTAAATTGAACTTTTTCCTAAAAATAAAATAATTTTTGCATAATACATTAATATCCTATCATACTTAGCAATCAAAACATCTGGAATCTGAGAAAATTATGTGTAGAGGTAATTAGTTTTACGATTTTTATTTTACCTTAATTTAAAATACTTGCTATATGCGGTTTTTTAGATTCTAACAATGCCTCAAAGACCAGACAAGGGAGAATAGAGAAAGAACGACTTGCTGAGCATCGTGGATTAGAAAAAATAAAGAGAGATCCTGAACTTCACGCCCAACTGAAAGAAAATATTTGAAGAACAAGATAGAAGAGATCGTACCAATTTGTGAAATGAGTCCACGGCAACAGAAAATTATGAGAAAAAAGGAAAGTTCAAATCATCACAATCAAAATAAGTAGTAATAAAATTGAAGAATTTAAAGAACATGTTATTTATTCGGATAACACGATCGAAGACAATCCGGACAAACACCACTAAAATACTGATTAAATTTATTTTATATAAATAAGATACAATACTATTATGCCAATTTTTAAATAAACAATATTTTCTATCAACAATGTTTTAATTTTGATTCCCTTGCCACCACATTTTGATTCCCCTGGCCCACAAAAATTTGAACTGATAAATATTTGGAATGAGTCGAACAAAAATGATGCCTATTCGATAAGTGTGTTTATAATGAAGGAAAAACTTATATTATATAATTATTTGAAGACAATCCAACAAAAAAAAATCCCCAAGGAATTCAACTGAATACGCCAAATTTCAAGATTCACCCATAACAAGCTTCCTTAATATCTGTTTTAAATTGAATTTTATACAACTACTACTTACAATCATTAAACCTCATAAGTGCTACATTATTCGACTCGTACCTAATTCTTCTTCGACAGTTGAGTGCTGTTTACTATAAGTCTCATACAAGTCTTTCCGTAACCCCCGTAACCCGTAACCCAAATATTGCGTTATAGGTATGTACACTATGTACAGTTGATTAAAGATGTAGGTACTAAAATGTTTCACACACTGTAGTTGTAAACACAATGCCAACGTCATTAAGAAAGGGGCGTAAAACAACATTCTTATTTACCTCCACTTAAGATAAATTTGAATAAGTATGTAAGTAATAGTATAAATAGTGTAGTAAGAAATTGCGTAAGTCCAAGTCAAAATCCTCAACATTGTCACTAAATATCTATAGATATAAATGCGAAATCACCTAAACGTTGCAATATCAAATTAGCATAAATATTTGCACCTAAAGCCCGAGCCAAAGAATCATCTGGGCAATATGAAATACATATACTGTAATCATGTTTTTTACAAAATGTTCCTTTTTTTTCAGACCACCACGAAACAAAGTCCGTCCATAACAGTCGATGGGGTCTCTACGTACCCTGGTGTCGGGTTCGGCCCTATGGGGCCAGTCGCCCCGTTCCCCGGTGAACCCCCGGGCACACAGCTGCGACAACACCAAGACACTACTACTGATCTACCTAGCACGGAAAAACCGAAGAAAGAAAGGACTTTCGTCATCGCTGCCGTCGAATTTCACAGGGTTGAAACACCCTTTCTCATAGGATTATGGATTTTTTTCGCTAGCATTGCAAAAATTGGTGAGTATTGATTTATTTTCTAGATAACTAGCATTATTGCCTTCGCTAGGGTGTCGTTCCAATGAGAGATGTACTTAGGGACGTTGACCCAAAACTGAGAGGTTTATACGAACATCTACCTACCAGTTTTATGGTATGATGAGATGGTCCACGAGACCTATTACAAATTTAAATCTACCACAAATTTAATCAGTGTAAAAGTGGTCAAGTCGTACACCGCCCGCGCCCCTACGCTAAGTGTTGTAGTTTGATCCCCATATTGGACAATTCATCCCACGGCGGAAAATTTATTTATTTTCAATTGAGATTAAATGAATTTCACATTGAATCTCAGTTGAAAATAAACATTTAATCAATAAATATCTAAATAGGTACCTACATGCTTCGTTCTGTGATTCTCGATTTAGTTTTTAACCCATTTAAAAATCATTCAGTTGAGAGTTTCTGTTATTACAGACGCATTAAAGATTGCAAAGATACATCAAGATATGTGTACATATAAAATTAAAAGGGTCAACTTTACTATAGTATAATGTATTAGCGAAATACATAAATGTTTAGGTACATAAGTCACCCGGGATTATAAGAATCATTCATTATAAAAACGATCGTAATTATCGGACCTCTGTTTAATTTCTATACGTTACACTACAATTAATCAAATTAATAGGCGTTTAAACATTGTTTATTCAGGTTTATACATAGGAAAGATTATAGATATAAGATAGAAACATTAAACTGTTTGTTTGAATCATGTTGTTCGAATCATGTTGACACATTTGGTACGAATGTGGCAAGCAAAGAAAGTACGACGTAACTTTCCACTGAAGGTACCCTATATATTTAAAGGGCAGACTTCTAGGAATTCGGACAAGAACCACTTTCACGTGGGAGCATACGAGTACATGTCGATTCGTAATAAAAGCAAAATAGATGGCTGGTTTCGTTGATCAGAATACATAATATATATTACTACTACGCACATATCTTTGATTTGAAACGCACCAAGTGTGTAGGTGGGCGACCAAGAAAAATTCTGTCAATATCTGATAGTTACTTTCCGAAAATGTTATGGAAAAATTGCTTTATTTATCGAAGGTGAACTTGTAATATTGTTCATTTGGTTTTGTAGATAAGGTTTTGCTTTTTAAGTTTATATACATAGGCGTTTTTCCCGAAAAAATGCGATTGGACAGACGTGTGTAGGAAATAGAGGTTCTTTTTAATACGTTTTAATGTTTTCCTTCTTTTAAAAATGTATATATTTGACGATAAAATAGCTTATAAACCTTTAGTCTATCGGGCGTTTTGACTAGACCGCAGTAGACTGGCCACAGGCTACCTGGCACAATCCTCGTTAACATCACTGTTATTATCCTACTTGTTTTGACTTTTGTGTTGTTTTGCGATTTGACAAGCAGATGTAATTGTAAATAAGAATGTAAATAAGATGTAAATGTAAAAAAGTTTTTAATCTTCATCTTCATCTGTCGAGTCATCGATGTACTCATAATCTGATTCTATTTCATCATCAATATCACTTGCAGATGGCATATCTGTAACAAGGAACCGATATGGTACTTAACAATATTTTATTTATTTCATGGAAAGCGGGTTATTAAAGTATTGAAAAGAAAATGTACCTGATACTGGAGTATCTCCTAATAGTGTAGATGTAATGACCATATTTTCATAACTTTTTGGTAACTGATCACAGTGATCACCAACGAACCAGGTCATTTCTAATTTAGCATTTACATCTGTCCATCCGTAATCATTCTGTTGGTGACATATTTGTGATGTTTGCATTGTGTGCGTTCCTCCACAAGCATGCAATATACTTTGTTCGCAATAAGTGCCGCAGTAACTCAGATTTGCATGGTGGCAGGTTACAAGCATCGAAATTTCGTACATTCAACGAAAAGGTTTGTGATTTATCTGACACTTTGTACGTCTTATCAAAAATTTCAATTCTAGCTCGGTTGACATCACCGATTTTTTTTAAACCATACAAGTGGCAGATAAAAGATTGCATAATGTTAAAAGATTCATCTATATTATAATCCTCTGATCCCAAATCTGCAAAAGCCTTTTGAAACATTTCTGACTTCATGAGAATATCTAGAGATTTTTTCTTGCCTCGTCTATAAAGTGCCGGGTTGAAATAACACCCTGTTAACGCATGAAGGGCTGGTAGCGTAAGGTAAAATATTGGGCCTAGCTTAATAAAGAGAGCGGTAACATCGATATATCGGCGTGTATTACTTACTTCGAGATCCATCCAAATTTTTACCGATTCTTGAAGATGTTCCATATTGGCTAACATGATTACAACAATATCTGTATCAGAAGATCTTATTGTAACACTGGAATTTGCTTTTAGCTTACATGCAAGAAATACAACTTTTGTATCCGCTTCTTTATGATCAGGACATGACAGTTCAAGATCGATGGTTCGCGTTACTGTATTATTAGTACTGGAATATACATAACACAAATCATGAATTAGATAAATTGTTTTGTTACCGATAATCGTAGACGTCTCCTCATCAGCCCAATGATTAATAAAAAACTTGACAAGAGCTTCTTTGAACTTGATGTTTTTTAAATCTTTCGCAAAATCTGCTCTTCTCGTTTGTTGAGGGCCGGAGATGTCAACCACACTACCTCGAAGAATGTGCTCATAATCTTTAATCGAAGGTGTAAAATAGCGATCAAATACAATATAGCTACTCGACTTGCTGCGTTTTTGACAAGACATTGCAAAATCTTCTTTGATACATCTCCAAAGCTGCGCGGCATTTCTTTAAAAGTATTTAAAAAGAAAAACCCATCTACAATAACAATATCTACATGCGATGGCGGTTGTTCTATTTCATCAATTTGTTTTCCTATTTCTTTTACCAGTACCGACTTAACAGTCTTATTAAGAGAACCATCTATATAGCACAGTGAGAGCGGAATTGGATTCATTGGAAAACTGAGTACCTTTTCAAGATCTACGTTCATATCTAGTGATAGAGCCGAGACCGAATAAATCCCTCTGTAATTTAACTTCATGTATTTTCTGGCCAATTTTCATTTTCTTTTTCTTATTTAAACTTAAAAAAGTCAACACCGGATGTTTTTTTCAGTGGTTTATGAAATTTGTTTCAATTTATATTACATTCCGTTATGAATTGATCTCGAAGGATAGTTCCGCCTGATTTTGCTTTCAGCAAGCTATTTGCTATTTCTGGAGTGGTAGCTTGCCCAGTTTCAATGTTAAACAATTGATTACTATCTATTGAAAGAGAAAATGGGTTGATGGTCTGTTGGATACTGTCCAAGAAAGCTTCAATTTGGTTGCGATGTTTTTTCATTCGATCTGGGTGTAGGTGGCGGCGATGTCTAGGTGGCTCACGTTAAGTCCTGCAAGAGTTAGCACATGTGATATTATTCGCGTTCGGGCCCCGTGATTTATTGCCCAACGTTGTCTAGCACCGATAGAATTTGTCAGATTAATTATTCCAATAAGTCGACGTGCTGCATCAGCGTTTATCCTCTGCTCCAACGTCAAATCTACCGGAATCCGCGAAAAAGGTTTAACGGTTCTTCTGATACCAAACGAACCCTTAGCCATTTCGGCTCGGAGGCCCGTGTGTTTGGTCTACGTGTTGCAGTTGATTTATGTAGTACACTAGCCATCGACTGTAGTTTTGGTGGTTGTAGTAGAAAAATAAAATGTCAATTTTACCAAGTGCATACAAGTATAAATCTAAACCTCTTATTCTAATACTTTTAAATAAATGTGTGGTAAAGATTTACAAAATCGATGTAAATCGCTTAAAATTGCGCAGTTTTACCGTGGTTGCCTTCTAACGTACCTGCTGTATATTGATCATACGATTCAATTAGATGTTGTGTTTCGGGATGTTGTACTTGTGGAGAGATATCTTTATGTTCCATAAATGTGGTAAGATATCCTAATACTGATTCTTGGACTGTCAAATCTTTGTTTTACAAAAATGATTCAAAATGTAATTGCTGCAGTGAAAAATTTTAGTAAACTAACTACCCACATTGGAACATCTGATATACTATGCATATGTAACAACACCCACATAACATCCAACTGTTTCGACGTCATCAAATTGTCTGGATTTTGATTAAGTTTGAAGATGTCTAGCTGGCTCTAAGTTGCAATTTTGAATTCTCCTGTTTTCTAGATTTCCAAAGTAATTTCACTGAACGTTCGGCGTTTTCGGTTTTTCCGAGTAGTGATTATAGATAATTCCGAAAAATGACCAGTCTCATTGGTAATAGAATTTTTATTTTCGCCAACAGTTGAAGATATCGTATCTTCATTCTGAACGTCTTGAAAAATTATGCCCACCGTGTCGTGTACTCTACACGACGTACCATTCAGTATACGTCTGTGCCATACGTCTGTACCATTCAGCGTTTCAACAAAACGATCAAAGTTGTCGAAAGCTACTGCAGTATTCAAATCCGGCCTACCTGAAATATCTTCAGGACACACGTATGTACTATTTGCCGTTGAAAATGTCATTTCTGTCTCTAACTCTTCCAATATAGTATAAAAGCAGCAGTGTCCATATTTGGAAAGTCTATTTACAATTTTCTTGCTGTTACACAAACTCTTCACTGCCAGACCCAGAGTAATATGTTTAGATGTTTTGATTTTGTGACTGGAAGCAGCGTAGATCAGATCTTGTCCAATGGAAAAAAAACTGAAAGCTCATTCTTTCTTTTTTTTTTCTTAGTTGAGTACAACCATTTCAATTATTTTTGATTATTATGATACAAATTGAAATCGGATCACAATTGGCGAAGATATTGCGTTATAAAGGTACCAGCAAAAAAAAAAAACTGTCGTATTTTTTTTTTTTTGCTATAGGGGGCAAATGAGCAGACAGGTCACCTGATGGTAAATGACTACCGCCGCAATCAATAATTGCTTCACTGTTTTCCGTGAGGCCGTGGTATTACTTCGGTCAAGCCGGCCCCGCCCATACGTGCCGAAGCAATGGCTCTCCCACGGTAAACGGTATTGAGAAAATCCGCCTTTTTTTAAGTCAATTAATTAAACTCTTTTTCATTTGTAAATGACTACTATCTAAGCTTCGTAAAATACCTAATGTTCTTTTCACAGAACTTTACCTTTAAAGTATATAACAAATTACAATCACAATTAATATGGTAAATTCAAATCTAAATTTCTTTATCCTTGAACTACTTAGGCGAAGAAAACTAATAGCTATTTCTCTGCATCGTCTAACCTTATTTGCGTACCTTTAAATGAGAGGTTTATTTGGCGGCGAGTTAACGAAGGCGACAAGTACTGCTTGATAACATCATTATGTGACGACTCGGGAGTTTTATATAATTATTATAAGCTCAGGCCGTAATCAACATGGTTATTCGTTGTTGTACCTACCATTCTATTTCATTCATAGATAGGATTCATTTTATGCCGTTAGACTGCAAAACCTAAAAATAAATACAAAAAAACCGGGCCCGCAGCAAGCCCGCAGAGGTAGATTTCGTGTTTTTTTAATTTTTATCTCCAAAAATATAAGTGGCATTAAAAACTTTAAATGTCTACATTGTAGAGTAAAATAAAAAAATAGCTTTCATTTAAAAAAATTACCGATTGTAAAAAGGTTAACAGTTTCGGAGCTATGATTTTTTTTCCAATAAATTTTGTTTTCCCCCCTGGCCTCCCCAAGTTAAGGATGGAATCATTTAGGGTTCATATTAAAAAAATGTTCGTATATGGGCATGCTATTAATGTTTAACGGTCCAAAAAATTTCCATAGGAAAAAAGTTATGCCGAAAAATATCCCACATTCACGAACTTAACCTGCATTTTTGCCCTGTTGATTAATTGTCGTCCAAGTTTGAAAGCAATCGGTGCATAATTGCGACTTCTATCGCGCCAGTAAAATTGAGGTACATACATATATATATAAACTTTTTAACTGGCGGTTGTTTTGGGGTCTAGGGATCATAACCTGTGAAGAAATTTTTGGAAAACTCGACAACTGGTACAAAACCAATAGGTAGACTTTTCTTTGAAAAATCTACCTAATCTATAGACGGTGGCTGCTTATAGGGTAAGTTGGTGTGTGTGGTGTGTTTGTGGGTGTGCATGTAAGTATATTTATCGTGTGTTATGTCAGTGATGTAGGTAAAGACTTGATACATATTACACACAGATAGTCCTATATAAGCAATTCGGTTTACAAATTACCTATTTGCTAATTCATTTAAATCTAATGTTACTTTCTGTGTCCTTCCTTAACTATCAGCTGTCTGTCCTACTAACCTCAACTATTTATCTAGTGCAATTTAAATCGACTCAACGATCTTGTGTCTGTAATGATATAAAATCCAAACGCTGATATCAATCACTATTTTAGTAATTATTCATACCGCCATTTGGGGTAGATTTATTTTTATTTCTATTACACCAATAAGTTCTGACCACGTAGTGTTTGTATCGGTACCTACTCTTTCGTTCTGATCTCAACCTGTACTCGTGACCTAAGGTTGTTATTTAAAGTTTGTGGGTTACAGCACAAAAACTCTATCTATCATCAACTTTCGTTGATTTGTTTGTCCAATAAACAGTTTGAGTCAAAGAAATTATTATAAATATTTATATTACAAATATTATACTACTAATCAAAGGTTAAGGTTAATTAAGGTAAAAATCAAAGGTACTACTAATGTTCGGGGCCGGGCTACCTTAAACTACAAGTCCCAAAAAATCCCTATAGAAAGTGCAAAGAATTAGGAAAAAGAAACAAATTCCCTGCTTCAAGTTAACCTTATCGTTCTACATTATAAAACCTTATGTAAAAGTGATTGGATCTAACTGTATTCGGGTTTAGAGATCCTTTCTAAAGGGTCCAAAGATCTGTACATATATAAGTAATATCCGCTACCGGTACTGTAACACTGTAACGTTATCTCGACGGTTACGCCAATAGACGTGTAGTAGGTACGGTCGGGTCGGTCGGTACCTGTCAGTTTTGTGTCGATTACAACGGAACACCCTTATCGACATTTTTGAAAGCGTATGCTTAAATTGCCTACGTTTCTCTAACCCCGAGTGCCGAATTGTTATAAAAGTTCTTGGTTTTTACTACTAGCGATATTTATAACGTTAAGTTATTCAGCTTTAGACTTAAATACGGTTGTTAGATTTTTCGTCACAGGGACGGCTAAAGATGGTCAAAAAATATTTATTTCTTTTGGGTATTCTTTTGATTTTTTAAATCAAAAAGCAGGTATTTGGATGATACTTACTTTACTGGTAGGAGAATTCAGCTAACCTAAAAACAACCACATTGCCTTAGACCTATTGCAGAAACCTTCTTTGTTTTTTTTTGTCGCTGCGTTTACCTTTTGTGCTGCTTCAGTATCTAACAATTAGATGTTCCCATAACTAATAGTGGACCAATTCACAAAACAACCCTTAAATACATAAAAAAAATCCAAATTTCTTTTAAAACATATTCTTATTTCTGTGTTTTGCAATTTATTGTACCTTTAGTATAATTAAAAACGCAACTGTTTTATTTCGGTGAGCTTTTCTCTATAATTCATATTAACTTGAATGTGCGAGAAAATATAATGAAAAACGGTTGCTTTTATTAAATTTTAACATTTTGTTTATGATATGAAATTATCATTTCATTAGAAATGTTATCATTTCGTAAGAAATGATAATTTCCATTCAAGTCATAGGTCATAAGACTTCAAGACTTCGAACCGAATTCAACAGAAATCTATCATACTTTACGACTTACCCAATTTGAATAATACAAATAATTGTCAAATTTGTGGATGGATCCAACCTACAACACAGTGGCAGTATGCGTCGTGATAAATATTCCGTGCCTCAAAAGGAAACGAGTTAAACGCCAAGAAAACACAGGTGTGCGCGTTCTCTGCCAAAAAGTGTCCATTCCTTCCCGTTCCCACTTTTCAGAGCACTCAACTGCCACTACAAGGCAGGCTCGATATCCTGGGCATCAATATCTGCCGCGACCTCAACCCGCGCGAGTACGTTGAGAGCGTCACTAAGGCGGCCTCGCGGAAGTTAGGTATACTAAACAAGGTGAGACGGTTCTTCTCGCCTGGGCATCTATGTCTTCTTTATAAGACCCAGGTTCGCTCGTACGTGGAGTACTGTTCTCACCTTTGCGATGGAGCCGCGCAGTATCTGTTTGACGCTCTCGACCGGTTGCAGCGGCGAGCAATCCGCATTGTCGGCAGTCCTGAAGCCACCGAGTCCCTTAAGCCTCTGCAGATGCGTAGAGATATCGCCTCTATGGCAGTCCTCTATCGCTTTCATCATGGGGAGTGTTCTGAAGAGCTCTTCCAACTGGTCCCCCCTTCTCCCTTCCTCTACAGGACAACCCGTGCCGGCCTCGGAAGTCACCCCTTCAGAGTGGCAGACATACGGTCTCGCACTCATCGATTCGGGTCTTCCTTTCTGTGCCGAGCAGTTAAAACCTGGAACTCCCTACCAGTGCACGTGTTTCCGTCCCACTATCATCCCGGGTCCTTTAAGCGGGGCGTGAAAAAGCATCTCACTAGGCCGCCATAGTGCTGGTCACCATGCTGCACTGTCCTTGTTCATAGTGAGGATGGTGACCACCACTCTTGGATTCTGCTTGTGCTTTCCATCAGGCGGGGCAGAGTCATTTTGGCAGCTCAAAGATAAAAAAAAAAAAAACCGGTCAAGTGCAAGTCTGACTCGCGCACCGAGGGTTCCGTAAGCTAACAAACTTGTATATAGATAGTACGGGAATCATCATCTTTTTTCAGCACCTCGGGAATCAATTCTCGAAGACTTCTGCCCGTCTTTTTCGAAAAAGGCGCCGTACGACAAAGTCAACAATCATACCGCAAAATATAAGTTTGTAATCACAAAAACTATTTTCTAATGTGATATAACAACAAATTAAAAACTTTCGGATTTTTTTCTTTAGTTGTGCTGTCAGACTTTGCTTTATACCAAATTTCATGATTCTAGGTCAATGGGAATAGGTTTTAAGTTATCTGCTAAATGTTCAAATTGAACCCTAAAACATCACTCTTATGGAATCACTTCGTTGTCCCTCTGTCTGTCTGTCGAGACCCCTTTTCTCAGAAAGGCGTGGAGGGGAAGTATCAAATTGAGGTAACATGAAATCAATCTGCGGTCAAGTGAAACTGTAAAATAATCAAGCTTCTAAGCAAACGCAATTAAAATATATAGGCATTTTAGCCATATATTTCAACATTTCGTAGGTATGTAAATCAAAAAATATTGAGTACTCCCGTTAACCCAGAATCATTAAATTTGGCGAGAAGCAAGATCTCAAAGCACAAGTAAAATGAAAAATCCGAAGTTCGTTAATTTGGAGTTAAATGTTTTTTGCGTTTACAAAATTACATTTTGCGGTTGGAAAATTAACTGTGGCGTATACCAATGTAAGGGAGAGTATTTTTAAAACGCCAAAGTTCAGTTTGTCATTCAGAAAAAAACAGGAAAAAATCTTCGAGAATTGATTGCCGAGATGGACGAACTGTATATGTACGGAATCCTCGGTGAGCGAGTCAGACTCGCACTTGTCCGATTTTGTCTTAATTGTTTTGTATAAATTGATCGGAACTTGGTTGTTATTGCTACACTCAGATACTTTATTTGTCTGCAAATTGTATGCACAGAATAATCGAATAGAAATATAAAGTTTTTAGTAACATTGGACCACTTTTGAGACACTTTGCTATGATTTGACTAATTCGTATAGAATAATTGTAAAGTGATTATGATTTTGACACATTCTGAGATGTTATAAACAGAAACAGAAGTGGTCCAAAGATACATTGATGTTGGGGTAACATTAGGCCTTCATTTTTTAAAGCCTCTAACATCCATTTTACTACGTTTTTGAAGTGAAAACTTCTTTAGCGGCGTTGTGCACTTTTAGATGGGTAAAAAATGTTATACTCGCGTCAGGACACGTGACCCTGATGTCCGTCCCCATCGAAAATTCATACGACGGAGCCGAGTTTGTTATATTTACATGTACAGCGTAAGAGAGAGCGTAGAGAGAAAGAGAGAGAGAGGGAGAGAGAGGGAGAGAGGGGGAGAGAGAGGGAGAGGGGGAGAGAGAGAGAGAGGTCGTTTCGTTTAAGTTTTCACTTCTGTCGGCAGTCCTATGACTGCCTATTTTTTTTTATAATAAAGGTAACATCAGAACATATTAAACGCTAAAAAAAATAAAATAAAGATAAAATAAACATAAGATAAGTAAAATAAATATAAACAACATTTATATAGTAAAATACTTAATCTGTGAGTTATATAAAATTGTAAGAAAAAATCCGCAAGCTTTTCTTTGGCTTAATACACCTTTTCTTCCTTTTTTACGTGTGGAAACCTCCACGGATACCATTTCATCGATTGCAGGATGACGTGGTTATATCGGATTCGAACAGACTATTATAGTATCGTGTGTGGGGGCTTTCCCCCCTCCTACATACAAGTTGCGTGCATGGGATGCGGCACACCAGTCACGCCACCGCTCCATACCTGACCTGACACCTATTTTTTTTCCTGAGGCAAATAATTATGATATATTTTATTAATTTATAGGTAGATCTAAAAAGGATCAACAAAGATACATATAGATCATTGTACAGTTACCGAAATTTGACGTCTAGATTAATGATAGTAATTATGAAATTGTTAATTGTGTCGTGTTTTGCTCAAAAAAAAAAAATTTAAATCATAAAATAATAGCTGTATGCCATAAAAATGCCAAAACTTACAGATTTCTCAGAATACAGCTCAAAATCACAGAATGTTACAAATTGAACACAGCACTTTTTAAGCACTCACCTGAGAGGTAGGAATTAGACACCTGTTTGGTTTAGAAATAAAGTTTTGTGCGTGTCCATTTTATTTTTTAAGGTCTATAAATAATCTACTTTACATAAGGACACTTGTATTTACTTCACGGCGTGGTCCAGTAACATTAGACCACGCTGGTCCAATGTTACCCAAAATGACTACAATAATATGATGTTTCTAAAGTCATATAAATAAAGGGTAGAGAAGAAATAATACGAAGTAAAATCGATTTTTATTTTCTTTATAACACGCATCGAATTAATAAATCACAAACATTTATAACATTTTTACAAAAATGAGTGCTTAATTAGGCAGGTTTTTTTTGGATTATGATTTACTAGATGATTACTGAGTCTAGACTTTCTTCTTCGTGATAATGAAAACATCTTTTTATATTTACCCTTTATAAAGCTTCGATGGCCTCTAACTGGAAAAGTGTCCTGATAATTGCGAATTTCTGGAACGTCAGGTTTGTTGATACCATTATATTTAATATCCTTAGGGTCTTTCACAGCTGAGAATGCGGTTACATAAGCCGCATGAGGACGAAAACCTGACGGTGACCGAGTTCTTCGGAAGTATTGGTTGGCTCGCCGTCCATGAGACGGACATTCAGAATCTATGGATGTCATTGAGGCCGTCGATAGTGAATTTTCTGCTCCCGTAATCGGATTCGTGGATTTATCCTCACATCTCAAAGTGTGAATATTTTTGCCATAGTTGCCCATCTGCTTAACGTCTACAAAGTCGAATGAATTACTAGAAGCTTTAGATTGCAAGTAGGAATTTTCTGCTGAATAACTTTTTACAGAATTCTTTGGTGAATAATTTGAGTTGTTTGATTTATAGTTTTTACATCTAAACTGACACCCCACGTCTCTAATAAATACGACAGCGTCGGCAGTTGATTCAAGAAAACTGGGATTGTTATGTGAACAATCAAATTGACAAGATTTATTAGATTTGCATATATGACACGGTGGAGTACAAAATTGAAACGGAGAAAATGAATTGTGAACACAATTTGATTTCGGATTAAGTAAAATATTTGGAGAGTTATAATTGTTAAAAAAATCACAATCATTCTGCACTCGAGAAACCATATTTACTTGTTGATGATCTAAATTTGCTAAAGAATCATGTTGGTATACAGGAGTATACTTACATCTCGGAATATGTTGACATTCTGAGTTTGCAATATCATCGACGAATTTTGGTTGTCCTTCTTCGTAATGTAGACTTTTAGAGAATGGAACGCATAAAGGTAGATTAACGCAACGTGGACGGTGCAAGCAAGGCGGTATATATTCACAATTGTTGTTTAAAACGTTCGCCCTTTGACATGATGGGACTACTGTACAGGGCGGATGATGCCTGCATGCTTTAGTGATTCTGATAACACGTGGAGTGGCTTTCACTGAAGAATTCTTTTTCAGGCATTTCTGATTCATATTATAAAAATCATTGGGTAAAATTTGACATATAGGTAATATTTCACAAGGAGGATTATGCTGACATAAATCTTCATCCGTAGTTTTAGTTTTGATTGAAGTAGGTGACGCTCGATAGGCATAAGCTGCGGTGGACGGCATTTCATGACTATTTACCAAAGAGTTTTCATATTTTAAACTTTCTTCTTCTTCAGTGGTACTCATACTAATTACAACATCAACTTCTTCGTTACAGTTAGGACATAATATTTTTCGAGGCTTTTTTTGTAGTTTGAGTTTATTATTTTTTTTGTTATTCTTAAGGATTTTAGCTTGATCAGGAATCATATCAGCTCTATTTGGAGTATATGTCAATATGTTTTGTTTAATTGGCACATCAGACTCATTTTGAGGAACCATTACTTCAATTAGTTCAGCTATGCTTGTATTTGTTGGCTTGTCTTCTCGCACAGGGTCCTGTTTAATCTTTTTAAGTTTATTATTGTTCGATTTACCATCTTTTCGTTCAACAGCTATAATTTTTGACGTACTGGTATTTTGATTATTAACAGTCATAGATTTAGAATTCTTTGCCAATTCAGTAAGTGACTTTTTGTCAGTGCAAGGACATGCATAAGAAAATAATTGACATGGACACGGGTCTTCGTTGTGCTTACCGGTATCTCTGTTGTGTTTTACTCTTTTTTCTTTTGGCATTGATCTGGTGTACTCTGTGCGGTATTTAGAATAAGACCAAAATTTTTGTGGCCTGTGAACCCCTTGTTTATTGCAGTAGTCATTTGTTGCATTATCAAGACCGTATTCGTTATCCCTTAGAAAAATTTCAGAGGATATTATTGGATTTTTAGAGACTTTTTTCTTGACTTTTTTTGAACGGACCTCGTTACTGTCACGTGGTACCAACTTAGGATTCATTTGTGTTGCACATTCCTGGAGAACGGCGTCCGGGTGCCCAACAAATGTGTTGTGCTTTATGTTCATTCTCATAATTTTTAATAAATTTAAATTTACTGCAGATTGTCCGAGCTCAGGTAGACAAGGAAAAGAATGTCTTTTGGCAATATCATCTAAATCGTAGAATATAGTACTAGTAGAGTTCACAAGGGTTTTAGAGCTGATGTTGTTGCTTATGTTAATTACCTTTTCACTTGTTATAAATTCTTCATCTTTCGGATGACTATTTAACGATTTAATAACTGGTTCTTTGCAGGCTGTGTGGAATACTAATTGCTCTCTTTGTTCCTTAGTAAGGTTGTTGTGATTAAACAATTTAAACGATTTTGGACTAAATAAATTAAATAAACTCATGTATGATCTGCTATACGGTATAAAATTTGACCTCGAAATCGGCATTCTGATAAAGTTTAGATAATTATCAACTTAAAATTTCAAATCATTTGTAAAATTTTTTAGTTTTATCGTTATACACAATTTGTCAATAATAATGACATTTTATTGACGTGACCATTGTAATTTTTTTTCTTTTCTTTTCATTGTTACAAGCAGGCACTAATGCAATACTTTTGTTTCAGGTTTTCATATGGCGCCAAAATTGTCAAAAATGTTCCCTGAATCCTGTCTTCTTATTTTTGTGGGAGTTATTATCGGAGCACTGCTGCTGAGCACACATAGCGTGCAAATCCAACCTTTAACACCAGACACCTTCTTTCTATATATGTTACCTCCTATCATCTTGGATGCGGGATATTTCATGCCAAATAGATTATTTTTTGACCATCTGGGAACTATTCTGTTATTTGCTGTAGTTGGTACAGTGTTCAACACCTTGACTATAGGTAAGTAAATAGATCACTTAAAAACATAATTGACGACAATAGACATAATCTAAATTTTATTTATCTTACACAGGAGCGTCTCTTTGGGCCTGTGGCCAAACAGGGATGTTTGGTCGCACCACACCTTTGCTTGACATGCTTTTGTTTGGCGCACTTATATCTGCAGTTGATCCAGTTGCTGTTTTAGCTGTTTTTGAAGAAATTCACGTGGATGAAGTTCTTTACATCGTTGTTTTTGGGGAATCCCTATTGAACGATGCGGTCACAGTTGTGTTATATCACATGTTTGAAGCTTACACGTAAGTGACAAAACAAACATTACACCGAATAAGAAAGTTTTGGCGATCTGAATTATACTTTTCTACTGTTTTTTGTTTTAATTTTTTGGTGTACCCAATCTTGCAGTAGCTGTTCGGAGACATCACTTTGTGTAACTTTAACATTTAAAGAATTTAATCATTATAACAGTCAAAGCTCATTCTATCAAGTAACGCAATCGCACGTATGGTTATGTTCACACTGTAAATAGTCACCCTCCGTGCTAACTATGATATCTGACAAAATGTAGCTTTCTAGTTCTGACATTACCAACTAATTCGTTCTTTTATTCTGAATAAGTTGGTAACGTCGGTTTAAATTTTTTTTTGTCAGATACAGCGGTTAGCTGGTAGGGTGACAAGATGTCACTCAAACTGATATTACTGGTATAATCAACAAGGAAAGCCTTCTAAGAAACTAAAAACTAAAGAAAGCTCGAAAGTTAAAAGATAATTTACATTCTACGATTATTCTAAACAACGTAAGGCCAGATCTACTGTGAGTTTGTGTGTCTTAGAATTTGGCTCTATTTGCAGACTATTTAACTTTTGTAGTTATCACAAGCTGATTAATAGTCGATGTATGAATGATGAAACTTATCTTTGGCATATGTTCCAATCAATCACATAATTAAAGTTCTTACCATAACAATAATCTGATATCTTCTACAGAGAAATGGGTCTATCCCGATTGGTCTACACGGATGTTTTAGCAGGACTGGCATCATTTCTAGTAGTGGCAGTTGGAGGAACCTGTATTGGAGTTGTATGGGGATTTGCAACTGGTCTTGTAACCCGCTTCACACATGAAGTTAGAGTCATAGAACCCATCTTCATATTCGTCATGGCGTATCTAGCTTATCTTAATGCAGAGATGTTTCATATGAGCGGAATACTTGCGTAAGTTTTAAATAAAGTTATTATTACTTCGATCACCCACGTAATTATTTGGTGTTCCCTGACGTCATTCCGTTCCACAAAGAGTTTTTATATACGCTTATATAAACAGTAAGGAGTGACGTCAGTCAATTCCGGACCTTAATTTTAGCACATAATTTTATATTTAAAACATATATATAGAACATTACCTTTTATAGAATCCATTTACGTCACATACATCCCAGTGACATCACATGCATTATAAAACTGTGGTTTACCTTGGCGTACGTCTCGCAGCAGTGCGAGTTTCAGTGGAATTAAAACCATAGAACATCAAAATATATTATGCATTTCTTAAATAGTTTTTATATTTTAAACAATTGTCCCGAGACTGGGTGTTCTTTGTGTCCGTTCTTTTAATATTTGTAAAGTCCCCCAACACGGGAATTATTCCCAGTGCCGGAGTTATCTTTTAAAAAAAAATACCAATCGAATTGAGAACCTCCTCCTTTTTGAAGTCGGTTAAAAAGCTAAATGTTTTTATTTAAAAAAAAGGTAGCATTTATGTGTAAATAAAAAATGAAACCGTTCGTTCTCTTTGAAATATTTTGAAGAAGTATAGGTACTTCTGCTCTATCTCAAAAAGTCACTGTTGTCGCCGCCGCCAGTTACGGCTGTATGTTGATTGTACTGTACTGTGATTCATTTTATCCTAAAGACTCTATCTATTAATTCTCCCCTATTTTTGTACTGGGTGCGAGAACATTGAGCGCACACTTCGATCGTAAATTATTTCTCCTCATCTTACTGATATTTTCCTACTAAACCCAATCAAATTATATCCCCTATTATCACAGAAGTCTATAGCAATATTTTTATTGTTGAGACAATTAATAAAATAACAAATTTCGCAAACATGGTAAACGACAACGCACTTGTGACTCTTGAGTTGCAGGTGTCCATGGGCGACGGTAGTCACTGACCATCAGGTGACCCGTCTACTCGTTTGACCTCTATAATATAAAAAAAAAAACGATAAGGTGTCACGAAAATTAAGTCCCCAGTATTTAATCTATAGTTTACGTTATATAACTTACCTTATCCTTTTCAGGATAACCTTCTGTGGTATTACAATGAAGAATTATGTAGAAGGGAATATATCTCACAAATCGCATACGACTATAAAATACACTATGAAAATGCTATCGTCGTCCTCCGAAACGATCATATTCATGTTCCTAGGGGTCGCCACCGTCAATAACAACCACGATTGGAATACGTGGTTTGTTTTATTGACTATTGTTTTCTGCTCAGTTTTTAGAATTATAGGTAAGTGGTATCAGCGAATCGAGGCGAATCTTTTTTTTTCTTAATGCCTAAGATGCCAAATAATAATATGGAATGTAATAAGTATATATCCAGCTGGATTGTGTTGTTTAGTCTATGGTCGGTTAAAAGGCATGGTAGAAAGACTACTGTGGAAATACGTTAGGTGAAGTTCTAGACATCTGCTTTTGTTAGTACCAACGGCTACTCTTTTAAATGGTGTATAAGCTTAAAGTTACTGTTAAGTTACCGTTACTGCGGTTTATACGCTTTGGCATGGTTTACACCAAGTTTCTTATACGAAGTTGGGAAATATTCTCCTATTCCTAGAGAGGAATGGGAAAATATTTCCCAACATCCTATAAGATACTGATCTCATAGGAGAGCAGGCATTACTTTACAACAACCAAGTTTTGCTACACTTTCTTTAAGTAGTGCTTAATTATTTTTTTTAATAAAAACAATACTAGCAACGCGTGTTACACATTACTAATATTCTTGTTAACCACTCCAGCTAAGCTTGTGTTGGGAGTGGGTTCACGTTGGTATTGCACTGGGTGGCAACCACTTGATCGCAAGTCGGACTTGCCATTACGCTACCGCGCCTCTTCAAACAATCAAACACAATTTGTTTAGTTGGACTGGCATTTTTGGTTTCCGGGATTTTCGGGTGTTTTAAAGGGGATCTGTTTACACATATTTATATTACGTTGTCTATTTCTCATCTAACTATATGACGCTGTGCTTCGACTGCTGTGTGGTAAGTATGTATGTTAATGTTTCTTTTGATTGATTGTTTCTTATTAATTTCAGGTGTGTACATATTTAGCACCGTAGCCAACAAATTCCGATTGCATAAACTGAATAGAGTGGAGAAGTTTGTAATGTCGTATGGAGGTGAGTTCTTCAATAACCCAAGTTTTTCCTTGAGTTATTTACCTAGCATGCATATTTTTTAATACATCGCACTGTACATTGTATAAAATCTCGGGCAACCCTGGAGCTTAGAACAGCAGGCTCTAAGGGTTCGGTGTAATTGAGTTCTCTTTGGGTTTTTCGGCTAAGAAATACTTTGTTATTTCCCCGGAAATTAAAATTGCATCCGATACATGACAACAGGCGGGCCAAACATCGGTATCCTTGCGGTCTGCCTATATTGACATCAAAGGTGAATGCCAGTTATCAGTGTATGTGTAAACAACCCGTAAATATATTTATTAAACATATACGGTTACACGTGAGTATTTCGTTAATATGTATAAATTATTTGTTTCCCTATTATGTTAACTATTTAACAAAAAAAAAATTGTATTAAAAAAAATATGTATCCGTATTAAACGATTCTGAACTCAGAATAATGATTTGAATCTACTATTTCGGTTTTCGGTATACCTTCACTTACATGCTGTTTTGTGATGAGTTGTAAGTATTATAGACTTGGCTTTTATATTAAATAGAGACAGATTTTGTTAGCTGTTAGCTAGCTTAACTAAGAGTTGTTGTTGTTTTTTTCTATTAAATGTGGAGCTTGCACCAGGAACTACGTCTATACTTAGCATGCACCAGGAACTACAGTAGTTACTTCGTAATAAGAGTCCTGGAATAAGAATTCCTTTCAGTCAGAAATGTCTAGACTGGTCCAAAAGTTATTCAAGTTATTGGTAAACCTGACTCCTACTATTGATAGAAATAATAAGAAAGGGATGGCTTTGTCGTGGATCTCGCCAATAACATTTATAATCTGATATCTTAAGCTAATAGGCGGTTAACCCCGAGAAAACGCACCTAAATATATATTACAATATACCTAGTTGTTGATATACCTATCAGGTTTGTAAACCTCACTTAAGTTTTGGTCTTACATGACCCTAGATTCAAGAGCTGAGCTCTTATAAAAAACGAATCGGCGCAGCTGTTGTTCTATACGCAAAGCATGCAAACACCAAGAACAGCGCTCTTATTAAAAACGTTCTGTAGTTATTCACATTTTATTACTTTTTTGTATCGGTGGACCTCCCTGCAAAGTCATATTGTACCTACACCTACTATCAGTTTTATAGTTGATGATTGTCCCCTATAGGTTATCGTAGTTAAATAATTACTGTACAAACGGCGTATAATTTTGTACGTTTTTCAACTTGTATTTTTAGGTCTAAGAGGTGCTGTAGCATTTGCATTAGTGCTCCTAATAGATCCAGAAGTGGTCGAACTACAACCGATGTTTGTAACCACCACTATTGCGGTGATATACTTCACAGTATTCATTCAAGGGATTACAATAAAGCCGCTTGTGAAAATATTGAACGTGAAAACAGCTGAGAAGCGGAAACCAACAATGAATGAAAGGATTCATGAACGGGTAAACGGAGATTAACTTTTTGTTGATTGTAGCTATGTATGTAAGCTTAAAAGGATTTGACATTATTTGTCAGTACGGGACGTAGTAACTACTTAGTAATCTGTGGTACGGGTAAACTCTTGGCCCGTGTTATTGTCGCTCGTGCCTATAGAAACCCACAACACCAGTGCCATCAGTCGCCCACTGCCAGAATGATCCTTCCTGTGGTGCTCTTCTGGTCAGAAGTATCCTTTCTATGTGCTCTCCCGACCCTACTCATCAGCTAAAAGACAATACTACACTAGTACTATTTAAAGCACTACTATTATCATGGTTGGGAGCTTCCCTTGTATTATGGCTCTAATTGAATTGTACTCTTAAAATTACTGTGAAGTACTCGAAGTCTGTGACCTCATCTTAGTCTGTCAGACGGCAGTGACTTCCGCTTCGAAGAACATATTTTTTCCTAGAAAACTCAACCCTAGTATTCGGATATTAAGGCCGGAAAAAAAACGTACGAACGTTTTGTACGAATTGGTGGGATTCACAAACCTTTGCGAACTTAATGGAAACTTTTAGTGATGTAGCTTTTTTTATCTCAAAGTCACTAGGTAAGTTTTATTTATTTATTGAATCTTCGGTTTTTTGTTCTGATTTAAATTTATTTTCAGTTCATGGACCATCTGATGGCAGGCGTAGAAGATATCTTAGGTAAACACGGAAATCATCACATAAGAGACAAATTCAAGAGATTCGATAACCGTTTTATAAGGCCATTTTTAATAAGAAATTATCAGGTAATATATTAATAGTTATGAGACGTTTGACAGTAGAAGTGGGTAACACATAATTCTTGCTAATGCATAATTCTCGATCTCTCTCAGAGAGGTAAACAACGATCGTTTTAGTGATTAAGAATTATTTAAGGCTAACAGGGAATATGCATGTTGTTTAAATTTACTTGAATAATTTTCCCTTGAATCTTTATTGTCCAGATATTATGCTTAAACAATTATTTTCTTATTTAGTTCGTGTTTAATTGCAAAAAATATTAACTAAAATATGCAAAATAAGGGCGCGAAATTCAACTTTGCAAAACGCTTCACCATTGGTCGAAACAAAACATGACGTGACATTCCACGTTCTGTCATTTATCGGCGCCTATATTCGTAGTGTTATGGAGTTAAAGATAGGTGTTCCTGTGGTTTTTGCTCTTAGCTAGTGCAATTTAAGCACTCTAGTGATATTAGAAATCATCTAGGACAATGACTAAATGTAGTTTTGTCAAAGCACAATCGGACAATCTACCGAAAATAAATTAATGGTGCATTCATAATGACTATATATTTTGCATCAAATCCAGATTTTACGTCCGCTGAGGTTAAAGGAGTGAAGGCCGCAAGGTAATTATTATAATACTTGTTATATTATAATCTAAAGGATACGTAAGATATGTATAGTTAGTTATATTCATGAAGTTGTAATATGCTTACATTAAAGTGATCTTCAATACAAACACGATATTGACGATACTTCATCTCTTCTCATTAGTGTACACCATTGTTTTCGTATTTTACATTATTATTTTGTACAGGAAAAAATACTGTATTGGCTGTACTTCTTATGATGTTTTTACACTTAGGGACAAGGCAATACCTATAAAATGGTTTTTTAACTTTATCCATCGTCTATTAATTACAATAAATAGTAATTACAACTGGTAATCGGTATAACATTACTGTAACACTTCAAGTAAGTTTATGAAACAAACACTAAGCGTGGAACGTGACGTCATCCAAGGCCCGCGAAATATGGCGGCGTTCAAACAGATCAAATTTTATCGATGTTTTCAATGTTATTTTAAAAATTAATTTTAACATTGCCAAGGTTATTTATATTTTTTATTAGGGTAGAATGATGCAACAAGTCAATAAAAGATAAAAAAAAATGCATGCATATTCCCTATTCCATTTCCGAAATATGGTGTTCAATTTTTTATTTTTTTTATTATACAATTAAGCATTAACAAGCAGCCAACAAACATAAACATAAGTATCCTCCTGATGGTAAGTTACCGATACCTCTATATCAAACAATAACTTACATGTAGACAATCCTATCACTACCTATGGAGCCTAGAGAGTCTACTCACCTGCAACCGGCATCTCCTATGATGCATCTCGTATTATACTATTATACGTAAATAACGCTTCTTCAGTGTATGTCATGGTTATAAAATTTCAGGGCGCGGAGCCAAAGATCCTGGAGACCTATTCCAAGCTGGCTATGAAGGATGCCATCGAATACATGCAGAGAAATGCATCTACTATAGGAAATATATCTGGTGCAGAATCTATGTCTGCAATATTTAAAAACTATACAAATGCCAATTTCAATGGGAGGTAGGCAAAAAAAATCTGCACTAGGTACACTACAGACTACAAATTGTAAATTGTAAACAGATCTGTTTTCCTTTAGTTATAATTTTCACACAGGGTGATACTTCTTTACTAACCCATGATTGGTGGTCCGATGTAAGGATTGAAAACACAGTAATTGACGTAGCTATTAAACCATTACCTACGCAATCCGTACACAAAAAAAATGTTATTAGGACAATCTGTGCCGATGACACTGAATTGTGATTGATCTAATTGGTACACGTATCTAAAGCTGATAAAACCTATAGTATATTTTACCTGTGAAGTGGTCCAAACTAAACAAGTAGCGACTAGACATAGTAATCTAAGGTTATTAAGAAAAAACATCTGTTAAATTATAGCATTTTTTTTATTCCAGCCCAAGTTTCAGTCAGTTAGATTCATCTACATGGAATATAGATATGCAAGAACTTGAATATAATCCGTCTAAGAAGGATCTCACTGACGCCAAAATACACCACCTTCTCGCTGAAGAACTCTGCAAACCATTTAGACGAGTATGTATACCCTAGAGTTGGAGACCAATAAACGATGTGTTATCCAAGGATGACGTTTGATTGATTGGAACATCATATCTTGATGCTCAAATCAATTGCTCAAATTATTCATTCAATCAGAATGAGTACCAAACCCATGTCAGAGGTTTGACATGTTTGAAATACAACATAAAAATAATAAAATAAATTCATTCTTCAATAAAAAAAAAATAACTGAACTTCACCTCTGGCTTACTCAGAAATAATACTCTATGTTCTCTACTCTATGTTCATTCTTTTATTTTTTTATTTAGAGCTGTGTCGGTGTCTTTACCAGTTATTTGTTTATATACCTAACTCTCTGCACTCTATATCTTGGCCCATGTTTCTAAGGGTTAAAAAATTGAGTTATTCTATACACCTTCACAGATTGTGATATACAAAGATGTGTAAAGGTAAAATACAGACAACATAAGTGAACAATTAACTGTTACTTTTTTGTAATTTCATTTAACTTACAAAAAAGGTTAAATCCATTTAAACAATTTCTTTATGATCGTCTCGCCAAGGAGGTTGCAGATGATGCCTACATAAAAACAATCGCTAGTCTGACGAAAATCCTTACCATTTTTGTGGTGGTCCTGTCAGAAGGTTTAAGGAGTTATCCTTTTATCATAATTGTTTTAAATTCAGCATCGGCGACTAAGCTACAGCCGACACGCAGTGAACGACCGCGATCTCGGCACGCAAGTCAATTACAAGACTCATATGAATATACGTCGACGTGTTGGCGACAGAAAACATCACCACAAACGTAGCAAACGTGGAAAGCAGGTACATAAAGAATAATTCAATTCAATAAGAATAAATTTAAAAAAATTAAACAACTCTGACTCAAAAAGCTTGAACAGATTTTCTTGAATTAAAGTTAAAAGCATTCTTGTCCAAGTCCCGTGTATACTAAAAAAAAACTTAATAAAGATGGGTTAAGAAGCTATGATGCCACATACAGACACACAGATAAACCCATTACACTTACAATACCCCTCCTTTTTGTGCGTTGATTAAAAATAGTACCTTATTATTTATTATTTCTCCCTCCGCTATAGCCCAAGGGTTCGTTGTATCCTAAAAGTAGGATTCTGAAATTGATACCAATGTTTATAAAGATAAATACAGGTATCAATTTCAGAACTCATTAGTTATTTAATTTTTGAGTAAGTAACCTTTAAAAAGTTTTATTTTTTAAAAAGCACATCATGTACCTAAATTATTATGCTATTGAAAAATCTGACAGCTTAAACCCTTGCAAACGGACTTCTTTATCAAAGTTTGTAAGACTGAAGTAAGACAATGTGGTAAGGTTTATTATATTCAGAGCTTCCGACATATTTAATGTAAGCATCCTTCCTTTCCTAAGTAATTTAAAATAATACCCAATACTTTTATAATGTGCAAATATTTGTCTGTGAATTCCTTTCGGTATCTTTATATAATGTACATTATATATATTATTTAAAAGAAATCATTAACAAACGAAAATAGAGTTGAAGATATATAATCAAAATTATTCGTAGATACAGCTTTATTCAGGTGATAATTCACCTGAATACCGTCTGGATACCCTTCCACTCGATTTAGTGATTCCTTTCTTTTCAGGATGGCAAAAACCATGTCACTTTCCCCGAATTCCAGCAAAACGGTTCGGCCAAACAGTTCACGCACGGTAAAATAAAGTATTATAGATTAGGTACTTATTTACTTTTAATTATTATCACGAGTGTTGATCGCATGCACGTGTGGGTTCAAGTATTTATTTTAATTTATTTTTACTTTAAAAAACATATGTACCTATAATTATATATAAAAACCATTATTAAGTTATTTTGCAAGCACTGAAGCTTTGTTTTGTGTTAGCGGAAACACATAAATGTGTAAATAAATTTATAAATTTTTACATTTTAAGCATCGTAGCACATTTTTTGTTTTATTATTGTATGTGTGATATGTGATATATTTATGGAACACATCATAACTACATGTTATTTCTCGAAAGGTTATGATCATAAATTCATTATATTTCAATATACATACACTAAAAAGAAAAAGATAAAAAATTAACAATAGTATAGATACATAAGTAGATTAGAAAAGCCATAAGCATCAGTGACTGAATGTGTTCAAAAGAAAAAGGTAAATCGTGAAAAATAGAAAAAAACTAAAAATAGAAACGCAAGGTGAAAAATTACAATTGTTTTGGACTCTCTTACCTACTTTTTTTTCTTCTCGTTCTGTATATCTGTCAGGGACGTGCTTTTGAGCGCTTTTCTACTCTATTTGCAATACCAATGCAAATTTGTAACAGCCTGGTAAAGATAGACATGGTCTTGTTATATAAATACCAATTGTATGATAATGTCCTGCAGATTACATAGACGAGGTGCTTCAAGAGGGAGACGAGCGCGAGGGAGCACCACGCCGCGACGGCGACGACGGCGGTATAACATTCACTGCAAAATCCCCGCGTAGGTATTCTGCATGAAACACCCTGTGTGGTACACCACAGTTTGGATTTGAATGCTACAATATGAAATGCTATTAATATGTCGTTTCTTGTTACATGTTATTGCAATTGAAGCACTATGTAGGTAGAGCAAAATTAAACAAATGTGTGTAGTCTATTAATGCACAGTTTCTATAAAAAGTTGCAAATAAATGTTGCTAGTTTGTCAGATCGATAACTGAAAATATAGCGAAGCCTACAAGCTACCTAACGTTTAGTCGTCTTTTGAACAAATATTACACAATGCTAGAAAATGTATTATACAATAAACCATATCTAAGTATTGTACACTAGACAGGCTCTTGAAAACATTCATTTAATTCCATTGATAATTTCTCATCAACCTCAAAGTTCTATTGCAGTTGTAGGTCTACTTTTAAATACCTGTCGCAAATGTTCAAGTGAGAAGTTTGAAATTGGCGACCGGGACTGACTTATTCTTTGATCAACGTAAGAATTAAATAAATTACGTATAATAATCATACTTTTTCATCCAAATGTTTTTCAAAATAAGGTCAACGTTAAAGCTACAACTATCTGAACATGTAGTTCATAGAGAGAGATCAAAACGTTTTTATTATCAAGCAATGACGAAATCGTTAATTAATAAATATATATTATTATATCTTGAAACATTTACTTATAATTTATAGATAATAAATAAAAACGGTTATGAAATAGACACAAAAGTTTATATGCCTGAAAAAAAATATTCAAATCCAAACAAGTCCTCTAGATGTTGTTGATTAACGCTAATTTTTTTTTTCATTTTCTGCACTTCGAATTTTCTACATTAATAAAACGGAGTAGGTACCTACTTACCCAGCGTGTACTGAATTGGTATACCATTATTATTTGCTGGACCCAACGCGTTCATTAATTTCTGACATGGCTACGTACTGTGAGAATGTTCTGAAATGTTATTGTGGTAGCATGTTCCGAATTAATTCTCTGTATATATTTGTATGTGATAACTATTATTACATTTACTCAAATTCATTTGGAGTTTATGGTTACGTTGCCTATTTCAAAAGATGTTCTAATAGTTTAAATTACCACTGAATTATTTCGCACAGGCAAACCTTTTAGCAACTAAGTACTTAAATTATCATATGATCTTCACTTTCATACTCTATTTGAACCATGTAAATTGCAATTTTTAAGAACTAAATTGTAAACTTGTGCCTAAGGAAATACATAGCTGGTTTATACCCATACTACGATTTTGCAAAGTTCGTAAATTCTTGAAGTTTTGAGATCTTGGGAAAAATAAAAACGGTCCATCAGTGTGTGTAATGTGTAGGTAGTAAACATTACACCTTGTCTGAAGATTTATTTCTAGTTATTGAATTCCTAGCGTGCGGTTTTACAGGTATAACTACAATTAGGCGCACAGTCCAAAGAATAACAGATTGCATGAAGAGAGATAAAGCTTTTGTTTTTATAACATTATAAGATGTTTTCAAAACATATAGATACGATTATGTATTTACACGGGAATTAACGCGGTCACGAAAAGGTATTACATACCTCTGAATTGCCTGACGTTACGAAAATGTGCGGGTGGATGAAGAACCTTCTACCTCACGATCTCGTCGACGGAGGGAGTGCACCACAGAGCCAGTCAGCCGGCCAGTGCAACCTGGTCGAAACGTCAGGCAGTTCAGAGGTATGTAATACCATTTCGAGATCGCGTTAATTCCTGCGTGAATACATAAAATACATAAAAATTATGTCATGCAATGCGAAAGTTTAAAAGTTAATATAGATACGACTTTTTGTATGAGCCGAGTGGCTTACGGGAGTTTTTCGAGTATTCATAAGTACGTATACTGTGATTTGTATGTAGTCAAAATCACGTCATGTGCTATCAATTTAGCGTCAATCATACAAATTGTAATTAGTTAACGTTAAATGGAGCGAATAATTAAAAAACTCGGAGTAGGCACTAGAGTTCTCAAATGTTACTATTATTTAGTACTACAGTACTTCAGATAGTTTAAAATACAAGTCGTACCAGCTCCGCACAAAGTATTTTAACCAAACCCAAAAAATAATTTACCCAAGATTTGTTCATAGTTATTCAAGAAGCTATGTTAGACTAAAGGGTTTGCTAACTATTTGTTTTATTTTCTGCCTATGCCCCTTAGCAACAAATAAACCCTTTATTTGTTTAGGACTACTAACCTTCTAATCGCTACGTATTTATTTTTATCTCTGCTTGTTTAATATCGTTTGTGTTTGATCGTCGTTTTCTTCCCTTCTGGCAACCTTCATGTGGCACCGCAAATCTAACCAATACTCTCGACAACTGGGGATGATAAAATTATCAGCTGGATACAGAGAAGTCAGTCCGACGTCCTCGCATAAAGAAAATAGTAGTTCACTTTTAAACCAACTGGCTAACCTGCCCGGATTCAATCCATTGAAAGCGAGAATCGTCAAGCAGTATGCTAAAACACCCGAAGAAATTCTCCCGACAGCTGTTGAGAAATCCTTACCGTGGAGAAGGGACAGATCCACGTATAACTTTGGTATGTGTTTACTTAACAGCTGAAATGTTTTAATTGTCACTAGATAATTGCGTGCATACTTGCGTCTGATGATCAAGATTTTATTTAGATTATGCTTCATACTTTCTATGCTACGGTTACCTTAAATCATGATTGTCAACTTTCAAGATAAGTCACTTGCTCTGCGCACTGCCCAACCAATTAGGGGTATTACTTATTAAGATTTTTGAAATAATTACACCTTATCTGATTTAAAGTAACGTGAACTTACATTTATAAATGTTTATATAGTGATACCCCGATTATTCAAGTCATATCTCAGATAAGTACATAATTCGAGTTCACTTATTCTTCAGCTCTACTGTTGGCAAGATATGGCTATAATTTTTACCTAATCATTTGTCTTACTTGCTTTTTATTGGTAGGTATTTGGAATTTTTGATTTCCCTTGATGCTAATAATTTCGGGGTATTGCTGTACTGTGCTTTTTCTATGAAACATGTCGCATAATTCTTTCATCAGACGCTTTACAAAGAAATTGGTCATCCGATACAATGTTACTGTTGCATGTTATAAACACATACTACTAATCATTTTCCATCTAAATTATATGTATAGTTCCTTCAGTCAACGCTTAATGACGCTATAGACAGCCTATCGAATAAATATTATGCTTTAGGCATTTTCTAATATTGTAAGGTTTTAATTTTTTACTGGATGCTTTCGTTAACAAATAAGTATTAGACGCACGAATTAATATAATATATTTAATAGAACTTAGTTATTATTTGTGTATAATTGTATGTATTGATTACAGAATGTAACGAACGTTTTTTTTATATATAATTATTACATGAAGTTAGTAGTTAAACTATAATCGACATCCTTTGTCCTGTATTATTTATTTACTCCTATGTGTTATTAATACATAGGAGTAAATATGTAATATTAAGGAGTAATGTTGTAGAAAATTACACAAACTGACTAATATAATGATATCCACTGATATTGTGCTATACCTATCAATTTCAGTAAATATCATTACATCAGTCAGTTTGTGTAAATTCAATATGTATCATAAGGATTGTCCATTAATCATATAAGGCTCGAAAGAGGGTAGTTGACTTTTGGAAAAAATCACAAGGAGGGAGAGGGGGTGAAGTAAAAACGTGAAAAAAATAATACGTGACGTGTATTTATTTTTTCGTAGAACGCGTGATTATATCTGTATTTAAAGGTAATATTTAGAATTTTTTTAAATATATTTTGAAATAAAAAAACACACGTGATTTTGGTTAGTCTAAAGCCTCACCACGTATCACCGAGGGGGAGGGGGGTTTAAAAATTGCGAAAAAAACATCGCGTGATTAATGGACGACCCCTTAGCTTTATTATTAAACCGTAGAAACAAACTAGAGCTTAGGGATTACTTTAATGTTTTAGTTCCAAATGAGGACATCCTTGAAGAGGACGAAAGGAGACTATCCGATGATAATGGTGAGGAATAGTTTTTGTAAGACTGTATGAAATTAAATAAAACATCCTCTAAATGTGTAAAGTAGGAAGAAATTCGAAATCTGAAGTTATTTCCACCATAGTTTTTTTCGATATTACAATTTTAAAGCATCGTTTCCTTTAAAAAAAAATTACAAATATAGTGACCTAACAAAAATACATAGGTAATTGTTTTTATTGTGATAAAAACCAGTGTATCGTGTATCACTATCTAGGTTTTCTTTAAATTATAAACACAAAAATGTTGTTTTACTTCACACACTGAAGTAATTCTTTTGGCAGGCTTACATAACATATCTACCTAAACTTCGTAAATATGTCGTGACACTCACTGTTATTATAGTATTATAATCGTCAAAAACCAAATTGTGCTACAAATGTAATTAAGCATTTATTTTGTTCCGGACATTTACTCGAATAGCGCGCTACCAACTCCAACCGTAATATTCGATTTCGACAGTTCGATTTTTGAACATTTTTCCTAATCTAGGTACAGTACAGAACGAAACTGCATACCCTAGACCCTAAATATTAATATATCGGTGCATATTATCACGAAATCCAGTGCAACATTTTAGCCCGCTACCATTAAATTAATTACCTATACTTGTGACTACGTGATATGAACCAGGTGACATGAACAAATAAACTGTATTTTACACACAGATAATTACAACATGATCGTAGCGGAACAAGCACGCGTAGCAACCCCTACGGCGACCGAAACGATGCTGCCATGGAAACGAGAGGAAGCCGAGGGGTCCGGCGCCCTAAAACAATCCGAGTTCCCCGCATGGGCCTCAAACAAGGAGTACCTAGCGTACAACTCTCCGTCTGCTACATTTTTAGGTAAGATCATTTTAAAATTAATACATATTGACTATGGACTGATAACAAACATTTAGTGGTATAATTATAACCATTTGTTAAAATTTATGATTTTATGAAAATAAAAAAGTCGTAATTATACAAATATGTGGTTATATATATATATATATTTAAGAACATTTTGCTGTACTATTTTGCACTGATGAAAATCACGAAAGTATTTCGTTTTCATATCTACGGACCATTGTAGCAATTACTGCAAAGTAGAAGCCAAAAGTTTAAACTTGAAACATGGACTATGTTTCATGTTTTAAACGATGACACGACATCGAATTATTTATTGACTCAGTGGTCACAAGGAAGTGCATTTATACATATATTTGCACTGTAAATAAGATCACTATGTAATACTTAATTGTACTATTAAATTTTAGGTAAATAGGTATTTTAGTTACAGCAATTAAATTAGACCTACACATACAACTCTGAAGTAGAATTCGCTCGGAACTATAAAGATAAGTTAAAGATATTGGTGTTCTTACCATAATATATGTATATGTAGATACATATAGGTAAAGACGTTCCTTCCCTTAGAACTTGTAGTGCCTTTTAAATTGCATTGCTATAAAATATATATTGTTGATTTTCTTACCAACCAGTAGTGTTTAATAAACTTTAATAGAGCTCGTGACACCTGGCATGTTAGCTTCATAAAAATGTAATAATTTCACAGTTACAGTTACGTAAACACTTAAAAGCACAGGCTTTCGAAACTTTTCATGAATTTCATACTCAGTGCTTAAGTCAAGCTTAAATACACAGTATGTTAGTAATGTTATTATAGAACTCCTTTTTAGTATCTATATAGGAGGACATAGAACCTTTTTAATATTTATCTATGATTGGGTCGCAGTACGTCAAATGTTTTATTGATCAAGTCGAAACTAACATTTGTCTTTTTCGTGAAATATGCCTGTTAATAATAGGTCAGAATAGGTACAATGATTTAGGGTGAATGAATTCAAATGTACAACGTTATTATGGATATTCCTTTGAGATTTAGGTATTTTAAAATTACTATGCTCTTAATAATAATTGGTATCTTTTGTCTCCTTTTCGTATACTTTGTATTTGTATGCCCAACGCTTCCAAGCGTTGTCAAGAACAAACTTTCTGGTGACTCATTAACCGTTAGAATTCTCTTATCCCAGGTAGCATTTACTTACCAAAGTAAGTAGGTATGCTGCGTGGGATAAGAGCGTTACGGCTCATTGATGCCTCGTTCCCATAAACAAGAAACGATTCGTTTTGCTTACGGACGGAAAAATTTCGTTGGTTTTCAACGAAAATTTTACCGTCCGTAAGCAAAACGAATCGTTTCTTGATTATAGGAACCGGGCAAGTAAGTGTAGTTCTTTCTTTGATGTGAAGTTTGCTGGTTTTCCTACCGACTACTGGCGTCTTCTTGAGAACACAAACTCTGCTTAGATCTAGTTACTTCAATTTTATTTCCTACTTTTCACATATTCTTATATGTAACATTTTTTGTCAGTGTTTGAGTTGTTAGTATCGGGAAACGAGTTCGTATAAATATACACACTGCCACTCACTAAAGCTCCAAAACTAGCGATGAAGTTTATAAGAATGTGAGGGAGCCAGCAATAAGTACATTTATGGTATAGTTTTGATTAAGTTTCAATGGCAGTAGTTCATCTAGTAATCGCTACCACAATATTATAAGACATTACTGCATGAAACTGTCAAAGGAGGTACGAACGCACATCCATACCTACTATTTAAAAGAATACTTAGTTACATAGCTATTTCAAATATCTTTCTTTAGGTTTTGCTAGTAACGAGTTTGCTATTACGACTTATGCCGCCTCTTGAATTTCAGGTAGAGTCAAAATATTTTCATCACACACACTTTCTTCAAGTCAATAATAAAATTGTATGCACGTTTTAAAATTGATTTCGAAGAACAACAAAACTTTTCACGCGCCTTTTTAATACCTGATTCTTTTGTTTTTTTTTACTTTACTCGCCTGTTCGAAATTCAAATAAAAACTTTAATAAGTTACCTCCTTGGTTGCCATGTTAAAAAGGTAAAATTTTATTCAATTTTTAACGTAAGCGATTATTCAGCTGTTATATAAGGTAGATATTACCTTTACCTTGTTTTATGTAGTCAGTCAAAAAATTTTGATTTAACGCAAAATGAACCAATCGTTTGTCAAGTACATGAGGTTCTGAAAGTATGATTAGGCATTTGTTTTGATCATCAAACCAGTTTACAAAGTTTACGTCAAATTTTACTGCAAAATCTTATCAAAGAGTCAGAAACTCGAATTGATTTGACACCACTGCTAATTTGACAGCTCTGTTAGTTGAACAATATTTTGATTATTCTTTCAGGAACCGAGTGTTAAGCTTGCATTAATTTTAAGCATTGAAAAATCTGTTACCGTCTTGATATACCTACTTGTCATACTTGACAACACTTGTTACAGTTAGCCTTAGAAAAGCTCAATAAACTATACTAATAATGTAAATACGGGATATAAAAAGGTAGGTTTGTTTTTTTTTAATTAAAGGGGATCTGCGTATGCATCAAATGCGCCAATAATAGTGGTGTAAATCACCTTAGTTTAATTTTATATTAAGTTACAACTTAACTAATCAAGCATTTGCTACGAGCTACTGCGCAATCTTAGATAATATTATACATCCATCCACTGCACCCTTTACTATAATAACTTTAGCTTTACCAATATTTTAAAGACTTTTTCTGACACATTTTTTTATTTTCTTTCCATCCATTTCGCTGTACAAACAATTCTTTTAAAACCTTCCCAACAATAGGCGGCATAGAAAAGCCAAAACATCCAAAATCTATCATAGGTCTCTTCCGAAGAGAGAGTTCCAGCTCTACGCAAGGCGCTGCCGAAGGTGTGGTGGTGTCTGATTCAGAAGCCACCAGAGATATCTCGAGTAAGGGTGAAGGCACATCCAGGGATACTGCTGTAAGACATGGTCCCAGTCTACTTTCTAAACGAAGCACAAGTCTTGGTGGCCCGTCTGTGTTGCTGATGGAAGACGTTGCACATTCGGATCCCCTCGGTGCGTCAAGTAGGCCAGCCAGCATCATGCAAGGACCACATAGAGGACAATGTCGGCGAGGATCTATGTTGGAGCTGACAGGGTACGTGTACTGATTGTCTTCATATGTTTTGGTTTAAGAATTTATTATATTTCTCGACTACCATTGGTATGCTTTTTATTGTGCAGTGCGGATACTAAAGTACATTCAAATAATATTTCTCAATTCATTCCAGTGTCCCGGCTTCGCTGGCGTTAATCTACAAACAAACTCAGATATATTGCTTTACAACTTATTCTTCTGAAGGAAATAATTAATTACCTACATTTAGTACTTATTCATGTGATTATAATTTAGGTTCTCTCTTTGATCAGTTTAATTTCTTTATGTGTAAGGTATTTCTGCTACAATTTTTGCTATTTCGCTAACGACGTTGAATAATATTATAATTAATTATCCTACGTCATTACATTGAAAGTCAGAGGTCTTATCCTTTTATTGCGAAGAAGTTTTACGAATGTCCTTCTTTCCAAAGAAGAAAACGATCATCTCTTGTTGTGTTATTATTATTAAAATGACTTATTAAGACTGTGGTCGGGCAGTTAAATTAAATGTTATAGGTATAATACTCTGAAAGATATTATTTCATATTTTTTAATTCATCACATCCCGTCAAACAGCTTAAATATTATTAAAAAGATTAATCTGCTTACTAAAGAATCATCTATCATATTCCTATTTATTCGTATTGCAGATCTCTATCACGTGATGCCATAACAGAAGAAAAATGTAGCAAATCCTTACCAGAGAGCGAACGCATGGGCATAAGGCGTCTACCTCTCGGTCGACAAAGCCTTCCGAGGGAACCTTTTATTCGACAGCTGACTATGGCTTCCACCCTTAACACCAGCTCATCCTCTGACGACTCTTCAGACGAGAACACCTGAGTGCCCCGCCGTGGTGACCATGATCGGTTGCCACTGTTAAAATACAGGACATTGCAGTAATGAGCTATCATTACTGATGATACTGCGAACGTCTAACCAAATCAATAGGTATTTTAAAAAGTGCTGTGAATCTGTGCTGTTTAAGTGATAAGTGAAATGAGCGTTGAACTATAGAAATGATTTTAATGTAAGACATCAGGTTTATCGTACTTAATATGAGAGATAAAAGTTAAAGGCTTCAGAAATTCTACTACTAAGAAGTGATTTTAAGTCCACCTATAACCACTAAAGTACACAGCGGCAACGTTCGCTACGAGATAGCATCCTAATTGAAAATCAATAAAGTTTACAATTACACTTAAATCAAACTAAACCAAATCAAATTCCAACTAACGCAAATTCTCTTATTAATTGTTACTTGTCATACAAGCTAGTACCCAAAGTGGGACATCAGTTTTACGTCTAGTTTCTGTGACTAGCTCGGATCACTTATTTGAAAACATTTATTGGAATGTTAGTAATGCACGAGAAGGCGTCTATTTTACCGCGAGTTTTAATAGGGCTCATTTATTGTCCATTTTTCAACGCGCTTTACGTCATGGGTTTCGATATAGTGCACTGCTCCTGGACAGATAAGGGTCCAGGACCAGAACTAATGCTAGCAAGCCTATTCAATTAAGATTTTAAACCAATATTTTTCGGTACTAAGCAAACTAGGATACAAAGCAAATGGTAAAAACAAATACCGAAAGCACAACCCTAATACCTCTGTCGTGTCGCCCTCTTTGTGCTTGTAGCTTTGTCCTGAAAACATTGTAGTGGATTATATAAAATATACAAGAACATCATTCTTATATGTACATATATGTAGCTAAGCCACTAATCATAATTAGGCAAATATTTAATAATCACTAAATGCCTAAATAAAGTGCAAACTAATTTCCGTTTTCACTATCTATATCGTGTGAAGACAATTTTAAACCTGAAAATGCCTTTTGAGTACATATACAATACAGTCAAGAGGCGGACACGTTTGTGTTCATCATCAGCGTTCGACCAAGTGTTTTTCGAAATGTCATTCATAAGACTACATCGCTTGTAGAATGCATCTTTTGTAGGGGTGCCACTTTTATATCATAAGATCCGTTGATATTGTTTGTCAATAATTGCGATACGCACACGTTAAGTTAATATGTAGTAAAATGTGCAGTATTATAAAGTTGTATGTCGCTTATTGAGCCTGTGGGCTTTAAGTTATTTTGATATATAGTTATACATTATGTACAAAATGACTTGTAAATATATGAGTAGGTACCTAATGTATTGTGTAACGGGATAAGACCAGTCTGCGATGAATTAGTCGAATTGTAATTTATAATCACGAACCTATATTTGCATTTAATTTACAGCTCTTTAAGAAAGAAAGTGAAAAATATAGTGTTTACGTATAAAATATGCTTTAGGTAGTCACAGAATAGGTAGCAGTCGGTTTGTATTATTGTGTGATTAGTATTTTTGTAAGTTCTTTGTAAACCATGTACCACATTCAGTGATCCTTAATGTAAGTTAATCATTTGTATTTTTAACTTAGATAAAACGATTTTGATGGCGGTACTTCTTGCCAATGACAATACCACTAGATTAGATACATAAAATAAAATTTGATGTGATTTAGAGGTGAAGATAGCAATTACGTTCATTATGTAGAGTAAAAAAGTTTTTGATTCTATTTTGTAGCTAATGGGAATTTCGAAACTCAAATAGAACGAACTACCCTGAAAAGCTGCACTCTTAAGTGCTAATAAGTGCTAAATGGACATTGATGCGCATACATAAGTCTCATTAGGAAAATAATATCATGTGTGTAGCCTGTTCTGTTAGAATTAAATACTCTCCTTTTTTCACTATTGGCCTGCATTTTCTCTTAAATATTGAAAACAATAGAAAACAAATACATTTAATATATATATATATATATATATATATATATATATATATATATATATATATTAACATAAAAACGATTTAATTTTATCGTCACAGGAAAACAGTTTTTCTTTTATATATATATATATATATATTATAGGGGGCAAACTAGCAGACACGTCACCTGATGGTAAGTTACTTCCGTCGCCCATGGACACCTGCAACTCAAGAGTCACAAGTTTAATATAAAAAAAGGATAATAGTAAACGTTAATGGATGGTTTTATAATTTTGTACGTCACGGTACGGGACGTTAGAGCTAAATCGTCTCTATGATATTACAGTGAAAATATATGTCACGCTCAACCCGACATCGCACGACGTAAACAATAAATAGCATTTAAATCATGGACGTGCGTGGCATAACCATATGGCATAACTCGTACATTTTACTTCACTTTTAACATTTTAAATTTTTGCAACTTGTCGTTACCGTGCAAAGGTTTTAAAAGAGCCCACGGTATAAATGTCACAAAGTTGTGACGTAGGTACGAATGTGTCGCGTATCAAGCGTGCGCGAATTTTTTTAAATTTTAAATTTTTCAATGTCGAAAATTGTACCGTGACGTGTCGTGACGTGCAAAATTATAAAAGCGGGGTGCTTTTATAATTTTGCATCAGCATAGTTATAAATATATAATATGTCATTGGCAATTTGAGGTCATATTAACAATATGTGTAATAATTGTAAAAACGTATTAATTATAAATGTCAGCGCAAAATGTTGAATTGTTATTAGATTGTTAATGATAAATAATTGTTTAAAATCAGACAATGAGGTGTGAATAATATTTAGTACAATAACAGCAGTAGTCTAATAGGAAATATTCATAACTTACTTGTGTAAATAATTAGTTAATTTTGTTGTACATTTAGTTTAAATTACTAAAACATACTCAAAATAACATGGTGCGCCACGCTCTCGTAGTTTTGTCCAAATCTCTTTATTGCTACAAGTGTATGTATAACGCCATGAGAAATATGTAGCCCTATTTTAGATTGTTCGAATCTTAATAGTATTTAAGTAATTTTAAAGTGTTTGTCTTAAAATCAATTAAAGTGTATTTAGTAGAGAATTTTTGCCTAAAAGCTTTAAACGTGAACATTTGTTCTACGATGAATTTTTCCATGTTATGTGGATGCATTAAATTTTTTCGTTTTGTAGATGTTTAAATTTTTTTTCCTGTGTCGCAGGGAACGTTATCAAATATTCAAACAACGGACACAAGGAAAACCCAAACTCTCAACTGCTATTTGTGGCCCATAAAAATTGTTGTATCGTGTGGTAATACCAATCGAGGTGGCATTCTATATCTATCTTTTATCTATTATTCTCGATGTTATTCAATCTCATTACTCTTGATCTTCAGTATGCGTATCATTTGTATGCGGACGACCACAGGCCTGGATATATTGGCAAAAGCAATTCAGTGTTAACAGAGACTTAGAGGCCATTAAGAACTGGTCATACCGTTTTGGCGTGTTTTTAACCCCTCAAAAGTCGGGCAATAGTAATAGGGAGTCCCCGCTTGATAAGTTGGCAGAAGGCACACCTCTATACTACCGGCTGTGGTCTACAACGCATCTGTGATACCTTTCAGTTAAAGACCTTGGTTTACGTATTGCCTCTATCCTCACCTGGCAACTTCAAATTGCGTACGTCAATTAGAAAGTTACTGGGAAATTGCTATCACTTTATCGAATTAAGAATTGTTTCCCAGCCAGCACCATGTTAATGCTCCTATAGACCTTGATCTGCCCGATCATCGATAATGGTGATGTATGTTATTTCGACCTGAATGCAAATCTTTTAAACAAACTTGCCCGACTTTTTACATATCGAACCCAACTGTCATGGCTACCTTATGGCTGACTTAAATCAGCGGCGTAGCCTCCGTGCTTCGTCTGCTCTCTACACTCTTCTTAGTACTCTTAATGGGGGCCCATTTATCTCTAACAGCTTAAATTTCTATGTTCCAACCATGGCAGAGATCTTCGCTCTCCAAATAATATTGTGCTCCTATGCCCTATACATAATTCTTCTCTTATTCACCCTTCATTTGCTGTCCAGTCTTTCTTGCTTTGGAATTCGATCCCACCTGAAATTAGGATGTCTACTAGGCGTGACATTTTAAAAACTAAAGTCTCAAAGTTTTATAGGAAACAAATACCAGAAATACTTTCATAACCTCATGTACTATATGGTATATGTGTATATGCCAAAGCTTTAAATTTTTCAGTTCTCTCAAACTTCCTCCTTCCACGTCCCTCTCGGCTATCTGGACCACCCAAAGTTTACCTGGTAGATAATGCCACTTGGTATTAAATCCGGCCCATACAATGAAAAATGCAGGAAGTATTCAATAAATAAATAAAAATTTGTGAAAACTGAAAGTGCTTTTTAACTTTTTATAGACTGAAAACAGATCACAAACAAATTTATTGAAAATCGATAGTAAAACGTCTGTCGGGTCAGGTAGTAGTAGTAGTAATAGTAAATAAAATGAAATTTAGATGATAAAGATTTACCCGACCGTGCTTGATAAATACAGTGTGGAGGGTAACCAAAGTAGGTACTAGAAAACAAAGGAAATTCGTTAAATAATATTTTTTAAATTATTTTAATTTGTAGCTTCAGTAATAGTCCAACGAATCACACAGTGAGTAATCTGAGTAATTTTTGACAAAGGTTTCAACTCTCGCAGTTCCAAAGACCTACCGCTCCTGTGCGTTACTGGCCTGGGTTGCTGGTCGGTCGCAATGGTTGTTTGTACCAGTCCATGTATACTGCTGGGTCATGTTTATCTGACATTTTCTCAAAGAGCCAGTTTCAGGTTCGAAATGACTCCTTTCTTCTGTAACACTGCAACCTCTAACAATCGTAAAGACCATTCCGACAAACTGTAATATGTTCCATTTCCCTCTCAATATCAGAAGCAGGAACATCCATCTCCTCTCCCACAATAAGAGATGTTGCCGCTGAATTAAACAACATGTCTTGCGTGGCAAGATGTTTTTAGAAGATCAGTGTATAGTGATCTGATAAAATTTCAATTATATAAATTGACGCATTCAACATTATATTTTCAGTTATTTAGTTATTTTTGTAGTTATATTATACATAAAAACACTAGGGAATGTATATAGATATAAAAATGTAGAAACTTGCTTTTTCTACAAGTTAGGTACTTGGTAGTTTCTTTGTTTAAATTTATCATTAGAATTTATTCTTTTCTCTTACAGTTATTCTACATTTTTTTGTATCTATTCACTGTAAAACACTATGCTTAAAAGATTGCACAAAAACCTATAAAAATAAAATATAATAAGATAAACCTTACTAAATATGTTTTCTGTTTTCTAGTAGGCAGTCCTTATGATGATGTGAATACTGAATAAATACTCTACTCTACTAAATCATAGAGTAAAATTGTGAGATACGTGCGGGTAACCTGTACATTATGTCTAGAACTGAAAGATTAAGAAAGTACTTAAAAGTTCTAAGTATATATTAGACCCGCTATTCTCTGAGCTAATTCTTTTTTCTTATATTTGATTCAATAAAATATATACCTGTAGGTAATTATATTTTAATGACATGTATAAATATATGTAAATCGTCACGCCTGGGTATACCCAAAGGAGTGTAGATACGTTTTATTATGAAGGAACTATCAAGGAATCGCCGAAATACGGCTCTAAGCATGCAATGACTGGTCTGGGAATAATTACCAGCATGATCGCACGCAAACATTTGACAGGGGACCAACTAGGACGTTTTTATGGAAAACATAACTAGTTTTCGTAATAGACTCGCGTTTGACGATTAACCTGATGTTAGTGATGTTATGATAAATCAGCCTTGATAGTTCCTTATGACAAGGACGTAACTAAAAACCAATACAAACTAATTCTAACTAAGAATTTGAGAAACCGCGTTAATTAAAACAAGTATTAATGAAAGGGTGGAATATCGATGGTGCTAAGTTAAATCAAGTTATTCGCTAGTTAAAGGGGCCTACCTAGTTACCTACACGATTTGCACTTTTTAGTCTTTTTACAAAGCCACGGGTCTACATCATCTTGACATGTTTATGTTCTCCAACATTCCAAAGTATTGACCTCTGATTAGGCGGGTAGATATTGCTTGTATACCTTGGCATGGATTCTCAACTAATGAATAGGAGCTAGGGTATACTGCTTAGCCTACCTACTACTGGTAGGGGTACCTACAACTTTGTCATGCTTAGGTATTACTATAAAAAATCATGTTACATTTTTCCTATTCCCAAATTTAAAACATTTAATTCTGTTATGGGAAAATGAAAAAATTTATTATTATTTTCTCCCGAAGTACCTAGGAAACTATTTAAAAAAAATGTACAGGCGTATCTTAGAGGGACGGTTTATCCTTAGGCTTAAAGTTGCAATGCAAACTGCCAATTACTAACCATAAAATCAAATCTTATTATAAAATTATTATTATTTATTATTATTTTAAATATATTTTTAACAAGTAACATTGTGATTAATTTTAATACATAAAACAATAATATACTTAGTTTGTTGGCTAGCGAATTAGTTACAGCTGCTGGTACCTACTTTCTAAAATGTAGGTAGTTGTAAAAAAAAAAACTGTTTGTGTATCTCTAAGCAAGATCGTTTATATTTATATGACATATAAATGATCTGATGTACCTCTATTATTGCTTTTAATATTTGTTTAGGTACTCATTGTCAGTGCAATTTTGACCAAGTTTCAAATATTTAACGAATTTGAATGTATTAGAATTGCGCCAACTTAATTTATCATCCTCTCGTAATACCTATTTATACTTACCTACTAGGTCTAATTATTCTTAATTATTTAAACTAACATACCCTCATATTTTAACTCTTATTATACCATAGTGATGGTATCACACCAAAATTTAAAAAAGTACTTACCTTTGCATTTAATTTGTTCAGCGTAACATGGGAACACAATTATTGCAAGCATAAAGTTTGATTTTCTTACCAACATGTCACTAACGGTCAGCAGAGATAGGTGCATAGCCAGATGGTTACCCGCAGAGTTACTTATTGACGCCTACTCTATTTTGTATTAGCAACATTTATTTACATTGAAAATACCGTAACAATATTACCTACCACAGAACGGCATAAACAATAATTCTTCTTCTTCTTTTCTCTGCATCACCCAAAGGTCGACTGGTAGAGAATGCCTTAGGCATTAAGTCCGCCTATGTACTAATGTGCAAAAGTTTAAATAAATAAATAAATAAATAATTGTTTTTACTTCCTTGTGGTGCCTTCTTTGTTAAAGGTGTGTAATAAAGTAGGAATCACAAATAAGTAGATACATTCGAAGAATTCATAAAGCCACGGTTTGTTCCCAGGTTTCCCTGAATCTCAACTATCTCGTTTGATTTAAACTGATGTATAAAAGAAAATAAGTGGTGTCAATTGATGAAAATATTAGTGCCTAGCCTAAAATTTATCTATCAGCCAGCACTCATTAATTGAATAGGTACTATGGTTTTCTTTTGTAATAAAAATATTGTTAACTGTATTATAAGTAGTAGTGAAATAAGTAACATGAACGTGAAATAAAAATCACATTTACGAGTTTAACGCAGTTTTTTTACATAACCCATTTTAAGCCGAAGCTAAGACCTAACACGTGCAATATAGGCTATAGACAATAACGTAAACATTCCTAATAATATGAAGTGGTTTTTTTTTCGTATTAATTAATAGTTACTGGGTACCTAATCTTTCTATCAAAAACCAATTCAATGGATAGCAGGGCCAATATCAGATTCTATGACTGCAAGCTTGGAGCAATATTTTTTTATAAATAGATAAAAAATATACATAGATCGATACACCGAGAGCAATGCAAATAGAAATTCATGCTTACAAATATTTGTCTGAGCGTCACAATCGAATGACATACCGCTTCGTCTCATACTTGTACGTAGTCTAGACTACTTGGACAGTGACTCGCTGACTCGTGAATGGCCATATAGTAAACTCATCCCTGTCATTAGTTTAGTAGTAACCTAATTAATTTTGAGTGCAACAGTTTCAAGAAATTTCGGAAAATTTAAGAACTTGAACTAGCGACACCTCACACTCGCTTGTAAGGGGTAAAGATGTTTTATGAGCATCTTGGATAATATATTTACGTATTTTGTAGTCTATTAAAAACATGAATACTGTCCGGCTGCCATGGTGAAGCTCAGTTTACGTGAGTATTGTAAATGGAAGGAACACCACACCACAATTATAATTCATCTAACACCTAGGCGTAAGTTGGTAATAAACACATGCAGACAGACTATACCGAGGTCTTGTACATATTGTAAGGTCCGAAAATCCTACTAGGTACTTTTATAAACGTGAATGTTTGTAAGAATGGATTGATGTTTGTTAGTTAAAATAACTTTCGAAAATGAACGATAAGTAACTATATTTTGAGAGCTATCTTGGCGTGCACTCTACTAATCCTGCGCTTCACCGATTTTGATTTTGGTATACGGAGGTAGTTGAAAACCTGAGGATGGACGGCAACTTTTTTTAAAAAGTTCACCTCTATGGGGTGAAATGAGGTAAGTGCAGGCAGTGCCGCGTTTGGCGATTGAGCGATGATAGCGGGAAAAAAAACTGTCAGTCGTAGGACTGCACGTCAAAAGTGAAAACACTCACACATCGATATATTTGTATCTGAGCGTGACGGTCCGCACACCAAAAGTGCCCAACGTGAATAAAAATCATGTCCTACAAGCAAAGTATCTCAAGAGGTGCATATTGCTGCACTACCTTCAAAGGCACTCCATACTTGTCGGTTACTGTTTAAGACACGTTTGTGTCTTTTCACCTGATGAACACCGTTTTAATAGTAACGACTAATTGAATTATTAATTACATTCAATAATTATCAAATTTAATAGAAAGAAACGTCGTTTATAAAATGCGGACTATTTAGTAGAGTTTTACACAATATCAGTTCTGTATAATTTTAAAATTCCCGCCCGTAAAAAGTATTTGATGTTGGTACACAGTATTTTGTTACACCTTCTATTTAATTGATATAAAAAGGAAAATGAAAAAATAAACTAAAGAAACACTAATAGTGACAAAAATTTACATTTTAAAATATTATTTTATTGTAGTTAATAATAAAGAAATACTATTATTGATGTTGAAAAAAATCAATAATTACCAAAAGCCAAGTATTCATATCAAAGTGTATAAGTCACCAATTCACAAAAAAGCAAAACCATCCGCTCGTTCGTTAGCCGTCTTGTGATTTTTTCTCCTTGTTTCTAATTTTCATGAAAACTAACGGAAAATATAATGTAACTGTATATTTTTATGTTACAATGGGTGTCAATTAGTTTCAACAATCGATATGTATATGTGACTTCTTTTACATTAATCTGTTCAACATGTGTGGCAAATACATCAATAAAAGAATGAAACATACTTGTGCTTTGTATTAAACTAGAACAGCGGTAAGTGGCGTGAAAAAAAATTTAGAATAAATATATTTCGTGTATAGTTTCTCCTGCAAAAGTTGTTGAGTTCAACATTATCATAACTTTGATAGAGGTGAAATATTTTAGATACCAAGTGCCTTTCTAAACTGTCAGTTTGTTTTTAAATAATAATATTCTTTTAGAATGAAGAGGTAAATTCAAATTGTTGAGATTTTATGTTTAGTTATTGATAAAAATAAAGTCCGATTACTTTGATAACAAGATCATCCCAATCTACAATATTGAAATGCTTCATATTAGAGGGCTATGTTATCTTATCAGACCTGTTGGTTATCAATAAGTTTGTTATAACAATAAGTACCTACGTTTCCTTTACTTGTTTTTTTTTCTAATAAGATGAGTTACCTTTTTTGAGTCTACATTATAAATTTTAGTAAGATAACATCAATTTAGTGACTAAAGTTTAGGTTTGAAGTTTTTATTTACAAACATACACAGTACAATGATACAGAAATGTTAAGTGATAATTCCACACATATCTTTTCGATAATGATAACATAAGCAGCACAATGTTCTTTGTAAATAATGGTAGTACTTACAAACTAAATGTTTTAGAAAACATTTTTGTAAATTCTGACATCATCTAAAGTAAAAAATTGTTTTTTTTTAAATATGCCAATTGGATATAGATGTGAACTAAATAAAATAGAACTTACAGGTAACAGACAAAATGGAGCATGCCGACTTGGTATCTGAGATGTCACAGGTGGAACACCTTACCACACAAGAAAGGCTTCATTTAGCCCGGAGGTGAGTTTAAACTTAGCTTCTTACCTCTTTCTAATTTTATATTTGATCAAAAATCTTTGATTAGAATAGTGTGACATACAATATATAAGTACCTAAATCTTAATAAAGATGCTGTTTTTTATACAAAATTATTATTAATTTAATTAAATATTATTAAGTTAATTCTTTAAACTTACACATAGAAAAAAAGGTTCTTTTAGTGATTAAATTTAGCTGATATCAATCCAAACTCAATAAGATGTATAAGATTTGTATAATTTAATCATATTATATTTTTTCACAAGCATTTTACAATCTTATTTGTTAGTATAAATTTAAGTAAGTTAATAACTGAAATTTAAGTCAATTCCATCCCACCAGTTATTTAGCTTACATTTTGTGAATATTTTTGTTGCTAATGTTAGTACAATAATTTGATACCCTGGAGCTGGTTTCATATTTGGAACATATTTAAAGGAATTCTTTCACTATACCTCATAACCCCTCATTTATTCATAGTCTGAGATACATCCTTCCCCTTAGCCCTTGTGGAGGTCGTATCAAATGGGCATGGGGTTTTCACATGTTGAGAAAAAAAAAACTGTTGTTTACTTTAATAGTTGCTACAACTGTAGTATATTTTAGTAACTTGTATGGCAGTCACATCTTATTGTCATATACATGTACACAACACAGTGTACTATACAATAGTACACTGTGTACAATATGTACTGTCTATATTTAAACTTTTATAGTCACCTGACTATAAAAGTAATGTAAACTCTTTAATTTATTGAATGGCTAAAAGTTAGTAAGAGACAAAAATGGTGCAAGTACTGTTAGTACATAGTAATAAGAGATCTTTAAGCATTGGCTCCCTCAATACTATATTAACATTTTGAATTTACTTTCATTCTATGAGTCTTTCATTTCTCAACTGTCTCAACTACTACTGTACGGCAATGCAAATATGTGTTGGGCTAATGTTATACCTTCTATCTGGGAATATGTATGGTACACATATAAATAAATAATTTCTTACATTAGCAAAGCCTTGCAAATTGCTGCTTTTTATGGACATTTGGCACCTCAAATAAAATAGAGTAATAAATTAAAAAAATCCAGTTATGCATTTTCTTAATAAAAATATTGCTATTACCCCTTTTACACTCCCAAAAATACTAATAACTGTAACTTCACAAATTTTTCAATAGATAGCTAACTAAAACTAAAAATGCATGAATTTCCAGATATAAAAAATAACATGAACATTTTTATTTATTCTGAACAATTGAACTTTTTGAGTTGTTACGCTACATATGCATATATACTTAGGAAATGGATTGTATATGTATACAATATACATATTTACAAGTCAATGCCCATTGAGCCTCCCAATTGGTGTTGGTGATTTTTTCCAGGCTACGACACATATTACTAACTGTGATCAAGGATTTTGACTCCTTTTGCTTTTTGAAATTTTGATTTGGACAATGCTTTACCACTTTGTGTATTTAAAACTACTATTTTAAATATTGAATAGTATCTTGAACTTAACAAAAGCCCCTGTGCTGAGGTATATTATTAAGTAAAGATTTACAAATAATGCTAACAATGTTCCCTAATAAATATTCAAGGTGTAATTTAATGATTGTGCAATTTAATAACCATTAAATAACAACCAATGATGAGATGTGTGTAGCTGCTTAATTTCGTATAGAGTAAGAGCCCGTGAACCCCAGACCTTCGTTATTTTATAAAAGCTGAAAGTTTGTCAGCGCATGCTCCCAACACAGGTAAGAACCATGGACCATTATGAAGTTTGGGTTGCCCTGGCTTTGGCACTTAAACGGTACTAAAGGTGTGTAAAATACCGATCTAACTTCATTAAATAATAAAGTGCGATATTTTGGTATTATCTTTAGAATATTATTAAAAATCACATTATTCATTGCCAGACACTTAACATCCTGGCAACCCCTAGCCAGACACCCTTAATGTTCATGAAATTATAATTTTACTTACGTTATAGTATAAAAGCTGATTTTTATATATAATACTTGAGTAATAAGTCAATGATGTTTCCTCATTAGCCAGACATTTTTGAAACTTCCAACCCCTTGCCAGACAAGCATGTAGGATAGCTGTAGGCGCGAGGCAGTATATATATGGGTAGGTGCGAGTGAGATGGCGAGTTAAGTCTACCGCGATTCCTCACTGCGCAGTTGTTATTTAAATGTGAATTAATTTTAAAATTGCGAAAAAAACATAACCTAAAATATAATGACATCATTCTTCCGGCTCGACTCAAAACCGGCAGTGAAACAATGCTTGCATTGCTTTTCGCTGCGTGAGTGAGGTTACCGGGGGCCCTAACCCTTCCCTCTCCCCTATTCCCGTCCTTTCCTCCCCTGTAATCCCCCTCTCTCCTATTCCCACTCTCCGCCCGCTCCCCCTCTTCCCCTACTTCCACCTTAAAGGGCGGCAACGCACTTGTGACTCTTGAGTTACAGGTGCCCATGGGCGGTGGTAGTCATTTACCATCAGGTGACCCGTGTGCTCGTTTGCCCCCTATAAAAAAAAAAAAACGTCTGGCTAATGAGGAAACATCATTTACTGCACGGATGGCGCATGGTTTAAGTGGTCACCTCGCCACTACGCCGCGCCGAGTGTTGTGGGTTCGAATTCCACACGGGACAAAAATTTGTGTGATCCACAAATAGTTGTCCCGAGTCTGGGTGTTCTTTGTGTCCGTTGTTTAAATGTTTGTGAAGCCCCCCGCGACACAGGAATATTCCTAATGCGGGAGTTGTCTTTTTTAAACAAAAAAAAAACAAAACAAAAAAAAACGTAAGTAAAATTATAATTTCATGAACATTAAGGATGTCTGGCAAGGGGTTGCCAGGATGTTAAGCGTCTGGTAATGAATAATGTGATTATTAAAAATATTTTGAAGATAATACCAAAAAATCGCACTTTATTATTTGATGAAGTTAGATCGGTATTTTACACACCTTTAGTACCGTTTACCTGCCCAAGCCAGGGCAACCCAAACATCATAATGGTCCATCGTTCTTACCTGTGTTGGGAGCATGCGCTGACAAACTTTCAGCTTTTATAAAATAACGAAGGTCTGGGGTTCACGGGCTCTTAGACCAGTATGGCAGCATGTCCATAGTAACAGTGGGATAGTTTTAGACAGGGATAGTATTGTTATCAATTTTAATCAATATTTAAGTAGTTTTATTATGTAAATCGGTGCTGTAAAAGAAGTTACAAGTTATTATTACTAGACCTTTAAAAAAACTACAATATATTCAGTCTAAGTTACGAGTTTAAGGCGAGCCATTCAATTATAATGTCTAGAGTCATGTCCAGGTTTATTATGTCGTGTTTACTCCGAACACTAAAAGAGGGTCGTAAGTTTGCCGCCTGTCGGTTTCTATGTAGTTTTGTAGCTTTCAAACGAATGAGCCGATTTGAATTTTGTTAATTTTATTATTAGAAACCCTACGTGGGTCACCCTGAAAGTTTTTAGTATAGGCTACTAAGAAAAGCAGCTGATGAAAAATTTATTTAAATTTCGAATTAGGAACTCTTTGGGAATCTGTAGACGTTTAATGATTTCATATATTATGTCATTTGTTTTTACAAATTGGTCTCAATTTAAACTGTCGTGCACCGAAATGGATTTAGACTGCGATTGGCATTTCATTATGAAGCCCCATCTCGTGCCACTGTTTACAACTGGTTTAATGAGTTTAAACGTGGTCGAAGCAAACTCACTAATGATTCTCGAGAAGGATGTCCTTCTACGGCGACTACTGAACGTGAGTGCTGTACGGCTTATGATAGAAGCTGATAGAAGGGTGACATATCAACAGATTCGGGCAGCTTTAGGCATTGGTATGAGTCAAGTACAAAAAGTCTTACATGAACATTTAGGGGTCAGAAAGCTTTGTACTAGATACCTCATAATTTGACGGAAGAACAAAAAAGCCCTCGTTTGGATCGGTGCTCAATGTTTGAAAAGTATGACAGATGTAATTCGAATGCTTTATATGACATCGTCACAGGTGATGAAACCTGGATATAATGTTACGAACCCGAAACCAAAGGACAATCTGTGCAATGGATATTTCCATTCGAAGATTTGCCGACAAAAGTAAAGAAGGGCAGAAGTCAAGGGAAAAAGATGATTGTCTCATTCTTTGGACGGACGGGTCATTTCGCAACAATCATTCTAAAAGATAAAAGGACTGTTACTGCAGGTTGGTATGTCAGTCATTGTCTACCAGTTGTCTTAGAAAATTATAGACAGCACCGCCCAAGAAGCAGGAGCTTCCTCCACCTCGACATCGCTCCAGCTCACTCCGCCAGACAGACTATCGAATGTTTGTCTATCGAAGGTGTGGAGCTAGTGAGTCATTCTCTTTACAGTCCCGACCTGGCACCTTGTGACTTTTATTTATTTCCAAAAAGAAAAGATAAACTTATAGGAATTCGTTTTATGAACCTTGAAGATGCCGTACTGCGTTTGAAAAAGGCGTGGAAGAGATTCCTAAAGAAGAGTAGGCTCACTGCTTCAGTCAATAAAAATTGAGCCGAGGCCATCCACCAATAAAAATTGTTTATGTAATTACCTGAACATTTATGTAGAAGTGTAATAGTAAAACCAGAAAGTAAATATAAATAAAAAAGTAATGAGTGAACTCTATTTAAGACAAATATTATGAGGGAACATCAAACATAGATCTGATGTTTAATCTGTCGAAAAATACATTCATAACACAAGCTGATTGCTTAATTGTCTAATACTCGCAAGCATGATGCATACTAGACCTATTTTTAGAAGCATTAATAGAATATTGCGAGCACTAATTTATCTCTTCTTAACTCTCTCTCTATCTCCACCTTCTTATTAAATTTCTCTTATGTCCCCCTCATAACTACGACTTCATGAACTCTTCGTTCTATGTCCGATCAGTTCTTCTCTGAAATGTGCTCTGAGCTCCCACTTGAAATCAGGAAGTCCAATTCTCAATTCGTCGGAATATTTTTTTTTTTATGTTCACCGATTGGAACCAGAATTTGAATTTGAACCTGATTGTTCACCTGAACCAACTTGGAAAATTCTTTTTTTGTTTCAGAGGGTATACTTCACAGGTGGTCCTATTTAAATTTTATTGAAATCAGGCGAACTGTTTTTAAAAAATCAATAAATATCTAAAAATTGTATAGATTGATGATATAGCAAACGAAATGCTCCGCTGTCATCACTGTCTAATTGGAGCAGTGCTTTTAGTTGGCCTACCTACCCATATTATATTTAAAGAAAATACATCTACTTTCCACTAAAAAGTACATTGATGTCGGTGATACTTTTTTTAAAAGATAATTATTATTTCTGCAATACCCCAAGGTTGGCTGGCATTAAGTACTTCTTTGCACAATATATGCATGAAGTATTAATACATAAATTAAAATTGGAAATGAGTTATCACGATACATTCTTGTCTAGCACCTGAAATGCTCTTATAGCGTAGATTCGTAATCTAAGATCATCAAAAGTGATTTTGTAAAAAAACTGTTATTAGGCTAAACGCGCTGCGTTTTCAAATATAGTTTACTAGCAGCGCCCAGCGGTTTCACCCGCGTAAGTCCCGATCCCCTGAGAATATCGGGATAAAATGTAGCCTATATGTTAATCTAGGTCTCCAGCTATCTACATATCAAGTTTCATTGCAATCAGTTCTGTAGTTTTGGCGTGAAAGAGTAACAAACATTCATACATCCTCACAAACTTTCACGTTTATAATATTATGTAGTATCGAGATAAAATGTAGCCTATATGTTAATCTAGGTCTCTAGCTATCTACATACCAAGTTTCATCGCAATCGGTTCTGTAGTTTTGGTGTGAAAGAGTAACAAACATCCATACATCCTCACAAACTTTCACGTTTATAATATTAGTAGGATGACAAGAAACCTCAAGCAATCAGTGTTTTTATAAGATATACCTACAATTGAACCTGAGTCCTGACACGTGCCTCTGCTTTTATTAATTTTAATTGAGATTGTATGGGTTTTTCTGTTAATGGTTTAAAATAAACAATTTATGTATTGTATTGTAAGTTTAGTATTTATAGTGTGTATATGTAATGTCTTGTTAATATAAACTAGTGGTCGCCCAGAGATCGAAATTCATCCGTAAAAAACCGAACAAGTGCGAGACTGACTCGCTCACCGATTGTTCTGTTAAGCAAACAAACCTGTATGTACCTATATAGTACGTCCATCTCGGGAATCAACTCTCGAAGATGTTTGCCCTATGTTTCCGAAAAACAAAGTTAACTATGCAGTTCTAAAATACTTCTCCCATACATCGATGTACGACAAAGTCAACTTTCCAGCCGCAAAATATAACTTAGTAATCACAAAAACAATTTTTTTGAGATATAACAACAAAATAACAACTTTCGGAGCGTCTTACCGAATTACCTATATATATATAATAAAAAATAGAATCATGATATTCTAGGTCACTGGGAAGTACCCTATAGGTTTTGATTTACCTGCGAAATGTTAAAATTTGTTAAAATCAAAGGCTTAATGGCCGTATCTTTTGATTGCGTTGACTTAGATGCTTGATTTTTTTAAAGCTATTAATATTTGATGTTAATTTCAATTTGATCCCTTCACGTGTTCCTGAAGAGAATTGTTTTGACAGACAGACAGACAGAAGGACAACAAAGTGTTCCTAAAACTACTAGGCGTAAGTAAATGTAGAATAATCAAATTCGGATAAAAAATGTGGCAACCCTAGCAAAAATTTAAAATTTTGATTCACTTCTAGATTTCATAGAAATGGGACGTGAAATTTATATGGCGTGTAGCTGAGGTAAAGAGAATTATTTTAGTATAAAAATTTGTCCTCCTGAGAAAAATAAGAAAAACTAAATTATTAAAAATGTAATTATGTAATCTGATACAGCTAGGAGATTAATTTATGATCACAAAAATGCAGCGTAAAATTCGTCATGTGGATAATAACATAATCATACTGTATCATTATTACTTTAAAAGTTAAATTTGTTTTTGTAATAATCCGGACGAAAATTTTACGATTTTCTAAAAATAATTAGTTAGAAACTAGACATGCTTGCAGTGGGGCTGAAAAAGTTTGTATTTAATAATAGTACCTAGAAGCTTTTTAAAGAAAAATAGGTTTCCTAAAATATTGTTCGTTTAGGCGTTCTTTTAGCATGTCTTATCTTGTATACCTCACTGGCATCATTCAGATAGCAAAATATTTGGGTTTTTTCTATTAATAGGTACAACTGGACAACAAGATAATAATAGAGACATATCGATAAGACTTTTTTATTTGGGAATATACAAAGAGCATTTCAATCATCGTGGAAATAATCTAGTTTATATTACATGTCAGAAAAGATCCCCATCAAAGATTAAATTTGATGTATTGAAACTCGCTGATAAATTTACTCGCCTTTCCAGAAGATTATTTTGATACGACATTTTAAAGATATGATTGTCAATAACAATTCAGTATGACGCCAGTATATATATTTTTTTAATTGTACTGTGTAATGAGTAAAAATTTATGATGATACCAATCTTTTTCAATCCTAGATGTGACAATGATAACCACAAAACAAGTCTTAGTTCAGAAAATAAAACTTTTATTTTATTTTATTTTCAACAAAAATTTAACAAAAACCTGGATCACCGAACTTTTGCATCGGTTTTTTTTTTCGGTTTTCTAAAAATAAAACCTAGCTAGATCGATTTACCGCCCCGAAACCCTCCGCATACTAAATTTCATGAAAATTGTTGGAGCCATTTCCGAGATTCAGGCTATATATATATATATACATAAATACAAGAATTGCTCGTTTAAAGGTGTTAGATAGATAGATAAGTCACGAGGTACGCAGTTACACCTTCCTTTCAGTTTCATTTTTAAACAAATTAGCTCTAAGCTGGCAAACGAGCACACCGCACACCTTACTGACTGGAAGCGATTTCCTATAAATATACGCATTCCCTAGTACACTGCCAGTTGGATAAGGGTTAGCACTGACCTGCCCGGCCCGGCTCTATTAACAACGTCAATGACAACAGATAGGAACCGTATCCCTACGGGGCTGTAAGGAAGGTAAAGTAACAAGAAAGGTAAGGTAACAAGAAGAATTATTATTCACGCGCAGCTTGCGCCCCGCGGTTTCACTCGCGTAAGTCCTGGAGTCGTAGGAATATCGGGATAAAAAGTAGCGTGTGTTAGCTTGTTAGCTATGTGTTAATCCAGGTCTCCACCTATCTACATACCACGTTTCATTGCAATCGGTTCTGTCGTTTTTGTGTGAAAGAGTAACAAACATCCATACATCCTCACAAACTTTCACGTTTATAATATTAGTAGGATAACGGTTTATCACGGTTGTGATAACTATTAATATACTGTGAAATGGCCGCGACAAAAGGTCAAGGTGCCCTAGTGCGTTGTCTTAAGAAAACTAATAATAATAATAACTTGAGACACCTCGTACACGGCCGTCTGATCCTAAACTAGGCAGAGTAACTGTACCTCTTCTATGGTAACCAGACTGCTGATAGACATACTTATACATATATTACTAAATACGTACATATTATAAAAAACCTTATAATATATAAATCCTATAAATCCTCATTCCAAAATTTAACATTATATCATTTGTAACATTTCTAAGGAACACGTTTTTTGGTCTTAATGTACTTATCTTTAACATAAATACATCTGATAAATATATGGTCATGGTTAAGATTGTACGAGGCGGAGTCGACACGACAACGACATTAGTAGTTGCGCCTTCCTTAATCTATACAGGCCTATAAGTGAGTGATGTACAAATGAGCGACACTACCAGTTGACACGACAACGCATCTACGCGTACACTGTGGAAAATTTCTTATGATATATTTTGTGAAGGAAGGAATTATTGTTATATATGCTATAATTCCTTCCTTGTATCTCGTAAAACTGATAGGTTGTTGTGTACCGTGAGTAATACATATTGTCGTTTCCGGTCATTACTACTTTCTACAATATACGCAGGCTTTTTAACAAATGGTTATATATATGTATATATATACTAACTGTGCCGCGCGGTTTCACCCGATCCCGTGGGAATATCGGGATCAAAAATAACCTGTGTTAATCCAGGTCTCCATCTATCTACATACCAAGTTTCGTCGCAATCGATTCAGTAGTTTTTGCGTGAAAGAGTAACAAAAATTTATACATCCTCACAAATTTCACGTTTGTAATATTAGCAGGATATATACGTAGGACGCCACAAGTTTTGTCATATGCAAACTAGATATCATAATATTGTTATTTGAAGACATATTGATAAACTCTAAGTAATATTTAAATTAATAATAGTTGAAAAAACTAAAAAACACGCTTTAATAGACACCGACACAAAATAATAACAAAAATGCCTTAGATCATTTTGGAAAAGAGCTGATACTCTTAGACTGCTGGACCGGTATTACCCAAACATAAGTAAGAACCACCGCCAAGGAAACTGGCTTTCAAATGAAAAAAACCGCATTGAAATCGGTCCATCCGTTTGAGAGCTACGATGCCACAGACAGACACACGGACACACAGACATCGACATCGATTATTAAAAAGCCTGGGTGCTTAAATTATTGCATTATCATCGGTCCTTGATAACTGTGCAAAATTTCAAATTAATTTTGAAAGGGGGAAAATCACGTTCAAAGATTCCGTTACATACATACATTCCAACTTAGATTATATATAGGTCCAGATGCCTACTCCGCGGCCCAAAACTGAAGCCAAAAAATACAAGCGACTAATACAAATACAAGCGACTCACTCGTCATACGCGAGCGAACGTTCGCCGCTGAAGTAAGTCTAGAGCCGCTATTTATATAATATTCAAAAATGTCTGGTTGTGCAGTTACATCCTCTAAAAATTATACAAAAAAAAATCTTAAGTGTCCGAACATCACATTTCACTATAAGTATTCTATTTCCTAATGTAATTTATAAACAATAGAACAAAATTTCAAATTAATAAAATTGCGGACGCCATTGTTAGAGATGTTGCCAGGGACGTGATTTTCATTTACCCATAACGCATTCTAGCAGTATGTATAATTTTCTTTGCCAAACTTGTTATTTATAGAAACACGAGAAATGTGCTTACTGTTAATGTTCGCGAAAATGGAATCCTTAAAATATTCTTAATTTCTAAGCTCTAGCGCCCGGAGTTCAATGGGTCCGTCAAACGATACTTTGGCTATAGGATTGTACTTGTATTATAATTTATTATTACTACTCCTAACGAACACAGCTATAGAGCACTTAGAACTTGTAAAATTTTGCTAGTTTCTTGATAGTTCATAAAATATATATATATATATATATATATATATATATATATATATATATATATATATATATATATATATATATATATCTATCTATATATATATATATATATATATATTAGGCTGGGCCAAAAAAGACTTGATTTCTTTTTTCATTAGTTACCATGAAAATATTGTTAAAGATGTCATAAAAATAAGCCTGTAAAAACAGCAGCTCTTAATATTACTATTAAGAGGTGCTGCTTCGTGATTTTTGATTTCCCATTTAAATAACGTGATATTTTTTTTTCTTATTAATAAAATTTTATCGCGTTCCAACGAATCGACAAGTTGTAAAAATCAATACATATTCTTGTAGGAAATTAAACGATCTACAAAAAAGGTCAGATATGACTTTTCGCTAAGTTAGCTCATTTAAAATATTGCAATTACGTACTTGGAAGTATGATAAAAACTATAAATTCTACTATGTTGAACCTAATTGTTAATTTTTATTACTATTTTCATATTTTACCGCTAAAATCGATTGAGTTATCAATCTGAGCGCCACCTTTATGGCATTATTCAGATGTAAATAATACTTAAAGTTACGTCAATCTCTCCAACTGGGTTTACTGAAATTAATAAGTCACTCAAGACACCAACTGTTCATCGGAATCTTCACGACGATTTAAAAGTACGAAAACTCTCTGGGTACTGCACTTAATGACTGATGCGCTGAGGGAGTATCGTGTTCCTGGGTCTCTTGATATGTAAAAAAATTAATTCGATACTTAGCTTTTACATCTAGATACACATCGAGTCGGTAAAACTACGGACTATTTGAACCAAGCTGAAATCAAATTGCTGGGACACCCTCTTCATAGTCCGGATTTAGCGCCATGCGACTTTGCACTATTCCATATGTAAAATAAACTAAAGGGACCCAAGTTTTCTAGCGATGAGGAGTTTATAGGAGCTTCTGAAGATATATGCGCCTGTGTTCCGGAGGGAAGTGAAGACTTATATTACTGCCCGTGGAGACTACTACGAAAACAGTATTTCACATAGTTCGGCATAGTAGTTAAAAATAAACTTTATTATTAAAAGTAGTTACTGATCTACCATTACTATTTTTTAAAAAAGCACAACTTTAATATTATTACATTATTAACCTCCTGTATTATCTAACAATTTTGCCGGGTTAAGGAGTTTCGTGGACTTAATCCCATTTTATTGCCTTCAATTTTTACGAAAACCACTTCCAAGCGTTAGACAAAACCTCTCTAACTAAAATTAGATTTCGGCTGCTTCAAAAGTAAAAGGCCTTATTTGGTTCTTATATGGCAGTCCACTCCTTGTCGAGTCGTCCCCTGTAAATACTTTATACATTTATTGTTAACATGATATATCTTATGTAGGTACACAGTTCCGTTTGGGCTGTAGCAGATAAGTTAAGCCTTTGTCTAAAGAACACGTCAGAAAGATTTAGCTCGTTTGCTATAGTAAAAATAGGTACCAAACAATATTTACATACATCTGTTGTCGTGTTTTAGGCGTATAAAAAACGCGATTATGTTATAAAACCTAGTCGCTACTGGTTGTTTTAATCTGCCTGCTGATAATGACATTGACTTTGTAATAAAGTTGTCATCAACCTTTCGTAACTTACCGCCTCCATCTGCGTGAAATATAGTCACAAAACCAGGTGACCTTACTGTTTCGGCCACTGACGAACACCTTTCATAATGTTTCAGCATATGGTTGCAGACTTCGGCAACCACTTCGTTCCCTTTTCCACTGCGCTAATAACGATGCTTTTACAGCTGACCAATTGCAACATTTGCTATTAATTAACTAATGCTATATGCATATAAAATGAGTCATATAAAATGAGACGATGTACGAGTTTTATACACCTTTTACGGTTTAAAAATATTATAAACTTAAGATGAGCGACATCATACAGCATTTAAACTATAAAGGAAAAGGTAGTCTAATATTTATTTACACATTGAATTAACTTACGTTTTTATACCCGGTTTAAATATACCTTGAACTACACCCTCTTTGGGCCACTATATGCTTAGATATGGGTGTAACATTGCGTGAAAATAAGTTAAAATAATGACTGTATAATATCTTCTACGACTATTATGTATGACTAGCTGCGCCCCGCGGTTTTATCCGCGTAAGTCCCTCGTTAAGTTTTCTTAAATTTTCTAATTTGCTGCGCAACGTTCTTATTGTTTTCTTTCATAAGAAGCTTCTCCAGACATTAACAAAAAAAAAAGAATTAGTGAAATCGATCCTGCCGTTCACGCGTGATGCGAAAAATGTATCCCTATTTCCCTGAGGGAAATTAGGATTAATTTTTATATATAACTATATCCTATGATAATTCATACCGTACAAGAAGAAATCTTTTTAAAAATGACTAACTCTTGTTGGTAGAACGTTCACGCTTTACGTATCATGGACTGCAATCCGCAGCGAATCGATATGTAAATATCGGTCAGTAGTCTGAGGTCAGGTAATTTTTAAGTTGCAAACCATAACAATATAAAACCTTCGCCAATACCAAGAAGGGTTTTTTTATGAATCTAGGAGTTGCTACATAGAATCTATAATGTTATGTTGCCAATTAATTAGGTATATACTAGATACTACTATTACTAAATTGCGTTTGACAAGATATGAAAATATTTATGGTTTTATGTATTTTGCAAATTCTCTATAAATATTATTTCAATTAGCAAAAAAAAAGAACCAAGGTAAGGCTTAGCTGAAATCTGCATGAATAAATCCGCCCTCAAGCGAGCCAATGGCGTCCTACTTACATATCGTGTCCATTACTAACAAATCATAAATCAACCATGTAGGTAAGTAACACTCATTGCATACTTGTCAAATCGATTTCGCCTCGCTTCTGTTTCACGGCCTGTTGTATGGCGCTTAATAAAAACCGTTCACTCTGGTTTTAGCTATTTCATTGCAAATCTGGATCAGTCCATATCTAATCGACATCTGTTGCAGCCTATATTTTAATACTTATGGGGATCAACGCTAGAAAGTTGCCTGTCATAAGTATGCCAAAAAGTAGTCACATTTAACAATTGTCAAGATATAAGGAAACGGATCAAGTTTTTAAATTACGAACTGGTTCTTTAAAACTCAGGAAATACGTTGCCCATTCTGCACAATATTATGAAACATATTATAATCTACTTCTATACGTAAAGTGAAACTTTGTTTTCACTTTTTATGATTGCATGACTGTTTACTGTTAAATATGCCCATGCAGGAATAGCGGAGCGGTATCACATAAAACATTATGAAAATAGACCACAGTATAGTGTAAGGTGTCAAGTTGTCAACCCAATTATTGCAATAAAAAATATGTAAAGATACTTATATACAATACAACCATATTAATGGGTTCATTATAGACGAATACGTAAGGTTAACACAACGAAACTAGTTTTTGTGAATAACTTACACATATGTATAAAGAAGTTTGTAAAACTATACGTAAAATGTGTGTATTCATTTAACGCCTACGTTCTAGCAATTACAATGTCAATTTACTAGGCATATGTTCATAAAGGTGTGAATTTGCAACTAGTGAACATCAAATGGTTCTTGTCTCTGGATCAATATGATGCATTTCATAATAGTTTTTTTTCTTTATTGTGTTTCTGTTGTTTTGTAGTACCTTAATAAGTGTGTTTAATAAATACGCTTGTTATTGTCTAATGAATTTTGTTTTCGTGCGCTCAAATATTATGGTGATAGATAACATAAAGTATTACGATTGATTACGAAAAAAAAAGTTTTCTAAAATTGTTCCTTCCATTATTACCAGAAGAAACCTGCGTTGAAGGAATTTATTAGTGTAAAAAAGCATGTATTAATATCGAACCATTGTATCTTTCTGAGTTTAGGTTTATAATTATAATTTGAATATTCATTAACATACAAAATAAAACTGATTTGTGAGAATTCAGGCGATAATTTTCATTACCACTTTGTTTACTCCGATGACATTTAACCTCCTCGACTTAAGAATGATTTTGATCGAAAAAATCAGAAGTTGCCGAATTAAAATTCTATTACTATTTTATCATTTGCCATTAACTAACCGTGCAACATTATGCGTCAATATTTGACCCAGCTTAGAAATAACAATAAATAAATAACTAATTGATATGACCCTTCATATCAATTACTTATTGGTTTATTGTTATTTTTGAGCTAAGCAGTAGGGTATTAATTTATTTTCAGTGACAAATAACCTGAAAAATGGTATTGTACTACAATTCATCCGCTTGCACGCACTATTCAATTCATTTTAAAAAGCAGAATGTTTCTAGAATAAATATCCTGAATTTATTTTTTTTTAAATTCGCTTTGTATTATAAGTAATTTTGAAGGAAGAGATAATAAAAACGTAGACCGAACCAAAAATGTGCTACTATGTTATGTAAGTTGCTAATTACATGTCATGTTTCGATATTTTGATTATCACTTTTTATATTTAATGAGTGTTTATTATCATAATTGTACATCTAGGTACCTACTAAAGGCCTATGCTTTGAAGCCATTCTTCGCTGTTATGTGCCGGTTTCGTCTACGTGTAGGTCGTTTCGCTTTTCTAAGTCATCGATTACTTTCCGTCACACTGTTTTAGTCACTTGAGTTTGGTGATTATTTCGTAGGGATCTACTTATCTTTATTGTATAATCACTGTGGGTTCCGTACTTTGGAAGTAGGTGTAGGCACACCCTTAAGATCTACATTTAAAGTCTGGAAAACTGCTTAATAATATGCCTATCCTATACAAGCTGTTGAAAAGGTGACTGAACTGGTAAAAAAGGTGTCATAATTACACCTGATGAGTTAGATTTTTAATTTAATTGGAGGTATTGGAGCTTAATTCATAGTAAAGTCACATATCCCACCCTATTCTTGAAAAATAGCTGTAACAAAAACAAGTCATAGTTGTTATTAACATTTTCATTATTTTCAGACGTCGCATGCAACAACTGAAACTATGGCAGCAACGCGAAAAAGAATGGGCGCGATCAAGGACGAAGAGAGAGAAGAGCAACAAGCGGAGTATATACTTTAGTGATAGCGTTATGTTGCTGGAAGCTGCGGCTAGAAACGATATAGATGAAGGTAAAGTATTAAAACATATTTTTATTCTAAGCAACACTAAGATAAGTAATGAGATCACTTTAAGATAATACTCGTCACTATAAGCTAATGGCTTACATTATGAGATAATCGTTATCACTTTGCGATAAAATTATACAATCATGCCAAATTGATTCATACAAAGTTAATTCGAATTAGTAGCTTATATATTATTTCCGGTTTTATAATACCGGTATAACTGGCTATAAATGTACGATTTATAACCCTAGTGTGAGATATCTAAATAAGCGTCTCACATATTATTATAACGCCAAGGGAAGTTTAAAGCTTCCCAATAATATAATATATTAAAATATTCTACATATATAAGCGATAAAAGTTGCTGCATAATTACCTACTACTACCTGACTGCCCTGCCAATTCTTCAGGTGGTTTGCTATTGAATTGCATGTCGATTACAAACTATACGCATGCGGTCAAATTCCACGGGTCCCTGACAGGTAGGGCTGCCATCCGTCCGGGTTTCCCCGGATTTGTCCTAGTTTAGGGGAGCGTCCAGACGGGATTTTGAAAAGGCGTCCGGGCGAAACCCGGACACTCCGTGTGAAGGGAAAATTATATTTTTAAAATGTAAATGGAAACTGCGTTTTTATAAAAAAATTAGGGTGTCTGGGAAAAAAATATGATTTCACACATGTGTCCGGGATTTTTGAAGCTTTTGTCCGGTATGGGTAATTTAAGTAATGGCAGGCCTACTAACAGGTAGCATTCCTAGTACAAGTCTGTTGTAATTACCTATCTTCCCGGTGATCAGTGATTTAAATCAATCGCACTAAAATGTGCTAGTCTTTATTTTAACAGTCGATTAGGTATTTTACTGGTATATTGTCAAACGAGATTATCTACTATCCGACATGCATAGCATTCTTTTATTTTTCAATGACATTCACGTAAAAGGTATAAATAACTATCTAAGATTCACCTTAATCTGTAGAACATAGCATAAGTAAGCATAGCTCGCATAAAATTTATGTATAATCTATGAATTAAAGAAATTGTAGGTTGTTGTGGTCATAATTATAGATTGTTTCTTTAAATTGCAAATTGCTGTAATTTAAATAGTAATAGACCCATGGTGTTGTTAAGAGGGTTAACCACCTTCTCAAGAATGGTATCGTGATACACTTAGACCGATGTTTTGATACATTTTTCTTTGGCTTCCCTTTGCTTTTTTCTTTCTTCTTAATTTCTTCACTCTTTTGCTCGCCTTTTTAGTACGAATATGACGGCTAAATCTTTTTCTGTCACAAACAGAGGACGTTTCACTATACCTATCTATAGCCCAGTTCGACTAATACCAAGCGGATGGACAGTTTCAATAATTGCATTTTGCTCCATATTTACTTTGTGTGATTAACGCGAAAATGAGAATAAGCTATGAATATTCATTAAGAATGACAGTTTCCTAATACAAATGTAATGTTATTGTTTTTATGAAGTAATTACTAAAATAGGTAGGTATCGACGTAGTTATGTAAATACGCTATTCTATAAAGTGTAAAATGTGACAACAAATGATCATTCTGTCTGTGACCTAATTGCTCAAATTTCAAAAGTCATATTTTATTAGATTATTTTATTTTTTTAAAAGATTTAAATTTCGACTCATTACTGAACCAAATTGTTGAATTTATTATTTACTAAAGTCACTATTCATCCAGTAAACTAACAAGTAGACGAACGTGATATGGAAGATTTCTCACAGGCTCTTACAGGGCCACCAGCAGTTATTTAATGATTATAAACAGTGATTGGTCTCAGTGAAGAACTTTAGGTTTCGCAAGTCTGACTAGTGCTTTGATTCATAAACAAGGTCAGCCGTTCGCACCTGTGCCGGTTACGACATCAAGTTCTGATAACATACCCTTTACTTGTTGCATAGTAGCTGATAAGTTAAACAATGTTTTGACCCTTTCTTTTTTTAAGTCGCGCGAATACAAATCTATAAGAATGGGTCTTTCCCAGGGCCATAAACGCTATCGTAATTTCAAAGTGGAGTTGATAAAGGCAATTTTACGATACAGCCTGGTATTGCTATCTTTTAACAAGCGCCAGCTGATGTAAAGCGTATATTATCTCTATGGTTACACAGCCCCAACTGCATAGATATCTCGAGTTATATTAAATCCCATTGCAATTTTTTGAATTTCTTGATTGTATTTAGAGCAGGAGGGGATGGTTGACCAAATTTCACTTTAAACGCTTGTTTTATTATTGTTTTGATGTATATTATTATAAAAACCAATACATCTGATATGTACACTATAATGCTTTAGAAAAAAAACAAATATTCTTGTATGAAGATAGTACGTTTATCTCGGGAATCAATTCGCGAAGATTTTTCCCCGTCTTTTCCGAAAGACAAACTTAACTTTAAAGCTCTAAAAATACTCTTCAATACATCGATTTACGTCAAAGTCAACTTCCTAACCGCAAAATATAAGTTTGTAATCCCAAAAATTTTTTTTTGCGATATAACAACAAATTAACGACTTTCGGATTTTTTCCTTTACTTGTGCTGTCAGACCTTGCTTCTTACCAAATTTCATGATTCTAGGTCAATAGGAAGTGCTCTATAGGTTTTGATTTACGTGCGAAATGTTTAAATTTGTTAAAATCTAGGGCTTAATGACCGTATCTTTTGATTGCGTTGAATTAGAAGCTTGATTTTACAGCTTCAAGAGACCGCTGATATAAGTATTTCATGTTAATTTCAACTTGATGCGTCCACTGGTTGCTGATTAAAAGGATCTTGACAGACACTTAGACATATATTACAACAAATTAACAACTTTCAGATTTTTCCTTTACTTGTGCTGTGAGACCTTGCTTCTTACCAAATTTCATGAATCTAATTTAATAGGAAGTACCCATAAGTTTTGTTTTACCTGCGAAATGTTTAAATTACTTAAAATCTCAGTCTTAAATGGCCTTATCTTTGGATTGCGTTGACTTAGAAGCTAGATTTTTTTTCAGCTTCAAGGGACCTTAGACATAAAGTATTTGGTATCAATTTCAATGTGATGCGTCCACGTGTTCCTGAGAAAAAGGGTCTTGACAGACAACAAAGTGATCCTATAATCCTTTTTTTCCTTTTGAGGAACGGAGCTCGCTATTAATTATGATATAGTGTACAAGCTTGATGTCGTAGAAATTGAAATACGAGTCAACCTACCCATGCCTGGGGTTGCTTGACTTTTTACTAAAGGTACGTTGACCTAAAGAGCAATTAGTACAAAATAATGGATATATAGGATAAAAGAAACAAGAAGTAATTACATTTATCTTTTCTTTGTTGAAACAAAATTATAATTATCAATTCTATGAAAATTTAAAGACAGAAATGCTCTTGATGATGTTCACATGTTCTATCGATGACACCTTTGGGTACACTTCCTCAATCAACCTTTCTTTTGTTCGCATGGTTCTGAAACAACATATTTATATACAACATATTTTTTACATGTTGTCCTTAGACTAACTTAATTTTATGTGGGTCAACCAGCCCTGTTATAAATTAGTCTACCAGCCCCAGATTGCTTTAATATTACTAAGAAAATATTTACTTACGTATATAGTTTTTTGATATTATGCTCCTTCTTCCAAATGATCTGCGTGCGCGATGCTGCGTTTCTGGTTACTTAGTGGGGGGAGGCAACGATTTATCGTGGCTAGTTGTATGACGAAACACTTTCACGTCGTCGAGTTTTTAATCGTTAGTCTACCTGCCCCTATAGCCAACCATCCCCGGTCTCCCCTACATAGTTATTTAAAAAAAAAGAAATTTGTCTAATTTATAGTCCGAATTTCTTTTTGTTTTTCTTACGCGGTTTGGGCATTGTAAGGAATCTTATATAGAAAAGAAATCTGTTTTTTTTTTAAAAAGAATGCAATAATAAATTTATTTATTAGAAGTTTCGAAAGCTAATAATGTAGTTACTGCTATATAGGTATATTTATTTCTTTACTAATTTAGAAACAGCAATCGTAAAAGAAAATAAACAAGTATTTTCTATATACTTATTATACTAGTGAGTATTTATATTAGACATGAAATGTATATCCGCCCTATTACATACCCGCTATTCGGTATCCGGCTTATCCCGCCGGATACTAGAAAGTGAGTAAGTATCAGGCTATCCGTTTCATCTCTAATTTATATGCCTTCAATAAATAAATAAAAATAATAACTAAATAAATTACACAACAAGACAAATATGTAGCTCACACAATCGACAAAGACTTGAATTGAACATTAGGAGAGGCCTATGGCCTATATTTCAGCAGTGGACGATTAAAGGCTGTTAATAATGATGATGGTGATGTTGTGCTAAGTCGGTTGAGTAACTTAACGGCGCTCGGCTCTTCTTAGGGATGGAAGAAAGCTAATCTTAACAAGACCTATTGGTGACATCACCAATGTGTGTACATACACTAAGGAGGTAGTAAAAGTGACATAGGTTGTGCATGTCCATCCCTAAAACGCACCAGACTTTAAGAATACATGTATGACGCTTTTCACAACATCCTTTAAAAGTGACATTCTTGCAGAAACAACAATATCCTCTAATTTTAATGTAAACATAACATTTAGCTATTAACCATTAATGAATATCTGGGTTTATTCTTTTTATACCTGTAGGTGACAGCTACTTACCGTTTTATAAGCGTAAGTAGTCAATAAAGAGCGACATGGTACCCATTAGCTAGGCGGCTTACATCCATTTATGTATTTATATGCTTTAAAGGGTTTCAGCTGAAGCCTAATGAATGCGTGTTGTAATTTGTGGGTTAAACTATTGTAATTTTACTTGTTAGTGTAAACTTATACGTTTTCCATCTCATATAAAAAATACTAACTGTGTAATAAACTGGTTCATTCGTTACATCTACTTATGTACTAAGGCTTAACAAGATGCATTGAAAAAGTAAAATCTGCTATTTCACAAACGTTTATTTAACGCAAATAGGTAGCAACCACTATAAAAAAGTGAGATTAAGGTTTTATATATTCGTGTGTTAGTGTGACAACACCAATCCATACAGAATATTGGTGTATTATTATTATATATTCTCTATGGATTGGTGTTGCTGCAATTTAAAAACCTTTTTTTTTAGCTTGCAAAGTAACGGTACTTTGATGGTTTACGTATTGCAGTATTATTGTCTTGTCTTGTCAGAATTTGACGAGATAATATTATATTCTATCGTATCTTAAGCTGCGAAATGAGGTTCTCGCGCACCCCTGTTCTATACAAACGCGACATTATGTGTTAAAAATGTAGTAAACGTAATTGGAAGTATATCAAGGTTTCCAATGTTTTAATGTCGGGTTTGCGACGTTAATTGTGTTGCAATTATTTTACGACCGCAATTATTTAATATGGTCAGAGAAAACGGAGGAGGGGCGGGTCGGTTGCCTATTTCTGGATTAATTCGGAGGCTGTGGACACGGTCTCCTGTAACTCTGGCCGACAAAGGACAAGAAAGATGGCTCTGCGGGGCTCGGTCTGTTCGTTTCGTCCGTCAAGACGTTGAAACATACTTATTTTGTAAAAAGTCACCTAAATTCCCTGGTGGCCATTTCTGATACGGTGATCGGGTGACAGCCTGTCACCCGATCACCGTATCAGAAATGGTGGCATACTTGAGCCGTGCGCATGCTTCTCGAGAGGCTCTTCAGGTTTGTACAAAATAATGTCAAAGTGTTAATAACTTTTGAAGGCCATTCTATCATTGCTGTATTAAACATAGATAACATAATACTTAAACAGTCGTGTAGTCCTCATTTAGAGATGGTCAAGAGGAATCAAAGGTCAAGGAATAATATATTCAATATTAAACTTGTAAATATATGACTCAGAGTGACTTAATTCACATCGACTTCTTGCAGAATGAGAGGCCCGTAATATAATGCACAACGCTGCCCACTGGTTCAACAAGAATTTTAAACTTCTGTAGTCCGGTTTTCTTTTACATCCGAAAACAATGACGATTATTTTATGATTTCTGTTATGAAATTACAGATGCGTGTCCGAAGCATCTACATAAATAAGTGTGTAAATTGTGTAAATTAGCTCTTACAGCAAATATGTCCTTAAAAGAATTGTAACAAAATGTTGTCATTGTTATTTGACTAACACATGTTTCGCCGACTCTAGTCCACACGGCCGACCATTTCTGTCTTTTTAAATCGGTTACACGGACTTAAACACGAATGATATCATTCTCTTGAATACAAATACAATAGGGATACGCTGATAGTTACTTAACTAGTTTTCACTAATTAGGTTCGTACTTGCGAGGATTACTCTTTCTCCTGGCCTTTTGTACCGAAAAACAATTATGTACTTTATGGCGATTAATAAGTGAGATTTGCCTGTTTGTGATTAAAGAGTACATTGCCATACATATATTTCGTAGATGATAACTTTTTGGGTATCCACTGTATTAAAATGATACACCTCTTATAAACACACAAATAAAAGTTTTTTGTTATATCTGTTTCAGTTCGGCGATTATTATCCCGAGGCGTCACTCCCGACGCTACGAACGAAGACGGTCTTACAGCGCTGCACCAGTGCTGTATCGACAACAATGAAGCCATGATGCGACTTCTTCTCGACCACGGGGCAAACGTAAACGCTGAGGATAGTGAGAAATGGACACCTTTACATGCTGCAGCTACCTGTGGAAACCTTAACCTAGTTCGAATATTAATACAAAGAGGAGCTAACTTACTCGCAGTCAATGGAGATGGTAATATGCCCTATGATATCTGCGAAGAAGAAAGAACGTTGGACGCAATAGAAAGTGAAATGGCAGCTAGAGGAGTTACGCAAAGGTTGATTGATGATACTAGGGCGTCGACTGAAATGAAAATGTTGAGGGATGTTGCGGAGTTAGTTAAAGAAAGAATGGATTTGGATGAACGTAGAGACAATCAGGGAGCTACACTTGTGAGTACATATTGCTTTTAGATGTTTCTAACGCCTTCTTTGACCTATCTTTTCTTCGTATTCCAGGAATAATTTTACTCCATATTTATTTAGATATACATATCTCTCTGCATTTAGGTTTCACCGCTACACTATGACGTAGGTTATCTTTAAATGTTCAAATATAATCCATATAAATAAAATAGGGTAAAGCTTCAGTTCTTATATTAAGGTTTTTAGTGTTCATTTTAGTAGGTTATATTTTCAAATTTATAATTATCCTGACGTCAATATAAAATCAGATGGTTAAAGCTTAGACACCGTGTTAAACTATTTTCCTGGGGATAACGCTGGATTCCAGATTCCAATGGGGCCCTCAATTGACATTGTTTTACAGCGGCAAAGTTCTGTAGTAAGGAAAGTATGCAAATTAACAGACATATATACTGCACGACTAGTTTACTTTAATTATTTCCACTGTAATGGCGTACGGCATTTTATTATGGAGGCGTACTGCAGATATATAATCTATATTGATTCTACAAAAAAGAGCTATCAGAACCATTTATAATCGAAGTAGTCGCGAATCCCTCAGAGATCTATTTAAGGAAATTAATATCTTAACGGCAAGGCACCGTCAGTTTAATTGTGAAAACATCATGTATGTTATAAAAAATCTGCATCTATTTACAAAACGGTGTAAAAGACATTAAAAAATTTAAAATTTGCATAAAACGCATGCTATGTAAACGAGCATATTAGATGATTATAGTATGTAATATATAGCTGATAAAAATGGTTGGTAAAGTGTTAGGCCTGCTCCACAGCCACACTGTAAATGATGTAACGTTGATCTAGTTATGAATTTTCACTTGTTTATTAGTTTTAGTTTTTATCTGATATGTATCTATCTATTGATGTTTTTCATTATTATTATTACTGATATTGTAGGTATGAAATGAACTTTTATAATTTAGAAAATTTTGAATTCTGTATGTAAGAACTGTGTACTAAATAAATTATTAGGTTATTTCCGAGACTGTTTATGTTTGACTGTTATTATGTTGCATTGACTTCACATATAATTTTCAGTTACACGCAGTGTAACCATACAATTATATAAAAAGAGTTGAAAAAGAGTGTCTTTGGAGTTTCTTGCCTATTCTTCTCCATAGGATAGGATCTACGTATTGGAACAGGCAACTAGCTTCACGACTGGCTTATGTTCCTACTCCTGACAATTCAAAAATACCTATTAAGTATAGGTATTTTTGATTTAATTGTATTTTGGTTTAATTGTAATAAATGATTTTGATTTGATTTCATAAAAATCACTAGAGTAATGTTTACTCGCGAGTAGTGATTTAGCTATTGTGATACCTTAAAAAATTGTTTATTCTTCAATCTTATTCACTCCCGGGGAAGGATTTACTCAATGTCTCTAAATAATAATGTTGTACTTAGGTACGTGTGTGTACCTATTGGTAACTCTGGAGACGCATCCTATCGCGTGGTTGCGTAACCAACACGATAGGAACGCTTCGGTCAGTTATGCTATATGTTTAGTAATTTGTTTTGTTTTGCAACTAAATGTATATCTTTTACCATAACATTTTGGAATTAACGCGATCACGTATTTAAAACTTGACGTTTCGACCAGGTTGCACTGGCCGTGGTCACAGGCTGACTGACTCAGTTGTCATCGTGTGTGGTAGTGGGTCGTGTTAATTCCCCTTAAAATGGTTAAGTGATCATGGAACGCGAAAGTTTAAAAGTTAGCAAAACATTTTATACCATACATACAACTAAAAAGATTGACAAAGATTTTATACAATACTGAACCCTATTCTGCTATTGCCACCTTGGGCGCATTGATAATTTTGTGTGTTAATGTAAAGCAGCCTCTTTCCAAATGATACTAGTGTTAAGTATTTAATAAAATTTCAAAGTTTTATCAGCTAATGTTTGATATTGCAGTTATTTTAAACTTAATCTTATAATTTAAATAAGAATTTTTGTCCATATGCAACTAACCTACCTATCATGTCATTACTTATATTATTACTAGCCGTTCCTCACAGTTTCAGTCTGCTCCGCTGTATCGAGTTCAGTCGAGTGTCGATGCGTGATGTTAAATAACCTAACGTTTTTTTACGTATAAGGCTAGTAAATGCAAAAAAAAAAACAAATCCCACTGGTAGTTCCTACACTTCAGCTTTATAATATTAGTATACAGTACCTATGCCGCGCAGATTCACCTGCTTTATATTTTATAGTGATTATCCCACTTCGGCTATCTAATCTAAAAAAGTAAAAAATAAATATATAAACAACAGTAATGAATGCCCTTCTTTCTAGCTACATATAGCATCAGCGAATGGCTACATCAAAGTGGTGGAATATTTGTTAGAACACCGCGCTTCGACTGATGTTGTGGACCATGACATGTGGCAACCAGTACATGCAGCAGCGTGTTGGGGACATGTATGTATTACGACTTAAAATATTATTTTATTTTCTCCAAAAACAAAACAATGTTTAAACCTTATAAGTTTACCATTTTATATTTAGAATTATAAATTTTTTTGTTAGTATTGTGATATTGTATTTGTTCGGTGTATTTTCTATTAATAAATTTACATTAGGAAACTACCCTCTTATCGGTGTGATTGAATATTATCTTTATTACCACTAAAGCACAAACAATAATAAAACAATTATAATAAAGACGTAAGTGCTGTTACCTTAGCCTATTGGACGGTTGCAGCACTAGGGACATTTTTGGTTACAGAGTTTCGTATCAAAAATTAACCTTAGGTCGAGAAATGATTTTCTGTTTTCCTTCGCCAAGGTTCATGTTTGTTCCCGTTTTTTCCCTATGGGAACACCAAATACCACTTTCACCACTGAAGAAAATGTTATGCTGGGTTCGAATCTCTCCTCAAAACTCCTCAGTTTATTTACCTGCCAATTTTGATTGAATTAATTATTTCTTTATTAGTTTTTGTTGTTAACCGTTCTCCACCCGTTCCTCATACATACAGTAAGCAAACCTGAAGTCCAGTTTCAACTGTACACAACTTTCAAAACAACCAATACTTCGTTTTTAATATAGGTTAAGGTTGGATTTAAATGTAAATTTGTAAAGAATCAATTAAATAAGTAATAAGTGAAATATGGAGAAAAAATGTCCAAAAATTACACCACGTTGACAATGACATATAGTTCGCAGGCGCAAGAACAAAGATTGGTAGTACGCAGGTGCAAAGACAAAGAGTATAGGAACTTTATCGTTGGTACTTTATCGTGATGTTTCCGTTTCATCGAATTTCAAATCACAACAATCTAAAGAAGTTTCACTTCTATAGACAATCGTTTAAAAATTATAAGTTAAACGCTAAATACCTCGTTCTACCTTTGAGAGATGTTTTCTACTTATTTTTTTTTACAGCTAGAGGTGCTGGAGTTATTAGTACAATATGGAGCTGATCTCAATGTAAGGAACAAGCATGACGAGAGGCCAGCAGGTAACAAAGTAAAATATATATTGTTATCTTTATTTTCATTTGAGAAAGGAAACTCTCCTTCACTTCCTCAACCCTAATTCCTAATTTGCTAATACATCATAAAGAGACGAAACATGTGCCGTAGCATTATTTCTTGCTGCCTGATTGCCCAATATATTTTTTAGATTAAGTCATAATGTTACAACTGTGAGCCGAAACCGCATCTTAAGCGAGAAAGTGTATTATGCGGGATAGGGATAATAAAACGTGTTATGTACTAATTTTGTCTAGGTATTGAATTACATATTTATTAAGTTGTTAGAAAGTTATGTTTTTTAGCATGTATTTTAAAATTACGTTACATCATAGTGTATCGTTATTTATAATTAACTTTTAAATTAAAAACCATCTATCCTATCTAAACCTTCCTCATGAATCGCTCTATCTATTGGTAAAACCGCATGAAATCCCGTTCAGTAGTTTTTGAGTTTATCGCGAACAGATAGACGCGACGGGGGACTTTGTTTAATATTATGTAGTGATTACTTAAAAAATGTACTTGTTTTGGTCTGACACAGAGATTTGGATGCATTAGTAATTACAACACTTAAATTTTGCAGTGCATCTTCGCTTTAACCTAAAGATCGTTAACTGCTGATAAATGATTGGCCTATCTATCTTTTTGAGTGTTATTCACATCTTCAATAAAATCTATCGGATTTCTTAGGCTAGAATATGCCGGGAAACCCTGCAGTATCAGGGATTCTCCTTTTGTACGAAGCGTATTAAACGGGATGACGAATCGTATTAAGCGTGATAAAATGTGTGAACGACGACGTAAAATGGCGTATTATGCGGGCAATCGTATTCAGCGGGTTTTACTGTTTAAGGTGTCCTCGTTTCGCCTGATAATTTTAAGTTTCGAATAGGAGGTAATCTTGTCGCTGTTATCAGCTATTTCACAGCAAACTCCGGGACTGCAACTGTGTCTTTTTACCGAGAAATCTAAAGACATTGGCACTTACAATACTTTTTGTGAAATTCACTACTATCATTTTTATTTTACCCACAAAATATACGTATTATTTATTAAGAGAAATGGTTGTGAGAACCCCCCTAGACTGACACAACACTTTGTGTTTCTTGACGGTCTGTTATTTTCTATAATTAAAAATAAGTATATGTAAAATAACAATTAAATTTGCGGCCCCTCGAATAGTTCATAGCTTAGGTTATTGACAGAAGTTTAGTACTTGTTATTGCTCGTTGATTTATCGGTCAAATATTATTCTATTTGTTCCGTTGGCTACTAAAAACTAAATAATAAATTAATTCTCATACAGTGATCGGTTGAAACTTAACTGTTAGGTATAAAATGTTCAATACTTTAAACAAAACAAAAAAAATCGATTAATTGAATTTTTATTTCGATCGATCGATCGAGTCGATTAATTAATGTCGAAAACAACCTCCAAGTAACCTATATATTTGAAGAATTAAATATAAACAGGTACCTATCAACCTTCATGTAGTTTGTAATATTGTATCAATAGAAATGTAAAGCTTGTTCATATACTAAAATAATATTAGGTACTCTATTATACCGATGGCTTAATTATTATCAAACTTCATAACTCCAAAATTTTCGAATTTTGGTTTTTGTTGTCATCTAGTGAATGCCGTAACAAAAATTATGAAATTTCCCTACTTGTTTTTAGTCCATTACACATGTTTGAGAAGTACACGTTAGTCCATTTATTTAATCATGTTATCAGATAATAAATCATAATTACAACAAACATTCGCCCGTGGGAGAGCCATGCTTCGGCACGTATAGGCCGGCTCGACTCCGCTCGATACCACGGCCTCACAGAAAACCGGTAGTGAAGCAATGCTTGCATTGAATTTCGCCGCGTGAGTGAGGTTACCGGAGGCCTTAACTCTTCCCTCTCCCCTATTCCTGTCCTTCCCTTCTCCCCTCTTCCCCCCTCTTCCCCCTCCCCCTCTTCTCCTACTCCCACCTTAAAGGGCGGCAACGCACTTGTGACTTTTTGAGTAACAGGTGCCCATGGGCGGCGGTAGTCATTTACCATCAGGTGACCCGTCTACTCGTTTGCCCCCTATACCATAAAAAAAAAACATAAGCACCATTAATATTTAAATTTAAGCTGTTTGTCTATGTTTTAAAGTTAGTTATTTAATAAAATAGTTTTTTCTTTCTCCTGTAAAATTTGACGAAATGGGTATACGAAGTTTGAAAAAGTTTAGTGTTTCACAAATTCATAAAACAACATTAGCGGGACGCACTACCGAATTATATGGACTGCATTTCGGCGTCCACTTAGTTTAATGAAGGTATGTCTCTAACGCTTTTCGCATATTTATTGAATATTATATAATACTAGCTGACCCGGCACACGTTGTTTTGCTATATTAATTATTTCTAATGAATATTTTGGTAGTCAAATAAAAAATAACTAACTTATTGTGGGGATAGGGTCTATGACCTCACAGAAAACCGGCATTGAAGTAATGCTTCGTTGTATTTCGCCAAGCGAGTGAGGTTACTGGTGGCCCTAACCCTTTTAAGTTTGACATCGACTTGACGGCAATCGATTATAACAATCGCACTTTCTATTTTCACTGGGTTAAATACTTTAAAAAAATTGTACCAATGAAAGTAAAAATACTAATATCGCTATTAAAAAACAGGGGTTGATCGTAGAGGGTTGAAAATTCAGGGTTGTATGTATTTTCTAATGCTGTATCATAAAAAAAAAAAAAATAATAATTAAAAAAAAATTAGGGGTGGACTACCCTTAACATTTACGGGGATGAAAAATAGATGTTAGCCGATTCTCAGACCTACCCAATATGCACACAAAATTTCATGAGAATCGGTCAAGCCGTTTCGGAGGAGTTTAATTACAAACACCGCACGAGAATTTTATATATTAGATGATAGAATGTAAGTCGTATATTCCATGTGTTTCTCTCGATTTGTTGTTATAATACGGTAGTTGACTGTCTAGTTGTAATGAAATCAGTTTTTCTTTATTAAACGGTAGGAAATAACAACTTTAGACGTCATACTTTGCTACCGTCAAATCATTTACTTTGAATCGTTTCACAATTAAAAGAAATATAACAAACTAAAAAATAAATTGCGGTCCAATTTTTTTAAATCTTAAACATATTTAACACGTAATCAAAATAATAACAAACTTAAAAACAAGAACGGGTCGCTTAATTTTCGTGTGAGTTTAAAAAAAACATTGTTTTGACATATAAACATACATATGCTCACGCCTTACCTGGAGTAGGCAGAGACAATAGAACGCCATATATCTCGCGGCTCTTCTACGTTCATCAGAGCTTTCAAACACGTCCGCCGGTTACGGGTGCTTTAAACTTGGTCCTTCCTCAGTATACTATCGATCTGGTCAGTCTTTCGGTCCTACCCGCACCGACTCGCCCACTCGAAAGAGCCTTATAAATTCCTCAACATACCTTTCTCACTTCTTGTCACTACATCTTCTTTCAACCCACACCGTTCTTTTACCCAATCATTCTTCACTATATTTGGTTTGACTTTTCACAAAGGAGTGCAGGGTATCGTTCACTGAGTTTCCACTTTGGACTCTACTTTCAATGTCTTAATACATATAAACGAATTCATTTGTTCCACTCTCTCATTTCCAAGCTTAACCTCACAAGCAGTCAGATTATTTTAACCCTAATATTATTTTTCACTATAAATTGATTTATTCATTTTACCCGGCTCAACCGTATTACAAATAATTACAGTATAGTGATGGATGTCCTTCACTACATTGTATTTATAATAGCCCTTCAAAAAGCGAATAGTCGATAGAAACCATAATATGTCCGCTAGACATCTGCGAGGAGGGCGAGGTGCGCGCGCGCATCCTGCGGCTGGCGGCCGACCAGGAGGAGCTGCGCAAGCACGCCGCCGCCGACCGCCTGCGCACCGCGCGACGATCCTCGTCAACGGCCAGCACTAGCAGGTAATGCATATACACCCTTATCCCTTTATCTAAAAATACACACTACTCAATTAAGGTTTTTTGTTAAACAAATAATTAAAGTTTATAGTTATATAATATAAAATAGTTCTACTCATATAGAGATACTACCTTACTTACCTTAGATAGAGAAGTTGGATAGACCTTATTTTGGGACCCTACCGTCGTGCAATAAGTCTCGCCAGCTTGAATTTAGCTTATCAATTTGAAACTTGGTCGACCGACGGATCCTTTGATATATTATATAGATACAAGCACAATGCAAACTACAATCAAGATTTTACATATAAACACAAGCAAATCGGCGTTATGCACGATAGTAAATGAATATCCTTATATTACCAAACGCATTGAAAATTAAATCGCCATTATGTACAAGTCATTCCGGGTAAATTTTTACCACTTACAATTTGCTAGGGTTTGATAATAATTCCGGTGGAATAACTGTAGTGATTGATTTAAGTGACCTTTAATTGTTGTAAATAAAAAAATACATTAAAACATATCCTACTTCCTACTAATATTATAAACGTGAAAGCTTATGAAGATGTATGGATGTTTGTTACTCTTTCACGCACGCACACTTAGTATGTAGATAGCTAGAGACCTGGATTAACACTTAGCCTAATTTTTATCCCGATATTCCCACGGGATCGGGACTAAAGTGGGTGCAACCGCGGGACACTGCTAGTATAAAATATGTGCGAATCCTGAGATATAAACAGAAACAGGTGAGGTTCAAAGTAACATTTACTTTGGGATAACATTCGACCAATTTTTTTTTAAATAACTCCTATCTGTAGACAATATAATTATGTACTGGTAGAAAGACTCACTTAAGTACTTACTTCATAAGAAGATTATGTTGGCCAGGGTGAGGTCGGTCCGCCGCACATCTCTACGCGAGAAGCAGTTGACAGCGAAGGCAGACGTGCGCGGCGAGGCCAGGCTACGGGAGACCTTTGACTCTACTGTCGATGATGATATGCAGGTATATAATATTTATTTCAAAATACAGTAGCATTTTAAAAGGAAACCAATATTAACGTCAAATTATGTGTCTTGGTTATATGCCACAGCTATGGACGGAAAATATTTTAAATATAATATATTATAAAGTAAGTAAGACTTAAAAATTGCTTTCCTGAACGAGGAAACAAATCTGCAAAATGTTACAAAAAATATTGAGAAATGCTTCTTTAGCCGTCTGCCCTCTTAGACATGATTCTTTCGGATATTTGATGGAGACCGAACATTTAGACAAACCCCGCTTGCTTGCGTGTCGGTGTTGCATATACAACTGTAAAGAATATCTGAATGAAGAATTTTTCTACGTATGGCATCTTTTGTAAAACTGTAAATTTCAATATTTTCTCGATGATTTTGTCTTTGTATAGTGAAAGTGACTATGCTGCCCTGTGTTGCTCTTATTCTACTGTACTCTCTCTATGTCTACTGTTTACATCATTTATTTATTTATTTATATATATATTTTATTATATTATATATATTTTATTATATTATATATATTTTATTATATTATATATATTATTTATTATATATATTTTATATCATTTATTTATTAACATCTTACATTTTCTAACGAAAAATTACCAGTTTTGCGCGTTTCAACATACATGTATACAACATCCTTAGTCTATCATCTAACTATCTTGCTCAGTTCCAAATTGTTGTTTTTGAGCAAATCGAACATAGTGTTACGGATACTATGGCATATACATGGTCCCAGCTAATCGACAGATACTAAGTTATTGGACTGTTGCTATGTGTTTCCTTGATTAATACGTTAAACAATTACATTTAAAATATTACGCCGAATATATTACGTATATACGTAATATATTCAGCATAATATTTAATCCGCAGCATTCAATAGAACTGACAATTCTCCATAGCAATGCAGTGTTTTAGAGAATCGAGTTATAAACGCATTGTGCCTTCATGGTTTATTCGCTTTTGTAGTCAAATAGATTATTTGACTACAAAAGCGAATAAACCATGAAGGCACATGACATTTATTAGTCAAATTAAACGTTTTTATTTTCTTAAAAATGTGTTGGATTTTTTAATCTAAAACGGTAATCATCTGCTTTAACGGTAAAATATTATGATTTGTTATTCTTGAGTAACGAAAACTTTTCAGTGCACATTGTCGTCATTGGTATTTAAAAAACGGGTAAAAATTAACTAGGCTTGCGAGAGGAACATTTGATCCCCATCTCTCGCCTATATTTTTAGAAAATCAGACGTGCTTAGCTTGTTTTTATTTGACGGTTTAGGATGGGCCTAGCTTAAGAGCTCATGGTATCTGTTCTATTAACACTAACTTAGCACGAAACCTTCAATACGCAATTAAGTCTCGTAGTCATTTAATCCATTCATACATTCATGTTTCTCAACAGATACAGACCGGATATTGGATGTTAAACAAAGTATTTTACTTTATTTTATTGGAGAGCGCAATGACTAATGATTAATGAATTATCATAAATTAATAAAATGAGGTATAATTCAGACACGTTTATGTATTCTATTGAAGTAAAACTTCTTTTATAATACGAACATGTGTTTACTCACAATGTTATTGACAGTAAACACATGTTTTTACACAGTCTCTTTTTATATGCAAAAGTATGTATACCCTTCATCATTACCCTGTACTGAATAAGAATATTATAAAACTAAACTCTTGTTACTTTAACGCGCGTATTGCCTACACGCACTCATTGTTTTTATAATTAAGAAGATTGTTGTAGTATTTTAATTTATCACTAAACTACTATTTCACTTATAATTAAAGATAATGAAAAAAAATATTTGTGCTCAAGATTCGTGACGGTTACCATAGGAGTTTTTTATATTCATCTCATTTGTAAGCGTTGTCCATATTTCTCAATAAAAGTGAACGCTAATGTGTTTATTTTTAAAGATTATGTATTATAAACTCATAGATGCATTAAATATACAAAATATAACATTACTATCGTTCATTTCTGCCATTAGACAATGTTTATGACATTAAATCCGCCTGTGTACAATAATATGCTCAAAAATTGTATAAATCAATTAAGAATAAAATGATATCATACTTAGTGTACAGATATAATTAACAACTGCTACCATGCTTTTCCTCTTGGAAAGTCTGTAGTGCGTAAAATGAAATTACCCAATTAATATGAAGCTCAAAGTATTGCTCCAATTTCTACGAGACAACTCCCACTGTGTTTATGAAAGTATAAACAGAAAGTTTACATGTAATATATTAACTACAATACTACAATGTTCATATTTATTCATAAGTTATAAAAATGAGAATAATGCCCGTTGTTGTGCCTGACGGCAGTGAATGTATGCCCATATATGTAGTTACAAAATGCTGTATGTATACTGCTGTTCATATTTCTGGTTATTGCGGTTTAAAACTTAATGGTATGATCAAGAAATTCACATTAACTTCCTTCCTGGTGTACTATATTGCTCAAGTTGCAAACAAACATTGTTTACTCCTCTAGGAGCAAACAATGTTTGTTATCATAGACGATAGGACCCCAAAATACCAGGTACATCAATTTTGGAACTTCAAAGTCCTAAATTCATGAACAAAGCAAAGCATCTTCTTATATAAGTTCTCTGCCCTTCTCACACAGCACAATTTATTGTAGCAGTTATTAAAATATAGCCGTTCTCTCAGAATCCATAATGGCCAATAGCCTACATAATATTAACAAAGACTGTAAAACATCTGTTAAACATCACTTTCGCTACTGAGAAAAGTGCGAGACATCTTCCTTACTGGCATGTAAGTAGCGAAAACTGTCTGGCCATAGGCACATTATATTCGGAACACAGGGTTCATTAACATCAGAGCTTATTAGACTTAAGCCCCAGAAAAACATCTTGGGAGATCTGAAAAGGCCCTTAAAGAATACATAAAGGAACATCCGAATTCTGTAAAATCAGTAGATTCTCTCAAAACCTTAGCAACAATAATGGCTGAAGCCATTAAAACGCCTAAAAGTTGCTCAAGAAAGAAAAGAAATGTCTAAATAAGACCAAATAGTAAAACAAAAATCTTGAAAATCTAAGGAAGACCACATGACATACTTTCAACAGAGCTACCAAACCGGAAGAGTGGGAACGGTATAGGAGAAAACTGACAGATTACAGCAAATAGATCAGAAAAGCCATAACAGCGTCAATGCGACGACGTTTTTACTAAGATATTGCACAGACGCACAAAACAGCAAAAATCCAAAAAGTACGTGCATAGTAGACATAAAACAGAGGTATACATGGCTGGAAGGTAATAAAAAAATCCATGAACTCGCCAGAGCTGGTGCAGACAACCGACAGCATGTACCGGAACCAGTGTGCTGCATCACCAAACAGAGAGCTTATTCAATCAGAAATGCCCAAGCAGCGGAATTAACCGGTCTAAGGCGAAGGGCTCCTTGGTTTTCCTCTGCGAGCCTTGGAGCGTCCTTTAGCAGAGGTCTCGTCGGACCGATGCAGCTCGGGTACTTGCCTGCTTAGCAGGTAGAAAGGTGACTAGACACTGATCCGGACACCCGACCGTAGGCCAGGGTAGACCTACACTTGATTGTAGATCGGGATGTGAGCGTGCTGACAGCTCCGGTACCAGCTGGATACTGGCAGTCGGCTTCTCTGACGAACTTAGCGGTGTTACCGCGAGCATATGCAAATATGCGGCAAGTGAGCGTGCCTTACAGCTCCGGTACCTATCTGGACAATAGGGAGTGTGCTGGTTGCGAATGGGGGGTCGCTGCAAGTGTGGTTTCACGAGTGGCGATCTTCTGTGACCGATAGGCATACGGGTAACTAGCCTTAATTAGTACCGGCGCCATGGCGTTGGAGGTAAGACCTGCCGTATAAAGGTCCCTGCGTCTCGGGACCTTGGTTTGGGGAACTTGATGCAGGTATACTGACCCTGCTCATATAACGTAAAGATGGGTGGGGTGGGGGCAGTATAAACAAATACGTAGTCGTGAGGAGGAGAGGGCCTGCCTAACCTGTTCGTGACAAGCAGGCTACTCAGCGGAGAATTCGTAATGACAATGAAACGTTCGACAATGAAAACGAATTTTACAAATTGTACCTAGCCTCCAACGCGTGTGACCGTAGCGTCTAGCGGCGCTCGACTGATTTGTAGAGACAAACCCGCGGGCTGACGCCCGTCGCGTGCGCCCGCGCCGTGTGCCCGCCGCCCGCCGCGCGTTTGACAATACGTCGCCCGCGTCCGCGCTCCGTCGCACGCGCCTCCGCTGCTCAAACTATTTTTCATTGAGCGTGCGCCCGCGCGAGTTTTAGCGTTCGCCCTTACTGGACACTACAAGCTGAACAAACATATATGTTCAACCTAAACTTGGGCGAAAGTACAAAATGTATATTCAAGACAAGACAGAAGAAACTGCAATGCAAATTCTATGCTCTTGTGACCCACTAATGTATTACCGAGGTATCATCATAGGGTTGCTCATCCTGACAGCAGGAAATACAATCACTGCTCATAAGATCTGGAGGTTCTTCGAGAAACCTCCGGATGCTCACATCCGGAGTTTTCACTGCTCACAGTGACCTATAAAGCGAACAAACAAACAACAGGCACTACAAAAGATCAGAAATAAATGGTCGAAGTAGCACTAGGCACTTTAAACCGATGATAATAATAGTCGGTGTCTCACGTTTAATAACCTATCGCTATTATCTCATTATTCGTTAGTAGACAGTTATGCGTTATTAGGTGCGCAAAAACCATTTGCAACGCAACGCAGTGTTGAAGAAATGCTGTCATTATTATCATAATAAGTGTTGTTCTCGTGCTAAATACAATTTAAATACGAGTAGCTACGTCATTGGCTTACCGAATTAATATTCCACTTTCAACTTTCACGAAGGAAAAATATGAAAAACTACGTCAGGTATTCGTTTAACTTGTATAAATAATTTTATAGTTGTGTTTTTGTAGAATGCAGTAGAGTGAAGTATAGAATATACTTATATATAAATTATATGAGAAGAATAAAGTAAGTTATTTAATAGTTATATAATATACCTATATGAGCCATGCCTCGGCACGTACGGGCCGGCTCAACCGGAGTGATACCACGGCCTCACAGAAAGCCGGCAGTGAAGCAATGCTAACATTGCTTTTCGCCGAGTGAGTGAGGTTACCGGAGGCCCTAACCCTTCTCTTTCCCCTTCTTCCCCCTTTCCCCTACTCCCACCTTAAAGGCCGGCAACACACTTGTGGCTTTTGAATTGCAAGTGCCCATGGGCGGCAGTAGTCACTTACCATCAGGTGACCCGTCTGCTCGTTTGCCCCCTATAACATTAAAAAAATATATATAATGTATAACTAGCTGTGCCCGCGACTTCGTCCGCGTGGAATAGTGTCTTTGGGTAGAATTTTTAATTATTTATGCTAATTGACGATACTTTCATACAACTTTTCATCCCCACCTTTCAACCTCTTACACCCCTTTTTTCGCATTAAAAGTAGTCTATGTCCTTTCTCAGGCTCTAGACTATATGTGTACCAAATTTTATTTAAATCGGTTTAGTAGTTTTGGCGTGAAAGGGCTACAGACAGACAGAGTTACTTTCGCACTTATAACATTAGTAGGGATTAATAGGTATACCGAGTTTGAATAGTAGATAATCATACATTTAAAATACCCCGGATCAATTCACCTTTCAAAATAAAAAAAAACGCACTTAAATCGGTCCATACGTGTGGGAGATACGATGCCACAGACAGACAAACAAACACGTCAAACTTATAATACCCCTCGGGGGCAAAAAATCGGTCGTACACATAATTAATAAGAAGGAGAAATTTTCACAATATTGGTTAAAAGTTACCAAAATTATCTTTTTATTAATCGAGACTTAGTGAGTGATGAATTCCCTTTTTACATTTCTTGTTTACACAGATATCCTGAAATTCGCGTTCCACGTGGTACGGTACCAATGTTTGAAAAACCTCACGGAACCCAAAAATTCCGGTGGCTAACTGTGAAAGGGAAACTTACTGTCGCGACACGGTGTGTTGTATGCGTTGTTAATCAACACAGTTAAACGTATATTATTGTGTAACTGCTACAGTTTATTTAATCTTACAAACGCAATCTAAACTCTTTCTACATACACTCAGTGCGACGGCACTTAGTGTGTAGCTTACGGAAAACTGCCTTATTTTAGACGGATTACGAGAACAGCTATTAATTGCAGACATGCTGTTTTTACCGTATTTTGTGAGTAATTATAATCTGTTCTTGTTCCATTGCCATATACAAGATTTCACTACTTTTACATACCTAAATAGCTAACTGTCGAACCCGAAAAAAATCAAATAATATGAGTATATTTGTATTATTTTAATGTCATCTATTGTAAAGTGCCATAATTTAGTTTTTTTTTTGCTATTTACAAAAAAATTACAACATACTTCGCAAGTTCATTACACATGTTTGAGAAGTATACGTAAGTTCATTTATTTAATCATGTTATCTTCTTCGTGATAGCCGTAGGAGTGGGTAGCCTCTCGTTCGAGACCATGATTTTGTCCGAGGTCCAGAGCGAGAGCGGTTCGATGCCGCCGCCTCGTTTTGCGAGGAGGTAATGTATGCCAAGGAGGCGGCGGAAAGGAAACGGGAGAGAACTAGTAATCTCCCGTCCCGCAGAAGACGCACCAGGCGCCGGAGAGAGCAAGTCGATCTCCACCCTCCATGACCATTTGCCTGGGGCCGACGGACACGGTTATCCGCCGTCCTAGCAGAAGCAGGCCCGAGACGGGATCGCCATGTTCCGCGCCTGCCTCTCTCACTGACTGGGGGTAAGATCCCCCACAACACAGCGGGGTCGCCTGGCGTTAACAGGCGGCTAAGCCTGTCAGGGTTCACAGGGTTTCCTTTCAAGGGTACACCTGAGGCCCTGACTGTGGTTTTAGTCGGTTCAACTCCGACATACTACCCTACCGCTTAGCCCGGGTGGGGTGACGACCCGTGGGGGTTTCCACAAGTTAAAAAAAATAGTAGTTTTTTTTCCTCCTGTAAAATCTGACCAAATGGATATATGAAAGTTTTTAATGGACTTCAAAAAAGGAGGAAGTTCTATGTTCGTCTGTATGTTTTTTTTTGTGTATGTTCATCGATATTTTCCCCAATTGTGAACCGATTAAAAAAAATCTTTTTTAGTTCGAAAGTGTATGCTCCCGAGGTGGTCGCATTATCATGAAGTCAGGATCTGATGATGGAACCTCAAGGAAATCGAGGAAAAACTAACTAACAATGTAATAAAATCTTAGAAATCAATTTTGACTCACTTCCCGGTTTCCGATTGAGCTGAAATTTAGGATACTTATTTAAGTTTAGTAACAATGCAATCTGGTACTGTTGAGCTGATCTGATGATGAAGTCAGGAGGTGGATAGTGAAACTCCTCAACGGCGAACAGCAAAGGCACCAAATTTTGTAAATGGGTTTATTAAATTAAAAGCGCCCCTCGGCGGTCGAGAACGCGCGCGCGGTGTGAAATGTGGCAGGTCTATCTACTACCTATTAGACTTGGCTTGTACCGATTTCAAATATATGAGTGTATAGCGCTTTTAATAATTATATTAATTTATTTTGAGTGCCTATTTGTGATTTTGGAGTCGGTTTAATTTTTTTTTTAATAATTTATTATAAATAAGTCATCGATATTACACTATTCTACTGTTAATCTTTTGTTTTAGCTGTAAAGTATTCCATAGAACAAATATATAAATAAGAGTCAAAACATAATGCTTCATAACTTTTAAGTTTAGCTGCTGCATTATTTGCATCAGATAACTGAAATCATATCACGATTATCGTACCTACATGTGTTTTGCACTTTGTAATTTCCTTAATGATTTTAATTACTGTGTATAAAATAATATATTACATTAATAAAACGGATAAACTGGTTATAAAACAACTTGTTCTCTCTTATAATAAACGTGTTGCGTATTTTAATACGCGGATGGATTTCGAGGTTAACGCGATTTTATATCTCAGTTGTGTAAAGTTTCAATTAAAGCACTTACATTATGTTGCGTTTGGAAAATAAAGAATTAAATAGTTACCATGTTTTGTTTTAACTGTTAATGATTTTTACCTGACTGCCAAGGAAGAGTAATGTTTTTGGCGCGTATCTCGTATGTGTATGTAATATTCTTTATAACCTCATAACATCTAAACTACTGGAGATACAAAATCCATCTTGACTACCCAAAAGTCCTAGGGTATGTGGGTAAAAAACAACAAAATTGTGGATTTGGGTCGCCATATTGTTGGGTTCGATTTTTTCTTCCAAACCCACAGAGAGGGGTACGAAAATCTATCCTATTTCTTAAGTTGGACGAAACTGCACACAGTGTGCAAAATTTCATGAAAACCGGTAAGTTTACGAGTTCATCGCAAACAAACAACGTCATACGATTTTTTTATGTTTAATAAATATTATGTTTATTAGTTAGTATTTTTAACGCAATCGGGTTTTTTGTTTCATTTCATAATTTCTTGTTGTCTTACACTGTTTTTACTGAAAGGAAGTAGCCAAATGCTATGAAATATCTTAAAAAAATATAAATATTTATGATTTTGTCAATTATCATCTAGTACAATGTCATAATCCCCATCCGCAAATGTACAATAAGAGGACTATTTTTTAGGAATAAGCACACGCGGGTTGCATGATCTCTTTTTATCCCTAAAAGTCTCACTACATTGATGTAGGTTGGTCCAAGTTGCTTCGATTCGAGTAGAAATCCGAGTCCCTGCTTTATGTATATAGATTTGAGACGTTTGAAAATTCGGAACTTATTTTACGATGCTTAGAAATTAAACATTCTATATCCACAACAAATACCATATAAATGCAGATACCTTTATAGTATTTTGTGTAATTAGTGTGTAGGTAGACTATGTAGTACAAATTATTATTACACTATTTCCAACATACACAGCTTCAGTGTGTAATTGGCCACCAATTAGATAGGAAACAGTAATGCACTTGTTTACGTCCGTATTAGCAGAAGGTATGTGGCGTAACATACCCGTACTGGATCTGATCTTCGCGTTTCTACATTCTTGTAATTTATTACCCACAGCGTTACTGAGGGTATACGGTATAAAAAATATCGTACCCTCCGTCAAAAAAGGCATAAGAGATATATAGTAGACTACAAATAGAGAAGGAACCGAACGTATGTATCACACATACGTACGTTTCATACATATTTTTTAGTATTTTCATCTAGGTGTAAGTTTTAGTTATACACCTAGATAAAAATAAAAACCTAACGGTTGTAGTAATATTGACGCCGACTCAAAATTATTTAGGTTCTTACATTACTGTAGAAGTTTAGCTAGGCTAACTAAAAAAAGATTTTATTTTTTAGTTTTTGTAGCTAAAACAGTCAACTACAGGTCTCCGTCAAGTTGTAGTATCATTAGAACTTCACATGTGTGCTAAGTTTCAACAAAGTGGGTTAACAGGTGTAAATTCACTGGGTTAACAATCATTCGTCCCCTATTTTTGAATATTTTTTTTGACATATAAATGGGACCATTTTCGAAGTATTTTATTCAATAAAAAAGATTTATCTAAATCGGACTACTCTGTAAAAAGTTATGCGTGGTCATACATAAAAAAATATATATATGCGTCGACTTGAGAACTTTTTCCGTTTTTTCGTCGGTTAAAAACGGCAAATATCAAAACAAAATCCTAATCATTTTAATAATATGTAGGTACATAAACCTCAAATTATAAAAAAAAAAACTCTTTATTCACTCCTTTTTTTTTTGTGTTATCCGCAATCAAGGGATGACTTACAATCACTATAGCTTCTTCGTCTATAGAAACAGATTAATGTGTTATTTTCTTCTGCTGTATTTCATTGGGTTTTTTTTCCGGAGGGTCCGATATTTTTGACGATAGTTACCACTAGTTGTTCTGTGGACAATACGATCCAGAGGCTTATCATAATCAATCTTATCTGTTAGAAATCCACAGATCTTATGAGTATCATTTTCGACTTGTTTGGATACCTTGTTCAGCTCTGCTTTGATTAATTATGTCCATGGGTCATTCTAGCATCACGCCATCCGCCGCTGCCTTATATCAGTTTCACACTGTATTCGGGAACAAATATTAGTTACAGGGAGGCATAAAAATTAAGCTGTTCTATTGATGGATATGATTTTATCAGCTAACCGCATGAATGAGCATGTGCCCAATTATATTAAAAAAAATTGAACACGATGAAGAGCAATCTCACGCTAAGTCTGCGAATAATTGTAAATCGTTTATAATTATACCATAGCGGTACTTGCGTGTAAAGTTTTTTTAAGTAACTATTCAATCGGTGTGGCCTAGAATATTTTCTAAAGGTCAATGAGTAAAAAGTTGTGTAGAATATAGATATAGACCTCTTGTCTGGACTCTTTTCAACATCAGGTGAGATAAGTAATTTTCATTCAACTCTAATATAAACGGCAGTTTATTCACGGGAAAATAAAAACAAGAGGTGAAAACCCTTGACCCTTTTTGGTATGGTTGATGGATGATATTTTGGGTGGTTGTGCTGGGCATGCATACTTGCATGTTGCATATTACATCGCAGTGTATAGTTACAATATCATGTAATCATGTTAGCATATCGCTGAAAAAAACATTTTTTTATTTTCATTTCATTTTCAAAACAAAAGCAAGTGGACACTAATTTTTCCGAAAATCTGTAATGTTGCACAGAAGGACGTATCCAATCAAGCTTATGTACTGTCCTAGCAAACACAAAATTTCAACATGTAAGGAGCATCTGACTTCGGAATTTTAGGATTCGAATTCGTTACACTTTAAATAGGGATGTTGATACTAATCACAAATTTATATTTCATTTTAACTAAATGATTTATTGTGATATATAAAAACCTAAAACAACGTTTTTTGGCTGGAATAGTAACCATGACCACGTGACTGAAAACACCAATCAGATTCTAGTACGTAATTATCCGAGAGACTGACAGTTGATACTTGATAGACAGCCGCCAGCTGTCAGTTGGTATCATAATAATATTAACATAGAAAACGTCACTCATTGCGTGAATTATCTCCAATAGCTGGTGCTTGTTGTTGACAACGACGCTGCCTCTCTTCCAGCAAGTGTTAGCCACTTTCTCCTTATTTGTTTATTTTTTGGAACATTTATGAAAAGTTATTCCGGTATGCCGATTGTTGTGCTTTTGCACTTGGGCACTGCACAGCATTTGTAATACTTTATGTCCATGTTTTTTATTGTCCATATGTAAAGCACTTAAATATTTGTATATTCGTGAAGGTAACCGCGAGCACAAACACCAAGAACACTTATTACTGTGACGGGCTGACAGTTGAATAATGTTTTTCGGATAATGACGTAATCAAACTGAAATGAGTGTTTCGGCGGGAAAATTTAAAAGTAACTTTATTTTTTCAAATTTCTCTGATAAACTTTTAGTGTTTTTTTAACAAAATATTTTTTATTGCGTTCATTATGGGTCTAGGTATAAAATAAAACCAGTTTTGAAAATATGTCAACATCCCTATTGGCGATCCAACATCTTATATACCCTCTTACATCTGCTACAAATTAATGTTTTAATCAATGCGTGATAGACACTTTCTTGTGACGATAAAAGATGATTCGAGAGCGACGGCCGGTGGTGCACAGAAATGCAAAATAATATTTAAAAAAACATTGCGTGTCCATTAGTACAATAGACACGCAATTGTTAGCCACGCTGCCTGTTACGGTCATTAGCTTATGATTGTACTAATAAATTTATAGCCTCTTTTTTATCTGTACTGTTAAATACTGTTTTACACACACTGGGTGTGACATATCGAAACTTAGGTATAGCCGGTGTACTAGTTGAACTTGTTTGCATGTTTCTCTCACGTTTCGTAATAATAAAATTATCGTTGATTATAAATTTCCACATTTCCAGACTATATGTAAACTTTTAAAAGAAAGGTTCACAACTTTCTCTTTGGTCTTATTTTATCAAGTGCATCTATGCTTTTTCCCAACGACGTGATGAGTCCGTAGCTAAGCCCCGCGTAAGCGTCGGCGGTTAAAACTGTTTTTAACACAGCTTTGCTTGATTGTCCGGAGGGTACATGCGATCTTGATATTTTCGATCAAGTACTACATAAGCCGTGCTGTTTAAACATGGTCGTGCAGTCCCTACTTCCTTAATGTTGTGCTCTACCTCCTTTCAATAAGCCCTATCTCATTTGTACTATGCTCTGCCTTCGATTTTGTTTTCCGCTTGTTGGAGCTGGATTACTGCAAAAGATTAGAAACTATTACATTAAAATCTTTATTCACATCACAAATTACTGTTGTTTTACTGACTGTTTTAGTAGTAGATATCAGCGAAATGACATCATTTTATATTTTGATATCAATTTTTATGTTACATTTAGTAAATTTCGAATTGTACATGTGAGAACTGTGTAGTCAATAACATATTAAGTTAATTTGCTATGTTGCCTGGCAGTTCTGAGTATGCCATGATCGTTTAGACGTCCTGCCGATGGTGGCGTACGTGTCGGGTCGTTCGGCTCCCTTTGATATCAATTGATGTCATATGGTTGAAGTGGACGATGGATGGCGCGTGCGTCATGCTCGTGAACGAGAGCCGTTGGTTGGGGCTGGTCATTTCCGAACTGCTGTTATTTACATATAGTAGTAGTTAATAGTTTAGAACAATACGTTACATTGTCCTCACATTTAACTTGCGCATATAAGCAATGTAACCAGAGATTTGTAAAAAACATGTTAAAAAAGAGTGTCCTTGGAGATTCTTGCCTGTTCTTCTCCACTGGATTTACGAATTGGAACAGGCAACTAGCTTCATGACTGACTTAGTCTGACTGACTACTACTCCTGACAATTAAATACCCATAGTGGTTTAATTGAAATAAATGATTTTGATTTTGAAATCAACAATCATTGAAAGCCGAGAATTTAAATTAGCGTAGTAAGAAATTACACTTTTTGTAATTGGCATATGCGTGCACAAGTGCTGATATTATATCTTCTTCTTCTTATTCAGGATGTATCTGACAATTGGACACCTACTTAAATCACTGAAAGGGCATTACTAGCATGCACTTACAAAACGATTTTTTGGACGTTTAGGTATTGTCATCTCCGTTCCTCATAAAAGTAGGCATTTTTTTATTATTCACTCGTTATTGAGAAAATCCATAAAAATTAACATAATTGCATAAATATTTAACTTAGTTTTTACGGGTACTTTTCGTCGAGAAAAAAAAAATGTTTCCGAGTGATGGAAAAATTTATTTTAGGCTATCGAAGTCTCAGACAAAAGCTAATCACAACTAAAAAAGTAACTGACTTTTAGTTAATTCTGATAGAATTTGTAAAGTGAACGATTTAAACGGGACCGTTGTTTTTACGTTTCCCGTGTTGTGTACTTTCTCTGCTTTCATCTCGACACGCCAGTAATTAGCTGAACTTGTATAATTTATTACTAACATTATATACACATATTAAGCACGTCTGTGACTACGTCTAGCTCATATATAATATGTATTATGTCTATGTCTTGTCTATTTAAATACGCGCTGAATAAATAGATGGATTAGTTTTATACTTTTCGCTATACGCTTTTATTAGCTTGGTATGTATATATCTATGTAACGGAATCTTTGAACGTGATTTTCACCGACTTTAAAACGTCGGATTGAATTGAAACTTCGCTCATTTATCAAAGACCGATGACAATACAATATTAAAGCAAAAATATACAATAGTTTAAAGTTTTTTGCTTTTTTAAATATTATATAATGACTACTTTTGCCAATATCTGTCATTAAAATATTTACAATAATTGACATCTAGCACGGATTACAAGTTTATGATTGCCAATACGATTGCTTATGCGGTGTCGTCAAATTGGTTGCCAGTCAAACCGATGACCTTTTGTTAAATTAAAATCACACAAAGTTGATTATTATTTAACATAATCGACACACTTCTAGGTAAGAAGTGTGTCGATAATGTTAAATAATAATCAATTAACATAATCGACACACTTCTTACCTAGAAGTGTGTCGATTATGTTAAATAATAATCAACTTTGTGTGATTTTAATATAACAAAAGGTCATCGGTTGTGTTGATTAAATAAATCATGGAAGTATTGAAAATGTTAAGGAACTCTAAATTAGCAAAATATTAGACATATGAGCGTGTTGTGATAAATATTCAACTGAAGACAATATCCTCGTAACTAGCTAGATTTGATCTAACTGTAACTGATGAAACGCCGAACTTTGTGATTGATGTGACGTGACTAGATGCCGTTTAAACTCAGGTATTCATTGTCATTTCCTAAGGCACTAAGAAATTTTCGCTATGAGTCAGTGCATTGACTAGTATTTATTTATTGATTTTATAAGGTATAGTATCATACTATATTATGATCAGTTGTACTATATATTACAGAACAATAATAAAGTACGACAAATTAGTTTTTTAAAAACTAATTTGTTACCCTAGGTACAGAGTAATCTTAAGTACTAATACAGTGTCCCGCCAAACAGTACGGACTGTTTGACTGTGGGATCTAATTTGAATAATATATAAATATAAAAATTTATTTCCTATTTCCCTTGGTCACGGCATCACGCGTGAACGACTTAAGAAAAATTAACTAGAGACTTACGCGGGTGAAACCGCGGGCCGCAGCTAGTCACATAATAAATCTTAAGTTTATTTGTAAAATGAGAAAAATATAGTCTTAGGTTTATAAGTTTATAGCATAAATAGATTCTTCTTATGGCATACATTGTATTAAAACTTATTGCAGGCTTTTTAATAGGTTTTACTTAAAGTTACTTTTAAATTTTGTTTTGTTGTTTTCAGCTTTTAAAAACCTCAACATTTTTACAATGATTTCTACAATGAACTATAAGCAGGTTGTCGGTACATCTAGTAGGGGTCCACCTTCGTCCCACCCACACTTTTCAGTCCGTTATCGCCACTCAAAATTCTTTCTTTCCCAAAGTTAGTCTCCGAAGAATGCAGTGCTCATTCTCACTTTAGCTTATTAATGACAATAGCGTCCGCGATCAAGTGACAAAAAAAAAACTTTTTGGCTTAGAAGAGCAGGTGATTGTTGCAAAGTATTGGTAGACAGGAAACGAGGGGTATTAGCTTACAATAACTTCGAATTAGAATTGTATACGATTTATCGAATTTTGTAATGTAAAATAGCAATTTGCGTCAATAAACGTGTCGCGTCGCGTCGTTGGGCTTGTCGTGTCGTGACGAACACTAATAAAGAGTAACGACTAGTTCCTCTCTAGTTTGAGATTTACTAGAGCGATTGATTAGCACTCGCTTCTCGCTTATACTCACCTTGTAATAGCTTGCTAGAATCTATTTATATGTAATTGTTTTAAAATTACTGAAATTAGGTTAAATGCATTGGTGCAATACTGTTAACTCTCTAATCATATTTATACCTTTTATGTAGTCTCGTTTCAGGTTTCATTCTCAGTCAGTTTCGTTTTTTTACCTAATTCTATTAAAAAAAGCAACAAAACTAGATTAAATGTCTGCTGTCATCGATCAGGTAATTTTCAAGTATCCCGTTCCGCGGGTAGTTTTTGATTGACACACGACGATTCACTAAGTTTTCCCCGATTTCCCTCACCGCTGGCCACTGACCGCCTGCGCATGCGCCTTCAGTCTTTGTGGTCAGCTCGCTAACACGCACCGTGCGTTGTCCATTCATTTATTTCATTTCGACGATGCATTTTGATATCTTCCTTCGAACTTCAATTCTTCCTTTATGTACTCATAAAGTGTTGACCATTGTGCATTCAAAGGATATTATTATGTGCTACAGTGATGGTTTTACATGTGTTGTGTGCCGTTGACTGCAGATTGTAATCATGTCTCTGGATATTATGTTTTTGACTAATGACAACTTGCGTCGCATGCGCAAGGAGCCGCTAGTCCTAGGACTTCGTTACAGGGTATGAATTTTCAAATTTTTATTCTCAACCTAGTAAATATGCTACACTACAATCATATTGAAGACATTTTCAACTGATCTGTCCTTTCGTCATAATGTTAGTTTAAAAAATTAAAATAATCCCTGTAACGATAAAGAAAAATTTTACTTCATAACTCCTGTGCTGAGGGGTTAAAATTAAATTTGACACACCTAAGTTCGCTTAATTGTATGGGATCTCTGCAGCCTGTAGAGGCTTACAATACTAGTAGTTAGGGTTATCAATCGTGAGTTGTCAGTCCTGACAAGATCACTTCTACACAAAAGGCGCTTATTTTAGATATGGATAATTCCAGTTCCGCTCATGTTTTTTAAAATACAATTCCCAGCGATGAGTTTGTAATGCATAGACGATGTAACTAAATATTTTTCTTTAAATAAGCATGTTTAGATAGATAGATGTACTCTTTATTGTAGACAAACAAATAGGTTACAATATTTGACATATGTTTAGTTACTAGCTTTAGGTACAGGTTTTATTGATTCCTTCGTAGCGCCGCCTCAGAAACTATTTTGACTCGAATTTTTGGCTCACGTTTAAAAATGTATTACTTATATTTTTTTATTATATTTTGCTTATTTTTTTTATTATGCATGCAATTAAATATTTTAATTAATTTATTAATATTATATTATCTAATACATAATATATATGTACGCGACTTACGTAGTACTATTTTTTATATGTTTGGATAAACTTAAATGTCGAACACTGTTTTTTTTGCAATGTTAACTACATCATTTAATAGTCTAACATAGTGTGACTCAAGCTATGGGCGGCTACGAATCGAGCACTTCTGTGCCCTACCTAATTACAATATACCGGTCTATATTTGCTATTCTACTTTGTTTCTGTCCATCGTGTTCCCCTAACCAGTTTAAACGTCAACCAATGACAATGAGTATCTTTGCGGTTAGATACGTGCTGGATTTCATTTCATTGTATTACATAATGATATCACATTTTCTTAACACCTGTTCTGAGCTTTATTACACACAGTTTATATAATATATTTATGTCGTGCACACAGTGGTTTAAACATTAGAGATTAAAGCACAGAACTTCGCAAAAGTTTAATATTCCTATGTCGCCGAGGTCAAAGGACATCGAAATAGATAGCTTATAAATAAAAACTTAAATGTTACCTAAAATTAAGTAGTCATTTATTGTAATGCCCACTGTATCCACCTTCCCATTGAACTAGAGCGACTGCGTTCTCATCCGCAAAACGAGTATAAAAAATAAGTAAAAAGATAGAAACGAGATAATCGATTTGATCAAACAGACACAAAGTACATACACCCAGACTTATTATTATTGTTTTAAGTGCCTAGTGCTACTTCGATCATTTCTGGTCTTTTGTGGCGCACTTCTACCTTACAGTTCACTGCTCAGACTTATGGCTTCCAGAAACCTCCAGATCCTATCAGCAGTGATTGTTTGTATTTCGACTCTAGTGTGCAACCCTAGGTTAATACTTCGGGGCAGCATTAGTGGGCCACAAGAGCGTAGAATATGCATTGCAGTCTCTTCTGTCTCTTGACAGAATCTGCATATTGTGTTCTCGCCCAATTTAAGGTTGAACATATGTTTGTTCAGTGTGCAGTGTCCGGTGAGGACTTTTGTTACTGCACAGGTTTTGTATCTTTTGAGCTCCAGAAGTTTTTGGATACTTTATTATCACAGACTTACAACAATTATTTGTAATTCAAATAATTATATTTTCTTATTGGGGTACGAGACCACAATACTCGACCGTAAAGCTATTAGCGAGGTGACGAGTGTTGCCAAAGTAAAACCATGTGCCCTGAGGTTCTCGGTGACCGCTTACGTTTACCGAGACCAGAGAGATCCATTACAAAATAACTTTAAAGCTAATGCATATTCCGTTTAGAAATTCCTACCGTTTATTGTTTTATGTAAATATGTTCCGTAATATATGTGCATGCAGCAGAAACTATCGCACACGCATGTTATACTGTACACGTTGTCACACACATTGTGTTTATGTATTACATTCAAATACATTAATATTTATATTTGTTTGAGTAATAAGAGAAAAACACACCTATCTCAATTTTCTCTTGATAAGATTAAGAGCTATAAATAAGAAATACATTTTTTTCCATTTTATCGTTATTTTTTATTTACTTCAATGCATGTAAATTATGCCAGTTTTTCACTTTTATTGGCTATTTTGCCAGCTTTGGTTTTGACATCACTTTAGAGATAACCTATCGAATAAAAAGTTGTTAGTGTGTTCAAAATAGGCAAAGATATCGCGTAATGTACTTACAAAAAAGACAACGTCCTTTTTTTAGAGTTTTATCTACATTTTTTATTATAGTGTATATATATATATATATATATAAATTTGAATGTATGTTTTTATTGTGTTACAGGGACTATCAAATGGAGTTGAAAATGACCAAAACACCGCTAACTTACCACTGGAGTTGTCGCACAAACGGCTATCAAATAGCTCAACAACGTCTAATCAGAGTTACGAATCAAACGTAGAATACGCTGTGCCCAAACATTCATACAACCAACGGGTTGGGAGCTCTCTACGAACGAGCGACTTGAGCGACAACTCTGACATCGCTCCCTACGGACAGCAAAAGATCACGAACCCCCTTTTCGGAGTCAACGCCGCGTCGCACTACGCGCCCGGCTCAATACCTGCTTCCAAGCTTGAGGCTGTAAACGACCAAGCCAATCATTACGAAAGAACAAACTTGCCAAACGGCGTCAGGAAAGCGCCCGAAGGTCAAGACAATGACGCCATGAAAAACGAGGACACTCTAGACGGTAGGAATGAGGTGATCGTGAACCCCAACCAAATCGCGATCACCGAGGGCGGCACCGCGACCTACACTACAGACAATAATGGTAAAATCAATGTTCATGTCACCGTCATGATTAACGCAGGTAATTATATGCATCCTTACGAACTCAAATTGACCGTAACAGCACATCTATATACATACATACGTAATATATAGCACAGTTTATAACAATTTATATGTAAAATTAATCTAACAGTTTTGCACAGTGATGGTTTATATATTATATAAATGAAGGTTGGGACTGTGTGCCGGTTTCCAGAATTGATACGCTCTCGAGGATGCATATTGAGGCAAGCAGTCTCTCTTTGTAGTTGCATGCAGGTTCTAAGGCTCATTTACGCGGAGATATTTTTGAAAATTGAATTTAGAGTATATTTAAATTCTTCTGAGTCCTTCAAATTGAATCAGCTAGTACATTAAGAGCTCTAACCGATGTTTTGTCTTTGTTTACCTTGTGTCTCTATACATTAATCATTTCAATTAAAGAATGAAACTACACAGTAAACCACCATCTGGTACCAAATAAAGTTAAAAAAAAAAAGGATAGACTTCTCACAGGTGATAGAAACAATCTCATAAAACATCCGCTCAGAGCCTTTTCACTTACAACAGACCACATAGTAGTAGTGAAGGAATTAAATTCCTTTTGGACCTTGTTAAATGTGTAATGTGATTTCTGGTTATTGCGGGGTTCATATAAGCTATCAAATGTTTTCCACATTGTCAGCAAGATACGCGAACTATAAACGTCCTATAGGAAACTTAGGGAAGACCCACCCTGTAAAAAAATAACATGTCTGGGTTAAAAATAAAGAAGTAATGCATTCTAAAATTAAAAACTTAATTAAGCCATGAAATGAATTAGTGTTAAATGAAAAATTTAATTATAAAATAGGTTTGAGACAATTGTGTAAGAAAAATTAACCTAAGCCTCCAAGTAAATGAGTCTTATTCGTGTGGATTGTTTTATTGTTCCTTATGTGGTATTGGTCATATTTTTATGTTGAGTGCACGTATCTTTCGACTATCACATATTGTTCTATCATCTATGCACTGCACTATTTCTCTGACTATTCTAAAATATTTATTTCTTTAAATGTGACTTCAGTTATTATATTAAGTAATTCGACTAATAAGTTACATTCAGTTAACGTAATGCGTAAAATCAGCACAAAAGATAAGCATTTAATATTTACTATCATCTTTGTGAAAGTATATTACTTATTGAGACAAATCTTAATAAACATTCAATGTTACGCTACGCTTATCTCGTAGGAATGTAGACGTAAATAGAGCAAGACATATATTTTTATTATAGTAATCATGTTCATGTGTTCTAGGCACACTGGCTGATTTAAAAAAGCAACGAGCTCAGATCAGGACGAACGGAAGCCCGGTTGAAAGCAGCCTTACATCGACGAACAACCACAGTTTGAACTCGCTGTCTGAAGTCTCTAAACAAGACATGCCAGTACAGTTGAATCCATTGACTCTGTCCCCAAGCGCCGGCACAGTGCCCAGGTTCTCTGGCAACACCAGTGACGTCGTTGGTGATTCAAGGTCACACAGGTGCTGTATTATCATGTAGAGACAATCTGTGAGTAGAATTGAATATACCGACATGTACAATAAGCGTGTCGGAAATTGTGATGAAAAGAAGCGTACAAGTCTGATTGTCATTCCGAAATAATTTTTGAACGGCTTTTGGTCCACCCCCACGGTTGACTCTTTACGGTAGAATGGGTGTCTAAGAATTGTCTCTGGTGGTACAGTCAGCAAATAAATTGGTACTTTACTCTACATCCGGATGTTATAAGCTAACGTTTTTTTTATCAACATATTATTTAAATATTCTTCAAATTTACCAAAATTTCATTTGATTATTTGGTTTTAAAATACATTTTTTATAACCTCCGATTTTAGTAAGGCAGTAGAGTGTACAGAAAAAAAAAACATCTGAAATTAATTAATCAGATAATATATTTTTTTATCTTGCTCATTTGGATGTTAGATGGTTTCTTTGCTATCTGTACTTAAATGAAAATTGATAAATTTAAATGTTGTTTTGCTGAGAGACTAAATATAGTTGCCAGTAAGAAGTCAATCAACGGCCGTTGGTCTGTTAGAGAAAACTATATCTAATATATTGATTGTTGCCGATAGAGAATTGCCATTATTGCTCTCGAGGCAAGGATTGCCAATGGCTGGAAAACAGTGTGATAGATAAATAAGAGCTCAACAACTATTTTATTTTAGAGATAAGGAAACTGTGCGGTTGCTAATATTTTTTATAGTGTTAGTATTGAATCCTATATGCGGTTATTGTAGTATACTTAAAATTTGTATTATAATAGTTCTCGTCTAAACGTATTGCCTACATTCCGTTATGTTATTAAATTAATTATTGTTTAATATTTTATTGTAAATAGATAATTTGATTGTAAATTTGAATGTTTCAGTATTCTCTTGAGTGAAATAGGATCAAATATATTATTTTTCTGTTATATTCCAATGTTACATAAAATGCATAATAAGCATTTTGAACAAAAACCACTGAACGCGTTATTTAATTGAAGTGATTTTTTGACAGTGCACCATCGCTGATTAATATTAAAATATAATATAATTCGATTCTAATCAGTTTATTTAAACAATGAATTATTATTATGATTATTTTTAAGTAAATTATACATAATATATGGGACTAGAATGAAAATATTGTTTATAATGTTATTGTACAGCTGTTTGTTGAACTAACTGAACATAGCTACGATAACTGCCTTAGTTTTGTCGGACCACTTTATGGCAATAAACTAATATCACTAGACGTAATAACAGATATGAAATTAGTACTTATTGGGTATACTTTTATAGGCGTTATAGTACCTTCACAGTCTTAACTATTAGATGCGCTTCAATACAAGGAGATTTTTAAGCTTGAATCTTGTGGTGATGCAGAACACTATTATCTATAGGATTTTCAATGTACATTAGCACATTTAAGTATTTTAGTAACTGTGTATTTTTTTATCTTTTTTCTACATTTAGGCATCTTTCAGCTACCATTAATAGTGTATTTTTTTTTCTATATCACCTGATTTAAGTTTATTGTGTACCTTAAATCTCACCCTGTATTTTCAAAGGAGTACTGTACCATAAAATATATACAAACTTAGGACTTCTTAACATTAAAAGTCAGTTCTGTTATATCTTAGTGTTTAATACGTTTTGCATCTACCCACATACTGTCAAACTATTCAATTTTTAGTTTGTCTATTGAGTTCTAACTACTGACTAAAGACTGGATTTGTTATGTAGGTGTTACATGTATAATTAGTGACCTTTCGAAGAGCGTGTGCGACTGCGAATTAATTTTTGATGAACTAGCGCGTGTAGTTTCGTCAATATTGAAATAGCTATAGCATATACTTACTATAGAAAAAATATTTATTATAGAATCTTGTTGTCCTTGCAAAGTTTTATATGACAGGTGCAAGATAGAAAAATTACAATGTGTTAAGTGAAATAAGTTCGACTCGAAAGCTGATCCAAAAGTAGACTAAAAGGAAACTAATAATATCCAATTTTACAGCAGTTTCTAATTTAAAATTATTGAGACACGCAAAAATTATTGAAAATAATTACTACTACATAAAAGCTATTATCAATAATATTAATACAGTGTAGAGTTTTTAGTAGGAGCCAATTGAATTCTAATATTCCATGTCACGGTTTACATTAGATTCAAATTTCGGTGTAGCATTTCCCTGCAGTGATTCCGTGGGAATCTCTATATTACTCTATGCTCCATATACCTGACTGACTCACTCAGTGAGGCAAGCCACCCGCGATTAGCGCGACATGTCGCCAGAGCCACTGATCGATATCAATTACTATAAAAAGTGCTCCTATTGTTTATGCACATATTAATCTGCATGTGTGACCGTTTGGAGAAGAAATAATAAAATTAGTCTTAATTATCGCAATTGTCGCACGCGCTTTTCTGTCCTAGGTTTGAATTCAAAATACAGCTGACTGTTGACAGAGCGAGGGGGCCACGGCATTCATGCTGCTAGTTCGTTTGTCCGTCCATATGTTACAGTAATGTGCTAACAGTTGCTCTCATTTATATAATTATAGTCCCTTGCGTTGATGGCACTGAACTGGAACAGATCACAGGTATTTTCGTTTTGCTTAAAGGTGACGCATTATTTCAAAATTACACGATTTTATTATAGTTATTTTCTACTAGCTGCAGCCGGCATGCTTTGCAATGCCATTTTTTTCTTTGTTTTTATATATATTATTGGGCTAGTAACCCTCGCGGGGACGCCAGAACACCCTACCAAAGTTTCATCACAATCTGACAATCTGATCAATAGTTTCGGCACGCATAGAGGAAAAACATACAAACGTTTATTTTTATTTATGTAGATTAAAGTCGTGAAATTAATTTTACTAACCTCGGAATAAATGGCTGTAAAAATATTATACTTACTCCAACTCTAAAAGTTAGAAAAAAGAAAATATGATACAAACAAATTGCGAACCGATTAAAAACTATGTTACACAACAAAGAAAGAGACAAAGAGAAACTGTTTAGAAACACATTAACAAAGGCGTTAATATTTATATTGATTAAAGAGATTAGTTATTATTCTACTACATCATGCTATTAGCTGAATATGGAATAACTTTAGTACATTGCTTGTAATATATGGATGCTTAGTCGAGTGCCTTTTTCTTTCTTAGAGCTAAATACTCAATTTGTGCCAATATTTTTATATTCTTTACATTACTAGCACAACTTACTTTTAGATAACAATTCTAATACTTTGTAACTACGAAAAAATACTAAGTTTAACAGATTCATAACATTTTTTTAAGCATTTCAAATACCTTTAACAATTTGTGCGTAGACACTAGTGATGTAATGAGTATTCGCAATGCCGTATATTTTTTGACATTCGTATTCGCAAAAATCAGGCGAATATTTTATTGTTTACCTTCATCCACTAAGCAGCTTAATTAATGTGATGGAAATTAAAATTGAATTATATAATGTGCTCCTTAAGCTAATCCCATTCCTTTTTCCGTCTTAAGTCGTGGTGTTAGTTGACGACCATGTGTGCACCGGCATTGAATATACGTGTTAATTAAATGTGCTCTGTGTAGCCGCGCATTATTAAAAACGAAATTTCCGGGATACATCTCAAATCATTATCGATTCTTTGCAACCGTTAAGAGTCGTTTACCTGAATCTTCATCTCCTTTTTTGTAATATTCATCTGGACTAATCTTTTTCTGTCCATCTATCCCGTATTCTGGTAATTCGGTTTGCCTTGAGAGAATTCAGGGCCGTTTGATATCCCTAAACTTCCCAATGCAAATCTGTAAAGTTTCATAGTACCATCAGGAAGTTGTAGTAGATTATGATCGTTATTTTTATGTCCAATGTGTCCAGTACATAACATCAGTCAAACCAAGATCAGCTTGGCTTAGCAATGGCATGAATAACAAAGTGATTCAGATAGGGCGATTAGTTTGGAATATCAATTGTCAACTTTTCCACACTAAATATCTATTATTTAAAATACTGCCATAAATTTACTACGACACAGCCGTTGACAAATACTTGTACATTTATATCCGAAGTAAAAAAAATTCGTTACATCACTAGTAGGTACTTATTTTGTTTGTGTTCTTTACATGAAACCGAGCGTCTTCGTGGTAACACTAGATTATTACAGTTTTTCCTCTTTTGTAAAGTGGTAACCCTCCCCCTATAAAAATACCTTTAGAACTATAAAATTCACAAATAGTAAATGTTTGTGAAATATTGTTTCTAAATCCAGTGTTCACTGTCTGTGTATACTTGCTAAGTGAATGTGTCACATTGACATTCCATAACATCTTTTATTTTCAGGCGGTCAAATTTTCAAAACGTATACCTACCTTAAACTGTAAATTACAGAAATCCCCTTTTTGTCAAACTCAAAAACTGATTAATTTGATGAAGAACTGTATTTAATAATATTTAAACGATTATTATTTTGAGGACAAATGTAAAATGTAATTGTTTGTTTTCAATTTATATTTTACTACTAGCTTTTCCCGCGGCTTCGCTCACGTAAAAGTCATTTTTGTATCCTACGTCCCTTTCTTTGCCCTTGGCAAAGTATATGCAAATTTCATAATTTTCTAAAAATTTTCAATTTCTGGTAAATTTTCTTAATGTTTCGTTCCGTAAGAACCGTCTACAAATTATTAGAAAACATAATAAAAAGTTGAATGAAATCTGTTAAGTCGTTCTCAAGTTATCGAATAGGGATTCATTGATATATAGTTGGTAGAGTAAAATGAAAAAAAATATTTATTCTGTTTCTGTAACGAGATTGTACACTCACCGTCTGAGATAGTACGGAACAGTTTTCGATTCTCAATAAATGTTATTCAGACGAAAGTCGGGTATTGTGAAAATTTGACTGTTTGAACTGAAAAAGACTTATATATCATGTCTTTAAATTTTATATTTATACAATTTAACTTAAGCTTTTCACATAGTATTTAACATGTGTAGAGGTCATGGTTAGTTCCCATCCAGTAGCAGTTCATTCGTCCATATCTTAGTCATTAGAAGTAGCTATTTCTTAGATTAACTTTATCTTAAGTACTTAAAAAGTACTTAAATGTTTATATACGTTATATATAGCTGTCGCAAATATATCAAATATTATACCGAAAAGAAATACATATTTATAGACATATTAGACATACAAAGCAATATTGAATGGCCTTATAGGTAAGCACAATACATTTCATTTTTTATAACAGTATTATTTTTAAAAAGCATTTTACAGTTGGCATTTTGTGATATATAATAACAAGTTTATGCAACTTACAAACGCGTTGCACTGTCTTAAAAGTCAATGTTACAAAGAACGTATTGATCCTAATTTTAAATAGGTGTCTAAACTACAAAGGAATAAACACAGATTCCCTAAATACGTAAACTTCGTGTATTTGTGAGAAACAAGAGCTATATTTGATAAATTTAAGACGGAACAAAATACTTAAATCAAAAGTTAACATAAATATTCATATTAATTGTATAAATGTCAATTTAATTACTCTGTTTGTTATTTATTTTGTTTTTGTGGTGTATTTTTGTGTCGGTTGTGATGGCAGATTGCTTAGCCAAGATTTGTCGTAACCAGACACTTATTGTCTATCCTCTCTTATCCTAATAATGTAATGAAAATGTCTGATCGCGTTACGGCCACCGTTTTGGCAACTATCATAAACTTATTATTCTTTATTTAGCCTATACATAAAAGAGTTCTTGTCGCACATCGTCACATTTCAACCTCCAACGAGACTATGTATATGAACAAAAATAAAGTATCACTTTCATTTTTTGAACGTTTTATTTTAAGGTATCAAAAGTTCAAAATATGAAAGACATAGGTGAATTTAAAATCATGACATACGTCTGCACGTGAATAAAAATATTTTCAACATGTCTTGTGTCTGCAAGTGTGGCACCGGGTCGATGTCATACCCATTTTGCAGTGAAAAAGCTGATTAGCTGTTTGCGGCTTTTAAGTGATTCGACTCCACAATCAACTAAATGACACGACACTGGTTTTAAACTCACCTTGGCTCTATAAAACACTTAAATAAGTTGGGGTTGCATTGTCATGATGTGCGATGAGGTGTTAACTGAACTTAGAGTACCTAATAAAAGATATTGTTTATTTAAATACATCTACTACTATCTGTCACTTGCATCTAGCCATGTTGTACTTAATATTTCCTAAAAGATACTGTTCCTTAAAAATCCAATAAAATTGTTTGTGATCATTCTAATGGTGTAGGAATATTAAACAGTGCCTGTTGTCCAGTCTTGCCTTAGTAAAGTGTAAATCCTCTGTTGGAAATTGTATTGTTATTGTCGTGATCCTTTGTACATATGTAGAGAAATAATTGTATAGTTAGTGGAATGTAAAATTTGTATTTTTGTCATGAGGCAGCTGGTTTACCGTACACAGTTCTGGTAATTCACGACTGCGCTGCTAGCTTTTATACAAGACTTTTATTGCGAATGCGTGTGTAAGTTACGTTTGAATTGTATATATTTTTAACACGTTTCATTCACACATGAATAAATAACATTGACTGTCTGAAGTTAAACTTTGTTTTTTAGCGGGACTCGCACATCATTTTGAATGAGATTACACGAACGCCAACTTATTTTGTCATCTCATAGTGGAAATTAATATTTAGATATTTTTTCGTCTCCACCTGAATAAGAATTAAGTAATATAAACATTTTTAATGTAATTTATCTTAAATCGTAACAGAGGTATATTTTTATTTTTAGTTTAGTTCCCAAAATAAAAACTGCAATGTCAAACATTGTTAAACTTCAGAGCGGCAATGTTACTTCGTTCGTAGTATGGACGCACAAACTATAAAACAAGAGCTACTGCCATTGGTTAATTACTAGAACTATACTTTTATGTATAACTATGTGTTATATAAATATTTAATCAATTGTGACGGTTTGTATACACAAGTAAAGTCACAACTATTACATCTTCAGTGTTCTATAATGTTGTTGAAACGTGTAGTCCTCTGACATCACATTACTTAGGTAATTATATCTGTTGTAGTGTTTCGAATTTTCTAACAATATTACATCCGCCTAAGTATTTTGCATTATAAAGAATTTAAATCCAAATACAGACATATGTTGTATTGAGTGCAATGAGAATCCTATATCAAACTTGCCATCTTGATCTTGCCTCTGAAAAATAAAGTTTTTTTTTTTTATAAACTACCCATGTTACTTACTGATTGACAGCATTTTGTAAAATATACTTTTTTCAAATAAATGAGCATAAATTTAATAGAATAAGTCGACTTTTTAAGTATTTTTTAAATTGGGTAAAATTAAATTGTAACCATCTAATTTGATATCTAATATTTCGACAAAAAAATCTTTGTATTCATTTTAAAATTCCTATAGCAATTACGTGACACACGTAATACAAGACATTTTAATTCTAAATATTATGTGTTGTGTTCTAAAGTTGAGTTTTAATTCCTATTAAATCATTTTGTTGTGATTATTGATGAGATGATGAGACTCTTAAGGCCCTTGAATATGTTGGTGATTTAAGGAGTTGTGCAACTAAAACTCAGCCTTTAGTAATATAAGCTTTTGTTTAGATATTTTTGATCGGCTTTAGAACACCCAAACAAGTTAAGCGTTTAATAATTGTCAATAGGTAAGCATTAATACTTAGATGGAGACTTCATTATTTTTTATTGTTCTCTTTATCATTATTACAACAAGTAATGGGCATTATCAAACTGATTACTAAAGATTTTTAAGTTACATAAAATATGGATATTATCAATGTTTTGTGTTTCTCAATGAATAAATATTGTATCTCCTCCCATCAGACCTGGGTAAATTACTGGTGATTACAAAATTATTAGCTACGCCAAAAGACCACTAACTTCGCATTAAGCGGAGTAATGAGAGACATAGCACGTCGTGAGAGCTTACTGGTGAGGGTCACCACTTTAAAAAGCGCTCTCGCTTTCGACCTTTACGAGAAATTAACTTATGGTGGTTGGTTTTACGCGCGATCAAGACTGAACTTTAATTATATTTTGCGAGAGTTAAAATTTATTTAAATTTCTTGTTAAAATAAACCAGCTGCTTTACTATTCTGATCTTTTCTGTGGTTCGGAACTCAACAACCTCCCAAATTTACAAACTGTTTATACAACTTTAGTTAAGTTTAAACTACTGGTAAAAATAACCAAAGTAGTATACTTGATGATCGATGATGAAAATTATATACGCATAATCATAAAAAGTCTCAAGTAAAATATATATTTTCTATCAATTCTTATCAATATTAATACTTTATTATAAATTGTCATACGTTTCATTTCTGTATATTGTATTTTCTGCTCAAACAACTAAAAAGAGTTAAAGCAGTGTTTTTTTTTTCCATATTCTTAAGTAACTAGTAATAAGGTAGGTACATATCAGTAACTCCATGATCTACAATCCAATAACAATTAAAAATGTCCTCTTGTAATAGTTACATTTGAATATTAGAAATTACAACAATTAGAAAACAATTAAATGTTCACTGTGATCAATGTGTGTTAAATTTTGACAACATACACATACTAAATATTTCAGTAAAAATATTTAAAAAATCTACGTTCCTGATGTACGCTATTGTTCTACGGTAAAAGGCCCTAAATGACATTTCCAGTTAAAAGGGTACTACTATACTGAAAATTCACTATGAATAAATGATGTGTCGATGTCATTTAGGAAGTTCATTTTCCTTCCTGTAATGTAGTTGGCATATCTGTTTTTAGAACAAGGGTACGCTAAACTACGGTCTCTACATAATTGGTAACTTTGTCCTCATAAAACTACTATTCAAAGGACTCGATTGGCAACAATGTACAATAGACTTAATACAGAATCAATGCAAAGTTGTTTGTTTATACAGTTAATATATTATGTTATCTATGATTCTAAAACCTTTTTTTTTTCATGGACAATTACGTTCTGTCCTTATAAACAGTAGTGGAAAAATACGTTTTGTGAAAATAAATCGTTTGTTTAAATCAAGGTACGCGTTTTATTGATGTTCACCAAGTCTCAAGTCAAGTCTAAGATGTGTAAGCACTTTAAAACTGAATAAAATATTAACTTTATTCTATTGACGCTTAAAATCGTACCCCCTAGGACGGCTGGAGTTGTCCAGAATCTAGATTCTAGTACTTACATCTAAGATATTTTTATAGGCATAGATGCGTTGCCCGTATTTTAATTGGCAACATAAAAGTAAGGGCCCGGCTTTCACTTATTCACGCTCTCCCCAGCCTCGCAGCTAGACGTAATTTAAAAACATACTTACTTTTTTTTTGTAACGAGGTGGAAGATCCTCATGGATATCCTCCGCCCTTGGGGGACCGAAATTGTCGGTCGGACTCTTACCGACTATAAACCACCCCGGTGTTACACAGCTTGCCTGGACCTCCGAATAAAAAATAATCATACAGATCGTCAATTTGCCTTGAAGATTGAACACAGTGGCCCATTTTGGTAACAACATGATTGAGAGTGACAAGTCGGGATAATTTACCAAAGCAAAATAACTGCAGTTTATACTTACTCGGTATGAAGTATCAAAAAATATAAATATTGAAAACTCTTCAGCCTAATTTCTGGTCTAAGAGACTGGCCCCAACCTTCGCTGTTGTACCTATCTGCCCAAAAAGATAGTATTTGCATTAGTGACGTTGAGTTAATTCGGTCAACTCGTCCAATAGTGAAATTAATTTAAGCTCACTTAAATTCTCTTGGTCCTAAGGCTAATGTCGTTTTATATTCACCCCATTTATGTTCTGTTAGGGCGGTTAATTGGTGCATCAGAAGTTCCTGCATAATAGGTGCTTGATTACATTCTTTGCAGATAAAAGACATCTCTATGGGTTGTCTTTTTTATCATGAATGATTTTATCTGAATGCTTATGCTAGACAAACTCATAACCTTCGTATACGAAGACAATACGTGATAAAGCAAAAAAAACAATTAATTTCTTATAAAAACCGAGTTTCAAGGAAAGTTTAGCAAGCAGGCGCGGTTGCAGCCCAAGCTTTTGGGGGTCATATTAATATTAGGGTCATATTTATAGATCCGGTATCCGCCCAACCTCGAAGTTGGATAGGCGAGTATCCGGCCGAACATTTTGTCAATTGTCTTTCTTGCATGTCAGAAGTAATGCCACACCTTGCTGCTTTAAAAAAAAGGTAAAGATGAAACTGTTTTTCTTGATCGTGATTCTCACGCCTGTATCGCTGAAGGGGTAGGCAGAGGCATATTAAACACAAACATTTTTTCAATTATAATTTGATCCCATTCACGTGATAGAGGGTAAGCTTATTCGCCTCAACCAGGCACTTTGGGGGTTGAGAGTATGTTATTGATAATATTGCGTAAACAGATGGATTGGGGCCTGAAATGCGAATATTGAAATTGATGTGTGGTGCGAGTACTGAGTAGGATGCTCATGGTGTGCAATAAATACATTATACATTACAGGTAGCCTGCAAGTAGCACCAGTGACAAAGTTGAGCAAAAGATTAGCGTGGCATGGACATGTGATTCGGAGAGATAAACAAGATGTGAAGAGCGTTTACTGTATGCAATTTAGATAAAAGAGTATAGGACGCACAAAGAAAAGATGGATGGCCTGCTTGAAAGAGGATAAGAGCAAGCGGAAAGTAAGCAATGCAATGACTAATGACCCCAACTAGATAAGGAGAAGGTAAAATGAAAAGAAGAAATTTAATTCTTTGATAAAGCACCCATTACCTTCTTATTTTACTGGTAGAATGTTTTAAACAGGAATTAAATTATATATTGAATATTCGTGAATTGGGTAGGTATAAATGTTTAGAAGGTTGTCAAATTCAGAGTATGATTTTGGGGGGGTCATGACCCCTACGACCCCCTTTTCAGACCGCGCTTGTTATTAGGCACAAGTTATTGATTCAGAACACAAGTGTGGAGCAATCGATGCGCTGCGACGCCAACGATGACGCCGTTACAATGTCGCGGCCAAGGCCACACGTGACGTAGTTCCCAAACGCTATTTAAACAAAATATCGTGGTTAAAACAAGTTTCACCTAGCACCTGTAATGTTTGCTATCTATGAAATATATATGTGTGGATGAATTAACTATTATATAAAGTCTATTAAAGCTGCATGGTCCCTTCATTTACATAAGCTTTTGGGTCTATGGTCTTTTGCAAAAAAAAATTACATTTCACATTTTATTGTCTTTTAAATTTAACACGTAGGCCCTACCCTAAACTAAAATAATACTTTTAGGTTGTGTCCCTATGCTTATTAGTGAAAACGTAGGCCGTCAGGTAATTCATTGTGCTTTAGATCGTTTGTTTGTTGTAGTGTAAGCACAGCACTTGACTATTTTTATTGTTGGAAGGTTACGAAGATACGCAGGACAAAATAAATTCGTGAAAACAACTCGCGGAACGTGCAGTTGGAGTCCGTCAGTGTTCGCCGGGCCGTTATAACTTGTGGACGTCTCGCGGTTACACTACAGCTCGGAACGATCTTTTCATCGTAAAAACGTGTCTAAGAAAAGAATCGAACTAAAATAAATATATATACCTACACTTAATAAGTATTTTAGTCATAGAGCTGTCAGGCGTATTCTAAATCGTTGTGTATGCTGAGAATAATAAGAAATTTCTGCACGATGAAACCACCGGTCAACGTAAGTTTTTTATTTTTACTTTCTAAATTTAATGTTACACATTATTATTTACAGACGCCATGATTCCTATACAAAATTAGTTCTTTACTATTAGGCTCTGCTGTTGATTTCAGTTATTAATTTAATGTCAAAGTGAGAGTTCCTTCAAATAAACAAAGAATAAACCAACAAATAGAAGGCGTACCTCGGTTTTGCCTTCTATTTCAATTCGGGCATAAATCTATCTAATAATGTTTGAAATACATTCTGCTCCTTTTTTAACACGCTTTTATTACCTTTAATTAACTATGTAAACAAATCTTGAAAGTCAATTTTAACCCGCTTATTATTATTATATTACTTTGTACAGTGGAACCTGTGTAAGTAAGTTTGATTTCAAGGGATAGGTGTACTTACGCCAAATTCGAGTATAAATAGTTTCGGCTTTCGCGGCTTATGTGAGGAAACATTCTACTTACGTAGATGTTTAGATTAATTTCAACTAAAAGCAGAGTTAGAGAGGTAAAATAAATAAAAGTTTTAAGAGGTACTTAATAAACATGAATTCTCAAGTTAAAAGTAACGTAACATATGTATGGTAAACTCGCATAGTAACAATTTTTTTTTTAATTGAATAGTATACATTTTCCTAGCCTTATTTTTCCTACGTAATTATACCCTGTTAATTTTTTTTTTAAGAGACAACTGCATTAGGAATATTTTTGTGTCGGGGGATGGCGTAATGGTTTAAGTGGCCACCTTGCCACTACTCTGCGCCGAGTGTTGTGGGTTCAAATCCCACACGGGACAAAAATTTGTGTGATCCACAAATAGTTGTCTCGAGTCTGGGTGTTCTTTGTGTCCGTTGTTGGAATGTTTGTGAAGCCCCCGGCGACACAGGAATATATCTAATGCGGGAGTTTTTTTTTTTAATATTTTTAAATCAATATTATAAGTGCGAATGTTAGTTTCAATAACGCTGTATTAGGGGTGACCCCTAACTACTCAAATTAACTAACTACGCCTACTCAATTGAGCATCATGGAATTTTGCATACACAAGTTCATACAGAAAAAACTACTTTTCCCGAGTGGTAGAAAAATTACTTTTACGCGGGCAAAGCTGCAGGCAAAAGCTAAATAATTATCTCTAATTCATGGCAACGAGTTAACGACCGCGTGAGGTGAGCATTTAAGTTTGGAATTGAAATCTATTAGGTATTTTAGTTATTACTTTTCTAAAGTTTTACTATAGTTTGAATATTCACTTCCTAAGGTATTTCGAATAGACTTGAATTGCAGTGCCTACACACTGACTTATTAAGAGTACATTTTATTTATTCGGGAGTCCGGAAAGTGTGAGAAATGTTAGGAGAATCCATTCAAAATCTTATCCGACATCTATTAATTCATTCCGAGATACACCTTTGTCTACCTAAATTTTGAATAAAAAGAAAAAAGTTGCAAGAATTTATACATTAATTTAGATTACAGTTCGCCTGACATGAGGCTATATTTCGAGGGTTTTGAATGTCTTGTTTTATTTCTTTGTCTAGTATAACTTCAACTATCATTGTATAGACTTTTGTACCATGACAGGCTAAAATTTATACTCGACCCCTATAGCTTTATGTAGCCGTTTTTACATCATTTTGAACTTTATCTTATATTGTTTAAAAATTTTAGCTTATACATATAAACTTTAATCATTACATCTTTTAGTGTCCTGTCTGTGTGCGTTTGCTGCTCTTCACATATAATACGTGGGGCATTTCATTACGAAGCTCCATCTCGTGCCACTGTTTACAACTGGTTTTATGAGTTTAAACGTGGTCGAAGCAAACTCACTGATGTTTCGACTGAAGACGGCGACTACTGAAGATCTCGTCAGTGCTGTGCGACTAATGGTAGAAGCTGATGACGACTACTGAAGATAACGTGGGTGCTGTGCGACTAATGATAGAAGCTGATGGTAGGGTGACATAATAACAACAGATTCTTGGGCAGCTTTAGCTTGGTATGATTCCAGTCTTACATGAACATTTAGGCGTTAGAAAACTTTGTACTAGATGGATACCTCATAATTTGACGGAAGATCAAAAACGCCGTCGTTTGGATTGTAGTATAATGGAGGTGACTCGAATGTTGTATATGACATCGTCGCAGTTGATGAAAGCTGGATATATTGTTACGATCCCAAAACCAAAAGTTTCTAGTCGAAGATTTACTGACAAAAGTAAAGAATGGTACAAGTCAAGGGAAAAAGATTGGATTGCCTCATTCTTTGGACGGACGGGTCATTTCGCAACAATCATTCTAGTAGATAAAATTACTATTACTGCACATTGGTATGTCAGTCATACCATCTAGTCTATCAGTTGTCTTGGAAAATGTTAGACTGCAGCGCCCAAGAAGCAGGATCCTCCTCCACCACGACAACGCTCCAGCTCACTCCGCCAGACGGACTATCGAATGTTTGTCTATCAAAGGTGTGGAGCTAGTGAGTCCTTACAGTTCCGACCTGGCACCTTGCGACTTTTATTACTTTCCAAAAATAAAAGATAAACTTATAGGAATTCGTTTTATGAACCCTAAGGATGCGGTGGCTGCGTTTGAAAAAGGCGTGAAAGAGATCCCTAAGGAAGAGTTGGCTCACTGCTTCAGTCAATGGTTGAACGGATACTACTTCGAAAAGCAGTAAAAATATTAACAGGCTTCTATATCATTGTATTTTGGAACAGGGTATCATATTTCTGCAGTATATAGATTAGGTCATTTCATTCAATTTCACTAACGGTGTTCTCACATGTCCACAATACGCCCGAATATTTGGAAACTAAATTGCTACATAAGTCATATGCGAGCACACAAACGCTAGATGAGAAGCTGAAATTGTCGTCGTGGTCGAAACCGGCCGAGGATTATCATCATAGAAGTGATTTAAATTTTCTTCAAAACCTACTATACTTTCATTTAACACGAATGTTATCGTCCTCACTGGGTAAAGTGTGTGGTGAAACACACTTTAGTCTCTCAGTGAGGCTTATACTAACAGCTAATTAAGTACTTATTCACTTTAGTACCCACAACAACTGATCGAATCAATGAACGGATGTTTCAAACAATTACGTTGTTCTTTTGATTGGTCCAATGATAACAAAAGTGCGACGCAGTTAATCTATTGTATTTCAATGATCATCGTTGTTATAATTAACCTTCTGACTGCTGATAGCGTTTTATCCGGCCGTTATCAAAAAATACATTTGCGATTGTATTTATATTTTTATATAGTTATCTATCAGTGTCTGTTATATTCTTTCTTTCTACTTCTTATAATAAGGCGACAAAGCCTGAAAATGTTAGCAATAATAGGGGAATTTCTGAGTAAAAAAACAAAAAAATTGGAAAATGGTTATCTTCCTATTTTTTTTGTAACAGATAAATGAGTGTTAGAGCTGGGAATGACGTAATACGTGAAAAATGTGGTTTCACTGCCCTTAGTTAGACCACATGTAGTGGCAAAGGTTTGAAGAGAAATGCTAATACGTCGCGGTCATCAAGAAACTAAAATTAGTCAATAGTTCTTTACAAGAATTGTGATAAAAAAGTACAATGACCTGTGTGGAAAGAGCGTCCTGAACTCCTGAGACGTTTATGGATCAATAGTCACATTCCAGAAAAACCCAAGATGCGCTGTAAAAGTCATAAAAGGAAATTTAATAAAAAACGCAAGACATTTATGTAGGTATATTCAATGAAGTGACACTATTGTCTTTGGCTATCTCTACGTTAGTGAATGAATACAAAGATAACACTACGAATTCATAAAAAAGCGTCAATTTTTTTAAAGTGACAATAACGCAATATTTAAGTAAAAAGAATGCCATTATTAATAGAAAAGGGTGACAATGAGAAATTAATATTATATTTATATATATTTTTTTGTCTTTTTGTACATAAAATATACCTATTTATACTTATTATCATATTAAACAACATTTAATTAGGTTTAAAGTTCTCATTAAAACTGATTAATAAAAACAAACACGAAATAGATGCTATAAACCGTAGAGGAGTTCCCCCGACTGGTTTACGAATCCATTAATCAAATCAACTACAGGTCTCCGTCATGTTGTAGTGTCATAAGAACTACATAATGTGTGCTAAATTTCAACAAAATCGGATTACAAGTGTAAAGTCAACGGGTGAACGATCATTCATCACCTATTTTTCTACCCTTAGGGCTGAAATTTTCATTTGAAATTTAAACGGGACCAGCTTCGAATTATACTCTATCCAATAAAAAATCAGAAGAATTATCCAAATCATATATAAAAAAAAAAAACAAATATGCTCCTCCATTTTTTCGTCAGTTCAAAACTTAAAAATATTGTATAACATGGTTTTGGCGTTTTTACAGCCCGCTCTGCTCCACGATGTGGACATCGCAACAAAGAAAGCTACCTTCGGTATGGGCTGTTTCTGGTCGAATGACTCCCTGTTCGGAGCCAAATCTGGGGTCATAAGAACACGCGTCGGTTATTCTGGTGGCACTGCTAAAAATCCTACCTATAGGAATATGTAAGTAGTCTACAAGTAATTATATACATAAGTATTATATAAAATATTGTATACATAAGTATTTAAAACATTTTTTTAAAAAGTAGCATGTGATTAATTAATATTTTCTTTTTTAATTATGCGAAATGAATTTTTCCGATCAATTAAATTCGATCATTGCCTCTTCTATAACAACTCTGATAGGCCTAACAAAGATTCGCACCACGAACGGTTTGTGCCACTTTCATCCAATGACGACCTGATCAAAATGGCGATATTGATCGGCGAACTATCCAATGGTGAGACACCACAATTTGAATTTTTTTCGAGCTATTTAATTGCTCATGTGATAGAAGCAATTAATTTCTTTTATTCAATCTATTTCAGTCCACTGTCACTGTCACTGGACTAAATTTCTCCCATTGTGCGCCATAGCATAACTATTATTTTATCTGTGGTAATAGCACAAGGTCCTTCGCCTTGGGATTATCCCAACTATCTTCTTCAGGGCGTTAATCGTTCGTTTATTTTATTACTGGTAATTAATTACTAACGTCAGTCTAAAGAATTAATGGTTTTTATCCTTAATTGATTTTCACTAAGAATTGTCATTCCTTTAAGGTGTGATAATGCATTAATACTATTACACTTTCCCAATAATTCTTTAACACTGGTATTATGCGATTAATTATATAGTACGTAAGTGCTTAACTTAACTGCAACAATTATTAAGTGATCTTTAACGTAAATATGTACTTACTTGTAATGCAATTGAGTGCACATTTAGAATTGGGTACTCAAAGCTGACACGTTTTTATTTTTATGACGCCTATTTCTTTTTATTAATTTACTATACGTGTATCTCGAGGCTTTGTTCACTAATGAACCTAAGTTTTTACTCCTTATTTCTCATTTTCTTCAAAACTCTTTTCAAATTACTGTTATTTGTATATTTATTTAGACTGGCCTGTGGATCTAGTGGTTAGTGACCCTAACTGCTGAGCCAGAGGTCGTGGGTTCGATTCCCACCTGAGTCTGGGTGTTCTTTGTGTTCGTTGTTTGTATGTTTGTAAAGTCCCCCGCGACACAGGAGTACTTCCTAATGCGGGGAGTTGTCTTTTAAAACTAAAAAAAAAAAAAAATTGCTTGTTCTTAATATTTACCTAAAATAAAAATTTAGGGGTCAATTTATTATACCTACAATCTACATATAATATTCTTGGTGTCTTATAAAAAAAAGTGTAGGTATTATGCAATGAATAAAAGTAGCGAAGTATCTACCTATAAGTGTGTAACTTTTTCATACGTAACTCCCGTGTTTCTTGTTAATAAAATGAATTTTATTTCTTTTGTTTCTATAATTCTATAAAAAGAAATATATTTCATCCCATTTTGTGCATCGTAACGTCTCGATCCGTTCTGCGGATCACATTGCATACATTTGATCCCATTTTCAATAGATCGATTTAAAAAAACGCATGAGAATTAAATATTTATGCAAGGCGATGTGGATCTAGTCTGTTTAGACTCATATAAACTAAAATTAAGTAAGCAGAAGAAAAGAGCCGTTCTGAAACGGTACCAGTGCCAGTGGCGTAACTATACCATCTGAGGCTCGTGGCCAATTCATTAATATATTTTGTAATTAGTGCCTCCCGTGTTCAAGCCCTTTAGTGCTTTAGTGCCCGGGGCCCCCTCGAACCGGGGGCCCGTGGCATTTTGCCCGCTCTGCCACCCTATTGTTACGCCACTGGACGGTACGTAATTTGTAGAAAACCTAGATATGCTCAGTTCTTTGTTAACTTAATTGTAAGACTGACAGCGGTAATTCCGATTTGCTTACATCTCCATAAAAGTCTTTTAAATGATATTTATTCTTTATTACCCACCTACGCAGATGTATACGTCATTGAATTGTTTCACTTTTCACCAAAACAATATCATACTTAGAGTGACGAATTAATTGTTATCTACACGTGTCTGTTAACTTACAATTTTATTGTAGTGACGATTACTATTATCTTTGAACGTGTTTGATTGTAAGTCCGTAGTAAATTATTATATTGCGTCATTGAACTAGATCATCCTCTTGAATATTTTCTTTACTTTCTAGTAAAAGTTAGGAAATAAGTTACAAAATTTAGTAAAAGTGCTAAATAAATTTATCGCTTTTGGGTACTGGAAACGGTGATCAAAACAAATAAATAAAATTGAAGTGTCTGTTTGTAATGTCAAAACAATTGTTTTTTTTAACTCATAGTTATTCGCACGATACATGTGCCTAAAAATCAGTTTTTTAATGGGTGGACCGATTTTCACGGGACTTTCATTTACAGGTAGCTGGTGTTATAAGGAGTAATTTAGGCTACTTTTATTTTGGAAAGTAATTAGGTTTCCGCGCTAAATATATAAATATGTACATGTACACGCGATCGAAGCCGCCCGGGGACTGCTTAGACTAAAATGACTCGTCGTCACGTTGTCAGTATTTGCGGTTTACCACCGTCTTCTCGGTGTGTGTACCTGGACTTATAAATGTACCTAAACTATGTAATGTACCTAAACCATATAAAATATGTTACATAACATAACAACGCTATACATATGTAACACAAATTCAAAATAACCACATAACAACTAATTAGTTCTCGTGCCAAAATCTTGTAAAACTGTTTAAATTTTTTTATGGATAGACAGAAATAATATAGATAATAGATATCAAGTCTCGCTTTTTCCACATTGTAAACATAATAATATATCTAGACGCTACACGAGCACATTTTTTGCACACGATATCAATGTTAATGACAAACAAAGACATGACAAAATGAATTTTGCACACCACCGGTACTGTAGGAATATATCTATTGATATTTACATTATTTGCCCAAGTCTCTTAAAAGTAGTAAATTACGCTTCATCTTTTCTCATCAATATTATAATGAATCATCGTTATTATACACGATAACATAACTTTCATTCATTCTGTTTTCTAGACAAATTATAATCACTAGTAGCTAATTTACCTGGTTATTCTTGGATCAAGAAAGACAATTTGACAACTCGAATTGTTATAAAATACAAATAAAATTTAAAAAAAACAAATGTTTATTTGGTATAAGTACCGTATAAACACTATCACAAGCACTTAGTAATAAGTTTTTTTTGTTTTTTAATGTTATAGGGGGGCAAACGAGCAGACGGGTCACCTGATGGTAAATGACTACCGCCGCCCATGGGCACCTGTAAGTCAAGAGTCACAAGTGCGTTGCCGCCCTTTAAGGGAGTAGGGGGAGAGGGGGATTAGAGGGGAGGAGAGGGGGGAGAGGATTATTTTGATATTACTAACAGCTACTTGAATTTATTTATTTGTTTACAAAAGTAACATCAAAATGTTGAAATTCAAGTTTAACCTTAGAGTAATTATTACCATGCTGCACTGTCCCTGTTCGCAGTGAGGATGGTGACCACCACTCTTGGATTCTGGTTGTGCTTTCCATCAGGCGGGGCAGAGTCATTTTGGCAGCTCAAATATAAAAAAAAGAGAGTAACTTTATTGTTACACTTGGGTTATGTATATAATCTATTAAACGAGTCAGTTTTTAGCTAAAACTAACTTCTTTTTAAATCAATTAAAACTGCCGATTATTTTTAATCGAATCAGCAACGTGTTATGTCATCATCACTAATTGATTCATCGAACTGTCAAAAAGAAAATAAATTAATAGACATGTAACTTTGTAGTATTTATCATGTAAGATGACGTACGTACGGAAGACCCTGACTTTAAATCTCGACAGAAGGTTAACTTTTTTATTTTATTCAGGATTAACTTAATATAAATGTTAAATCCTGTAGCAGATACATCGATACGATAAATATTATGTTGGCGCTATGTTCCTTGCTCTACTTATTTCTTAATCTAATCACGACCAATATACGTATACGAATGTCAAATGGAGACCGCGACACGTGAATGTCACAAGATTAATTTATCCTTCCACTATAATGGTATACAGTTAAATATAGAGGCGGCCTAACTGTGAGATTAAGCGGGCCCAATTTGAAGACAACGCTCACGAAGGTTGCGCGTGGACAAGGCCAAGGCTGCGTCTAAATTATTCCATATACTAATTAATCTGGCATCGTTGTCTCTCTTAAAAAATAGTAAAAAATTATGCGTGATTGTGGTTTATTTATTTATGTAATTAATTCACATTTATATATTAGCTTTGCCCACGGCTAACTATTATCTTATCATATAATGTAATTGTTCTATTCCTCAGCAACAGTATCTAATATCTTTCTAGATGGTACCCTATGGCCTGTCGTCTGTACCCCTGACAAGGGGTTAAAATTTCATTTCATTAATGATCATCCGTTAAGTAGTTAAAGCGTAACAAACAAACAAAGTTGTTACCCATTTGAACATAGTATTTATAAAAAAAAACACTATTAACATTGTTTTCATTTATTGATATTTCACAAACACTTTACGACCCATGCTCGAAATAGCCCCCCCATTCGCAGCTTTACACACTCTGCAACGTCGAATGAAAGAGCGTTTAAATCGTCTTTTTTTATGGAATAAGGGGCAAACAAGCAGATTGGTCACCTGATGGTGAATGACTACCGCCGCCCATGGGCATCTGCAACTCAAGAGTCACAAGTGCGTTGCCGCCCTTTAAGGTAGGGGAAGGGTTAGGGCCTTTTTTTTTTGTGCGTGTGGAAACCCCCTCGGGCCGTCACCCCACCGGGGTTTTCGGTGGGGCGGTATTCGCTACCGGCCATGGAGCGTATGACGGCCGGTAGCGAGAGATCCCCTCCGATGACTGCAGTGAGGGCCCGACGCTGCGTCGCCCAAGCGGAGCAAACCGCCAGCGTGTGCTGAGCCGAGTCCTCACTGCAGTCGCAGTGGTGACAGGCGGGACTCAATTCCCTCCTAGCGACCGAGTGCAGGTACTTCCCGAAGCAGCCGTGCCCGGAAAGAACCTGCGTCAGTCGGAAGGAAAGGGTCCCGTGCTGCCGCCCTGCCCACTGACGATGACCGGCTGGAGCGCCTCCATGGCGGCAAAGCCAGCACGTGGAGCCTCCAGCCGGGACGACCAACGAGCCATGGTGGCTCGGCGAGCGGCCTCACGCCATCCGCGTACTACTTCGGGCGGGGGCCGACTGCCGCTTCTCGCCCGGAACTCAGCCGTTCGCCGATATACTTCGGCGAGCACTTCCGCCTCCAAATCCCACGGGGGAGTCCCGGTCAACGCGCACGCCGCCTCCGTTGACACGGTGCGGTATCCGCGTATGGCTCTAACCGCCATAACCCTCTGAGGGCGCCAGAGGCGCGCCCTATTCTGGGCGGTCAGAGCCTCCGCCCACACCGGTGCACCGTACAGTGCCATTGACCGGACAACGCCCGTGTACAGCCGTCTCGTCTCGTAGCAACGCTGGGTCCGCCCAAATTGGGCAAGAGTCGCCCAAGGGCGGACGCAGCGCTGACCAGCCTTGGAGAAGGGCCTCCGGTAACTTCACTCACTCGGCGAAACGCAAATTGCTTCATTACCGGTTTTCTGTGAGGCCGTGGTATCACACGAGCCGGTCCATACGTGCCGAAGCATGGCTCTCCCACGATAAGAGTCTTCAAGCAAACCCGCTTTCGTTGAACTGCTGTCTGAATCCTGGTCCTCAGTGTGTCGATATTATTAATTTGCTCTTTGTAAACATATATATAAATATAGATATGTATGTATGTATGTATGTGGTATATATATGTATGGTATTTATGTAAGTAACGTATTACGTAGTAAGTATGTTTAGTGTAATTAGATAATATTTTGTTACATAAACTACTTTAGTTAAAACGCACCTACTTCCTGTTTTTTCTGCATCACCCAATGGTTGACTGGTAGAGAATGCCTTAGCCATTAAGTCCGCCTATGTACCGAATGTGCATGAAGTGTAAATAAATAAATAAAATAATTTGGCATAACTGTTTAGGCACAATTTTTTTAAGCATAATTACTATATTTAAACATAATAATTGTTAAGCATACTAAAGCATACATTTGTTTACGCATAATATTTTTAGGCATAAAACTCGTTATGCCAAATTAAATTAGGACAAAAAAAATAGGCAGTCATTTGACTGCCGACAGAAGTGAAAACTTAAACGAAACGACGAACACATTAATATTAATAAATAAGGAGCTAGCAGAACTCAAGTTCTGTTAGCTCCTTATTTAGAGTTTAGATTAGCACCCTCTAGTGGATCTATATATGTATTATTAGCGTGACGGTCACGAGTTCAGTGCTTTTACCCATTGCATAAAGAAGTTTTCACCTCAAAAATAGTCGAAACAAAGGGGTCCCATGTCATCCAGAGTATCATCCTAATCCACTGCTGGAAATAGGTAGTACGCCACTGAGTAATTCAAATCTTAAAGCTTCGGTGTATTCCTACAATCGTTTTTATTTTTATATATAAAAAGAGTTAATGATTAACTTGGTTAAGACCCCCTATTGTTTTGTATTAAAATTACCATCGTAGTGTACGTGTTCTTTTCCTGTTGCATGACTGGCCACGATAATGTTATTTTTAATATGTAATGTCTCAAAAACGTCATGCCGCTGCCGTCACTTACACAGCTCATAAAAGCGGAAGAGAAGGAGCCTCAAACCAATGTGTATATTTATTTTGCTTACGCAACTGTCTATATTTTCAGTGGTGACCACACAGAGGTGATCGAGCTGGACTATGACCCAAAGGCTGTTACGTTTGAGAATCTCCTGGAAATGTTCTGGGCCAACCATGAGTATGGACTGACAACTAAACTAAAAAGACAGGTGATTATTATTTATTTATATATTTTTTTATTTGAACAGCGTGTTTGTTTTAACCCCCGACGCAAAAGGGGGTGTTATAAGTTTGACCACTATGTGTGAGTGTGCAGACACACACTCTGAAGCACCGTTTTTTTTAATTTGAAAGTAAGTAGGTTTTTTAGCGACATGTTTTATCAAAATCGGTTCAGCCGTTTTAAGGTTAGCTCTTTTGTTAGCGGCTACCAAAAGAGCTAACCTTAAAACGGCTGAACCGATTTTGATTTATTGGTTGGGATCATGGGTAGCATAATGGGTATTTATTTAACTTTAAACCATGTGTGTAATTTTTTTTCTTTTCTTTTGTGTCGGGGGGTTTTTTAACTTTTTAATTATTTGAAAGCGCTATTAGATCGCTATCACATTCTACCATAATATCATATTTGCATTAAATAGGGTTTTTTTATTTCGAGGTTAAGTCTATTTAACATTATGCTGTGCCTTATGGGATTGGTACAGTGACCATAAACTGGTTTGGACTAGTTTGAAGAACAAGCGTTTGTAAACGAATTCAAACAAAACAAAGAATTCACAATATGTATTGGATTTTTTTGTAATGAACTAATGAGTCACGTGAATCGAGGCCTCTTTCAAATCTTCAACATACTCCCGTTTATCAAGTTATTGGGCTAACAAAAGTAAATCAAATAATGTAATATTCTGTGAGAGATCTTCCGTTTACGTTCTGTGAGCTTATTTCATAGGAAATAACCATTACACATATTGAGTTTCTGATTATTTTGTTAAATCAAATCTACATCAAATGTATCTAACATAATTTGTCTAGGTCACAAAGTGTAGTGAGGATGTCTGAGTCTGAAGGTCAAAATTAACATATTAAACGCGATAACAAATCTCAGCCAGAAAAATAAAACGAAAGTACAATATAAAAGAGGCCAGAGGGTTGGCGAGTGGTTAGTTAGTTTTATAAATGCCATCCCAGGTCCTACGATAATACATCTGTAGAATGCAGAACTTAACTGTTTACCACTGGCGGGCCCGGTCCCCCTGCTTTTTTCTATTAAAAGCCCACTTTTAATAGAAAAAGCAGGGCGACCCGGCCCGCCAGTAGTAACAAGGTTCGTTTAAAACTATGTATATTTAATATATCAAATAATTAAGACCACGACACATAGCTGAGAAGTCACCAAGATAGAATTGTAAAAAATAATAGTCATATTATTTTAAATATATTAAATATACATAGTTTTAAACGAACCTAAACGTAACGTAACTGTGAGAAGTGTGAATTAGTGGCACGTGTGAGACATGTTTAAAAGTAAAAATAGTTTTTAGAGAAATTAAGAAATGTGCCAAAACTGGAGGTGTACCTACACACTACGCAGTTATCTTTCTTACACATGATACTTAGACTATATTTATTTATCTATATTAGAGACATATGCGTCAGTTCCCTACTGACCCTACATTGCAAATGTTATGATACCAACAAATGGTATTTAACGTAAGTACTACGTAACTGTTCTTTCTGCTTCCGAATACAAAAAAAATGTATTTTAGGTAAACAAATTTATTTCACGTTTAGTTATGTTATGATATACCTACCTATATATATGATTTCAAACAGTTGAATATCTACCCTCACACAGTTATTACAGTTCGCATGGAAAGAATATGGACTACGCGCAATCAATCAAAATTAAGTTACTTTTAAACTGGAAACGAACGAATTTTAGCATCAAAATAAAGAACTAGTTAAATGTATACATTATTCTCTCACTTCTGAAAGCTTTTAGAGTTCAAAGAGATTGTAGTTTCAGATTTAAAAAAAAATTAAAGCATAAGTACATTTATATACGTATATATACATAGGGTTCCGCATTATAAGTACGGTTATACACTTACTACAACCGTACTTGCAATGTGAAACCCAGTTCAATAAAAGAAATGTATATCTTTTGCAGTACCAGTCAATGATCCTTTATCACGATGAGGAGCAGAAAGCGGCAGCGGAGGCATCGTACAAAGTAATGAAAGAGCGCTGCAAAGAACCGCTGAGGACTGAAATAGCACCAGCCGGCATCTTCTATCCTGCTGAAGAGTTAGTATCTAAATATATTTTTTGCTATAGGTACATTGGTTATTATTATTTTTAAGTCATATTAAAATTTACAAATGTGTCCTTAAAATGTTTATTTTCGATGTGAGAATCTCTAAATCTCTAAATATAAGATTAAATCAATTGACTGAAACTTGAAGGTGAAGTGAAGGTGGATATTATTCAGACCAATGTAACACAGCTTCACCTCATTAGATACGGTCTACCAATCAAAACACGGAAAAGAAAGGATCTTCCTTGGATTACTTTATCTTTTTTATTAAAATGTTAAGCCTTTCCTCAATCCTTAGTATATCTGAAGGCCTATTTTATAATTACATATACTGAAAATTCGTCTGTCGTTAACATTATCATTAAAATTATAAAATATTGCTTTTCTAAGTAGACATTTTTTTACCTTCCTATATAGAGTATAGAGTGGTCCAATCATAAACTTATTATTTTATATATTAAGTTTATGGGTCCAATAGCCCGTATATTATGTACTACGTTCTATCTAAACTAATCCCTCGAAAAGCAAATCTAAACTAACCTAAATTAGGGCTGCATAAAAAAGATTAAAGACGGAAAGAAAAGCGCAGCGTAGGACGTGCGTCAACTAGGTGGACAGACGATCTCGTAAAGAACGCAGGTCGACAGACTTCCAACCGGTCTACTTGGAACTCTTAGAAGTCCCATGGCCGAGATGATGACGATAGAAATGGTGCCGTTCTGTGAGATGTCGCGATTGTTGGGCGCCGCGGCGATGCTTGGGCGCCGCGGCGATGCTTGGGCGCCGCGACGATGATTGGGCGCCGCGACAATTGTTGGTTGCCGCGGCGTTTGTTGGGCGTCGCGATGATGATAGGGCGCCGCGACTATTCTTGGGTGCCGCGGCGATTGTTGGGCGCCGCGACGATGATTGGGCACCGCGACGATTGTTGGTCGCCGCGGCGGTTATTGGGCGCCGCGACGACGATGGGGCGCCGCGACGTTGCATTGGCGCCGCGACTGGGAATTGGCGCCGCGGCGGTGATTAGACGCCGCGGCGATTGTTGGGCGCCACGACGATGATTGAGCGCAGCGACGATTTTTGGACACCGCGACGATAATTGGGCGCCGCGACGATGATCACCCGCCGCGACGATTGTTGGGTGCCGCGAAGTAGCATTGGCGCCGCTACGTTGATTGGGTGCCGCGACAATGACTGGGCGCCATGACGGCACATGGGCGCCGCGACGAAGAAATGTCACTGCGACGATGAATGGGCACCGCGACGGAGACGCCTCGACATTGTTAGGTCGACGCGACGATAAATGGCCGCCGCGACGAACTTGGTGCGACGCGGTGAAAACTGGGCGCCGCGACAAACAATTGGCGCCACGACGATGACGAGGCGTCGCGACGACTTCGCTTGGCTTGATCAGGCTTGGAATCTCGAAACAACTTGAAAATGTTGATGCTTAGACTAAAAAATAATCTTTAAAAGCTGTATAAAAATATAGTAAAACTTTAGTACAAAAAACTACTTTAGTAGTAGTTATTACTAAAAAAACTACTTTAGTAGTAGTAGTTATTACTAAAGTAGTTTTTTATACTAAAGTGGTAATCGGTAAAGTGGTAGTCGATTTAACATATCCTGTAATTAAAAAGTTTAAACTTATAAGTAATCATGGAAAGTTATTGATGTGTAGAATCTGTTTAGCAGATTATTGTGTTGTGAATACCCATTTACAAGACACATACAAGAGGCTTACTATGAAAGAAGTAAGAATGGTTTAGTTTTATAAACACTTAACGTATTTTTTTTTTTGGCGAGTAAACATTTACCATCTCAACACCTATCATTGTCTATAACTTAAATGTTAGTTTATTTCGCCTAAGGTTTCAAATTTAAATTTATTTATTTATATAGGAAACACTACGGTTTAGAATTTATAGGGGCGCCAATTTGCGGTCTCGCACCACGTAAAAATTTAGCTAGGGCCGCCACTGAGTACACCATTTTGTGCCATAAATAATGTTCCATTTATCTATTTTATATGCATTCGGCTAAAATTCACAATCTCTCAAACCCTCAGTGAATTAAGAACGTTGATCAATCGATTTCGTTAATACTTACACAGAACACAGGATGTGCGAGTTATTAATATTACTTGCTGTGCAAGCTTTATTGTACTTTATTGTGTGGTTCAAGAGTCGATATTTCTTTAACTATATATAATAAGTAAGCCATTTGTACCTACATATGTGTATGTACAATCGATTTTTAAATAAATAATCATATATTTTCTATGCAGGGTATATGATTATTAAAAAATTTATACATACTAAATTTGATATGTAGATAAACAACAAATTAGCTTAGTGCTGATAATGTAAAGTCTGGATTTCGCTACATCTCCATAGGCTCTGCTACTGTTGCAAGTTCGTCTATAAGTAGTAAGTAGGTAGGTATAGGTAGGTACATCATGATATAAAATCGTATTATTCTGAACAACAAATATCAATAAATTAAAAGTAATAAGAGATAAGACAAGACTATCGTACCAACTAGGGGGTCTAAACAAATAGATAAGCCGCTGATCGACTGACACGTCACCATAATGTTTTACCAATTACTATTACATTAATATTTAAGAAAATTTAAGGCTGCAAATATTCTAAGCAATCAAATTAATTTAATGACACTATCAAAAATAGTACAGTTAGCAATAAAGGCACACCAGGTTGGACACAATTTAGGTACCTAACTATATATATTACGAGCAACCCGCCCGGCTTCGCACGGGTAGCAGAGATATCTTCAACAATCATCATCATATTTCAACCAATTTACACAAAACGTTAACAAATTATACACATAAAACTTCCTCATAAATCACTCTGTCTATTGGTGAAAACCTCATAAAAATTCGTTGAATAGTTTTTCAGTTTATCGGGAACAGATAGACAGACGCGGCGGGGGACTTTGTTTTATAATATGTAGTGATGCTGTACGTATTTATTTGTGTAATGGTAATTTGTGAATTAATTACTAATTTGAATTTTTGTAAATTTAAGAACGAAATGTGTTTTTTGTAATCAAAAAATCGCAAATATTGTAGTACATAAGTGATAGTTGAAGTAGTTTTCTGAGAAAATATATTTAGTATAATATTGTGTTGCCACTTATTGATCCATTTCAAGGTTATATTTTATTGGCTTCACCATAAAATAACGCTTGTATGTATCTGACATCGTGAATACGAAGTAGTAAATTACAATTATTGCAATAATCAGGTCACGGTCCGCTCCGTGCGATTTGTCCGCTGCACCAATTGATTAATAATTTGCAATCAATCAACAAATCATCCATCAATAGTTTGAAATTGGAATAGTTTTGACAATTTTAGTGTGTTATTTAAAAATAATATTAAGTACTAGGAGTTCCCGGGCTTCGCTCGCGTGTACATTTGTATATTTTGCGCGGAACCCTAATTATTTTTCCAAAACAAAAGTAGTCTAAATTACTATCTATAACACCAGCTATCTGTCAGTGAAAGTTTCGTAGAAATCGGTCTACCGGTTCCGGAGAGTAGCCGGAACAAACAGACAGACAGACAGACATACAAAAATTATAGAAACTGATGTTTAGCCATTTCATGCAAATAACTGTATGAGCTTAAAAAACACTCATATTTTGACATTACGAACAGACAATTAAATTTTATTTATTTACAATATACTGGCAGCGCCCCGCGATTCCGTGGGTATATCGGGATAAAAAGTAGCCTATGTGTTAATCCAGGTCTCCACCTATCTACATACCAAGTTTCATAGCAATCGGTTTTATAGTTTTTGCGTGAAAGAGTAACAAACATCCATCCATCCATACATACATCCATCTATCTAAACTTTCACATTTATAAAATTAGTGGGATTAGTGGGATTGATGCATTCTTAATATTTATAATATAAATTTAAAATATAAATTTCAGCTTTAGAGCTTAAACTAAAGAAATAGATGAGTTTACCTCTTCAAAATAGAGCTTCGTTATAAAATAGGTTATGTATCACATGTTACAAACACTACGTTAGAACTAACACTACCCGATGGAACAAGAAAACAAGAAGGTTATGGTCGATTTTCAAAAAGTAGAAGGACGTAAATGTAATCTATGAGTGTCTGATTAAAAATACTTGCATAGAAAAGGACACTTTTTCGCGCGATCAAGTAACGATGATGGTTCCTAGTGCACAAAACTGATATGATGTACAACTATTGACGAAACACAACAAAATATTGTAACTACTACAGGCCTTAAAGCTTTTTTTTATTTGACTTTAATTTGACGACAAATATGATCAAAATAGATACATCACGTAATATGGGCCGAACTCTCAAAAACTGCGTGTTATTTGGGCTAAATGGCTAGGGTTAACAGTCGAAGGGTGTAGCGGGTCGGACTGACCGTTATCCTTGCAGAAGTAGGCTTGCGATGGCGCAACGTGTTCCGCAGGGGGCCTAAGTCTAAGGGGTTCTCGGAGGCTTCCTTCGTAGGGTAACTTGGATCCCTTGCATAGACTCACTTATGACGGAACACCGTGTGGTTTTAGGAAATGGCTAGGGTTATTAGTCGATGGGGGGTAGCGGGTCGGGGTGGCCGTTATCCTTGCAGAAGTAGGCATGAAGCGATGGTGTAACGTGTTCCGCAGGGGGCCAAAGTGTGCAGGAGTTGTCGGAGGCTTCCTTCGTAGAGTATTCCGGAACCCCTGCAATAGACTCGCTTGTGACTGAACACCGTGTGGATTTAGTCAGTTCGAGTCCGACATACCACTTCACCCTCGCGCTGGTGAGGTGATTACTCGTAGGGGTTTATACAAAAAAGGGTTAACAGTCGATTTACTGTTCTGCCTCGAATTTATATCAATCAAGTCAATATGAAAGACAGTCCAAAGGTCTCAGCTCATTCATATCGCGTGAATAGATTTTATTGCGGCGCAATTGATTGTCTAATTAAAAGATCATAATATTTGACACGCTAAAGTGTTCACTGATTCTATAAACAAACATTCATTATAAAGAGATGCAGTCGATCAGTCAGTGACCTTTTTTGTCAGTTGATCTTTGGTTATAACAGCTGTTAAGACTTATTTAGGTACTATTAGATTAGATATATGTATCAAGCATTTCATCGTGTAAAGAGGCTTGTCCACGCTTCAGTTAACGGAGATGAGATGACAGATATTTAGGCCATTTTTATATTTGCAACTTTTTCTGCGCATCAACTAAATATTTGGATTAGTTATACAATTTATATCTACAAGTTTAAATTAATAGGATTTTTATTAACTCTTACCCTACAAATCGTTAATTTTTATATAAACTTATTTTGAGTCGGCGCCAAATAATAAAATGATTAATTACTTACGTACATATAAAATTTTGATAATTAATCAGTTTGTTGTTTGGCGCTGACTGAAAATAAGTTTATATAAAATTTGATAGTTTATGTAAATAAGTTCAATACTTATTACTTTTTTTTTTTTTTTTTTTTATCGTGTGGAAACCCCCTCGGGTCATCACTCCACTGGGGCTGCCAGTGAGGTGGTATGTCGGAATCGAACCGACTAAAACCACACGGTGTTCCGTCATAAATAAGTCTAATTATTATTATTACTTAAGGTTTATTTATTTTTTGCTTTTTAGTTATTTTCGTCGGTTTAATTTTTTGTTAAAAAGATTTTATTTTATGGTTTTTTTCATCATCAGCTCAGCTACATGATGTGATGATTTCTAAACGCAATACCTGATAAAGTAATGAAAAGTAAACAGAAACACTATTCGTTCCTACAATTTTCGAGGGTTTCTCTCAATTTTTTCAGGATCCCATCATCAGATCCTGACTTCCTTGACATGGGACCACCCTTGAGGTATACCCTATCTAACAAAAAAAGAATAATCAAAATCGGTTCATAAATAGCAGAGTGAGGGCTGAACAGTCATAAAAAAAAAAAAATAAAAAAAAAAATTATACGGTCGAATTGAGAACCTCCTTTTTTTTTCGTCGGTTAAAAAAGTGATGAAAATATGTTTTATAAACATACTACGTGGATGTTTCTGAACAATAAATTACAAACATCAAACACTACGCCATCTTTAAAGTTTTGGCCAGTTTTCCATTCCCGGGATTATAGTTATTGAGCAGTGACGAGTATGGTACGATTTTTTTTGGTGACTTTTGTAGATTATCAGAATGTATTTTTTAAACTAAGATCTATCAGATTCAATAAAATGATGATATCTGTTGTTTCCAGGCCTTTTATCATATAAAATATGAAAAATGGTAGGTATATAATTTTAATAAAAAGTCACGTCCATGGATGACACCCACGTGGATTACAGTTATCCACGAGGGTGAATGCTGTTGTAGTAACTTGAATAACATCAATGTGATTAATTTGCTGTGTATGCTCTTGTTACAAGGTAAAAATTTAAGGTCTTCTTTCACGATTTCAGAGATTTATCCTAAAATATAATAAATACCAAACTAATAAATAAAATACATAAGAAACAAAACATAGATTAGTACGTTTATTTCTACAGGAAATGATACGGAGGTGGGTATTAGGTATGAGTTTTGTATTATTTCAAAAAACCTAAGTAGGTACTTTCCAATTAAAAATATCAAGGAGGTAGTTGTGTGTATGGGTGTTTTTTATACAACTAAGTTGGTGTACAAACACTCGTCTTGGCTGATGGTAACCGGTTATTATTGACACTCGCAACACCAACGGTAGTGTTGTACATACTACCTCTCCTAAACTATTTCTGTTAACTATAGTTGAATAAACACTCATAATTAACATTGTTATTTTTGTCCACAGCTATCATCAGAAATATAGATTGCAAGGCCATAAAGATCTTTGCCTCGGTCTCGGATTGGATTCTTCTAAACTGCAGACCTCGCATTTAGCTGCGAGACTAAATGGTTACCTAGTGGGCGTCGGTGGAAGAACACAGTTTGAGCAAGAAGTTCAGCACTTAGGCCTCAGCGAGAAGGAAGCTGAGTATGTCCGGCGGGAGCTTGAGCGCAACGAGGGAGGTGGCCTCGCCTGCTAGCTGCACACGTAGGAATAATATACAGACCACATAAATAGCGTAAATATCTTCTTAAACATGAACAATGTAAGCACTGGAAACGTCCCAATTCATAAACCATTGCAAATTTACTTTTAGTACATCTCTAACTAACAAAGCAATTTGCGAAACAGTTAAGTGAACACAATACACACGATTAGCCATAAGTATAAGTTACAAATTGAATATTAGTTGAAATATTGCGGATCTAAAATTGATTGATCGAGACGTATCTTTTGACTGCAACCAAGGGTTAATATTGATGTTTCACGTTGATTTGAAAGTACAGACCGCTTCACGGAATCGTTACCATTGGGCCCGATTGGTATTCGTTTACAAACAATAATATTATAACATGAAATATGAAGAGGAGTACCAATAAAAATAAAAATTGCATTGTAGTTTGTGTAGAATGACTTTATTGTTCAATGGTAATATTGTGGTAAACGAACACATTCTGAACATTAATACATTCGAGAAATATATGTACAAGTAACGTAATACGCGTAGTTATGGTTTGCTTTTGGTTTTTAAATAATTATGTAGGTGATTGTTACTAAAGAAAATAATAATAATTAATTTTAATGTAAATTGAAAATTTATTTTATTTTTATTATAAGGGCTTATTACACCCAAACATGTTACTAATATTATTTTAATTACAGTATTAAGTTTGATTAAGTGATTATGTGATATTTTTTTCTGTTCGACACATTATAAAAGCCGCGCCGGACAAGAAATAACACCATAAAATAAATTGTTTATTTCTTTGACAACAAATTACATCATTTGTCATTATGTTACCTTTTACTATTGTTACTTATATTAAAATAATATATAGATATTTTATTACTTTCTTTGTTTTATTTCGCCATTGTTTTTTTAAAGCAGATTTGTAGCAAAGGCAATGAAGGCTGTAAAACTACTATTACACCATTCACAATATAATTAACGATCTCAGTAATCTCCTAGGATACTCTTGCTGACAAAGAACATCGCTTGACGTTAGCTGTATAAATAAATAAATTAAAAAAAACTATTATAACATTATTCTTATCAATCAGATTACAATACGATGCAATCCCGCACGATGACACTTGTCCACTGGGGAAGAAGATAGGTAGTCCCTCTTTTATACAATATTTTTTTCACTCAAGGTAGCCTAGCCTTGTCAATGTGACAAGAATCGATATAGAGCTTTTTCCTTTTTTCTATCTATATATCTAAAGCACAAAAGAATCGATCCGGGACATAGATATTATACAGACCTAAGATACCTAAGTATATCTTGTACAATGAGCTCATCTGTGATCCTTGACTCGCTGGTAAAGATGACAAAGAAGAACCGAGATATCAGAATCGTACCGGACCATAACCAAAACCATGATCACCGTGAGGCTTTTAGTAACTCCCCACCTGCTCCGTGCTCCCGAGACCTGAAAAGCTAAGGTCGCTTTCTCAAGTTTAGAACTAAATACGCGTTCAATGATGTAATTCAGCTATTAGCGCCATCTCACGATTATCGATATAAACAGTTTGTCTATAAAGTTTGTAGTTTGATTTTGACGCAAGTAATAAAGAGCGGCACTGGCAGCAGTGTCGCTATGACTCAATAGATGGCGTCAGTAAGTATAAATAGACAGGATCCCCAAATCTATTGGCCGTAGCGCAAATTACTATTTGATTCTCATAGATTTCTCCAAAAGACTTAAACAGCTTTCTTTGCTCTGTGTCTAGAGTAAAAGAAATTAATCGTATTGACTGTAGGAAGACAATGACTTAGATAATGATATGGTGCACGTTATGGTGGGAGAGCAAGCTTTTTACTAGAAACTAATCCTGTATTGCTTCTTTTTGGTGATAAAGTTCACCAAAGCCCCCAAAATAGGCATATTTCGATACTTAGTTATTTGTATAACACGACAATAATTGTTTCTACTACGGTTAGGTCCGGGGTATATGAGTAGTGTTACCTATAACTATTTTCACGTTTTCAATTAACTTGTAGAGTCGAGATTAAAGCGATTTTACAAAAAAAAAATAATTTGATAAGGTTCACTTACACCCGGCTCCTCCTGAATCTCGTTGTTATGTGTATGCTATGTGGTATTCTGGATATCTGGGATACTTGACCTTATCAGGATTTACATTGAGCAACAGAAGCTGAAACGGGGGAAGGGGGAGAGAGAGAAGTAGACATGTCTGACATAGACCTGTCATCGGCCAACGCTAGCTTTTAGCTTTCTCGTGTGTACTGTTTGAGAGAAATGGTGGTAAGGATGCTAGGGTGGAAGGTAGGTAAAAGGTACAGCGCAGCGGTAAAACTGCCACCCTCAGCCAACGATCTCATATCTAAGACACTTAATAGTTTTAGTCGGTCGACGCTAATACAAACGTTTCGTCTTGTCATCGGCAATGGAAGGCCCGAGAGATTGATACACAAATACCTGTGTTCTAATAATCCTATAGAAAGAGTATTTGCAGTTTCTTCTATATTTTAAAATTTTCCGGGTAACTTTTCTATTTATTTCTCCCTAACATTTAGAAACATGATAGTTTACGTATTGAGTATTATTTATTATTATTGTTTTAAGTGCCTAGTGCTACTTCGACCATTTCTGGTCTTTTGTAGCGCACTTCTGCTTTACAGTTCACTGCTCAGACTTATGGCTTCGAGAAACCTCCAGATCCTATCAGCAGTGATTGTTTTGTATTTCCTGTGGTTGCATGATGTGCAACCCTAGGTTAATACTTCGGTGACGCATTAGTGGGCCACAAGAGCATAAAATATGTATTGCAGTCTCTTATGTCTCTTGACAGAATCTGCATATTGTGTTCTCGCCCAATTTTAGGTTGAACATATGTTTGTTCAGTTTGCAGTGTCCTAAGTACGTATTGAGTATCCTAAATAACTTGATTTTGCGTTCCCTAAAATTGTTAGAATGGTCTCAATGTGATAATATAGGGTTCTTCAGGGTAATTGAAAAATTATTAGGTTGCTAACGTACATTTTAGTTTTACAATCGTCATTAAGCTAACTATTTTCCATAAGATGGATCTTATCTCCGTCTGTTACCTTAGCCGTATAAAAATATTAGCATAGTAATTAGCTATTTTACACAGCTAAACTTTTTTACTGCTGAAAAATATATGTTGTCTATGTTTTTTGTACGTATCACTGGTTAATTTAAATACTAATAATGCAAAAGTTTACACCTGAGACATAAACATGACACCAAACTGGATGAACTCGTTATAAATATCACAAAAGCGTTGTCTGCCTCGTGACCATTAATACTGCGCATAAAACACCTCTTTGAATATGGACACGTTAAATTTTTATATACCTATATGAGCCCCTAGGAGACGGAATAAACTTGTATGTAATATAGGATACAGCAGATCTCTGCTTTAAATACAGACAGGCAGAAGTCTTCAGTAGTACTGGTACACTATCAATAGAAATAAATAAAATTGAAGTGTCTGTTTGTAATGTCAAAATTATAGTTTTTTTTAAGCTCATACTGTTATTTGCACAATACCTATACCTAAATCAGTTTTTATAATTTTTGTCTGTCTATCGGTTTGTCTGTTTGTTCCGGCTAATCTCCGGAACGGGTTTACCGATGTCCACGGGACTCTCACTGGCAGATAGCCGATGTTATAAATAGTAACTTAGCCTGCTTTTATTTTGGAAAAAAAAATAGAGTTCCGCGCAAAATATATAAATATGTATGAACAGGCGAGCGAAGCCGCGCGGTAACTGCTAGTGTATTTTTGTATTATATGTGAGTATGGTTACCGATATTTCCGTCATCTATGGACCGATTTAATATTACCGAAATTCTTTATTTTTGTACTTTTTGCCTTTTAAGAGCTTCATATAGGACTCCAGCAGTTCCACCTGCGTTAGATTTTCTAACCACCTTACCCATACATAAATTATTTCAGGAGTCTAAGCTGAACAGTCGAAAATAAACGAATCAGGTTTGTGTTGTGCAAATTATTAATTATTAATTTAAAATTATTAATTTAGTCATCATATTAATGTATATTACATAGGTATATTACGCGTGATTAAAACTACCATACCATAGACTGTTTTTGATACCCAGAAGTTACATTTTGGTAACATTCTAAATAGTAACATATAAGCTAAAACTTGGAGAAAAGCATGTGGAACATGCAACATACTTAAGTATTTCATAGTCATAACGATTGTATAGAAGTTTCTTTCGTAGACCGGACCTATCTTCCGTGCAACAGGGTATCTTGGTGTCTTGATCTTGATACAACAGGTGCGACTGTGCGTGCATAGATTTGTTACTATGACCAGAATAATAACTGTAGGAACATAAAAATAAAATTAAGCTTAGTAATTGTGATTACAATGAATTGTGCTGTTTGAGGGTGTGTGTTTATAAAATATGTAAGTAGGTTATGCATGTAGGTACTTGAACAGCCGGAATTGGACTCGTTCTGACTGTTCGTCTTCTGACTGTTCAGCGGAGGGATGACCACAATTTTCTTTTTAGTTTTAATGCCAAAATATACCGCCTAAAATAGCACAAATCAATTCGATAACTGATTTGATACTTAACATACACGTGTGCTTACTAGGTACATACACTGTACATAATATAATGATATGTGTTGTATAAACGGTCGACCAACTTCCACATTATGGAGGCAAAATGGAACGAATACATAGCTAATGTATTGCCTATTACAATACATTAGCTATGTATTGGTTCCATTTTGTTAATCAAATTGTAAGTCAGTGACCTGAAGATTTTTCGTTGCTGAAAACTGCGTCGTCTCCAACCTCATTACCTTTACTTTTTTCACGTTGACAAAAACCGTTTTAAAACGTGAGTGTAAGTTCCATATCGCATAATTTTTAAAGGTTCTAGGAAATAAGCTATTTCATCGGGATTGGGGATAATTGTTTTTTTTACTAGTTTAAAACAAGGCCCGCCTAATGGTCTGGTGGAATACTCGCAACATCATTCCTAGTTCTTCCCAGTCAATACCTAGACTGTAACTTTACATTCACTTCTACTTGACATCACATCCATGTAGGTACTGTAGAATGTGGCTTGGGATTTGTTGTAGAAGCGTATACTTTGACATTGAACCGTGTGAATGTGTGAACCACAAATTTTTTGGAGCCAAGTCATTGGCAGCCCATGCTTATCCTTATTTCTAGTCTTAACGCTATGTACGTCACATGTTTTAGATGTGACGCACATAGCATTAATACTGCGTACATAAATACGGTTTTCCTAAATATATTGGGATGCTACTTTCATGATACCTATTTTGTAAATTTTTCCCTCAGTGAGTCTCTGGACTTAGGATATGAATTGCTCGAATGGCTCTTTTCTGTATTACAAAACAGTTGGTATGTCGGCAGCATTTCCCCACAACAAAATATCGTACGACATGACACTATGGAAATACCTAAAATATACTAATGCCGCAATCATGTATTCAAGAAACGACGTAAAATCTCTTTAAATTTAAAACGAAAATTTTACCGTCCGTAAGCAAAACGAATCGTTTCTTGATTATAGGAACGCGGCATAAACGAACAGTTTCAATGTCTGTTAACCCACAAATTTTGTATACTGCGTATGCTGCTGAGCTAAGTCTGTTCGATCACTTGTCTATTATGTGGCGTAACCTATCTACGTGAGCCGTTATCTAAGATTATTAATGCCCGGTTCCTATAATGAAGAAACGATTCGTTTTATCATCATTGTTTTACCATCCGTAAGCAAAACGAATCTTTTCTTGATTATAGAAACCGGGCATAAAGAATGTTCATAGCTGGGAACACTGAATTAGATCTAGAAAACCGCGCTTTACACTAGATTACACACTTATTATTATTCAAGCCTTCAAGAAAAGAGCGTAGTCCTACCTCAAAGGCCAGCAACGCACTTTCGGGTGTTAATGGGCGGCGGTAGTCACTTAAGGCATAGGTGATCTGTCTGCTCGTTTGCCCCTTATACCGTAAAAAAAAGAAGCGCAAGTAGATGACAATACTAAACACTTACTGTACTGTACGCCTGTAGTTTTCCACAATGCCTCACGTTCAAACGTTAAATCAGTGCTGTTAATGAGGTTACGTTTGAATGTGAGATTCTGACTAATTTAATTACTACCTCACTAAAGGTATGCTAACTCATGAGCAAGCTTCAATCTATTTATACTAATACTAGCTAAAGCCCGCGACTTCAATCGCTTTAACGAAGATTTTGTAAATCAATTCAGGTATCCCTATATTATTATCCTTTGCTGTATTCCTGTGTTGTCCCTGCTGTGTATGCAAAACTTCATGATGATTGGTTGAGTAGTGAAACAAATAAACAAACTTACTTAAGCAATTGTAATATTAGTTGAGATTAGGATTATAAAGCTGAAGAGTTTGTGTCTCTGAACGCGGTAATGTCAGGCAAACATTTTTTACTGTCAGACTGTGTTTTGTTGTCAGACATTTTGTGTGGGTTTACTAGATTGGACTTTGATCTATGTCTTGTACTTTGGAGGACTGGTGCGCGGTTAGGTTCCCATGTCTAAAAAAGGACAGATATCTCCTTAAGAATGGTTATAATATTTAATTAAATACACTATTTGCAACAAGGTTGTATCTAGCTGCGTTGCAATGTTTTTTATTGGAACAGAAACCCTCACAGGTGTTCTCAGAAGACCCTGCCAAAGTTTCATCACAATCTGATTTACGGTTTAGAAATGCATAGAGAACAAACATATTTACATAGATTTTTAAGGCTCCGTTCCTCAAAAGGAAAAAGAAACCCTTATAGGATCACCTTGTTGTCAGTCTGTCTAAATGTGTTTCAAGACACTTTTTCTCAGAAACCTATGGAGGTATTAAGGTGAAATTAACATCAAATGTATCAAATTATGTCTGCGGTTCCTTGAAGCTGTAAAAAAAATCAAAGTTTTAAGTTAACGCAATCAAAAGTTACGGTCATTTAAGCCTTATTACTTACTAGCAGCGCCCCGCGGTTTCACCCGCGTAAATCCCGATCTCGTGGGAATATCGGCATAAAAAGTAGCCTATATTTTAATCCAGGTCTCCAGCTATCTACATGCTAAGTAGCTCAATCGGTTCAGTAGTTTTGGCATGAAAGAGTAACAAACATCCATACATACATACATCCATACATCCTCACAAACTTTCACGTTTATAATATTAGTAGGATATTTTGCGGTTGGAAAGTGGACTTTGTCGTAAATCGATGTATGGGAGAGTATTTTTAGAACGGCAAAGTTAAGTTTGTCTTTCTTTCGTTTGTCCGTCTTTAAGAGACTGGCAAAATCTTCGAAAATTAATTCCCGAGGTGGACGTATATCTACATACAGGTTTGTTTGCTTACGGAACCCTCGGTGCGCGAGTCAGACTTGCACTAACGGTTTTTATTTTATGTATAGACTAGCTGCGCCCGGCATGTGTTGCAATGCCATTTTTTTTATATTTATATAGATTTTTTGGGGCAGTTTCTGCGGTGATATTTTTTTTGTTAAAAGACGATTATTTTAAGCAATTTTTAAGGAATGTTATGAAATAACGATATTTGACTTTGACAATGTATCTTTAATTAAGGGTTGGATTGTTTCAATACTTGTACCAAATTAATAGGTACATAAAACAAGATATTGTGAATGTTTCATAAAAATATGTCAGATTGATTGGGAAGATACATGAATAGTGGATCTCGTTCTTCTGTACCTATTGTTTAATTAAGAAAATTAAATGTAACTAATACCTACATTCTAAAGTATTTCTTCACAGGAGGTCTAGTTATGTTCCATAGACCCCAAAACTCATGTAAAGAAATTTTTGGAAAACTCGACAGCTGGTACAAAACCAATAGGTAGACTTTTTTTCGAAAATCTACCTAAAAGCACTTTTCTAGAAAAGGCGAAAAAGTAATTACTATGTGTGTAGATTTATGCTTTTTATATGCAGCCAGAAGAAAGGTATTATAGGAATCTTGTGTTTAAATCATGTTTTGGGCCGTAAAGTGGATTTTAGTTGTTCTTGCCCTTTTGCTTAACAATGTATATACATATATTTGTTTTACGTTTTTGAGTTGAGCTCTTGTTGGTGTGTTTGGCGTCTAGCGTCGAGTGTTAGTGATATTTTTAATTTTTACTGGTCTGTAGGTATTGAAATAAGGAGTTCGATGGTGTGCGTAACTCAGAAATTGAATATTTTGAATGCTTGATCTGTTCAATTGTTAATGCTTTATAGGGAACCTTCACTGATGCCTATAATACAAAGACTCGCCAATTCAGTAATGTCACTCGCGCATTGGTAACCTTATCCACTTTCCATAGAACTCTGACTATAGGGTCGTCTGCAAAACTCAACACTGCGCTAGTAGTGATATTAAAATGCAATCATTAGTGGGTGAAGATTTTTCGTCCGTCAAGCGACTTCAATTAGAGCAGAAATCTACTCTGCCCAAATCTAACCAGATGTTCGCTGCACGCGTACTCACTACACCCCCACAGTAGGTAGCACAACACAAACGTTAGCTTCATTACATTCCTAATATAAGTTTTATTAGTATTGGGTATAAAATGTAATCAAAACATAAATAATTATAATTTATTGAAATTTTATCTAACTAATAAGTATTATAAAGGCGAAAGTTTGTGAGAATGTTTGTTACTCTTTCACGCAAAAACGGCTGAGCGGATATGGATTATATTTGGCGCAGAGATAGATTATAGTATGAAATAGCACATAGGCTACTTTTAATCCTGGAAAAATGTTCTGTTCCTGTGGGATAGATTTCAAAAAAAATTCCACGCGAACGTAGTCGCGGGCAACCGCTAATCCTACTAATATTATAAACGCGAAAGTTTGTAAGTATGGATGGATGGATGTTTGTTACTCTTTCACGTAAAAACTACTGAACCGATTGCGATGAAACTTGGTATGTAGATAGCTGGAGACTTGGATTAACATATAGGCTACTTTTTATCCCGATATTCCCACGGGATCGGGACTTACGCGGGTTAAAACCGCAGGGCGCTGCTAGTTTTTAATAAAAGTAAAATTGCAGCCTTTCCAGTTACATTTGTGTAAAGAATAATACAGGGACGGATCTAATAAAAATAAATAAAACCATATCAGTGTTTGTTTACCAGACCTAGACATAAATGTATGTACATCATGGAAATTACGTGACTTCTATAAGAATGTTATCCACTTCGAAAATAACACATACAATCTCGCATTCGTGAAACGAAAAAAAAACCACGCAATAATCTTTGATATTGCAACAATAAACATTTTGTAGTTGTAGCGATGCGGATCGTGATTGTAATGCTAACAAAATGGCTATTGATTAATCAAACTACTCTAGGTATTGGATACGTACTTATACAATAAATATTTACTTTAAGCATATGAATACATATAGGGAGTAATTGTAGCTACGCTCTCAAAATAGCAATAATTGTTATCTGCGGTGGTCAAAAAGACGTATCAGTCGCCCTCAGGAGGGACAAGTTTGTAAAAGCGCGAGTCCTAATAAAGGGGTAAAAAAGATAAAAAGACCAACGATACGTCATTAAGCCCTAAGAGAAAGAAAAGAAGGAATATGTAAAATATCTATTGGTATGCATTCAGACTCAGAAATGGTCCATTGTGCGTTCAGATACAGCTGGCTAGTTGAGCCAGCGTAGCTCCTTCCAGAAGCGCAGAAGCCTGTAAAATATCTAATGCAAACTGAGCCAAAACTGGCTTTTTGTCTTTGGTGGCTATTGACTTGAGTTATATGACTACCTCTGTATTCACACGGGAATTAACGCGATCACAAAAACATATGACATACCTCTGATTTGCCTGACGTTTCGACCAGGTTGCACTGGCCGTGGTCACAGGCTGAGTCAGCATGATATGTAAGGTATGCAATACCTTTTCGTAATCGCGTTAACTCCCGTGTGAATACATAATTATATCATGGAACGCGAAAGTTTAAAAGTTAGTATGGCTACCTCACACTGCTTGTGTCTATACAAATGTTTATAGCCTTTTGTGAAAAAATAAAAAGATTTAGTTACATTTAAGTCACCTCACCTCACCACAGACTCATGTATTTACTCTGTGTTAGTTTATCCAAGACTAAATTCATCCTACAGTCCTTACTATTACAGTCTGTACCATGTTTGGGCCAATAGTGAAAACCAATGTTGTTGAGCACCTGTTAAGATCTGCTTTTATTAATAAAATAATTAGGACATTTAAAATTGTCCTTAAAATGCAAAATCCGGATAGATAAATATCCGGATGGAATCTAGTAACAATAGTATAATTTAGGATCAAAGTGTTTTGGAATCAATCAGGATTAAAAGATGCTTTAATCCCGATTGATTCCGTGAGTATTGGTTTAACTAGATTAGTAGATTACTAGCTTAGATTGCATTTTTTTTTCTAATTATAAACTATAGTATTATTAATCTATATAAATAAAAATGCATCCCTATGTCCCTTGGTTACGGCATCACGGCTGGACCGATTTCGCTACTTCTTTTTTTTGTGTTTGTTATTGTCAGGTGAAGGTCTTATAAAAGAAAAAATTAAGAAAGTTGCGCGGAAGATTAGAAAATTCGAATTCAATATTCATAGTTAAGACGACAACGTCTGTCGGGTCAACTAGAAAAAAATCAAAATCACATAATCTTTTAATAAATTCTCGTCGATTTGAAATTACATATTACATATATTTATTGCATGACATTCTTATCGATTGTGCAGCCACAGATCTTACTTAATACGTAGTTATATTTCGTTTTATGAAGTAACATAGGTTACTTATCAGTATTATACTACTATATATATCACTTTTTCATTCTAATAAATCATTCTGTTCACTTGGTTCCAAGTTTAAAAAAATACCGTTAAAAAATTTACAAAATGGCCGCCAAGTCAATGCTGGTTTTGTGTGCTTCAGTCTACTTATTCAAGGTAAATTAAATCTGTTACCTATTTTAAAAAATATTGCTGTCATTGATAATAATTATTTTCCTCATCCATCAACTTATTTATTAAGTTTGTCTGGTATCATTCCTTCTAAATTATTTTGTATACCTGTTGAGAACACACAAATCTGTTTAGTTATCACTACTGTCTTTTCTTGCGCCGTCAGCTAATTGCCGCTTATTATATTATGTTACCGTTACTAATTCTGATTTTTTATAGAATAAGAATAATTAAAACTAATTATTCTGACATTTAATACAAGCTAAAAAAGCCTATACATAATACAATTTATAGACGACAAGAAGTTAGAACCTACATGGAGGTCTATGAGTCAGCATGCTTACATTTTTTATGTAATTTTACAGATGAATTCAGCCCAGTGTATTGGATCCATAAACGGCCTAGCGGGCTCGGCATTAGCAGCTGATGAACTGGCCTTTTATGGTGGTCTTGGAGCTTTCGGAGCAGCAGCGCCTCTAGGCTTCGGAGCAGCCGGTTACGGGGCACCTGCGGGTTATGGACTAAATATGGCTCCTTCTAGCGGTGGTGGCTTTGCTGTCACCAGTGTTTCTCCCATTTCACCTACTGGAATCTCAGTTGTATCCGAAAACGCTATCGAAGGCCCTCTTTCTGTTACTGGGCAGTTGCCTTTCCTCGGAGCTATTGCTGTTGAGGGAGCTTTTCCTACAGCTGGTGCAGGAGCTATCAACTATGGTTGTGGCAACGGAGCCGTTGGTATTGTAAGCGAAGGTATAGTACCAGCTATGGGACCTGCGGCATACCCTGCTGGTCCTGGAATAGGTGCTGCTGGGCTCGCAGGAGGACTTGGCTACCCAGGTGCCGCCGGTCCTAGAGCTCTCAATGGCCTCAGTCAAGCACCGAGTCTTGGATACAGAGGCGTTTATTAAGTATTCTTGTTAGTCTAGTTGTTATTAAAAATAAAGTTTTATTTTATTGGTTTAATGACTAATTTCTTTCTAATCTGCCCTTGTTTTAGCTTACCTACTTCTACATATGTTTTATTTTCTTTTAGAATTCTTTTACCATCCAAGAATTAGTATAACAATATTTTACAGGTCTTCTTCAATCTTAACAAAGGCACCATTAGCTAGGACTTATTTGTGAGTATGAAATTCCCACAGGACATAACCACCGGGGTTTTCGATGAGGCGGTGTGACGGATTCCATTGGACTAAAACCACACAGTGTGCCATATTGCAATTAAAATAGAAAATACTAGGATTACCTCAACATCGTCTAAGCTGGCCGCATTCTCCACCGCATTCACTCGGTTGCTGCTTTTTTTTGTTGTCAACATATTACACATACGCGCAGTAGTAAAAAACACAACAACATTCTTATATATTTGGGACATGTTGCGTTCAGAACAAAAGAATTTAGTTGTATAGAGAGGTCAGTTAGACACATAGCAACTAAAGTGAGCTAATTACACATATCGCACTGCTATTACAAGAGTGTATCAACTCAAAATGAAGCTTTTTTCAGAAACGACAGAAAACTGATTACTCGCTTCCTGTTAAAGATTATAAAAAGTGAACACTGTATATAGATTATTGATAAAATTAAGGTATTTCTGTTTTAATGAATTATTTAAGAGATTGCAGGTTATCAAGTTATTCCCAATTTTTGACTCAATACGAGTACTCTATTGTCTTAACAAATTTAAAAAAATATATGAATAATTTTTAGTTGTTTTGTTGAAAAGTTTAGCTTATTACAATTTATTATTATTATGTTATATTTATTGACGCGTAGGGAATTGATATTTACGTATTATACGTATTTACGTATGAAAAATGAATTATCTCAAATTTACCCTATTTTGAGTTGATACAGTCTCGTAATAGCAGTGCGATATATATTATATAACGAAAGTAGAATGTAATTAAGTTGCATATGGTGTTGATAAAAAGGAGGTACTTAGAATATAAATCCTCAGTATCGAAGTTAACTCCTCAGTCGGCCCTATAGTTGAGAAAATGATTAAAGGAAATACAAGATATTGGCCACGAATGGTCATGATCTAACCCACTATTAAGTGGGATAGATCATGACCGAGTTGACGACACGACAGAGTTCTTGACAGCCGTCTAAATAATTAAAACCAAAACATTTTATATTTTTTAGAAATAAAATAAGTATTTGTACACCAATTGCATTGGTAGGACATTGAGAACTGTATTATATATCCCAAATGTACTGTAAGAGCACTAATGTACCTTTGTCTCACAAATAAAGACATTTGAATTTTTTTTAACTTTTTTTTTGACCATTCATCATTCAAGTAATTGAAATGAAATAGCAACCGTAATCTTTTTACCTGCCAAATAAAATCTTTATTCTATTTGAAAATACGATTAGGTATCAAAATCTAAATAATTTATTTCAATCAAACCAAATATAGGTATTTTTAAATTGCCACTACTAGTAGTGAGTCAGACTAAGTCAGCCGTGAAGCTAATTACCTGCAAAGAGTAGGCATACAACTTACGGTCGCCTGTTCCAATACGTAGATTCTATGGAGAAACACAGGCAAGAAACTCCAAAAATACTCCTTTTCGATATGTTTTTTACAAGTTTCTATAAATGGGGTTATGTATTCTGTGATATAAGAAGAAGTTAAACCATCTTTGAAATCTTTAATAGTAGGTATATTAGCGTCTCCCCTCCCCCACCGCTCAAGGTTATGTTTGTAATTCCTTGTTGTTTTGAATCACAAAGCACTTGAATTATTTGTTAACTGCGCTGAATTTCGATTGTTTGAGATTCATTAATGTATATTATTTTATTACATATGTATTTTGTAACGGATCTTTATAAATGTTGATCTCCTAAACACATCTTTATTTCAACAATGTTTTGCTCCATCTGCGACATACCGCATACCGACAGCTGCCCTCGACAGCCCCCCCCCCCCTCCCCTTTTGATACACCCAAACATATTAGGGTTTTTAGATCAACGTTGAAATTAATTTGACTTCGAAAGCTAGCGGGTTTAATAGAAATGTTAGTTTAAACATTACTCAACAGTCACTACAGTCACACATAGAATCAAAATAATAATGGCTTCTTCTAATAGTTAGTAGTGGCTTCTAATAGTTAATTCGTCCAATTCTAATAAGCAGATTGACGGTTGATAGACTTGACAAACTAACAAACGACTGACTTTTAAAAAAAATCTGTCAGAGAGTGCAGTCCACGTCGGAAGTGAAAACATAACTTATGATACGTTTTATCTACACAAATATTTGTGATTTATTATTAGTCTAAAAACCTTCATTCTACTGCATAATGAAATATTTCTTTAATAAATCTCTAATAAGTGCATTACTATTATAACAGCTCAAGATTCTTTAGTCTGCCTCGTCACTCGCGCTACACTGCTTGCAGTGTGTTCGTGTTAGTAACTACGCACACATACAAAATGCTGCCGTCATTTACCTAAACTCGAGCGTTCAAATTTTGTGAAATGGCTCTTAAGGTTTATTTGTATAATTTGTACCCATGCGAAGCAGGGGTGGCATGCTAGTATATTATAGAAATGAATGTATACAGAGCCTTTTAACAAATCGCTAGTGTCTTGAAAATTCCCATTACGGACACAACCGTCAACAACGTCTGCCCTCACGCGTCTGCCCGGTAAGCGATGTTCCCCCTCGCCCCCTCGCGCGCAATTTAATATTATGGTCGTAACTTTTAAAATATTTGACCAAATTACGTACTTCAAAAGACAAAGTTTATCTACTTTGAATATCAGAAGCGAGAAAAGTATTTATTTTCATAAAAATCAATTTGTTACTGCTAAATGTGAATCCTACTAATATTATAAACGTGAAAGTTTGTGAGGATGTATGGATGTTTGTTACTCTTTAACGCAAAAAGTACTGTATGGATTTTAATGAAACTTTACAATAATATAGCTTATATATCAAAATAACACATAGGCTATAATTTAGGAAGATATTGTGTATATTGGCCAATATATAACGATAAGTGTTAAGTAAATCGGAAAAAATCTGTCATCTGCGAGCAAAAAAGTCCGCGGCAGTATATATCTATCTTTTATGTGTAAGCCATTATTACCAAAATAGTGAACCATAAATACAAGAAAATTTAATTCTTTATTTCCAATTCATATTTAGCAGTAAAAAATTGATTTTTATCAAAATAAATACTTTTATCGCTTCTGATATTCAAAGTAGATAAACTTTGCCTTTTAAAGTACGTAATTTGGTCAAATATTTTAAAAGTTACGACGATATAAAATTAATATAAAATTGTGCGGTGCAGTGGAGGGGGGGGGGGGGGCATCGCTCATCGCCGCGTGACGTGAGCCACCCGAGTCCCGAACGCGGGCAGGCAGACGCGTGAGGGCAGACGTTGTTGACGGTTGTGTCCGTAATGGGAATTTTCAAGACACTAGCGATTTGTTAAAAGGCTCTGTATACATACATTTATATAACACTAGCAACCCGCCCCGGGTTCGCACGAGTACAAATCATACACCTAAACCTTCCTCATGAATCACTGTATATTAGTGAAAACCGCATGAAATTCCGTTCAGTATTTTTTAGTTTATCGCAAACAGACAGACAGACAGACAAACGCAGCCGGGTTACTTTGTTTTATATTTTATAATATGTAGTGAAGATATTGAATGTGATTTTTTTTTTTAAGTTTGTGAGGAGGTTTGGATGTTTGTTACTCTTTCACGCAAAAACTACTGAACCGATTGCGATACTTCGTATCTAGATAGCTGGAGACCAGGATTAACACATAGGCTACTTTTATCCCGCTATCCCCATGGCATCTGAGTTACGCGGGTGAAACCGCGGGGCACAGCTAGTTAGAAATAAAAAATCAAATTTTATTGTATTTATGGTTGACTATTTTGGTAATAATGGCTTACACATAAAAGATATATATATACTGTCGCGGACTTTTTTGTAGAACTATTTAGGAGGAACAATCCCACCGTACATTATATTCGTGTAACTCTTACAGTTTTCCCACCGCACGCCAGAATAGCTCGCAGATGACAGATTTTTTTCCGACTTACTTAACACTTATCGTTATATTTTGGCCAATATACACAATATCTTCATAAATTATAGCCTATGTTATTTTAATATTTAAGCTATATTATTGTAAAGTTTCATTAAAATCCATTCAGTAGTTTTTGCGTGAAAGAGTGACAAACATCCATACATCCATACATCCTCACAAACTTTCACGTTTATAATATTAGTAGGATAGGATAGTAGGATAGGCTTTATTTTATTTATTGCCTCACTATAGTGAATGTATCTTTGTTGCATTGAAAGAGAATCGACTATTTATGTAATCATAACTATCACTGCACTATTGCACATTAACAAGTTCAGATAAGGTACGTGAAAAGGTACCGTACCGTACGTAGATTACGTATTATGGCGAATAATATTTTTATAATATGGCGAATAATTTTTTTTAAACGTATTTTATAACTTACTAAGTTATAAAATACGTTTAAAAAAAATTATCCTCTAGGTACCATTACCTTATGTCATAGAAAACCGCATAAGGTGACCAATATAATATATTAAATTGATTCGTGTACAATCCGGTACCATTTTGGGATCTTCTTTATCGAAGACGTAATCAAAGGCTTTCTATAAAAGCGGCTAAGACCGCTCTTTATGGAAGTGTCTAAGAAAGTTAATTTTCTAAACGTGGACATCCCGTGGTTTAACCAATACCACAAAAAAAAAAGGATTACTGCGAGAATTAATAATTCTCGCAGTAATCCTTTTATAATTAATGCAGAGGTTATAAGAAAATGACGTTTGCATTGACGCAATAACAGGTAAATATGCAACATTTAAAACTGAACATCAAAATTTAATGATATTTAAATTTTCCTCACCTACCAGGTAAGTGTGTCAATCTGTTAAAAATAAAGTACACGTCAAGATGTACGATAATAGATATTTAATGGATGGTCTACATACTTCTAAAAGTAAATTTTGTCAAGTGAAAACAATTAATTGCTTAGTTACGAAGTATGTATTTTTTAAATCTAATTAAATTGACGCACAGTTACATAATGATAGCCTTAATTTGAATCAAATAAAGTCCATTGTTTTAGCGTGTCTTACCATATTAACCTAATGAAACAAAACATTAGACGGCACGAATGTTACCCATTTCTTAATCTGTCACTGACAATCTGCCAGGTAGGAAAATGACGTGTAACCTACATTATATTTGAACGCCCTCTTTTTAGATTGTTGAACTATGTGGATGTTTTGTCTATGGTAATACCACTTTATAATATAACCTGTGCCAAGTGATGCTGAAGCTGAAGACACGTAGACAGATAGCATTCTCTGTATTTGGAAGACAAGGATGTCATATTGCAAGTTCGGAATAAAAACCTAAGATATCGTTTATCTTAAGTTGCTAATATAAGGACATATGGATATAATAAGGAATGCATATTAAGCATTTGTGGCTTAAAAAATTACATTTACATTCTTGTTGTTTATTTATCAATCATCACACCTAGTGACAGGCAGAGTCCATGGGCACCTGCAACTCGAGAGTGATAAGTGCGTTGCCGGCCTTTAAGGTGGGAGTCGGGAGTAAGGAAGGGAAGAGGGGGAGAGGGGGAGAGGGGAGAGGGGAAAGAGGGGGAAGAGGGAAAGGTTAACCTCATGGGCTCGGTGAAAAACATTACAAATCATTGCTTCACTGCCAGTTTTCTGTGAGGCCGTGGTATCACTCCGGTCGAGCCGGCCCATACATGACGAAGCATGGCAACTTACAGTTACCAAAAACCAGCCAAAAATAAGGAATATATTGGTTAGGTATCATATTAGAGAAGAATTAAGACTAAATTTTAATAGATATAAAATAATAGATAATAGATTATTGCCTAATATAGAAATTTTATTGTAAAAGCATCAGGTTTAATCCCTTTTATTAGCACAGCCTTTTTAAAATTTATTTAATTTTACAGACGTACATTAGGAAGGGGTCACAAGCAAAGAAGAGGAGTCGAATACATTAAACGGGGACTACGAGCCAACAAAAGCTACCTGACATGCCCGATACTAAAATTAAAATACTTAATATATTATATTCTAATAATTCCTATTTTCCTTTGCTTTAAGCTCATAAATATATTTATGAAAACTAAAGTACTGAATTAATTCCAGCAATTAATTAGTTTAATGTGATATGAGTTGCCAGAACTTGTTCAGTTTTTAATAATATCTAGCAATTATACTAGGTACTAGTACTTGTAGTACCTAAATATAGATTGTAAGAACATTCTACTTTTTACTCTATATTAGAAAACATCGCCATACTTGTGTCATGGCTGGTACTTGTATCTGGTTCTTACTATCACTTTTCTTCGTATGCCTTTTAAGGTTTACAATAGTGGCAATACTTGAACTAGACCTTGAAAGTGAAATTTGATTACTATTATGTTTATTTATACTTTATACCTCTTTGTCAAGAGCCACCCTCTCCCCCTGATGACCAATTAAATGACAACTTTAACTTCCTATTTATAAATGCATATACGCCTTTTTTTTTCGTGTCGAATCCCCCACCTCCATGGCTATTCCGTCACAAGTGAGTCTATCGCAACTTGCGATAGACTCGCAAGGGACTCGGGTATACCCTAGGAAGGAAGTCCCCGAGAAAAATGCATATACCCTAAGAGCACGAAGAACACACATATTCTCTTAAAAAGTCAAATACTATGGCAGACACACTTTTAAACTCTATTTATCTTTTTTTACAAAATATTTAACAATTGAACGAGGCTATCGCCATGTTTGAGGGTCTCTCTAAGCCTTTAAGGCTTACTTAGGCTCATAACCTGTTTAAAATGAAATTATTTACTAGTAGGTAACACGATTTTTTAAAGTCGGTTAAATAAATATTGTCTGTAGTCAATGTTTCCAAATATTTATGGTCTCGTGTATGGTATGTTTTGCATTCATATACCAAGTTAAACAAAAACAGATATTTCTTTTTTTTATATCAGGATGTTAAAACAAGGTAGATAATTTAAACACTTTATGGGGTTTTTCTTCGTGATCAAACCCCAACGGGTCATCACCTCACCCGTAACAGCGTAGTGATATGTCGAAATCGTGTTCGCGGTGTTTCTTCACAAGTGGAGCCATTCCATGTCCTGCTGCATTAATACCTGCTCCCAGGAGTGGAAAAAAAGACAACCATGATTTTACACAAGTGGGATAAAAGAAAACAGATACAGTCCTTCCAAACCTTATGGCAAAAGAAGGTATTTGAACTGTACCAACCAGCATGCTATAATACTTCTTCCGGCACTTACGACCTTGGGATCAAAATATACTGTCATTCAAAGAAGCCAAACACTACCAATTTCAAATAAAACTCTCAACTCAAAAAGGAGTTACTACTCCTTTTTGCATCAGACCTTTGAGCTAGCCACCTACCGTAAACTTGAACAAATGTGTCGATCAAGGCTTTTGATGATCAGTTCTTTATTATTATCATATCAAATTGAGCTCAGCTGCAATATGCAGTAGTCTTCAGTGATACACTGTTCACTGAAACGTGAGACCTTCTTCCAGCTGCTACCCTACAGTAACGTTTGTATATTGCCGACAACCTGGAGTAATATCTCCAGAGTGTAGTCTACGTATAAGCCTTTATAACTTTGTGTTACGAAAACCGTTTATTGCTTATGGACATGCAATATCACAATAAGCGATCACATGGCTAAGTAATCATGTAAAAGCCTAACCCTTTCCTACCGAACTATTGATTTTTAAAGTGTTGCTCCAATTTAACTTTATTATATTACTAAGGCAAGTAAAAATAAATGCACAGAAACATTTTACGTTTTTATTATACCTAGAAGCACTATTTCTAAGACCTGGACTTATTTAGTAAGTTTATAAATCACAAAGTCAACCTTGATAGAAAATATATTATGAAAACACAAATACATATAATCCTACTAATATTATAAACTTGAAAGTTTGTGAGGATGTTTGGATGTATGGATGTTTGTTACTCTTTCACGCCAAAACTACTGAACCGATTGCTATGAAACTTGGTATGTAGGTAGCTGGAGACTTGGATTAACATACAGGCTACTTTTTATCCCGATATTCAAACGGGATCGGGGCTTACGCGGGTGAAACCGCAAGGCGCTGCTAGTAATTAATAATGAGATGAAACAACATTTGCAAAAATCCATTGTAGTGAGAACATTTAGTATAAGCTTTCGACTGAATCTTCTTAAACCTGCAAACCTCACCACTTCCACTTTTTTTCTGCAAATGTAGGCCCATGTATGTCCCTGTTACCCAAATGTATGTCTCTCTAGAGTAGAGTAATATGATAGAAATTGGCGCCTTTAACAAGGACCAGCACCTGCAGAAACTCTTTTTTATGACCAGCAACATTCACTGACTTGCTTACTGAATACAGAGTAAAGAGCGTCGAAAGTCTTTCACGGTAGTTTTCTCCAATCCATGAATGACAAAGGCCTTGACAAATGCTATGTCCAGTAAACCCCTGAACAATTTATCCCATCTCTTTGGAGATTCGCGATCTATACCGTAAAGAGCTCTCAAACGATATGTCTAATCCTCGACGGTCATTGGCCATGTACTGAAAACTTGTTCGTCACATAATACAGTTGCCTCTTCATTTCCATGACACTTACACAAACTGTTGTCTTTCCATTTCCAATAGTCAATAGCTAGGTTTGACAATCGATAATTCACTCTCACTTATCTGTGCTATAAGACGTTACTTCGTACCAAATTTCAAGATTCTGAGTTCACGGGAAGTACCCTGTAGGTTTTGATTCCCTTGCGAGTGTTGAAAATTCGCGACATAAACGGCTGTATCTTTTGATTGCGTTGGCTTAGAAGTTTGATTTTTTCACATCTGCAAGGGACAGTAGACTTGAGTATTTATTATAAATTCCAGCTTGATACCTCTACGCGTTTCTGAGAAAAAGGATTTTGACAGACAGACAGACGAACGAACAACAAAGTGATCCTATAACCGTTCCGTTTTTTCCTTTCGAGGTACGGAACCCTAAAAATACACTACTATATAATATTTTATTTTTAAAGATGACGTTGTGGCGATAGCGCATTCAACTGAAACTTCAAAGGTAGCGGGTCCCACTCAGTGCTAATAATTGTATCCGTGAATACGCCTTATTTTATTGGTCTGAGTATTTATATGTGGGTATTGAAAATAATATATAGATCCAAGTATTCTATACGTGTTCTAGAACTTGTTCGGATCTAGATAGCGCTGTGTAATGTAATGTAACTATAATGTAAAAGTAATATTTATGTTCAAGTTACCGTCAACAGCCCATGCCTATGCTCTAAATCTATTCACTGTTCCGATGATTGATTACTGTGCTGTGAATATGCTTCCAATGGAAGTATATCAGCTAGCATATCTTACAGTGTAGTGGCGTCTTTATTCTCGTATAGGTGGTTTATTTACGGACGGCCGTACCCACAGCTTGCACCGGAAGGGCCAGTTTTGTGTAACAAGATAATGGTGCGTGCGTGGTTGGCCGTCGACGCCCATAGATACAATGGAACTGGATCAGAAGATTCTTTTATTGAAAGTTTTAGCAGTGTTCAGTAACTGTTTTACAAAACACAAAATTTGACACGGCGAACCTTTTTTTTTTTTAAGGTAAGTGGTAAGTGACTACCGTCGCCCATGGACACCTGCAACTCAAGAGTTACAAGTGCGTTGCCTGCCTTTGAGATAGGAGTACGCTCTTTTCTTGAAGGTTTGAAAGTCGTATCGGTCCGGAAATACCGCAGGCGACAATTTGTTCAAAAGATTGGTTGTGCGAGGCAAAAAATTTCTGGAAAACCGCACAGTGGTGGATTGCCAATTATCCAGGTGATGGGGATGAAAGTTTTGTCGCGTTGAACGATGGCGAAACGTTGCGGCCGGTATAAGTCCGAACAATTCCTCGGAGCACTCCCCATGATACATGCGATAGAGAATGCAGAGTGAGGCTACGTCTCTACGCAACGCCAAGGGGTCAAGCCGATCTGAAATATCCTGGCAATCGATGATTCGAGTCGCTCTCCGTTGAATGCGGTCAAGAGAGAGAAGCTGGTACTGGGGTGCTCCTGCATAGATATGAGAACAGTATTCCATATGCAGCCGAACCTGCGCCTTATAAAGTTGTAGGCGGTGGGCCGGGGTAAAATACTGTCTCGATCTGTTGAGCACACCAAGCTTCTTCGAGGCTAATTTGGCCTTACCCTCCAAGTGACTGCGGAACTGGACTTCGCTCGATATATCGACGCCAAGGATTCCGATGCTGGCTGTGGCAGTCAGAGAAGTGCTCTCAAAGCGAGGTGACACGACAAACGGTATCTGTGTCTTCGTTGGGTTAAATTGGACTAGATTAAGTCGACCCCAATCGGAAACTCCTTTTAAGGAGGCTTCGATTTCAGACACAAGTTTGGATCGACTCTCAGTGACGTTTTCCCGAGAAATGTTAGCGTGGCCGGTATACAAGGCATCACTCGTACTGGAGGGATTGTAAAAGATTTATTTTTATTTTATTGAATTTCGAACTTGGATTTAGTTTAAACACAATATTTTTAGGTGAAGTAAGGGTTTGTAATAATATTTCAAGTATTGATGATGATTGATAAGTAATAAAGCTATTGTCAGCTAAAGTAGCTTTCTGACATAAAAAACGAATTCACAGGCACAGCATACCCCTGCCTTATCTGAGCTCACGTCGTCACTTAAAAAAAATGATTAGGACTCATAACTTTAAACTGGTTTTAATCAAAATCAGTTTCCTGCCAAGACCCTTTTCGCGTGACCACATATAATATGTTAAAAATGTAGTTCATCTTTTGGAAAAAAGATGAGTTTAGCATTATTAAAATATAAACCAATGGATTTCATAACAGCTAAAATACACGCATATAACAACGGAGCGCGCGCGCGGGAGATTATTGTTTTTGGGAAATAAAAATAACTACCTAATCAATCAATAATTTTTGTTTTTTCAATTTGGTAACTAAAGATCAGTTTACAATCCAAACAGAAGAAATCTCAATTACCTGGAAATTTTAAATACTTATAATGCAAAATACCCGCAATCCAAACTACCTTCTATAAAGCATCTACAACTTATTATTTGACCATAAACTTAGTATACTAGTATTTGTATACTAATGTTATGGGCGTGACTAGTGACTAATAAATAAGTTTCTCATCTATTCACTACAATTTCTATGAAGGACTACGTCACTTCACCGTCCTCGTGTCTTGCTGTCTTGACGAGTCGCGTCGCGACGACAAAGTACCGCACCCAAAGCAAGGGCGTGACCTCCCCAAGTTCACGCTTTATCTGTACCAGCAGACTTTTATTTCCACGATGATTTGAGTCGTATATTAAATGTGTCCACTTTGTTGTAGCTACAATTTCTTAGTAACGCCAATTACAGGTAGCTATGTCGACTTATTTATGCGATTCTACAAATCATGGCATGATTTACATGATTCTACAAATATTGATAACATCAATCAATCAATGGTAGGTTCAAACCCCAACCAGAATGGGTACTTTATTACTGCTGACGTCATCTGACTGACTGGATGTCACTATAAGTTTTATGTAAGTTTCGCCTTACCTTCTGATTTCGCCTTACCTTGCCCACTGGGTCGCATTAGCAGTGACAATCGATGCGACCCGTTACATCGAATATGATTTTTAAATTAGGTATATGGGTTAATACTGTAAATTGTTGTTGTTAAGTAACCGGCTGCAACACAGTTGTATATTTTAACTTGGCAAACAAGCTCATATTAAGCTGTTATCTAAGCATTTTAACACGCGTAACCCAAATTGTTTCACTTGTACCTTCCCGTTCTTGCAAAAAACAACAGGTGATATTGATTAAGGATATATATACGGTATTAATCCCGTATGTCCAACTACACTGCCTTAAACCAATAATAGGTATTTTTGAATTGTCGGGAGTAGGAGTCAGTCAGACTAAATCAGTCGTGAAGCTAGTTGCCTGTTCCAATACGTAGATCCTATGGAGAAGAACAGGCAAGAAACTCCAAGGACACTCTTTTTCAAAATGATTTTTATAAATTTCTGGTTACATTGCTTATAAGCGTAAATGAAATGTGAGGACAATGTAACATACCTATTATTTTTAAATAGAAATAGACGCGCTAATTACTACTATACATATTTAAGTAAAAGGAGTCCTTAGATGACCAGCCCCGACCAACGCGAAACGGTGCGCCGATTTCACATTAAATGGCATAGATTATTTTATTATTATCTTATATATTACTACATACGAGTAGTTTTATATGATCCTACGATTTTGTTTTTATGACTCAGTCCAAGAATAAGTATCGATATGATATTATAAGTAACATATTATGTAAAATACGTTGTCATTTCTAGAAATAAACATTTATTATTCTTTCTAAGTACATTTTTCCTTATATTATCTTTGTTATTATGTAATAAACTAATAACAAAGATAATATAAGGAAAAATGACGTGTGTGTGTGCAATTCTCTGAAATAATAAAAATGAGAAGAATGAGAAATAATAAAAAGTAACAGCAACAAATAATTTAATTTTATATAATTTCTATAAAAGTTATTGGACCAATTATTTTATTCAATAGGTACAGATACAGACAACAGATCAAGATGTACAAAGAATGGCCTTAATAATAAACAGTAAGCAAACATGAAGTCCAGTCACAACTGTACACAAATTTCAAAACCAACAATACTTCGTTTTCAATATAGGTTAAGGTTGGATTTAAATGTAAATTTGTAAAAAATCAATTAAGTATAAGTGAACATGGAGAAAAAACAACTAAAATACACACATTATAAAATACAGACATTGACATATTTTCTGAAGTCTTGGCAGTACGCAGGCGCAAAGACAAAGATTATAGGTACTTTATCGTAATGCTTCCGTTTTATCGAATTTCAATTCACAACGATTCTAAAGAAGTTTCACTTTAAAAATGTTTGTATGCATTTCAATGAATGTCATTTTCTTTTTACGCCTTCGGTCATAATTTTAGTCGTCAATGTTCTTAGCCTTAAAGTGCCCCCTTATCTTTTTATATTGTACTGACACACATGTAAGTAGGTACTAGATTAACATGTCTATAGTACATTGTAGAGTGCTGTAAAAGATCAGACTAAAGAATATTGAATTAAAAATCATATAAACTAGGCTAAGTCATCAGTAATCGCCAAACAAGAGGAACTTGTCAGAATCCCCGGAGACATGTTAATAAACAACATATATTTATCGAGTAAACCTACAAGCGAGCTTATTGCTTCTCACTGCCAACGCCCTACGCCCCCTCTATTTGTCCTTGTCATCTTGTCATATCTGTCAACCAGCTTCAGCGCAACGCTGGCTTTAAGGTAAGGCCGTTTGATTATAAATAGATAGATAGATTACACTTTATCTGCACCCCAGAGTTTGACAGATAATATAAAACCGGAAATGTATAGCATCGATAATGTTATCGATAATATACAAAAGTTAATTAGCTCTTCTTGGAATTGTATTCAGCCTATGTGCCTCTGCGTATGTCTCACATATACCCAACAGTTTCCTTAACGCGTTGGTCGTAGGACCCAACAGCACCATGTCATATACATAACTAATATTGTTAACACAAGTACCGTCAATAAAGGAACCAATATGAGTGCGGCTGAGTCGCTAGATAAGGTGATTGACATACGAATTCAACAAAAGCGGGAGCTCAACCCTCTTAAAATCTGTATTCATGTGAAAAGGTACAAGCCCATTTCACCTGGCTTTTAAGGCGGGACACAGTTGCTTCCATAGATGGTCATAAACAACGACGTCAAGAACTTTTGACAGCTCAAGGAAGCACTCATATACCGGCGTCCTAATATTGAGTTTTTTAGTTACGTGTTCATGTAAAAGACGTGGTGATGGGACAAAAATTACTATAAATTATTTAATTAATACAAAACCAGGAAACGCTTTTTCAGGCATTTCCAATCTTTCTACTCGAGTGGCCTGTGGGTGAAGTAAATGCGGCGATCCTACGATGAAAGCAGTCAGAAATAGTCAGAATGTTGTTTGGTCTACTGCGGCGTTGTAGTGCCTCCGGAATGTTTGCCGAAATGCAAGACGGATTTAGGGCGATAGTTCGCAACAAAAAACAGCATCCGTATTGCAGCGTCTGCGGAACGCAAATAACAGCCCACGCCAAATAGCTAAGCTAAGCTAAGTGTTAAGATATAATTTATTACAGGAGTTTTTGACTTTGACAGTGTTTCAAATATTAGTATTTGACTATTATGTCTTGGAAAACTTGTTTCCCTTCGTAAAGTTCGTATAAAATTTCCAAACAATGCGATGAATTATTATAAATATGTGACAAATAAATAAAATCAATATAAGACTTTTGAGTACATTTTCTTTTAATTTCAATCGCAGTATTTTATCTAATATTCGGTACTTTGATAATTAAGTCAATGCCGAAAATACTGTTATTTTCCAGGAAGAAGACATGTGTATGTTAGGACATCATGGTGTAAGGACAATTCAAGTACAAAAAAAATTTGACGTTTTTGACAGAGAAGTAAGTAATGACACTAATGGCTATGGCAAACGGCAAAACCTGTAGTCAACCGCCATTTTTTGTTATAAGTTATGACATAAATAATGCTATTACGTGTCTTTAGTCAGTCATCCTACTTAAGAGATTATAGTCTACAACTTTGACAGCTCACGTAACATTGACATAGTTCACAGATTATGCTCTAGAATGGGGACTTGTGACGTCATTATAATCTAGTTAAGTCATTACATAAACATGTAATTGATAGTTTTTTTAAGTTTTGCATGTTTTACTGAGGCCATGAACAACAAAAAAATGTTTTAAAGACAAAAATGTTATAATCATATGTCATTAAACTATGGTGCATAATAAATATTCTCTGATGTATGTATTTAAAATCACGACATCTACGCGAAATATGCTGCAGCTCTACAAGACTATATTTTTTTAATTTTGTTATCAGTTTTTACTTATATTTAATGAATATTTGTCGTTATCATCTATACAACTTAACCCTCTAAGTTGTTACCTCAGAAATGGTAATCCTGGGGAAAAGAATCAATTGAAATCCGATGAGTATGGTGAGAGACGGACGAGTGTTAAATTATCGTTAATAAATTGAAAGTAAAAAAAAAACAAAATGTTATATATATAGGACTATATGTATATATATATATATATATATATATATATATATATATATATATATATATATATATATATATATTCATTCATTTTACCTTGCCTTGGGCAATATTAGGATATAGATTGGATTATATTAGGATTTCGCACTTTATTGTTTCGCCAAACCCTTGTTTGTTAATTAGCAGGATGCACCACGCGCAGGTAAGGTTGACTTCCTGGTACCATCATCAGATCAGGTCTTACTTACATACGCCAAATTTCAGCTCAACAGGTCCTAAAATGGTTTGCAAATTTTGAATAAAACTTACGTACTTATAGAGGACTTATCTCGGTTTGTTGAGAGCCAGTTTATATATCATTAGCTATCTGAACATTTTTACAGTACACCAATGCAGTCATTGTTGTACTACTAAACTTATCATTGACGAACTTGTCATTCATTTTCTTTATATGAGAGTTACAACTACTCCGAAATATATCGGAGGGTGTGAACACAACTGACCCACCCATTTTTTTACCTATAAAGGCCAAAAATGTGGCCTACTAATGCCTTGGTAGAAGAAAAGGAGACATTTTGACCAAGAGAAAAATGGAAGCGGTTTTGGCTTCTGTTATCCCGGATGCACCTTGAGATTTGCAGAAAGAATACTGGTGGGTGGAATAATTCTATGATGAATTATGTACGTGTCCGTGTGCAAGAGAATTTTCCCAAGAAGTAAACTACAATAATGAGAGCGTGGTTTCGTTTCCTATTTCTGTATTGTAACGATGTTAGAAGTACCTAATCAAAACAATATAGCAATAACATACATATATTAATGAGAATAATAATAGTTTGTTACCTTATCGGACGATTCTCCCTTTGTATCTTAAAATATATGTAAGTATGTTTATATAAAAAAATGAAACAAACACGGCCATCCGATCTTAAATTATAAAGACAATAAATATGAGACACTCAAAACCAGCCCTCTCATCTGATATGTCCCACGGTACAATTTGCAGTTATTTCTTTTAATTTTCTAATATGGCCGACAAAAATGACTCCCCTTAGTCAAGATTCATTTGTTTTCGCGTTCCATGATATGTGTATATACACGTACGGGAATTAACGCGATCACGTTATAGGGTTTACAGTACCTACCATTGAATTACCTGTCTTTTCGACCAGGTTTCCCTCTGAATCGTTGGAGTAATTGAGGATGACTAATAATTTAAAACTAAATGCAAATTTAATGCTCTTCATTGTATAGGATTACCGTATACTCGTACTATTGTTTTTGAGTTATCCCCAAAGGAGGAAAAAGTACATATATTTGACATATATCAGTAAATACAACAGTCTGCAAAAATTAATTTTGGTTTTCCTTTATTTATTTGAATTTGAAATTTGTATCCGGATCTTTGATTAATTTAAATTAGGGTACATGTGACAAAGTGGAATGGAACCGCGTGTAACGCTTCTGTTACTGAATAATAAGTAATGTTAATTTCGAGAAATAAACACTAACATTAAAATTTATTCTTGAAAAGCATTAAGTAATTTTTTAGGGTTCCGTTTCTCAAAAGGAAAATAGGAACCCTTACAGGATCACTTTGTTGTCCGTCTGTCTGTCTGTCAAGACCCTTTTTTTGTCAGCGGTCCCTTGAAGCTGTAAAAAAAAATCTAGCTTCTAAGTCAACGCAATCAAAAGATACGGCCATTTACGCTTTAGATTTGACCAAATTTGAACATTTTGCAGGTAAATCAAAACCTATAAGGTACTTTCCGTTAACCTAGAATCAGGAAATTTGGTAAGAAGCAAGAAGCAACAAACAGCACAAGTAATGGAAAAAATCCGAAACATCTTAATTTGTTGTTATAACACAAAGAAAAGATGGCTTGTTTGTTTATCTTTCTGAAAAAACGGACATAAATCAAAAGAAAAAAGTTTGTTTTGCTTACGGAACCCACGGTACGCGAGTCAGACTTGCATTTGTCCGGTTTTTTTTAACGTGTAGAAACTAGAAACCCCACAGGTACTATTTCACCGATTGCACAATGACGTGTTTATGTCGGACTCGGACCGATTAAAACCTATATTTACGTCACAACAGCATATATTGAATGTGTAAATCGGGACTTTAAAAACAATCACAATAGCCGATAGTCGAGAGTCCAGGCATGCGATATCTACCTTTCTATATGAAGAGGCATCGGCAATAGTCCATAACGCGTACCTAGTGCTTGAGAATTTTCCATGGCATGCAGATTGTTTCTACATGTTTAACCTTCACTATTAAACCTAGGTTACCAACATAAAGGCGATTATTAACAGTTGCAGCAATAACATTCTGGGACAGGAGTCATGACCGTGGACACAAAACAATTTCCAACCACGAACAAAGTCAGTACCTACAGTTTTGTGTGGGATAGCGGTACTTCCCCTATGAGGCATTTCCTGATCCGGTGGCAACTCTCGTTCTGGGAAATCCCCTAATTACGATTCAATAAGGTTACATAACATGGGTATGCCTAAAAGAACACAATCAAGGTCCTGGTCAGTTCACAAACTGTTGATTTGTGTGCACATCCTTTTTAGAAGTCAGTTGAATATGTGGATCATAAAAAACGAACACGTGGCATCTACTCGTATCTACTGTTTCTTGTCATAATATTTGCATTATATGTATCACTTTACATTATCACAATAACAGATGGTTCCAGATGTACCGACTGCAGTCAAACATACGGACTTTGTAAGTACTAGAAAACTACAAAGACTCTTGACTCATCATTACCTCACTGTGAGTCAGGTCAATGTATGATTCGATATTTATTTAAGTATTTAGTAAGCTAGTATCGTGTGTTTTGTACATACTGTATATACTCGGTAGTGGTTTTACAAATAATTATAGCGTCGTTATTTGAAAATAAAAATCTAAAATTACTCAGAAAAATAACGTTTGAAACAAATAACGTTTGGTGCAGGTGTCCTGGCTAAGAATTCATGTTAAAAAACAGATATCTACCAAAAACTTAGCACTCAGCACTCCCTGCTTAGTGCTGTTTTTCACAGGAGTAGTAGAGCCAACAGAGCTCATTCAAGCACAAATCTGCTGCGCTCCTCTGTAAACACACATCAAAATTTTTTAATATTATCAATGATTACAACTAACTAATTTATTTCGAACTGTTTACAAGGTGTGTTCACTTTCAACAAATTAATGTGTAGGTACTAGAGCTGCTAAAAAGTCTTGAAGCCTGTTGTTATTCTTGTAAAAACCATTACACGGCCAATTCAAGATTTTATATACTTATAAGGGTGAATTTTTGTAGAACATGTATGTTTACAGCATGAAGTTCTGTCTGTTTCCTTTTTGCCAACGAAATAATCGGACACCGATTGTCTGACTGTGTGAATTTGGACTATTTTTGGCGATTTCTCCGCCGTTTTCGCAAAACATATTTTTTTACGTTTTTGCTAATTGTGGCAAAACTTACAAAACAATTTTCACCAAATTTTTATCATAGCTGAGTATCACTAATACTTACAATTTAAGCAAAAAAATAAGTTCAAAGAGCCATTAGAAGCCCTGTAATTGAATGTCCAAAAATGGTTTTTATTTTTTTGTGCAAAAGGTTATTATATATTATAGGACTGATTTGGACTCAAAAAATCTCATTTTTTTCATCTTGTCAAGCACTAGTTCACACTATTTAAAAACAATTTTTTTCGCTTTGCCCAACCTCTTTATAGACTTTTTCGCATTTTTCTCACTAGATTCCGTTGAAATTTGCTTTCCAAAAAATATTATCAGCTATTTCCACTATTTTTTCTCCTAATTAACCCGGGAAAAAAATGTGAGAGAGAAATTCTTTTAAATATGGATCCAAATCCGCTGTCTCGCCTACACTATCTTTGCTATATATATAGTATAATAAATGTCACAAAAGCTTTAATTAAAAAACCATGTCGTTATTTATGAATGAATACCTGTTTAACCTTGCGTGGTGGAGGCGCGTGTCGGGACACGTGCACGTTACCGACCGATAATGTAAATAATATGTACGATAGATGATAACACGTAGGCATATCATTTCTGATATTGCGTGCAGGTTGCTCACCTAAATACAGAACCGAATGTTTTTCGAATGGTTTCTACTTTATTTTCAAACTTACCAGCCCCACTTACAAGGCTACTGAACCACATAAGGTTACCGATCTTTTTATTACAACGGATATCTATCTAATCTACACACGACGTAAATACGACAGTAAAGAAGCTATCGATTTTATTAGCCACGAAATATCCACATACTTTTTTTTACATTTACTGTAACGCAATTGCACACTTGAAAATGACCACGAGAATGAAATTTCCTACATAATATAGAAATAGGTGTCGTTTTTTTTAGAAAATATATGTAATTTTTTTATTTCAAATCAAAAGGAACAAATTCACAGTGTTAATGAAAATAATTACAGTTTAGTAAAACTTTAAAAACTTGTTTTAATGGCGAATTTAAAAGTACCTAATTCATTATCCACCTCCTGGCTCCATCATGAGATAAAATAAATCATATGAACCCCGCATTATCAGATCAGCACGATGCCAAATGATTGTATGGTCATCCTAACTACATACAAAGTGTCATGTCCATAGAAGTATGTAGGTTTAAAATACAGCCAAGATTTGTTTACATAGTTACAAGGCCGCAAGGGAAGTTATTGAAAGAGTGTTACAAATGAGAACGAATCTTATAAATGTGCTTACTCATTTTATTATTTATCTAAGTATATTCTTCTGTAATTTTTAACATGCACATTAAATTTTAAAAAGTTCGATGTGGCCGGGCAGCTGAACACATTGACTGAATGATTGCAAGCGTTTAATCTGAGGATCAACAAGTCTGATTTCATAAAGTATAACTAGGCTAATTTGCATTGCGCCAGGACTCGTAGGAGTGGACCAGCAGAAGCAGTACGCATAAACCTCAGCTAATCTGCAAAATTATCTTCAAGTCCGAGCGAGATTATATAAGGAGTGAAAGCGCGGAGAACAGTTGGTGTTAAATACTATATTAAAGTGGATGGATTTATTTCCCAGACCCATTGATATGATCGAATTTTAGAAATTATCAAAAAGATTACGATAAACGAAATCTACATACAACATATGTATTTACAAAAAAAAGTTATCTGTCTAGATATAATATAATTTATCTATAATATTTGTTGGTAAATTTTATAAAAAATAAGGAAAATAACTTAACACAAAATCATTTCAACGCAGCCAAATTGTCATTTTATCGCCGAAAGAAAAGTCTGCCTGACAATCTTTAAATAGACTAGGTGACAATCCTTTCTATATCAACTATTACGTCATAAGCTGATTTGATAGGTAAGGCACAAAAGATGTCATCACAAATTGGATCCGTCCTAAGGAAATATCTCTACTTAAAGACGACCGCAGTTAAAGGGCACTAATCGGTTGTTGTTCTGTTTTTAAGTGGAATTACCGGAACTTCATTTTTAGGGTCGGCAATGAATGAGAACGCCATTGGTGTTAAAAGTGTTGGTAGGCATCCCAGTTACCACGACTACCAGGTAGGTCAAGTTATTAATTGCCAATCAACTAGCCATGCTTTTGATTGAATGTAGATATCGTTTACTAAAACTAAAAATCACGCTTTAATAACGAACTTGCTCTTGGGAGCGCGATGCTTCGGAACATATGGGCCGGCTCGACCGGAGTGATACCACGGCCTCACAGACAACCGGAAGTGAAGCAATGCTTGCATCGCTTTTCGCCGCGTGAGTGAGGTTACCGGCGGCTCTAACTCTTCCCCCCTCTCCCCTATTCCCACTCTTCCCCCTCTTCCCCTACTCCCACCTTAAAGGCCGGCAACGCACTTGTGACTCTTGAGGTGCAGGTGCCCATGGGCGGCCCTAATCATTTACCATCAGGTAAACCATCTGCTCGTTTGCCCCCTATACAAAAAAAAAAAACAAAAAAAGTTATAAAGAGTTAAACTATCTACCTCCTGGCTGAATCATCAGAACATCGTTACCAAGTTAATCGTCTCTTGGAATATTTAAAACGAATCATATGAGCACAAACTTTAGGGGTTTACTCGTCGTAGTCGGAGTCGGATAGTGAAACTTTTCAGTAACTACTAATCTACTTAAAAGTTTCACTATCCGACTCCGACTCCCATCATCACATTAGCTCCAAAAATGCCAAATTATATATGAATGAATGAATGACTAATGAACATTCACATAAAATAGAGTACATGGAGATGTTATACAGATGCTTACAGTCCATTTAGCCTCTAAAAGGCATCTGAAATAATTATAATGCTTCACTTACAATAATAGCATAATATTTAATCTATGGTCTCATAATTAATAGGTATTTATCTGTAAATTAACATAGTCCTAAGAATATAGGTAATGTCTATTGTATTAATATGTCTTAAATGACTATAACAATACAATTAGAAGGAAGTTAAAATTGACTTCTAAGATTTGTTTAGGTACATTGTTAGTAAATTAGAATTACAAATAAGATAAGCTAATATAAAAACTTGTTAAAATAAATAGTACCACACTTAATTTCAAAAATAAATAGCGACACAATCATAATACTGAAATGCAAATTACATTAAACTCTCTGAACACTTCCGTACAATTTCGTTTGCAATGAAGGTATTTTATTTATTTAATACGAAAATATTTTGATTTCCGGGCTAGGATCGTCGCCTTGTGAATAAAATGCAAGGAGTTATCCATGAACGGAGCAGACAACAAACACAAGGACATTCTCACTTTGTGCTATACTACTGTGCTAATGGCGCATTAATTCTTTGATTACATTTAATGGATCGCCAATACAATTAAATGCTAAGCACTTACCTTCAACAGAAAGCGTTTATAATTTTCTTCCAAGCAGACGAGGCGATTATGCGTGGCCGACCGCAGCCCAATGAACGATTGATATGGGTTTTAGGTAAACTGGACCAGACAGGCGGCCTCGACCAATGCTTCCAGGTTACAGAAGTAATGTGCGTCTCCAAAATTTCTCTCAATTTCATCAAATTAAATACGACTAACACATTTATAGAAATTGGAAGAGAGAACAGATCAAGTGAAATAATAGTAATAATTAAAGATGAACAAAGATTACGAGGTCTAATTAAATATTAAAAAATGCTGAATTTTTGCATGGTAAAAACGACACCTTCACTTTTAATTTAAACGTGGTACAACTAACAAGGAAAAAGAAGAAAATGTAAAACTATTTAAAATTTCAAGTTAGTTCTAGGATCGTCATACTGCTGCAAAAGTAAACGAATGAAAGTAAAGAGAGTGATGGTGTGAGTTTAATGTGGATGGTTAGTGTGCTAGATGACATGGAATACATGGGAGTAAGGGTGGAAGTGACATTGATTAGGTACCTAGGCGAGAATAACAGTAATAACGTAGCGTCGGTAGTGTAATGGTTAAGGCGTCGGACTTGCGATCGAGTTGTTGCGGGTTCGAACCCCACCCAGTGCACTACCGACGTGAACCCACTCCTTTTTTTTTTTTTGTGCGTGTGGAAACCCCCTCGGGCCGTCACCCCACCGGGGTTTTCGGTGGGGCGGTGTGTCAGAATCGAACCGACTAAAACCACACGGTGTGCCGTACTGCGCTTTAAATAGGAGGGATCCGGGAACAGCTTTATTAAGACATCCGGACCCCCTCTAGCGCCTGCCCGCAAAAGTGCGCGCACCACCTTCGGGTAAAAAAAAAAAATCCTCTCAAATAGGCGACGTCCAGGCACACGCGGACGCCGCCTTCTCGCGGGGGGCTACTATAGCGGGTGAAGGGGAAAACCCGTCCGGTCCACCCAACTGGGGCAAACCGCCAGCGTGTGCTGAGCCGAGTCCTCACTGCAATCGCAATGGTGACAGGCGGGGCTCAATTCCCTCCTAGCGACCGAGTGCAGGTACTTCCCGAAGCAGCCGTGCCCGGAAAGAACCTGCGTCAGTCGGAAGGAAAGGGTCCAGTGCTGCCGCCCTGCCCACTCGACGATGACCGGCTGGAGCGCCTCCACGGCGGCAAAGCCAGCACGTGGAGCCTCCAGCCGGGACGACCAACGAGCCATGGTGGCTCGGCGAGCGGCCTCACGCCATTCGCGTACCTCTTCGGGCGGGGGCCGACTGCCGCTTCCCGCCCGAGTGAACCCACTCCTAACACAAGCATTTAGCTTAGTTGGAGGGGTTAACAAGAATACTAGTAATGTGTGAGAAAAAAACTTGAGACTCCTCACTCACGGCTGGCTGATCCCAAACAAGGCAGGGCCTGTATGTATGTATGTAACATAACATATTAAAAATAAATTACACCCAGACCAAAAAAAAATGATCTTGCTCATCACACTATTATTAAGCCTGTGTGGCAATTGAACCCACGACCTCTGGCCCAGCAGTCAGGATCACCACTAACTAGGCCAACAGGCCTGTTGAAATAAACAAATTGCAGTGATCCAAGTACTATATATATACAATTTGAATATTAGTGTGTATGTGTGTACACAGAGATCTAAATAAGGTAATTAGATTTATGTGTTTATGAATGTTGTATATATGTTTATTAAACGAGTTTACAAGTATCTTTGAGCATGAAGAGAACCAGAGATTAGATTTACCTTGAGATCTTGGTACATAACTTCTCTAGTTTTTTAGGCCTTTTGACAATTTCTACTTGTTGGTATATCTTGTCTCTGATAAGGGAGGGAAATGTTTTAATTCGTCCAATTTACTTCGCGCTTTGAACTGGCAATAATTTAGCTCGGTCGTCACTTATGTTGATCCTGACGTAACAGAAGTGACAATAGTGTGGCTAACAATAATTATAGTAAAACAAAAAAAACATGCCTTAAAAGCGAACTGAATTAAAAGATCAGATGCCAAATTATAGTATTGTTATCCAAACTACACATATACTTATAAAGTTTTATTTGGATACGACAATTATATATAGTAGGTTAAAATTGATTTTTAAGATTTATTTACATAGTAAGTTACAAGTAAAAGGTTTTCAAAAGGATCTTTATCTCATGAATCTGCAAGCCACTCAGTAGCTTTCCGCAATCCACTTTGTGCTCAAGTGCTACGTTTGCCATTGTTATCTTAAAAACGTAATGCAAACTACAAATAACAAAAATCTCTGTCAATTTTGCCGACAAAACAAGGTTTTTTAGGTGTTCAGCAGGATTCGCTACGGTTTTGTTGATTACGACTAGAAATACACTAGATGGTGCTCTTTTATTTCTATAATAAGTTGTTATTAATATTAGAAGTATGATAGAATAAGTTGTTATTAAAGAGAGGGTTTTATGTATTCACATACATAAAACCCTCTCTTTAGGCACTCTGATCCCTTTGTACGAAATGGAGACTGACGTTTATGATTGCGTCATAATAACCACAATATGTATCACGCGTCATAATATTATCGAACCATTATTTATGCGCACATAATTATAGTCTCTACTGTCATTTGTTTTACGTTGCATTATTTTAACCGACTTCAAAAAAGGAGGACGTTCTCAATTCCTCAGAATCTTTTTTCTTAAGTATGTTCACCTACTCGAATACGCCTAAACCAATTTGAAAAATTCTTTTTTTGTTTCAAAGGGTGTACTTCGCAGGTGGTCCCATTTAAATTTTATCCTAATCAGTCGAGTGGTTTTTGAAAAACAACTAAAAATTGTATACATCGATGATATTTTCGTTTTCTCCGAAACCTCGCTGTCTCATTGGAGCAGTGCGTTAAGTTGGCCTACCCATATTATATTTAAACAAAATACATCTACTTTCCACTAAAAAGCACATTGAAGTCGCTGATACTTTTTTTAGAAGGTAATTGACTTATAATGTTATCTATAACTGATTTGCCTCCTAAACTAGTACTTCGCAGTAACGTGACGTTGAAGCATGTTTGCCTGCAAGTCTGTCAGACTTATCATTTAGGTTATTTTGTTACGTGTTCACACTGTACACATACAATTTTAATATAGTCTCACTTTACGCAATAAATGTAAATTTGAACTATTGTCAACGACTATTTCGTACTACTATTAAGTTGTCATTTAATTTGCCTTTTATGTATGAGCTCGTCACAGACGTCCTTCAGTTTGCGCTCTTTTACAAACACGACGTTACAATTGTTTGTAGGTTGCTGACTTTGTTATCAATTATGGTACAGAACCCAAAGATATGCTAAATAACAATGAGAGGTAAAATTCACAAAGTAGGTAAACCCATTGTATATGTACTATAGGCATAAGTAATTGTCAGTATAATGTGGGTACTTCTAAATAAATCAGTTAGCTTCCAACCCGCCTTTTATTAGACATTCCAGTATATTAGCTTAACAATTTTATTCAATTTAATCAATAATTTGTTAATATTTTAGAATAAAATAACACATGTAATAAATGCCTAAAGTTATGTCAATCGCAAAAAATTCCTTTTAAAAATTAAATTAAATATGGGTAATTTAAATAAAACATAGTCGGTACTAGAAGTCGTATTGCAAGGGTATTTCTTTTGTTGTCCTTCTGTGTATGTTTAGCAGCAGAGACTGCGTAATATATGAAATGCTTATGATACTAATAATAATGGTAGAATAAAGCGTAGAAATTAGGAGTAGGTATATATTATAGTACAAGTGTTTATAGCAAACGGGATCGTTTTTCACCTAAGTGAATAGTAAAAATGTCACGGTCTAAAAGGGTCAATGAGTTAACCAAACAAGGCAAAAGGCTCCAAGTAGGTCCTACTCTAGTAATAAAATTTTACAGTCTATAAAATCTACTGACTAAACGATTTCCATTGCATGGTTTTAGAGATAATACGTTTTTGAAGTAGGTACCTTGCTGATTGCAAGCAGATTGTTCGCACATGACTCTAATAATATATGGTTTGCAACTTTATTCTAGAAAAATAACATATTATTATGCATATTGCCTGTTTTTCCGATAACATAATAGCAGAATGTTATTTTGCAAAAGATAGAAGGATCTTATTTGTATTATTCAAATGATGAGATCATCATGTTAGAATATAAACTTTAGTGATTCGTATTCACATTAAAATTTATTAAAGGTATATGTTTGTAAACCGGTCATCGACTCAAATCGTGGGAGAGCCATGCTTCGGTACGTATATGTGCCAGCTCGACCGGAGTGATACCACGGCCTCACAAAAAACAATAACAACGACAGTGAAGCAACGCTTCGTTGTGTTTCGCCAAGTGAGTGAAGTTACCAGAGGCAATAACCCTTCCCTCTCCCCTCTCCTATCCCCCTCTTCCCTCCCTTCCTCTACTCCCACTTTATAGGTCGGCAACGCACTTGTGACTCTTGAGTTGCAGATGCCCATGAGCATGTCACGTACCATCAGATGACCCATCAGCTCGTATGCTGCCGATCCCATAACAATAATATAATAATAAATAAATACACACGTGGATAAAACCGTATCCCTTGAAGAAATCAACACGATTGTGTACCATATAATGTTTTTTGATACTTTTTTATGCAATGATATAAATATACCTACTTAATTGATATACATTTCATAACAGTGACCTTTTTGCTCGCATCATATGTAAGTAAACCTCTTCGTTTGCTCGTTGAGGATACACCCGTAGGGGCTTGTAATGGCGACAATGGGTGTTTAAATGAGCTCCCTGACATTATATGTCTAGGCCTTAGGACAGACACATTTCTCCTCGATTTGGCTCTGACCTTAAAGAAGATTGTGGTTGGTTAGCATTATTGGCAATGTGGTGATATTTTTTGCTCATTGGTCCGCCTTATGCGTAATCAATAATGTGCTTAAATCGCGACGTTGGAGGGTAAAGCTCCTGCAATAGTCTTACGAAACCTCAATCTTCCTACCTTTAAAAAAATTTAGATTTGCCTTCCGGGGGCTTGGAGCCTCCGGTAACCTCACTCACTCCACGAAACACAAAACAATAATTGCTTCACGCTGGTTTTTTGTGAGGCCGTGGTCACTCCGCTCCGGTCGAGCCGGCCCATAACATACCGAAGCATGGCTCTCCCACTTTTTAGTTGAAGGTGACAAGTAAAATGTAATCCGTAAGTTTTTATAACAATAATAAGCGGGGGTTCAATCCCACCGAATACACACCACGAACCTTTTTTGCCTATATTTAGATTTGGATGAGAACGCTAACGTGAACAGAGTTAGGTAAACTTAGTCAGAGTTAGGTAAGAATAGTAATCTAATGATGTCACAACTTAGGTTTCTAGAAACCTTTTTTAATAAAAAAATTTAAGTAATTAATGTTCCAAAGTTCCAATTACCTACATTTGAATGCCAAGGGGCCTTTAAATTAGTTGTGCAACGTTATGCAATGTGACGTGTGTTGAATTCCTTATCTGCCGCCTACTTAATCATATTGTGATTTTTTTTAGATATAACTCCTAATATTTATTAACTCACGCCTTTCTCCCTCCGAGGTAAGCAGAGACAACTGCCCGCTACTTGCTTCTAACCTTACGTCATACCTCACAATCTACACTACTGTCACTATCTAAACCTTTCATACAAGCCCACCGATTTCGGGTATTTCTGACCTGCCTCTTCACTTTACTTTTAACATCTTCGAATTTATCTAAAAGATGTCAAGTTCAATGAAAAATAAATATCACGTTTTAGAAGCCTGGTTTCGGAACACCTACTTATAATCGCCCACGCGTTAAAATTGGTAGCGGCCATTGGATTTGAGATAAAATATAGTATATTTAAATCGATGGTAGCGGCACAGAATAAAATGTATTTACTACGTAATAGCATACGCTTAGTAATCTATTACTGTACCTATATCTAGATTATAAAGGAAACAATTTAGATTATTTCAAATCGTTTTCTTTGTAATCAATCGACGGCAGAATTCTTTCAAACATTTGGTTTGAATATGGTTTCCAACTAATTCCAACACTCCAAGATGTTCTTTTAATGTATAATAGTGAGAATCTACCGAGACGATTGACGTAACCAGACCCATGGTTTAAAACTACGACTCACTTACTGACTGACTGGGACAGAAACCAATATTTTTTTATATGATTATGGGGGTACATTAAATCAATTTTGTTGGTAAATTCTTTTCATCTACAATTAATTCACGAGATTGTTTTGAAACTTTTAATACAAAGTTAATCGATCTCTACAGCTGTCAATAGATCAATAATATTGTAAAATGAAAAATTAATTTCATACTTTGATTAGTGCAACACTGTTAAGAAAATTAGAGCTTGTCTGTACTGACTAGTCGTCATCATTTATACTTATGGAGACAGTCAAGATTATCAGCAATACCCAGAGGAGATAGGGTATAGGTATGTATTGTATTGTATATGTATAGTCTATAGTAGACACTCCGCTCTAGAAAACGTAGTCCTTTTTTTCCCTGCTCTGCAGCAGTAAGGTGTCATAGCACAATGGGAGGATTGCCAACACACAAATTAGCCTTGTGTTGCGACTATCTACAAACACCGATATCTATCTGACCTTCAGGCGGGCCCTCTATTTGTTTAAATTATTTATATCTCAACAGGTTGTATAAAAAAAAACATCTTGTCAACTGCGCTAATTACTATTTATTATATGTAAAAACCATGTAAATAATAGATAGCGCCTTTTTATTGACTAAAGTTTTCCAAAGTAATATTTATAAAGGTGAATGTTAGTTTGTTTGTGTTAAGCTTTCACTCGTTACACATGTCATAGCATAGTAAACCTATCATCCAGAACAAAAACTGTTTCCGAGAATATAGCTATAGCTAGTACTAACGTGAATGACATTTATTTATAAAAATGAGAGTTTCGATGGATGAATGTTTGTTCCTAAATGGAAAATGGCTTAAAGGATCTGGATTAAATTTGGCATACAGATAGAGTATAGTCTGGAATAGCAGATAGGCTACTTTTTACTCTAGAAAAAATGTAGGGTTCTCGTGCAATAGACTCGCACCATACACATCAAAATTTAAATGAGAACTAAGTCGCGGGTATTTCAAAAGTTTTACTATTTTCTATCGAATGAAATGCAGAACACATTTCGCTCAGAAAATGACTTCCGCGGTGTTAGAACTTGCACGACGATATGAGACTAATTTTTACAGAACAGAGAACTTATTACAGAACAGAGTACTTATTCTCATTCTCATATATATTTATTTCAAATGCTCTGCTAACTTTTATTACCAAACATATCCTTGTTTTATACGACTATCTAATGTAGGGATGTCACGAACCTTCGAATTCTGTTCCGGAAGGTCGGAACTTCCTATTGATTTTATACCTCCGATTCCGACTTCGGTCCGATAAATTTGAATCGGAGTTATAACGTAGGTCGAAAACCGAAACATGTGTTCATATACTGAGTCGTGAAGGACTTTTAATGCGTTTTATATGTATTACCAAAAAATGTAATAATATATTTTATGTAGTAACAGCATAGGTACAGTTGAATCCGTTTTTCCTGCCAAATTATCGATCAAACTACAAAAGGAAAACTAAGGAGGATAGTGAAAAATCGGAACATTTGGCGTCCTGATCAAGGATATATCGGAACGTGTCACCAAAACCCCTGAAAATCGGGACACCCTTCTGCGCTAGGTATACCTACTGCATTAAAGGCTTTACGTATTACCGAATACGACGAATTAGTTAAGTTCAGTTTTCAGTGAGATTAAAAAACAGTCCACGACTTCAACTCCACATGATGAGGCCAAAAGACAAATGTCTCTGAGCAACTCAATAAAATTTAAAACTAATAAATTAGCTATCGTAGTGTACCTAATTAATATTTGAATTATTACATTTTGACCACGGAGACTGATTACTGTATTAGGGTTATGGTTTTATTTTATTACGTTTACCCTTAACGATGGCGACGGCTATGACTTCGATTCCGATTCCGATAAGTGACAGTCAAAAAACTCGAATACCGACTCCGGTTCCGATAAACTCATCTCCGTTACATCCCTGATCTAAAGAATACTGCAGAACATTATTAACACGTTTTTTATTCGCTTTACATGTTACTAAATAACATTTTAAATGAATCTCGGAAGTCAATTTTGACCTACTTCCCACTGTCGTATCGAAATAGAGAGGAAAGTACTTACTTACTACTTAGCTATTGAGCTAATCAATAATCTGATACGCGCAGATAAAGATACAAATTTATTTTCCGATAGACCAAAACAAATGTCCGATAAGGATTTGTACTTGAATACTGCGCGTATTATAGATGAGTTGGGATTTTCGTTTTTTTATTATTTAACATAATATAATAAGTACCTGGATGACCGAGCTTTGTTGGTTTTTTTTTTACGTATTCTAAACATGAAACCTAGATCGATTTATCGCCCCCGAAAGCAACCTGCATACTAACTTTCATGAAAATCGTTGGATCCGTTTCCGAGATTCAGATTATATATACATTATACAAGAATTGCTCGTTTAAAGGTATTAGATTAGATAATGTACTGGATTTCTTCTCACAAGGCACAACGATTTGGAAACGGGCGGTTATAGATCGAAACAGGCGGATATAATAATATATTATGTTATCAATTTTTTTTTTATAATTTTACATTTGACAAAGCAATTTATTGTTGCGGTGCCTCTGTGTATGTTGATCTATAATTTTAATTATAGTAATTATTTATTAAACTGACGATTTCGAACAATTGATGATCAATTTTATGTAATTAAGATTTTAAATTTGAATTTGAATTTGTATAAGGTTTATAGTTTTATACTTAGAGAGTTACATAGGTACCTACTTACATATTATGTTAGAGGGCTCGGACTAGCCGACAACTTTTACTAACCTTTTTTTGCTTTCTAAATATTCCTAATTCCTAATCTTTAGTTCCCAAAGTGCCTTATTGACTGCAATATGCTTGATTATTACATGAGGGACGAGACGATAATTGGCAAATGTGTCTGTCTTCGGGGAAACAGGCGTGAGTAGTAATTAATGTAAGCGTTTGTTAAGTAAATAACTATAGACAAGACCTTAGAACTTAGATCATTAATATATCTAGATGGACTCCTTCTACAGCTACGTATTTGTTTATACTGCCCTCACCCCACCAACGCAATCGTTATAAAGACAGGGTCAGTATACCTGCATCACGTTCCCCGAATTAAGGTCCCGAGACGCAGGGACCATTATACGGCAGGTCTTACCTCCAACGCCATGGCACTGGTACTAATTAAGGCTAGTTACCCGTTTGCCTATCGGTCATAAGGTATCGCCACTCACGTGAAATCAAACTCGCAGCGACCCTAGTTCGCACACTTCCTATTGTCCAGATAGGTAAAACCGCTGGGACCGTCAGAGAGGCTGACTATCAGTTACCAGCTGGTACCGGAGCTTTTGGCACGCTCACATCCCGATATACAATCATATGCAGTCTACCCAGGCCTACAAATGGGTGTCCGAATCAATGTCTAGTCGAGTGTCAAGCTGCATCGGTCCGACGCGGCGACGAGGCCTCTGCTAAGGGACGCTCCAAGCCCCGCAGCGGAATACCAAAGAGCTCTTCGCCTTAGACCGGTTAATTCTGCTGCTCACTGCGCGCGAGATCGTACGCTCCACCGACACATGGTGGAGCAGACGACATGGCCGTTCTCTGCAGCTAACCACAAACCATCACGAATCCAACTCCAAAAGCGTTATCTAAAGGCGAAAGCCGTAAGGGCTTAGTACCCGATTCCCGTCTTACCCTGATCCTAAGAGGCGGACCCGTAGTTCCGGCTGCGAACCCTATCTTCTCCGGGTGGCTAGTAGATAGGGACTGTCTAGATGGACTGTCAAAGCTGTGAAATCGTCGAAAAAATTATAGTGGAATTGGCCTTTGAGTACGTTTCTAGCGCTCAGTGTCAGTTGTCAGCTGTTGCGCTGTCACTAAATACGCTCGAATTTCAACGTACGAGGTACAAATGTATTGTTTACAATGACAGTTAGTGAGATAAAAGTGTGCAGAAATTACAAAGGTTGATCTAAAATAACGGAAGAAGTTACTTAACATCTGTAAGTATCATTATTTCATATCAATTCAAGCAAAATAATTAAATAAGCTTTTTCAAAATTAATAATAATAAAGTTGTCCCGTTTATTTTAGTTCTTGTGTAGTGCGACACTTCTTCTACATATTGATGATCTAAGGACAAGAAATATAAACGTTTCGGTTTACACTGTAAGCTTGTATTATTTTTATTGACAAATTGGAAAAGGCGTTTGTGTCCATCTCACCTAATGAAACTGACGATGAAGCAGAAGATGGGACGTGTCTATCCACGAGAAACCTCTTCTGGAACGTTCCAGGACTATATTTGTCTGAAAAAAATAGATACATTGTTTAGTAATAAATAAAATAAATTTACCCGCGTTTAAAGCGTGTTTTAGGTTCATGTTTTTATGGTTATTGAAAAATTAAAGCTATGTATTGTAACCAAATACGATCTACGCGCCGAACGAACTGATTTTATCAGTCATTTCGCAGAATCTAGCACAAATTGTGTGCGGTGCGGACACACACACCTCTAGACCTCTCTACATACTTTAATTCTGCTGTGTTATGAATCATTTGGTGAAAAAAAAAATAAACAGGACCGTGTAACAAAAAGCTTATGCTTATCACGATGCAAAAGTTCACCATAAAGGTACAAGATTAAGGATTTATAATGAATAATTTTATTTGCGCAATGTACGGCTACTAATGCAGTCTCGCTGAGCATAACATAATTTTTTACCGAAAAAATGTATCTTATCAGAACATTATTTCGTATTACAATTTCGGGTTTCAGTAGTGAACATAACCTAAATCGGTAAACGCTATACATAATGTTAATAAATTATGGTTATCTGACATCTAATGATTTGAATTCTGACATTTAAAATGCATTGCTACTCTTCAAAATACAAGTCAAACAATGACAAAAAAGATGTTTATGTTTAATTTGAAACATGAAATATTCTTAATGTTGGATTTTTTTTAAATTTCTACAGATATTTCTTACTACCATTTTTCAGCTCCTTATACCAACGATTCGCCTTATTTATTATATTCCTACTAAAATTATAAACGTGGAAGTTTGTGAGGATGTATGGATGTTTGTTACACTTTCACGCAAAAACTACTGAACCGATTGCGATAAAACTTGGTATGTAGATAGCTGAAGACCTGGATTATCACATAGGCTATTTTTATCCCGATATTCGGACGGGATCAAGATTTAGGCGGTTGAAACCGCGGGGCGCTGCAAGTATATAATACAAGATAAAGTCTTTGTTGCTTTGTCCTTCTGTTACGCAAGAATAGGCCATAGCGTCAACGTCATTTCTTGCATAAGTATAGTTTAGGACCCTGAAAATGATATACTTATGCAGAAAGAAAGAAAGAAAGAAAAGAAAGAAAGGAAAGAAAAGAAAGAAAAGAAAGAAAAAAAGAAAAGAAAGAAAGAAAATCATTTTATTTTGCACAAACATTTGACGCACACAAGGCATATTTAAACAAAGAACATGTATATTAGGAAAAGAAGCAAATGACAAAAATAAAAAAACGAAATTAGCCTTATCTATGGTCGGATAAAAAGCTTTATATCCCGAAAGATGACAGTTCCAGCGGGATAATTATTTATAACTAGGTAAGCCGTAAGAGAAAGCTAGTAAATAATAGATAGATTTTCAATTATAGGTAAGATTAACAAAATAGAATTCTTAAATCAAATCAAACAACGCAATATGAGATTTGGATCTTTATTTTTATAGTGGGTGTATTAATGGTCGTTCCATTACTGATTATGCGATCAACGACTTAGTATGAATCATGAGTGCGCGTGCACTTAGTTTGCACCGAGAGCCACTTATGTTGGCACAGTTCATTCAAAACGGAACAAGTTTTATGTTTACGCAATATTTTTTTTACTTCAATGACGTAATTTGTATTTCTCTCTCTTCTCGATGTGATTACATCTTGTGAAGTATTGTGCAGTGTTGTAAAATAATTTGAGTATATACATTTTCTGTAGTAATGGATGGTAAAGAACTCTAGGGAATTCTACCATAGAATCTGGAATGAAAGTATGAAAACAGTTCCATTTAATAGTTATTCCAATTAGGACAAAAATAAAATAAAAAGCCTAGACTATGTAAAAGTAATTAATTTTAAAGGTTATAACGTGTTAGTATAATTAGTATTAACAAATTTTTCTGAGTTTTCATTTTTAATTTTGACAAGCCAGATTTTTTAAGACACCTACATTTCTCTAAATACACCAGCCAATTTTTTAAATATTTTTTACATCCAGTAATATTCATTCGCACTATCAAGGCAAATCTGAAGACATTCCAATTGTTTCTGTTTTAAAAGGGAAGCTCATACAGATAGCTTAAACACATAACTCTCCTTTATAGTTTCGTCATCTGGATTCGTATTACATGGAGACCATGTCATATATAATCATCAATTGTAATATTTAAAAACCTAAAACCACATTTCTTTATTTAATCGATTACAAGAAATGTAAAAAAAGGCTTAAATTGTAACTATTATCACGTGATCCCAAACACCAACTAGATTCACAAACACAACTAACTAAACAAGATGGCAGCTGTCAGTATGCGGTCACAGTAATGGTATCTTCATTATATTAAGTAAACTAGCAACCCGTCTCGGCTTCGTACGGGTAGCAAAGCATTATATTGATTTCGACATCTTCAATAATCAACGTCATATATTATTTCAGCCACTTTACCCAAAACGTTAACGAATTATGTTACACCTGAACCTTCCTCATGAATCACTCCGTCTATTGGTGAAAACCGTAAAATCCGTTCGGTAGTTGTTGAGTTTATCGCGAACAGACAGACGCGGTGGGGGACTTTGTTTTATAATATGTAGTGATATTATTTATTGTACACCAAAAAAAAATACATGGAGTAAGAATCTCTATCGCAGTGTGTCAATCTCTTACAGGCAACCATGGGAAAGAGAGAAACATTGGTAAACGCCATTTTTTTTAATATACAAAAAAATATATTCCATTTTTTAAACGGAATATTATTTTTTTGTATTAAATAAATAAAAGCATAAAATAAAATAGCTAAGTATTATAAGTATTCGAATGTTTGTCAACATCCCTGTTAACCAACTAATGCCCGGTTCCTATAATCAGAAACGATTCGTTTTGCTTACGGACGGTAAAACTTTGTTGAATATGGAATGAAATTTTTACCGTCCGGAAGCAAAATTAATCGTTTCTTTATATACCTTGATTATAGGAACCGGGCATTAGTCAAGTTCTAAGAAGTATTAGATATTAGAACTCGTGAACTGATGACGAGATCCATATTATTCGTACTAGTGTATTTATCTTTGAGCTTATCTGATATGTATTAGTTATCTTACTATCTTACATTTCAATACATCAATACATACATTACATCATAATAATGTGTTGAATAGATAGGATCGATCGATCTTCAAATCACAGGAGTCTTCAAATCAATCCCACAAAACCAAATACTAAAAAAATCTCCCGCGTGTTGAGATTCTAGAAATAATTAAAAGTGAAAAAGTTCTTTCACCCCTAGATTTTTTGTGACAGCCACTTAGGATTTTACCGTATTTTTCTTTAATAGGTAGGTGCGGTTGAATTACAAGAAGTTTTCCTTTAAAAAAGTTGTTAATAGTGAGTTGAGCTCATACATAAGCGAGCGGTTGTTTGTTTTACAACATGCAAAGAAAGTGTATCAAGCATCCTAACAGTATTTGCTATGGGGTGATCTCATTCAAATTTCACTGAAGTGATATCGGTGTTATTGCGATTTTTTTGGCTTTTTTGTGGCTCATTAAGATTATGATTGAGCACTTCATATACGTTGTACACACGACAGTCGACATGTGTAAAGAATCTCACATTTTGGGGAAAAGAGACGCAACATAAGGCTTTCAGGAAACCCATGATTTGGCTACTTTTGCCTGAATAATATAAATGGAATAAATACGACGTCAAAACACTGTGAAATAAGCAAACGTACGTTCTGCGATATTTTCTCATAGTGCTGATTTACCAATACCTGCAGCGCTAATTCAAACCAAGATTTTCGTGGTACGTCAGATCAACATTGTCGAAGAAAAGCTCAATTCATTAGAAAAAATTGCGTTGACTAGTTTTAAATGACACCAAAATGTTGAAGAAATACTGATAGAAGAAATACTTCCAACTTTTGTAGAACAAGAAGAAATATTCTGGGACGTAATAAACAATTTTTGATTTTTTTAAATAATGTTAAAAATGCCAAAATAATGTTTGTGACAAAATAAAAGTTCATTCTTGTCAATCAGTTTAATTGCTTACGCGAGCTCATCTAAAATTCATCGAATGTTAATTGTTAACCAGTTTGCACTTAACTACGTAGTAGCAAGAGTCGATATAACTATATATTCTATCGTATACGGTAACATAAATACTCCTACGCACAACTAGCGACACGATATTTTATATAGTGACTAAACATACACAATATTAAACCGCAGAGAGAACTAACATCGCAATAACTTGATTATCGTTAAGTAGGTGACTATATTGAGGAATATATTCAAGACATAGTTTCATAATAAGATATCTGTATTTATTAAAAAATCACGATTTTTTCTAAAAACGTTTCTTCTAAAATTTACGTTATTCACGGAGTCTAGTATACGACCCTAAAATATGACCACACCTTTGGGATTGTCCATTAATCACGTGAGACTCGAAGGAAGGGGGCTCGGAAAAAATAACGAAATATCACAAGGGGGGAGTGGGGGTTATATTGAGATAGTGGGGTTTATATTGAGATATAACCCCCACGTGTATTAATTTTTTCGAAGAACGCGCGATTATATCTGTATTTAAGGATAATATTTAAAAAAAATATATATATTTTGAACTTCTAAAATACACGGGATTTTGGCTAGGGGAGGTTAGTGTAAAACCTCACCACGTATCATCTGGGGGAGGGGGTGTTAAAAATATGCTAAAAAACATTACGTGATTAATTGACAACCCCTTTCTGTAACATTCTGTGTATTACTGAAATGTATCTACACGGGGATATCCCATTATTAAATTACTAGTCGTCCTCGCAGTTTCACCTGCGTTTATGGTCACTGCTCCGCTCCTATTGGTCGTAGCGTGATGTTATATATCCTATAACCTTCCTCGTTAAATGAGCTATCTAACACTAAAAGATGTTTTCAATTTGAACCAATAGCTCCTGAGATTATCGAGTTCAACCATATAAACTCTTCAGCTTTATAATATTAGTATAGATTTTGACTTGGAACACATAACGCTCGTAACATTTGACCACAGTTCTGTAACATTCTGTAAACGTAAGTTGCACGTCATTGCAATCACACTGTAGATAAATACAATGAAAACTTTAAAAGTAATAATACTTGTATATAAGAACAATAGTATACGAAGAACGATCCATGTATTTTATTTCGAGTCCAACAGGGACCCTTTATCAAGGAGTGGAGAGCCCCGTCGTGTCGGAGTCAAGTCAATCGCTTGAATATAATCGTATATCTTTAATATCTAGTAATATATACATAAGTCAGTGTACAAGTAGGGTGATTACACTTCTGACAGAAATGATTTAGGTTTTAAAAACTACCTTTTTAAGGTATATAGCAAAATTTATACATGTCAAATCCGACTTTCAAGTTCTTTGAGAAACCTTAGACACAGGCTATTAATGTATAATTGCATTGTATTTAAATATAATTAGTTTATCAGCAATCATAGGTTGTTTGGCTTTGATGAAATAATTTTGAAATAAAATACAGGTTGAACCAGAAAGTCTGGACATGGCTATCGGTCGGAATTTACCGTCACAGATGGCCCTCGCTGATTTTCAAAGAAATATGAATCCATGACCCCATGTGCTCTGTTCTTGTTGACTTTGGGCGTCCCGCAGGTTTCTGGTTGAACCAGTATATTTTTTTACAGTAGTAGTAGTAGTAGTCAGTCAGACTAAGTCAGTCGTGAAGCTAGTCGCCTGTTCCAATAAGTAGATCCTGTGGAGAAGAACAGGCAAGAAACTCCAAGGACATTCTTTTTCAACATACTTTTTACAACTCTTTGGTTACATTGCTAAAATGCGCATTTAAATGTGAGGACAATGTAACGTATTGTTCTAAACTATAAACAGTCGCGCAAACTACTACTATATGTAAGTATGTATAATATAATAATAGCTCTCACAGCAACCCAATAAAGTTCATTATATTTCACATATGAGGTGAAGTACTTATAAGCAATAGTGGACTTTATTAAGCAAGAATAAAAAAGAACTTTGAGAATCAGGACATCATGCATTTTCCAAAGATTATCTCTTCAAATTTAGAGTAGCCCGTCCCGAAAAGCACCTTCACCCAGGAACTTGTAGCTAACAATATTTGCATACCTGCGGGTTATAGGACCTATCTTCTTGCAGCAATGCAAGAATGACACCTATGTTTTTTATTTAGGAGCACTAGTCTAGGGACCCAAAACCAAAAGGGAAGCGTTGTTAATTCATTTGCCTAGGGTGCACTACAAGGATATTTTCTAGCCGAACGCCCTGGGATCAGAACCGAGAACTCTCGTATTTGGTAGATAGATACTTTGCGCTGAAAATAAAAGTTAGTCAATAATAATCCTAAAACATTTTTGTGGCACTTTTGTATGAAACCGTTTAATGTATAAACCGAACGTAACCAGACATTTGCAAAAATTTGGTTTCATTGGTAAATTAGAAGCTACCGAAATATTATCCACTAATTGTGTCCCGGAAGGCCACACCTCTAATGGAAGTAGTCATAATAAAACTAGTGAGTACCGAGAAAATGATCAGCTAAAAAAATAAACGTGCACTCTTATACACTGATATAACGTTTGTTGAATCTGGACCAGGGGTCGCGGGTGTCGGCGTCAATTGCTTCCTCATCAGTCGGCGCCTGCGTCTACATTGTCAACTGGCCGATTATTCCATTATGCTTCATCGTCTCGCAATGAGCTTCATTTGGTTTGTCTCGTTTGATTATTTGATACTATTCATATGAAAGTATTTGCTCATTCGTGCGGGTTTGCACGCTTTTTTGGTGATTGTTCTATTTTATTGTCACTCGAAACTAAGGAGCTTAAGTTTAATAATCATTGCTTCTTGTTTGAAAGAAATTAGAAAACCGATTTGAAAGAAGGCTTCTTTCAAATCGACAAACCTGACAGAATCCTGGATCCGTTTTATCATCATCATTTAAACTACAACAATATATATATATATATATATATATATATATATATAGAACAATATATATATATATATATATATATATATATATTATGAACTAAATTAGAAGAGTTTATTTGGACCAAGTGTATAATTTTAGTGATTCTTAAACAATGTTTATTCAAAAGTGCAGACAAGTTATCTATGTCTTTGTAGTCAGCTGTTTCCAAATTATTCACACGATTCATTTGCAAATTAACAGACCAAACAAAGTCTAGTATTCACTTGCGATTTGTTGAAGGTCTTTACACATATTTTCGTCACGTCTATAATATTCAGTTTATTATTGCAGTTTTGTCCGGAAAAGTTCAACGGTTTTTTCCCAGCTAAATGCGTATTTTCCCTAGCGATGATTAGTTGCAGTATTGTCTGCCTAAGTTCATTTCATTTCACTAGCCTAGCCTAGCTTCATTTCACGAGCAGTGAAAGTTGTTATGTGTTTTCCTGTTGAAATATTAACAGTTGCTGCACGCGCCTGGTAGACTGCAACAGGAAGATATTCTTAAGATTTTAATTGTAATGTACAGTACAATTAAATAAAAATCTGTTATATAAATACTTTTTCGGTACAATTCATCTATAGAATTCTAAAATCCATAGGGTCCTTCCATACAGGGAGCATTCACGTTACTAGTAGAATCACAGATGTTATTCAAACCACAATAGCGACTCTTGTACAGACACAATAAGGAGTTATAAGGAGTAACATAGGTTACTTTTATTTTGGAAAAAGAATTAGGGATCCGCGCAAAATATAAAAATATGAATACGCAAACGAAGCCGCGCGGGTACTGCTAGTTTTTAGTATAAGTCGACCCGTTCTTTATAATTGTCTCAAAACACAATGTTGTTCTTAGTTCAGGCACAGAATACATAAATAGTACCAGGTTGAGGTAGATTTCACGGTGTAATATAATGTAACCTAATTGGTATTGGTAGAGAGCTCTGTTCCCAGATTTAGACTAAAATCAGTCCAATATGCGTTTAGATAAGGCTGGCTAGTTGAGCCAGCCTAGCTCTTTCCAGAAGCACAGAAGCCTCCTGGGGCGTTTACAGGCTTCTAGGAGCGGTCTCGCATCCGCGAGCATTCCGGGATAACGTAACCTGATTAAAAGATAAGAAGGATGAAAGAGGAGTTGGCTTAATTGAACAGGGACATTATTAAATGGTTTGAAGTCTAAATATTTGTCCGAAAACTCAATAATCTTGAATTTTAAAATTTTGTTTTTTTACAGGTTAAAGGCGGTATCTAGTTAACGATGATACCTAGTAAGATACAATGTGTCTAACAGTGCTTTTTTTTTAAACCCTTTACGAACTAGAAAACACTATGTTGTATGATCGTGGGAGAGCTATTGCTTCGGCACGTATGAGCTGGCTCGACCGGTCTTGAGTTGCAGGTGCCCATGGGCGGCGGTAGTCATTTACTATCAGGTGACCCGTCTGCTCGTTTGCCCCCTACACCAATAAAAAAAGAACACTAGTCCAAAATCAATTAATTTGACAATTAGTCAAAAATTTTAAATTATAAATGAAACAATCATTACTCCTTCGTGAAATAAGTCCTATTAAATATTAATACGTCCAATGTTTTTAATACAAGGACACCATATAAATATTCATAAAAAAAACTAACTGCGATAACTACCTATAGGTACTTATAATACAACTGCTATAATTACGGCTACTGTTATTGATTTGAACATGCAAAGGCCGTATAAAAGTAACTATCCAGCTAAGGTAAACACGACCGACAACATTACAATTCATAGACAATAAATAACAACGTCTCTTTTGTCGACTTTGAAGGAGAACATTTTTTTTAAATACATATTATAGGGGTCAAACGAGCAGACGGGTCACCTGATGGTAAGTGACTACCGTCGCCCATAGACACCTGCAGCTCAAGAGCTTTACATTATCTTAGAGGCGATGGACACACACATGAAAACTCCATTCTGTACTAAATAGATATTTAAGAAAGTTTTTAACAAAAAATTCAACCGACGAAAGAAGAATGGAACTGAAAAGCGAAAAATAAACTTGTTAGCCTAACTAAACTCTTACACTAATGTAATTATACCTAAATAGTTATGGTTTAAGTTTTTGCTAAAAAGTTTTTATTTTTTAGTTTTTTGTGGCTAATATATAGATAATTATAATTATTATCAAATATTCAACAATCTTTGGTTTAGATTAGGTTTTAGGTTAAAAGTTCTCATTAAGATTAATTCAAAAGAACAAACACGAAATAGATGCTGTAAACCGTTGAGGAGTTCCCTTGACTGGATTCCGCATCCATTATCAATTGGACTATCACTAAACTGTCACAAACAAACTTACCTTACATTCGCATTTATAATATTAGTGAGAGAAATTGCGTAGAGCCACGCACGAGTATTAACTGTTTTCGGTGATTTCTAATGTAAACTTCAGGCAACATTAAAAATGTTTATTTAAGGTAAATTTGAAGTTTTTATTTTTTTAGTACCTAATAATAAATGAAAAACATCGTTAATTAAATTAAACTAGAATGGTGAGGCCATTAAAATGTATTAAGATCTATTATCAAATGTAAAGACGATCCAATCATGCTTCAGACCAAGTGTGCAATGGTCCATAATGGTTAATCTGATGACATAATAAACAGAGATTGTTATCATGAATAGAAACTAAGTAAACAAATTATTGCATCGAATACAAAACACTGTCCTTTGATGAAGGTCAGGGTTTGAGTAATACAAAGTCATAAGCTATTTATCAACTCTAATGAAAATTAGACCGTCTTTGCATGAAATAAATTTGATAATTGTACAACATGATATATTTTGTTCTAATGCGTTTTATATGTATAAGCACAGGTTATGTGGTTTGGGTGAGTAAACAGTATTCGTGATAGGAATCTAGCGTCAATCATTTCAATACCTGTATTTATGTGAGTACATAATGCATGCTCCACGAACGGGGTGGGTGTCCACCCCGTTCGTGGAGCATTCACCAGTAAAATATACACTAACCTAACTATTGAGTTATTATAATTATGTATTTAAACGGGAATTAACGCCATCACGAAAAGGTATTACATACCTCGGAATTGTCTGTGACCACGGCCAGTACAACCTGGTCGAAACGTCAGGCAATTCAGAGGTATGTAATACCTTTTCATGATCGCGTTAATTCCCGTTTAAATACATAATTATATCATGGAACGCGAAAGTTTAAAAGTTAGCATTGAGTTATTATTACTAATCTATACTAATATTATAAAGCTGAAGAGTTTGTTTGTTTATTTGGTTGAATGCGATAATCTCAGGAACTACTAGTTCGAATTGAAAAATTCTTTAGTGTTGGATAGCCCATATATCGGGGAAGACTAAAGGATATATAACATCACGCTACAACCAATAGTTGCGGAGCATCAATGAAAAATGTTGCAAAAACGGGGAAAATTTACAAACGCGGACGAAGTCGGCTAGTTACCTAAATACTACTTAGTAATCTGTGCCTATATATCAGACGGTACAAAGTAAATTCATAAACTACCAACTCATATAATCTGTGAAGAGCACGTGCCACGGCCTCACAGAAAACCGGCAGTGAAGTAATGATTTCATTTCTTTTCGCCGAGTGAGTGGGGTTACCGGAGCCCTTCCCTCTCCCCCTCACCCCTCCTCACCCCCTTTTCCCCCTTCCCCTACCCCCTTAAAGGCCGGCAACGCACTTGTGATTAATTATTATGTGAATTGCAGGTGCCCATGTGCGGCGGTAGTCACTTACCATCAGGTGACCCGTCTGCTCGTTTGCCCCCTATTACCTACCATTAAAAAAAATATATATAGAATTAGAGACATTTCTATTAATAACGAAAAGTTAACACAGATATGAAAATCATTTTGATTTAAACCGAGAATCTTGATTTACATATTTTAGACGAGAGAATCTTTAGGAAAGCATATTACAACACGTCGCCTTAGTGCTTATTTGTCCTATCTACCATTGGTTGATTTTTACAGGACGAAGAGTTTTGTGCTCTATTGAAATAATAAGAAATGGTTTCAAGATCTAAAAGTCTTTCTCAATACATGAGTTACCAATGAATTGATTGTTATAATTTTCATCTATGGATGGTAACTAAATATACCTTATTTTACAGATTTTGTATGGAGATAGAACAAAAATGCACAAATAAAATTACGAATGTGGAGTTAGGACACACCTCATTAGAGATAGCACAAAATGACCGTTCAATTTGTGCGTGCTTATTTGTCCTAAGTGCCAAAATGTACATACAGAATGTACATTAATGCAAGTGCCTTTTGAATATTTTTTTTGACTTTTGATAGTTATGATGCTTTAAAATTAAAAAAACTTGTACCTATTTTTTTACTTTTTAGTTTTTAATGAACAAGCATAAAACACTTTAAACTAAAACACTACTTTAAACTAACCCCTTTACTTAAGAAGCTGCTTAAAAATACCCCACCTAATGATAAAAAAAATACTAGCTAGTGAATCCTACTAATATTATAAACGTGAAAGTTTGTGAGGATGTATGGATGTATGGATGTGTGGATGTATGGATGTGTTGATGTATGGATGTTTGTTACTCTTTCATGCCAAAACTACTGAACCGATTGCCATGAAACTTGGTATGTAGATATCTGGAGACCTGGATTAACATATAGGCTATTTTTTATCCCGATATTCTCACGGGATCGGGCCTTACGCGGGTGAAACCGCGAGGCGCTGCTAATTATCAATATAATATTAAATTAAAATCAATTGCAACATGTATGACGGAGCTTTACTTGAGAACGGCTCAAACGATTTGGATAATTATTTTTTTGTTGTGTTCCTTATTCTCAGGACACGGTAGTGGTGCATGGCGCTAGTGTACCAGCAAGTAGGCCCTTAAATCATATAACGAAACAGTTAAGTTAGTTGCTAAGCGTTTTAAAACCACACTTTAATTAGTTAATACATTCTTAAGTACCTACCTTTATTTTACATACATACCAAATAACTTGTCATTTTCTGCTTTCCTGGGGTAATTAGATGTTGGAAAAAAGTTATTAAAAGAAAATAAAAAAAGTAATCGTGCTTGATAAGAAGATAAAAATAACGAAGACATTACTGAAAAATAGTTAAAGAAATAAAATATTTTAACATGACAAACCGGGAATCAATCTTTTCTTCTGCGTCTAGGCCAACAAATTATGTTACTAATTCATATAAAATAACAAATGAATGCACTCTTAGGCTTAGCATTGACGTTCTTCAGTCATTAAAAACAACATCCTGTTTCAAAATCATAACGGACTTGATTGTAAATTAAAAAGTGCTGTCTGTTCAGTTTGCGATTGCGTCTGCTTATTTTAACTTTTGAAATATGTTCCAGACATAATTAGGCACTTGTCTAAAGTAATCTAATCACAAAAATACAATAAATTAAATGATTTTAACAATATTTTCGGTATATATTGTGGTGTCGCCAGCCACAGTGACAAATCATACAAAATGGCGGACATGGCGTCGTGACCTGTGATTGGTCGATTGGGTGGACATAGAACACTCAAGCACTCAACTTCTCTTACGATGTGGGATATAAAACAAAAACTGGACATAGAACAAATAAGCACAAAATTTTCATTAAGGTATCGTGTCACACATAAAATTCAAATAGATTTTTTGTTGCTTTAAAAGCATAAAGTTTTAAATATTTCATAACCAACAGGTGTGAAATTTGGGTCTTAACAATACTGCATTTAAAGTTAATTTTCGATAAATGTGGTCGATAGGACAAATAAGCACTAAGGCGACGAAGAGACGCCTGAAAAATTCATTCCCTTTACCCACCATTAAATAGGTAAAGTAAACAGTAGGTATCTCGCATCATTTGCGCATTAAGTGTCCGTTCACACAGACCGGTTCGGAGAGGAGAGCAGATTTTGATCACCCAAGTTTTAAATAGAGTTTTGGCTAATTGAAACAAGGTTAATTTTTACATTTCACTTTTTTTTATATGAGGATGGTTGAAAACCTAAGACCTATCGCACTTAGCGCTTAGTGTGAAACAATAAAGAAAGCCGACCGGCTCCTCCTGATGATGTGCTCTTTCACGCTCAGGCAGCCGATCGATCGGCTTTGTTTACGTACTCTTTCGCATTCATGCGGCCGACAGACTTCGTTCTCTGCGCCAAGGCGAGGAGTGGGTAATACACTAGGTACATACATACGGCCTCGAGGAGCACACGCTCGGCTGCGGGTGCTCTATGAAACGATCGGTTCCGAGCGTATAATCCGCACCGGTCTGTGTAAACGGACACTAAGATTAGTCTATGACTACATAAGCCTTACTACTCGATTTACTCTCATTGAGTTACGCGCTATTATATGATGGCTATTCTAGTACGGAATGTGAATACCTACATTGATCTTAGAAACTATTACCAATGCTACATATAATATTACTACATATTATAAAACAAAGTCCCTTGCCGTGTCTGTCTGTCTGTCTGTTCATAATAAACAGAAAATTACTAAACGGATTTTCATGCGGTTTTCACTAATACACAGAGTGATTCATGAGGAAGGTTTAGGTGTATAATTTGTACCCGTGCGAAGCCGGGGGGGATTGCTAATTTAATAACAAATACTTTGATTTTAGTATTTTACTTAGGCCATGCAAAACACTTATACTGTACTAGCTTTTGCCCGCGACTACGCTCGCGTTAATTTAGAAATACCTATAATGGTAGTAAAGTAAGGTACCCATACCACAGAATACATAATAGTACAGGTCCCATAGCCTTTTCAGTAGCCTTGACAACCTGTAAGCAAAATTTTATGATTATCGATTGAGAACGTAACGCGTGAAGACGTTACAAACAAAAAACAAACAAACCCATAAATACTCTTTCAAAATATTCTGCATCACAATTTATACGCTTTTTCAAACATAGAAATAATTTGACCCCGTCTTTATAGACCTCCTAAATGCCACTCGGAATCCTTTCTCAGTTACAACGACAATGAACTGTTTACCTTGAATTTTATCCTTAAGGAAACAAGAACATAATGAACCAGCTGTAGGATTTGCGATCGAGTGGGTTAACTTTAAAAAGTAACACTTCTCTCATGTATCCTTTCCTGACACAAACATTTAGCTGAGTAAGCGGGGTAAAATAAATAGATGAAACGTAAAACTCTATTGTTAATTACTCGTTAGCTCGTTATAATACGATTCGCATTCCTATAGTATTGTGTGCAAAATTCTTGGCTTCTCTACTTCTAAAAGTTAACAGAAGTAAATATTTATAATTGTTAACAAATTAATAAAATCTATAGTAGGTTTTATTACGTGCCCATTCCGTATAACGTGATTGATTGTAAACACTACCATTACATAAATTCAAAACAAATTAGTAAATTAAAATTAAATAAAATTATTGAAAATTAAAATTGCGAGTGCCCAGGCAGATATGCGTGCTTAGCTTAGGCGTGCCATCACTTAAATTGCCGACGCCGGACAAAAACTTCCGGACACATGGGTGAAATCGAGATTCTTTCCCGGACACCTAAAAAAACGCCGATTTCATTTAAATTTTAGCTTGTTAACAATTAATTCATCTAACAATCATAACATTTTTTGAAAACCCCCGTCGAGATGCTCCCCGGACGCCCTCTAAACTAGGACAATCTGGGGAAACCCGAACGGATGGCAGCCCTATCTTAAGTCCATTCACACAAAATATTACGCAATAGATTGATAAATGGAATATCTACGCAATAGTTTGTTGTTTATATTATACATACTTACATCCATGGGCGACATGGGCGTACCTAAGGTAAGGGGGTAAGCAGAGGTGTAGAGGTGTTAAGTACCCACATTTTACCAACATAGTTTGTTCCCACACACGCGGGGGGGGGGGGGGGGGCAAACCTATTGCAGCCAACCTTGCTCTTTGAGAACCAAAGATGGTAAATGAAGGGTGAGTAGGGAATGAATTGGGGAGCGTAAGTTATATCTCGAGAAGGTTAGGGTACCTGCACATGAAAAAAAATGTCGTTCTGTGCACCTTTAATAAAAATAATATATAATAGGTGGCTGTAAGACGCTGTAAACGACCGACAATTGCCTACTTCTTTACGCAAATATTTAGAAAGAAAAACTATTTTTGTGTTCGATAACCCGTGTACTGACGACTTTATAGATTAGATAACATTACATCATTATATTTCTAAATTTAAGAGTATAGCGGGCTACAAGCTACTAACATAATACACTAAAATTACGAATGAAACGATTTTACAAAATCAAACATAAATCATTGAATGTTTTTTCAAGTAGGTATTTCATTTATGTTTGGAACATTTTTTTTTGTCTTTCAGGCCATTTTTCAACCTTTTTATTAAATTACTTACAACTGATCTGAGGGCAAATTCGGTCAATGCTTCTGGTCCCATTTTCCGATAAAACTTTTTTTTAAATCTTTGACTTGAAAAAACAAAGCAGTCACCTGGCGTAAGAGACTGGACAGGATGAGTTGGTGAATCACATTTTTCAAAAATCAAAATGTTTCTGTCTTTAATGATTATATAATCTGTATGGGATTCTAAATCTACATGAAAATAATTTTTAAAGTTGAAGTCCAGTTGTTTATTTATATTTCATTTATTTTGTTGTAGTAGGTAAGCTTTCTAAGTACGCAGCGAAAAGTAATTAAAATACACAAAGCGTAGTAACAGCCTAGTAACTGGAGAAAGGTGGAGGAACTTTAATACGCCTATATCTAGTCTTAATCCATTACATACTAACATATGTTTAAAAGCCTTCATTATCACTGTGTAAAAATAGGGACTTAAAGAAATGATAGGTATATACATATCATTTCTTGCATATAATTATAGCAGAAAACATGATTTTTTCAAATTACCGCTGCATTCATCAAGGTAATTACGTAGTTCGTTTACATGAATGGTTTCAAATGCTTTGATTGTGGAATATCTTGCAATAAAAACTGAACACATGGCTGAGTTATGTCGGCATAGCGGTCGAGAGTGTCGAGACGATTTTAGATTACTTCTATAAATATTCAATACACAGCTTTGCTCTGTAGGAGAGAATATTCAATGTACCATAACGTCCATAACGTAATATTTTTAATGTATAAAAACATCTGGTGTTTTTTACTACATTTATAAAACTACTCAATAGCTTAGCAATAGCTAATACTTTTGACCTTTATTTTTTACCAAAGAATTATTTGTAACATTTGATGTCAAGCACCCCACGCTTTTTTACAATCAAAGCTTATATTCTACGTTTTAGTTCGGTTTACTATTAATGGGTTATTTTTATTAGTTTTTAGTGTTTAAACTATAATTTATATTCTTATTTTTTAGAGTCTTGTATTGTCATCGGTCCTTGATACGTGTGCAAATTTTAAACGGAAATAAGAACAGAGATATATATTTTATAAGACTACCTATAACAATTTTGTTTTAGACTTTATCGATTTAGATGTTACCGCCATAAAATTTAATTAATATGCTTAATTATAAAAACAAACAGCTTAAAACCTGCGTAATGATTAGCAAATATTACAAAAATGTGATGCTCCGAAAAGTATTGCTTGTAAGGTGCTTGCGACAATGTCTACCTCTTTCCTTTTTCTTTGAGTTAGACATTACTGTTTCCTTCTCATGTCCGGCCGGCACAGGAATTACTTATTTTTAGGCCGCTCTTTCTTTTCTCGTATACCTCTAGTTCTAAATCGGTATACTTTATGTCGCTGGTACAGAATAGCTTTAATAGTATAGTATCATTGTTGGTAGTTTTCGGGGGTGTTTTATTCAAGGCCTTAACGAAACATTAGTGAACTATTTTATCCCAGAATCAAGTGTGTACATAATTTGTATCCAAAACAGCAGTCGCCTCTACATAGTTAAAATTGAAATCAAGACCAATTTTAATACATGTTTAAGAATAACAATGTTACGGTTTATTATATATATATAATGTTAGGTAGGTAGCTATACTGTATGACAAATATCATGCTACATTTAATTGGTTTATACTCTTAGAGCCTTTATTCGTTTTCGAGCTTTGTCTTGTGTTGTATTTTTTTTTTATTGACTGTAAATTGTGTCGCTATACAATCAATCTTTCCCAGCTTGAAACACACACACACAAAACTAAACAAGAGAGGATTTCAGCTCGATTAAAGATTGTTACATTAGTTACATGTAATCTTCACGTAGATAAATATATACATATATAAAACCCATGGATTGGTTCCATGGGTTTTATATATGTATATATTTATGTACGTGAAGAGAATCTTTATAAGCATTTTAAAGAAAATTTCGCTAATGGAGGAACGTGAAATTTTTAATCCTTAATAATAATATACGCCGTGGAGTATTAAACAGAGTTTTTACGAAAACTATGAACTCAGATCATGATATAAAAACTTTCTACAGCATTTATTTTTTTTATATGAATAAAAAAAAAGTAATTATCGAACCCGGGGCTTTCACGGTGTACCTGTAGAAGATGTTAGAAATTTAAACAAATCTTGAAAACGGCTACAAAGCGATCTCTAGTAGTGATTAATTAACAATATTTGAACCTTAAAAACTAGATTATATTTTACACTTGATGCTAATCATCACTATTCAACCACACCTTGAATTTAACTATTTAAAAAAACTATTTTTAACTATTTTTCTTGAGGCTCAATGTAGATTAATAGATACTTACTTACTGGCATTTATACGCGTGACATTGTGATCAATGTATTCATCTAAATAATTAACCCATTTTTGATAAACGTGCGGTATAATCTAGAAACACGAAAATGTCGACTATCGATAATCGCCCGTGTTTACCAGGAGATCAAGCAGAAAGGTGAAGTTACTCATATATTATTTAATGATTGCATAATAATTAATAACTTAGGTACATAAATTAGTTATTGGAATCGAGCAAGTCCTGAAGACACGCGATGTGAATTGCGTTCTGTCTAGTCGAATGTTGACGAAATATCGATTAATTATTTTGATGGCTTACTACGCCGTGCCAATTATTCTATAGGGACCTTCTTTTTACATCCACTGTTAGAATATTTTTCTACTTTGTTCGTCGTAAACTATATATATAAACTACTGAACTGAACAAAAGTGCAGATCTGGATAGTGCTTAAATTCCCCACATAATGTACAAACGTACTCTTGAATGTCTGCTACAAATCTTTGTTAAAAACTTCGTAAGAGTGAGACGTTCTCCTTCGATTAACGGGTTAAAGTGGCAAAAATAGGTGCGATGTAGGTGGCGGCGGACCACTATTCAACTATGTTTGTTCTTGAAGTCTTAAGGATAGACCTATAGGAATAGGATAGGGCTCAGCAGTGGCCGTCACTTGGATGAGATGATGACGATATAAAAAAAGTATTAAGTTAAATACATATTAAGACTCGTATGTATACATGTGTTCGGCCCGGCCAATGACATGGAAATGGAATAACAAAAATCTTTGGAGGATTGAACTAAAGAGGTTTCTTCCAAATCCCCCAAACCACAAACTTTTTGTATTTGGACATAATTGGATTTGGTACTTTGAGTGTTGAATAATCACAGCACAAGTACTAATCTTCGGCCAACAATAAGTTACATATTTTGTACCATTGCTGTTGATACGCTTTCTTGTTACGCAATAGTGATGATATAACTCAACGTCTAACTTGTAAGTACCGTACACATTTTAATACTCTTTTAATATCGATACTTACTAAAAGAGTTCAACCGTAAATACGTTTTACAGTCTTTGGAACAGTGTATGGGGTTCTAAAGCTACTTTTTTTCATACAACCAAGTAGAAAACCGTCATGCTGCTTGCCTGCTTCTCGTAAGCACTATTATGCGTTTGTTTATCAGCAGTAATGGTCTGGCGACTTTAGTGCCCAAAGAGGTTAAGACAAATGGCTAAATACATACCTACTTTAACTTGAACTTTAATCGGGTTTTTAAAATTCAATTCCACAAACAGTCAATTTAGTTAGGTACCATAGATAGATATGTTTTAGTTTTTTGTTTTTTCCTTCGCTCAATTTGACTGTAAATTTGAACTGCACATTTCCAAAAGGACTTGTGGACAATTTCAGGCGACTAGTTTTGCCTGTTTTAATATTTAACTAAGTCTTTTTTATAGGATGACCATCCCATAAAGGGTCACCTGCAACTCAAGAGTCAAAAATGACTTCTGAAAAAGTGCGTGGCCGGCCTTTAAGGTGGGGGTAGGGGAAGATGGGGGAATGGTGGGGGGAAGAGGGGAAATGGTTTGGGGAGAGGGAATGGTGGGGGAGAGAAGGAAACGTTAGGGCCTCCGGTAACCTGACTCACTCGGTGAAATACAATGCAAGCATTGCTTCTTTGTCGGTTTTCTGTGAGGCCGTGGTATCACTTCGGTCGAGTCAGGCCATACGTGCCGAAGCATGGCTCTCCCACTTAAACATTTATTACTGATTGTAAAAAAGTGCAAGTTTGAATCGCGCACCGTGGCTTCCGTACAAACTTGTATGTGTGTATGTATTTTTTAGATTTTTCTCCGTTTTTCAGACTATGTTTGAAAGACAAACTTAAAAATACAGGAATTATATACATCGATATACGTCTCATTCAATTTTCCAACTGCAACATATAAATAAGTTTATAATTACAAAAAATATATTTTTACATGATACCTATAACAGTAAAGGACTTTCGGAATTTTTTCCTTTACCTGTAACACCAAATTTCATGACTCTAGATTCTAGGTCAATGGGAAGTTGAATGAAATGAAATTAAGAATGTTTATATAAACTTTAGCAGTCTAACGTTGGTAGCATTTAGTACTATAAGATTGTAATCGATTAACTATTTCCTGCTTACTGGTCAAAACGGCCTTGAAACAATTACATAATTATAAACAGCCGGTGGTCCCGTGCCATAAATGGCTTATATTTGCGTCCCGAGTCTACAATATTTATAGTATTACTTATTTATAATAATATCACTATGGTTTTATGGTGCATATTACACAGCGGTATCTAGACCCTAACTAACCATAGCTTATTCTTTGACTTATAGAAAACTAGCAACCCGCCCCGGCTTCGCACGAGTAGCAGAAACATCTTCAACAATCGTCATCATATTTCAAACAATTTACACAAAACCTTAACAAATTATATACCTAAACCTTTCTTATGAGTCGCTCTATCTATTGGTGAAAACCGGATGAAAATCCGGTCAGTAGTTTTTAAGTTCATCGTGAACAGACAGACGCGGCGGGGGACTTTGTTTTATAATATGTAGTGATGAATAGACTACTAGATATGCAAGCTGTTACAGAATAAAAATATTTTTAGCAAAAAATGAAACCGACGAAAAGAACTAAATAGCAAAAAGTAAATAAACCTTAAGTCTTAAGTATTGAGCTTATTTACATAACCTATCAAATTTGTTATAAACTTATTTTGAGTCGGCGCCAAACAACAAACTGATTAATTTTCAAAATGTTATATGTACCTACGTAAGTAATTAATAATTTTATTATCTCTCTCTCTCTCTCTCTCTCTCTCTCTCTCCCCTAACTCCCTCCCTAACTCCCTCCCTAACTCCCTCCCTAAGTCCCTCCCCAACTTCCTCCCTAACTCCGTCCCGAACTCCCTCCCTAACTCCCTCCCTAACTCCCTCCCTAACTCCCTCCTTAACTCCCTCCCTAACTCCTTCCCTCCCTCCCTGCCTCCCTAACTCCCTCCTTTCCTCCCTCCCTCCATCCATATATTCTGAATATATTTACACATATATATAACATAAAGGTATACACATATCTACTAACATGCATCGAGAATAAGGAGTAAACTCCAACAAAGCATAACAAGCACAATAAAGCGTTACGCTGCCCTCCGATCACAAAATTTTACTCTTCATATATTTTTCATACCGGGCGCCTTATATGCAAATCGATTCTTAAGGAGTAACCTCCAAAAAAAAATTTATATAATACGGTCCAATGGATAACCTTCTTTTTTTTCGTCGGTTAAAAATGCGATCAAGTTTTAGGGACATTATATGTATTCGACAAATAGTTATTTATAGCCTGAAATAAATGAATTTTGAAAAATCTTTTTAATTCATATTTCTTCGAAAAATGCTTTTCCTAGTGAAGGTGCACATTTCTAAACAAAATATCATGAATTTATATGTCAATTTCAATGATTTTGTCTTTTATTTTTTATGCGAATATTTTCAGAAAAATCAGGACATTCCATCAACATCCTTGGTATTAAATACCCATAGTTTTATACATGTAAGCCCTCTCTCATTCGAAATGTTAGCTTTATCGGTCAATTTTCTATACTAACAATTTAAAATACTTTAAAATACCCCGACTCGAAAATCCTTTCAACGATTACAAAAGAACTAATGATCTTCGAACGGCTGAACAGCCTTGCCAAGCCACCTTTCATACAAAAAAAAACGCACTCTAATTGATTCATCCGTGTGAGAACTTTGGGAGCTACTATGCCACAGACAAACACACAGACACGTCAAACTTATAACCTCTCTTTTTGCGTCGGAACAGTGGTTAAAAATAAAAGCTTCTAATAAGGCTAGGTATGCGTAGAAGGCATGTCAATAAATTTTATAATCATTGTGAATATCCGGCAACATTAATGTCTTAATTCTTCACAATCTCCTCAATGTTAAGTTTCATATTATCATTGTTAAAAGTATTTTAAGATTAGACTAGAGATGTCTATCATTACGCCTTGAGCTAATGTTTATACTGTTCATAATGAAAAACATACAAGAAATTATGGGTTTTAGGTTTGTTAAATTATTGAGATAAACTTAATCAAAAATTACAAAGAATTGGTATGCTCCTGTCCAACGACGTTATTTATTCTAGACACCTAGATATAAAAGAAATAGTAAAAGTAAAAAAGTTGAACTTAGTCCACGATTTCTTTATTGGTATAACGTTGGATTGTTCTAAAATAAAAAACGTCAAATTAAAAGTATCATCACAACAGCAACGTAATGTCAGTAAGTAATGTCAGAATTAAAATGCCACAGTATAATATGTTGTCGCCACATCAAAAACTCTTATTTATTTTATTAAAAATAGGTCAAATCTATAAAAGATTATAACACAGTTCACTATTTAATAAAAATAAGTTAATAGACATTATTTTGACTGGTTATACCGGTAACGCAACACTATTGGTCGATTGATAAATATTAACGAATAGTGGGATTATAAAAGGGTAGAAATAAGTGAAGATCTATTGACTTGAGTGCGAACAGAGGTACGAACAACTTGGCAGTTACTGTTGGTTTGTGATTTTCATAGTTTATATCAGTGGTTTCAAGACTTTTTCTTACAAATATCAAGTAAATCACCAGCAAGACAATTTTAGAGACAGTTTATATACCATTTGATTGTGGGAGAGCCATGCTTCGGCACGTATGGGCCGGCTCGACTCCGCTCGATACCACGGCCTCACAGAAAACCGGCAGTGAAGCAATGTTTTCATTGCATTTCGCCCTCTCCCCTATTCAAGTCCTTTCCCTTTCCCCTCTTCCCACTCTTCCCCCGTCCCCCTCTTCTCGTACTCCCACCTTAAAGGGCGGCAACGCACTTGTGACTCTTGAGTTACAGGGGTCCTGGGCGCGGTAGTCATTTACCATCAGGTGACCCGTCTGCTCGTTTGCCCCCAATACAATAAAAAAAAAAACCATGTTGCATTGTAAATCTAGTAATTTAATTTTTAAAAGACTAGGTGCACGTGGACCTTTAAATTTATTGGATTGTTGACAAGTGGTTATTCCATCTCAGTCATTCATTATATGGCGAATTCTGAGACCAGATTCGACAAAGTTGAAAATACTCATCCATTTTAACTTACATTAATTAGTGTTAAAAATTGGTGGTGACACTTTAGGGCGAAAAAGATAAAGTATATAAAGAATCATCCAAGTGGCTTTCTGATGCTCCTTACTTCCTAGGTTACCTCTATCCAAACTTCCAATAAAAGACCTCAAATGACATAATTACTGACAAGTTTGTAAAACATCTAGAATCACATTACAATGACTTTTGCAGTTTCGATTCTTCAAAAAAAAAATGTGTGTGTCAGCTCCGACGCACGACTGGAGTTTACAATTTACTGGAGTCTCTCTCTCTCTCTCTCTCTCTCCCCCCCCTCTCCCAGCTCTCCCCCTCTCCCTCCCACCCCTCGCTTCCCCCTCCCCCTTCCCCTCCCTCCCACTCCATTCCACCTCCCCCTCCCTTCACCTCCCTTCCCCCTCCCTTCCCTGCCTTCCCCCTCCCTTCCCACCTCCCTGCCCCTCCCTCCCTTCCTTTCTTCCCCATCCCTTACATTCTTCCCCCTCCCTTCCGCAACTCCCCCCTGCCCCTGCCCCTCTCCCCCCCTCTCCCCTCCCCCCTCCCTGCCCCCCTTCCCCACTCCCTCCCTCCCTCCGTATATATTCTGTATATATTTACACATATATATAACATAAAGGTATACACATATCTACTTACATGCGTCGAGAATAAGGAGTAAACTCCAATAAACCATAAAAAGCACAAAAAGCACAATAAAGCGTTACGCTGCCCTCCGATCACACTCTTCATATTTTTTTCATACCGGGCGCCTTATATGCAAATCGATTCTTAAGGAGTAAACTCCAAAAAATATCTGGAAACGACGCGATTAGTTAATAGTTCAATTATTATATTTTGTAGCCACATAGAACGCTGATAAATTCATACTCCAATCACTCATGAAATCATGATTTCAGCCAAAACTAATCGAAAGGTTTGCCCTTGAGGGTGGTGGCCATAAATAAATGAAAGATATTAATAATGTCTGCAGGTGTGGAATGGTTCGGAAACGGAAGGTGCATTGACCGGCCCTTGGGGACGCGGACGACGGTACAAACACGACAAACTTCATAGCACACATAATATCTAGGTACCTACGTCACTATGACCTTATATAGTTTATTCAAGATTAAAAATGCCAAGCCTGTATGTAAGCTGTACACTTTAGTTTTATCGAGTAATAAAGTTTATTGTAAGACAGTTTTACGTCTTCCGTCTTTGCGTATTGAATAGATTTCCGAGGTTGTATTTTTTACCTTCACATTGGATCTTATAATAAGTATAGCAGTGGTAGCAAAGAGCTTTGAAGGTATATTGATTTACATTGGTATACTAGCCGTTCCTCGCAGTGTCAACCGCGTTTACGGTCACTGCTCCGCTTCCGAGGGTCGTAGCGTGACGTTTAACCGATATCGTTCCATTCATCCATCCTCAATTAATGCTCTATCCAATATACAAAAATATTTTTTCGAATACGTCCGATGGTTTTGTGGATTGGTTGGGTGGTCAGAGCATAAACCGTAGCAACCTAAAGCATAAACCGTAGCAACCTAAAGCATAAACCGTAGCAACCTAGAGTATAAACCGTAGCAACCTAGAGCATAAATCGTAGCAACCTAGAGTATAAACCGTAGCAACCTAAAGCCTATTTATAAATGGAGATCGATTTCTTGCACAGGTCTGATGCACAATCTTTCGGCATTTAAATCAATAAATATCGTATTTTGAAGACGAACTGAACAAAATGTAATTTCGATGGAAGGTTTTTTTTAACCGCCGTGAAATTAGGTTCGTTTGGTCCAAGTTCAAGAAATCTTAACCACCAAAGGTAAGCTTTTTAGAAAAGCTACCATGTTTCTACCGATGGGAAGGCTTTTTTTTATATTAGATCTGTAGAAAAATTACTGTCAAGTATTTGTGAAGATATATAAAAATAAAAGAATAATTTACACAAACAAAAGAATATTTAGTTTAAGTTTATATCAGCATTCATTTTTCTAAAAATATATAATTTTTTTCCGTTCTCTTTTAATCTTTCTGAGAGCGAATTAGTTGTCAAAGAAGCAAATTGCAATAGTAAGCTATTAACTATTAAATGAACTGCTGAACTGGAGTAAGTTAGTTTGTTATGCAGTGCGAGTTGCGAGTTCATCAATCACCTTTACTTTTGATAAATGCTTTAAAAGAATTGGACATCGGGCAATGACGCTAACTTCACGTCGTATAGGTTTATATACCCTGATCAGATTCTAGTGCTTCGATTATCAAATGCCTAAGTTATGTTTCCGTGTTTACTGGCATGCTGAAAATAAAACAGGATTTTTAATGTCTTGAATTCCTAAGATGGTTATTGCCGGGAAGTCTGACTCCTTTTACTAAAAACTTCGCTCCGTTTAAAAATCGAATAGCGTTGTTGATGTAGGTGACAATGCTTATCAATACCAAAATTAACTGATTCTACATTTTCATCCAAATTTGCAATGCAATATGAAAGTCTGTGAGAAGAAAATTTTATAATACAACCTTACGATCAATTTATCCAATCACCAATAATATTACAATGCCTTTGTTTACAAATATCAAGGCAGATGAGCTTCTTTATATGAAATATCAAAACAGCAGCTTCTGTGTGTAGTGTATGAAATAACAACATTTTCTTGTTGTCAAATCATTCGCATTCCTTTTTATTGGTAAATTAATAAAAATGTCCACGTTACAAATAATTCAAGGATATCTTCTTTAATAATTTCTTTAAAATAGCATTACCTGCCTCTTTGTGGCCGTTATATAAGTTTACTATTATCGTTTGATAAAATCATGTGTTGGCTTCTGGTATCCCGCAATTTGTTCTTGGGTTTTCTGTTAGGAATACCTCAGTAGCTGCATGAAGTCCTCAAACATGTCCGGGAGACAATTCTAAAGGCCACCTGAACGTTTCGACCTTACTTTCCAATTGCTTACTATGTTTTTGTACCCACGACCCCGTTATCGCGTAATACCTGCCTCTGCCTACCTCTTCTGCAATATACAGACGTGTGTATATAAAATATAGAATAATGTATTAGGTATTTAGGAAAGTACCCCGTGATAATATTCCATATCTATATAAATACTCGTATTTTAAAGCTGAAGAGTTTTTTTGTTTGTTTGGTTGAACGCGGTAATTAATCTCAGGAACTACTTGGTTTGAGTTGGAAAATTCTTTTAGTGTTAGCTATTTAGGATAGCCTATTTATTGAGGAAGGCTAAGGCCTTATAATATCACGTTACGCCCAATAGGAGCGGAGCATCGATGAAAAATGTTGCAAAAACGGGGAAAATTTACGGGTAAATACTAAGTGATATTACCGCAGAGAGCTGTTGATGTAATATCTATAAATTTGAAGCATATTTTATATAACAAGTTTAAATGCACTATTACGTAAATTAACTCATAGAATATTGGAATCGAATACTAAATCATTTGTTACACAACCGTATGTTGTTTATTTTTACAAGTGTTTATACAATCGTACTGGATGTAAGTATAATTAAATGGTTGAATAGCATCGATTTCTTTGGGTAGTTATCTAAAAAAACAAAGACGAGTTGAATTGCCCTCAGTTTTGTGTGCACGATACCTGGTATTTGTTGTTGTTGAGTATAAAAGTAACAAATAAGGCCACGTATTTTGATGGTAAAGTACCTTGATATTTATTTTTAAATCCAAAATAGTAAATACATAATACAAGCCTGAATGTGAAAAAAAATCAATAACTACTTACATATTTTTATTAGTGTATTATTTAATGACTATGTTCATACTCTATAGCATCATCCAAAACGACGACACGCTTTAAATGAGAGGCTTTATAATTGTATTAGTTCTAAAGTTAAACATGATACGGACGACAAAGTAAGTACGTAGTTTTACGATAAAATCTTCATTCTTGCTCCGCTTTAGGATTTACAAAAAAAAACGTGTCTTTATTGTTTTGACACATTGTGTCGGTCTCAGTTGGGTGTTGTCTTGCATTCCTCGCAAATCGAGCTGAGAAACAAATACCCGATATCTGCAACGTGATACAACTGAGTCATCTGTCGTCATTCGACGAGCCGAGTTGTAGTGGAATTCTCATGGCCATCAGTTCGCGCGCACCGGCGTTCGAGCGCGGTCAAACTTGTAGTTACTCGCTGTATTATCGTCGCTATTTTCGGTACGGAGCCGTTCGATTGATAAGCACCAAACTACCCTAGTGCTTCGACCGTACCGCACGTTTCCCTCCGATAAAAAGAACACTTGTTATTCTTTATTTGAACAGTATTTTGTGTAACGCGGCATAGACTTGTGATTTGTTTTTTTCCAAATTACCTTGGAGCTAGACGCGTGACGGATGAGTGAGGTATCGTTTCCGAAGGTGTTGTGGGAGCGTGAGACGGGAGACGCCGGCGCAATGGAGAGCTGTTACAAGCTATACACTTGGATTAACCACACGGTGCTCATGTTGCTCTTCCAGATATTTTGGAAAGTCAGCCAAATATCCGACTACTTAACAGGAAAGTAAGTACCTTTTATATATTGTTTTTTTTTTATACTACATTAACATAATACATACTTATTGGTAAACAGCATTGTGGATTTTACTGATGTAGTATTTTCGGACTAGCAAATTTCTGATATAATACAATAACGTGTTTGTTCAATAATATACGTAATTATTTACGATATTGGTTTTACAATTAACATTAGTATATTATTATATCAGTGTGATATAGATCGATTCTACGTAATATGTAATTAGGTATCCCCCACCTCTTTTGACAGGTTATAAATATTAAAGATATGCTAACTTCATGTTAACAATAATTGATCATGATAACATTAATCTTGGAATTTATTTGTACCTTTTATTCTGAATTTTATCCTTAATCGTTTCGTCATCATCAGCGATGACACTACTAGGTACTAAAAGTACCTAATACTTATTAGGTACTTTTATTGTTTACTTAGAGTTTTAAATGACTTCACAACAAGTCATTAAGTAAATAATCTTAGAAAAATATTTTTAACAAAAAATTAAACCGACGAAAAGAACTAAAAAGCAAAAAATAAATAAACTTTAAGTCTTAATGAGCTTATTTACATAAACTATCAAATTTTATATAAACTTATTTTGAGTCGGCGCCAAATAATAAAATAATAAATTACCTACGTACAACCCACGTAGGTACATATAAAATTTTGATAATTAATCAAGTTGTTGTTTGGCGCCGACTCAAAATTAGTTTATATAAAATTTGATAGTTTATGTAAATAACCTCAATACTTAAGACTTAAAGTTTATTTATTTTTTGCTTTTTACCTCTTTTCGTCGGTTTAATTTTTTGTTAAAAAGATTTTTATTTTATGGTTTTTTTCATCATCAGCTCAGCTACATGATGTGGTGATTTCTAAAGGCAAATGCCTGATAAAGTAATGAAAAGTAAACAGAAACACTATTAGTTCCTACAAGTTTCGAGGGATGGGTAAAATTTGCGATACGAAAGAGGAAATACCTAAGTAGATAGTAATGTCTGATAAGATAATAGTTACTTCGTAAGTATTGTTATGTTTTGCATCATTGACAGATCGTCTTTACTATTGTATTTTATTTCAAGCTGATAGGATTAAATATGTTTTACTCAGGAATCAATAGTTGATTCTGAATTTTTTAACAAGGAGTTATTTATATCGGCAAATGAAAAAAACCTAGATGTTCGGTTGATGATCATTTATCGACTACTAGTTTCGAGTTCTGCTTGACTGATTCGAAACTTAAATTGGTGAACTAATAGTGTATGCATGTATAGTTATATGTACACAATACAGTATTTCGATCATGCCAAATTGTTCATTGTAATAAAATCTATATTAACTTTGCCAAGTAGGTAAAGCAAGGTATAACATATTATGTAATGTACAACCACTAACCCAATATTACATCAAAGGATACCTAACTTTGTTTTTGACCGTTCTAGATGCGCATTTGTTATGTGTTACGCTAAGCAGTTCCTATATTTATGTTGCAAAATCATAACAATATAAATAAGTAATATCATCATTTAAAATCGTTTTAAAATGATCCAATCATTTATCTTAATTACCTTCGTATTTAAAACAATGTAGTCAGTTCCAGAATCCTAAGTAAGTACTTACTTACTCATAATAACATAGTAAATTCACTTATGTATTCTGCGGTCGTGTGATGAATAGGTACTCTAGCTTCTATTGATTTCTTTAATGTTCTGTACTTCCAGATAATGAACATCATCAATGGTCATTGACGTTTCGCTTAGTAGTCAGAAGATTAATCTCTTTTTCTTTTTTAAAAAGACTACTCCCGCATTAGGAATGTCTGAAATAGCAAAACTGAAAACTACTGATTCTATTAATAGCTATTAATAACAAGCTAAAAAAATCAGAAACCATTATGTAGCCAGATGTAGTGAGGAAATATGTCTTTAGAAATGATTTAATCGTCCAGTATTACGCAACACCAAATGTTGCAAAACTAGTGCCAAAACAAAGTTTACGTGCTATTGTATAGGGTTTATTATTAATACTATGTATCCGCCAAGATTCTTCAGATGTTTTTCATAGTTAATGTGTTGAAGGAGAAGAAGCAGTTATACAGGGTGTAAAAACACGGTACCGAATATTGAATTTACCAAAAAAATACCCCAAACCAGATTAAGAAGTTCGTTTCAAACATAAATACTTGACGTTTATAGATATCTTTTTAATGCCTCAACTTAAATGCATCGCGGCCTCGGGACAACGTGTCAGTGTGCCTTTAGCTTTAAATTCGGCGCAAATTCTCGATAATCTATATTTGTTTTTGATATTAATTACTCAGTACACTACTCAGCTTACAGCCACTATTTTCAATCGCTAGTAATAAGATAAGTGTTCCCACATTACAACAAGATGCTGCCACTCATACACCATCCGTGGGACAATTCATTATTTTAATATCTCTGCTAAGTTCGAAAGGACGTTCATTTTATAATATACAGAAATAGACCTTAAAACTAAAAATCTATTTTTGAAAATAAGCTTCGAATTTGATTTTCTAAGTTAGACTATATGTTTCTTTCTCTTGTCAGTAAAGTTAGCATCATAGATAAGCATCGAATGTTGTTTAGATACTATGTAACACTTAAGATATCTAATAGATTATGAACAATTAACAAACAGACAATACTTTACAGGCTATAAAAATACTTAGGTACCTATTTAATATAACACATTAAAGTCAAATATTATAATTATGCTATCCAATTCACTTGTAATGCAAATCCTTTAAAGTATTGACTCTTAAGAAAGAATTAGTGGCCAAAGCTAGCGCCTCTAAAATTCCTCTCCGTCCTGGTTTAAAAGACAATATATAGAGCAGATTTTGTGTGCATCGCTCCATGATATAATACAATATTGTGTTATGGATAGTGTGTAAACATCAACCACAACAAGTCTGGATAGGGTTGACAACGTACAAGTGTTTTTATGGGCACCGATAACCGGGGCTAGCTTTCCGGTCGTCCTGTGCGCTTAAAATTAAAGACAACGAATTTATAGTCAAATCAGCAGCAGCAAATATGTCATTAGATTTTTGTTTAAAACCAACATCGTTAGGTTCTTGAATCTATGGATCGTACATTCCTAAATAGGTTAGGTTAAAAATGTACAAATCATTTAAAATCGTTTTAAAATGACCCAATCATTTATCTTAATTACCTTCGTATTTAAAACAATGTAGTCAGTTCCAGAATCCTAAGTAAGTACTTACTTACTCATAATAACATAGTAAATTCACTTATGTAATCTGCGGTCGTGTGATGAATAGGTACTCTAGCTTCTATTGATTTCTTTAATGTTCTGTACTTCCAGATAATGAACATCATCAATGGTCATTGACGTTTCGCTTAGTAGTCAGAAGATTAATCTCTTTTTCTTTTTTAAAAAGACTACTCCCGCATTAGGAATGACTCCTGTGTCGCGGGGGACTTTACAAACATAGAAACAACAGACACAAAGAACACCCAGACTCAGAATGGAATCAAACCCACGACCTGTAGCATAGCAGTCAGGGTCACTAACCACTAGGCCAACAAGCCAGTCGATTTAACTAATTGTTTTGATTTATTTGGATTAAAATGTTTTAGTTTGATTATATATTAAAAGTATTATCGAAAGCAATTCAATCCTTTTCCTGTGGCATTTTTCAATATAAATACCATATCCAGCTAGGTAGCCAGGTTGTGTGTCGTATTAATAGCGTGAGTACCAGGTGGTAGTGTTGTCAAACTTTGTATTCTCGAGGAAGGGGATATGGTTAACCACAGGCTGTCTCCTTTTCTATTGAATTATTTGAAAATACCACAGACAAAGACTAACACACTAACACTTTATGTACCTAAAGTGCTACTAATAATTGTGTTTGTCTATGGCATAATTGCCCTAACCCGCGCATGATTAGGTTGTACATAATAATATGTACCAACAACCACAGACAGAATTTTAATAGAAACCTGTAGCGGTAGGTACAATATCAATAATTTAGTTTTTAATAACAATAACTCCGCTTATATATTATTAATTGTTTATGTAGATTAGCCTCGTTAGTTTAATTATCTAAACACACATTTTATTCTTAACTTTTTTATTTAATGGCCATGGCCGCATTTAGCGATAAATATGTAGATAAAAGTGTGTTCACTTTAAAATATTTGTTTGGAATTTGAGTCGTTTAAAGTCAGACTGTGTTATTGCCATTGATGATAGACGGCAAATGTTCGTCCTGTCCTGACCTTAAGACATTTTCAGCAATATCAGCAGCAAGCAGCCGCCGTTATCAAAAGCATGTTAAACCTAATGTAGAATAGAGTAGAATAGAAATAAACTTTATTGTACACCAACAAAATGTTTTTGCAAGAAATACATCACTTACTTACTTACTTAATGTAGTTAAACACATTCCAAAAAGACTAACGAAAATGCGTCTAGCTAAAGAAGAATAGTTCCTTTTGTTATTGAACAAAATTAGGATAATCTTTACATAATGGTGAAAAGGGGATTGGCACCATTTCAATTCTTGAGGCGTTCGTCGTGAGGCCCGAGAGCACATATAGAAACCGAAAATATTTCCGACGTTTTAAACAGCTCTAGTTTTAGACTATTTTGTGCAACTTAAACGCATTTTCATAAACAATTACTAACGTGTGTCGCTTTTTTATTATATTTGGGTTTGGGTTCTGACGTCAATAGCGTCTGTTTCTTCAAAACCTAAGTGTTTTAAAGTACCTACATATTTAGGCTTTAGTACTTTCTGTATGAAACGAAAACAAAAACGTTTTTTTTTTAATCTTATCAGAGATATGAGTGCATTCATATGTTAATTTAATCACTTAAATTATTCCGTTTTATTACGTTCTCTATATCGCGAAGTATATTTATATTCAAGTGTAACTGCCTAAATGCCAGCTACGCTAGTACATACTAGATTTCTTTTATTTAGATTTATATATTGTACTCGATGCCATTATCAAAGGTTATGGCACGGTTGATTCTGTTTTATTTATGTCGAAAACACCCAACCAGCTGCATTTATTATAAAGTGGAACGTCATTTGATATATCAACAAGTCATAAAAGTTCAATGAAAGTCATGTTTTGTCGGTATTTGTGTTTTCACTTATGTAATATTGTTGTTGCAAGACAAGAAATTCGAAAGAGAGCATGGATGTGGAAGGCTTCAAATGTAGAAGAAGACGTAGTATTTTTACTACGTCTTAAATCCTTTTTTTGGGTGGGATGCCATCCCGCCAAATGCAGGACAAAGCGGCCTAATCCACACCGCACCTTTTAAGCATCCTAAGTGTAGACGTTAGAAAGATTAATGTACCATCATAGAATGATGTATTACTCTATTCGGCTCGAAGGACCAGTTGGGTCGGCACTATCAGTACAAGACTTACCAACTCGACTGCCACGTTGCTCCCGTGATATAAGTTGGCGCTTGTATAAAGTTTGCGTGTGACCTTGAGGATAGCACGAGTTGTAGGCCCATGACAGTTTCGTGTAAATAAACTGGTACATTCATCACGTCAGGTGTTTCGTTTTCGTATTACGATCCATTGTTAAACCAGATATTAAAAACTAAAAAGTTTTTTGCGGTATTAATATTTTTATTCTATTTTCAATAGTTTTTACCTTGACGGAAGAACCATCGACCGGTAAGCGTTGAGGTCACTTTAAGAAAACAAATTGATAGTGTTGAAATATTTATAAACGTATCTACTTGTAGAGACTTTAATTTAAGAACCTGAATTAACAATTTTAAGATAAGCAAAAAGCGCAACATACCAGAACGAGTATTAGGAGCTCGGTTTATCTACTCTGCTCACCAGAGGCTTGTAATTGTACCCAGGTTAAACCCTAATCGTAAGGAACTATTTTCAAAACTTTCCTTGTCATTTTAAACGTGGAAAACCCATAACCATTGACTGTGATGTTTGATATGCATGCTTCCCATTACTAGTTACCTATAGGTGATATGACCATAACACTAAGATCATAGAGAAATATACCTTTTTGTCAAATTATTGAATGATTTCTTTAATTTATTAGATACTTGAAAAGTGATAAAGAGTTTTTTGGCCTTACCCTTCTACTCAACACAGGAGCAACGTATTGAGTTGTTTTTTTTTTGCATAGGAATAGTTCAAGGGCTGGAGAGTGACATAAGGCCTAAAAACCACGTCCATCAAGCCGTGGCTAAAACTGGCTTATATTATGTAATTGGAAATCATAATAAAGTGTGCGTTTCTCCAGCAGGATTATATCTTTTATCGCGATTAGGTTACTGCTGCCAAACCTTTTAAACTACAGCGAAATCAAGATCATTGATCTCACTATCATTTATTTATACATACATATGTGCCCGTTATTAAACCAAAGATATTACGGTTCTGCTGCGATAATGTTTCTGGAATTGCTAGATCCCTTAAGGAGCTTAACGTATTTTTTTTTATTTGGGTCCTAAGTTGGTTGCGGTTTGTATAATAATATGTAGAAATATAGGAGGAAGGTAAAATTGAATCTATCCCTTCCTTAAGAAAACCTTAACTAAACAGCAGGTTTTATAGTGTAAGTGGTTATATGTAGGTACTTACTATCACAAGGATAGTGTAGTGTGCTTGTTTGCTAAATTAGTTTTATAAAAATGTGCAGTAACAACACGAAAATAAAACATCAGCATTTGGCACCACGTTTATTTTATTGCCCTCGACAACAGCTTACCTAAATATAAGCTCAAGACAGAGAAAAATGTCAATGCACATGTGGGCGATCTTGAAAGTCATAAGCAAAAATATAATTTATTTATAATCTGTAGCAAGTTAGCAACACACAATCCGTTCATTTTCCAAATGTATTACGGTTATTATTGGCGGCGAATTATGACGCTATTTGTATCTTTGAAACGAATTTATAAAACCAAAGAAACCACGACATTCATTTTTATTCATTTTTAACCAACGAAAAAAAAGGAGGTTCTCAATCCGACCGTATAATTTTTTTTTTTTATGTCAGTGTTCAGTTGTGTTCAGCCATCACTCTGTTATTTATGAACCGATTTTGATTATTCTTTTTTTGTTAGATAGGGTATACCTCAAGGGTTGTTCCATGTCAAGGAAGTCAGGATCTGATAATGGGATCCTGATAAAATTGAGAGAAACCCTCCAAAATTGTAGGAACGAATAGTGTTTCTGTTTACTTTTCATTACTTTATCAGGTATTTGCGTTTAGAAATCATCACATCATATAGCTGAGCTGATGATGAAAAAAAATCATAAAAATCTTTTTAACAAAAAATTAAACCGACGAAAACTAATCATTTTATTATTTGGCGCCGACTCAAAATATTTTATATAAAATTTTATAGTTTATGTAAATAAGCTCAATACTTAAGACTTAAGGTTTATTTATTTTTTGCTTTTTAGTTCTTTTCATCAGTTTAATTTTTTGTTAAAAAGATTTTTGAAGATGCGGCTTCCAGCCCTGTCAACCTAGCCCTTTTATGATCAAAAATGGACATTTCGATTGGATAAATACTAAAAAAATTATTATGATGATTAAGAATTTCGATCTATCAAAAACGTACTTACTGGAAACGAGATTTCACACGAAACGTAAAAGAAGTCTTTTATTTTTTTCTGTTTTACTATTTATCCAAAAATAAAAATGCGTGGTAATCCAAAATAGGTAGGTATTTTAGTTCCTTGACTGGGCTTTTCAATTTAAGCTATAAAACGATCAGAAAGATACATCCAAATTCAGCTCGAATTGTATGAATGTAATTGTCTGCAGAAATATCTTCTGAAGACAGCGGTTAACCGGCATTACCGAGCCGATTCTCTACATACGAGTATTTCTTTAATTTTTACCATAACTAATGCTTATTTCATTTGCTGAGTGCCTATATAGAAAGGGTGACACAATTTAATTAGCGCTATAATTTACTACAATACGTTCGCAATCGTAGTCGTAGAGATGTTAAGAGACTTTGTGGTGAAATACCGTTCATCACCAACAACTAACTGCGACCCATTTTAAACATGAACTAAATAAACACATTCACATTTTGAACATGCATTTTAGTCCACATAAATAACCTTAATCTTGATTCAAAATCATTTATTTCAATTAAACCATTATAAGTATTTTTTAATTGTCATGAGTAGTAGTCAGTTAGACTAAATCAGTCGTAAAGCTAGTTGCCTGTTCCAATTCGTAGATCCAGTGGAGAAGAACAGGCAAGAAACTCCCAGGACACTCTTTTTCAATACTTTTTTACAAATCTCTGGTTACATTGCTTATATTAGTTGATTTCTGGGCTATATTGTAAAATGTTGTACGCCATAGTAGGCAAAACATGTAGGTAGCACTCGCACAAACTGACCAACATGCATGCAACCTTAGATATACACGTGTTAATACAAAATAAATGTCTTATAAAGCGACCATGCGACACAAGTGATGCATATATTGTATTTTCTTTTATTTTCTAGTTAAGTTTTATTTATTGATCGCAATTCTATAAAACCATTGTCCTTAAAGTTATATGGTTAGGTACGTGTACATCATAATTTATAAGGTAGTAATTGCATTGTTTCTATAAACGGTTTCGCGTTTGAGCATTGCAAACACGCACCTGCATTTTTGTATTATAGAACAATAGGCGGATAAGTAGAATCTGTTTATGTAACTATATCATTATTTGTTTAAAATATTTACTTACAACATTAACAGAAATTAATGTGTTTTGTATAGGTAGATGTTATTGTGTTCATAAAGTTAATAACTACATATAATGTATTTATTATTTATTACACATGTCGTATTCTACACAAAATTTAAAATGGAAAAAAAAGGTACAGAGTCTATAAGGTTTAACCAATTGTACAGTACCTACTTATGCCGACTGGTTGAGTGACACATAATTGAAAAAAAACTCATCAAATTAAAAAAAGATTATAAATTTAAAGTTTAAACCAATAATAGAAGCGTTCACAATTTAACATCGTCTCTTACTTATTTATCATAATGTAGAAACCTTTTTCCAGAAAAGCCGAAAAACTAAACTGTCCATTTGCACTGCAGGAGTTTTCTGTACCTATAGATTTATGATTTTTATATGCAGCTAGAAGAAAGAACTTGTAGGAATCTCGTATTTTAATAATGTTTTGGGGGTGAAAATTGGATTTTTGTAGTATTTTCCTTATTGCTTAACAATGTATGTATATTTGTTTTATTATTTTGAGTTGAGCCCGTGTTGGTGAATTAAGCGTCTAGCGTCGAGTAGCACTGAAAATTTTAAATCTGTTTTATTGATCGGCACTCGGTAGGTATTGAAATAAGGAATTCGATGGTATGCATAACTCAAAAATCAAAAGTTAGCTCTCTTTAGATCTAGGTTTGGGATATGTAGATCCATAAACGTGGTTGATGCATTTATATTACTTTTGGACAGTGCCCAACCTAAATACCATATCGACTGTTATAAGTTCATAACGTATATCGTTCGATCGATTGCAACTAGTTTTTTTTCCAAAAAGAAGAATTATTACACTCTGTGTTTTTATTTTACCGTTTCTTCTTATCTTGCATTAATTTTATTGATTGCCTACATAGTAAATGTATTTATAGAATTGAAAGAGAATCTATTGTTTATTTATTTAAAAGTAGCAATTACTGCACTATTGCACATTGACACTCTTTATCACGTAATCTATTATGGCGAATTAAAAATATCATAAAATATGATAAAAAATATAATAGGTATATTAAATTTATTCGTGTAATCGTGTACAATCCGGTACCATTTTAGCGGATCTCCTTTGGTTTTTACAAAATTCCAGAACGCAAATTATTAGAAAAACTCTTTGTACCGATGTAAACAGCAGTTAGGTGTAGCCCTTGAAGTATTGAATGATAAAGCATCGCAAATTGTTTTAGACACGCAATAGTTTACCGGTATAAAATACAAATTACGATAAATAATTTGTTCACATTCCACGTCTCAGGTGAGAATTCTATCGTCCTTGAAGTCCATAAATATTAACTCTCCTCCGTACTAATTTATGTTAATGTTTGTGATCAATTACGAATACATCTAATTAAGCAAAGATGAAGGTACGTCTTGTATTTCTTTTCAATTGCGCAATTTATATTAACGTCAAGGTTGGCCAACTGAACAATCTTTCATTGTTATCACTATCAGCTGTTGCGCTACTGGTACTATGTATTCTAATACCTACTATATTGCACCATTATTGTTTAACTGTAAAATATGTTTATAAATAGGTAGTAAGCTAATAAATATTATAAATGCTAAAATGAGATGTTTGTTTATTTGTTTAAAAGATCGTCATGAAATTTAGCATGCATATGTTGGTTGTTCAAGTATTCAGCAAAGGATAGGGTACTTTTTATTCAGAAAAAAGCTTAGCCGCTTACAAAAGCAAGTACTCTATACTATAGATCTCCTTTAACTTGTCAAGAAAAACCCTAAAAATATCCGAACCTTATAAATGATTTCATAAGCTAAAGAAGTACATATAAAATTAGAGCCATAAACATATACACGCCTGTAGACAGAGGCGTAATGAACACAATTTTGGAATCTATAATTTCGTCTCATCAAATTAGGATTACATTCAGGGAAAATTGGGATTACATTGTAAGGTAAATATGGGTATATATAATAAGGCAATTTTAGAAAAAAATAATGCTTAGACGGATGGATTTGGGATTCTAGCATTAGTTTGAGTAGGTCAGGGTCAGGGCTGCTACTCGAACTGGTATCGGGAAGTCCGAGCCCTCTGATTTGAGGATATAAACTAATTTATAATCATCAATAACATTAGAAGACATCGATATGTGATGACATCACGTTCATTAGATTGAATAGATCTTTCGAATTGCTGCCAAAAACTCGTGTGGCCAAAGTGCATGGTTAAATTTTGTTCAAAGGTCATGACTTCATGACTCATGAGGCTTTTTACTAATTTTGTAATAAAAATAATTACCTACCCCTTTATGGTGTAAACTATGATGCGCTTACGATGGTAGGATTTAAGCCTCGGAAGTCCTGGAATTTATTACAATTGGCAAATTGCTGATTAACATCTGATCTGATTAAACTTTAAATTCCGCAGTCTATTATTTTGAGGACGTTAATAAGTTCGCCAGACAACATTCCAGTGGTATCATTGACTTCATGGAATGACTTACCATAAACTTACATAGATACACACCCCTGTATCCTCGAAGGGGTAGGCAGAAAAAGTAGCTCGACTTTTTGACAGATATTGAGAATAGGTTATTTTTCTACTAACTGTCAATATGCTTATTGTATATTACTTTAATTGATTACATTATTTTTGTTACAAGTCATAGTCTGAAGAAATTTCAGTTGAACATTTTATTCATACTTGCCACCAATTATTTAGTCAATTTTACTTCAGGGTCTACATTGCATTAGTTTTTTAGAAACACTGAGTAACTTATGTGTGCGTTGTGTTTTCAATGTTTTATAAAATGTCGTATTTTGTGTTGCAGAAAAGCGTTGCTTCGTTATTTACATACAATGTGTTAATTTACATAAGCATACTGGACAACTAAGAAATTTCTGAAGTGACGAAATAATTTAAAAACGAATTTATATCCCTCAAGTTGATTGTAATGTATTTTGAAGGAAACACTTAGGAGTTTTCCCCCGATGAAAATTTTAATTTTTTTTTAATGACGCTCGTACTTATCCAGCCAAACGGTCCAATTTACAATCTTCTGAAGGCTCCTAAATAATCTTTTTTATTTGAGAACCAACCAACTGCTAAGGGCAGTGAATGCGATTCATCGGTGCTTATGCTATCAAAGAGAGATCTCAGAGTAAAATTTGTGAATACTGTTGTATGTATGTAATGGCGCAGTATACATATAAACGTCTATGTGTATATAACTATATTATTTATACATATTAGGTAATGTTATGACAAATCAAAATGCTGATTTTCGTTAACACGAAGGTGGTATTTCAAGCCTATAAAAATCGATTCAGTTGGTATTCCGTGATAAACTCTATACACAGTCGAATATTACATTTGAGCTTGAGAGGCTGGTTGAACTGCTACCATAAAATTAGTCCGGGCTTTTTTTTGTAAACACTAAGCTTGCAGAGAGTAGCAGAAACTAAGCTTGTGAACTTTGTGTTCTTAAGTTAACCATTGTTTACTTATAGAGATGTTAACTGTAAATACGTATATTACGGATATAGAAGTATCTATCGCCTGTTGCCAACCTTATAAACCCTTTTCTGTTTTGTCAGTTACTTAGTGACGAATAGGGGTGACTTGTGTCATAGTAAAGATTTCGCGAGTGATGTCGCTAGTGTTGTACCATGGGTGAAATAAATACTTAAATATTTAAAAGATTTCATATTTAAATTTGACTTCAAACCTTAAAAGTTTGAGAACCAGCTAATACACAATAACAAATCACCCTTTGTGAGAGCTTCTATTTTTTCAATTGTTTACCCATTTTGAAGAGTGATAAAATTATGTACCTACCTACTGCATACTCGTAAGTAGGTTCATGCGACCTAATGGATTAACGTGTTTAGGTCATATGTCGAGTTTTTACCGATAACACTTAATTTTTGTTAAGAACGTAGGGAACAATAACAAAATTATAAGAATACAAATTATACCGGTATTGATAAGGCTAAGAAACACGTGACGCAATTTGAGGTAATTCTGAGAAGTTATTAATAAAAATAATAAATAACACATCAGTATGGCCACTGATTCATGTTTTGCTTAAGACTGTTAAATGACTGTGAGTCATTTTATGATGATCGGGATTTCAAATGTTAATACATAATCAGTTTTAACAGTTACATGTTGTATACCAGTTACGTGGCTAAAAAACTACCGAATAAACATTTTTTTCAGCTTTTGAGGAAAAATCTAAGAGCAATTCGGGTAATGAACTGTAATATCTACTACTAGCTGAAGCGCGCAACTTTGTCAGCGTTTGTAAATTTTCCCCGTTTTTGCAACATTTGTCGTTGATGCTATAATAACTTGACACACCTCACACAAGGCTGTCGGATCCCAAACGAGGCGGAGCCTGTACTATGTTAAACAGACTGCTGATAAACATACTTATAAATATATTTCTAAATACATATTATAGATTATTTATCCTTCCTCGATAAATATAGCCCATTTATCGAGGAAGGATAATCATCAAATCAATCATAGTTGAAAAACACTTAATTAAATTTTTAATTCGAACCAATAGGTCCAGTAGCTCCTGAGATTAGCGCGTTCAGCCAAACAAACAAACAAACTCAGCTTTATAATATTAGTATACGAGTAGATAAGAACTCTGTAACATAATGGTATGCGATAAACGTATTGTGTATAACTTAGTAACAATTAGTGATCACGAATCTATGAGTATAATTAAATATCATAAATATACCTAAACTTTATTTATTTCTAAAGTATGTTTCTAAATATATATTTACAATTAAACTATAATTTATACATACACCATTTGACACACACAAATTCTACGGACCACAGACAATGATTGACATTGACATCATGTAGGTAGGTATCATTTTATTGTTTTTAAGCAAAAGAAATTGTCACAGACGAAATTTTATATTTAAATTTTGTTTAACTAAGTAAAAAACAAATTATATATGGGAATAAATTGAATTTTAAGATATGCTTTTATGAGGTCATGATTGCTTATGAAACATTAATAGTATTGTAAATGTCAACGAGCAGGTAAGAGACAAATATGAGTTCATTGACTTATTAAAAACTCACACACGCACACACACATCTTGAATATTTTATTTTTGTTACATGTAAACTTAAGCCTTAATAGAAAAAAAATAGTCAAACAAGCACACGGCTCGGTTAACGGTTAGCAGTCAGCTTTGCCTATTAAGATTTGGGTCACTCGAGCGTTTTTAATTATATTCCCTCCTCTTTTGGAGATCTAGTGATGATTCTCACATCCAGAAATTCTAAAAAATTATAACACAGCCAAACAAAAGCCGAAAGTAAAGTAAAGTATACAGGCGGTAGACGAAAGAAACAAGATTTAGATATGAATGCGATAGCTCGCAGTTTCTTCATATTGGATTTTGGCACATCACTGTGAGCTTTGTTTTCGACAATTTATATTTATACAACCGAGTGGATCTCCGAATAAGATTCATGTCATCGTTCGTACCTATGGCTGGGTTGAATGGAATAGTTTGGTATAATTATATTTTGCAAAAGGCCATGGAGGACGATATTTGATTGTCCTACTAATATTATAAATGTGAAAGTTTGTGAGGATGTATGTGTCCATCAAGACTTCATTTAGATGGCGCTACCGTAGCTAGAGAGGGACAATATAATTATAACATGAATAAGTTTTTACAATTCAAATTTTTACCATAATGTTTAGACTTTTTCATCAAGTTTTATTACAGTGAATATTATACAATCACTTTAAAGTATTACCGAAAATTCCCAACAATCAAGTGCTAAGTTCATATTTATATCTTTACTTGTACTAGCGCCGTTCTGGTCGGTTCTGGAATAAAATTGTTATTAACTGGGACACTTGTTGGGTTTGACCCCCATATAAAACGACCTTTGTTCTCTAACCTGCATAGATTCAATATACCTACCTATACTTGTCTAGAAAAACATATATTTTACATTTTATTTTGTACAACTTAGTTTGTTTCTTTTTTGCCATTTTAATTAAACCCCTGCGCAAAACAAAATTACACGTAGCGTCATAAGTCCTAACCAGAAGCTGACTAATCATAATAATATGAAGTTATCAAGAATCTATCTGACCTCTAGATTAGGGTCAATGACTGTCAAGTCAAATCAGTATCTTATTAGTAAAAGTTAAAAGTAGGTACGGTATATTTTTTGTATGAAATACAGAACCGCCTTCATGGCGGGCCTTATTGTTGTCAGATCATTCAATTTTAATGTTAATTTGACGAATACAAAATAAAAATGTAAAAATAAAGCAGGACGACAATTTTTACAGTATTTTAAATTAGTTTATTGTCCGACTTGGCGGAATAATTTATTTTGAGCATCTATCCAATAGGGTATTTTACTCTTTGAATGTAATGATCAAAATGAAAATAACAGAAACATAGTTTAGGCAATAGAAAATCGGAAAATGTTAGTTTCAGTTTATTAATTTAGAAATTAATTTCATTATACATTTCAAAGTTTTCAGTTCTCTTATCTGTTTTAGTTTATCAGTGTTGAAGCCGCCATGACGTTACCTCATCGCGTCACTAAAAATTTATGTAAATTACATTTATTGCTGTACATTTTTGCAAATATTTACTATACCTACTTATTCTTAAAAATGGATTTTACATAAATATAACCATGGAACCTTTTAAAGGCAGAAAGTAATCTACCCACGATAAGCTCTTTTATAATGGGATTTTGGGATGTAGATTATGTAGAATGTATATTGTTCTCTATCACTAATCATTAAGATAGTAACTCATTTTCAAATTGGTAAAATTGCAACATTTTTAGTTTTTACTACCGACATGACGTCATGAAGAACAAGCAACATGGCGTTTAGCGTTATCATTATCACCAATTTACTTAAGTATCAATTGAATAAATTTTTTGTAAATTTTGTGGTTGTTTACTGTTGCCTCAAGATCAAATTAAAAAACTTTTCAAAAAAGGGTGTAATACCCTCACGTTACCTTAATAAGCGTCACTTGAATAACTTAAAAAAATATAAAATAACTCCACACATCTCACTGGTCTGGTCCCAAACTAGGCAGAGCCTGTACTATGGTAACCAGACTGCTGATAAATATACTTATATATTTCTAAATACATACATATTAAAGATAAATTACACCCAGACACAGAACAAATGATCGTGCTCATCACACAATTATTTGTCCTAGGTGGGAATCGAACCCACGACCTCTGGCTTAGCAGTAATTGTCACTAACCACTAGACCGACAGGCCAGTCGACTCAAGAATACGTCGTGAGACGCGGAAAACAGGCGTTTCCTTTTATAAACTCCATTTAAAAAAATACATGTTTGTTTATTAAGTATAATCCTGTCGTGATGATTAACAATATATCTATAAATAAAAAAGAATCCCTCAAGAAGCAGCCATTAATATGTATTATTTTATTATTCATCCATGTACGTGTATACTGTGCGGCATTGTACTCTCACTTGTACCTATTTAAATGAGCGAAACAATAAAGTTGTGGCATCCTTTTGCATTTCTAAAAGACTTGTTTACCCTGGTTGTGTGCCAAAATTTTGCAATTGACTGGTAATAAGTGTGTCACATATATTTCAATGACCTACAATCCGTTTAGAACACGTTATTATCACATGTTGACTTTGCCCTTAGTGACTACAGTGGCCCGAATACCAAACTTTTGGTGTATGCTTTCTGTTCAAAAATCGAACATTTTGAGCGGTATTTATTCTAGAATAAGACAAAAGCGTTTAATTTATTATATTCTTCAACCGACGAAAAAAGGAGGTTCTCAATTCGACCATATAATATATATTTTTTTTTATGTCTGTTCAGCCCTCACTCCGTTATTTATGTTAGATAGGGTATATATATACCTCAAGGGTGGTCCCATGTCAAGGAAGTCAGGATCTGATGATGGGATCCTGATAAAATTGAGAGAAACCCTCGAAAATTATAATTTCTGTTTACTATTCATTACTTTATCAGGTATTTGCGTTTAGAAATAATCACATGAGCTTATTTTGAGTGGGCTCCGAATAATAAAATGATTAATTACCTACGTAGAGCCATGTCCATTTCTACGAAGGTACATATAAAATTCTGATAATTAATCGGTTTGTTGTTGGGCGTCGACTCAAAATAAGTTTATATAAAATTTGATAGTTTATGTAAAATAAGCTCAATACTTAAGGCTTAAGGTTTATTTATTTTTGGCCTTAGTTCTTTTCGTCGGTTTAATTTTTTGTTTAAAAGAAATTTATTGAAATCTAGCTAATCTCTACGCAGCGCAGGCGTTAGGCAACTTAAAAAAAAAAGAAAAGGGGTTAGGTAGGAGTCGCGAGTCGTACGGTCGTACCTAGAACCCTACGGAGATCCGTATTTCACCACAAATTTTTTGTCAAGAGTAATTATAAACACCTTTTCCTGTTAATAACCAATAAAAGAGCTTACAATCTCCAAAACAAAACGAGTACATTGTAAATTATACAGTCGTTTTAATAAATTAGTTTTGAACGTATTAAACATTCAAAATAAAGGGTTTTCATGAGAACCTCCTAAACAAACACCGACATTGTTTTGCGCTTTTGTTATAATTACCACAAATTATCGTAACATACATGTATTAAACGGCGCGGCGCCGTGAGTGGAACAGAGACAGTATTATGTTCTTGTTTCATGTATAGTGACTCGAGTACGTAGTACATTTATATCGATGATTAAACGACTCACTAAATAATGTGACCAATCTTACTTTTACTTAATGTAAAACTGTACAGTGCAGTGTACGAAGTTTTAGGTATCACCATCGCAAATAAATAGAAAAGGGGGAAAAAGTGAAGGAAATTATTAGGAAATTTATTGAACCTGTATCACATCACTTAAAAGTTTTGGACGCAGTTTCGCAGCACTTAAAAGTTTTAGTTAATGTTTAATTTATTTAGTAGCTAATAAATTTTTGAAATGTTTATTTTAGGCCGAATAAGGTGTTTCCATTGAATGTAATGAATTGTACATAAAAGTTGTTTTCGCGAAATGTATGGAGAATATACTTTTATCTGTAGACATAAAATAAAAAAAGCAACTATTGATATGGTACGAGTAGCCTCGTAAGTACAGTTGAGACAAATTGTAACGGGTCAAAATTAGAGATGTGAGCATTATGCTTCTGATAAAGTTTTTCTTAATAAAATAACATGATATTACAAAAATATTTATTTCAAAATAAAGGTTCTGTGCATAATTACAAGGTACTTAGCATATTTATCTTTCAATTATAATGTTTTATTTGGTTTTAAACAAAAAAAGGTCTAAATAGTCATTCCGGGAATGCGTCCTTATACCATGTTTCATAGTTCAGACAAGTCAAAAATGTTTACAATTACGACTTAAAAATGTAATATTTTATTAATAGCTTTGAAAATCATTAAGTTAAGAATATCCGTATATATTAAATTAATACCAGTTTAATTTCTTCATATTTTGGCTATTCAAATGCTGTCTGACGTTTACCAAATCATTCCGTGAACGTGGTGGATATCGGTCGATGTAATTAAAACAACACACGCTGAGTGGCGTTAGCGAGCAACCTTGTGAAGTTCACTAGTCAAACCAACAGGCGTGTGTTGTGTTTACGGAAAAAAATAATTGATTTGGTTGGTAAGTACCTTTTAATTTGATATGTGTGAAGCGTACTTTAATTCCCCGTCACTACGCGAACGCTGTTTCGTGATTAGTTTTTCGAAAATTTTGCACAATTATTTTAAATATTACAGCACACTTGTTCATAACCTCTAAAACCAATATCTAACATGGCGGCGTCAAGCGTGACATGAAAATATATATCGAATAATCATTTCGGGAACGGTCATTTCGGGAACGTTCTCGTATATGAAGGGCGTTCCTGAAATGACATTTTTTGGGCAAAAAGATGCTCAAATGTTTTAAAAGCATAACCATGCAAAATTTTGGTATTAGGTATCCATTTAGTACGAGTAACATGGAAAACAATAAAAATTAAGAGAAAAGAAACTCGAAAAAACGATTGAAAGAGAATAGTAGAGCTTATTAAAAAAATCGGGAAAAGGCTAATGCAAGGACGCGCAAGTTATTAAATAAAATAACACCTGAACAAAAAGAGATGAAGAGACTGAAAGATAGGGAATATTACAAAAGAAAGAAAGCTGAAAATAAAGTTAAGACTAGTTAGTAATATGACTGAAAGACAGAAGAGGCAACAGAGAAAGTTGTGGAGAATAAATTCTCTAAAGAATAGACAGAAAAAAGATGATAATATTTTGATAAAATGATAATTTGGACCAACAAGCCCATGCTGTATGGGGTCACCTGAAATCAGCGCTACGGAAAACATTGAGTGTCAGGCCTAACGTAAATACCCTTCACGTGTTTTCAGACGGACCCACATCCCAGTATCGAAACCGCACTAATATTTACTTATGGATTAAAACCTTAATAGAACAATTTCCCCAAATAACTGCTTCAATGTGGACATTCAGTGAACCAGGTCATGGTAAGGGACCAATGGATGCTGTAGGAGGAGAGCTAAAGAAAACTGCTGATGACCAAGTATTACGCTATGTCAACACAGCTGCAGATTTTGTCCGTTTAGTAAAAAAAATCATCTGTTTCACTCCATGAAGTCACTGACGATGAAATAGTTGCAATCAAAAACGTAATACCCCGAAAAGATAGATGTGATCTCCGGAATCATGAACGTAACTTAGATTATCTGGTAAAATACTTCTGATGTCTCCATTCTACTGTATCAATTTTCAAAATTTTGAGTTTTCAGTCGAAGATAGAGATAAAGAAAGTCCTGGCCATTAGAAATGATAGATTTAGACATAGAAAAAAAATGAAGGGTTTCTGAATTCTCTTCACATCAATAGAAAAAGCATTTACAGACAGTTTAGATGATGAGAATCTCCAAAAGGTTTCAGATCGACTTCATGGAAAGAATGACGATATTTGTGCTGGTACATCAAAAACAACCATAATGCCAAAAACCGGGCGTTGCGTTCATTTAGGGAAGTCATTATCATTTTGGGAACTCTGCCATCATTTTCGGGAACATCATAACAACGGCAAATAAATCACTAATAAGTAATGCTATAGTTTAATCTTGCATGTACAACATGAAAAGACCTTTAAACTTTTGTATTTATATTATTAATATATAACGTAGTGCTAAAATGTATCCAATAAATTGAAATTTTGGAGCGAAATTTACACTAATTAAAAATTTATGGAGAGTAATTTGATAAATAAGTGTTTTTATTATAAAAATATACAAAATAACAACATTTTCCGAATTAGGAACAGGTAAATTACAATTTCTTGAAGGTGATTCTTAAATGCGTTGGTCATATTATTATTTAAAAAATATTTAAAAGCGTTCCCAAAATGACTTTTGGCCCTGGTATTATTCTTAATAACTAGGAGGGGCTCGTGGCTAAGTGGTAACCGAGTAGGTTAACACATTACAAAGTTAAGTAACAATAGCCAGGTCAGTCTAGGATGGGTGACCATTCCTAACACATTGAGACCCCTCCGTGCCTCGGATAGCACGTTAAACCGTCGGTCCCGGGTGCCATACAAACATCTATGGCATTCGTTACGGGTAGTTGGAGCCCTAAAAAGTCCGACAACCTGGTCTAACTACAGAACTTCGATATCGCCTAGTACTTGGGTTGTGGAGGTCTGATGGCAGTCGCTTCACGTAAAATATCAAAGTTCGGCCGTATCGTAGTTAGATTGAAAGCCGACCCCAACTTAGTAGGGAAAAGGCGCGGAGAATGATATTATTCTTATTAACGGGTAGAATTTCTAAAATATACATTTTTGTGCGTGCCTCTTCACAGGATAGGTTAATGACAAATGACACAACAGACTCCACTTGTTAGTTTTCTTCAAAAGAAAGCTTAATTTCTCAGATATTTGAAAACCTAAAATGCTCACCTCTCTGATTCTGACCCTAACCTAAAAAATATGTATTTAAAAGTCTAACTTCGGAAGCTGTGACTTCCCGGCAATACTCAGAGTTACAGGTATACGGTCTTCTGGAGCTATTCCTTACACTCCCCAACCATACCTACCTTTCCCTTTAAACATACTCCCAATTTCCCACCTTTTATTCCCAAGTACCCGGTTGGCGGCAACGGGCCCCCTAACTGAATGAGACCAAATTAGTTGGCAAACACCCCTATGTTTAATACACCTAGCTGCGTACTTCTTCGGGTATGTAAAAGTGTAAAATGCTAAAATGTGTCCTTATAATTATGAGTAATGTAACTCGCAATAGTGTTTTAAATACTTGTTCAAGCTACGAGTATAACGGCCTTCCCCGCACGCAGATATAAATCAAAGAGTCATGTGACCGTGAGTGACCATTCTTGTTGTTATTTTGCATTACGAACACGTGTTTACTAGAGGCAACGGTCAATGCTGTAATAAAATACAGTTATCGCACTCAAGCTTAATAAACAAATGCAATGCCTATAAAATACATTATATTACATACAAGGTTCGCCATAAAGCCTATGAAGTTTAAACTTTGTATATATTTACATTTAAACTCGTAATTCCCTTATACTTATTTCGACTAGGTACGTGGTATGTCTGGTATACTCCCAAAACTCAAAGCCTGTTATGTGACTTCCCTCCTCAGAAAAAGAACGTCAGTGTTCGTTCGTTTTTTACGCATAGTTATAGGTCATATGCGTAAAAAATAATTATTACAGCAGCTTCAGCAGTGTTCTGAATGTGAAAGGCGTACAAAATTTAATGTTCTATCGTTCTAGTGTGTGTATACTATATATACTATATATGTGTGTAACTGTTATAAACTTATAACCGAGTTAAATATTCCTGAACGCCTAACTCATATTCCTGCGTCTGAATGATATTTTTTAATTTTTAAAATGGTAACAGGTGTTTATAGTTTAGTAACACAAAAAAAAAAAACACGATTTAATAGCGAAATGAATTAAAGTTAAAAAGAGTTCCACTATCCATTTTGGCTTAATCGTTACCAAGTCCAGTCTGTTGGACTCATCAAAACGAATCATAGGAGCCCAAATTCAAGGGGTTTACTAGTAGCCACTGAAGAGTTCCACTAACCGCCTCCTAGCCCATCATCAGATCAGCTACAAGATGCCAAATTACAGCATTGTCATCCGAACTAAACATACATCAAAGTTTGATAAAACTAGAACTTTTTAGATTTGTTGTTGTTGTTGTTATTAGTTAGTTACAATTTAGGGAACGTACCCATACTACGTGACCCGTTCTGAGAGGGGGAGGGGGATCTTCAAAACTCCACGCTTGGTCACAGGGGCCGGGGAGGGTGCTTAGGTTTTCGTCTCGTAGTCAATAATCTCTAGGGAAATCTCGTGTTTTTTCGAGCTATATTCAAATATGGCGCGCAAGGTTTAGCGCTTTTTAATCACACAGGTAGCAACAAGCAAGCGTTTAGCGCTTTTTAACTTTCTGTAGCCAAAAAATGATTTAAAACCATATTTATAAATTACTATGTGAAAACTAGAGGGAGAGGGGGGGTCTTACTTAGCATAAACTACGGGTGGTCACCGAGGGGGGAGGGTATAAAAAATTGTAAAAAAAAGGGTCACGTAGGATACCGATCCCTTAGAAGTGATGCCAATAAAAGCATGTTAAAAAAACTAAAATGGCAGAATAATAATAATTATGTAATATTGTGCAAAGTTGTTTAGTCAAATAAAAATCCACACTATATTTGAAAATTGATTTACAAATTCATTAGCTCATTACTCATTTTATTGTTAGTGTGCAACGTAAAATTAAGACTGACGTCTTCTCTATGAGTAAATGATAAATTTTATCACTAATTAAACAATCATGACAAACACACATTAACGTCATTTATGAACTTTATTTGATGAGCCAGACATACCCACTGTAAATGTTTCTTTCTTTCTTTCGGAACGAAGTAGGTACTAATATATTACATAATTAATATACACGTACTTAATATTTCGGAAAAATCTAGCTACTACTAAAGTTTCCTAACCATGGACAAACATAATTAACTTAATCCTCTTTAGTTAAACTATAATTTTTCACGGTTTTTGAAAGGTTAATACTTTAACCGTTCACCTACTTTTAGTCTACATTTTGTGCTTAGTCTGTTTAAGTGTTATTCTTAGTTGGCCCATTTCACAAAGTGATTGTGACTGCTGACGTTTATATTTTAATACTATCAAATGGTAAATGGTGTACAAACCTTTTGGTATGTATTTTATTGTACAAACGCTTATTTGTTGTATTTTATATTGTTTGCCCCCTAATTCTTTTTCCTTAGCTTAAATTACTCCTTAAAATACCAGCTACCTGCCACTGAAAGTTCCGTGGAAATCTGTCCACCCGTTCCGGAGATTAGCCGGGACAAACAGACAAAAATCTTAATTTTTTTTTTGTATAACTACCGTGTAAACATTTAGACGCATTAAGTAAAATCCTGTTATTATAACATTACAAACAGACACTTCAATTTAATATTTGTATAGATAAGTATTGATTCAAATTCAAATTCAAAAAAAAATCTTTATTTCATAAAATTGACCATCAATTATTCGAAATCGTCGATTTAATAAATAATTATTATAATTAAAAATTATAGATCAACACACGCAGAGTCACCGCAACAATTGTATAGTCTTTATTGATAAAACTAACCAATATTATAAATGCACGTGTGAGATTGTTTGTATGTTTGTAACGGTTTAACGCCTCAACTACTCAAGCGATCATCATCAAATTTTGCACACGCCTTGCCAGGACGTAAAAAAGGGCATAGGATTTATCTAGAAAAAAAGTACTGTTCCTGTCTATGGGATTAATTATATTGATCGCCTTAATTTAGATGTTTAGTAGTAGTGGGGGGGGGAGGGGTTTAGTAGTAACCACTGAAGAGTTCCACTGACCACCTCCTGGCTGCATCATTGAATTAGATCCAAGAGGCCAAATTATAGTATTATCATCCGAACTACATATACATAAAAATGTTCATTTCGTTACGACAATAATTAGAAGTAATTTAAAATTTACTTCCAAGATTTGTTTACATAGGTACTTAGTTCGTTAGCTAATTATGTAGTTAGTTAGTTACTTAAAAGTGAAGCTTATGTTGTTGCCACATCAAAAACTCTTATTTATTTTATTAAAAATAGGGCCAAACTATAATAGATGATAACACAGTTCACTATTTAATAAAAATAAGTTAATAGACATTATTTTGACTGGTTATACCGGTAACGCAATACTATTGGTCGATTGATAATTATTAACGAATAGTGGGATTATAAAAGGGTAGAAATATGTGAAGATCGATTGACTTGAGTGCGAATAAGAGGTACGAACAACTTGGCAGTTACTGTTAGTTAGTGCTTTTCATAGTTTATATCAGTGGTTGTGAGACTGTTTCTTACACTAATAAAAGTTTGTTAATAAAAATGGAAGTAGAAGTAGTTTATAAAAGAGTATATAAATAAGGTACTTATTCCAGAAATACTTCTCGGTCTCGTCTTTCAGTTTCAAGGTCAGTCAATGTGATGTAGTCTAGTCTTACAATAAGCCGATCGATTAACCACGATCAAACACTATTTATTTAAACACTACAAACTGTTTAGTTTGTAGTGTTTGGCCAACAGAACAGTTATTTGCGTTCATGAAAACAGTACAGCTTTTGTGTTTGTTTTTAAATGATTTCATTGCAACAATTTATCGCCGGGTTGCGAGTTCAATTAGGTACTCAAATTAATATTATAAGTTGCTGATATAAATACAAAAATACATAATTTTAATGCACGAGTAACACACTCGTGCTGTTACAATTAAAATGGCGACAGTTGAGTTACCAATAAAAGTATAATATTTTTAGTAGGTAGTATATTATTGTTCTATAATATATAGTACAATGACTAATAATAAAAATAATAATAATTAACAAAATGGTTTACTATTCATCTCCACAAATTACATATATTTACAGTTAGACGATACACTGTGAAATTATACAGTTGACAATATTGTAGTTTGTGAGAGATCTGGAGTCTAAACTAAGCCTAGGCCTGTATTTTGAAAATTAATCTAAATATATTTGTATGGGTGTCAACCCTGCTACCAACATAATTTTCGAATAATTTTCATATTCCTCGAAGTCGTAGAACTGAGATAAATGTCATGATTTCGTATAAAGAAACCATTCCTTCTTTCAACACATTCTATATCTATTTAAGAAAAATAAGCTTAAACATATTCGTTCAGTCAAATCAACACAATTTGTGATTGCGTCTAGACTTTTTAAATCACAAGTCGAAAAAAGCATTCGAGATTGGCAAGTAAGGAATGCCCTAATAGACTATTTATTTTTTAAATTACCTGAAAAGTATGATTGAAGTTTGAATTGTACGGTAAATACGGCAACTTTATAAATTTAATGGCGAAGGTAATTATACCATACCTAATTTATAATAGAAAGATTATTTATTTAATATAACAAGCTAATTAACTAAATGGCTATAAAATATTTGTTACGTAAAGGAACCATTTATAAGTGGGTTTTTGTGTAGGATAGGAGTATAACCTATCTACTCAGAATTGAAGAAGACAATTCAAATATCGAACACAATCAATTTCGAAACGTTTATAATTAACTTAAACTTCAAGGTTGATTAAACGATGTATTTCTGTTTTACTGGCTTTTAAATTGTTAATGATATTTTATACTGCGTATCTCGCTGTAACGAAAGGTAAACTGACTTCAATAAACGTAAATAGAAAAGGGTCGATTTTTGAAGTGAAAACTTCTCTAAGCACGTTTGTGCACTTTTGCTATAGGAAAAAAGTAATGAACTCGTGAAGTATAGATCCGCTAGAGTGCGCTAATCTAAATCTCTGTCAGCTCCATATTAATTAATGTCACCAACCTGCTAATGTGACGTTTTAAGTTCGTCGTTTCGTTTAAGTTTTCACTTCTGTCGGCAGTCCCATGACTGCCTATTTTTTTTAATTATGTGAGACCATCCTTGAATTACGAATAGCAAATGAACCAAAACAGAGTTGGTTAAAAATGACCCGTATTAGAGTCGGTTAAAAATCACCTGAATTAAAGTTTAAAAAGTCGGTGGTTGCTTTTCTATGTTGGTGAACCAACCATGATCTTCAATATTTATTAAGTTTTTATAGCTTACTAAAACCACATAGGTATGTAATCTAATGTATAAAAAATATACAAAACTCCTTGTTAACCTTAACTCCAGTTTTGTATATTTTTTACACATGTATATTTGTATATTTTTTATGTTGTACACATAACAAATACAAACAAACCAACGAACGTTTAGAACTGTTCACACTACCCATTCACTACATACACACGTACGATTATACGACTGTTGCTTCACTCGACCTCCACACTGTATGGATATCAAGAAAAACTCAAGGTAGTATGGAGTGGAGTAGGAGGAATGATCTATCACAAAGCGCCTTCTACTATACCTAACTAACCTACCTACCTAACTTGTTTAATAAATTGATTATGTTTTTCCCGATGGCTAGCTAGCACAACCGATTTGAATACGTAGGTATCATAATTATGTGGCTTTGTAAGTGGGTACATAGAAAATTACCATATTAATGTAATCTATTCTTTTATGTGGGCTTAGTAGGTACTTTGTCACTGTTATAAATTAAAATGTAAAATTAAAATGATAATACTTAAAACGAAGGAGGCTACCATTTTTCGAAAAATTAAATTTTCGGCTAACAGGTCGCAAGCTATCACTGTCACCGCAAATTACACTTATTTCAGGCACTAAATTTAAATCTTTGATTTATTAACACAATGATTACACAAAGTTACACTAAAATATGGTAATGTATAAAAATATGTAAAATAATTCAAAATAACCACATATAGCGTAAGCTTTGTCGAGCGTTCAAGAATTTCCTTCTTGCTCTCGATGACTTTATATATCAATCCTTTTTAGTTTACAAATTCAATTTATTGGCTTGTGTTACTTGATATCTAGCGACTTCAAAGCACCTTGATACTAGTTAAATTACACGGAAATATACGAGTCCGACAACCTAGCTGCATTAGTCACCTTCACCATAATGAAGGTAGACTACCGCCCTCATAAGGCTGCCTATCATCTGAGTCGGAACTACTAGAAGGAGAAAGCGGTATTGTTCGTGTAGCTGTCCAATGAACTCTTAAAGTACCTAACCAGAAAGAATGATACATCATCGAATCGCTCGAGTGAGAAGCAATGTAAAAACGAAAAAACGCCCTAAGCAACATAATAATATATTAAGACGTAATTATGTAAGGGTTTTCTGTCTCATTCTGGGTCGGGTTTTCAACTGGCTGGTGACTTCAGTTACCAAAGTAAGAGCTCATTTTAAAAAGAAAAAAAATGAGTTTATTTAATAAGGCAAGGCTTAGAACTGACTTATTTTATTTTAATCAACTTCAAAGAAGCTCGATAATATTAATTTTTACAAGTTTTTTTGTTTAAGGTAGGTTATATCTAGCGGTCTAATTATATTATGTTTAAACAAAATCCATCCGCAGAGTCACAAACAGTTAATGTTCATTATCTGTTCAAGTGACATGTGACATGTCATTTTAAGTGACATTCTTTGGGCGCCTGCCATTTTTTTATAGCTTTGTATACTTAAAGAGATAAAGGTGCAGTTTGTTAAGTGCCTTATTCTTTTGTTTTGTAATTTACAAAGCAGTATTTTAGGTTATTTTACCACGCTGCTGTTCTCTCAACACAAATTATTTCCCTAAGATTGCATAGAACGGACCGGGCTTCATTCTTGTTAAAATTTTGAAAATTAATCAAACTACAAATCAATAGGTATCTACTTTTATAGATCCACTTCGCATGATGTCTTCAATGGTCAGAAAGCCTAATATCGACGCTTTGATACATATTCGTGTTTTGGATTAGGCAATTCAACTTTAGTTTTCTAATGGATTTTCCGAAAACTGAGTTAAAGCAATAGAGATTTAATAACTTTGTACAGAATACTATTGTAGCGACGGGAACTCTCGCACAGCTGATATACTCCTTCGATTGGAAGAATAACTCTTTACTACGCGAGAGGCACAGACTGGTGGCACCAAACTCGAATTTAGAATACGTTCGAAATATTTTATGAAGAATAAATTTTGAAGACAAGAGAGTCGCCCGGGAGACAGAGGACGGTCTGGACCCAAGCTTTACACGTGGTTTACATGTGTAAAAGCGTTACACTATTATGTACAATAATGAAGTATTTGGAACGTATAGGTTACAAACTTTTCTACACAACCCATGACTTCTAAACATTGATCATAGAATCATGAGCTATATATACTCACTATGCAAATTAATAGTGTCAATAAATTCATTTGTTTTGATTCCACGCTCAAAGCTGTCACACCCGCTTGAATAGCAATCAAACAACATTGTACCAACTAATTTGTTTACTTATGTAAGGAGAAAATTTATGTTGTGACATCACAATCTACTATAAATAATAATTGATTTAATATTTGAGAAACCCTGCTGTCAAATGATAACGTCGCTATTTATAGAGATTACTTCACAACGTATCTACTCAGTAAACTACAATGCCATGTTATGACTATCTAATGTAGTTATCGACCTAATGTTCAATTCAATGTAAATTCTTTACAAACATCATTATCTAATGAGTTTCCACATTAATAAACAATGAAAACAAAAATTTCCTACACTAAACAAATAAGTGTTATAATCCTTATTTTAATATTTATTCTGCTCGTTTCAGGTCGTCAGAGCCGAAGCCAGAGATGATGATAACCTTCTCACCACTCACAAAGGAATCAAAATTCAGAAGACACATTCGGTCAATGTCTGATGTACAAAGCAGCACACCGTACCGAATCGCCTTCAGATCAAGAGTAGGAAGCAGTCACACTCTTATGTACGATTCTGACACACGAGCGAGGAGGATCCGATCCCACCATAGACACCAGGAGCCAGACTCTTCAGACTCGAGTGATTACTTTGAGCCGGCGAAGAAGGTTCGAAGTTTGGGACGCAATATCATAAAGCACACAGACTCTATGAGAATACTATAATACAGTCAAGATCTGAATAATAAAATAAGGATCAAATATAAGATTTGGCTTCCTTTAGAACGTTCAAATAATTTTTATACAATGCTTGTATAGAATTGTAGTTATCATTTGCATAAATTTTACTTGAACATTCTGAAACAGGCGTACAATAAAATCTGATATACTTTAATGAGGCTGTACAATCTAGCTTTCGACTAGATCGGAATCACGTCAAAATCAATTTATAATTCAAATAATATTTGGACTATGTGTGTTGCCATTTGTGTAAATATTTTACGATGGAGTAATAATTTTAACGTCTACTAGATATGTTGCTATCACAACGTGCGTAGTTTATGTTGATAGACTTGAGAGAAATGACGACATGAGCACAATTATTTTGCTGTAACATATAGGAAAATCTCTCTAGCTAGTCTAAACTATGTACTGTTGGAGAAAGGCGTTTATGTGAGTAGTAGAATTTTACGAGTCCCGCTTTTTGAAGGGGGTGATTCAGACCAAATACATAATTCACACAAATGCCTTGTCTAACAACTCATCTAAATTTTTCATGGTTTTTAGTAAACCAATAGCTCGTACGGCATTTAGAGTTGACAGTCAGCAACTGTGTCAAAGCTATTGGATGTTTCCAAAGATATTTATCCCAACGTGATTCAGTAATGTAACAGACTATAGTGATTTACTCTGAGACTGTGATTGTAGTAGGATAACGGTTATGTAATATAACTATTTAGTTTAAAAGTTTAGTTTAAGATATAAGTGTAATTACTAAACATTTATTTGATACAAAAATTATGTATATAGTTCGCTACATTTTCAAGAGTTTCTTATAATAAGTTTTCCATATAAATTAAAAGAGTTAAGGTAAAACTGCTTTCGTCTAACACACAATCTATAAACAATAAAGGAATGAATTAGCTCTGTCAGTGTGCTATAAAAAATAACAAAGTGCAAATACTTTATTTTTATAAACTGTCATAATGATAATGTATTTTCTTTTATTTTTTTGCCATTAACCTCTCATCCGACTTATCACAGAACCTTGACAATATAGGCGAGATTACGACAAGCCATCTTGCGTTCTAAATTCAAAGTTCCGTGTTTACCTACTCTGTCTATGGATTGCTCGCAATGGTATGAATAAGAGAATAAAAGTACAACGCGGAAGTCGGGACTTCCGCTATGATAGCTCGCAGTACATATCCTTACACCTAAAAGTGACAGTTTTAAAAGTTTTGCTATAAAGAAGTGAAGCAAAAAAAAAAAATTGGCGGCCCAAACGATGCTGACGATGCACCTACATTGTTTGAATTGTATTGTAATAGATTAACACTGTACATAAGTGACTTCTTTAGTGACACGTAATCTTCATCGCAAACAAAACGGTTTCTCTTTCACTTCCCTGAAAAATATCTATTATTTATTACATAGATAACAACGAATCTTACTTTACAATTTTGTTGAAAACATAATTTTAAAATAATATTTAATGTTGTCACTTAGTTATCTAAATATAAAAAATATTTATCTAAAAGTATAAAAAAAAATCAGTGAGTTCTTGTTAAAAGAAGAAATATCTAAAAGATATAAATGCTTTTCTATGGTTTGTTTTTTAATAAATTCCATTGAATACCTAGTTCAAACATCACAAGTAATTCAAAATCGTTAAATTTGTATTATAAGCAACATTTTTACAAAGTAAAATAACTAAACAATATATGAACTGTTGACCTCAAAGGATAATTATTATTTAAACATTGTTATGACTATATTATAATTTAACTTTTGATAAAAGCTACTGGCTGCAGCATATTATGTATGTATACCTACACAGTTTTCTATATTCTAAATTCTATCTTTTTGATTCCGTTCAAACTGAAATAATAAACTTATGAGGAAAGCCCTCTACGCTTAATTTGTGCTAGGACTGGTGTAGCCAAACACATAAAACATAGCGGAACTCCGCATAATTGGCTTCCATGCAATGGCTACATAACATTTCTTCTTTTGTTTATTATTACTTATTTGGTTCTGACAAAGAAAGAATTACACTTTAATCATACTACAGAAATTATATTAGTACATACTACCTATATTGGTTTACAGGCTAACTTTTAGAAAAACTGTCCGATTCAATTTTTTTAAATGTCTGTTACCTGCATAAAACATGAAAAAAATGATTGATGATCAACCCTAAGCATTTAACATTAAGTTCGTCGATTCTCTACATGTATAAATTTACTTTGAAAATTAATAAAAAACGCTATTGTGTAGATATTATGACAACTCTGTGTACGTATGGATCGACAACGCTCTTACCTGTAAACTATAGGTAAACCTCACGAAGGCAGGACACAGAATACAGAAGATTAGTACATAGACCACTAATCTATTTCTTCACTGCTTCAACGTTGTCATCTATTATTGACGTGCTGAGGCGTCCAGAGCGAGCCTCTTGGAAGAGCTTGTACCACTTAAAAAATTTTTTTCTTTTATTCAAAGCAGACTTACCATATGCCACTGGCAACACTTCCAAGTATTTTAGAGTAATTAATGATTTTTTTTAAATTAGGCAGATAACTGTTTAACTCAACCCACGCTTAGCAATACCATCACATATCTCGTGTGTAAACCGAAGCAGTAACCTAATATATGTAGAAACGGAACATAGCTAGTAAATATATTAATATTAATAATCCTAGTCTGTACTTAGCAGTTTTACAGACTAGCAGTAGTTTCTTAATGAAATTATAACATAGTTTCAAAATAAAAAACAAAACACGTTTTAACTTATAGTACTCATAGAATCTTAACATATCAGCCCGAACTTTATTGATTTATACTAGCTATTGAAGAATTCCACTATTCACTTCACGGCGCCATTATAATTCCAGCTTAATGGAACCATATCATGTTATAGTTCTTCAAGATTACATTTACTTGCAAAGTTGCAAATAGGTATGATAATTACGAGAGTGCTAAAATCAACATCTCAATTGTTTAACAACGCATAGGTATTATAGGTATTTGAGGTAAATAAATACCTACGAATATCCGAAGTTAGTGTAATTAAACGTGAAAATGAGATTCAAGGAAATTATCTTATCTATGCCTGAATACTTATTATCTTTATACGCCATTTTGAAATCCGTCTTTCACTTTTCTAAGCATTATTGTTTATAAGTTCGTCGTCATCGCAAGAGCCATCCTTTCGAATTCCCATTGACAAGAAAAAAAAATCGGTTGTCTGTAAAGTCGGTTTACTGACGACAGTTGAACGTGACAACATCATAGGAACGCCTCAGAGCGAGGTAACGCAACATGAGTCATGTTTTTCGTGCGTGCAGCCGGCTCCATCGAATTATAAGATGTTGTCACCTCAAAAAATCGGTTGTCTGTTAAGTCGGTTTACTGACGATAGTTGAACGTGACAACGTCATAGGAACGCCTCAGAGCGAGGTAACGCCGCATGAGTCATGTTTTTTCGTGCGTGCAGCCGACTCCATCGAATTATAAGACATTTTCACGTCAATAAACGAACGATAACCAACCTTTTTACATTAACACAAAACATTTGTGATTTGCCATTTTTGATTTTCGTTAGTCTCAGTTATGCATTTGTTTTATTTTGTAAAGGATGAAATTAAATTAAGTTCCATTGAACTTATTGTACGTTGCGAATAGCGAATTTACATGTTGTGTGTTGTTTAAAACTGACAATGACGTTTTAATATTTTTTTTATGCAGGTTTTTGTCATTTTTGTATAAGTATTAACCATTCAACAAAACTGTAGTACTTAAATCATTTTTGAGTATTTTGGTTTGTCTCATGGTCTATGCAAAAAGTAGGTAGTTAAAAGGAGGATTATTGTTTTCCACAATCATATTGTTCATAAGATTAATAATAAGACAGGGATCAATGACATAGGCCTTCAATATTAAAAATGTGATAAGTATTATGTAAAAAAACGTTATTTATTTTTCACATATGTATTATATATGTATACCTATATTTTAATACCATAATGAAATAAACATATGAGAATGTATTATATTGTCTTATATTTCTCTTACTTTTCCTACCTATATCTTCAGGTGTTCAACATAGTAATAATATTGAACACATGCTCCACTGCTAAGTAAAATATATTATCTTCCGTCGTTTGCCAATAAAGGTTTAGAGACTAGGTAGTCTCTAAACCATACTATAACTATATATTCGAAACAATAAGCAAAATAAGATTGCTTTAAATACCAGAGACATGTAGATTGTAGGTACATAATATGTCTATGCCGTATGAAAATCAAACTTCTTTTCGATACTTCGATTGTTTCCTTTTACATAACGCCCACCTCGAGCTACGCAATCACCGAATCGCAGTTTTAAGACCCTATTAGAATTAGAATGACAAGATTTAATACAAAAGCAATGCAAGGTTATTCTTGGCAAAGAGACATGGCATTAGTTCTCAACGCACGTTTTCCTGTCCCAATTTAAAAAAAAATATGGACCTCAATACCAGCGCCATTTACCGAAGAACCATCCAGGTGACCTCATAACTAAGTAAAAAAATATATATATCTAGACCGTTACGAGAATTTTATGTAAGTATATATATTTTATTAGTATTACAGTAAAGTAGACGGAGTTCTTCAGATTATTAACTTCATGAAGCACGTCGCACTAGTGACTTTGTACTCCGGCCTAACATGATTTTTACTGTAAATAGGTGGGTGATGAAGAATTTGCATCAACATCATTAGTTGCTCATCACTTTCCAATTAACAAAGCATCCGTACAGAAAAACATAATAATTCAACAATCACTGTTTAATTATGAATACATTTTATTGTACTTTATTTTTGTAACTGTTTTGTGTACTCTGAGAAATAACAAATAATTAAAAATATTCAGTCTACGGTATGTTATGTAAAGGATAACATTAATTTTATTTATTCTATACATCACAGGATATGTGTGATAATTCAACAATTAAATCAGGATAAATGGGGGTTATAATGTAACAAAAATCGCGCGCAGTCATCGTCACAAACTTTCGATAGGTAACTTTTATTAACATGCTTAGCGCCATCTATTAGAACATTGCTAAACCAGTAAGTTCAAGTACTATTCATGTTCCAAAAGATGATTATTAATTAAGTACAGTAAGTTCTTAGAAATATAATTACACACTTCTTAACAATAAATATAAAATGGTTTCTTTTCGATTCCTTTACACGTTACTGTTTTGATACAATTATTTCCAGATTTTAGAACGTTAGTAAATATAACAAAATACAAGGTATATGCTGTCACACTGGTTAATATTTAATAAGTTGCCAGTTATGAGGGAATTCCCTAATTTCAGGGACTCCTTAGAAAATTGGCGATTACATAATGAAATAAGTAGTAAATGTAATGTAGAATCCCACTAATATTAGAAATGTGAAAGTTTGGATAGATGGATGTTTGTTACTCTTTCACGCCAAAACTACTGAACCGATTGCAATGAAACTTAATATGTAGATAGCTGGAGACCTGCTTTAACACATAGGCTAATTTTTATCCCTATATTCACGGGATCGGGACTTACGCGGGTGAAACCGCGTTGCGTTGCTAGTACTTAATATAATAACAAAGCTAAATTAGGAGATAAAAGATCAACATACTACCTACTCATTGATAGGCGAACACTTGCAACACCAATGGTGTAACTCATTCGTTGCAAACCCTGTTCCTCGCTTCCTCGTAGCTCTTAAATTTATTTCTTGTGATTGACATTCCACTGGGTGACTTAGGTTTAATAGTATCTAGATTACTGAATTAAAACATAACATAATATTTAGGAATTGGGTTTGCTTTTTTTGTTGATCATATAGACCAGAGCAAAAATTTATGGAAGGAAAAAAATTAGGACAACATGAAAACTCTTAGAAAGAAGAAATTATAGTGAAACCAAGTGGAAAAATAAATTGAAGTTGAAAAGTCGATCCAAGTTACAATACTGAAATGGGGAACTTTCAGGGGTGGAACATAGTTTTTCACCATTACCAGCGAAACTAGATCTCCTATCGAAAAAAGTTATACGTAAAAGTTATAGATAGTAAAAAGATCTATTACTTTGGATCAATTATTTTTTCACATAACCATTTTGATGTTTTTTATCTCTCTTATAAAAAAAGTTTTTTTTGTGCTAGACTTTTTTTTCACGTATTTTTCTTTGTTTTGTGTATTTTATAGCTACATTTTATAGCCTTAAAAGTTATTTTTGAAGTGAAAACTTCTTTAGGTACGTTTGTGTTCTTTTGCTATGAGGAAAAGCACTGAACTCGTGACCGTCACACTAATGATACATATATAGATCCACTAGAGGGCTTTAATTTAAAGATTGAGTTCTGTCAGCTCCTTATTAATTAACTAACTGTGCCCCGCGGTTTCACCAGCGTAGCTCAGATGCCAAGGGAATATAGGGATAAAAAGTAGCCTAAGTGTTACTCCAGGTCTCCAGCTCTCTCTACAGGTCTCTACATACGAAGTATCATCGCAATCGATTCAGGAGTTTTTGCGCGAAAGAGTAACAAACATCGATACATCCTCACAAACTTTCAAATTTTTTTTACATTCAATATCTTCACTACGTATTATAAAAAACAAAGTCCCCCGCCGCGTCTGTCTGTCTATCTGTTCGCGATAAACTGAATAACTACTGAACGGATTTTCATGCGGTTTTCTCTAATATATAGAGTGATTCATGATTAAGGTTTAGGTGTATAATTTGTACCCGTGCGAAGCAGGGGCGGGTTGCTAGTATATTATAGAAATGAATGTATACAGAGCCTTTTAACAAATCGCTAGTGTCTTGTAAATTCCCATTATGGACACAACCGTCAACAACGTTTGCCCTCATAGCGGTAAGCCATGTTCCCCCCCGCCCCCTCGCCCGCAGTTTTATATTATGGTCGTAACTTTTAAAATATTTGACCAAGTTACGTATTTCAAAAGACAAAGTTTATCTACTTTGAATATCAGAAGCGATAAAAATATTTATTTTCATAAAAATCAATTTGTTACTGCTAAATGTGAATTAGAAATAAAAAATCAAATTTTATTATTGTATTTATGGTTCACTATTTTGGTAATAATGGCTTACACATAAAAGATAGATATATACTGTTGTGGCCTTTTTTGTAGAACTATTTAGGAGAAACAATCCCACCGTACATTATATTCGTGTAACTCTTACAGTTTTCCCAACGCACGCCAGGATAGCTCGCAGATGACAGATTTTTTTCCGACTTACTTAACACTTATCGTTATATTTTGGTCGATATACACAATATCTTCATAAATTATAGCTTATGTGTTATTCTGATTAAGCTATATTATTGTAAAGTTTCATTAAAATCCATTCAATAGTTTTTGCGTGAAAGAGGAACAAACATCCATACATCCATACATCCATACATCCTCACAAACTTTCACGTTTATAATATTAGTAGGATGTCACCAACCTGCTAATATGACTTTTTAAGTTCGTCGTTTCCTTTAAGTTTTCACTTCTGTCGGCAGTCACATGACTGCCTATTTTTTTAATTACTAATAATGAATGGGTAATTTGAATAATCAATGGCAACCCTTTTTCGCTGACGCTTATTTGTTTACACTTTGCAATGAATGGAGTAGAAGTAGAATCACTTGCGGTCTTGATAACTTGTTTACAACAGATAATAATTTATATTAATTTGACCCGTATGACCTATTAACCGAGACAAAATGAAGTCGCTATTCATATTTTTTTTCTTATATAAGTTAATATCGTGTACACCTACACCCATTATATTATGGCATGGGATGGGTAAGTTATTAATATTTTTAATATTGTTGTAGTAGGTACTTTTGGCTATCAAACCTGTACTATTTATGTACCTATAAATCAGACAAAAATTTTATATCTCTGGAAAATGTTTATCACTTAGATTAAAACTAGTTTAAAAGTGAATTATTTTTATTAAGTTTGTAATGTTCATACTCTTTATAAATTTCTTTTATTTTTTTATTTACTGATGTATGTTCAAATTGCTATAACATGAACCTGGTTGTTAAAAAAAAACTATAAAAAATATATATAGGTAGCTATGGTTGGGTGCTTCTTCATTCTTCCTACTTCAGGGTCATTGTTAGTAACACAAAAGTCTTTAAAAATTTAAGTTAAAAAAAATAAACTGTACATGTTTAAATCCTTGCCATTATGCTTGAAATGAATAATTTGTACTTATACTATTTTAAGGCAATTACCAAAGATGAATTTTATTATATTTCTGTTTATTACAATTTATTATTAAAAAGAATAAATATTTACCCGGTTACCAAAAGATGGGTCATTGTGTTGAAAAAAAAAACCATTTTTTTTTTAATTGAGTAATTTATGGCCCCCTTTTCACCATTAAATGTCCACCAGGGGTTTTTTGTTTCATTATGTTAGTGTTTAACAATTTTTTAGGGTCTAAATCTGTTCTTACTGTTTTTATATACATATGTTTGTAGGCGACACATGCTGCTTCTCTGGCAGTCTGGCAGGATTTAAGAGGATCCTTGAAACTAAAATTCCGGGTGTATATGTTAAATCCTTAAGAATTGGGAATAACACTATAGAGGATTTTGAAAGTGGTTATTTTGTGCACCCAAATACTCAAGTTGAATATGCTTGTAGACTACTTTCGGAAGATCCTAAACTCAAAGATGGTTTCAATGCAATTGGATTTTCACAAGGGAGTCAGTTTCTGTAAGATAATATTCTTGTAGATTTTTTCTTTTTAGTTTAAAGTTACCTTAGTACATTATGTCAACAGTATTTTAGTATCTATCATTTATTTCACTGTAAGTTCTCATTCGCCTACTATCTTTATTGGAATTCATTATAAATGTGATCTAAAATTGTTTATTAATTAGGATCAATAGTACCTAATGTTTACTATACTATTACAAGTAGAGATGAAACGAATATCCGGTAATTATGTAAAATATGGCTAGATACCGAATATTAAGCAAGTATCCTGCCGGATACCGGATAATAAGTAAGTATCCTGCCGGATACCGGATATTACATTTAGATACCTTATTTAAATCATGTAACAAAAAGTATAATGGCCATATTTTCATTTACAATAAAACTGATAGTACTTTTACGGCACTAAGGATTAATTTATGGTGAATGAATACTTATGTCTATTAAGTTATTGTCTCTTTATTAACAATTCTTTTGTTTATTGTATTAAATAAATTCAAATAAAAAAAAAAATTGCCTAAAGATGAAACAAACAATTCCAGTTGTCTACATAGACAAGGCCAGTTTCATGAAAAAGTCTTTCGCTGTATACAATGCTGCATGGTGTATCTATACTAATATTATAAAGCTGAAGAGTTTGTTTGTTTGTTTGCTTGAACACGCTAATCTCAGGAACTACTGGTTCGAATTGAAAATTTATTTTAGTGTTGAATAGCCCATTTATTGAGGAAGAATGGTTGTCTAGTACCGTAAACTTTTGTAAGCACTGTTGACCGCTTACGTTCAAGAAAGTCGAGTACCTCCTTGCTACTTTACCAATATACATAAAAGACACAAACAATGAAATCATTCTTTTCTAGCCGAGCGGTAGTCCAAAGGTGCGGTAAGAAATTGACTATCAAGAATTTAATATCATTTGGAGGCCAGCACCAAGGCGTGTATGGGCTGCCTCATTGTGGAGTTCTACAAAAAGGTCCATGTGATTATGTGAGGAAACTCCTTAATTATGCCGCATATAATTCGTGAGTATCATGCTATATTACTTTCTTTGTTATTGTATACAATGTAACGTGGGAGGGGAAGGCCTTTTCTTAGAACGCAACGTGGTCGAGCAGGGAAAGAAACTATTTAGTGGAGATAAATTAGACAGCTGGATCACAAGATTTCACAGTTTTTCACTTCACATACCGCACTTATAGACCGGCAGCTCGCGACAGATTTTATTGATCAATCGTATCACGTATGCCCTTCAAGTTGTTGATTATATAGTAGGTTTAACTAAAAAATGGATCTAAGCGAGATCGTGAGGTAGCGGGTCATGTAGCGTGCAACGTCATGTGAAATCGCATAAAAAAAAAAGAAATTATCAATCGAATCACGTATGCCATGCCATTCATGCCTTAATGAAATGTATGAAAAATACGTCTGCGTATGTGCTCATATGTTCGTATTTCGAATAAGCTTTTGAAATTATATAGTTTTCTCGGTCAAAAGCTTTAGTCTGTGGTATTCTTATTTTGAGAGTTTAGAAAAAATATGTAGATATGGCCACGTCATGCGACCTTTACGGGACGAAAACAAGGCAAAGCTTTATCTCGAGCTGGTTCAGTTCATTGAACCTAAAATAACGATAAAGCTTGTTTACACATTTAGACAAGGACAATACACACGAAAATTATTTGTAGTTTCTTTTATGTTTGTGATGCCGTACGATCTTTACAAACGTAGTATATTATTGTGTATATATTATATCCCTAAACATATAATCAAATGGCGGATGTTAATAATTTCGTCGAGGTGCTAATTAACAAAGAAAAACATTTAAAAATAGTAATATAACAATTATAACTAAGAATATGATTATATTACGGTCAAATCAAAATGCCATATGTACCTAGGTATTTATAGTTTTCACAACTACTCAGACAATACGTAGTACTAGAACTTCTAAACTTACTATATTTTTTTTCGTATATGTTCTAGTTCTCGCCTATTCAATCCCACTCTTTACCTACGGTTCCCCTACGGTTTAAAGAAGCTAGTACCAGAAACAAGTCGTATATCGAATACTTAATCAATCCAGTAAAAATAATTAACCAAATAAACAACACTCGTGACGAGCCAGTCCAAGACCTTATACCGCACGCATTAAGGTTCACATAGCAAGCTTTTCGAAGACTATTTTTTTTTAAACAGCCAGCTTGTGGCCAGGCGGTTTTAAAAAAAAAAGTCTTCGAAAAGCTATATTGACGTCAGACTCAGCCTTTTAGATCCAGTAGACTTGTTGTTGACACTAAAGCATGCGAAGGACTTTAGTGATACTTCGCTATATTAACAACGACCACCTATTAATAAACATTTTATGCTCTTGCATCTTTAATAAGGGTTTTATTTTCATTCCAATAAAATAATCATTTTATTATCATGACAACGGTTTTTTTTTTTCTTGGAAATGTTGACGTGACCAGGCGCATAAGCTAATATTGGCGTTATTTAAGGAACGCGTGTCATTCAAATCGTGTTATCAATATCAATGCAAATTTATTGCACCTACTAATGTAATTTTTTTTCGTTTGTGTGGCTGGTTTATGTAAAAAAAACATGACAGTAATTGATGTATGTATTATGCCATAAAAATAAAGGGCTAATCTTATATTTTTTGAAGGTCATTATTAAACACATTATATTATAAAAATGTAGTGGATTCCAAATTATTTTTTAAGGTCATCGACGATATAAGTAAATTTGTTGATAACTAGCAAAATATGTTGTCCGACGTCGTATTTAAATGTGTTTAGTATTTAAATAAGCAAGTCTAAGTACAAGAGTAATGAATAAATATAAGATTGCGTCTTCCTTCTGTAGCAGTGAACTAAAGACACATTATGTGACATTAGTACATTGAAGTACTAAGTACTTTAGAATGCAAACGTACTAATTTATTTATACAGAAGTGGTACATACAACTGTCCTCTTTTGATACTTTAATGGCCTCTGACGACTATCCCTTTGCGCTGGCAAAATTATAAAAAAAAGTTACAAAGCTATACTTACGCGGCTTCAGACTGAGTTCAAAGGTTTTAAATACCACATTCTGAAAGTTAAATATAGTTTGTCTATGCTTGAGATTCTTCAAATTGGTACTTTCGTAGGTAACTCAATTCATTATTTACTTACTTTATCCTTGCGACAGTCGTGTGTAATGCTCGTTGCATAGTTAATACTATCGGCAAATAAAGACATATTATGTCAAGGTTTTATTAATACACAAATCATTTTCCTTGTTTTTGTCAACCGTGGCTAAATATAAATTACAATCTTAACCTCAGGTTAACCTTACTTTACCACTTAAACTAGTGTACCTACTAATTAAAAATATGCAAAAATAAAACGGGACTGCTTCGTTGGTCCCGTGGCCTATATTTGCGTTTATAAATGCATGCAATCGATTCGAGATAATTTTTATTGGGTTTTTCTGTTAACAAATTTTTGTATCTTGCAACGTACCCACCCGGTAGTCGGCATTAGATTCCAAATGTACCTTAAGTACATTTAAAATGACGATAAATGAATAACATGATCATAAAACTGAATAAATTATAGTTTTGAATCTGAAAAAAAACAAGGCATAATAGCGAAACAATTTAAAAAGCAAACATAGTTCTGCTGTCCATCTCCTGGCTCTATCGTCAGATCATTGTTACTAAAACCAATCTGTTGGGCTCGTGAACCAAATTAAAAAGTAAATAAGAGTTCCACTATCCATCTCCGTGGCTCCATTAGGGGATCATCCATAAATTACGTCACATGTTAAGGAGGGAGGGAGGTCAAGTGTGACAAAAATTTTAGAACCTTTTCAGTTCTGGGTGTAAAATTGCAAAATATGTGACTAGAAATACATAGAATTCCAAGATTTCTTTACACAGTTGGTTAGAATTGATGTTGATCTTCTACACATTGTGTTATTCTTTGCAGCTGGGTCCAACGTAGTCTGGTCCAAGCTACATACTGGCATGACCCTCTCGCAGAGGACCTTTACCAACGCAAGAGTACATTTCTCTCGGATATCAACAACGAAGTCAATATCAACAATACTTATGTAGAAAACTTGAAAAAGTTAGAACACTTTGTTATGGTATTGTTTGAATCAGACAGCATAGTACTGCCCAGGGAGTCGGAGTGGTTCGGCTTCTTTGCACCGGGTCAGTCCAAGAAATTGATAACGCTTCAGGAGTCCAGACTTTATTTGGAGGTAGGTATATCTTATTTAAATAGTCTTTGTCCGTCTTTGCACAATATATTATCGGCATTGATAACCGCACTGAACTCTAATTGCAAGTCATTCTATTATTTATATAACAATAAACCAATATAATATGTAAGTACTCTCGAGAGCAATGAATACGGGTCACATAAAGATACGAATCCGGTTCACATAAAGATACCTGAAGATCTCGGACAATGGGAATGCTAGCTTAGTCGAATAAATTGTGTTAAATGGACGGTTGGATGTTCCGTAAATAGAACTAATAAAATTTGTTTTTCACTTTGTATTATAGTGATAAACAATTATATAAATGAAAAAAATAACTAGCTAAAACAAAAATACCATATTTTTCTACAATTTTATTACTCGTGTTACCTCCTCCTGCTTCCATTACCTACTGCGGTTAAGCGGTGTGGCATGCTGTACAGCAAATTTCATATATGATGTTGGGGAATATTTTCCCTTTTCTCTATGAGAGCAGGCATAACTTTACAACCAAGAAGTTTTATTACTTTCATGTAAGGAGTGTGTAATTGTCTATAAAACACAATTTGTTTCGCTGGGCTGGCAATGTTGGTTTCTCGGGTATCTCTATGTGATCCGGATTCATTGCTCTCGAGTGTAAATTATTTCAGAACACCGGTACATTATAAAGTAAAATTTATTTATTTTGGTTTGTGGTCGTAAGGTCTTATTGTTACTAGAAAGTACCTTCATTAAACAGAACAAAACCCTTGTGTTTTGTTTTAAGATATTCATAGATGGCATATCTTATGCCTCTTACATATTTTTCGGTCCTTCAAGGGTTATAGGAGTACCAGCTCAATAGGGTATCATACGAGCTGCTTAATGTTAGTGGTTACTATAGTTACCGCTAAGGCTTTGTTAGGCAACCTTCATCAATGCGCATGAATCATGATAAATTGTGAGTACAATATCTACTACGGCTATTGCTAAAACCGCGTGTGTGTATGGCGCACAGTGGGAGAGGCCTACGTTCAACAGAGGACTAAAAAAGGCTAATTGATTGAACGTTCAGTACAACCAATTCCATTAAAAAAAATATTTATCAAAAAATCGGTTCTCAAATGGCAAAGATATTGCTTAACATACAAAACAAAAACAGTCAAATTGAGAAGCTTCTCCTTTTTAAAGTCGGTTAAAAAAGAACAATAAGGTTATGAAAATAACAAAAAGAAATGTGAAGAATTTGTGACGTGACAATGTGTTATGTTATGTCCTATGTTTCTTCCCATATATCTGTGGATACGCCTGCAGAAAATTATACGCTGTCATTAGTATCGTTTAAACATGGCTTTTTTAGGACATAGATACCATTCGCCAGGCTCCGAATCGATCTGAAATGTACTGGTTTTACAGCTAGTCAAAAAAAAAGATTGATCTATATTTTTTTTTATTATTTCAGGATCGTCTCGGTCTGAAAAGAATGGACAAAGACGGCAAGCTGATATTCCTGTCGAGTCCAGGAGACCACTTGCATTTCTCCGAAGAGTTTCTAGAAAATTCCATTATCAAGCCTTATCTACTCAATTAACTAGTGTGTACGCGATATTGAAACGTTCATTCTCATTATTGTCATAGGATTAGACTAGGCACTCATTAATCTAGTAATAAGGCTATTAATTCGTCGTGATGTGTATACACAAGAGAATTAATACAGTCAACAATAAATGTCGCTTCTTTAAAGTTTAATACTAGTAACTAAAATATATTTACAATACAAACTTTGAACCTTGGTAGCATCGCCATTTGATGTTAAAAGTTTAAAGTAAGCATGTTATTGAACATATTTGTTTAATTGTTATCAAGGCTACTACTGCCGGGTTTAACAAAAGAATTTTCCTCAGGAATATGGTCTGTTCGAGGAGATTACAAACCGTACCTGGAAATAAATATTATATTGTAGCAACAAATATATATATCAATGACTGCATATCTTCATACAGCTCTGTGGATGTCAAAAATTCAAGTCACCGACTGTCTTTCTATTTAACCCCCAACGCAAAAAGAGGGGTGTTCTAAGTTTGATATATGTGTCTGTCTGTGGCATCATAGCTCCTAAACGGATGAACCAATTTGAGTGCGGTTTTTTTTGTTTGAAAGATGACTTGGTCGAGAGTGTTCTTAGATATAATTCAAGAAAATCTGTTCAGCCGTTCGAAGATAATCAGCTATTTTGTAATCGTTGAAGGGGTTTTCTTGTCGGGGGTATTTAAATTTTTTTATTATTCCCTAACAATTCCTCTTTTTATATAATTTTACCAATACAATAATTATGTTCTGACAAATGAGTAATTGATTCATTTCAAAGAGTTTGATATGCTACAATACTTTATCTAGTTGTAGCAAGTAAGAAACTGTTGTCGTCACATCAAAAGCTCCTATTTATTTTATTAAAAATAGGGGCAACCTATAATATGTTCACTATTTAATAAAAACGAGTTAATGGACATTATTAGGACTAGTTACACCGGTAGCGTAATGCTATTGGTCGATTGATAAATATTGACAAATAGTGGGGATTATAAAAGACCATGCTAACATTGCACAGCCTAGCAGTTATTTAGTGATTTTGATAATTTAAAGCAATAGTTGTGAGACTATTTCTAACAGAAATTACTGTAAATATACGGATTTGAAACTTATGAACCTCAAAATATCGATATTTCAACACTTCACAATCACTTCACATTTAGCCTTAAATAAGCAATAGTAGAATAAAAACTATAATAATAATATGTTAGTGAATGAAAACTACGTGTTTAAATATTTTGTAGGTATATTATGACAATTGACCCTATTTGGCCAGGTATGACAAACGTTTTTCCGCGCACGGGGCAGACACGCACTTTTAAAGATGCATTCACGACTAGTTGCTAGTTTGGACAAAAATAATAAGTATATAATACAATATATTTTAATAACTACGATATACTTACATTTTTAAAGAAAAGAATACTCATTTTGTAGGTAAGGATAAAATTTAACTCGTAATAATGTCACTCACATTGTTATTGGAGAAATCTGTTAAAAATAGTCAATATTATTGTTGCAGTTAGCTAGAGTATAGTTTTTTCTATAATGCTAATAATATACCATTGTACACTGTTGAGTTCTTAATCAATACATCAATACAAATAAATAAAATTGAAGTCTCTGTTTGTACTGTCAAAATAGTAGTATTTTTTATCGTACAGTTATTTGCACAATACCTATGCCTAAAAATCAGTTTAAAAAAAAAGGTACTTTCCTGGCAGATAGCCGGTGTTCTAAGGAATATCTTAGGCTACTTTTATTTTGGAATAAGAATTAAAGACTCAAAATATATAAATATGTACACGCGAGCGAAGCCGCGCGGGAACTGCTAGTACATAATAATAAACAATTTAACAAAATCTCTCCTCTCATCTTCTCATCCTCATCTTCTTGAGGTCACGCTTAAAACCGGCACAAAACTAAGAGTTATAGGTAGTTGGTACGTAAACCTAATTCTCGACGTGCGACGTGACGTGCATCTTTATCCACTACTCAGAAAGATGTAAGTACCTCTTTAAGACTAAGTAGTACACTGAAGAATGAGTGCCTGACAACGTGGTATGCATACTAATAAAAATACAGACATCTTTCAATTACACTGAATAACTTCATCTTTCAGTACGACCTAATCTCAACTTGGTACCGCTATCAAAGACGACTTTGAAAAACATTAACAGAAGAAATCTAACAGTGAACGTTTTATAAATTAAATATTTCAGTTAAGACAATAGCGAGATGATAAACTTATTAACAGTTGGTAATCATTTAAAATTCAATGAATGCTTAGGTCATTGAATTGCCTACATGCTCTTATTAGGTTATTAACTATGAGGCAGTTTTGTTGACCTTTGTACTAAAGTAAGGCATAAAAAAAAGTCAAAAATAAAATAAAAAATAAGGATGTTCTGTGTCAGTTCTTTATAGCGGGTGACAGAGTAAGTACACGTTACTGTGGCTCGACCACCTTTTGCGCATTTGTGTGTCATCTAAAGTACGCGTGTCGAGCAACTTCGTCGGCGATTTAATACGAAATTAGAAGGAACAATAAATTACTCCATATTTTACGGTAAGTGTAACTTTAAAAGGTCTTTATATTTCACACAATGGCTTTAAATTTTTTTTTAAGGTATCGGGGGCAAACGAGCCGACGGGTCACCTGATGGTAAATGACTACCGCCGCCCATGGGCAACTGTAACTCAAGAGTCACAAGTGCGTTGCCGCCCTTAAAGTGGGAGTAGGAGAAGAGAGGGAGGGGGGGGGGGGGAGAAGGGAAGGCGGGAATAGGGTATAGGGAAGGATTAGGGCCTCCGGTAACCTCACTCACGCGGCGAAATGCAATGCAATCATTGCTTCACAGCCGGTTTTCTGTGAGGCCGTGGTATCGAGCGGAGTCGAGCCGGCCCATACGTGCCGAAGCATGGCTCTTCCACGTAATTGTCCCATGTCCCATTGTCCCATGGCTCAGGCATAATTTAGTTATATATACAGGTTAATAGTTCCAAAAGTCATCTTTCTCCTTTATTAAATTTTTAAATGACTCTACATGCCTCTACTGTTACTATATATAATGCCGGGGTACCTCAGGGATCTGTTCTCTCTGCAACCTTGTTCCTGCTCCATATAAATGACCTTTTAACACCTGACATTATTGGCCACACCGTTGTAGAGAGATATAATGTCCAATGCGCGAGCAAGTTCACCTGAAATCCATTCTTTGAGTGTCCATGATTTAACAGTTAATTTGTTTGTTAATTTTAACTCTTCTAAAACAGGCGTGTGTATTTTTTGCAAAAAAGAGTGCTTTCGAACTAAGACCCACTTTCGAAGGTGTATCCTTACTGATTACTGATCATCTAGGGCTTGTAAAATGCTCACAAGCCCTAGATGATCATGACAGTCAGGTCCAAACTTAACTTTGGTCAACAAATCGAGTTTATAGTACAGACAGCTTCCAAGAAATTGTGAATCATTTCGAAGGTCCGGCGTTACTTCTGAACAGCTGCTTAATCTTTATACAGCCCAAGTTCGATCGTGCATGGAGTACTGCAGTCACCTTATTGATGGTTCAGCTAAATATCAACTTGAAGCACTGAACTCTGTCGACCGAAGAGCCCGTAAGCGTATAAACGAGGATATGCTCACGAATAGGGCACTGCATACTTTTGAGAATCGTTGTAAAGTCGCCTGCTTATCGGTTTTCTAGGATTCACTTTGGTGAGAGTGCGAAGGCTCTCTTTGAACTAATTGGACCCTCACCATTCGTCCGTCGGACGACTAGACGCAGATAGAGGTTCCACGCTTTCATTGTCGACACAAAAAGTCAAACGAAATGTTGTCAGCTCCTTTTTGGTTCGAGTCGCCAAGGTCTATAATGAACTGCCTGCATCTATTTTCCAGACAATTATAATCCGGGAGCGTTTAAAAGTAGAGTGAATTAGTTTCGCTGGAATAGGCGTGTACCATCTTCGTCTTCATCACGCCTATTCCATTAAACAATAACGAAAAAAAAACCTCTTTTGGTTAGCCGTTCTTTTACCCAGACTCTTCGATTAATCTTTTGTTGTGTTTCATTACGCAATAGGTATATTAATTATATATTACTCATAAATAACACAAGAGCTCCTCGGTGTTCGACATCGCGGAAAAGTCCAGCCGGGTTCCAGCAGAGCTCACACGCTTCACGAAAGACTTATTCTTCCTACGTTAGAACTCAAGACGAAAAGTCTAAATAAGATTTTAAAACCTCGATAAGTATAAAAAAATACAACAAGGATTTTTTATTCAATAAAAATTTTACATTACATTATCAACTGACAAAATACTTTACAACTTCTCAACACAACCTTGCATTTTTAAGTACAGTAAATAGCCTATAAACCCACTCATTCAATAAGCAGTTCTAATCTTTTTAGCTCGTGGTCTAAGTCGTTCTTCACGTCTGGTTGCGCACGCGCCGCTACATAAACACGCAGGAGTACGTTGAGGTCGGAACTGCGTTTAATGAAGGGAGCGGTAGGCCCACGTACTTTGTGCAAGGGAAACTTGATTATGCAGTTCATCATGCATCGCTCCGCAATCTTATAGCTGTAGAAAAAAAAAATCTTGTGTAAAAAAGTTGTGGTTTGTTATATAGTGTAGGTATATAAGTTGTGGTTTATATAGTGTATATAAGTTGTGGTTTATATCTATAGGTGTTAGTTTAATAATATGTGTGAAACAAGACAATTTTTAAATCAAAATACAAATGGTGCCAAGATAATGAACAACAGTTTATAATGAATATCATAACGGAGCACCACACTTATGAAGACTTCATAACATTTTGGCAGTTATGTAACAAACATAATCCAAGGCCTGGCATTCCTTTAAGCGTAGATGGGGTACACACGCCATGCGAGGCTAATGTATTTTGCAACATTTTAAAGTGACATCTCCTTAAGGTCCTACTATCCCTGTGGTGTCCGCCCCCGGTACACTTGGTTCTGAGGTTAGTTTAAAATTTACAGCTAAAGAGGTAAGATCAGTTATAGAAGATATGGCAACAGGAAAGTCTCCAGGTCATGATAATCTCGGCGTCGAACACCTAAGGTATGCTGGTGTCCACATGTCATGGATACTGTCCTGGGTTACCCCAGGGATAATCTCCTCTCATTTCTTTAATATGTACATGAATGAGCCGACTAAGGGGCTCAGGAGCAACAATATTGGTTGCCACATCGCCGGGATATGTATTAATAATATTAGTTATGCTGATGACATGGTGCTTCTGAGTCCATCATCAGTGCGTTAAGAACCCTAATCAATATGTGTGAGTCGTATGCGGTGGTCCATGGGCTCAAATATAACGCAAGTAAAAGCGAGCTGATGGTGTTCAAGGCAGGAACTACATGCTTTAATACACCTGCCATTATTTTATGTGGCAATACGCTAAACTAGGTCGCTAAGTTTATGTATTTGGTGCACTGAGTCACCGATGTCCTCAGAGAAGACCTTGATATTTAGAGGGTGCGCAGGTCGTTGGCTGTCAGATGTAATAAGTTGCCCCACAGATTTGCACGCTGTTCTGATCAAGTGAAAACCATCTTATTCAAATCATATTGTCAATCAATCTACACATGCAGTCTGTGGGTCAACTGTAGGCATAAGCAGAGGGCATACAGTGACCTGCGCGTCGAATAATGCATTTAGGGTGCTAATGGGGTTGCCTCGATTTTATAGTACCTCAGGCATGTTTGCTGAGGCTACGGTGGATGGCTTTGCTGCGGTTATGCATAAGCGGTACACTTCAATGCTGTTACGATTTCGCGGCAGCGCCAACAGCAACCTATTGACAGACCGGTGGGACGCTGCCGCTGGGTACGACTGCACACAGTCAAGTAGTTATATTTATAGTAGTTATAAATATATTGTACTATTTACTGATAATAGTGTTTAAGAGGATTTTATACTAACATTTATGGTTCTAAATACCGAAATAAAAATGTATTATTATTATTTACAAATGTAACATTGAAACCTAGCCTACACATTGAAGCCTAACCTAGCTAATCAGTTATTTGTCAAAAATATATAATTTCATAATCGCTTTAAAGAAAGGAAAAGAGGTACTTGAAGTCGGAGCAGACTGGGATCGCTGTTCCATCCAGCGAAATGGTTTCAGGCCTGGAAAGACCGCCGAAATCGCAGAACATGTATTCAGTTTTGGTTCTGCCGATTTTCAAGCCAAAATTTTTTAGTCTGTGTTGCCATTTTTCCAGTACCTGTCTTCACCGACCAACACTATATCGTCTGCAAATAGCCTGTTATAGATTTTTGAAGTCGGTAAAAATTTTTTTAGAGACTTAATACTTTTATTTGCGTTGTTTGTTGTTGGTTTGCGGTTACAAGCGTCTTATTTATTTATTTATTTAGGTCTATCCACAGCAAATGCATTACAAATTAGGTACAGAACATGTTAGTAAATAATATGGCTGATACATTTGCCAATTACGGAATAACCAAATAACCAGCATGCGTATTATGACAATGACAGAGAAAAAAAAATGTATTAACACAATGAATAAACTAAACTAAATAACATTTCTACGAAACTGAATTTAGTAGAAAATAGATAAAATTATTACTTATACTATGGTACCTACTACTTTGAACTGTTGTTATTATTAGAGGTTCGAAAGCAATTAAATATTTTATTTTTAAAACTATTTTTAGAGTCGTGGTAGATGTCTATGTCAGGTGTGGACTTGGATATTGTATTAAATTCTTTGCATAGTCGGTGAATATTCTACTAATACACCAGTGGTGACACTTGCTGTGTTGTTCCCTACCTTGTTGGTATTACTGTCAAATATGTCAAATTGAAAAGTTTTATGCGGTTTTTTTTTATCTGGTAAAAATATTATTATTTACCTTTTTAAACTCATTTTCTTGTTGAAGTTAAATAGTACCTATATGATGCTTTAGTAGGTATATGATGAGATATACGGTTAAGCAAGGTAAATACTTGTTGAGCTATATTCTTTATGTGCTCTAGTCTTTTAACAACTGAATATACTTACTCGTGCGGATTGATGCAGTCCATTCGTACGATGTTGTAGTTCTGATCGTAAGCCAACTCTTTGCTTTTCTCTGTGAGCAGCGCAGCCAGCCCTTGTCGTCGGAATTCAGGAAGTACCGCCATCATTTTTAACTGAAATGTTTTTTTTATTATCAATAGGTAGGTACTGATGAAAATGTCTGACGTGATTTTAGAACGAAAATTAGTACCTACTATGTGTTCTTACTGTATTGCACAAGTACCTATTGACTTATGCATATATACTACCTATTAGCAACCGGCCCCGGCTTCGCACGGGTAGTAGAGAAATCTTCAACAGTCATCATCATCATATTTTAACCAATTTACACAAAACTAACAAATTATACCGACACCTAAACCTTCCTCATGAATCATACTACATATCTATTGGTGAAAACCGCATGAAAATCCATTCAGTAGTTTTTCAATTAATCGCGAACAGCAGACAGACAGACAGACGCGGCGATGGACTTTATCAGCCCACCCCTCCGTACGCCCATATATACCTACCGCGGCTTGTGCGGCTAAAAGGGCACTGGAGGAGCGCTGGCCCGAGGAGGATGACGGAGCAGGTCAGGAGCGATGGAGCTCGCCTCTGAATAAAAAGAGACAAGGCCCCCGCATTCCACGGTGGGGTCCCCTGCTGTTCAACAGGTGCCTAAGTCTGCCAGGATTTACAGGCATGTCCTTACTTTTAGGTTACATCCGATTTATGGCTATAAGACACCGTAACGAACCCCGGTTAGGTATTCGCGTTCTTTCACAAGATGAAAAATAATATATTCTTCTCATTCTCTTTTTAGTGTCTAACTAAGGTGATGACTATTCGTACAAAATTTTGTCGATCATAATTTAGTCCCACTTACATAATAGGGTCAAGCCTATTGCCGGCACTTCCTGGGAAAATTGGGAGTACCTATATTGAAAGGGAATAATAATAACTCCACACATCTGACACACGGCCGTCTGTTCCCAAACAAGGCAGCCTGTACTATGGTAACCTAACTGCTGATAAACATACTTATATATTTCTAAATACATACATATTATAGATAAATTACACCCAGACAGAACAAATTATCGTGCTCATCACACAATTATTTGTTCTGGGTGGAAATCGAACCCACGACCTCTGGCTTAGCAGTCAGGGTCTCTAACCACTAGACCAACAGGCCAGTCAATTGTAGTCGGGCAAGTCGAATGGCAGGTAAGAAATTGAAGGCAATGTAAATAATGGGATATTGCTTACAGGAATAAATTGAAGAGTAGTGTAACCAATAGCTCAGGCAGGTCAGGTACGGATATGCAAGTACCAGTACTCGAGCGGACTGCTGCCAGAAAGTATCTCGTCTACTACAAATACTAGGTACCCAAACAAAAAGTTCTTACCTCGAAAATGGTTTTCTGTTTAAATATATCCCAGAGATTTGGCGTTTCTTGCATTTTTGCAATGAAATACAGGAAATCTTTTGTATTTGGGTCCTAATAAAAAACAAATAGAAAAACAATAAGTTTTGTCTTACCGGGTATAAAATTATTATCTAGTATTATTTAAATCAACGCTAATAATACTAAATTCTGTCCAGCATGGGCAAAGTTCTTACTACAATATGCTACCTGGGCTTACCGAACTTATTCCCGTACCAAATGATAAATGATATGATGTACAGTATAATCATTTGGTTCGGGAACAGGAATATTAAATCAGAGATCGAAAAAAACTGAGTGCGGTCATTTTTTGGAGTTAGCCCACTGGTTGCGATGCCTGAACTTCCTTAACTTGAGACACCTCACACACGGCCGTCTGATCCCAAACTAGGCAGAGCCTGTACAATGGGAACCAGACTGCTGATAATCATATATAACTACATACATATTATAGATAAATTACATCGAGACACAGAAAAAATCATCGTGCTCATCACACAATTATTTGTCCTGGATGGGAATTGAACCCACGACGTCTATCTAGCTCAGCAGTCAGAATCACTAACCAATAGACCAACAGGCCAGTGAGGATTGATTGGCCTGTTGTACTGTATTCTTAATGAGAGCCTTATAAAGTTATACTACTTAATACATAATTTAGTAGCTCTTTACTTGTCGGTAAAATGCGTAATTTCTTAAATTTCTTGGATCAATAGGACTACTAGTGCAATTGACACACAGCCCTGCTACAGTTCCGTCTTCTGACGTGACGTATAAAGAGTTACCTGAAAATATACACTTTAATTATAAAAGAGCAGAATGGTATAAAGTGTACTTAGATTTCCCCCTAGCACACACTTCTGTCAGCTGTCATCTCTGTATTCTTTCACACCATTCATACATCTTTTCCTGTGTTTGACCACTTAAATCTGCATATTTAGTATTCTCTTTAACATTATATCTCAACATCATGTGTCATGAATAGTCATGATAAATCCGCGCTTTTCAATTTTTCTCGTATTCTCTTTTAAACTGCCACTAATAGGTATACGTATTCCTCATTTGATCCACCCATTCCATTATTTTTTTTTTAAGCTATCCCTAGTATAACACCGACAATTTATTGCAATGTAATAAATTGATTCCAAAAAAGGCATTCTGCGTCAGGTATGTCCCTCGCATGGTAAGCGATATTTTTAATTTGTCACACACATGTGACATTTTATGAAGATTCGAGGATAGTAAGTAGGTATTCTGATATTATTTAAAATTATTGTCTAATTGTTCTCACAATCTATAAACCACGACATTAACATTGAGGGGCAGAATTTTCTTTTGTTGGCTCCAGGAGGGAAGGTTTAAATTTTTTTTGTCGGTCTCGATGGGGTAGGGGCCAAATCAAAAATACATTTCTTAAAAAAAAATATTATTTAAAATACCTTGTTTAAACAAGTTGAGGAAGTATTCATCAAGTGCACAATCACCGGAGAGGTCTAAATTACGATCCCTTACCAACACGTGATTTGGCATGTAATATTGCTTTAAAATGTCCAACATCTTTTTGTGCTCCTCAGTTGACACTTGCGACACTGTGAATTTGCCCAGCTGTAACAAAATGTACTTTACTTAGATACCTTGCTAGCTGTTGCCCGCGAGTTCGTTTGCGTGGAAATTCAAATTTATCACACGGGAACCTGGGCAAATTTCTTAATTTTTCATTCTGTAAGAACCTTCTATAAGGTTTTAGAAAACATAAAAAAAATTATGTCAATTATGTCAGTCACTTCTGACGTACAGTCCGTAAGTCAGAAGTGAAAACACATACACACACATATTTATACACATACGGGTACACACACATCCGTCATATATGTCATCTGAGGGTGACGGTCACGCGAGTTCAGTGCTTTTTCCCCATATTAACGAATGTGCCTAAAGAAGTTCGCACTTAAAAAAAAAGATGAATGAAATCGGTTAAGTTATACTTAAGTTATAGCGACCAAGGGAAATAGGGATTAATTTTTATAGATATAGATAAAGCTAGAGTTGTTTTTGTCAAAGGCGCTAATCTCTTGAATTACAACTAGAAAAAATGTTTTTTTCATTTGATTTGCCTTATTTTTGAGGAAGGTAGGCTATTTAGCATCATGCCACGGCTCTTAGGAACAGAGCATAAACGCAAATGAAACTGCAAAAAACGGCTAGTTCAATATAAAAGGCAACGAATGCAATGGAAGATTCCAACTTCTGACCCTTCTGCTTTAAATATGAACTCTGCAGCCAGCAATAAAACAGTTTACAAAGACGTGTTTTTTGTTATCATACCTTCTCTGGTTGGATTAATTCCTTTATACCAAACACACTGTGGCATGTTCGTATTTGTGTAGTGAGGTTCTTGAGATGGATGTCAAGTCTTAATTTTGTTAACACTGAAACAAACATAACTGGAATTTTGTATAGAAACTTTGGAACATTTGACTTTGACCTGACACGACTTCAATCACTTTGAGGTGTCACATCAATTGGTTTTAGGTGTCACATTAATGAAATTTAGAGGTTTTAAGATAACATTCAGCCAGTAGCTACACTAGCCACACATATTGTAAGGTCATATCACATTAAACTGGCTTTCGTCAGCGACTCATCTTCGGACCTTGTATGCTGTGAATGTGTGGGCAAATTCTTCGTCACTAAAATAAGGAAACAAACTAGAAGTTAGGGAAAGTTAACAAGTACAATGTAAATCTTGTGAATGGTTTAATGTGAATTTGGCTTGTTTATTGATGGATAACTATTTAAGAAAAGAGCGTACTTCCAACTCAAAGGCCGGCAAAGCACATGTGAAGAAAAGCATTTGCGTTACAGGTGTCCATGGGCGGCGGTAGTCACTTTGTATCAGGTGACCCTTCTGCTCGTTTGCCCCCTATACTCCTATACTATAAAAAAATACAGATTAAACCATTCACAAAATTTACATTGAATATGGTCGCGTAAACTCATCGCGTCATAGGTTTATCGGATTCTGATTTAGAAATGATTCGTGTAAACTGTAGTGCTTTGGACTCGAGAACCAACCCGCGCACTTCCGTACGCATAGAATGATAATGCAGCTTATCTGTGTGACACACTCAATAATAAATAATTTTACTCCCATAGAAGAAAGTTCTTTCAGGCAAAATGTATTTCCCGAATTGGACTCATCGAACTCTTCAGCTCATGAAATCAGTACCGAGATATGTTTTTAATAAATTATTGACATTTTATTACTGCATACTACGTAAGATAGAATCCAGACTTGAACTTGTAGGTTCTATAAAAACACTTCTTACTGCCAAAAGCAGCAGAATTTCTTTCTCTTCTTTGGAAGGACGTTGTTGCTGAGGTGGTAGAAGCCGACATTTTGGTTGACTCTGTTTCTCCACGTGTTCCTCTATTATGTCGCAATGACCTCCCTGGCACTACAGGCCATCCAAAAACAGAGTTTTTCTACCTTGCAGCGCTGAGGTTTTATTTGGTAGGCCCTTCAAAAATATATTTCTCTTTTAAAATTTACTAAGCATGACATACATGGATTTATAAGGGCGGTATTAAATTACGGAGATGCGGTGTATTGCTCGTCATACATCAATCACTTTATATAGGCATATAGGCATTCTCTCGTATAGACATCGCGTCAGTCATTCATCTTTCAAAGAAGCTGCGTCTCGATACTTACCGTACAATAGTTGCAATCTGTTGCTATCTTATCTTAAATACTACAAGACATTCGTGCTTCAAGTGTACCCGTATTATGTAGGGAGGATTGATATAATCACCTTATCCCCCATATAATTTTAATGAATTGCTAATGCGTTATGTGTTTAATATTCTCGTAAATTATATTTTTTATGCTTCTCGTTATAGCCAGTAATTACATCTAAAACCAATAAACGATATCCGACATGAATACGGTGATAATACAATGATTGCCAGACCTCATTACTTGCTTTAATTTTATGCAATTCCGAAGGATGATAATATGTTCATACAAGTGATCACAATGTTTTGTAAGTGCATAGTTATAGATTATTTAGAAAACACTTTTTACTTTGCAATAATAGGTAAATTGGAATGAATTCATTGTTTTCCCTTTTATAGGTGCCATGCAGATGCTTGCAAATGAATGCAAAAGCCTCAAGTTTATCGATCTGCCATCTGATTCTGACGAACCTGAAGCAACGAATACGGAAAGAACTGAGGCAACAGAATCCTCTACTGATTCTGTTACCAAAGATCAGCTTCAAACATTTACGAATTTCGTCTCACCGATAACAGGACGCAGGTTTCTTCCAATAATGAGACAAGGTATGGATCAGATGCGCGATGATTTCGTAGGAGATGACGATTACTTACTCAAAAAGAAAATCGCGGTAATCATCCAACAGACAGTGCACGATACCACCAAGAAAGTTGCATCCGTTCAAAAAGTCAAGGAACGAGTAAGAGATCAGGCTCCATATAAAGCAGGATATATATTGAGTCTTGTGAGGAAGTCCAGGTTGATGTTGAATGATTTATTTAATTTAGCAGTAAAGCACAGAGACAACTGGCGGGCTTTGCAGCAATTGAAGGTGTTTGAGTACATCGTCCACACCAACGTGGATACTACAAATCTTGTTCGGCAGCTTGTGGAAGTACATATTCAGCACTTGAACAGTACACAGTCTTCTAAAAAGCGAGTAGTATTACTATAGGATATATTTTGCTAAGTTATTTCTGTTTGTATTATTACCCTAGCAACCAGAACGGTCCCACACAATTTTAATTTGTATTTGTGTGAAGTGTGTAATATTTTTAAGATAAGATATAATATCCTTTGTTGTATCATCCCTCTGGCCGCTAGTTCGTTCCTTAAGTTCGTAAGAATATTCAAACACTTGCCTTCGAAATTATTAAATCCTTACCAACAAATGCTACATAAGATAAACACACAAATTCACGACCCCTCCTGTTGTTTCGAAATCTACACCTCCTCATTAAACTCAATTTTTGTTTTTATAACAAATATGATCGTAAAGTCGTTAGATACTATTTTTTTTTTCTTTTATGAGATCGGGTTGTTACAGAAAAGACACCCGTATAAAATTATACCAGTCGTAATCTTACTCAGAACAAGTGTAGGTACATTTAAAATTCGTAAAGCAAGGTACATTCAGGACAGAGAAATACCAAAAAAAGTAAAGTTATATATTCCAAAAATAAAAAACAGCTTAAATATAAAAATTTAACAAACATTAACTAAAGCATTATTCATTTAATCAAAACCGTTTCACTAGTCCTTTCATCAAGGAAAAAAGACATTATACGCATGAATCATCCTCATCCTCCGCGCCTTTTCACAACTAAGTTGTAGTCGGCTTTCAGTCTAACTACGTAACGGCCGATCTTTGATATTTTATGTGAAGCGACTGCAATTAGACCTCCACAACCCAAGTATTAGGCGATATCGAAGTTCTGTAGTTAGACTAGGTTGTCGTTTTAGGCCTCTAAATAAGTAGTCCAACTACCCGTAACGAAATGCCACAGATGTTTGTATGGCACCCGGGACCGACGGCTTAACATGCTCTCCGAGGTGCGGAGGGGTCTCAATGTGTTAAGAATGGTCACCCATCCTAGACTTACCTGGGTAGTATTACTTAACTTTGTAATGTGCTAACCTACTCGGTTACCAATTAGCCACGAGTCCACGCATGAATATTGATTAAATTTTATAAAAGTTTACTTAAATGACATTTTTGTAAGAATCGGTAACCATTAGGTTTACCACGTGGAAACGTTCTATTTCGAAAATAATAATTACTGTTATGAGCTGAGGTTCAGTATTAGAAATGTAAACCAATTTATTACCAAAATAGACACAATTTATTTCAATAATTCACAAATAACACAATACGACTATTTAAACATCACAATTATACTTCTCTAATCACTTGTACTTCGGCACTTATGACACTTGTTTTCTCGCTATTCGCTCAACTAGAACTCATTTCATACCGCAATTCATGCGTTTTATATATTATTATATACCCGGATAGTTATTTCGTGGAGAGATCGCGATGTTTCTTATTTTTTTTAATGTAAGACATATTTCTACAAATAGGCTATTATTTCCACTCAACGTCAAAAGATGGCGTGCTTCTCAGTTTAGGCACAGATGACTAAGGTTTAGGTAATCGTAACTTCCTTTACTTGACAATAGATGGCGCCCGCGGTTTATTCGTAACAGTACAACATGAATGCAGTAGACATCAGACATTATTATTGTTTTAAACTACGATTAGCACCAAGTAGCTAAGAATTTAATTCAGTTAATATTTCAATTCTAGTTCCGAATTTTAAGCATAAATCTTTTTTTTAAGAAATTAGAAAGTGTTTATAAAGGCTTTGTAAACATACAGTTTAATTTTCATCTCCCCGGGATCTATATAAATGATATAACTGCTCCTTCACACAAAAATCGGTTGTCTGTAAAGTCGGTTTACTGACGATAGTTGAACGTGACAACGTCATAGGAACGCCTCAGAGCGAGGTAACGCCGCATGAGTCATGTTTTTTCGTGCAGCCGGCTCCATCGAATTATAAGACGTTGTCACGTCAATAAAAGATATGATTATGAAGAAGAGAAGACCAAGAATCTTTGTTAGTTGTTGGTTACCAGGGAAGGGAAAAATTCTTCGTATATAACTCGTTGTTAACAAGGAGCGTATCTGAAAGGCACTAATTTGAGAAAATAAAAATCTTATTTGCAGTAGCGAAGCTTTTACTTTACAATAATTTTACTTTAGTGAATAACAAAACATTTATTTCTGTGATTTAAGAATTTATTTTTATAATACCTATATGTTTTTCAGGAGTTTACAGTTTGTGTCTCACATTTTCTGTTACAATATTTGTTTCCTTTTCTTACATCTCGTCTCAGATTTCAATTAACAAGAAGACGCATTCCATTTTTTGCAGCTGTGTAATTATTTGTCAAATCTTTATTCTTTACTCTTGCACACCTGAAGTAGCGTGGCTTGATTAGGTCGAGGAATGCATTAGTTGATGACGTCATGCTTCGTCGATGTCAACAGACTAGAAACTATAAAATATACAAATATAACGTAGTTTCGTGGCGTGTAGTTACGTATAAATGTTTGAATTAACTAAAAACTTATACAAAGTGGTCGTTACGTTAAAGAGTAACAATTATTGTTGAACAGCTCAACGGATCTGGATGAGATGACAGAGATAAGTTTAGTCTGGAAATAATACATATGCTACGTCGTCGTTATAGTATAGAATAGAATAGAATATGTTTTATTGTACACCTTATACATAGAAATACTAATGTTAGTGTTAGGTACAATGGGCGGTCTTATCGCTAAAAGCGATCTCTACCAGACAACCTTAGGAGGGATATAGTGACTGTAGTAAGTGGTAGCTGTCGGTGTACTACATCTAAATATACACATAACTAAATATATACATATATACAGAACAAACATATACATACTATATACATATATATACCTATACATACATACCGATGTAATAATATAAATAATCATATACTGAGAGAATACATATTATCAATATGTATTCATCAGCTTATTTATTATTATGAAAAAACCTAAATTTTTTTGGTAACGTTACCCAAGAAAAAATTTCTATTGTAATGCTTGGTGTTAATGCGATCTAACAAAATTATATAAAATCTAAATATATGCAATAATAAACTAACCATTGCATAACAAATGTCTAGATTAGAATCATTCTCAATATACACTAAATAAACCATTGTGAACATGAATGGATAGTCGGGTGGGTAGCTAAATTGATGATTGTTTCGGCAGTTGCTTTGGAATATGAATACATTGTACTCGGCTTTATGCCTTGGAACGTCCAGCAGTGAGGTGAGAACTAATATGGATATGCATGTAAAATTATAATGATGTAATAAACGTAAAGTACGAGACTGGAGTTATTGATTACAAGCTGTCGCCCACAGCTCTGCTCGCGTTGTTGTTATTTTATCTATTCTAGGTCTATGTACTTTTTCGTAACCCTGGGAACGTGTTTGCAAAGTTTCATGATGATCGGTTCAGTAGTTAAGATGTGAAAGCGTAACAAATGAACAAATAAACTCACCGTGAATTTTTTTGAAATCTATCAAATTGGGAACTGTACACTATTCCGGAATAAAAAGTAGCCTATGGGCTATAATTCCATGGCCAGACTATAATCTGTATCTGTGTCAAATTCCATCCGTCCATATAATATTATTAAGATTAGTTAGGAGGACATTAGAATGCGCGATTGCGATGTTTGGGCTAAGTGGCGGGTAATGAAAGATGTGGTAGGGATGCAATTTTAGGATGCCAAGCTGAAAGAGCTGCTCTAAAGTACATCATTAGGCATTAAGAAATCGAAACTTGACCGGCGTCAGACATATAAAGTAACTCCTCGTTCCTGAAAAAATTAACTATTATGTTGTAATAGATTTTTTTCATGGTCAAGTATTTTCCACGCTATGGAGATGTGGCAACTGGGTGAAGCCAACGCTTTTACCGCTGTAGACGGTTGTCAGCAGCTGAGCGTGGATGTTAGAGCGTCTGTTAAGAGTATTTTTTTCAGTTCTATTTAACTCTGGTTAAAACATATTGAAAGGATTACATTATGCAATAATTCCAAGAAGAAAAGCAAAATTTTTAAAGTTGTGTGTGTGTCACCAGGTATGTCTTAAAATGCCATTGCACTTGGCGCTTGAAATTTAAAACACTGGAAATTGTTTTTTTTTTTCGATTAAAAGTAACTCCTGTATAATCTGGCCTTTGGTAGGAAATGTAAAAAATAGCACCCACACTACTTTAAAGCCTACTTGTCCTAAATAAGGCCACGTATATCAACGTATATCAATTGCTAACTAATTAAATAAATAAGTTATTAATAAACACGCTTTAAATCTTATGGAGTTATGTTCACATTATGATGTCGCATGTACAGCGATGCATCGCGGGCAGACTCGACCACACGCCTAAAACACCGTAGAATTTACTACGACGAATAATCCTTGTTGATACTTGGATGCATTATACGTTAAATTTTATATGTGTATAAAGTTTACAGCTTGAACTTACACTTAGTTCCTAAATCGTTTTCTGCTTATGAAAATTACAAAAGACTTTCAGTATTTTAACCAACTATTAAGGAAATTTAAACCAAACAAAACAATATTAAAAGTTTTTTAACTTTCGCTACTATGATAGGTACGATGTGTAACCCGGGACTTAACCGCGATAATATTTATAAGGTACAATACCATCTTTGGTTACCCGACGATTCGATTGAACTGTATCGGGTGCACTGTCCACCCGTGACTACGATCGGTAATTAAAGGTATTGTACCTTATAAATATTATCGCTATTAAGTCCCTAGTTACACATCTAAAATAGCATTATGCGTTTCTTTCAGTAAATAAGGGTCTTAGACAGTCTATGTTTATGGTGTACAATTAGCGAAGAAACCATTTTCAATGCTTTATCTATTTATTCAGGGTAGACATAGCGTGAACAATGGTCCTTCAGTCGGCCTCTTATACGTTAATATCTATTTTGGATCGTACTTTACACCAAAAAGGTTATAATTTTTACTAATCTATATCTAAGTATCAGGCTACTGACGGCAAATCGTCAGATTTATGCTATTATTTCTACATAACAACGTGACTCATAGGAACTGATTAGTGACCGTATAAATTTAAAGCGGATAAAGGTAGGGTCCAAACAGTTAGTTTTACTGAGACTGGTTAACTACTTTACATACGATTTGACGAACTGTACAGCGATCAAATCTTTCGCATCGCGCTACACTTCGTCGGCGACTTGGTCAGTTTCTTTCATCTGGGCAGAATTCGCGGCTAATTGTGGGATTAAACAATAGAACCTCTTAGCAATACAAGTAACGTGGCTCGCATTGTTCGCAGCACGAATGCAAGGCTGAATGTCCGTAAGTTTGTGCCTGTATGCACGGACAATAAAAAATCGAGATACTGTTTTGTCCGAAAATACGACGAAACTGTTTTTGAACAGCATACAGTATGATTTGGAGGAAATGTTTTGTGTATGCAAACTTTTTTTGAAATGATGAATTGTTCTATTCGGAATATGCGTGTGAGCGTAATTTTGGCATTTGAATATTACTTTTCAACCATAGTTAAACCAGAATTAGTAAATGTATAATGCATGCATTACTATGATTCAATTGAGCGTGTTGCTCTTCTTCGTGTCTTTTAGAGAAAAAAGTACGTACACGCGCCATAAGTGCTGGCCGTTTTTGTTGTTCTGCTATCTTGGTTGCGACCCCATACGAGCACACTCCAAAGGAAAAATGTCTGTATGCAGGATGAAAGATTTAAATGAAATATATCCAACTGTGGTGACAGATATTTTGTTGCAATAGCCGACATCGATTGGTCAGAGTCGCGTAGTCGAGTAGGGACTATGTATTAACAAATGAGAGATTTTAAAATGTACCTAATATCTTACTACTTACTCTTAAATCACAAATGTTTTAATAGCAAAAATAACAGCAATCAATTCAACAATCAATGAACTTAAAATATTGCAATCAACCGAAAGCTGATTTTAATTAATTAAATTCATTGAATGCTAAAACATCACTTGCTTTTCATTGAGTTGCAGACAAAGCCCAAAGTGTATTATTTTATAGGTAAACCAAAACTGAACGAAATTATGTACTTATATTTTCATTAGTCAGCAAATCATTTTCAGTTTTATTCTTGTTGTATTAAGGAAGACAATTGCTTGTCATAATTAATTAAGTTACGGCGTATCGGATTACGGGAGAATAGAATAGGGGATGGAAGGAGGCGTGTCTATGGCTCGGTGCAAATATAATCAAGGACTGAAGGATCTATGGAGACGACGCTACACTGATCATTTAAAATAGTTTTAACTAGGTATATTTGTTTCGCGTTCACTTAATTTTATGACGAGGAAATTGAGTTTTCAACCGAATTGAAATTTTTAAAGAGTTATTTCTTTTTTACCTGATCAAAAAAAAAGTCTTTAAAAACAGTTTCTCAGTTTCTAGTTCAAGTAAGCTAAATGCTTGGAAAACGTCAGGATTAGGGTGGGTAGAGCAGAGCAGGTAAGGTCCAAATCGACAACCGTGTGTCCTGTTGTCCAAACATGAGCAGAAAATAATAGCATTTCTTTAGTGGTGCACTAAAAAAGGTTTCACTAAAAACTTGCTGTTGTAATCATGTACTTCGGAAAATCGACCGTTTAACTTTGAGTGCGGTGTGCTGTCGCATAGGTTATGTAAGTTACAGTATATTGTATGTGAATTTAACAGTAGGTATATCATGAGAAATGTAAAAAAGAAAACTAGAAGACACAAAAAAAAGCATGATTTGTCTTTGGGACACCCGGTTGGAATGAAGTTCTTTTTGCTGTATAGGTATAAATATATTTAATGGATTAAATAAATTGTATCAAAATGTATTAAATATTGTAAAAACTCGAAATCAAAATTGCACCTTCTGTGAAAGTTACCCGAACTAATATATAGATAATTAGTATACAACCAACATGAAATAACAGTATTATCGCTCGGAATTCACAGAAAAAATCAACTTGTGGTCATCATTTTTCGTTTCACTAACACTTTTTTCCGGATAGACCCCTATATGGGCAAACGCCTGAAGTGTAACGTGCTATAAGGAACTTAATTTAAAAAAAAATCGAAATCAGAACAACTTTTCTGCTATATTCCTTCCATCCAGTCATTTTCTGTAGAGCACAGTTTACAACTTGCCATTCATTGCTCCGTGGATAAATTTTTCTCATCTAAACATCGACTCCACTCCACTGTCGTACACTAATCAACACGGCTCCACGTCTGTTGGCGCTCTCTATCACAATGCCGTTATTACATTTGCTCAATAATTGTCGCCCCGCGCCCCCCTGATACAGGCTCACCGCCCACACGGTACCAGATAACCGCAACACACCTAAAATCAAATGAATAATCTCAGTCAATGTGTCTGTTTCTATATGTTTTGTAGGATATTTGGTTAGCTTTAAAGTGTGCTGTGATTTAAATACTCGTACACTTATATAGTGACACTTTCGTGTGACTATGAGCGGAATACTGCCTTCCTCCCATGAATGTTGAAGTATCTCAAACTGACCGGAGATTGCAACAATAGGTATCTTGTGTTGCTTCCTTTGATTACTAACCAAGGTGTGTACAGAATTAGGTTAGGCTTGTGATTCAGTTTTCAAAGCTTTTAGAACAAAGGTAAGGTCTAAAAGTGGTCATAGGAGTATAAAAGTAAATACATATGTAGAATTAGAAATGATAATATAATAATATATAATAATAACTCCATACATCTCACACACGGCCGTCTGATCCCAAACTAGGCAGAACCTGTACTATGGTAACCAGACTGCTGATAAACATACTTATATATTTCTAAATACATACATATTATAGATAAATTACACCCAGACACAGAACAAATTACATGCTTAACAATTTACTATGTGAATAATTTAGACCGTGTATAATGCAGCCGTGTAAGACGATGCAACGTCACCTGGGACGCACTGGTGTTTACTAATGAGTGAGCGGCTATTCAGTTTATTATTTCATTCAAGCTATTCAGTTTATGAGCCAGGCTGCCAGGACCCTGATAGCCTTACTACGGTAATGTTACTTGTTTATGTTAGAAGCAGCTTTCTGGTCACATGAAACGTCAAACAGTTGCTTTGCTAAAACTTTATAGAATATCTAGAATTTAAAAACTTTGGTCAATGAGTTTCTCTCGGTTTTATCTAACGGGAGCTAAACATTAAGAAACTGGCACTAACTATGAGCGTCTGCTGTGACGCACCCGCGCCGCGGTATCTACTAAGTCTTTTCTTTTCCGGTTAATTTTTTTTGCACTATTCCGCTAAATAAGAAATACCTGCCAGAACGCTCAAATCGCTCATTCTGAAACTGGTCAAACTATGAATGAAGCTAATGTAGTCTTTTCAATATATCTTGACGTCTAACACTACAAAAGATCAGTTACCATTTAATCAGTTTCTGTTCAATATGATACCATTAATCTGGTTACATTGCAAAGATTAAAAAAAGAAGATGTTCCATACAAAAATAACATGTACTTTTTTTTACTTTCCAAACGTAGAAATAGCATCGTTCTAAGTATAAATAGCAAGTATATTACGAACCTATGATGTGGGGAGCTTCCATTGTTTGCTGGTGACACCGTTAATTAGTATGTGCGTGGTGCGAACGCTGTGGAGTAATCAGTCTTGCACCTGTACTCCAGATGCTTAAACTTTAGAAGAGGCTTGAACTTTGAATAAATTCCTAAAGTTTAGTCAGCTGGCTAGGAAACTTTTAAGAAAACCGTTCGCAATTCTGCCACTTTAACTACCTACCACCAGTTAATGAAAGAGAGACTCGGGAGAAAACACGACCCAAATAGGGCTACCCTCGTCTCAGCAAAATATTATTTAGAAGCAGCAACTCTGTTATGTACGTCCGCGAGTTAAAAAATTGAAAAAAAAAAACAGTAAATCAGTAGCTGATGCCATCAGCCAGCAGGGGAGGGTTAGGGCCCCCGTTAACCTCACCAAGGTAGTGATGGGAGATGCAGATGGGATGAGATGCATGTGCCATGAGAGCCATTATTCGCCAAGTATGGGAAGGCTCGCCCGGAGAGATACCAGGGCTTCACAGAAAACCGGCAGTGAAGCAATGCTCCGAGTGAGAGTGATATTACGGGAGGCCCTAACCCTTCCCTCTCCTTCTCTTCCCCCCTATTCCAACCTTAAAGGCCGGCAACGCATTAGCGATTCTTAAGTTGCAGGTGCCCATATGCGTCGGTAGTCACTTACCGTCAGCTGACCCAACTGCTCGTTTGCCCCCTAACCCATAAAACAAAAAGAACATAAATTTATAAAAAAATTCGTGAGTGGTATTCATAAGTATTTATTAAAGATTTTAATGTTATGGTAAAAGGTACGGTTTTATTTACGTGTGTATTTGGGGGGATGCCCGACTAGTTTCGGACCCGACGGGGGTCCTTTTTCAAGGAGTGAAGCGATCTTCCGTGTCGGTGGCAGGCGCCACACTGTCGGGCATCCAAAAAATTACACACGTGATGAAAACTGTACCTATATATTTAATAGATGTTATAAGTTTTACAACAACAAGCTCTTCACAAGTTTGAAAAAAAGAGAGTAATGTTTTAAGAAAACTTGCTTATGCGTTTCAAGTAAACTCTACGATGATTATAAAAACAAATAGTTTACCTTTATACAAACTATTATCTTATCTGTGCTTTATATAACTAATGTTGTAACGCGTGTTACTTGATGATATAGTTTTAGAAATAATGACAAACCTTTATAATATTATGGAAACACTTTGCTACACATGTTTTTTTTTACATTATTTAAGCAAATCATAAATAAAATTTCTAACAACTTGCTTGTGGCAAACGTCAAATTTTAGCGGTGGCCGGGGATCGATCCAGGTGTTCGCTTCCCGAACGAATTTCTTTTGTAAAAGCCAATGTATGCAACCATTTCAAAACTGGGGATTCTTTTTGTAAATGCTCTAATCTCAGGACCTGTAAGTTAGATTTGTAAAATTATGTTAGCATTAGATACATTTACTTTCAGCACTTTAGAGTCAGGGATAGGTTATAGACCTATAATATCGTAGTTCTAAGCATTCATGCTAACCAAACTGATGAAATATAAGTAGGTAGGTATAGCGAGATTTACAATCTAAATTTAACGCTGATCACATCATGAAGAAATTAAATTAAATTATTTCTGTTTTGGTGGTTGAGATTCGGTGTAGTTAACTCAACTCTTTTCCAAAGAAAAGTCACTTCCAGTATCTTTATTTACTGGTATGAATACATCTTGTGGCGGCGACCTCACCTGCGACAATCACCTACGTGTAGTGCATTAGTTGATGACGTCACGGGCTGCCGCGCCATACCTCAGCTTGCCACATTGTTGCTCCAACACCTAATTCCTCTAAAAGATTGAAAGTACCATTTAGTTGGAAGGTGAAGAAGCGAAAAATACGCTTTGTTTTTATTTTGTATTTTTGTTGTATCATGTTTTGGTTTACCCATCATGTATAGCCGCTTTGTAGAGGGGAAAGAACAGACAAAAGATGAAGTGCTAACAGGAATTCGTATAAGAATGCACGGGGATATATTTTTAAATACCTAAAATTCTATTTCAAAGTAAAACTTGGTTTTAGTTTTACACTCACATTTGCTTGGAATCGTAAGATTCTGAGTTCAATTCCATGGTCAATAGTAGCCACAAAGAGTTTAAAAATCAGTTCGCCATTGGGCAATCGGTCGTACTGTAATGGGACCAAAAACATATTTGACAAAACATGTGTGGGCAATATCTATCTACCCTTGCTAGATTCAGGCCTCACGCACCTATGTACAAAAATATACCATGTTCTATCGCTCAAACAATGATCTTCCTATTATTATTTATATTTTGAAAAGTTATATATTATAAATACCGTCTCTATGGGCACACACGTAGATGTGCAAGTGATCGAATAGTTCTGGAGTTTACTATCTACTTATAAATATGTAAAATATATCAAGACTAATTATGCAACGTTGAACCTGTGTCAAGTTTTGATTACATTATCTATTCCTTCTGTGAGTATATGTCGACGATGACATAAGGTCACACATAATTACTATATATAAAATGTTGATCACTTTACTCACTTCTACATACATACTTCTACTACTTCACAACATAACCATAAACTTATCATGAATTACATTCAAATAAAAATAACAAAAGATACGAAAATAAAAGTAAGTACAATTGTAGACAGAAGAATGGAAAAAAAATTATAATACCTAAAACGAATGAATGTGCAAGCTATTGTTGTTCCAACAAAATATCCCAATTATGTTGCGGTGGGAGAGAATATAATCAAAAGTGATCCTCCTGTAAGGACGGAGGACTGAGGAGGACTAGGGAGAGCGCAGAATGAAAAATTTTAATTTCGAATGCAGTTTGTTAAAGAGCGCACAATACCGGAGGAATATTCGCCGGGAAGGATCACACACAAAAGGGTTTCATTTTTTGTTTACGCTCATTAATTACTTGTTTCACTGCTTTCAGTTATGCACTTGCTCGCTTTATATTGGAAATTTCTAGAAATTTTCTTTTAATAATAGGAATCAACTTTATTATTTTTAATATTTTCATATATACTCGAATTGCAACAGTTAAGCATATTTAATTCCAATAATAAATCTAGGGAAATGTAGTGTAAGACACCCTGCGGGCAGGTGGAATGACGATGTGCGCATAACGGCGCGGCATCGGGGAAAACTCACCAAACTTAGAATAGGTAGATGAGGAGAGCTGACGATCGAGCGTACATTAGGAGAGGCCTATTGTCCAGCAGTGGACGATGAAAAGCTAATTAATTGGATTTATTCCTTTTTAACTAAAACCAGATGTATATGTGACAAAATTCTAAAACTATAAATGTATCAGTATATATGTAGAGTGTTTTAATCTTCAAAAAGTAAAACCCACAGAAGTTCAGTCCAGATGTCGCTTGTAAACTGTACTTAATGATACTACATGCTTTTTACCAAAAGCAGAAATGTATTACGTATTAATGAGTTTATCAATGCTGGTTATTGTTCAAAGTGCATTTTCACATCAAATGAAAATTAAGTATTTTTTTAGGTTAGACAGTAATATTTATGAAAGGTTGCATTTAGGTACAATAGAATATATTTTAAAAATCTTTCGAAATTGTCGTTTACAACGTTATGTTGAAAGTTAGTGGAAAATTGAGAGATTCTACGTAAATAAAAAGTAAACACAATAGCGAACTTTTTATTGTTTACTGTAATCAGTGACAATATACAACATAGGTTCTTCTTAAATATTTGTACAAGTTAAACAAAAAGATCATTATCTTTTTCTCACGTATTTGTCTACAGTTTTCCTTTATACTTTTTCGTCTAGTAAAACAAGTAAAATTATTGTTCTTTTTTCCTACCTTCAACGGAGTTTTATTCTTATCAATTTGTATGTATGAATTACGGTCGGATTTCGACCTTCTTGTGAACACTAGCATTAATGAAGAGTTAAGTACTTTTTAAAAATTGTCATTCGTACACAGTATATTTATTCCACTGGCTACTCAGTTAGTAAAAATAAATTACCGTGAAATATACACACCATTAAACATCGACGCATTAGATTCGCAACCTGCAAGCAAAAAGGTTAAAAAAAAGCTGACGTTTCCGTGGTTCACCTCAGTCTAACCGAATCCGGGATGAGCCCATTTGATCTGGCTAATTATATACGACTTCGTAGTACGGATTGAGATGCGATGTCGAAGTGTACCCTCGTATGTCATGTAATAAAACAACTAGGTGTGCAGTTCACCAAACAGAATAACAGTATGTAATGAATTAATCTGTTAGCAGCCCGGAAAACGGTCCGGTCTTAGTAAACATCCTATTGTAAAACTTATTCTGAAATTTCATTAAACTGGTAAATTAGTTGCATATATACTAGCTGGTGTTCCTGTCCTAATGGCCTCGCCAGTCACAGGAAATACAGGACATTCAGGTACGTGACCCCGGTCTCTGCGAGTTACTTCAGTCTCAGTCCCGTTCCTCATCCGAGACTTGCAGTATCCCTTATCCTAGGTTCCTCTTCCTACCCGTTTTTCCTTATACAAATTTACCTTCTTCCTTCTTTCTCGTCCTAAAATGATTACATTCCTAAGGAGGGTTGGCGTCAGGCAGGCGGCCGGCCATAAAAGAAACCAGTCAAAACCCTTTGCAATGTTACAGATTGCGCAACAAAAATGAAAATTGGTAAAATGGTAAGAAGATGATGGGAAATTAGTTGCGTAGTAGGTTATCTGCACTTTGTACCGGTGGGGAAAAAGTAAAAATTTGTAGGAGTAATTTAATCCGAATATCAATAACAATATCAAGATGTTTAAATCGTTTTTAGAGAATAGTCGATATAGGAAGGTGATCAAAGTAACTAACCTAATTTTGTAAGTTAAAATGTTTATTGTTTTTAAACAAATAGATCGGAATTAAATCGTAGCTGTTTCGTTTAGTAATTGCGTAGCTTTTCCTTTCTGAACATAGTTACGCAAAACGACTGATTAATTACATGATTCTAATAAGCGTATTCAAATAATGAAATAAATGTGCAGTGAACTTCAAACAACAATCAACAAATTACTTTAAAAGAGATCATACAATTATATTTAGTGCCAAAAGCGGGAAGAATTTATGTGAGTAATGCAACATGTGCCCGGTCTGCACTGACATGGTTACCTTTGGGCGCCTGTCCGGGCCGTGTCTCTGCATGCAGAAAAACCGTCAATCCTTTAATTAAAGCCCGACGTAGTGGTCACCGGTAAAGATAGGTTTCGGATACAGTGACCATAAGGTCATCGCATCGATTTCGAGTACCAGCAAAAAGTTATATGTAAATATTTTTTTTATTCTTTGCTATCAATTTTTAGGCTTCTATCTTATCTCAATGATACAAAAAGTTTATAAAGTTTAGTATACCTTTAAACTTGTACAGAATGTTACAAAAATCTAATTTCTATTATATTCAAGCGTACAAGTAATACTAAAACACTTATTTTATAAACTAAAATCTTTATTTTGGTACACTTTCAACTCAAAGCCTAAATATATACAAAATTGTATAATGTACGTAAGTAGTTTAGTTTAGTTTTTTTTTGTGTACTTTAAAATTCCTTTTCCTTACAAAATATGCCACAATTGTGCGCAATTTAACTTAACTTTTTTTCATTATGGTGTACTCGTAATTAAACGGTTACTCATAACAACTACAATCTAGACCTTGAGGCTAATAAGTAATTTAAATTTAACTTAATTTGCTAAAATCCTACAAAGTTAAGAATGTGTCCATTGGCACTTTTCTAATGGTCTCTATTATCAAAGAAAGACACTTTGTTCTTGTGTTCTTTAAGAGTAACACTCACTGCACTACTTAACACTAATTTCACTAAACTAACTCAAAGGGCTTAGTTCTTTTTAGTGTTCTAACTATGTCCGTGGTGTCAAGGAGCTGGATAGCCTCAACGTTCACATGTTGAAGAAGCCTTTGTTCATGTGCTTCGGCGTATTGTTTTATAACTTCACTAAAAAGGTCTACTCCTATCCAATCCAATCCAATCTTTGAATGATTTTAACGTTAGTTCGTTTTGTGCAGCCCCAAAGTTGAATGCCATATGTCCATACAAGCATGAGTACTTGCTTATATAAAAGTACTTTGTTATACACTGACAAAGTAGAATGTCTACCAAGTAGCCAGTACATATTTTTGTAGCGTAGGTAGCTTGACGTGAGCCTTTCACCGAAGCGTCATACCCAAGTATTTCGCCGTATTTTCATATGGTATTACTCGACTGTTAATGTATACCGGAATATGATTAGATCGTTGGTTTGTAAAATCTATATCAGTTGATTTTGACTCATTTAATTTGATTCGCCATTTTTTTGTCCAATCGGTGATGGCATTGACGGCAGTTTGTACCTTTTTGTAGAAATGGTAGCCGTGTCGCCTGCAAAGGTAGCAATGGTGCTGTTTTTTTGTTTCAGGGATATCGCAGGTATACAATAGGTACAGGGTAGGTCCAAGAACACTTCCCTGTGGTACCCCAGCTTTTATTTGTTTGATATCTGAATAAGCATTCTCATGTCTCACTCTAAATGTTCCCTCTGTTGAGTAAGATTCTAAAATGTCCACAAACTGTTTTGGAAGCAATTTGACTTAAAAACGAAAAAAATATCTTTGGCTTTTTACCAGCCACAGACACTTCACTGATCATCTTTAAACATCGCCCTACTGCTTCTGTATATGCTTGCGAGTTTATCTTAATGTAAGAGTTTGTTACAAACAGGTCTCCTAATTCATTGTGCCTTATATCCTTTTCAGGTACATAAATGTTTTGTCTGTATCAAAAAAAAAATTCAAATATAAATACTATTTTGTACTAGTGTTCGCTCAATGGTCGAAATTCGATCATAATCATTATTATTTAAAAAAAGGGTTTTCAAATTAGTTTAATTAATAACACTGACACTCATCAAAAGCTATTAAAAAAAAAAAAGTCGGTTGACAAAAAGGTACTGGTTTTCAAGTTCAATTTGTCAGTTTCGAAACAAGATTTTTATATTAAAAAAATCACGAATTTTCCAGAACATGTTTACGTTAATTAAGGTGTGTACTTACTTCCCTAAAATATGACCACACCTTTCTGTAACACTTTGTATATAGAAGATATAGATTTAATATTCACATCAGTCTCTAGGGCTGATATAACATATATTATAGAATGTCATTAGCTTTCATTTAATTCATTAAAAAAAACTTAATATTTCTTATAGTAAAATATTTGGCCACCCTATTTGAACTAATCCCGTAGTAGCGTAATCTAAAAGTGAATCGTCTAAAAGTAATCACTTTTGGACGATTCACGATTCACTTACAGATTGCTTTGATTCAACTCGTTGCTAAATTATAAACATTTTAGTCATCATTTAGGTTAATTGTGCAAGTTTATCTTGGATATATTTTGAATGTTCTAGCTTATAACATAATAAGATTAAAGAAAATAAAGCCACCAAAAAAATTTACATGTAGTAAATGAGCAATATTTATGTATCTATTTGCAAATTTACCAATACATTGGACAGTTTGAGACTATTTATGAAAATTAAGTTACTTGGTTGAGCGTCTAAACTACTTCACCACTTTTACATGACTTCTAAAACCTTAATACCAAAATCTATCACTACATAGTATAGTGTTCATTCACGAGCATGACGTGTCCACCCGAAATCATCAACATCGGCTTTTTATTTGATTTTTTTTTGTTAAAATCATAGAAAGACGGCACTGAAAATACTTTTTATGAACTTTGAAACAATTAAATTCATATATTTTCAAAAAAATATTGGTACAATAATTATAGTTTGGTAAAACTAAACAAACAAACACGCCTCTATGGCGAACTGAATTAAAAAGTAAAAAGATTTCGACTGTCCATCTCTTGACCATCGTTACCAAGCGTGATCTGTTAGACTTGTCACAACGAATCATATGAGCCCAAGCTCGAGGGGTTTACTAGCAGCCACTGACGAGTTCCGCCATCCACTGGCTCCATCATTACATCAGCTTCAAGATGCCAAATGATAGCACCCAAACTACATACACAAAAAGTTTCATTTCAATACAAACATTTTAGAGGTAGATTATGATTGACTTCGAAATTTGTTTACATAGTTAGTTACAAGTGAAAATTATGAAATCGTGTTAAAAAGGACCTTAACTTTCAATCGATTGACCTTCGATAAATAATACTACCAAATTTCATCGGGTTCCTCGTTAATGATGTGATATTTTTGAGCACGTACACACTTAGCTGCCGACCGGAAAGAAAAATGGCACTTTGCAACTATGGCATTACCTATTATTACTTTCTATCTAACCTAGCTTAGCATATACCATGACGCTGTCCTAACTTAACCAGCAACTAGATTATTATTGAATACCACTTAATACAAAAGAAATTAAAGTCAAATTCAATAGCATTTTATTCGCTCAACTCCACACGAATGCCAATCATTTTAAATCCATTAAACCTCTTTCACATTCAAATCGTATAGCTTTTATACGAGTGGTAACGAATTGATGCTATTGAGGGCGATGTGACCGCAAATCCACTAAACAGTCTATCAGGTGATATTGTAGCCATTTATGGTACAGTGTTAATTAATTACCCTTTTAATATAATACACCTACATTTACGGTTATAGTTACAAACATGCTACGTGCAAAGCCGGTAGATATGGCGCTTACTTTTTGTCACCTAAAACTGTTTTCCTAGATTTAGGTAGTGAACTTTTTGAAATCTATCAACTGTCAATGAACGTAAGAATAGTGTGCAATCAAATCCATAGGCATTCGTTTTTCTCCATGGTAAAAGCACATGATTACGATTTTTGTAATTTTTAAGAATACGACAAGCTAATACGATCGTTGCCGAAACCCCTTTCCGACCTTTCCGACGTAACCCCTTTCTTATTATTTTGGTGTATTATGTCAGATTCTTAATAATAATAACTTCACACATATCACACACGGCCGATCCCAAACTAGGTAGTGCCCTTGCTATGGTAACCAGATTGCTGATAAACATACTTATATATTTCTCTAAATACATACATATTATAGATAAATTACACCCAGACACAGAACAAATGAGCTTACATGTATAAATACGTCATACATAAAGAAACTACTATATTTTTATAAAAATAGTAAATTCAAATAAAAACTTTCGTGAGTGGTATTCATATTAGTTAAGGATTTACGGTTTTCATTCCCGAAATATACACGTGACTAAAACCGTATATCCTTAACTAAAATGAAATAATTGCTAAATTTAATAAATTCAAAACACTTGTTAAAATACATTTGAGCTTTGAGCACTCCTTCTCCATATAAACAAAACCGCTCAATATCCCGGAGAAGTGATACGAAGTTTTCTTAAACTGCTAAAAAATGCTTTTTTAAATACTTAATTGAACTAATATTTTATTTTATTCAGTTTCTATTGCTTTAAAACTAACAACTTGAGAAAATAAATGTCTACAAGTCCAAAAATAAAAAGCTTGCGGTCGTAAGAAGTGATGGTCATGAAGTGGAATTATACGACTCAAAACTCTAGTATATCTGAACAAAAGAAGAACGCTCGGAAAGATATTAATAAACAAAATAAAATATTAAGCAAATGAATACCTTTTGTGTGCGTCTATTCGTTTCTGTAAAGGTACAAATGTTTAACCGTTTTGTCGGGACTGGACTTTCATTGGGCGCCTAGCCCACCCCGCCGCGGCTTCTATAAAATTATATGGAACAAACAATTTGTTCGCCCTGCTGACAGATGATCTCAACATTTCGGTAAAATATTTGTAAGTATGATGTAAGTGAATCATGTTAAGTATCTGTGTCCTGACTGGATTATTGTAAACTATTCAGAGTTATATTAATACACAGAGCTTAATAAACCCAAACTAAGTATAGCTTGTACTATGAGATTTTTCTTTTGTAAATTATAAAAATGCTAAATTACAATTGAGTACCATCAATTTTTTATAAAACTTCTGCTTTTAGGATTGCGATGACAAATATATCAATTCTTGCAACGGTGTCAGATGTTGGAACTGTTACTTGCACAACGGCATGCACAGCTTATAATGCATGCCGAGTTTCCGAGTTAGTGTCATCATAGATTCCCCAATCCCATCTGATACGGTTGCCGTTGTTTCGGTCCACCTGGATCTGAAGTCTATGCAAATTCTTTCTTTAGAAAGAATAAATTATGGATCTACTTACTCAAGTTATGTATGACATAATACTGCTACTAATAAATATACTTCTAAAGTATAACAAGCCCTGTTTGTGTGAATGTGTGCTCTTAGTGACAAATTATTATATAGACTCAACGCCAACTTACGAAGCCCATCACACCTTCTTGAACAATTAGTTATTCTGAATCGCGCTTTAAAAGTTTACACAGACGATTATCGGGTTCTATATCGATTATAAACAAAAACAAAAATACAGAAATAAATATTGTATGCATAATGGATTATCCTTATCACAAAACAAACTTCATGGTTTTTTCGTTCCGTGGTTTGTACTGATTATCACATAACATTCCTAAATAAGCTGTAACTATATACGTGGTGTGTAGGTGTGTATATCATTTATGTTAGTACTGAAATGGGGAAATAGACACGTAGGTACTGGATTCGCTTAATAGCTATAGTGATGGCAAACGACACGGAAGGAAAATATTTTATGATCATGCGTATATTTCAGTCTATCATGTATCTACTACATAATTCAGACAGTATGCTAGATATTAATAAGGATCAAGGTATAACCCTTACTAACAACTTAATTAATAGGTAAATTGAAATGTTGAGCACCGATGGCGGGACGAATGCGCACTCTGTAAAAATTACAAAATGAAAATTGCGGCCCGGTGCCGCTGAATACATTAATATCGAATATTGAATACATTATATAAAAATATCGAATGAATACTACATAAAACGAGCCGAATGTAAATCAGTGAAAATCCTCAGGGATTTTATTTTGAAACGAGGTATTGAAGCTCTACATTAAAGGTATTAATAAATCTGTTTTTTCGTCTTAACAAAAAACTTGGATTTTCTGAAGTTCCTTAATTCATTAAGTAAGTATTTTCCAATCTTATTAAATTCATCAATAAAGATCAAATAAAGATCTAATTCTAGAACTAAATTAATTACTATGCTTTTAATTGTATTTTGACGGCGAAACATATGATGAAGAAAACTTTGCTCCTAAGGTGGTGGTAATTAAAAGTATAATTGAACCACTGCCTTAAATATATAATTATATACTTCAGTAGTATACAACTATAATCATAGTCAAAAGCATCAATCCAATGATTCCATTGAAGTCGAGCTCCATCTGTGAATCGATCAGTAGATGTAATCAACTTGCGAGCGACTGTACCGCAGTCCGGAGCCGGTAGTACTACAGTTGGCGATAGCGCCCAACAATACGCGCCATGCAATCAATTTTGTATTCAATCATCGCTCGAGTAGATTGAAATATTAAAACCTTAATTGAAAAAGCAAGATAAATGTGGATACAGGGGTGATGTTTTAAAATGATTATATTCGTTACGGAATTTTCAATCCAGATTTCAAATTGAATCAAATACTGAGATTTTTCTGAGTTTTACCTGCGTTTATGGTAACTGGTTCGTTCTTTTAAATCGTAGCGTGATATATGTATAACCGTAAATTTTATCCATTATACGGAATACAAATAAATATTACAGAACTAAGAAATGAACTGTTTAGTTTTATAACGACCAATCTGCAGAAGATGTTGGTGGGTAAGGTCGACTGAGTTTCTTCAATAAGATGATGGTTGGTTACAAGTGAGTAACACTATCTCACCTTATTGCCAGCTTCCCTTCAAGAAAGGAATGCGTTTGTTTGACGTTAGCTTTATAAAATATACATATGTATAAGAATCCTCTTTTGTATCACAATCTTTTCTTAATAACATCTGTTAGAGTATGCGCGGAAAGAGAATCGTCGTGGAACCATTTGAGGTCGCAGCTAAATTACCTTTTTTTATGTTGATAACACTGTTATGTCATTATAGTTCGTCAGTAAACAATACTGTACAACACAATAAACAATAATGACGTAACAGTGTAAAAAGGTAGTTTAGCACTGCTGCGATCTCAAATCCTACGACGGTTCTCTTACCGCACAGACTTTGGAAAAGTTGAAAGGAGCAAGGTACTACTTGTTTTGTTAGCCTTTCTCAGACATTGCAACACTTCTGCGTTCAGTTGCGAGTTCTTCATATTCACATTCTTACATTCATATATTCATAAACTTCTACGCAAACTTGAATATTTCTTTCATCTTTTATCTATACTAATACTAGCTACCCGGCCACACGTTGCTGTGGCTAGGGACTTTGCATTAAAAATATATTTAAAAAAAACGTTAAATCCTATCTCTCAAGATAGACAATACTGAAGATGTTGGTCAAAGTTTCATTAAAATCGGTTCATTAGTTTAAGAGTTCGTCGCGAACAAACACGACATGACATTTTTATATATGTAGGTAATAGCTACCCGGCTAGGCATTGCTGTGGCTATGTTATTTGCTAATAAAAAAATATTGCAAGGAGTGGAGCAGTGACACTGCGGAGAACAGCTATGTTATAAATAAATCTCATTGTCCTCCATGTAAGCAGTAGGTATGCTTAAAAACGGTAAACAATCGGTTTTTTTGGTATAGGGGCAAACGAGCAGACGGGTCACCTGATGGTAAATGACTACCGCCGGCCACGGCCACGAGTTACAAGTGCGTTGCCAGCCTTTAACCTGGGATTAGGGGAAGGGTGGAAGTGGGGGAAAGGGGGGGGGAAGGATTAGGGCCTTTGGTAACCTCAAAGCATGGCTCTCACACGATATATTGTAATTACTAGTGACCCGCCCCGTGTTGAATAATTATCGTCAAATCATTATACAAATTAACACAAAACAATATTAAACTAAACCTTCTTCTTGAATCGGTCTATCTATTGGTGAAAACCGAATTCAAATCCGTTGCGTTATTTAAAAGATTTAAGCGTACAGACGCCGGAAGCGACTTTGTTTTACTGTGTAGCGATAGATATACGGGTTAATAATTAAAAGTGACATTATAATTAATAATAAACAAATACATTCAAGATAAACAATATAAACACATCATAAGCCATCGTAACAGACGAACCAATCAATCAGATTACCCCTCAAAAAACCAATGACACTGTATAATCAGAAATGTGATTAAAAATATCGTACCGCCCCTATAATGGGTGCGATTAAATGAACCCGCGGGTTCCGCAGTGAGCCAGTGAGAAAAGAGTGCAATCACATTAGCGAGTGAACCCTAAAATTTTAATCTGCGCCACAATGGGAGCAATCGCTGATTGCAGCGAGCGCACATATGCATAGTCTTTGGGGATCGCTTAGCGTACACTGCAGGCCCGAATAGTTCTCGTTTCGTGTCGATTTTAGAAGCGAACTGTGATATTATGGTTCGTAACAGGAATTGTACAAAAAAATAAATATCAATATAGTTAATATAAATAAATATCAAGTTCAATGAATTAGGTTTCATAAAAACTAATTTATTTTTTCTTTAATTATACACCAACGTTAATAGATTAAAGCCAATGATTTTTTAACAGCCTTTTATTTATGTTCTTTTTTATGTTAGTTTTCAGAAAAAGTTTGCAACTAAATTGTGAATAGGAGAGTTATCAAACATTCAATAAATCTGTCATTTATCTTTCCTAGAATATCTTTATAATTTCCCGTATTTTTTAATAATTAATCAATATATATTTTATATAATACTATGTAAAATATAATATTATATTATATACAATATATATTTTATATTATGTATACATATTGTGTTTTACCAGATTTTTTTGTTAGAAATATATATTAGTTGTTGTTTATATCTAAAAACATAAAGCGTTAATACATTTCTCTCAATTCAATGTTCATCTACAAGTATGTCGTACAGCTTTTTTATACTATATTCAAGTTTTGGTAACCTAAAAGGTTTATTAGATTTATTTGTAACAATGTAAATATTGCAAATTCTTTTTTTTTCAGAGAGTAAACTAATAAAAATATTTTTTTTTGGTTTTTGCATGTCTGTATAAAGGAAACTAAATTAAATTAAAAATTTTAAAAATTTAAATAGAAAAAAAAATAAAATAACTTTACTAGTAACTACCTAGTTACTAGGAAAGTCAGTAATTTTACACTTAAGGACAAAATACCTACCGTATTTTGTCCTCAAGTGTAAAGTTACGCGCGACCGCCATGGGACGAATTGTTTTCATATTAATAGCATGTTGAGAGGTATATCACAATAGTATGCATACGCAACCCTTCGCTCGCTAAACATGTTGTTTATGGCCATTTAATCACTGCGTATTTGACGGGAATCACCGGTCTGTGGATCATATCACAATAATGTTATTTTGTCTTATTAGGTACTGAATTAAAGATTAAAATTAACCACTCTAACTTCATGGCTTAATAAATCTAAACAAAATTTGAGTGTATTTGAACGGACGATCGAAAGAAAAATACTAACATATTTATTTTCTACTAGCTGCGCTCCGCGGTTTCAAAGTTTCAAGTTGGTAAATCCCGATTCTGTGGGAATATCGGGATAAAAAGTAGGTCTCCAGCTATCTACATACCAAGTTTCATTCCAATCGGTTCAGCAGTTTTTGCGAGAAAGAGAAACAAACATCCATACATCCTCACAAACTTTCACGTTTATAATATTAGTAGGATTGTGCTGCTTTGCACCGGAATTTCACTGCTTTTTTTATTATTTTTTATTTGCTGAAATAGGACGCACATATGATGTATTTAGTCTATTATCTTGCTTTATATGCGATCTATTTTTTCTATAAAGGACTCGAGGGTTAGCGCTTAAAAAAAAAGGAAACGAAAACCTTTGAACTTCATAATATTAGTATTACGTTTCAGTGAATAAACCCAAAACATTGTAGTCCTACAGTACGAACGGCATTAGGTATTATCGCTTACATAAACGCAAAGATTTTATGGGGATATAAGGCATTTTTCCTTGACAATAAAGAAAGGATTTTGCAAACTTTTTTTTTTAGGAACAGCAACAGTATTTAACTACTTAGTTTAGTTGAGGAATGTATTGGCATGATTCGTCAAAATTGTAAATAATAAAATTAAAATTCGTAATTTTTATAAGAAAACTTTAATCATAATATAATATAATCTTTAAGCTCATACAGTTATTTGCACGATACGTATGCCTAAACATCAGTTTTTTTAATTTTTTGTTAGTCTGTTTGTTCCAGCTAATCTCCGGAACGGGTGGCCCGATTTCCACGAGACTTTCACTGGCAGATAGCTGGTCTTATAAGGAGTGACTTAGGCTACTTTTATTTTGAAAAAAGGATTGGGGTTCCGTGCAAAATATATAAATATATAAACGGCGCGGTAACTGCTAGTTATCAATAAATTAAATAAGTCGTCACAATGCTAGAACAAAAGCGTCACTTCATTTCATAATTCTTTTAATATCTTTCAAGGTTTGCTTCATGTTGGTATAATATTCATTTACAATTAGTTCCTTTGCTTATTTTTCGACTGATACAATATTAAAAGAATATTGTTCAAATGGTAGCTGATGTCATCAATAGTCATCATCATCTTGTTATTTTCCAAAAATTATTTGGGGCCAATGTGATTCTTCTTCCATTCTACTATACCATTCGTCACTGCTGGCGCAATGGTTTAAGTGGTTACCTCGCGACTACACCGTGCCCCACACGTCTGTCATGTCCCAAGCCTGGGTGTTCTTTGTACCTGTTGTTTAAATATTTTGAAGCCCCCCGCGACACAAGAATGTTCCTAAGGCGGTAGTTGACTAAACTAATATTATAAAGAGGAAACATTTGTGTGTATGTTTGTAATGTTTTCACACAAAAACTACTAGACCGATTGCGATGAAACTTGGTATGTAGATAGCTGGACACCTGGATTAACGCATAGGCTACTTTTTATCCCGACATTCCCACGGGATCGGGACTTATGCGGGTGAAACCGCGAGGCGCTGCTATTATATAAATATAAATAGAAAAGAAATTACTAAATTTCACTGGTTACTACCGCTTTTCTTGTTCCCCTTGGAGCCATATCTTCTTTCACGCAGTCTATTCATCTTTTCCTAGGTCGTCCTTTACCCTTGTATCCTTCAATTTCCATACATAAATCTCTCTTCACCACATTTGCTCATCCCTCCGTATCACATGGCCATACCAAGATAATCTTTTGCTCCACATATTTTTATCCACTCGCGCTACTTTTAGGCTCCTTCTAATGCATTCATTTCTCACCTTGTCCATTCTAGTTCCACTTAGACATGCCACCGTTCGCATTTCGGCTACATGCTAGCATCTTTCATTCCATCTCTTTGTTGTCCGTGGAAGCTGATGTAAACGCCTTTAATGTGCATGTCTTATACTTTCCAGTTCAAATAGTATTACTCGTTCATTGTTTAAGTTTGCTTTGTCTTCCGATATTCCTTAGCCATTGATACTACGTGCTTTATGCGCCAGTGTTACAAAGGGAATATACCATTACATAAGGAATAAAGTTATTGTTTAGCACACCTACTATAAAAAACAATTCTGAATAGCCTAATCTTCGGAAATCCTAACTGTATCATATGATTTACAATTTTTCGGTCAGTGGTAAAAGTGGCTAAAGACTTGCATTTGCCATCAGGGGTCGCTGGTTTTATTCCTGCTCAGTGTAAATACATATTTCTATTTGCATTGTTCTAGGTGTTTCTATATGTTTATTTACAAAACACGTGGTTAAGTGGTAACCGACATTGCAAGGCTAAGTAATACTAGCCAGATCAGTTAGGATGGGTGATTCTTAACACATTGAGACCCCTTCGTGCCTCGGAGAGAACGTTAAGCCATTGGTCCCGATTGCCATACGAACATCTGTGGCATTCGTTATGGGTTAAGTTACGGGTAGTTGGAGCCCTAAAAAAAATCCGACAACCTGGTTTAACTACAGAACTTCGATATCGCCTAGTACTTTGGTTGTGGAGGTCTGATCGCAGTCACTTCTCGTAAAATATCGAAGTTCGACTTTAGACTAAAAGCCGACCCCAACTTAGTTGGGAAAAGGCTCGGAGGAAAAAAAAATACATGTATATAAGTATTGTTATATTTATCTGTGTCCTAGAACCCATTTCACAATTTATCCCTAGTTTAGGTCTACAAACCGCTGTGCAATATGTCAAAGAAAAATATTATTATTAATTTATTACAAATATGTATCATAGAAACTATTCAATATAAAATGTACTACAAATCTGTGTAGCTCAGCAAACTGATTTACACTCGTGCTTACGTTGTTCAGGTGCGGCTGACGAGGTAGTTTTGTTTCACCCTCCACTCCCACTTCTCACCCCACTACTACTCTGCACTACTGTACAGTTTCGTCGCGTCTGAAAATTAATTCCTCTACATAATCAGAAGTTCCGTGAACGCAGGCAAGCCGACACAGGGAGCTTCACTCGATGATGTAAGAAATATTGTGTACAGTACACCTGTGACATCTCTGAATAGGTATATTCATAAAGTTACTGAATAAACTTGTAAATTATATGGAAATATTCTCTTCGGAAGTCAGTTATACCTATGTTTGAGTTGACCTATGTTTGTACGGCTTGTTTTACGGAAATCTTAGGCCATAGTGCCGAAGAATATGGAAACTATTGACTTAGCTGACTTTCAAGCTTGGATTGAAAGACTTAGAGAATTAGAATCAAGATTTAAGCACTTTTATCCTACAGAAGACAAGTTTAAACAACACTATGTCTATTAGTGCTGTGTTGGTGAGTCGGTCGCTGGAATTCAGTGTGAGTGTTCATCAATATTATAAAAAACTAGAGACCGCTATTATTAGTTATTAAGAAAATAAATTCACATCCACTTTGCAGTGGTTTTTCTTTAAGGGGAGTTTGAAAGTAATATTTTGGTTCCCATAGGGAGCGATGGTATTGCCCTTTAATAGGCACGTTTTCAGACTCCAAACTACTATTACCTAATCCGGTAAGCGAACCTAGGATGGACACCGGACCATCGAGGCCTTCTTTGTAAAGGTGTTTAGGCATAATAGCTATAATACATCAAACTTCTAATAACTCATCAAGTAAAATACTTGTCCAAAATTGGGTACTTAACATCCTTTGGACTTTGCTACCCACAGGTGTGAATACTTACGTATAGACAAACAATTAGCTACGTGTTCAGACTGATTTACTAGAAATAATTTCAAAAGAATGATATTAATTAGTTCTTAACTAAAAACTTAACTAAAACTTAAGAACTAAGGAATATAATTCTATTGAAATTACGGCTAGTAAATCAGTCTGAACACGTAGCTAATTGTTTAAGCTGTTTATATCCCATTTAAGTATTGTTTATTGCGTTTCGTGCATGGTACCGACTTCAAACATACCAGTAGGTAGGTACCTAGTGCCTTTATAATGCTATCTATTATTTTAAATTTGTCACATGTATGTCATGTAGTCTTTTCAATTAAGTTTGAAATCACGATTTTTTGAGTCGAATTAACTTTTTTTTAAAGTGTTTGTTGACATAAAGCATTGAAGGTAATATTAGTATACGTAATTTAGACATTTACCGTATATATAATACACTAAAATATCTTCCGCAACATGATTTTTTAAAAACTTCAGAAGAAATCGAACTATGTACTACCGTGCAGGTATTACTCAAGAAGTCACCGCGAGTTTTGTTTATAAAGACAAAAAGGCTGAACGTCATAATTAAAAAAATCTCGTGCCTGCAAAGAAAGGGGGAAGTGTTGTGAAAGCAAGACGGATGGGGTGCCACAGAGGGCCTCGCAAAGACAATGACGCGCTTTGGACCAGATGCTTAATCATAAATATATCAACCGGAGACACTGTTAGGCTGGTGCACATGAGTCGAATATGTTATTCTAAACACCTCTGTGGAAATATAGGCAAACTATTAACAAAAAAAGTGAAAACATGTGCGAATCACGCAAGTTCAGTGCTTTTTTACCATACCAAAAGTGCCCAACGTGCCTAAAAAAGTTTTCACTTTAATAAAAAATGTTTACGAAGTTGATCATTGACGTCATATCATTTTAGAATGAATTTTGTAGAACGGTCCCGTCTGGACAGTAGTTGTTTTTTCTCATTAAGTTTTTCTCCTCAGCCCCAAAGTCCATTGCCAGCAACGGTTTATAGGTTGGCTGCCTAGAGATGAGAATCAGAGTGCAAAGATAAGCTTTGTAGGCAGGTAATACGTTTTCTATTTCTTGTGCTAATAATTATTTTGTTGGAAACAGAATTTATTTCCGCAATTATAGTTACTTTATGACAGTATAGTTGCATTGACCCAAATTTACATTAAATTTTTACTGCTATACTTGTATACTGCTCATCACTCTAACTCGAGTGTGAATATTTCGGAATGAGAGGGAAAGACGATCGAATCGAAAAAATCGAAAAGAGTGAGTTCTCTTGCTTTCTACCCTATAGGAAAATTTCAAGGTTGTTCCCTAGGGAATATTTCTTCGCCAGTGTGTTAACGCCCCAAGAAGTATGAAGGAGGCATGCATGAGTGTATGAAAGTTAAAAGGGGTGTTAAAACAAAACGGATGAGTTCGGACAAAGGAAGGAAGCGACGAGCGCCTACATTACATCCCTTTTGATATCGCGATTTGTAAGCAATGAGAGGATACCTAACATATTTTGATTAATGAATGTTTGTCTGCAATATACGAACCCCTCAAACACATCCCAAAGAATGGTTTTGTGTCAAAGAAAAATAGGCATATATTTTTACCAAATACTTAGTCATAGCATGTAGGTACTTGGGAGCACTAGACAGTATCGAAAATTCTGTGTTAAGCCTACTAGATCATGTCCCATGTCAAAGGAAGCGGCAAACTAGCGCTGCTAATAATGTTGTATTTCTGCTGGAGAGTAAGGTAGGAGAGGTTCATGAGAAGATAGGATGGGACCCACGAGTTTCTTTAGGCATTAATTTTCACGAGTCTCGAAGGTGATCGTCTGCTTGTTTGCCAACTTGAGTAGAAGGGTGATCTTGGGTTAGTGGCACTGAGCGTCAAATTTTTGCCTGAAAGGCAAATTTTAATGTTTAGATCATATGGTTCAGATGACGGGCGTTGAGAGCACGTTGGGTTTTTGTATAGTGTTCACATGGCGCTTGAACAAAATTCGTGTACTTGTTGACACACGTTGTCAAAATGCTCTCTCAACGCCCGTCATCTGACCATAGCCTAATGCGTGATACTCATGGTGTAAAAAAGGTTCTAACACTACAAAAACCACTAAGATTAGTTGTTTTGCTATTTGCCATCTTAGTAAGTTATACAAGTTATATATTATTGAACGTAATTTATGATCACTGTACCTATTAATAGTTGCACTTTTGCGGAAGCGTTATCACCTGCATAATAATGAGGTACATAGAATTGCAATCCATTTATAGCAACCTAAGTACTTCCTAGTACCTCAACTACAATGGGTCATTTAACGAGTTATGAATATAATAATGTTTTCCTCCGCGCCTTTTTCCAACAGTTGGGGTCGTCTATCAGTCAAACGGTACGGCCGAACTTCGATTTTTGACGTGAAGCGCCTGCCATCAGATCTCTACAACCCAAGTATTAGGCGATATCGAAGTTCTGTAGTTAGACCAGGTTGTAGGACTTTTTTTTAGTGTTGCAACTACCCGTAACGAATGCCACAGATGTTCGTATGGCAACCGGGAAAGACGGCTTAACATGCTCTCCGAGTCACGGGGGTGTCTCAAAGCGTTAAGAATGGTCACCCATCCTAAGACTGACCTGGCTAAAATTACTTAACATTACAATGTGCTAACCCACTCGGTTACCACTTAGCTCTTAAAGGAAATGGTAATTAATATTCAAGATATTATCCATTGATTTTAGGTCTCTCCCATAGACTTTCCTAGACAAGGACAAGTCCTTGCTTCTTCTTAATCAAGCATTGGAAGCTAGATACAAGGTCCATGTCATTGTGATTATGTTAGTAATATGTGTCTGTAACTGTTATGTATGTATACGTATGTATAATTAATCTCAATCGGATGAATGGTTTGGAATTGCGTGCACTACAAACAGACACGCAAGCATTCTACATGCATATAAATGATATTAGTATGTACATTGAATGAAAACACGTATTCCCTGATGAGAAGTAAAGCAAACCGAACAAGTGCGAGACGGTTCCGTACGAACTCAATCACATGGAATGTTAAGGAAAGTGCATCCAGCCCCCAAATAGTGAGTATAATAATCTTACAAAATTTCATAAATTGTAGGAAAAAAGGGACTACAATGGACATACCTGGAAAGTAGTCCTACCTGCTAATGTAAGTTTAGAATCGGGAAGAAATATGTCCCTGATATTTGTCCCTGATAGAGATAAGAGTTTAGGTGTCAGAGATATCACTCTGAATCTATTTCGTGATTATCTCACGAACCGTAGTCAACGAGTTAAAGTAAACAATTATACAAGTGATGAAGTGAACTCAACTCATGGTGTTTCACAGGGTAGTGTACTGGGTTCGACCCTCTTTCTTTTGTATGTTAATAGACTATGCCAGCTGACAATAGCAGACTGCAAGATCTTAGTCCACGCTCTTGTCATAAGTGCTAAAACATGGGACTCTGCTCATCGTGCAGCTGAACATGCGCTAGGCATAGTCATGGACTGGCTTTCATCTAATTTTCTTACGTTAAATGTGCCTAAAACCCCATTTTGTCCCTTTCTCAGCGAATGCTGTCACACAGCCTATTATGCCGGATATCAAAATCCATAGCTGCCACTCAACAAGTATATGTTGCAGTTGCCCTTCTATACATAGAAGTTCTTGTATTAAATACCTGGGTGTTTACATCGACAGCACACTGGGTTGGCAGAAGCATATCGATGTGACAGTGTCGCGAGTTCGTAAATTAATGTTACCCATGAAGAAATTAAGAAGAGTAGAGTAGAGTAGTTAACCGCGATCTATTAAAAACTATTTATTTTGCTTTAGCTCAGTCACTTCTTACTTATTGCATATCTGCTTGGGGTAGTACATTTAAAACCTATTTACTACGGGTTGAGAGGGCGCAAAGAGCTGTCTTAAAGGTCATGCTTCACAAACCCTTCGCTATCCAACAACCCAGCTATTTAAAGATATATCTGTTCTCACTGTCCGACAGCTCTGTGCACTTAACATCACTTTGCGTGTACATTCATCATTAACCTACGATCCTAATTTACTAAAGGATAAACGACGTAAATATCTTGTCTGTCCAACTATAGCTGCTAAAACAGCTCTGGAGAGCCGAAGTTACCCAAGTCTCAGTAGTCATCTATATAATACTATCAACAAAATCTGTAATGTATATCCCTTACCCAAAGTAAAATGTAAACGTGTGGTTAATAGTTACCTTCAAAAGTTGAATTACGATGAGACTGAGAAACTATTTTCAAAAAAACCCTCTTAAGTTATACCTACAATTCAACAACAGCTCAGCACACACATACACAGATACACGGGCGCAGACACACACACACACACTATTACACACACACTAATACGTGTGGTATCTAAAAATTTACACACTCCTCAATCTCACTATTAAGCATGTACATTGTAAGTTTTGAATATAGTGTAATTATGTGACGTAATATTCTGATTAAGTATGTAATACCAACTCATGTTGACAATGCTAAACCAACTAATATCACATAGATTGTAAGAGGAAGGCGCCAGTGTCTGTAACACAGTTAACACTACCATAGACACTGACGTTCACTCTATCTCAAAAAAAAAAAAAAAAGCGTTGTATACAACTGTACTTTTAAGTCTGTATGAGATGGACAAATTGTATTTGGCTTTTTGATAATAAAGTATTATTATTAAAAAAAAAAAAAAAATATTTTCAATAACTTGAGAGTGCCAAAAATTACAGTATAAATGACTTCTTTCAGCTAGAACTCGGGACACTATTGTTCTCAGATTTAGATTTGCTGTTTTAATTTAATTTGGTTCGTTACATGTTAGATATATGCAGAAAGAAATGTATTTTCCTTGTTACATTCTTTCTCCATTCTATTTTTCTTAGGATATTTATGCGTCCCCAAGATCTTGACGGACAGGTAGACAGATAGATAACGAAGTAACCCAAAACAATGCTGTTATCCTTTGAGGCATAGAACTAAAAGAAACCTTGCAAAGGGAACCACCAATCAATATAATAGAAATAGCCGAATTTCAATATGAAACATATTGGGACAGTGACATATACTACGTCAACTGTATCACACCGTAATAGCAAGCAGACACAGCAAACACAGACACACACTTCCATGAACCCTTCACGGCTCACCGGCGGAACAGACCGCAGTCATCTAATTACCTATCTAGTTAATCAGCTAGCCAGCTCGTACTGAAAGCGTATTAATTAGAGCAGTGTGCAGTGAGCGGGCGACTGTATTGTGCGACTACTGCTGCAAATAAGTAAACGCTGTTAACGTTACACTAGGGTTGCCATTTTAAAATTCAAAACTGTTTTCTATATAACTTTTTTTCTTATTTGACTGCTTGGTGGGTCCACGTTTACATATAAAGGAAGTGTCACTGATTATAAAAACAGTTTTAAATCGTGGGAAAGCCATGCTTCGGCACGTATGGGCTGACTTGACCGGAGTGATACCACGGCCTCACAGAAAACCGGCAGTGAAGCAATGCTTGCGTAAGTGAGGTTACTGGAGGCCCTGACCCTTCACTCTACTTCTTCCCCCTCTTCTTGCTCTTCCTTCTCTCCCCCTTTTCCCACCTTCCCCCATAAAGGGCGGCAACACACTTGTTACTCTTGAGTTGCAGGTGCCCATGGGCGGCGGTAGTCATTTACCATCAGACTATACGAAAACATAAGAATATTGAAAATATTAATTTGTCAAGACAAATATTAATACAGTTGGTAGCGTTTAAAGTATGACCTGATCATTGTGCATGTTAGTTATTTGTAATTTTAGAGTTAATTTTTCTTTTTTCCAAAGCACAGAGTTTTCTATATATTAATAGGTACGTGAAGATAATTCTTTGTTCACCTTTTTAAGCTTTGTTAGCAGAAATGGAATTTTAACTTAATTTATGTGTTATAAATTAAAAATGATGTGACTACCAGGTTCCAGTATATTTGTTGAACGGTCATGGTTCGGCAAGTCTGTACAATGACATAATTATTATACAGGACAATGTAACAACACATTAAAAACTTAATTAATTTGACTGGCCTGTTGGCCTAGTGGTTAGTGATCCTGACTGCTGAGCCAGAGGTCGTGGGTTCTTTTTCTACCCAGGACAAATAATTCTGTGATGAGCATGATCATTTGTTCTGTGTCTGGGTGTAATTTATGTATGATATGTATGTATTTAAAAATATATATATAAGTATGTTTAGCAGCAGTCTGTTTTCCATAGTACAGGCTCTGCCTAGTTTGGGATAAGACACCCGTGTGTGAGATGTGTCAAGCTATTATTATTATTGTTAATTAATTATCAGTTTGACCACCAGGTGATTTCTAGTATATGTTAATGTACTACGTATCTTCAATTCTGTCGTGTCTTTAAATCACACATAAGTTCTAGAAGAGAAGTACATGCTAAGAACCCCCCCCTCCCCCTCTAATTTTCACGCAGTAATTTATAAGTATGGTTTTAAATCGTTTTTGCCAACAGAAAGTTAAAAAGCGCTAAACGCTTGCTTGTTGCTGCCTGTGAGTTTGAAAAGCGCTAAACGCTGTGGGCCATATTTGAATATAGCTCGAAATAGCACGAGATTTCCCTAGAGGATGTTGACTACGTGACGAAAACCTAAGACCTAACCTATTTTCTCAGTCAAAGTCCTTGTACGCGTTGGTTATAATGACAGAAATAAAAAACATTTTGGCGCTTTGATCAACCCTAAGCAACGGCATGGGGAGGCAGTTCCCACCGGTTTGCGCCTCGTTTATAAATGCTATTTTAACGCGGAAAAAAGATTAATTAACTAATTGAGCCTTGGACCGAGTCGCGTTCCTTTTTGAACTTTTTTCATGCGACTAATTAAGATGATTGCTGAAAATCACACTCAGATGTATGAATATTTTAGAGAAGTCAGCAGATAAACGCAAGCTTCTTCGTGTGATGATGTATTTTTTAAGTTTTGTAGACATATCAAGGACTTTTCTATGCTGAAAATAAACAGTTTTTCTTAAGTCAGGCAATTTACTTGTAATGGAAACAGTCGCCAATATTCTGACCATTTAAATATATTTTATTTTAATAGTCGGAAAGTTGCCGACTGTTTAAATTTCAAGTTTTTTTGCATGATCGTACAATCAAAATTAAAATGAAAAAAAAAACGGAAGAAGTGAAACTTCGTAATGTTTTCATACCCTCTCCATGGTAGCGTTAAAAGTTTAGTTTAACGCAACCTGTTAATATTTTTGGAAGACGCAATACAAGTTTTACTTCAATAATTTGTCAAAACTATGGTCATTCGTCATTATTTTAAACAAATGTGAAATTGGAAATGCTTTAGGAATGAAGTTTATATGTACGAGTAGAAGAAGGGCAGAAAGCTAAAATTATGAAACAATATTATGTGTTAAACTTAAAAAAAATGTGAAAACGATTCGTTTTGCTTACGGACGGTAAAATTTTCGTTGAAATTTCAACGAAATTTAACAATTGATTATAGGATTACAGGAGCTTGATTATAGGAGCCGGACATATATCAAGCTACACATATCCAGTACGTGTGATCAACTGTCATGGTCGGAAAGTCTATATAATGAAAGATCAAGTTATACTGAAAATTAGTAGATTTATGGTACAAAATAAGACAAAACATTCGAAATTTAATGAACCATAGTCAAATTTCGACCACCAGGCGATCAGATCACATACTTGTTTGAAACCTTGCGATGTCCTGATAATATTGAAAGAGCCTAACTATTTGTACTATTCGTTTTTGTTTTTTTTTTAAATAGCTTAGTGACTACTAAGTATTTTACTAAGTGGTCACTCGAGCTTATGGACATTTACAACACCAAGAGGGTTACTCATTAAGAATCTTTTAATACCCTTTTTGAAGAGCCCTATCCGATTCTAATATACAAACTTTACAATACTTCGAGAACATTTAGGACAACTCTCAGGTATGCAACTTTCCTCACGATGTGTTCTTTCGACATTAAAGGAAATGATAATTAACCTCGCAACATTTATTTCAAAAAGACGAAAAGTTTAAGCACGACTGTCTGACAATGGTGGTTTGAGTTCGATCCCCGGTCGCGCACCTATGTCGCAACTTTTCAATAAATATATCTGTTTAAAATTAAAATTGTAAACATGTACTGTATACTTACATAGTAATACAAACTACTACAAATTTCCCGCAACATCGTAACAGAGACAATATAGCTCGAATGTTTAATTAGCGCATTGCAGGCTCGTTGGGGTGCGGGAGGTAAGGCACCCAGGCGAGGGAATGTGGGGGAGGAGACTGGAGGGAACGGGAGGTGTTATTCATTAAAATGTTTGCGGAAACTCGTTTAGCGTCGTTGCGGTGGGCGGCTACCGCCCGCGCCGCCTGGCTGGTCTTAGGGCTGGCTAAACATGTAAACAATAGTTGTAAGATAGACTTTTCCGGATTCCGTGGATGACGTGTTAATACATAATACAATCTATCTGTGCCAAATTCTATCAAATCTGTTTAGAGATGATAAAATATCTAAAAATTAAAATCTTAACAACCAATATTTTTATAATTTTGTATTTAAACGGGATACAACGCTATCACATATTACATACCTGTGACCACGGCCAGTGCAACCTGGTCGAAACGTCAGGCAATCCAGAGGTGTGTAATACCTTTTCGTGATCGCGTTAATTCCCGTATAAATACATAATTATATCATGGAACGCGAAAGTTTAAAAGTAGTATAACAATATTTTTGGTACTATTACGATTAAGATACTTTCTCTATGTCAATTTGTATGACAAGCATGTTGATGATATGAGATTATTATCGAGATAAGTCATCGTAGCCAAAATCCGTATTTAAACATATGCATGAAAAAATATATATACGGTCGAATTGAGAACCTCCTTTTTTTTTCGTCGGTTAAAAAGACAGTTATTCAATGCTTCGTTTATTTGTATAGGTAGTCTTCACGTCAGAAGTGAAAACACATATACACATATATATACATATACACAGACACATCTATATGTCATCATGACAATATTTTTATGTAATCTGAGCGTGAAGGTCACGCGATTTTAGTGCTTTTTCCCCATACCAAAAGTGCCCAACGTGCCTAAAGAAGTTTTCACTTCAAAAAGTGATGCCATCTACTAGTTACATCATTATAAGTACATACGGATTCCGATATCCCTGGATATTTCGTGTCGTTAATTTTGTCACTACGTTCACAAGTTTCTTAAAGTAAAGATAACACTTCCACAGACAAATTAGTATATTGTTTCCACTTTTATTAAATTAAGTATAATTTTAAAGATTAATTAATAAGGAGCTGACAAAACTCAATGTTTAGATTAGCGTCCTCTAGTGGATCTAAATATGTATTATTAGCGTGACGGTAATGAGTTCAGTGCTTTTTCCCCATTGCAAAAGTGCACAAACGTGCCTAAAGAAGTTTTTACTTCAAAAACTCCTTAGATAGTACTGACTGCTAAAGAAACTGCAGATTTATAAACGACTAGCAGCGCCCCGCGGTTTTACCCGCGTAAGTCCCGATCCCGTAGGAATATCACGTGAAAGTTTGTGAGTATGGATGTATGGATGTTAGTTACTCTTTCACGCCAAAACTACTGAACCGATTGCAATGAAACTTGGTATGTAGATAGCTGGAGCCCTGTATTATATATAGGCTACTTTTTATCCCGATATTCCCACGGGATCGGGACTTACGCGGGTGAAACTAGTATATTATATACCATAGAATCGAATTTCGTTTATTATTTTAAATAAATATTATTTAATGTATTTAAACTGCCCAAACATGTATTATTTGACTAATAAATTCTCATTAATTGAATAGTGAGATTGTGACAGCCCTGGGTAACGAGCGGGACGTTCATTTACTCTTCGTAATCGCTGCTTCCGCTATCTGCAACCCACTTAGCGACTTAATTTTCTCTACGCAAGTATCTCGCTCACAGAGTTTTTGGTACAGTTTGATTACGTTGTCAATTAAGGTTTTTGACTTTGTAAATGTAATGGTCTGGGATTCAACACCGCTATTAACTAAATACCTAACTATAGCTAACTGTAGTAACCAAGTTTTTTTTACTCCTAAAGTAGAACAGAGATGTCCTTCCCGAATTGCCGAACTCAAATTAAGTTAATGGACTGCAAATCACAAACAGCCTACGTTCAAATCGATGAAGTTAAATCATTTGGTGATGAAAGAAAAATGTCTACCCAACGTCAATGTATGTGCTGTGCCATCAATATAGCAAAAAACATATTTGTATTTATAATATTTTTATCGAATATCTTGACACAAACTAGGCAGTGCCTACACTACGGTAACCAGACTGCTGATAAAAATACTTGTAGATTATATATTTTCAAATACATACATATTAATTATGGAGTACCTAAAAGATTTTCTTTTCATGATTTTTTTTTGTAAAATTGCGATTTTGCAGGAAACACAACTATGCAGTTGAATTTAAAATGCAAAACTATATTTGTATACAAAATTTCATCAAAATCATTGACCTCTGGCTCATCCACCATCTTCGTTCGTTTATATGGATATTGTCAATTGAGGTTGTCGGTCGATACCTTTATTAATACGTGAAATGATTTCGTTGTACGCATTTTTAATAAAATTTCGCGTACTTAGAAATGTGAAAGTTTGTATAGAAGAAGTGCAGAAAGCTAAAGATTATGATCAATATATTATGGCGTCCAGTAATGTGTTGACCTGTCTTGGTTGGGAAAGTGTATGCTATGACAGTTTAAGTTATACTGGTCAATGATGTAAAACAAAACAATTAAAACTTCATGATTTTTTATTTAAAAAGACAACTACTTAGGATTATTCCTGTGTCGCGGTGGGCTCTACCAACCTTCAAACAACGGACACAGAGAACACCTAGACTCGGGACAACTGTTTGTGGATCACACAAATTTTTGGCCAACACAGAAATGGCTAGTGGACCACTTAAACCATTACGCCATTCGTGCAGTCAAATTCCACCAGAAGGCGATCTCTAGTATAATTAAATAAGTCAGTTGATCCAGTTGTTATGCGGGATCACAGTCGTTGTCGTTGTCGTTAAAAATTTTATATGTACCTACGTAAGTAATTAATCATTTTATTATTTGGCGCCGACTCAAAATAAGTTTATAACAAATTTGATAGTTTATGTAAATAAGCTCAATACTTAAGACTTAAGGTTTATTTATTTTTTGCTTTTAGTTCTTTTCGTCGGTTTCATTTTTTGTTAAAAAGATTATTATTGCCAATGATAAACTACCGTAGTGTAAAACAAATATAGGTACATATAGGTATTTAATTCTCTGTTTGTCTCGATGTAAAACTAAAAGTAGGAAATCTGATAAATAGTCTTTTTCCTAAATCACTACTTCAGGGGGACTCCAATGCCAGTGCATTAGAATCCCTTTGAAGTATACTATATATTATATCTTACAGCTCCAACTGTGGCAAGTAAATAAAGTTATGTACCTAGCATATACTAATTGCTCGTATTTTAAAAATAAATATGAGTTTTTAGAAATGTTTAGTTCTTAAAAGTCATTCACAAAGACAGTTTTTCTGTACTATGTAGTACTTGATGTAAAGATTATATGGCCCAAAGTTTATGTAAATCTAAAGGTATGGCTGCATACCTAGCGCCATCTAATGAAAACAATTTAAACTATTTCGTAATTACTAAACCTGTATCTCGCAATGAAAGTTCTTACGCTAATTATGTATTAGTATACCATTTTCCAAGATCAGCTATTCAGCCTCCGTTTGTAGTGAAGTTTGAATTGCGTTCTTCCGCAAAAGCATTTTAAAAGTTCAAGCCTTTTTAGGTACTTACCAATAAATCGGGATTTAATCGCTGTGATACGTATAAACACTCGATGCCATTATCTTACTCAGATAGTCCATCCGTCATTTTTGAACCACTGAATAATTTACAAATACTACCAGACGTTGTAATTAATTAGGTACTAATTAACCATCGAATCGTAAGCATCAAATTTTTATCACTCCAGTAATTTCCTGACAAAACAAAGCTCAACCAAGGTATTTTTATCTTGGATGCTATCACATTTATAAACTCATTTAACAACTCTTTCATGTAGAATTCAGGGAATAGGAGAAACCTAAAAATTAATGAGAATATTACCAGAAGAAACCGACCCAAACTTAACTCTGTAGTAAGTAGTAGGTAATAGTCAGCTATCAGAATACCCTAAAAGGTATTCCAAAGAATATTGATGTCTATGCTAAAATTGCTTGCTTCGTTATTATCTGAAAACGATAAACCGACAAACTAACTTTTGCATTTAAAATGTTAGAAAGTGTGAAGATTGTAAGAAAAATATGTAAATAAAATGTTGGTATTCCAACAAAAACATTTGTAACTATTATTATTATTCAATATTAAATTACAATATTTCTAACAGCTGTTGTACAATTAGGTAAAGAAAGATAAATGATATCCAGTTTATTAGCATATTTAATGAAATTCATCGGAAAGAGATGATTTCTTACTCGTAGTGTTTTATTCGAGCATAATAATGTACCTATAAGCTTTCACAGGTCGTCCTAGTTTGGGAGACAGAGTCCAATCACAGTGTACACCTTTACGTTATCCACAAACTTTCCCATTCATAGATTATATTAGTTAGAATGGGAATACAATGTTGCACAATGATTAAAAATATACCTGAAATAGAAACAATTACAAAAAACATAAAATAAAAATATCCCTTGAAAAGATGAAGTAATATTTAAGACTAATTTGTATTTTTTCCAAAATAATTTTCACAAAAAGTAATCTTCTCGTTGAGCGTATTAAATATTTCATTAACAGCTCTCACCAAAGTTGATCACATTTATACAGTATTTATATCTGCGATACGCCATAACTTAATCTACACCTATTAAATACAACCCCCTATTCGTACCCTGATTGGCTGAAATTTTCAACCCCTGTAGCGTTCATCCAATCGCCGGCGACTTCTCTAAAGAGAAGAGGTGGAGTCAGGGTGGTTTTCCCAACGAGATTTTGGCGAAAGCAAACAGTTCTCCGCGGATCATCTCTGATATGAGACTTCTTTAGCTGTCAGAACTTAAATGTTATAGTCGTAGTCGATAACTTTTAAGAACTTTAAATTTGTGACTTAAATTTAATTAAAATAACATTACAATTATTTACATTTTTAACTAAATACTTAGTGAAATAAAACATAAATACAAGTTTTTTTTGTAAATGGAAATCAAAGTATTAATTTTCTGAGATTCTTTTTGTAGAAAGTTAAAAAGTAACGTGAAGCGTAATTGAAGAACCACATGTAAAGAACTATTTGAGAACAAAGCTGTCATTGATTTCTCACTCATAGAACATCAAAACAGCACATCAATGGCAGGTCCATACTTGTCTCCTTTACCAGGAGACTTGCTAACCGAGTATATGTTTGGTCGTCGTCGGCAACGCCGGAACCGCACTACATTCACGCCGCAGCAGCTGAGCGAGCTCGAGTCCTTGTTCCAAAAGACCCACTACCCCGATGTTTTCCTGAGAGAAGAAGTCGCCTTGAGAATCAGTCTGTCCGAGGCTAGGGTGCAAGTGAGTACCCTTGATCAGCAGTTTTTAAAGCAATAACTTTGTCTCTTTTAAATTATGAAAACATGATGAGCTAAGAGTCCAAATAAATGGATAATAAATATTAACGTTAAAATTATCTGAAAAACAAAACAAATTACAGTAGGGACTAGAAGTAAATAATATACCTCATAAAAGCAAATTCATTTTAAATGTGACTGAATATAAATTTATGTATAACAAGCAGCCGTTTTACCCGCGTAAGTCTCAATCCCGTAGGAATGTCGGGATAAAAAGTATGCGTATGCGTTAATCCAGGTCTCCAGCTATCTACGTACCAAGTTTCATCGCAATCGGTTAAGTTTTTGTGTGAAAACATTACAAACATACATACAACACACAAATGTTTCCTCTTTATAATATTAGTTTAGATATAATATACCTTAGGAACATATCTGTCTTATACTTGCGTACCTATTTGTTATGAAATCAATTGCTTCGCCTATCGTGGACCACCATCGTCCATCGCGTCTAGCCAAATATTAGTCCCGTTTTCCGTCTATCCACAACTAATATACTTAGTATTTTGATTAAACGACTTCATACGATTTTCCAAAAGCGGGCTACTTAATCCGAAGCTAGTCTCTATCGCTGCTTCGCCTGTGTTTCTCAATCATCAGATAAAGTATGTTACAGTTGTAGTAGTAATCATGAACCGTACAGTATAATAACATATAGCACTTCTTTTCATACTCTTGGGTACATTTTTCCTGTCATTGACTAAAAGAATCTTCATATATATCTGTTTGAAGTCTAGGCTGTATTTGATGGCAATAATGAGGTTGTCTGCGAATCTAAACTGTGACATTATCAATTTTTTGTTTGTTGACACGTTTTTACAACTACATATGTAAACAATCTCGGCAGTAAATTTTAATCTATTTCTAAATGTAGTATCGAAATAAAACTTTGTATGTACATATAGTTCCGATGACAATTCTATAATTCAATTGCATCTGTCCATCTAAAGCTTGTCTGTAAGAAATCGCAACAAGCGATAAGACCGCCGTTTGTACCATGACTTGTTTTTATTTTTTGTAATATTGTAAATTGTTTTATGGTGTACAATAAAGAATATTGTATTGTATTGTATAAGTTGGCATCTTGGAGCTGATCTGGTGATTGTGAAACGAGGTGGATAGTAAAACCTCTTCAGTTGCTACTGGTAAACGCTTCAAGTTGAGGTCATATGATTCGTTTTGACGAGTCTATCAAAGATTGGGCTTTATTATTAAACAATAACGTTAATGCTTATAAACTTTATTTAATAAAATATTTATTGAGCCTACTATTGTCGTAATTGCCTTACAGTGCCAGTGGTCTGAATTCACCTTTCAAAAAACGACGTTCATAGGGTAGTTGACTGCCAAGTCAAACCATTTACTATTTACTAAATGTCAAAACGGTAAAGTTCTATATAAATTTGTATGAAATAAATATTTTGATGTCATATTAGCTACATACTTAGCTATGGTCAAAATATCATTGTCTTTAAATGTTTGGGTGTACCTACATTTAAAAATAATAACAAAGGTGTAAATAACAACTTATATTTTTTTTAAATCTTATCTATACTAATATTATAAAGCTGAAGAGTTTGTTTGTTTGGTTTGTTTGGAGGAACTGCTGGTTCAAATTAGAAAATTTATTTAATGTTGGATAGCCCATTTATCGAGGAAGGCCATAGGCTATATAACATCACGCTACGCTCAATAGGAGCGGAGTATTAATGACAAATGTTGCAAAAACGGGGAAAATTTACAAACGCAGACGAAGTTGTGCGTTTCAGCTAGTCTTATGTAAGACTTAACTTCATGAAGAATGTGAAATAATTTGTTTTAAAAAAAGGCACCCACTTTTAGAAATATTTAAACTTGTCATCATGACAATTAAGTGTTCAATGAAGCAAATTTGAAAAGTAGGATAGAACGTAGGGTAAATACTTAGTGGGCCGAAGTGCATAAAATTGTCACGGCAATAGAATGTCCAATTAATGAGAAAACTGGGTTGCTTACGGCTTAAATCAATTATTTAATGCTCCTCATGAAATTAACTGTTAAATAAGACTTTGAAAAATGCAACTTGTTTTTATTTTCAAAATTTGAAATCAAAAATGAAAAGTAAATGCTTTGAGGATAGTAAAGTTTAACGTCCCAGATGATTTTTTCAAACAAGTTTCTGGAGAACCATTTTCTAAATCTAATCATGCAGTTTTAGTTTTTATCAAAATCGGGCCTGAAAATCCTTTGAGTACTTTTCGCTATTAGCCTCATAGTTTCGGATTTGGCCATGCACACCCACTTGAAAAATTAATTCTGTATATATAACAACATAGTGTATACCATAATTTTATGTACTTCGATTTTATCAATACAGTAAATCTGATCTGTTTTTTACTCGCATTGAAACCTGGAGAACCATCTACAAAAGGCCGCGGCTAACCGCGCCAGTGGCGTGTGTATTACCTCGTCTACTCACCACGCCACACATGGCAGTTGCCGGACTGTGGGCATCTGGATGGATAACCTTGGCTAGACGGATGGACCGTTGGCCAGGGTGCACTCCAGGCTAACGGAAAAGGTTCCATTTCTTTCCTATGGGGAAGACGTTATTGCTTCTGGCTAATGTTTGAATGTCGCATATTTTGGGCCTTTCTGCTTCAGATTTTCTATATCCTGATATGTATAGCCTGCTAAATCTATATAACTGTTTATCAAATTCTGGTGTATATGGTACAGAAGCAGAAAAGCTATTCGCTGTCCGTGTTCGACGTTTCTAGATTATTAAGGAGCGCTGGATATGGACTAACAAAAAGGGGAAAGGATCTAGCATACATCTCTTCTCGGCTAAGCTGTAACTTTGCTACTTAGAGGATTTAGGCCTTTTTGGGGCTGCGAAAAAGAAATCGTCTGTAATATATCACTCAAATAACCTGGAGTTGATGGCAGCCCTTCACTAGATTAACAGATACAAAGAAGCTTTGTTGTTCTTCAAGTGGAGCAGGTTGCCAGACTACTGGCCGTGATTAGTCGATGAATCGAAATGATTAAATTGGCGCGTAACTTGTATATCGTCTTTCTCACTCAAATCTGATTCCGGAAACACCGTGCAGTTTTAGTCACTTCGATAGTAACATATTGCCTGCCTGCCCTGCATGGGTTGATGCCTTTTTAAGGATCTTAAATATTTGAAATACGAAGCTCTTGTACTGTTTTGTTATTTGTTAATTGCATACCACGGTGATTTTACTTGCATCTGACTGTAAATCATACACAGAGGAAACAAACTAAGCGCTGACGGTAATCCGGGTATCACAAGCTAAAGTATCACTCGCGATTTTACGATTTAAAATTTTACGGTTAACGGTAAACTAAACTTAGTATAATTTATTTTTAAACATCTTCTAGCTTTGTACAATAATATAAATTTGGCAGGAATTTTTTTTAACCACATAAACAGAAGTTGCTTGTGACAATTATCAGACCCTTTGGGGTTAAAAGGCAACATATTCATCAACAGAAAACACACCTTGAATTGTCTAAACGTCTGTTAAAAATGGGTTTTCTCTGTCGATTCACAGGTGTGGTTCCAAAATCGTCGCGCTAAGTGGCGCAAGCAGGCGCGCCTGCAGTTATTGCAGGACGCCTGGAGGATGCGCTGCTTGGGGCTCGGTACTCCACCACTACCACTTACGGGTGTGTTAACTCTTTACCTATCTTCTTAATTTATTTTAAGCAAATTTTAAAATTAGATTACAAAATACAACACAACCTTTATGATGCTTAAATTCACGAAATATTTGTAAATTTTGGCATATACAAGAAAAAGTATATCTTCAGTAGTGGATACTATAGATATGCCATATATTAAAAAAACATAGGATAAGGGTTTAGCTTAGTAAGAGGGGTTAAAGAGAATACTATACGAGTTGGTATAGTTTGGTCTATACATTACTAGTAATATTCACGATTCTAAAATTAATATTATTATTATTTAACCCTCCCGTAAGAGCCAGCGTGTCAACTCGTCACATATCTTAGCTTATTTACCTCGCCGCATTAAAAAGAAAGATGTGGAGTGGAGGGAACTACCTACGGCTTTTTATAACTTTAAGATAAGGTTTTACGTAGTTCACCCACGTACGCGCTCTACGTACGCCATGTTTATATGTTTCGAAATGATTCGAAAATACGGAGAAGTCTCAGGTATATAGGTCTCCTCAAGATGTTTTCTTTTAGTGCTTGAGATGATTATTAATTTCTAATACCCACAAAAACTTCTAGAAGTTAGAGAATTTCGAAGGTGGAATCAAACGCGAACGTGTCATTCGAACTGACTTAAGATACCTACTGGTATTTGGCTGCTAGGAGTAAGAATATTGGGCTTTGGCCGTTGGAAGCGAGTGTAGCTTATATTCCTATGTTTCCGTTCTCTAGTCGACTAGAAGTTTCAAACCCGTTAATTATTATTTAATTGATATAAAATTCGAGAAGTCTCCTAGGTTCGATCCTAGGGCTTGCCTGTTCGAAGTCTAAGATGACAGCAAATGTGCGCCGTAGTTTGCCTGTGCATGTAATGTTGGCTGTATTCAATTAGATATAAATTAATTCATTTCGCTATCAACACACAATATTTCTGATTAAAAAAAAATTAAGAAAATATTTTCGAAACTATTTCCTGAGTATTGAGAATTATTGTGTGCTGATAGAGACTACTATAAATAATACTTTATTAGCTTGTATTAGTTGTTCAATGTGTAGAAGCAGATGCACCTCCCTGAAAATAATTCTGCTGGCGCCCACATGGCATCAGATATTTAAAAATCGATACTGAAATGAGGTATTAAAAATTGGCTTATTTTGTAATCAACTATCCACTCGTAATCGATTTTTTAAATAACTCTACGGCCTATAAATATGTTGTGAGGAATGTAACAATATTCACTCATCGATTACATCTACCGGGTAATAGATGCACAGGATCCCACACATTATATAATTAGTGTTTTCTCAATTGCAGGTCACGCAAAACCATCCGACTCTTCACCAGAAGCACCAGATTCACCAGGCGATAAAGATTCTCCTGAGCCACCTAATGTTTTGGAAAATCGCGAACTCAAATCGCCACGACAAGACCCATACATGCACAACTCGAATATGGAATCTTTACCTTCCTTACCTCCAAATGTTCACGATTTGCCAACGATGACCTATGGTAATGACGATGGAAGAATGCTACAGCAACCTTTTACTTTCCCACCCTTAATTATGTCTCAGCCAATGGACTCCGAAATTGTTCCCACAGATTTGAGAGTAATGGCGAAACCTAATTGTCCATGTGGGACTTCAGTCCAAGATATTGATGAACCACAAAACCTAGCGTACAGGCGTCGTGAAAAGGAAAGTGATAGCGAGAGTGATACAGAAATAGATCTTACATCTCATTCTAAAGACGACGATATCAGAGAGTCGGAAAGACTGGCTAGTCGTATTGCGACAAGTATTTTCAGAAGTGATACAATATTGCATGATTTGGTGCCTAATGATTTGAGTACGAAGAATGCAAATGATAGAATTAGGAGTAATAATGTTTCTATTTAATTGGACGTAGGTACATTGGATAGTCAAAAACAATTTAAATGTAAAACAAAACGGAACTTTTAACACGCTTTCATTTCATTGAAATTAATCCTTGGTACACCTTTATCTTGGTGAAATGATCACGCTGATAAACATTTTATTTAACAATAATTATAAATGCTCTCGTAATATCGAATAAAACCGACACGATGGCATAAACGAATACTTTTTCCAGTCTTTTAGCTACTCAAAATAGTTGAGAATCGGGCTTCGTTGTGCCTAGTTTTATTATTTTATTAAAATAAGAAAAATAAAAAATGCAGCTACACACAATTGCTGCAACTGACATTCTCATCTATAGAGCACACAGGAAGCGCTCACACGTAGTGATTCATAATAATATAACATGTTTCATGCAATAGGGAGTTTTTTTTAACCATACGTCTGCACCTTCTAAAAATCGTTTTTTTGCAGTTTTCTATTTGTTTTTTTTTTTTGAGGAAACTACTTCCCATGTTTGCAAATGTTTCTAGGTTAAAAGAAGGCCAATGTAAAAAGTAGTTACAGCTAAAATGCTAATATCTTGTTGATTTATTATCTGTTGTTGTTGCTGTTCTATTGTAATCTAAGGACGAAAAATTTCTGAAAACATTAGTCATGCCTCAAAGCGTATAAGTAAGGAATAGTAAACGTGGGTGAAGAAATTACAAAAAATTTGATATTTACCTTCTTCCGCACCTAAATCCTGTTACAATTAATACAATATTGTAGATTGTATTGATTTTAATATGACTTATAAAGCTAAATTTAATATGATTAATATGAAAATATCTATCTCTGTAGTAAAATGTTGTATCATTTTTTTGTTACTTTTATTCGAGTTTAAAAATCACACTTTCCCCTAAAAGGACTAAAAGGAGGTTTAATTTAAAAAGTAAACAAAAAAGTTTTGACTTAAAAAAAAACCATTTATTTATTAAATATTTATATTAATTTCTTACAAAAAATGGCGTCCCCTTGCATACAGTCGGTCTGACCCGCCGCATTAAATGTTTCACATAAAAATTATTTTATTCCCAACTTTTAAACATAAACCAATTACTTGTCCCACTATATACGTTTATTCTTCTATTCATCTTTATTTGTTTCTGTTTACTATTTTATTGATATGCCTATAGATATAAACTTAAGAAAAGAAGACATAATTCTAGTGAAACTAGAATTTTGTAAGATGTACAATTTATTTTCTTGATTAAATAATATTAAATTTATTTAATAATCTTATGCAGTATTTTAAGTAGTTCACAATATTTAAGCAGAATGATGGTTTTGTGATTATATTCTAGTCAATGTTACCATAAGGTATGTTATTGTAGATATAAGCATGTTTTCGTCTAGATTGAAGTCGTGTAGTTAATGTAAATGAACAATGTAGTATTTTGTAAATTAATATAAATTAAATAATATAATAGTCATATCTAATGTATGTTACTACACTACATGGTGATTCTTCGTTTTTTTTCCTTCGGTCATTGTTTGCAACACAAATATGTTCAAAAATTTAACTAATCTATTAAAATAAACTGCAAATATTAAAATCATTGTCATTTTATCACGTGCTTAATTTAAAATATATAGTAGTTTAGAATAATTAAAAACGATGAATTATATTTCTGTTGGAGAAGAATGACGTAGAAAAATTAAGCATAAGAAAGAACGAATATACACTACCTACCTAACTACTTATTATCAACTTAGGATATAATGTATATACCTAGGTAATTAGATTTCAAGTAGCTGTATCAAAAAGGTTAAATCATAAGAAATTGTAACGATTTCAGTAATTAAAATCAACTGTAATATAACTAAGTTACAAGCGAAGCACATTTATTTCGACCCAGAGAACTAAGAACCTTTCTTGGAGTAAACGAAGATCTGCATGTATTGAGAACCATTGCGTGGTTAGTGTATAGTTAAGCAATCTCCTCGCCAACTTCCTCCGCGTCGAACGTGGTGGATTCGATCTTCACATGTATATGGGATCTGGGTACACTTTTGTCAATCAGTTTCAGTTGACAATGGTAGTGGTCAGAAATCTTAATTTTTAGCTTAATTTGCAACAAGTTTGGTACAATAATAGATGTATGGAGATCACATTTCTTTACAGACCAGGTCGCTGAAAAATGTTGGCGAACTCGATTATCATTGTGTGTTTATAATGTTCAGAACTGCTTCAATAACATTCAATTTCATTTAGACCTCGTGAAGTAAGTAGGCAGTGTGTTATAATCCACAATTAGAGTGTGTGTCAGATGAAACTTGCTTCAACACGAGAGTCTTCGAGGCTGAGTTACTGGTACGTTGCCGTTCAATGCACTATGTATCTTCAGAAGATACCTAGACTACATATCTAAGACAAACGTCTGGCGCAATAGGATTATTCGTGATAAGGTAGCCAAAAAAAACTGGACTTTTAAAATTATAGTTCGAAGCTATATACACAGTAAGAAGTTATAAAAAGAGAGTATTGTGATAAGCAGATTGACAGGTAGACCTAATAGAATTCCCGTAGTACAGAACAGTAGTAAAAAAACTAAACCCTTTGAATGAACCTCGTTAGTCGACAAAGAAAAGCAACTGACAGACCATTATTTCTTCTTAAGTTTATTGATGAGACACTAATTGTGAGGTTAAAAGTTAAATAGATCTCGTATAACAGCATTACTGTAACTCACTTATTACCGTCAGTAATGATAATACTTTGAAATTTCCGATTTCAAATATCTTGAGTTTCCAGTGACCCGTCTGCTCGTTTGCCCCCTATAATAAAAAAAAAAACAGGCACTGGTGTTGAACAATTGCATCACCAAATTTGTAATTTGTCCAGTACCTATCAGCGCTTTTTCCTTCTGAAGAAGCTCTCATGAGTCCAGGAAATCCTATTCTCCAAAAGGAACTGAACTACTATCCAATTAGTGCTGTTTGGCTAAAATTGTTAATGGAATAGAGATAGAGGTAGGTACTTCCTAAGTTGAGTGGCTTCAAATTCACTTCTGTCATCCTTGTGTTTTTCTCCTTTTTCTTCCTTGGTAGAGAAGACTCTCCTACTTTCATATAATGTTATGGTGATGGAGGAGTTGCCAACAATTTGGTTAGTTACTGTTTTTTTTTTTCATAGCATTGTGGAAATTCCAAATGAATTTAAAACACTAGCAACCGCAGCGGATTGAAATTTGGTAAGAAAAAAGTTTGTAAAATAGGACTGCAAATGTGGTCTGTAAGTCGACTGAAAGATTCTGGTTGAACATAGACCATCAGACTAGGCAATAGAAAAAAACAGTAACTTTGAGACACAGGATTGCAAACGTCAGTGAATCGGCTTTCTCGTTTCCATATTGCCATATTAGGTTGTAATCAGAGGAAAAATAATCAAAAACGTTGCATTTCCTTTTTTTATTTTAAGTAATAAGATGTCATATACATATTTATATCACTTTTTTTAATATGCATTATGGTTCGTTCCGTACAAACATTACACAATAGAAGTAACAAACTTAAGTTATCATTATCTAAACAAATAGGCACTTGCATTGATATTTTTATTATGATATGTTCTTTTAAAATACATTATTATAACTGTATACATATTTTGATTAATAAATTGTTTATAGCACCAATATTCACTAACAATAGTCATAAACTTTTTTAAATGGGAGTAGATTACATAACAAAATAATAGTTCCTAACTATGTTTTTAAAGTAAATTTTGGTTATTTTTGTTTAAATTAATCTATATATTCAAAGATGGCGCAAAAAAACTAGAGTGACAGTTTTAAATATTTCGTAAAACTTTTTATCACCAAACTGTCCAAAAACAAATGACAGCATTGACAGCTGTAAATGTGACGTCACCTATACACAAAACCTGTACGATATGAAACCCTTTTTTTATTCATTGGTGATAAGTTTTACTTAAACTACGACTATAAGAAGCTAATCTACTTCTAAGTCTTTTTTTGGGAAAACTAACCATCTAACACTTTTTATAATTATTAATACTAACTACTTCCAACGTACTTTCTAAGGTAAAATGCCTCGAACTCTATGTATTAAGTAACATAATGGTAGATATAGCACATATTGTTGGCAATAATGAAGTACAGATTAAAAATAAAAGAAAAGAATGAAGTCCCATGTAGAAATCGGTCGCGTATTAAAATTACGAATAGATTCGGTCTTTTCATTACAGCGCATTGAAGATTTTTATTTATATAAAACAATACACAACAAATAAATTCAACAGAATTACGTACAACATTAAAGTACGTAATTTTTAGTAAGTTTACAAATGAGTTTTCAATAGAAAATTATCACACACATAGTAGTCTATCTGTCAGGTACAATACAGGTGTTTAAGACCCAGTCTAGACTTCTTGTATTGCAATCAACACAGTTATTATTTCTTTGAGGTGTGTATTATTTCCAGATGGCAAGGAGATTTTATTATCTTAAAGTCTTAAAGTCACACTAGCGCCACTTTGTACATGACATCCATGCGATAAAAACCTTTGTCACTAGCTCGTAGCAGCATCAACATTTTTTTTCTAATATTAGGGTTGTACTGTGTATCGAAAAAAAATGTCGTTTGGGGGGCACCCATTAATTACGTGAAGTGATTTTGGTGATTTTTCAACCCCGCTCTCCCCCTGGTGAGATGTCATGAGATTTTGCTCGACCAGCTCCCCCCTCCCCTAATCACATGAGATTTTTCAAAATGCATAGGTACGTTCACGGAAAATAAATTGTAGTAGGAGCAACTGCGGTTGTAGTACCATTTACTCTACCATGTAAAGTAGTAAGGTGAGTCTCCCTGCTACTTTACATTATCAAACTATTTACATTTTACGTTTTACAGCGTGTAAGTATCACCGTCGCCAATAACTTACAAAAACGTCTTTCGTCATCTTCGTCGTCGTCATCTTTGGATACTTATCATAACGCAAAACTCAATTCATCATAAAAATGTGAGATTAAGGTTACAGTTCCAGTCAATTACAGTCAATAGAGTCAATAGTTTAATTTGCCGCTACGCAATGTAATGCAACACCCGTACTGTGCGGTACGGTGAATGACCTTCAGCGCCCAGCGCCGTCGAAGCAGCTGATTGCATAATGTATTTACTGATTTTTTTTCGGTAAAATGTTCTGTTTACTCATCGTGATATCACTTTTAAGCAAAAAATAAAAATAAAAAATGAAAATTATGAATTCGGCAGAAATTTCCAATGATTTTTCTGTCAGAATGATGGTCTGAATACACTCTTTCAGGATTCGGAATGGTGTTATTCACATGCTGTATACTATTTTCGTGGAGAAACATTTCTTATTTAATTTAACCCAGTTTCCTCGCACTTATACATTGTTTTGTGTGGAAAAAAAATTTACGTGATATCTACCGAGGCCCCCCTCTCCCCCACGTGAGATTGGGTGAGATTTGGCTCGACCCCCCCCCCAAAACGCCTCACGTAATTAATGAACGCCCCTTATGTGTACGACTTTTGACAGTTTTGCTACGTTTTGAACCGCGCTTGTTTTCTTTTTTTTTCCTTTTTCCATGGTCAAATTAAACGTGTTTTTTTTTTATAAATACTACACCTACTTAGAATGTTGTGGTGTTTATGGAACAAGATGGAACAGATTTAAACTCTAATACAAGTGTTTTAATTAACTAAGAGGTTTAACGTCATCACCTTGGATTATTTATTGGATAGTCTGTTAAAACTATAACGTCTTACATATTTATTTACAGAATAGTACCTACATCAATTTACAATTTTATTTAATTCAATAGACGTATAATTTTATTAAAAAAATTTACTACTAATGCATAAGAAGACAAGTACATGGCTTTCCCGAAGGTCAACATACTGTATATACATTTACAAGAGAGCAACACCTCGCCTCTGCTTACCTCACCTACAGGCACTTGGCGTCGTGCTGCTCGCACCAGCCCGGCGCCAGCGCGTCGGGGCGCAGGCCGCGCGCCAGCAGGCGGCGGCGCTGGCGCTGCAGGCGCCGCTCGGCCGACGCCAGCGCCGCCACAGCCGCGCTCGGGTCGGCCCACAGCCGCTCCGCCACGCCCGCCGCGCGGGGCCAGATGCGCGTGTCTGACGGATACGAACGGATATCTTTAATAGTTAGATGGGTTGGGATGGGTTAGGTACATTCATTATGTTATTGTTACGAGCAGTTAGTAAGGTACACCATTTTTTAACAAAATAGACACGATGTATTTCAATAATTCACAAATAATACAATTTTAACTAATTCTCACTATTTAAACTATCACTTATACTTCGTTCTTATATTTCTACTTCTCTATTCCAAGTGAATATTTTTTGTTTTTTGTTTTATTCGCTCGCTGATGCTCAAGTAAAACTCAATTAATACCGCAATACAACTGAACAACCTTTTATACCCGAATGTTATTTCATAGAGTTCGTAACATTTCCCGAAAACTCGAAACCACCCTGGATTTTTTAAATGTAATGTGGGACATTCTATAGATAGACTAGATTACTAATTCCGCTCAATGTCAAAAGACAGCGTGCATCTCAATTTAAATAGTTGTAATCCTTTATGATTTCCTCTACTCAACAATAGATGGCGCCCGCAGGTAGACTATCGTAACTTTATATTAAATAACCATTTAGGCAACGCCTTAAAATCACCTAGTGAATGCTTTTTATTTGCAAAAAACGTTTTGTGTAACCCGATAATGCAATGACTGCGTTCAAAAAAAACCCTTTAAGACATTCGTAAAAAAGAATTTACTCAATTCTTCAATGAACAGTTCTATCGCACGTAATTATGCTCAAAAAGGAACAAACTTCTTAAACAGTAAAAATATCAACAGCTTCAAACATCATTTACTATTTAGTTTTCTATAAACTCTTAGTATAGCATTCAAATAAATATTTCAGTACTTTAATAAACTATTACTGCAATCATTCTAATACCAAATTACCGTATAATTTTTTCTGTAATTAACATAAATACTAATTAAAATAAAATTTCTTACCTAATCCTTCTCCATCCACATACTCAGTCCACATGGCCACCTCACCGCCCAATACATTATCTTCCCTTGGCAGGACGTGGGCATACATTTTTCTCCAGTTGGAATACTTTGTTTTACCCCAAAAGCCATGGTCCAGGTACCAGATGTCCTTAGGAACGGATACTACCCGGTAATTCATCCTAATAAGTTGTTCTAAGAGGGGACTGTCCACTGGCTCCCATACTTCAATAACGTATCTGGAATTTAAGATAGTAACATACATTAATGTAATAAAGTATTTAAACCATTTCCGTGTTTGAATTATTCTTACTACTATTATAAATGCGAAAGCTTGAATGGATGGATGTTTTTTATTCAATCACGTCAAAACGGCTGAAGACATCTAGATAAAATTTGGCATAGAGACAGATTCATCATAATCTTTCTGCCCTTTTCCCAATTTTCATAAAATAATAAGGTTTTGGTTGATTTCTTTTATGGCTGGCCGCCTGCCTGACGCCAACTCTCTTTAGGAATGTAGACGTTACAAGACAGGAAAGAAGGAAGAAGGTAAAGTTGTATGAGGAGAAATGGGTAGGGAGAGGAACCTAGGGTAAGGGATACCGCAAGTCTCAGATGGGGACCGGGACTGAGACTGCAGTACGCAGAGGCCAGGGTCACGTACCCGAATGTCCTGTATTTCCTGTGACTGGGCACAGAGATAGATTAATAATAATAATCTAATAATAATCTTTATTGACATAACGTGGTACAATTTATAGTAGGATTCTCTGACACCTGCGCTAGTAAAGACTGTGTTGCAGATGTCAGTGTCTTCCCCCCAATGTATTGACATAAATATTTTTTTATATCAAAGAAGTCCAATAAAAGAATATAAAATTAAAAGTCCCTATAAGTTAGTTACAAAAAAAAGAAAAAAAACCTTTAAATAACATAATATGCTTGCATGCATATATGTGTGTGTGTGTTTGAGTGTGTGTGTGTGTGTGTGTATGTGTATGTGTGTGTGTGTGTGTGTGTGTGTATGTATGTGTGTGTGTGTTTGTGATCTGCAGGATACATTACACTTTTAAAAGGCCTTCAACAGTCTCATATTCCACGGATTTTAACCAGGCAGATAAAGTTATTTTAAATTTATTATTATTGAAGTTACGTACTTTATAAATTTTGTCATATTTGTTATACACATGCGGAGCCAAGAAGTTATAGTGTCTTTTAGCTAACGTAGATTTAGTACAAGGCACAGGGCAGCGTTCTACACGCTTATGCAATGTAGGTAAATGTGGAACAACTCTTTTGTGGTATCTTCGTAGCATTTCGTACACAAATATCTTTCTCACAGACAGCACTTCTGCCAGTTCATATACAGAAGACGTGGGATGCCGATAAGGTAAGTATAAAAGTACTTTAAGCACCATACGCTGGGCTCTCTCGACTCCAATCATATGTGACTTTGCCGCGCCTCCCCAAACGCAAATACAGTACCTAATAATGCATTCACACAATGCTCTGTACGTTTCTACAAGTAGTGTACCAGTAGCTACTGTGCGCAAGTTTTTAAAAATGTAGACCAGTTTCCTGACTCTAGCAATTGTTGTAGTGAGGTGCATAGTCCAGGTAAGTTGGTCATCCACCATTACACCCAAATACCTAACACAAGCTACTCGGGAGAGAGTTGCACAATCACAGTTTTGATGGATCGCTCTTCTATTGCACGGAAAGGTATGTATTTTGAGGGAGTGCGATGCAGGCGGTTTCCCTACAGATGTTTTACTAAAGCAAACATATTTCGTCTTGCTGGTGTTTAGGGATAGAAGGCTGTCTTCGAGCCAGGAGGTCACTTTTGCTAAACCGGTCTCAGCTAACTGAAATACGATGTTCCAGCATTGTCCATGAAAGATCAGCACTGTGTCGTCAGCGAACATGAGTAAATCGAGGTATGGCAGGGTAGCCAGATTGCATAAACCATTAATATAGATAAGGAATAGCGTCGGGCCCAGCGTGCTACCCTGAGGAACGCCATATTTGCAGGCTGAGTAAGAACTTTCATAGCCAGCCACTTGAACTCGCTGGTACCTATCAGTCAAATAATCTGTGAACCATTCTAATTATACTCTGGGATAGCACATAAGCCACTTTTTATCATGAAAATATGTACCTACCGTTCCCGTGGGATATTTTTACGTGAACGAAGTCGCGGGCAACAGCTAGTAGGATATAAAAGCATCACACATCAATGGCAAAACTAATATAACACATTACCTTCCGGCCTCCATAGTGTGTTCTCGTACTTTGGTTTACTGGTACTTTGGTTGGTAAATGGTAAATGTCGTAGCAAAATAAAGTAAGCATCTCCAAAAATTCTAATTAAAAGCACATCATTAAATCGAAATGCCATGGTATATATACCTATAACCTTCTTAACTTGAGAAATATTATAAAACACAAAAATCAAATGCGTTTCTGGGAAGTTACGCTGGGGCTTTTTCTATCGACAAAACAACTCCTATCGACTGAATCGATGATTTCCGAGATTTCCGAGATTTTTTATATGTAGAGATTATAATCTTCGTAGACAAAATCAATGGAATCAATTTTAAACATTATTCGCCAAAATTGTAAATACATGGTTGTTCAAAACGATTTCAGCTGATGAAAATTTTGCTACTCAAAAAACAGACATTATTTTATTTTTAATCACATTATGAAAATTTGGATCTGTTCCCCTAAGACTAAGACAGAGTCGTGTCGCTATAGAATGGTGTAATTCCATACACCATATAAGCTAACTATTGCTTTGGGCTTATAAACAAAGTACTTGAATACTTGAATATCATAAAATAAATTCAAAGGTTGTTTTACAAATAAATAAAATGTAATTAATATTTTTAGTACAATGGTATGGTACAATGGAGTTGACGTGCCTTTATGGATGAATAAAAAAAATCTAATAAACTCACCTCTCGTTACTTAGGTGCTGCTGGATCCTACGAGCCTGTGTCAGTTCTGAAGACCACAGCATAACAGGCTGTTTCGTTCCACCTGCCGCCTCTAATTCTTCATCCCAAGCTTGGAGAGCTTTTTCATGGAATTCAGACCAGAGATCTATGAATCCATTTAAATCTAGTGCATAATTTTTCTGCCTCATATAGTTAGTAATTTCCACGCTAGAATTCCAGCAACCGAAGAACACCTAAGGGAATAGAAAAATGTGCAGTGAACGAAACTACCTTTCGTTGTGCGAATTTACGTCCAGTAATTGCTATAAAGAGCAATGGTCAAGTGGATTCCTAGATTCTATTTTCAGCTTTATTAAATCTAGACACTTATGTGGACAAGTTGTGGTAGCGTAATGGCGGAATAAAAAAGTAATAAGGAGATGGAGATCTCCCATACGAGATATCAGTATTCGCCGTCAACCTAAAGTAGAGTACCGACGTGACTCCATTCCAAATACATACAAGTGTTTAGCTTGGATGGGGATGTTAACAAAAATATCAGCCAATGCTTACCAGGTTACTGTTTCTTTACAAAAATCTTTATTTATCATGTATGAGTTCTAAAATAAATGAGCATTTCTTTCTTTCTTTCTTATGATTGTATTTCGTCCACAGAGGTAATAAAAAAACATGTGACCACAATATAGCACTACACTAACACTCAAGTTCAAGCCTGTTTCTCTTATAATATCTACTGACCTCATCACCTCCCATATGCAGTAGTGCTGGTTTTGTCACCATTTCAGCGATATCCCGATACAAGTCTCGCAATACGCGATACATAGCCGGATTGGCTGGATTGAGCTGACCACAAGGAGGCTGAATGCACATGTGACGCCAAGCATTCACGTTCACGCATACTGCTAAATCACCGAAACCGTACTCCTGGAATAAAATGAAAAGCAGTGGTTTGAAAAAATACGGTAACAACAGCTGAATTAATTCAATCGACCAGTTGCATATGCAACAAAAATCCGCTAGAACCACTTTAAAATTTAATAAAAAACGTACCAGAACATTATAAATGGTTTCTGAGTTATTAGGCTTCGCTTAAACTTTAAACAATTCATACATATTTATACATGAACATTTCGGTTAAGCGTGTTACCATAGGAACCAAAGTTACGGACTTAGCTCGCAGAATAAGCACGCTTAAGTGGCAATGAACTGGTCACGTATGCCGAAGGACCGATGGCCGTTACAGCCCACGGTTCTTAGAGTGGAGATCGCGAATCGGTAAACAGAAGGTAGGACGCTCCCCAAGCCAGATGGACCGACGACCTGAGGATAGTAGCTGGGAGGGACTGGCTGAACGGCGAACCAAAATATAATGGTCATATTATGATGCACATAATGTGCAGGATATTGGAAATGTCAATGGCTCTATTGATGTCTTAATAACAGAAAGTAATTTGGTAAGTACAACACACAAAGTGAGTTAATGCACATACTCATTCGGTGTCGCACAATATCAGGCCATAATGTAATTTGATGTTGGTTGTATACTAATTATCCATATATATTACTTCGGGTAACTTTCACAGATGCTGCAATTTTAATTTCGAGTTTTTAGAATATTTACTAAACAAAACTAAATATTTATATACGAGTATAGCAAAAAGAAATTCGTACCAAATGGGTTTTTATATTTTCTTTAATGCGCGGCAAATTCAGCTGATAAAATAAAACTGTAACAATTCAGAACATGTGTTGTGTTGTTTTGTTGTGAATTTGAGCACAGGTAAGATGCGTAATGTAATGTAATATACATTACATTACGCATTAGTAAGACAAAGGTAGTATTAATAACGTATATAACAAGTACAGTACATACATCAACTACAATACATACAATTAGTAGTAATAAACCTAAGTAAGTATTAGGCGATACTTACTCAATGGAGTGTACAAAAAAAATCATAAATTTTTAAACATTATAATAATGTATCGTTGACTAGACTTTACTCAAACTTCCTTTTAATACACTATATTCTAATCAACCACGTCTGTAACTATTAAAATTACTGACTTTTGCGCATATAAGGTAGATGGGAAGGATTACCTTATAAATATGACCGTGATTAAAATGTTTTGATCCCATAAACTGGATTATGCCTATCAAATAAACATTCGTGTATCATGTGTGTAATGGCAGTCTCTATACAGGACATCCTAATATGGGGCTGAGAGTGTTGATCGTTAATACAGTGACATTATAATCTGTTTACATACCTACATATGCTACAAGTACAACAAACACATCTGGTACACAGATGTATTGATTCAATAAATTAATGAAGCAAACAGTTATAAGCTTTCTGAATTATGTCTTATAACGAAACCGTATTCATAAACATTATTATGAGGTCTTTCACCGTCTTTACTGCAGGCGAACGGAAAGGTTAGTCAAACCTTATTCTTTGCGAATTTATAGGCTTATTAGTCATATTAGGTACGTAAATACTTAAAGTGCTCTATGTAAATGAAATAATGCATGTTCATATGACAATATTTAAAGTCGATCAATTTGAGCAGTTGGGAATAAGTTAAACGAATCGGCATTTTGTCGATGCGTTTTAGTCGTACCAGATAAGAAGTTGCAAATAATCGCATTGCACTTGTAAACTAAATTTTATTATAACATGTTTTTAAATTACTTAAAGATAATAATATTTTAGTAACATTATAAGTAAATAATTTTTATGTATTAAAATATTATGTATAAGGATTACCTTTCCCCATTGCCATCCGTTCCCAGCATGCGCGGGTGCATCGATCTCTATGACGACACGGACGCCGCGAATCTGTGCGAATTTTATTAAATCCCTCACTTCTTCCACGGAATAAATCTCCTTTGCAGAATATGCTCCGTACCTTAAAATAAAAACAATACATAATATACTGTCAGTATAAGAATGAATGAGTATTAAAGAGAGCTTACAGAGAAATTACAAAATGTGGTAATAGTTTAAATCACTAGCTCTGATCAGTCGAAACCATCGGTCTCAGCTTCGACGGAAACCGAAACATGATTAGATAAATATCTAAAATTTCTAAAGTAGGTAGGTACTAGGTACGCTGAAATCTTGTTTCTTTGTTGTTTCACATGTAAGAAAAGCGTTGCAAGTAGTGTAACGAACAAGATATCTGACTGGCGATCGCTTGCAGACGCGACGTGAACCTATCGCATTTAGCTTAGTTGCAGGGGTTAACAAGAATACTAGTAATGTGCGCCCCACGTACACTTTATTATAAAACCGGCCGCTTGCGTGTCGGGCCGCGCAATGTATTTGGTTCCATAGGTGACAACTTCATCTAAGTAATTTTAAATGGAATTTGTACAAAATTTCATTTTTTACTTTTTCACGTAGGAACATTTTATGAGTTGGTCGACTATTAATCGTTAATTTGTAAGGTTAAGTAAGTGTGATAGTGTCCCTTATAACTTTATTATATATACTACTGGAGTAATAATTTTCACCTACCCAAAAAACAACCATTTAGCTTTATCTAACAAAAACTAGCAATTTATAGTCTAATATTTGCAAACGGATCGATAATTCGAAAGATCGTTTTCACTTACCCGCAATATTTTCAAAAGACCTATCCAACGAAACTCATCAAACTCAACTCATCAAACTCAACTCATCGGAGATAACAGTGAAGTGGTATGTTGGAATCGAACCGACTAAAAAAACCACACGGTGTTCCGTCACAAGTAGGTCTATTGCAGACCTTTAGTGCCTAATCAGCAGGTGACTACAGCGTGGAGTACGGGGGCCTTAACTATCATACATTAATCGAACTTACCCTAACGGAGCGCTATAATCACGAAAACCAAGTTTCGGCACGGCCAACGACGTTTCGGCTGATTTTTGTTCGAAACCGAAACTATGGCCGAAACATAATTTTTTGACACAAACTGACCGAAACCGGCACCGAACCTTCGCTCGGTCACTAAGTAAAACTATTCCAACTATTTTATTTTGTGGTTTCTACCACAAAATGAGGAAGAAATGTTTGTCAGCTAATTCAAAGTGTATCGTTCGTTATGCATTTCTCTATACGTTGTACCGTCGCCAATGAAATTTACTTAACAAATTCCAATGTACGACCCATTTTACTTTAAAATCTTCTATTATATGCAAGACAAATTATATAATTAAATAATTATATCCTTGTCTACCCATATACAAAAATGCTGTAGGTATATGTATAATGCAAAACTTTCTTCTCATTCATGGAAGGTATTTTTGATAGTAAATACGTCATAAAGTACAATAGATGAATCTTATTTTAAAGTTTGATCACCAAAGCAGAGAATGTAAACTGACTCCTAATTAGTTTGAAACTTGTAGTCATATATATTTTCTATTCAACATTTTTAAAATGGAAGACGAAAAATTTATTTATATATTTAGATATGAATCGCCATACGTTCTATTTCACTTTAATTTTTCAATAATATATTGTTATTTCAACTGTTTTACTTGTAGGATCTTACCTCGTAAACTGCGGTACTCTACTAGATTCCAAAGGAAAGCTGTGTGAATCAGTGACGTGCCAGTGGAAGACGTTCATTTTATTGGCAGCCATGCCATTAATAGTCCTCTTGATGTCACTCATCGGGATAAAGTGCCGGCTTGTATCTATTAACAACCCTCTGTGCTTATACACTGGGCGATCACGAATCTTTGCACCGGCAACTATTTGAAGACCACATTTTTTCTGATTGGAGTATTCAGACTTGTCTGAGGCAACCAATTGTGTGAAAGTTTCTAAGGCGTGACGAACGCCATACACTGTCTCTGCTATGATGTACACTGTTATTTGTTCCTCTGTAAGACACCAAATGATCTACAATTTATTTCAAAAATACAAACTAATATTTCGATACTGGCTAAATACACAGAGGATTTTTGAAAAATAAATAAATGCCACAGGTTTTTACATTAAATAAAAAAAAACCGCTAATCATTTCAACTATTTCAGAATTCATTACACAATTATTTGCACCACAAATATTGCAAGACTTCATTCGCCGGAAATGAGCTTATCATAATATTTATAATTATGCAATATGCTTCCGTAGATAAACAATATTATGTATACACCACTAGACAGAAGGACAATAGATTTTCGTCCCAATGTCTATCCCAAAATTAGTGGGTATTATTTTTTTAACCTAATTCAAAAAAGGAGGAAGTTCTCAATTCCACTGTATGTTTTTTTTGTATGTATGTTCAACGATTACTCAAAGACGCCTGAACCGATTTGGAGAATTCATCTTTTGTATGAAAGGGTATACTTCCCAGGTGGTCCCATGGTCATCGGGTCAGGATCTGATGATGGGATTCTGGAGAAAGGCTCACTTAAAGCGATTTGGGTATTTTGAGGCGCATTGAAGTCGATGATACTTTTGTTATTATTTACATGTATATTCAACAAAATAGGAGCGTTAACGCTGATAGTATAATTGATAATGCTATTTAACCGCGATGTTCTGTAGAAATACATAAACTTATCTACTATGTCCCGACTCGTATTAGCCAACCTAGTCAGAATGAACCACTCTTTACAAACCTTTAGACACTACATCGAGCATGTACTGCTCTTCAGTTTCCCAATGAAGAGATACATCGTCAGATTTCACGTTTATGAAGACAACTACAGGAGTCTCCACAACCTCTGTGACTTCTCCATCGCACTCTGCCAGCAGGTTTGATCCCACGACTTGAGTCATTGCAGCCATAATTTCCCGAGCTCCAACAGGCACTTTTTCCAAGTCGAATCTACGGACAAAAGTGTTAGGAATAAAAATGTGACTCCTTTATTGGTCAAATAAGTTGCATGAATATTGCTATTGAAATGAGTCCTTGTATAATATTATATTTTTGGCTGTTGCAAAAAAAGGAAGACATTTTGTAGAGGGGAAAATTAGGTTCTGAAGGACAGAGTTAAATGGAACAAGAGACAGACAAATCATTAGAAATTACTACGAATATATATTATGTCTTCTTGTTAAATACATGGTTGTTAAATACTTGTTAAATACATAGGTTTTAAATTTCTTTTAAATAAATGAGCAACATTTACGTTTATTATCGGATGTGTGACTTATGAATGTGTGATGACTCGGGACTGAACCGCGATAATATTTAAAAGAAAAAAAACATCTGATATGTATCAAAGTCGCGAAAGTTTAAAAACAATTATTTGCGTATCTGTACCTAAACATAATTCATAAACTACAAATATCAACTCTGATGGCATTATTTATACAATTTGTAGTAGTATTTGTAAATGTGTAAGAATAAATCTTTAAGTATTTATTCAAATTATAACTTTTTAATTTTTAGTCATGCTATATCAAAAATTATAAACGCATTTCGTCATTCGCAACGTAAGTGATAGATAATCAACATATCGATTAGGACGTTGTTTTAAAATACTACACAAATATGTAACAAATAGTAGAGTTATTGCTAGAAAATACAGAATTATCAAAATCAAACTGCTAAGTCTGTATCCGGAGGCCAATTATCGTAAATACCATGACGTTAATTTTAGTTGATTTTCGTAAGTGCCAGACCTGATGCGATAAAAATTTAGAACCAATATTAATATTGGCTATTTACTATAGTGTACGAAATGGGATTTATAGCAAACGGGATACTTCCCGATTGCTAAAAATCTACTACTACTGGCTACTGCCAACGTTGTGCTTATGACAGATGTAAAGTTATCACTTAAACAGCTGTTTAGCTTGTGCAGCTTTTGCAGCTGCACAATCCTTGCGCTATCATACAGGAAACATATGCCGAATAACTTTAGTTGGGGCGCTTAGCCCTAATTTAAGTAAAAGTTTTGTGGTGGATTAACAATAAAAAGCTATAAATGTAATTGAACGCAAATCAAATAAAACACGATTTCATTTAAGCACAGAAAAAGAAGACCTAACATACGAGTAAAATTCTTTGCCAGGAAGAACAACGAGGATTTTTTTCTAGTCTTGCATCTCATATTCTTTCAGCCTGACCATAGCTGTAGTTTTTTCTGTTATCAGACCAGACATTTAAGTGCAAACTGTTCGAATTTAATACCAACTTAGTTTCATATCTAAAACATGTTGCTTTAGTTGTATTATATATCTATCTACTATATACCATACCATACCATATTGTGCATGTCTATATATTTTATTGTACGCGAAAGGAGCAAGTCATAAAGAGAAGATTCGCACGATATAACAGCACAAGTGGGCGGTTTGTAATGTGCCATAACCGAAGTTGGCGATCACGACTGTCAAATAAATGATCCCGAGATCGTAGGTCGAGGTACCGTTAGTACTCACGGATGGGCCATTCACCCCTTAGTGTTTATCATCTTCATTTTATCTTTACAAACTTTTGCGTTATATGATTTTATATGTAGATGTTCATTATATTGTTACTAGTGGTCGCCAAGAAGAATTATTGATAACAACAAAGCTTCGTCTAAGGTAGGGAAAAATCTGTTTTCAATACTTTTTTATGATAGTGCTCATAATAGCAACTAAGATAAAAAGAAAATCGGTTGATAATCACTTTGGAATGATTCCAGATAAAAATAGGTATGTATGTGTTTTGTTGGTATAATGAACACGCTGTTGATAGCCCTGATATCTGCGATAACAGTAATAGTTTACACAATGAACTATGCGAGGACCTGACTACCTCATCATCGAACATCGAGCTCTGCGACTAAATGTAAATATTGGCACATTTAAGTGGCAGACCGTTCAAGGCAATTGACCTTTAGTAAAGAGTCGATGAACTCATATAATTATAGGACTCATATAATATATGTAACGCGGTGACACATTATATTGATTTGTACGTTCTGTCCGTGTCCTAGTTTAATTGTGATAGAGTTTGATAGCAATAGCAGAGAACTTAGAAGATCTAATAATATTTGAATTGAGGATCGGAACACAATCATCTTTCTTGCCTTGGGACGTTTTCAAAAATACTAGTATAAAGTATTTGTTTACAAGACGATTGTCTTCTACTCACCTAATGGCAAAGGTAAACTTAGATCTTTACTAAGTCAACCAAAAATTAAATCACGGATGGAAGATAAGTTGAGCAGAATGGTTCAGTTATTCTTTTTTGTATTTTGAGCCACCCTTGAAGTTTTTAAAAAACTAGAAGTCCTTTAACAAGGGGTAACGCGACCTACCGCGTCGGTGGTCGGTGCCACACTGTCTCGAGTGTCTCGGCAGGAGGCAGCTCGCTTGCCATTTGACCCCTGTCCAGCCTGAAACTAGTCAGACATCTACGGAATACACACGTCAGTATAGCCTATATCTTTTACATATTTAACTCCTCATTAATCGATCACGGCCTAGATGTAGCAGAGGGGGAGCTCGTAATCAAGATCGAAAGGCAAGGCGTTCGTGGCTCGCGCGCGCGTGTCGGTAAGAAGTCCTCAGAAATTTAAGCCAGTACTTGGTGCGGGTAACTAGCTGAGGTACCGTGTCTGCAGGTTAATCACCGCAATATCCCTCATATAATACCGAGAAAACGGCTTAAAGCGCACGGTGTTATCGTTTCGCGATAACCTATATGTCGCCTTTGGCGGAGTGGCCGTCAAGAGTTTTGCACTAGGAAAAAAGTAAAAGTGAATTGTAACCTACTTCTTATTTTCGTACCTAAATCAAACTTTGTATGTATATGTAGTTTGGATGACAATAATTGGCATCTCTTAGCCGATCTGATAATACGGTCAGGATAGGTTTCTGGAGTTTAGGCTCATATGATTCGTTTTGACGAGTCCAACAGCTTGGAAACAATGGTTTGATGATGAAACTAGGAGGTGGAAAGTCGAAAAAACTTATTTATATTTGAAACAAGAAAGCAATCACAGACTCGGCGCATTCTCTTCAACCTTATTTTGTATTTTGCACTCAAGTTATACGAATTATGTTATTTTCTGTGTTGTTATGTTCTGTTATGTCAATGGCGGATCAACTACACTGCTAATAAATATAATGTTGCTATGTTGTTAATAATTTAAAAACAGATGTACATGTCTGTGGATATCTACGTATGTACAATAAAATTAGGTAATGAAACCATAACTTAGATGTAAAACAATTAACTATATACTTAACGTGTAAGTCAAGGTGCCTTAACGCTTGGCCAGTTGATTTGCGAAGCGTAAAATAATAATAATAACTCCAAATGTGTTCTACCGAGCAGAAGCGAATGGAATACAATATACAATACATATACCATGAGGCAGGAAACCGAATGAGGCAAACAAGCAGACGGGTCACCTGATGGTAAATGACTACCGCCGCCACAGAAATCTAAATAGATTTCTGTGACCGCCGTCCATGGGCACCTGCAACTCAAGAGTTACAAGTGCGTTACCGGCCTTTAAGGTGAGAGTAGGGGAAAAGGGGGGAGAGGAGGGAAGACCGGGGAAAGGTGGGGGGAAGAGGGGAAAGGTGGGGGGAAGAGGGGAAAAGGGACGGGTTACGGCCTCCGGTAACCTCACTCACGCCGCGAAAAGCCATGCAAACATTGCTTCACTGCCGGTTTTCTGGTAGGCCGTGGTATCATACGTGCCGAAGCACGGCTCCCATGAAGAATTCGTTAGTTTGTGCTAAGTTGCAATCAAACTTATAATAATAGTGGTTTAAATGACTTATTCAGCATCACGTGCTAATCTGCAAATCTTAATGTAAATGTTCTCCACTCTCTCAACTCTTCTCCATTGATATCCGGTTTAAAAAGTTTTGAGAAATATCTAGAAACAATTTAACAAATTTTCGATTAAAACAATCGATTTTATATCTTATTTTGAACTATCTATTTACATATTTATCGTATACAAACCCAGCGTTAGGAATTTAACACGATTTTATTATTTTGCAAGGGGGTGATGAGTAAAGATCTATGGGATTTTCAGGACTAGACTACTCCATGTAAGGGTTATGGGCCCCGAGATTAAAAAACCGTGTGTTATTTTAAATATTGTACCTACATAAAAACACCACACAATAATCAATTTCCGATCTATTTAATAGCGTATCTACATTCTACATATACGAACATAACGGTATCTCGAAGTGGTTTCGGGATATATTTAGAACAGTCTGTCAAACTCTTGGATGGCACCCAGCACACAAAAATATTTATTCCGGTTAGCCCTTCCTATACAGTCTTTTAGTGGGCGATATCGTATATGTTATGGTTAATTATTTCCTCCAAACAATAGTGTTTTTTTAAATTCTCTCATAGATTAGAAAGTCGTAAACAATATTACTGTACTGTTATCCAGGCCAATTTTCTTTACACGGTTTTCCTCTTTATTCTTATTAGTAATAACACAAATTATCGTTTGGATTTTCCATTATTTAAATTATATTTTTAATAGGTCAGAATTACTATGTTGCGAAAACATTCAGATAAGATAAAATGCTTAGGTATTTGTTATTACACGAAAATATTTTTTTTAAACACACGATCCGTAAAACGGTTATCATTACCTATAACGTCTTGCAACAGCAGAGATGTGTTGACAACCTCTTAATAATCAACTTTTTAAAGAGGTTGCCCTACTGACCACGATAAAAGTAGAAGTCTTCTTTAAGATCAAAAGTACTTCCACGGTCAAGCGGCTACAATTCCAACATAAATCTGTTAAAAAAATCCACTCAAAGTTTGTTATGAGATTTTGTGGGCCCTAAGATTTTTATTTATCTTTTCCCTGTCTCTTGAGTTGATTTTTGACATATATCGATAACCTATTCATAAGCCCTGGTTACCGACCAGTGCACTTGCTTAAATCACTTGACGTGATTTAAGCAAGTGAAACGTGAAAGTTTGTGAGAATGTTTGGATGGATGTAAGGATGTATGGATATTTCTTGCTCTTTCACGTATAAACTACTAATCCGATTGCGACGAAACTTGGTATGTAGATAGCTGGACACCTAGATTAACACATAGGCTTTTTATCCCGATATTCCGACGGTATCCCTATAACGTCGTCTACTTACGCGGGTGAAATCGCGGGGAGCAGCTAGTCTGATATAAAACTATTCCCACTTGGCCTTAAAGAGTTAAGAATGAAGGTCTAATTGTTCAGTTTCCTACCCGCACATTACAGTACCATGTCAATTATAAATAGAGCTTCAAGTACTTGTACATATTCTGATTTAACCTTCACAAAACTTGACTACTATTTAAGTTACACAACAAACGTGGGAAATATACAACCTATTGTTATAAAGTATCGCCACTCCATAAAAGGTTAGAATCGTTGCTTAGTATACGGTCCATTTTTACTTTGCTATCGGTTCGATCGAAAAGAGAATACATTAGATACTCGAATAGTGCGGTTAATCATAGTCATGTAATACAACGTGCGGGAACTTGGGCATTTCGGAGATAGGATAAAAAAAAAATCGTTGCTTGGGCGAGCAGCTTGTCACATGATCGATGCGTTCGTAAATAAAGTGTAGCGAAGCTCATGTTTCGCACGCCCTAATCCCAAAGGCAGACAAGTCTGAAGTAATAATTATCGTTGCCATTTTGATTTGCAAAAGAAACATAATACTTATTGTATTCTACAAAAATATCTCCACCTTATAAACCTTGGTCTAGCAAGTGTAGGGCATATGATCAGCTCACAAGTACATATATGTGTAGACAAGTATTATACCATTGGAGTGATCTATTAACTAAAGTATCTCTGGCTATCTAGTATTTCATGAGTTCATGATTATAGCTTAAATCTGACCATCTAATGCATAACGGCAAAGATTTGACCGCAAATGACTCATTTTCTTTTCATAAAAGTTCTATGGTTCATTTATTTTTGCCACATTTTTGGTAATTAGATTTTATTCTACAATAATAAATTAATACCATGATATCGAAACATATCAGACAGTTATTGTATGCTATCAAACTCGTTGTTATCGTTTCCTGCCCACAGAAAAGGAAGTAGTAAGTATATTAGTTGTAAGTAGGTATTATGTGCATGAAATAGGTACACCTAATATATAATATAATATACCTACTACAGGACACAGAAAGCTTTATACTTGTGGCTGCTAACATCGAGCTTTAACGTTGAAATATTTTAAATTTTGTAACAAAAAAAAACACGTTTTTAAATATGAAGAGTTTGTTTAAAACAAACGTTGTTTTATAGCGTCATTAGGTCTACTGGATCATTATAAAGAAAAATATAGGTATGTTTATTCGACTAATTTTTTTTCCCAATTTTAGTATTGTATTGTCATTGGTACTTCTTACGTGCTTTTCAATCGGACGCGACGTCTTGAAATAGATGAAAGCTACGTTGAAAGATTGCTTGACATAGATAGATAGATAGGTACAGCTCAAGCTAATGTTAAAGCGTGTAAAAATATATTATACTACACGACGTTATCAAATTTCTAAGAAGCAAGAATGAATCCGTAACGAAGGACGTGACGTTGAGTAAAAAACAGACTAGTATTACGACTAAAGTTGATATGTTCATACACCTAGCCATTAACATTAACCTTGACGAACAAAACAGTCGTAATTAAACCTGCATAGTTACTCAAAATGGCATTAATAATTACGTGTGAGTTTACACAATATAATGGTTACGTCAACCAGCTTGAAATATCCTATGATATGTAATATAGCACACTGCATACATCCCACTGCTTACCTACTTATCCAATTAAAACTAGAGTCAGCTAAACAAAACTCAGCAGTTGAAAATCCGATCAGTAGTTTTTCAGTTTAACATATTATTTGTTACTAGACCTTGTCCGCAGTTTTATCTATCCTTTCTATTAGAGTCACGGAAATCTAAAGTCCATTAATAAAATTAATCCGTATCGAGAAAATTTATATACACGAAAGGTATTCCCTACAATGTAAAAAATACTGTTAATTGATTTCAATATGAAAACTATTTGCTACATAATTGGCTATACTTACTTATTAAATACCTCATTAAAATTAGTAAAAACAATCTATTGTCACCCTTTGTCAAAATGTCACCCACGTTCATATGGAGTCGCACGCACCAGTGCGTTGATACCGTGACGTACGTGCGCGTGAGTTGATGACGCAACTCGATGTCACTCGATTTAAGAATAGACAGACCGACGCGAGACACCTGTGTTACTGTGTCTCTGCGGCATTACGGCAATAACATCAATTTTAGACAAACTGCGCAGACGATCAAAGAGCTGTTAACTCACTTCTACGATATAAATGATGCGAGTTGTTGTTGTTGTTTTAAGAGAATATTTTTTGTAAGGACGGTGCGTTATTAGTATTTAAATGCCTCTATTTACAGGGTTTCATTCCTCACAAGGAAAAATGGACACTTATAGCATCACTTTGTTGTCCGTCTGTCTGTGTGCCTGTCAAGACCCTTTTTCACAGGAACCCGTGGACGCATCAAGTTGAAATTAGTACCAAATACTTAGTCAACGCAATCAAAAAATAAGACTTAGATTTTTACAAACTTGAACATTTCATAGGTTAATCTATAGGGTACTTCGCATTGACCTAGAATCATGAAATTTCGTAAGAAGCAAGGCTGGCAGCACAAGTAAAGGAAAAAATCGTTAAAAATTGTAAATTAGGTTTGTTATCATAAATTAGATAGGTCATCAATTTCACATATTATCACAAAATGGACGGTAATCTAAATCAAGGTACTCTGTAATAAATGTTTTTTTATCATGGTTCAAGATACGAATACCGCTATTCGATGTGAACCTTGTCATGTGAGTTGCGTATTGTCGCCATCTTTATAAAAAGAATCAATACATTTAGCTTTTCTATCTTTATATAGTTAAAAGGCACACTTTTTATAATGCATGTGTGCTAAATGGTAAACCGTTTGTCATTCTTAATTAAACGATTTTAAGAAAATACTATGTAATATATTGGTTGGTAAAAAATCTAAATACTACATAGTATAGAAACTTGTATTTCACCTGTAAATAGAAATTTTCATAAATAAAAGTAACTTTATTTTAAAGAATATAATGTGCTATGATAATTAACAAACCAACTTTTACTACATGCTGTATTGATCACTACATATTATAAAACAAAGTCTCTCGCCGCGTCTGTCTGTCTGTCTGTTCGCCATAAACTGAAAATCTACTGAACGGATTTTCATGCGGTTTTCACTAATAGACAGAGTGATTAATGAGGATGATTTAGGAGTATAATTTGTTAAGATTTTGTGTAAATTGATTGAAAAATGTTGATGATTGTTGAAGATGTCTCTGCAACCCGTGCGAAGCCGGAGCGGGTTGCTAGTAATGAATAATCTGTAATGTTTTAATAATTAAAACATTATATGTATATGTATGTATTATTGATCCATAGAACCAGTATCAACAGCACAGTGGATAATAAATAAATGTTTAGAAATAGACACTTTGAGAACTTTAACGAGAATTGAACATTTCGGGAACGGAGCATTCCTGGAACTGAACGAACAAAGAAGAAAAACATTCCGGAAATGCCGTGTTGGTTTTGGATTTAAAAAGTTAAGTTGTCTTGAAACGCACAAAAAGCGATTTCAATATATTTTTATTATCATCATATAGCTTCATTAAACGAGCTGATTGTTTGCCTATGACCCTAGGCTATGAGTTTATGAGGCTACCGCTAGCCGCTAGTGTGCTTTATCACCCGCGAGGTGCAAGCTCGCAGTCCTCGCGCCGCCGGCGAGGTGTAAGCTAATTTTGAGCTTGCTGTCACCGCGAACACGCATTTATGACCGAACGCGCTTAGAACTCGCTCGTCTTCACGTATTTAAAAGATATTACATACTATTGCTTTGCCTGACGTTTAAATCAGGTTGCATTGGCCGTGGTCACAGGCCTGTAGGTACTGTAATACTTTTTAATTATTTTTGTAAACGAGCAAACGGGTCACCTGATGGTAAAAGACTACCGTCGCCCATGGACACCTGCAACTCAAGAGTTACAAGTGCGTTACCGGGTTTTGAGATGGAAGTACGCTCTTTTCTTAAAGGTTTGAAGGTCGTATCGGTCCGAAAATACCGCAAGCGACAATTTGTTCCAGAGATTGGTTGTGCGAGGCAAAAAAATTCTTGAGAACCGCACAGTAGTGGATTGCCAATTATCCATGTGATGGGGATGAAAGTTTTGTCGCATTGAACTATGGCGAAACGTTGCGGCCGGTATACGTCCGAACAATTCCTCAGAGCACTCCCCATGATATAGGCGATAAAGAATGCATAGTGAAGCTATATCTCTACGCAACGCCAAGGGGTCAAGCCGATCTGAAATATCCTGCCAGTCGACGATTCGAGTCACTCTCCGTTGAATGCGGTCCAGAGGCAGAAGCTGGTACTGGGGTGCTCCTCCATAGATGTGAGAACAGTATTCTACATGCGGCCAAACCTGCACCTTATAAAGTTGTAGTTGTTTCTGCGAGAAAACTGGTGATCCAGTTTGGCACAATTTCTCGGGAAGCCCATAGGAAGGAAGCTTCGAGAAAAGCGCTTTGAGCTAGCACAAACTAACTGACAACGCCTCCCTCTTGGTCCTCAATTGCCTGTGCCCACCGGTGAATCAGGTATCCGAAAAGATCACCAGCTGAACGACCCTGACGAAAACCGTATTGTCGATCATTGAGTAGCTGGTGGTCTTCTAAGTACCGAAGAAGCTGGCAGTTGATAATTGATTCCATTATCTTAGAGAGCAAGATGGTTATGGCTATAGGCCCATAGTTGGACGGATCCGAGAGGTCACGTTTTCTAGGGATTGGGTGCACTAAAGCTGTCTTCCAAGAGTTCGGGACGATGTCTAGGGAGTAGGAGAACCGATTTTCCAACGCTAGCACAGCTTCGGGGGGAGGGGACGAGTTGTAGGGTGGGGCCTCCCGTAACCTCACTGATTCGGCGAAATGCAATGCAAACATTGCTTTACGCCGGTTTTTTGTGAGTCCGTGGTATCACTCCTAAATTTTGTGAATTGAATGATGGCGCTTGATGGCTGTGAGGGGCAAAACAGCTTATTGGCATAGCCAAGAACTGGCTACCGATTACTCTGGGATCACCAAACAACGAAAAAAAACTACTACTGTTTCCACAATCACCACAGAAAAGCACATTAATCCGGGAGACCAGTCGGTCATATTGCCTTGTGGTGTGTGCCATTGTGCACTGGGTTTTAGACTCGCGTGATGGTGAGTGGTACTCTCAGACATTTAACTCGCTTCGCATTTCTCAACACTTGCTTGAGCACGCAAAGTCACTATCCGAATACTTTACGTACTATATACTTATGTGTGACTTTCTTTCCGTAAGTCTCGAACTCACGTGACAGTGCGTGACGCTCACGTTTAGCAGATATCGGCGCTCTGCGTTCCCTTATGCTATCCTACGAAAATCTGCCATAACAGAACGAAGTCATTATTTTTAACCGTATACAAATAATTTTATGATCGCATAGAGAACACATAGGTTAGGTACGTACATAAAGGAAATAAATGCACAAAGGTTATTATTGCGCCATCTTTAAAGCACACATACCCAACACTTTTTAGGTTATGTGCACTTTCAAAAAGTATTAATTATTTATTTAATTTATTTAGTATTTAACAATCGGGAAGATTTTTTTAACAAAATAAAGGAACATTTAAAATTATTGTTTCATGAAAAAAAAGCAAATTTATCGACATTTAAACAATCCAGATCTAGATCTAACAATCCAGAAAAAACATACTCTTACAATGCTAACTACATTGTAATGAACAACACAATGCTGTAGCCGAGTATATACTTAAATATATCCACCTCATAAAAACTAGACACGTTATCGAGTTCCGACGAATTTACAACAGTATTTTTATTAAAACTGTTACAGTCTAATACCTACATATATGTCGAACATGACAGTTGATTATTTCTTTCTTACAGAAAATAAAGTGTAATAGAAGCTAAAAACCATTTTTAAAAAGAACGCTTATTGTTTAGGTTTTAAGCGACCTTTTTCCACAGACTAGCTTTTGCTTTAGGGGTGAATCTTGAATAGCTCAATTAACGATGTCCGGAGGCAAAAAGTGTCTGTATTATTAATAAATATTATGGGCCAAAATATTTAATCATCAAAATATTTATAAATTTAGGTATAAATAGTATAAAAAAAGAAATAACTCGTAAAAGTTGATACCCCTGGTGCGTCCTCTTTACATTTTGTAAAGTATTCATCAACAAATAACCAACTTGTAACTTTCAAATGAATAATTTATGTACTTTATCAGCCTGGACATTAGTTCATGTATGAACAAAAAAGTAACAGTATGTATTTTATACCATAATTGTACGTAGAATTAGAATTTAAGTTTTGTCCGGAGTTTTACAATGATTACTGTAGGTTACCTTAATTTAAAATACTTACTATATGCGGTTTTTTAGATTCTAACAATGCCTCAAAAACTAGACAAGAGAAACTAGAGAAAAAACGAATTGCTGAGCATCGTGGATTAGAAAAAAATAAAGAGAGATCCTGAACTTCACGCTCAACTGAAAGAAAAAAAGATAAAAATATTAGAAGGACAAGATAGAAGAGAAAAGAGAAAAATTAGAAAAAGTTCAAATCATCACAATCAAAAAAAGAAACTTAAAAATATTGAAGAATTTAAAGAACAGGTCATTTATTCAGATAAGACGATCGAAGACGATCCGGACAAACACATCCAAAAGACTGATTAAATTTATTTTATATAAATAAGATACAAGACTATTATACCAATTTTTCAATAAAAAATATTTTCCATCAACAATGTTTTAATTTTGATTCCCTTGCCACCGCATTTTGATTCCCCTGGCCCACAAAAATTTAAACTGATAAATCTTTGGAATGAGTCGAACAAAAATGATGCCCATTCGATAAGTGTGTTTATAATGAAGGTAAAACTTATATTTTATAATTATTTGAAGAAATCCAACAAAATAAATTCGCCAAGGGAATCAACTGAATACGCCAAATTTCAAGATTCACCCTTAACTGCACTTCGGGTGTTGCAGACGTGATTTGGAGACTAAATAGTTTATTTTTATTAAACGGCAGAACTTTTCAATGACCAAAAAGTCTATAAATCCTAATCGACATGTCCCATAAAAAAAAAACCAACAAAAAGAACGTTATCGGTGGTGTATTTTTTCCTTAAGGTGCCTTATCTTAGTTGGCTTATTTGTAAACTGATTGCAATGCGAGGAAACAAAGACAAAATTCACTATTACACACACAGTTCAGTATTGAACAGATTTAGAATTCTAAGTTGGGTACTACCAAACTTGTTATTTGAGATTTGAAACTGATCTCTCTGGGCCGGATTAAGCGAGAGCTACATTAGGCCGACGCACACGTCTGAGACGTCTTACACGTGTAAGGTTGGTGTGCACATAAAATAGACGAAAAATTCTTCATATTCACTGTCCGATTCAATAATTTTTAAGTAACTGATGATAACAGAGTCGAAAACGTCGAAAAAGTCGCTGCGTCAATTTTATGATTGGTAGTATTTCGATATTATTGTCCATACACATTAAAGAGCTTTAGATTAAGATTACAATTTGTCTGGTTCAAAAGCAAAAAAGTAAAATAGTAGCACATTTAAAACTAGTACCGAGGTAACCGAGATTCACAAACGGCTTTTTTGCATTATCATATTTTTTCAGGAAAGACACCTATATCGATAAATTTAAAAATCAAAACCTTATCTAAAATCTAAACGCAACATTTCATTGGAATCGTCAGAACCGTTTCCGAGAACTGCTCCTTTAAAGTTATTAGAAACTAGCAACCCGCCACGACTTCGCACGGATAGCAGAGACATCTTCAACAATCATCAACATGTTTCAATCAATTTACACATATCTTAACAAATTATACACCTTCCTCGTGAATCACTGTCTATTAGTGAAAACCGCATGAAAATCCGTTCAGTAGTTTTTCAATTTATCGCGAACAGACAGACAGACGCGGCGGGGGACTTTGTTTTATAATATGTAGTGATAAGACTACAAAGGTAAATAATTGACTAAGTGGAAATTTTAAAGCAACACCTGCTGTAAATAACAGTTAAAAAGAGCATTCCGTATTTCTAAAACTAAAACCTTACATAACAAATTGAATACAATAGTTTAAAATATGAACGTTCTAAACAAAGGCCGATTCATGATTTTCTACGCTTTCATTTTACCACAAATCATCGTTGTTTGCGTGCATTAGCGGCGCGGAAAATGGAGCTAAAATATTATTTAGCATGCAGTACAGTCATGTCTGTACTGCAACAAGTCAAGAAATAAGAAATTATCTAATATATATCTAATGTAATAATATAATATAATATGGTTGCACCAGTGGATGAAAAGCTGAGGAGCAATAGGTTATCGTGGTATGGACATGTGATGCGGAGGGATGAGCAAAATGTAGTGAAAAGAGTTTTATGTTTGGAGGTTGACGGGTACAAGAGAAGAGGACGTCCAAAGAAAAGATGGATGGACTGTGTGAGAGAAGATATGGCTAGAAATGGAGTAAGCAGTGAAATGACGAACGATAGAGTAGAATGGAAGAATAAAACATATTGCACCGACCCCAAATAAAATTGGGACAAGGGTAGGCAGACGATGATGATAATATGGTTGCTTGGTTAAACGCGCTAATCTCAGGAACTACTGGTACTGAAAAAATATTTTAATTTTGGATAGGCCATTTATCGAGGAAAGCTATAGGCTATATAACATCACGCTACGATCAATAGGAGCGAAGCATCAATGAAAAATAAAAATAGGGAAAATTTACAAACGCGGACGAAGTTGCGCGGGTCAGCTAGTTTATTATAAAAGTAGTTCTGTTGTTTTAAAAATAGTAGTCAGCTACAAAAGTCTATGAACGCATTCAAATTTACAAAACACCTGAACACAAGAATCTGCTACAAGTAACTGTCGCAACTGGAGTACAAGATAATCTACATCAGAAGCTAACAAAATTCACTGTACACCACTTGTCGTCTACAAGAATTGCTTGAAAATAGAAGTGTTGTGTTTTGTGAATTTCATTTTTATAACTAAGTGAGTAGTTCGTCATGTCGTCCCAAAACAAACTCGGCCTATTGGGACGAGTTGACGGATTTCAAAATTAATATTATTTACATTCTTGGTCCCATATTTTTTTTTTATCTGTTGTTGTGTAAGGGTTTTTGTCTATTTAGACATGTCAACCCCATTGTATCCTCTATATGTATAATTTACAAATTGCACATCACTGTTGAAACATTGAACAGCTAATACACAGCTGTTTGGATATTACAGATATTGGTAGTGAAAGAATAGTCTGCGCAATTCCTACATCAATCTGGTTCAAATGGTTTTTATTAATGTAACATCCTATAAACCAAAGTATATAAAGCGACTCAGATTGTATAATACCAAATTCCCTTCGTTTCAGATTTCTCCTTAAACTGTATTTTCCATTTATTATAATTTTGTATTTTAAATTTATGTTATATTTCCGAATAATCACGTAGAACATTAATTACGACTCCTTGTAAGCAGCCCACTTTAGCCACCCTGTCAGCTTCTTCGTTACCATGTAATCCAATGTGAGCCGGAACCCATTGCAACTTTAGGCTATCAGAGGCGCTTCGAGCCAGAGTCGTTGTAATGCACTTTTGCTATCCGTTAGTTCCAGTTCTTATCAATCTGTTCCACTGTAAATTCTGATACGATTTTATTTCTTTCGACATACCACTCCAGTCGCTTACATAACATAGCGTGAAATATTTTCACACACAGGATATACTTATATCCTGTGTGACTGCGTGTGTCGCCCTTTATCACTTGATAAAGGGCGTATTTTAATTCGGTATTAGAATTCTTATTATTATATTTTTGTATAGTTATAATTTTGATATCTCGCCATTGAATAGTAATGTAGCAAAAAAAAAATTAATTATTGTTATCATCCCCGGGAGTAGTATGATAATTCTGATAGATTCGTTCGTTCAGATAATTTAAAAATAAATATATTTCACTTGTCAGCTTCAAAATTCAAAAATGCAGTTTTACAAAATGTCAACGTGTAACCTAGTTTCAGCCTTTTTTCTTTTTTTTACAATTTTTTATGTCTCTGTACCTTATAATTCTGTTATTTTGTAATTCACTAGTCTGCTACCATTACTTTGTAACATTATTTGTGGAAAACAGTGCTGGTTGCGTGATTAATTAAGATAATATTTTAAAACAAGGAAAATTTTGTAATCTATTATTGCGCAATTGTTTTTTGTCCTGAATAAAATAAAATAATAATCGCCTGCGACTGCGACCATTCCGGCTCTGGTTGTTTACGTTTATTACGAACTGCGACATTTTTTTCTGCTTTAAATAGCCAGGATAAACTTATATTTGTGTCAGATCCAATTTGATTTGTTAACTTTACTAAATTTTAAAATATATAAACATTTGAGTTTGATCTGCTAATCGCCGTTTCACACAATAGCGTAGCACAAGGCAGGATATACAACGTAGTGGTATAGTTTCACTAGCAAATGTACTTTCTAGCCCGTACGTTTACTAGGTCATGTGGTACGCATTCAATCAAGACTATTACCGAGTTTGATTGACCATAACATATGTAATGCACATCGAGTTTTATTTTATAGCTCTCATATTGAACATGGCTGGGTTTTTAAATCTGACGAGTAATATACCTATAATTATGGGATAAGTACATTAATTATAGTAAAGAACATATATTATAAAACAGCATGGGTCTCATCAGTACGAGGGTCAGACCGCAGTCCATATTATTTGTCTAGTACCTACGGGTAAAAAAAAATTATAAGCTGTCGAAAACCTTGTCAATAATATTATAATTAATTTCTAATCCTGACACAAACTTGTTAAAAGAGTTAGAGGCGCTCGATAACCGAACTCGTCTATTTGTCAGTGTGAGAAACAGACATCTAAGTCACTTAGCTTTTATTACAATTTATTTTTAATTGACAAAGTAACTTTTAAATATGCCTTTACTTTCATGTACTTACCTATTAAAAATATATTATAACCATTGCCATCTCAAAATTGACGGGTGATCAACTAGATCAGATTAAGTTCTTTTTTACTGGCAGTCTAAAAACCACTTACCTACCTACTATTTCTAACTAAAAGGCACAGATTACTAAGTAGTTACTACTTAACTAAAAAGTACATAAAAGACTAAAGTCAATTGACCAATGCACGCGGATAATAACTATTCATTCTTATAAATAACCTATTCTTAAATATATATAGGTATATTATGACCCCATTATAATAAGTTATCTGTTGACTCATTATTAAAGCAATGGTTAGGTATAACATAAAACCACATCAGTTAAATTCATTTTAACTGGCATTAGCCACGCTGTCATTGTGCTCTTGTTAAAACACCACAATAAGAAAGAATATTTACATAAATTATTACTCATAGCTGTCTGAAACGAGTTACACCCGAAAGACACACACACATACACTGGTTGGTCTCGTTATTCTCTCTGCATATGGATGCAGATCAGATCGGATTTAGCATGCGCTTATTCTGGCTTATAATGTTTTATTTCTTCCAATTCGTTTGCGTTGCGCTATACACATTCTTCCTTTCATACAAGTTATTTTGCAGATCGGGTTCCTGCTCATTCACATAATGAGAGCTTAATTAAATACATAAGTTAAACTCTAGGACATATTACAAAGTGCTCTCTAGACCCAAAGCTAACATTTCTTGTATTGTGGGGTCTTGAACAAGGATAGACATACTTAGATACATTTTTATAACTAGAAACACCCAACATCAGACATATACTTGTATAATACAAAAAGAAAAATTAAGCTGTAAAACTCATCATACCTGAGATAATTCGGATGTATTTTAACAGTCTGCGTGCTCAACACAGCCGTCACTGGCCTGGGCCATAGACCGCCGAATCTCCCACAGACTGTCCTGCAGATATCCAAGCTGGTGAACATGAGGTTGGTGTTGTTGGTCGTTGGATGAGGCTCCTCTGATCGTATGCAACCCTCTTCGGGCAAACATTTGTACGTCCATGATGGCCTGGTAATGAGAAAACGATGGTTAGAACATGTGAAAAAGTAACAAAAAATGCTAAAAGTACTAAGGTAGCAAACAAGTATACAGACCGCCAGATGATAAGCGGTTACGGCACGGATGAAATAATAGTTACTTCGTAAGTTACGGTAATAAACGAGCTTAGACCACAGGTAGCTAATAGTTACTGCGTAACTCAGACCGCCTCGAATTTGTTGCAAACGTTCTAAAGCTACGGCTTTTTATTTGTTTTTGAAGACAAGTCACGCTTTAGGAAAATAAATTTGTGTTGTGGGCCTTTATAAACATAAATAACGGACACAAAGTTTGCTTAAACACGGAAAAACTAACACATATCTCAAAAATAATTGTTTGAAATGGGGATCGAAACCACAACACTGGACGCGTTGATCATTTATATAATTGCTAAACCCGTACAGTTAAAAATCAAATTCATGAATGTTTACAACTATTTCCATCATTCTGTATACTAACACAATATGCTTTTATACTGGATGCAGAATGAAGTGTAAGTCAGGTTTCCTATAAAGTATTAAGCCTATCTTTAGTTGGCATATAATGATGGCGTTTTAGTTTAAAGACAAGGCCATGGTTTCGATTCGAAAGATTATTCAACGAGTGGTCCAATTTTAACAAGGTCACGTGTTTCAGGCGATGACCTATGAAAGTTTTAATGTTCATAATAAATGATTATGATTAAGATTACATTTTGGAGATAAAAAAAAGAAATTAAGTACCGACAGATTTTTCAGACGGCACGGTCGATGCACTGCATCATTTTGGAAAGAAATGCTTTTAATAGTGTGTTATTATATTAGGTACTTATAGTTGTCCCTGTTGGCTTTGATTCGACTTTGTTGAGATACAATGATGACTGAATGCCAAGTAACGTCAGACAATATGTATTGAAATAAATAGGTACGCCAAGCAATGAATGAAAGAATGAATATCAAGCGATATTAGACATGAGGTAGGTCATGGTTATAAGTTGCCATTTATGTATGTACTAGCGGCCCGCTCCGGCTTCGCACGGGTATAAAATATATAGCCTATGTCATTCACTGAAAAAATGATTAAAATCGATCCAGTAGTTATGTAATTACTTACGACATCACATTAGAAACCTCAAAAATAACAGTATTTCTCCACTATTTAATGGATGTTATTATACATATAAACCTTCCTCTTCAATCACTCTATCTATTAAAAAAAACCGCATCAAAATCCGTTGGGTACTTTTTAAGATTTAAGCATACATAGGGATATAGGGACAGAGAAAGCGACTTTGTTTTATACTATGTAGTGAAGTGATATGTAGGTATATGTTTTTAATTCTGTCGCCGATAATTATGAAACTTAAGTGTGTAGAACGTGATATTTTGTCCTTGCAATACTAGAATACTAGAGTACAAATTGAAGACGTCTTATTTTCATAAAAACACCCCTTGAGGCTTGAACTACACACGTCTAGTTGTATAAACAATACACACCTGTGTACTCCTTGGGTACGATTGAAATTTTTTCACTATGTTACGAGTAGGTAGACAATAACCACTATTGATACACACAATACTAATAATAATTTGAAAACAAAATGGTTAACTATTACTAGGTCCTACTTATATTATAAACGTGAAAGTTTGTTACTCTTTCACGCAAAAACTACTGAACCGGTTGCGATGAAACTTGGTATGTAGATAACTGAAGCCCTGGGTTAACACATAGACTACTTTTTATCCGGATATGCGGCATCGGGACTTACGTGGGTGAAACCGCGGGGCGCAACTAGTATTATATACATATAGAGTTATTCTTAATATATTCAAAAATATGAATACATTTTTGGTAACTTATTTAATATAACATTAGCGCTGTTAAAAATACGGCGTATCCTTATCCTTATTTATTTCCACAATGAAGAATATTTACTTATAAAAGTATAAGTGTAAAAGAAACTCTGTCTGTCTGTCTAAATGTTTGTCTCTCTATATGTCTGTATATCGTATGTCTTTATGTCTGTTTATCTGTTACCTTTTTACAATCTTTTAAGTGATCGTAAAAAATTGGCAACGAGCCACAAATTTGATCTGCATAAAAATATAGGCAACTTGCAAACGAATATCGACTTCGATTGTTTTCATGATAAACGACCCAACGTAAAATTCTAAATAATATATGATTAAGATTATTAATATCTCTCTTATCTAGCTCTTAATAGTTTGGGACCAGACGGTCGTGTGTGGTGTCTCAAGTTATTATTATTATTCTAAATACAAAAGCAATTGTCCTTCATGAACTAGGCTCCAAAAAATGTATTTATTGTTCTTAACAATAAAAAATTATTCACGCATTTGATTTAACAATATGGAATTGTAAACGACGAATCGAAGCGATAACATCACCTTTAAATATACGGGAAGATTTAGAATTTTATTATATACTAGATTTTAAACTTTCGCGACTTTGATACATATTAGATGATTAGAATAATATTGAAAAGGTAGAATACCTCTTGTGGCGTGGAGTGGACTCCACTCGTGACCACGATCGGTACAATTCGATCTAAACGTCGGGTAACTTTTAAATATTATCGTGATTAAGTCCCGAGCTACACATCTAATGTGACCTACTAGCTGTTGCCGATTTCTTTCGCGTGGAAATTAAAATTTATCACATGGGAACCTATTTTCTGCTCAATTTTCTTAATTTTTCGTTCTGTAAGAACCTTCCTTCTACAAAGTATTAGAAAACATAAAATAAAAAGATGAATGAAATCGGTTAAGTCGTTCTCAAGTTATGGCGTGACCAATGGAAATAGAGATCCATTTTATATATAGATTAAATCAAAGCTGCCCATAACACAGCTTTAAATGTATTTTTTCTTCATATAATGGTGTCGATTACTTCAATTAGTAGCTCGAGTAAGGACTAAGGACGTCTCCTAACAGACGTAAAAAAAACCAGAAAGCAATAAAATTCTTGTATTAAATGCAATTCGAAGTTCCTTTCGCTATTAATAATAATACTGTATCTATACTAATCCCACTAATATTATAAATGAGAAAGTTTGGATAGATGGATGGATGGAGAGGCTAAAACCACTGATTGCGATTGCGATGAAACTTGCTATGTAGATAGCTGGAGACCTGGATTAACGCATAGGCTACTTTTTATCCCGATATTCCCACGGGATCGAGACTTACGCGGGTGAAACCGCGGGGCGCTGCTAGTATATATAAATATATTTAATTGATTGAATAAATTTTATGAAAATATAGTAAATATTGTAATAACTCGAAATTAAAATTTGGCCATCTGTGAAAGTTGTCCGAATTAATATATGGATAATCACACTGACTTCTATTATAGGTCAGTGGGAAAATCAGTATACATCAAAGTAGAGTACACTATGTTTTAGAGACCTCGATTTTGTGTCATGTCCTTTTTTTTTAAAAATCCTATTGTTTGTATTATTAGAAACATCAAAGTAAAACTCCCGCGTCGATACGGCTTCTACATTTTTTTTTTTAAATGTCTAAGTTTACGTATATCTGGGTCATGAAATCACAAAAAAAAAGTTTGAATTCAAACTTGATGATTTTGTTTAAATTTGATTCTACTGAATAAATCCACATATTATACCACATCTTTCTTCTAATTTTCATGGATTTGCTATGATTAGTAACAGAGATATAAATAATTTTATCATTTTAGGATTTTATTTTTTTATTCAAAAGATATATATATATTAAACGATAGCTTAAACAGTCTTTTATCACCAGTATTAAAACCACATGCTAATTCCGCGTTATTCAAAAGTTATAAATAATTTCGTTTTTTTTTCAGGGTTGTCACTACCAAAATATAAAACAATTTTTTAGTTTTCGGATATACCAGATGCTAGAATTAATTCTGAATTTGGTATATGATAATGAAGGAAATGTAGTTTACAGGTTTATTGCTGCTTCGCGACTGATTTTTCTGGCATGGTGTTCCCTATCAAACCTCCAGTATTTATTTCTTGTTTCTGCCCCTTGTTCTGAAAGCATTCCAATTGGTAAAAATTAAGACTTTATTATTTTTGCCCCATGTACTAAAATTTTATGCAAGATAACTGTCATAGGATGCCAGTCATATTTTTCCACATACTTATACCCTAGTACCTTTCAAAAATTGCCAAAATTGTCCGGGTCAATAGGCAAATGATAATACTGTTAAAATAATATAAATATCGTATAGAAGCCATTTATCAATTTTCAAAATTTCGCAGAAAGTCGCAGGATATCGATCTGAAAATGCGGTGCGAACCGTATTGCCATCGTTCGTGGTGCCTGCAGTGGGAAGTAGCAAAAGTCCACCAAAAGATCCATTTTTTCCCTAATTTCGGCTTGTGATCATATGCCACAATATTCTGTGAGTTGTTTACACAACAATGCATTTAGTTATAATATCATACACTATAAAATATACGATCAGGTCTAGACGCTTCTACATATAAATACTTTGTTTGTCAAATTATAATACCTAAGTGTTGGGCTCATATCATTATATGCAATTATTGAGAGAATGCAAGCAAAGCAGCGAGTAAAATTTAGTAATATATATACATAATATATAAATATATGTATTTGGAATAGCTAATTAAGCGCCTTCATTTGATATCCAACATAGCATCGATAAAAAAATTAAATTCAGGACTTCATGTCCTCTAGAGGGCGCCATATTCATTTTAGTGTGATGTCACAAAGCCTATAATCAACAAATATACAAGACGCTTCTAACGATACCTCATTTGTCAAATTATAATAATTAGTTTAGAAATTATGTTGGAATGGACAATGTACTTATAATGAACATCAGCATAAATACATGCATAGGTGCATACATACATACACACATACATACATACACACATACATACATACACACAGGTCAAAATAAAAATAAACCTTCTTATGGTTTCACCACAGTCGGGTAAAAATGCCTTAAAATTTCTAAACCGGATATTAGTGAAAAGTGAAAAAAAAATGCAATTGAGACTTTGACGTCAGCTTTTATTCATTTCATCATTCGTTTTTTTTTTTGTATTTTCTGAGAAGATTTCCTATTGTAATATATTCAGAATAAATAAAAAAAAAAATAAGTCTTATTTCTAAATAATATTTTATATACACGGTCGAACTCTTTTGTGCCAGAATCCAACGTTACGTGTAGTCTTCAAAAACCCATGCGTCTTGCCAAATTTCATGATTGTAAGTTGTAAGTCAATGGGAAGTACCCTATAGGTTTTGATTTACCGAATACGAAATGTTCAAATTTGGCAAAATCAAAGGAATAATATCTTTTGATTGCATTGACTTAGCTTCATTTTTCTACAGCTTTACGGAACCGCAAATTGAGATTATATTTATTGCATAACTGTGTACATAGTTGTTATTGTATGAAAACCATTATAGTTTTTAGGCCCAACAGTCTACCCATATCGGATATGCAATAATTGATAATTTCTTAAAACGAATTATACAAAACAAATTATTTTTAACGGAAATATTCATGCATATTATAAAATACATTTTCAGTTAACCATTTTTCAAATGCTACTTTAAATATTTTACCATTTGATTGTTTAATATTTGGTGGTAACGGATCGTCCACGGGATGCCTTAACGGGTTCCTGAAAAAAGGGTTTTGACAGACACACAGACGGAGGGACAACAAAGTGATCCTATAAGGGTTCCTTTGTTCCTTTTGAGGAGCGGCACCATAAAAACAACAGACTAAGATTTTAAACTCCTTTTAAACTCTTAAGATCAATTTATTTCTTGATTATATTTACAAAGCGCTAAGTCAATGCATTAGCCAAGGCACTAAGTAGCTAAAGTGCATAAACAATCGTACGTGATTGGAACACGAACTGCGTTTACACTATACAAAATTAGCACACCGAGTTGCTTAGCGCTCTACACATTGGAAATTGAAAATCGGGCTTTAATATATAATACAATTAATGAACAAAAATAATATAGTGTAAGCTAAACGAAGTGGCAAGAAAAGATCTATGATCTAAATATAACCATCCAAAATAAATATTTACGAATCAATACTCTTTATTGTACACCAACAGTTAACAACATTTACATAGACAAACAAATAATGGTACAAACTGCGGTCTTATCGCTAGTTACGACTTTTAATCCACTGCATCTGTCCATCTAAAGGTTGTCTCCTTTAGATGGAAAGATGCAGTGGATTTGTGTTTAGGGCAGTTAACAAGTACACGATTTTAGCTATTTATATATAGATATTTACTTCCTTACTTAAAAATTAATTATTATATATATAGCTTAGACCATAGGTTTCCAACGGGGACGGTATCGCACCCTAGTGGGCGCTGGAGCGTTTCGTGGGGGTGCGGGCGGTAGCAGGTTCAAAGACAAAGGGGGGAGGGGTGTTATGACAATCAAGGGGGCGGTCTAAAAGATTTAAAAGTCTTTAAATGATGCTGCAATTTTGTGTCACCAGATTTTATGCGGAATTTCAAAAGGGCTCTAGTTTCCTACCTCAGCTACCACGCTCTCATTACCTGCTTATATTTTGATGACCATCCACAAATTTAATTTTTACAATTGGTCGCAAGCGTTGCCTGTTTTCATTATCTTGTATTATTATTTGACTACTAATTTGGTTAATAATATTAGTTTCAGGTTTATGAAATATTAAAAAAATCCACGCTTTAACAACTGCTTCATGGTACTGTTTCCACTGATGTGTTAGCAGAACACCATTTACACCAAACAAGTCATCAAAGGCTTTTAATGTTTCTCTTAGGAGTCGTTTCAGAGGTGTTTTCTTTGTATACCACCTACACTGCTACTACAAACAACACTATGTTTGCAGTAAAGGCCCTGATCTTAAATCGACAAAACAAGCCAGTAAAATTTGTATAGATGCGACTTCTGTGCATATTTTTTGTTTGTTTTAATAACATAATTTGGGGGAGGCAGCCAATGGTTTTCAAGCAACGTAGCTGTGGTAGTTTTTTTTTTGAAGTGAAAACTTCTTTAGCGGCTTTCTGCACTTTTTGGGATTGGTAAAAAATGTTAAACTCGGGTCAGAACACGTGACCCTGATCGAAAATTCGTAAGACGGAGCCGAGTTTCTAATGTTTTAAAAAATATAACATTCGAAATTCTAATATTTATGAAAATAACGTAAATAATAAAGTAAAAGCTCCGTTCAAGATCCGCCAAAAAGTAACGGAAACGGCTACAGATCTTTTTCCTCCCACGGATATCCGGTACATCATTTTACACAAATTAATACAATAAGATATATAAAGTGCATCAGTCCTAGTTCTTCAAAAAATATATGACCGCAGAAGCAAATTAATTAACGGAAACGAAAATTTGAAGTATTTCCCGTCTAATTTCCCAATAATTTACAAGGAAGGGTTTGTTTGCGTCAGCAGACACCTTTAAAATACTGACTTAGATGAAACAAATTAACATCCCACGACGTTTTTACAAATCAATTTCACTCTTACCGTGATTAACATATAGGCTTGCAAAATATAAGGATGACGTTCAAATACTACAAACAATTAATAGAATTGTATTGAGTTAAAAGGTCTTCCTTTGACGTATCATTAAAACTGGTCTCCCTACAGATACAGTAGGATGTTCTTCACTGTTTTCTTCATTTTTATCTGTCTTTGCCCAAGACTCTCTAATTATAGTAATATAAAAGCTTAACTCTAGTTACTTCTAAAATGTAATAAAAACAATACACTTACTCATAAATAGGTGGTACAATGTCTTCAGCTCCATTGTGTTCATGGCACTGTACCAAATTGACAACCATAAGGACTAGAGCCACCCACCCGCTCGCCATGACTGCCTGTGACACACAAACAGGTAAAAGTTACACCAAAGTAATGCACGTTCACACAATAGGTTAAATAAAAGTCAAACGGGTGAACAGCATGTTTCACGTTGTGTTTTTTGCACACTAATCGGTAGAGATGAGAATGTTAGCACAGCGTTTACTTTTTACCCCCTGGTGCAAAATAAGCATGATTTTAAGTTTGACGCCTATCAATCTGTCTGTGTCATCGTAGAATTCAAACGGATGGACCGATTTGAATGCGATTTTTTACTCACAAACTAATTAAAACCGTTCTGGTGGATGGTTCATGGCTATATTTAGTGAAAATCAATAATATATATCGTGGACTTTTAACGTATACACACATTAGCTTTCTCGTTATACATATAAGGTTACAAAGAGGGAAACAACCTCTCTCACGATAACATAATATATAGTAATATTTTATGCAGGATATTGGTATAGTGTGGTATGGTAAATAGTTACTTCTGACTGATGACTGATGACTTCGGACTGATCGCTCTGTACGGACCTCTGTTTTGATAATAAATGATAAAGAGCGTAGGTACGGTCTTTATCATTTATTATCAAAACAGAGATCTGTACAGAGCGATATTTATGAGTAAGGCGATGCTAATCAAAATAACGTAAATCAAATTCAACCAAAATCAAAAATCAGCTTTATTATAAATATTTGTATAGATAATTTCTAGTATGTCATTTACTTGTTACCTTTACCAATTGATTGGCACTTACTGATATGTTGTTACTCTTACTGTGTTACAGTATAGATCTAGTTATAATATATTTTTGTGTCATCTAGTAATAAAAGAATTAACATGCACTACTGAATTCTTAACCAAAATCAGTGACTTAGTTAAGAAAACATATTTTCAACTAAAAATGTGTAATGTGTAAATTAATATTTGTAACTAACGGTAGGTAATAATCGTAATATCTGATTTTGCGTGGCCAGTGGCATATTTTAAAATTTTGGCCTAAATAGCTTCCCGGGTACAAGAAAATTGACGAAAAACGATAAAATCTCCACATTTAAGCTTTTATTAATGAAAACGCTTTACAAAAGAATAAATACCACTTTTTTATGACTTAGATATACACACATTATATTTGACAAACATATAATTGTTTTTGCGATGCGAAATACTTATTTATTGTTAACTAGCTGTGCCCGCGACTTCGTCCGCGTGGAATAGTGTCTTTGGGTGGAGTTTTTAATTATTTAGGCTCATGGACAATACTTCCATACAACTTTTCATCCCCACCTTTCAACCCCTTACACCCCTTTTTTCGCATTAAAAAGTAGCCTATGTCCTTTCTCAGGCTCTAGACTATCTATGTACCAAATTTGATTTAAATCAGTTCAGTAGTTTTGGCGTGAAAAGGCGACAGACAGACAGACAGACGGACAGACAGACAGACAGAGTTACTTTCGCATTTATAATATTAGTAAGTAACTACTTATGTAAATAATTAGTTTTAGAGTGCTGTGTAATGCTGATTAGGTAGTTTCTTCAATTTCCTTCAGAAAAGTCAAATCTAAAAGAAGCTAACAAATAATGGGTAGGTAACCATTATGAAAAGCGACTAGATTGCCACCCGGGGCATGCCGTCTTGGTCCTAGGGTATTAATTAATACGCAGCTGTGCGTGTCCGTGTCATTAATAAGAAAAATCTTTGAAATTAGCATAAAAATTGGTAAGACGTCACTAAAGATTTATTAAAAAAAATACAATTTATAAACAGACTCGAATATTTATCGTCTATACATAAAGATCTTAAATTACTTAACGCAACACATGGCAGAAATAGAGATCTTGTCATACTTGTTTACTTAGGTATTATGAAAAAAATTACAAATCGTTAGTAAATGGATATAGAATTTCCCCATTTTTGATAAAAAAGCAATACAGGTAAGTGTATTTATCCTAATCTAATCTATTATCTTATCGTCTTAATACGAGTGATAAAATAAAAAGCAACATTCAGTAATATTAGCTATGTTTTGTTTTTTTTTTATGATTGATGTTAGAAGTAAAGAGGTGGTTTACTTCTACATGCTCTAGAATATTGGCTCGGTAATAGGGGACCAATTGGGTAGTTGCCGAAGTTTAAAATAAATTATGAGTATTTAAAAAACAATTGTTATTATGTTGAACTATGACGTCAAGATCGTTATTTCAAACAAATTTCTACAGAGCCTACCGTTTTGACATTTAGTAAAAAGTTATTGGTATCACTACTTGACAGTTAACTACCGTATTGAATAGGTTTAGTGGACGCCATTGTGACGTTTCCATTAACGCCAATGTAGGGTATGTTCTGATATACACTACGAGCACAGTTCAGTGCTCGTACTGGGGAGAAATTCGTTCCGTTATAGACTGGCAGTATACTGACATAGTATCGTAGGGAAATATATGACGTCATAAACGTCGCCATTTTTGTACTGTGAGCACTGGAGTTGAGTTTTCGAGGTAAGGTGCTCTCAGTGCTGTCACATGGCTCTTACACTGTCACTTTTATTATGCGATTTGACAATTGACTTGAATTGACAACTGATAGTATACTGGACTGCGTTCCCTTTTTAAACAGGAACCAGTATAGTAACTATAAAGGAACGGCTTCGCAATATACTAAATTGACTTCACACCTTACCGTGCTCTCAGTGTATATTTATGACACCTTTTATCTAAAACTGGTAAACTCTCCAGTTTAGGTGTAAAAAAACCACAATCACTTGCAACCTGTTGTTTTTAATAATATATAATCGATATGAACTATAAAAGTACAGAAACTAGTGAATAATAAACAATGATTAATATAGTTTATTAATTTTGTGTAAACATAAGAATGACATAAAGAAACTTTCAGAAACTGGAATAGAATGATAAAACAATAGACAATACAGTACAACTCTTATTAAACAATAAAATGTTTCTTTTATGGCCGCATTGTATGCATTTGTAGGTTAATGTTAATATGAATATACTTCTGACCTCTGTATAATATTTGAAACTGTATTCATGGTTAGTTAATAGTAAATAACCTATGGTTTTTACAAGGATCTTTGATAAGCGGTATGTGTTAAATAAAGCTCATCACACACTATATGATACCATGTCATTCAAATCTGAGCTTTAAAACGTGGTCGTATAATACATTTCATAATGTCAATACGTGCTTACTGCCCGCTGTCGGCTTTTTCATATTGACTTAATGAAATATATTATACGACCACGTTTTAATGTTCAGATTTGAATGACAACTTGCTTTTTGCTTGGTTGGAGCCGTGCCGTAACCGTGACGGTATAGTGTGTGATGACCTTAAGTATGATTTTAAATGTAAGTTACTAATGCCCACCTTCCCACTTCGCCCGAGTTAAGCAATTATAGCCTATGTTCATGTGGGATTATGTGTCTTTTAAATTCTGAAAGTTTTTTTTCAAATAGATGCAGTGGTGTCGTAAAAGACCCTCTACACAGAAACTCACAAATTAGTTTAACTGTGTCCTGCATTAATAAACGCGTTTATTTTGTATGAATGAGTAGTAAGTCCGCTCCTACGAGTCTTTTAACCTTTAACCTTTCTCAATAAACGGGCTAACTCACAAAAAAAACATAATTTCTAAACGGGCTCTAAGAACGGCATTAGATCGCGTTTAAACAAACAGTATTAAGCTTTTCAATTTTATAATAATATGCATTAGTATACATACCTATAATAGGGGATCTTTTGAGGTAAGTATGTTCACCTATAAATGGGTGAAGCCCTCTCCCTCCAAAAGTTCTTGTCCGGCCGTTAAAATGACGTCATTCACAAACGACATCGTTTTTAAATGTATTCAAAAGCATTCATTCGGGCACTAACTTTCTTATGATTACAATATTTAAACATTAATATGAACAAATACCTATATAATGGCCGTAGCTAAACAATTAGATCATATCTCTTTAATTCCCCACTGTGCACAAAAATCAACCGTAATTTAGCGGTTCATTGTCAATAATACAAGAGCCATTAGACATATGCGCATAGGGTTGCCAACCACACGAACGGTATTACCAAAATGCAATATTGTACCGTTATTATATTCTGTAGATGTCGAAAGTGTCACAAAGACCAGTGCTCATTCCATTAAGTTCCGTTCTCATGCTACTTTTCATTACGTAAATATAACACTGTGAAGTAAATTTTTTCTCTTCATCGTCATCAGTAGTGATGAATCAGACAAATTTTACAATTTTAGTATAACACATCTGTACAATATTTATGATGTATTTTAGTATCACAGACATTCAGTGTAAATATAAAAAAAAATTGCATTAAAGATAATGTAAACATTTTATTTTAATTTTGGTGCACATGTTGACAACCCTAGCTGAGTATGAATGTTGACGTGGTCGTCAACTTATTGTCCATATTAGTTGTATACTCGTATATTGCGTGCCAGCTAACGGAACTGAGGATACATTTATCCAGCTACGGGCTAATGCACGACATGCGTTGCGATGCCTTTATGAATAATAGGTACCTATTCAGTTACTTTTAATATATTTTTAATATTAGATAAGATTAATTATATTTTTAAAATAATAAAGGGATCTGTATACTTATAATAAACTGAATATGTTATATTTTAAATGAAACATTTGAAAGAAGAAAGCAAAATATTTTATTTGTATCTTCTACATAATAATAAACATACGTCTTAACACCTAGGGTGGTATCGAAGATAAAATAGGGTACCTGCGTCAGCTATTGTTACAGATCGCTCTGCAACGCTGATAATCTCGCAGGCCCCATTAAATTTCCGATAAGTATTTTATTTTTTAACTTTCGCGACTTTAAAGAATATGAGACATACTCGTAAACAGGACATAATAAATATATACATAAATATAAGTTAAAAGAAACCTCTAGGTACGCCAAAAGGTATCTAGCAGTAAAAAGTTGTTTAAAATGATTTAACGGGTACTGAGTTTTTAGTAGGTAGTGTTTTAGTATGCAACTAGTACATGTTCTAGATTGAAAGTAGTGCGCAATTTACAAATAGGTACAGAAACTAATAGTACATAACTACATACATTTATTGTCGTAAGTGCTAGAAATCCCACGCCAATACGTTGTGAGAGCGACGAATAGGTTTCTAGTAGGGATATCTTAATGCGTATTAACTTAAAAACCCTACTGCAGTACGTTACGGTCGGAGAAGTATCGGAGTAGTAGGTATTTATGCGTGTTTATCGTCTGGAAATACTTGTTCAGTTCATCTCAGCCCGCGGGAATGTACTGAAGTAGGATTTCCATGGAGTTAGTGAAACCACAACAGTAGAAGACCTTTTAAGGATCGCCTTTGAACAGTGGGCAGCCTTTCTCAATTGCGATTGAATTACTTAGTCAGGAGTATAAAAAATCGACAAATAATTGATTGAAGTTTAATAATTAAACCATAGAAAGGCTTATCATCAGCTATAATACCAATGTTTAAATGTGAATTATTGGTTTTAAAAGGAACTTAGTTTTACATTTTTTTTTCGTACTTAGACCAATTAACATGACAGCTAAGACTAAAGTAATTTTGAAAAAGAAATTAGTGTTTATTACACAAAAACCAAAATTAGTTTTAAAACCAAGATATTACATTTCATATTAGTGGTGCAAAACTTTTTTTGATTAGGGTACATCATCGAAAATACGTAAAATTTTGATTAGTGTAGTGTAGTGTAGTGAAAATACGTAAAATTTTGATTAGTGTAGTGTAGTGTAGTGAAAATACGTAAAAATATGACAAAAACGTTTTACTTCCATCCTCAACAAACATATTTTATTCGTATAAACAGTTGTTTTCACTGCAATATGCCTAATGCATTAGCCCAGTTTCACTAAAGGTCTAGCAAACCTGCGATATCGCAAAAACTACCTTGAAGTCTGGCCGGTAACACAGCTATTTGGAATTTCGTGCGTAAGAAGGTGGCATGAAACTTAAACACAAATGTTATTATTATTAAGTTTATGTGCTTCCTGTTCATAGACACCACGAAATAGAACCACGAGACGAAAAACATTGTGAACTTAATCAGTTGGTGCTGTGACATTGTAAGCGACACGATTTAGTCTTATTTTTTAGGCAAGGAGTGTCAAGAGTGTGCGACGTTCTGTTTACCGTACCCCGGCCCACCTCGCACTCTCAATTTGTCCATATTTTTTTTTTTTATGATAATTTCTTAAAACAGAAATTTTTCTGTGATTTTGGCGTGGTAATATAACTAGTCGCTAGTCGTGATTCGTGAGGAAAGTTTAGGTGTACAATTTGTTAAGATTTTGTGTCAATTGATTGAAATATGTTGATGATTGTTGAAGATGTCTCTGCTACCACTGCGAAGCCATGGCGGGTTAGTTCATTATAAAGATACATTAATCAAATACTATGTTATTTTTATTTTTTACATATTTTACGCAAGAGTATGCCTTACTAATAAGATAGCTACAGAAATATATGAGTTTGAAGTAATAATATTTCATAAAATGTCTTTCGTGTTCATACCTCAGAACGTCCATCATGCGGGCCCGCATGATGGACGTTATGAGGTATTTATTACAATTATTACAATATTATTTATTACAATATTATTTATTTACTTATTAAGCTACTTAGTACTAAGATCTTATATCCTTTAGATACTTAGTTAAATAGACTAAGCATTGAGCAAAAACATGTAAAAGGGGTCTTACGGCTTTTAAGAAGGTCCCCTAAAATTAACATATCTTCTGAAGGTCTTGCAGTCATAGCGTTTTGCTCAAAATACTAGACTAGTAAACCCCCGGTCGGCAGTCGTTAGTTACCTAGTTAGTTAACGATTTTGAGCATGTAATCAACCTTGGAATAATAGAACCCAATCAGATTTAATTGGTCAATTCCGCCATCAATAAAACACAGAGTTCTATTCTAACAGTTTTACTAATAAATCGTTGAGGTTTTTTTATTTTCATTGTTCAGAACTACAAATAGAGAAGAATGTGAATTATTCTTAACATCCTCATTTACTATTCCTATTGTGTAGAGCTCCGTAATTACTTGAGGTAATACAAAAACTAATTAACAAAGTTTTTGAAGAATTTAATTTCCGTAACAAAAATATCTTTATATACTTATAGTTAATAATATAACGTACCTAAAGTCTTTTTTTTTTTCGTGTGTATAACCATGCCAATGAGAAGGTCAAAGGAAGAGGGGATATCAAAATCGAACCGACCAATGCATGTTAATGTGAAAGTTAATGTATATATCAAGTATCATGATTAGATTTGGTCGGCTGCACTATTTTTAAAATATCAATAATGACTGTAAAAGTTAGTAAAAAAATAGGTTGTATATTTGCATTTTAGTGTTGAGTCAATTACTATGTACCTTTAAACTAATTTAAACTATCTATTACGTAAGTAATGATAGTAGAAAAGAGGAAAAGATAAATAGATATTTAATGCAAGTTAACGACATTTTTATCGGCATCAGGATTGTTTGTCGCACTATTTTTATTCCGCCTCTATGTTTAAAAATGTTGTACCAACTATTTTATTATTTTATACATTAAATAATAAAAATAAAAATAAAATATAACTATTTTATTATTATAACTATCTTTCTTTTTTTATCGTGTGGAAACTCCCACATGTCATCACCTCACCGGGGCTGGCGGTGAAGTGGTATGTCGGAATCGAACCGACTAAAACCACACGGTGTTCCGACATAAGTGGGTCTATTGCAAGGGACTCGGGTATACCCTAGGAAGGAAGTCCTCGAGAACCCCGGCAGACCTTGGCCGCCTGTTTAATAGGCAGCCACACCAAAATATACGGGGGGCCTCGCCCCCCTTCCATCAGAGGCGCGCGCGGAACACATCGGGCCACCATCTCAGGCCTGCTTCTGCTAAGGTAACGGGCAGCCTCACCCGTTACCCCCAGGCCAGCGCTCATGGAGGTCGGAGATCATTTTGGGGTCTCCGTTGCCTGGTGCCTCTTCTGCGGGACGGGAGAGTACTAACTCTCTCCCGTTCCCTTTCCGCCGCCTCTTTAGCGGACATCACTTCCTCACAAAACGAGGCGGCAGAATCCCAAGCACTCTCACTTTGGACCATGGACAGAACCATGGCCTCTAGCGAGAGGCTTCCCACACCAATAGCAGTCACGAGGTCGCACCGCTGCTGCACCCACGCTGAGCACTCTACTAGAGTGTGGAGTGCAGTGTCCTCGTGACCGCCTCCGCAGTGATGGCACACAGACGTTGGCTCTCGGCCTATACGACACAGGTACTTTCCGAAGCAGCCGTGTCCGGTCAGCACCTGCGTCAGTCGGTAGGAGAGGCTGCCGTGTCGCCTCCTAAGCCAATCCTCCACGATGGGTCTTACCACCGCAATGGTGGCGTGCCCTGCGCTCGGTCGCTCTAGTCGTTCTATCCACTCGGCCATTAGAACCTGGCGAAGCTGGGACCGTTGCGCTTCGATTTTGTGAGGCGCGGGTCTCAGGTTCCACTCTAGAGCCTCCTTGCGCCATTGGTGTAACGACGCAAGGCTTTTGGCTTCCAGGTCCCATGGCGCAGTACCGGCTAGGAGACTTGCCGCTTCAAAGGAAACCATACGGTATCCCCTTATGACTCTGACGGCCATCACTCGCTGTGGACGCCGCAGTAGGGCGGCATTGCGGACCGTCAGGGTCCCTGCCCAAATAGGGGCCCCGTATAGGGCCATGGACCGTACGATTCCAACGTAAAGTCTCCTACAGGAGGCGTCGGGCCCTCCTAAGTTCGGCAGCAGTTGTGAAAGAGCAGCTGCCGTCCTCGTAAGTTTGGGGGCCAGATTCCGGAAATGATAACCGAAATCCCATCGGCTATCGAGTACGAGCCCTAGATATCTCATCGAGGGAGGAGGATCGGAGGAGGAGAGATCAATGCCGATACGAACGCCTCCCACGATAAGGCTAGATCCCGCTGGTGGCCTCTTCCGAGGCCCGTGAAAGTATAGGGCCTCCGATTTATGCAGGACCACCTCGAGACCCAGCCGCCGAATCCTTCCAACGACTAGAGCGACCCCGGCCGTGGCTTTTATGGTAGCCTCGCGGTATGTCTTGCCTCTCGCCGTCACAAGGGTGTCATCAGCGTAGCAAGTGACGGCGACACCTCCTAAAAGCATTCCGCGAAGCACCCAGTCGTAACCGATGTTCCACAAGAGTGGCCCTAACACCGAGCCCTGTGGACCACCGCACGACATATCTCGCCGACCGTAACCTGCCCGACTTGGGTAGATAACGGCTCTCTCAGACAAATAAGCCCCGACAATACGGCGGAGGTAGAGAGGAACTCTATTTTTTATACTTGGAGTTTTAAGATATGAGCTATTGAATTTGTATAGTGCAGTATATATATATACATAAATGAACGTAAACTCGTAATTATTATTTACTTGGACACACAAACTATCAGACCAAGATCCGCTGATGCCGCTGCCACCAGACGTCTGGTATCTACGACACATTTTGTTTGTCAGAAAATAAATAAGGTCTGGCGGCCCTGGGATCTTTGACTGTTACATATTATATAGGTACATACTTATTTATTATTTCGTTTGTTGTGTAGTCTGCACTCCGTAAGTACTGTATGTCCCTGTATAATCTTTTTTTTTCCGAGCAATTAAATATTAGATACTTTATAAGTTTACGCAGCACTTACCATAGCTGACGATAGACCTCTGTTTCTTCTATTTGAAGCTATAATTTAATCTGTTTTAATATTAATGCTTACTGATCAAGTATTAGCACTGTGCAATATAAACTTATGCGGCAATTATATTAGTTTATAAGACTGTATATATAGAGATAGCAGGGATAATGCATGATAAGAAAGACAATAATATTCAATTACGAGTTGTGTTTTTATATTTAGATAAGATACCTGTAGAGATAAAAGAACTAAACACAGTATGCCCTTAAAAACTTAATTACTTATTTGTGTTTTTAGATTTATATAATGATATGATGGTGATTCATTTAAAAATAAACAATATACAAGAGTTGTTCGGCATTTTTTATTTTGTGGGCGTCAGGAACCCAAACTAGGATACCCTGTGCTATGGACTCCTGGCCCTCCTCTTAAAATAGGAAAACAATAAAAACTAAATTCACGCACAAGTGGGCACACAAAATAACGAATACAATAGTAAAAAAAAGCTAAAAATTAAAAATTGTGTGTGTGTGTTGAGGATTATTGGATCGAACGATATTTTTACAGAGATCACAAACTTTATAATGTTTTCTAGTATTTAACTTATTCTTAACAGTTGCCGCATATAATGTTGGCTAACTGTTAAAACACTAGCATTTTGTTATAGGGATTGTGTTGGGTAAAGCCTTGGTTTGAAAATGGCAACTTTTAGGATTAGGCCTTGAGTTCTTTTAATGTTGAGACTTGAGATTTATTTGATCCCCCAAAAACAGAAATACCATATACAATGAATTGGCAAAGCGATTCGTTAACATTTTTTTTTTGTTTTTTGAGTAAAAGGATGACATGTATAGACGTTAATATTAAAGCTATTTGATTTGACTTTAAATTTTTAATTGAAAAACTAATATACTTGGTTTTGGAGGCATTTATTAAGAGCAAGTCAGTGAGTGCTATATTGGAGCCTTCCTGGGAAGCATTAAAAGTTTCGTCCCAAGAATTGCGTAAAAAGTTAGTGGTGTCACCCGATTACTTGACAGTTCTTAATATTTAATTGGCAAATGTACTCCCTTTTCAAGTTTTAAGGACTGTAAACGATAATAGTCCTACCCTGTTCCACAATCAGAACGAAGATTAATAATAAAACTCTTAACTTCATCATCATCCCTCTTGCAATATTTTTGGCAGTTCAACAAGACCTGTTAGAATTTTACTAGCTAAATTTAAGCCTACTTTGCTTTGCTTAGTATGTATTCACTGCATTCACCGAATCTTCATATTTAACTATTCTAACGGAGTTGCGTTGGGTTTCTTTAAATTGTTTATAGTTTTCATTAGCAGACCAATATTTTTTATTATAATTCCCAGCAGAAGTAATAAGTAGATTACTAGTATTGCTTTTAACATTTTTTCAATTATATTATATTAAAGATTATTATTGAAATACGTAGCTTTCGTATCGGCACAGAATACATAATAGTACCAGTAGTATCGGTCCTTTATACTCTCGCGAGCGTGCGTGTGGCATAAGTACCACAAGTCTAATACGCTCCGCTGTGATAAGTAATAAACTACAGAAGCTTTACATTGCAGTTTTTGTTTCAACCTATTACAACATATATTCACAGAAACATTAATTGTATAGTCTGGTTTATCATTACGATGGCATATAAATTCATGCGCGTAAAGTAATGTGGGTACTATCGACTATTGAGTGACACTATTTGACGGGTTTTTTGTACTGCCGTCGTAAATGAAAACACAGTAACTATAGTGATATAGCAATTGGAGTTACTTTTCATTTACGACGGCAGTGTAGGAGATCGTGTATCTGATTTAAGATGTTAGTATAAAGTATCACGAATTGTTTTAGTGAATAAGTCGTTGAAGTGCCATAGTTTAAATAAATATAATAATTTTTAGGGGTCCGTTTCTCAAAAGGAAAAAGAGGAACCCTTATAGGATCACTTTGTTGTCCGTCTTTCTGTCTGTCTGTCAATACCCTTTTTCTTAGCAATTCATGGTCAACTGAGCCCATATCCCATTGAGCCCGCGGGCTCAGTTGACCACGTTTGTTTTTTTTTGGGAGTGACACAGCTCACTAACCAGCCAACTTACCATGCGGGCTTAGTTAACCACTTGCTACGGCTATGGGTCTACTCAGCCCATGGGCTAAGTTAACCACTTGGTACGGCTAAGGGTTTACCCAGCACACACCCAGTACGCGGACACAATATGCAAATTGGCAGATTTAGGGAATCACTATAAGATGCCTTCAATAATTAATAATTAGTCATAATTATCTGTTCTGTGCAGGAAGTTTGCATAACATGGGGTCGTATTTTATTATTACTATCCAGAAAGTACTTATCTACTGTCATCACATTAGGTATTTGTCATAGTCTTTGAACTGTCATTGAATTCTTGTTCTGTCTTGCATAATTACATTGAAAATTGTAAACATTTCGTAGGTAAATCAAAACTTATAGGGTACTTTCCTAAATTTGGTTAGAAGAGAGTTCTGATGGCACAAGTAAAGGAAAAATCCGAAAGTCGTTAATTTGTTGTTATACAAAATAGTTTTTGTGATAACAAACTTATATTCTACGGTTGGATTGTTGACTTTGTCAAACTGACTTTGTGAAACTTTGACAAAGTTGACAAAGACGCGCAAATACTTCTTTAGAATTGATGCCCGAGATGGACGTTCTATCTACATACAAGTTTCTTTACTTCTAACTCAATCATGAAATTATTATTAAATATTAACTTACGGCTATATCTACAAAGGGGTAGGCAGAATTGTATTAAACACCCACATTTTGCCAACTATAATTTCGTCCCACTTCACTGCCAACCGAGAACTTTGCGAATTAAAGATGGGAACATTGGGAGTACATTAAAGTTTAAAGGTAGGCCAGAAGGGAAGGGAATGGAAGGAAAAGAATATTGCTTACGGATGGAGTGGAGACATTAGAGTGTAAGCAATCCGGCTCGAAGGACCAAATGTTGGATGTCACTACAGTATTGTAGTCGTGCCTATCTTGACAATAACGTCGATATGCATTATATACATATGTAGTTCGCATACACTATTACAACACCAAAAGGTTAGTGTACAGCGTAGCTCGTACACCTCGTGAAGGTCAGGGTAACCCACAGGTATATGTAACTCGAAATAGCTATTGCCGGAAAGTCAAAGCCTTCTAATTAAACTACCTACTATGTATAAATAAAAAAAGGTATGAAAGTATGTTTAGTCCTTGTCTATCTATAGTAAGTTAAAACCATGAGTTTTCATTGGTTACGATGGTATAGATCTGGTAATTTTGGTGGACCACGATTTATAATAAGACAGACGCCAATCTGTCTTATTTATTCGTGGGTTTGGTTGTAGGTGTCAAGAGAGGCAGAGACAAAACAGTCAATAGCTAGAATAATATCCCTTGCACAAATTTGTATCTGCTGATCATTCAATAGCTATAATAATATTACTATAATAATTTTAATTGTATATAATAATAATAATAATAACTTCACACATCTCACACACGGCCGTCTGATCCCAAACTAGGGAGAGCCTGTACTATGGTAACCAGACTGCTGATAAACATATTTATATATTTCTAAATACTTACATATTATAGATAAATTACACCCAGACACAGAACTAATAATCGTGCTCATCACACAACTATTTGTCCAGGGTGGGAATCGAACCCACGATAATATAGTTAGTGACTTTTAAGACAACTTCCAAGACTGTTACTTATAAACTACGAGTTGAACCAATTCTCCCACAGACCCACAAAAAATAATAATTTTTTTTTACCGAAATTAATAGTAAAGTAAGTATATATTTTTACTTAAACTGTATCCTGTTTTTACGTTTGCTAACCGGCGTCCTTACTGGAGCTAATTAAAATAATAGAGAAGGTTATATGAACGAATAAACATTTAAAATTAACAAAATAATTAAAAAAATAACCATGAGTATAAATGAGTTGTAATAGTATGGATATTACTTATCTTAAAAATAATTATAATAGATACCTTATGATATGAATTATAGAACGTTGATAAACTTAGTCATTATTTTTTGTTTTATAAATACGCATACACTATATTATCTTCAGCCAAATTCGATGTGGAATGTTTACTAACAAATCGTTGCTTAGCAACGTCTGACGGGCAGGTCAGCAGGTGTTAATAACCTATTTACAAATTATACACCTTTGAAAATATTTGTGGTTGCGACAACAATTTTAACAATATATAAATTAAGGACTTACGCATTTAAAATTAAATGACCCTATATCAACACATATGTTTTATAAAGAAGTTAAGTTTGCTTGCTTGTGTGTAATTTATAAAAGAACAAAACAAATCATTCGGAAATAGATTATACTTGATAACTACAGCATATCCAAATAGTATGTAAAAAAAAATATTTTTCAATGATTCAGGGTTTTAATTGTTCTGTTTAAATTTGATATGATTTGATGCTTAGTTAATTTACTGTTAATAGATAAGAATAATACTAAAATACTAAAGCAGAAGCAGAGTCTCGCCACTATCTTTAGCATCTAGAGCATCGAGGTGCATTTAAGGTAAGCTTTTATGTTGACAACCTTGATGGACTTCCTACCTGGGAATCTGGTACTGTAACGTGTAGTCGAGCCAACACCTGAGCCAGTATCTATATATATATAAAATGAACCCCTATATCTTCTGGTCACGCTATAAATTGAGAGCGGCTTTGCCGATTTCATTCATCTTTTTTTAAATGTTCTTAAAGGTTTTTACATTAAAAAAAATTAAGAAAATTGCGCAGAAACTTATAAAATTTAAGAAAACGTAACGACTACCTTTATTATAAACTTTTTATGTAACCTTAGCCCCAGCGTCATATACTCTTTGCTAAGCACGTTTGAAATAACTGTCAGTTGTTTGACAGTAAGAGACAGATCGCACACCGCCAATATCGTTTATAAAGCGTAGCGTTATATTCTCTTTGCATTAATTAGTTGTATCGGTCGGCATCAAGGACTTCATCATGGAAATCCATGGTCGGCATTAAGAACGAATTATAACCCTAACCCAGCTCCCTGGTCGGAATGATATCTTTGACGAGGTAAAATTAAACCATTTTGCTTTGATTTTGCATATTGTTAATGAATTATGGTTTTCATTTCTTATGGCACACTGCACAGCCGATTGAATCGAAAAAATTGTGGAGTTTTAAGTTTGTTCATTTATAATTTTCAGTTGAAATTTTGAAATTAAAAATGCCAAGAAGTAGACGTACAAACATAGGTCGCAGAACTCGCAATCCCACAATGCAAAGATATTTAAGAGCAAGTCAAACTGCTGAGCAACCCAAAGCTCGAAATGAAGTTGAACGGAATCAATATCAAGAAAATAGAAATGTTGCATTTATTTTGATCCACATCGAGCTGCATTCAAGTATAACGTGGCAATCGATTACAGTTCACAGCATATCACGTCTTTGTAATGGCACCCGGCTTGCGGTGAAGAAATTAAATAACTACGTCATCGAAGCCGCAATTTTAAAAGGGAAGTATAAAGGCGAAGACTGAGATGATGATGAGATTGATTCCACGCATCCTTCTGATTCCGAACGACATGCCGTTCGACTTTAAACGGTTGCAATTTCCAGTGCGGCTTGCATGTGCAATGTCAATAAATAAATCGCAAGGGCAGTCGTTAAGTGTTTGTGGCATTAATCTTGAAAATCCACGTTTTTCCCATGGCCGTATGTACCACTGTATGTCACAAGTTCCCGTGTCGGAAAACCATCAGCATTATTTATTTACGCGCCAGGAAACAAAACTAACAATGTTGTGTATCAACAAGCATTACAATAAACAATATGTTATAGAGATAATAAAAAAAATACAAACATACAATATCAAAATATACAACAATAGAAATAATTATTATTAGTAAAGTATTCCAGTTTGAATTGAATGACAGGACACTGTCGGGTTAGCTAGTGCAATATAAATTTCAGATCATCCTATGATGACTAATGATGAGATATATCACCAATGTTGGAATTTTCAAAAAGTAGAAATTTTTAAATTCTAAAGAAGAAAGAAGATCATTGAAATTTAGTAATGTATAGAACCCGTCTGAAACTAAGATAAATAAAGATGTCTCAGACAACAGGCAACAGGCTTCGTGTTGTGAAAATTTAAATAAACTCAAGCTCACATGGAAAACACGATTAGAGATGATACAAATTCTCTCCTGCCTATGATATAAATATAATATGATAAAGAATAAAAGTTCATACAGACTTAGGGGTTTGAAACAAAATCACGGGACATAAGTAGCTCTAATTATAAAAATTCTCGCTTATGAACTTATAGCGATGAACTTGTGGTTACGGCTCAATGCAATAACTTAAGTATTACTATTCCCGTTTATAAAATCTATTTACTTGAAAAAAATATAAACAAAAATAACTCCAAAAAAAATAAGGAAACTAAACTGACATTCAAAGTCAGTTTAGTTTCCTTATTTTCTTTTTTTTTTCTTTTTTAAAAGACAACTCCCTCATTAGGAATAGATCCTGTGTCGCGGGGGACTATACAAACATACAGACAACGGACACAAAGAACACCCAGACTCGGGTGGGAATCGAACCCACGACCTCTGGCTCAGCAGTCAGAGTCACTAACCACTAGACCAACAGGCTAGTCTTTCGAATTGAGTCGCGAAATAAGGAATAAATTCTGTAATGTTTCTGTTCAACAATTTCATTAAATTATCAATTACCCGAACAAAGAGTCGTTTTTCACATAGACACAACATATTCACCAATTCAACATATAACCGAGGGCTCGTTAAACGTGTGCCTCAAAGTTTGTTTTTAATTTTAGGAAACAAAAAGATATTGAAAGGTGGGAAGTCTGGGCTGTTTGACATTCTCTGCCAGTCTACCTTACGGCGATGTAGAAATGAATGAAATAGGTGCATTAAAAAGTATAAGAATGAGTGCAATAACGCAAAAAACGCAAATAAATTAGTATATACTTAGATACATACATACAAGAGAGAATTTAAGGACGCGTTCTCGTGGTGAAGGACGATATTGCTTCGAGGACGAAAAAAGGAGCAGCCCTTTTGTTACCAATGTTTTCTTAACTTTCGTCGGCAATCTTCAAAAAGAAACTGACTGCCGACTGGCTTTTTATTTCCGGTTCAAAGCAGTACACCCAGGTTTCGTCAACTTACATGGTGGTACACTTTTGCCGCACTATAGCGGTCATTAATTGTAATATCTCTTATAGCAATGTTTTAATTTCTGCCATTTTAAAACTCTTGTTTTCCCTGCAATATGACATTTTACCTGCCCCAAATAAATATTTTGACAGCCCTAAATATTTTTACTTCCTTTTTTTAATTTTTTATTGGACACAAACAGGTAGATGTCCCCAACTCTTGTACTAGTAGGAACTGTGTTACAGAAGCCAGTGTCTTCCCTTTTTTTCGTGTGTGTGTGTGTGTGTGTGCGTGTGTGCGTGCGTGTGTGCGTGCGTGTGTGCGTGTGTGCGTGTGTGTGTGTGTGTGTGTGTGTGTGTGAATGTATGCGCGTGTGTGTGTGCGAGTGTGTGTGTGTGCGCGTGTGTGTATGAGCGTGTGTGTGTGTAAGTGTGTGCGGGCGTGTGTGTGTGCGCGTGTGTGTGCGCGTGTGTGTGTGCATGTGTGTGAGCGCGTGTGTGTGTGCGCGTGTGTGTGCGCGTGTATGTGCGTGCGTGTGTTCATGCGTGTGTGCGCGTGTGTGTGTGCGCGGGTGTGTGTGTGCGGGTGTGTGTGTGCGGGTGTGTGTGTGCGGGTGCGTGTGTGCGCGTGTGTGTGTGCGTGTGTGTGTGTGTGTGTGTGCGTGTGTGTGTGAGCGTGTGTGTGTATGTGTGTGTCCGCGCGTGTGTGTGTGCGCGCGTGTGTGTGCGTGTGTGTGTGTGTGTGCGTGTGTGTGTATATATGTGGGTGTGGGTGTGTAGGTGTGCGTGTGTGTATGTGTGTGCGTGAATGCTGATATTTGTGTTTGTATATAATATTTATCATTTATCTATTACTAAAAGCTTTCTGTATTATCGTATCCCAGCGTTTTTAACCAAGTAAGTATTATATTTTGAAATTTATTCATAATTCAGATTTTGAAAAGTATGTTACATTTATTTTATTGTAAGCTTTTGAAGCGTGGTACTTAATTAAAATGCTTTTGTCCAAATGCTGTTTTCTGCGGCGGCATATAGGTAAGTATAGTACACATTTTTGATGATATCATTTTAAAATTTCGTAGATCTTTCTTACAGACAAAACATCAGCTTCTTCTAGACAGCGGTAAAGGATAAAGTACTTTGAGAACAGCGCGTTGGACTCTTTCTGCTGACTTATAGTTTGTTTACAAAGATTCCATATCCAATTTGACTCTAGTATATGTATTTAGCAACAGCAACACACAGCGAGTATCAAACGCGCATGACATTGCTGTCAAATGACCGCCACGCTATAATAGATCGACATAATATCGTCAAGAATAACGTTAATTTTTTTATCATCACTTGGCCTCCCTCTTCTAGTTAATACTGGTGCTTCTCCAGGTTCCAAGTTAGGCACTTTGCCTTTCTTCATGATCTCTTAACAGGTTGGGAAAAAGTAACAAAGAATCCGGCAGACTGAGTTGATTCCACATTTATAAATTTTTTTTCGTAAATATACAATAGTAGTAACAATAAAACAAAAAGTAAATGATTACTAAAATTCTATACAACATTAATTTTATTTTTTTTTAACAGGTTCAATAATATTATACACAAAAACTAGATCAAAGAATGTTATTAGATTAAGATCAAGGTTTAACTTATTATTTATAAGTTGATTTCAATAAAAAAAACATCTTATCCGCATGGGCTGATAAGCCAGATAGATTTTTTATGTAAACGAGCACATTACGCAAAATACATTGAGTTTAATAATATTATAGATATATAAAGGAATATATACTCGCAGTATGTACATTGATTTGGTGAGCGAATAGTTTAAGAAAATTAAGCTGCGAAACAAAGTAATATAGATTCATCAACCTACTTTTTGTATTAAAACTGCAAGCAAAATTGGCCCTCGTTAATTTTGAACAAATAAATGTAGTTTAGTTAACCTAAAAAACACTCCATTAAGGCGAACCGAATTAAAAAAGAATTCCACTATCAGATCATCGTTACGTCGCACAATCTGTTAGATTCGTCAAAAGGAATCATATGAGCCCAGATGCCGTTCAGAGCCCAGAAGAGTTCCATTATCCACCTCCTGCCTCTATCATCCGATCAGCTCCAAATGCCAAATTAAAGCATTGTCATCAGTGGCGGATTTACCAGTAGGCTGAGTAGGCTGAAGCCTAGGGCGGCAGATTTTAGGGGCGGCAAATTTGGGGCCTACATTATTTTTTGTCTTGGCCTGGGTATCAAATTATATAGATCGACCGGTAGGGGCGGCAAAATTTTAATAGCCTACTGGCGGCAAATGTGTGATTCCGCCGCTGATTGTCATCCAAACTACATATTACATAGAAAGTCTCATTTTGACACGACAGTAAGAAGTAGGTTAAACTAAGTCTATTTACAAGTAAGATTTATTTACATAGTTTTTTTTTTGTTAAAGACACGCATTAGGAATATACCTGTGTCGCGTGGGACTTCACAAACATTTCAAGAACACAAAGAACACCCAGATTCGGGACAAATATTTGTGGATCACTCAAATTTTTGGCCTGTGTCGGATTTGAACCCACATCGCAACGCGACCACTTCAACCATTGCGCCATCCGTACAGTCAAATAGTTACTTAGTTTCAGGTGGTTCAGGTTTCAATCTAATAACGTGTTGATAGTTAGTTAGAAATGAATCTAATAAAACCTTGTTAATAGTTAATTACAAGTGAATCTAATAAAACCGTGTTAATAGTTAGTTAGAAGTGAATTTAATCAAATCGTGTTAACAGTTAGTCACAAGTGAATCTAATAAAACCGTGTTAATAGTTAGTTAGAAGTGAATTTAATCAAATCGTGTTAACAGTTAGTTACAAGTGAATCTAATAAAACCGTGTTAAAAGTTAGTTACAAGTGAATTTAATCAAATCGTGTTAACAGTTAGATACAAGTGAAGCTAATAAAAGCGTGTTAAAAAGTCCCTTCATTCTACTACTAGCCGTTCCCCAGTTTCACCCGGGTTCATGGCCACTGCTCCGCTCCTAAGAATCGTAGTGTGTTGTCAAATTTCCTATCACCTTCCTCTCGACCCAAAATCTCTTCAGTTTTATTTTATTACTATACACTTTTCGCTAGTTTTTACACTTAATTAAAATTTCCATATTTATGTATTGTATCTCTAACTAAAGGTTAGTTATAGTGGCCTATAATTGAATAAGCACAAGGCATGTACCTGTTTGTAATTTTATTTCTTTTGTCATATTAGTAATTCGAATCATTTGTTGGCAATCCTGATGAATTAATAAAGGCGATTTTAGCAGGAGAGGAAAGAAAGTATCCATTCGTTACTTTTCGAGGACTTGTCTTAGGTACTTTTGTACCCGATAACGATGACATATGAAAAATTTATTCTGGTAACCGATTTCACTTCGACATAAAAAACTACGTTATAAATAAATATAACGTAGTTTGTTGTGTCGAAGTTCACTTTTTTATTCTTTACCTTCCTGCTAAAGTCGCCTTTGGTTAAGGATACAAAATGTCACATTATTTAATCCTAACTTTGAAATATACGGTGCGACTAATGACAGTGCGTAAAGATATAAATAGCACCATTGTGATTGGTGTGACACTTGCGCGTTGCAAAAACACTGTCAATCAAACTCTCCTGAGAAAACCCTCTCTCCCTCTGACTCTGATGGTGCTCTAATGACCCTACTGACCGCTAAATAACCGCAGTCTTCTATGCAGCAGATATCTATGGCCCAACACCTGCTCATAATCAAACAGTACAGGGATCGCGTGGTGGTCGAATTTCAACCATGGTTTTTTCATTGGCCAGTATAACTTGAGCTGTCATTGTATAGACTTAATAGGTAATTTTTAAAGTTTGTAAGACATATTGTTTAAAAATTTTAGCTTTTTGCACTTCTTCTATATAATAAATACTGTAAATATTTCAAAATTCACGTCACTACGTTGGCGAAAATTTCTTAAAAAGGAGTACGAAGAATTCTCTTCACGTATTAATAAAATAATTATTGTATTATTGTATCATATTAAATGTTAACGTGACACAGAGGCAGACTTCCTTTTGTTTTTCATACACAGCTGTATACTTATTGGATATGGTAATTTTTTTCTACATTCTAATGAATAGTTGTCAAGTAAAATCTATTTCTTTACTTTTGAAATAAAACCGGACAAGTGCGAGTCTGACTCGCGCACCGAAGGTTCCGTAAGCAAACAAACTTGTATGTAGATAGTGCGTCCATCTCGGGAATCAATTCTCGAAGATTTTTGTTGCGATGTACGACAAATTCAACTTTCCAACCGCAAAATATAAGTTTGTAATCACAAAAACTATTTTTATGTGATATAACAACAAATTATCGACTTTCAGATTTTTTCCTTTACTTGTGCTGTCAGACGTTGCTTCTTATCGTATTTCATGATTTTAGGTCAATGGGAAGTACCCTATAGGTTTTGATTTGCCTGCGAAATGTTCAAATTTCTTAAAATCCACGGCTGAATTGCGATTTTGATTGATTTATTTCAAGGGACCGCAGACTAATGTATGTGGTATTAATTTCAACTTGATGCGTCCACAGGGTCTTGACCTACTGACAGACAGACGGACAACAAAGTGATCCTACAAGGGTTCTTTTTTTTTTCTTTTGAGGAACGGAACCCCAAAAAACATACAAAAATTGTGTGATAAAATATATTTATACTCCAATCAGCTGCCATTGTCATTTACGCCCGTATTGTGAAGGCACTTTTTACATAGCTTTTATATCATGGCCTAGCCCGGAACATAATTTTAAAAAAAACTGTAGGTACTCAAACTATTCTTTTTAATATAGTTTGGCGAGAAAATTAGGTATAAAATAAATTTTAACAATAGAACATTCAGACTTTCTCTTTCGTCATAGTTGCTAAAACAGTGTGACATTTGAGTGTATACCGTACCTACCATGTAGAATTTTTCTGCATTTAAATCTATGAAAAAGTCTTATTATCATTTCATTTAATTCACATAAATTATTTTTTAACCTTACATGTAAAGAATTAAAGCATAAAATAATATCAGAACATTCCCATATAAGTACTAGTTTTTTGGTGTTCTTATCTTCATAAACATGTACCGGTCGATAAACTGTGGATACTATTAGCCCCGATATTAAATGTAATCAGTATACTGTATGCTTAAGACTTACGCGAATGGTAGTCAACTCGATGCTCACTTAGAATGAAAGTTGCCAATTAATTCACGGTCAGTTCTAATGGAAACATAAAAGTTCGTACGTACACCATAAGCACTTAATTCCTTGTGAAAAATCACGATATCACATATTGTTAAATGTAACTGATCATTACTTGCAAGCCCGCGACTTTTGTTTTACTTTTCGCTTATACGTGCATCAGCCGCGAACTAAACCGGACCGGGGTCTTGTCGTTTTGTTTATTGTACACTTTATATTTCGTTTTGTTAGTATACGATATGAACGTAGGATATGTTCGCGGTGCGAACGTCGCCTGTGCTTTGACTTCGTTGTCGATTACGGTCGGGTATAAGTTATTTTGTTATTATTATTTAATGCCGCGCCTCTTCGGAGCTGTTCGCATTTTGATAAACGCGCGCGTGCAAGCGTAAGGCGCGAACCGCTCTGATTGGCTGTCTGAACGGACACAATGAACAGTTCGCGGTTTTGGCGGGAGATCCTCTTTATTTAGATGACAAAACTACGTGACGGCATTAAACTTGGACGATAGAAGTTCAACAGTTATCTTTTCACTTTTCACTACTTTGCCTAATTATTAAACAAGACCCGTTTTGGAAAGAATAAATGTACTTGCCTAACAAAACATCATAAACATAAAAATTATAAGACTTGTTAACTTAGTTTTCTACTTTTCATGGTCATGTTGTTTTTTTAGATTTATTCCATTCAAAACAGCGCTGGCCTTGTTGAATAATTAGATAATATAAATTAATTAGGTACCAAGTAGTTTTATTATACCATTAAAAAGATTATTAGTTTGTCAATCACAACAACCTACAAGTTCCGAATACTACTAGAAATACGTAATATAGTGTTTCAAGTATCTTTCTGCATGTGCATTATTGTGCATGACATTGACAGTGATGGTCTATGTTTACCATCTACCAGTTACCTCTCAGGTTAGTTACTGTCAGCCCTGTCCAGGGCATGTCATGACGTGTATTAAGTCATATTTTTGTTAGGTTGTGGTAGGTAGGAAAGTGTTTTTTTTTATGGTAAAGAAATGCTATCTTTAGTAAACTAAAGTTAGCATATATGAGTATTATATAAGTAAGTATTTAGAATATGTAAAATTCCATTTGTTTGAAGTGTAGAGTTTAAAACGCTTCATATTTTTCTTGGTAATTTCTGTCAGTTTACATTGAAATCTACTTTAATAACAGGTTTCTCTTAAAAGAACACACGTTATGTTTTTATGATTCTTTTAGAAGTTTAATAAGTACATTAATTAGAATAAAACCTTTCGTGAGTGCTATTAATATTTATTGCAGATATACGGTTTAACTCACGTGTGTATTTCGGGATCATGTAACATTAATGTATTAATTAAAGATTTTGATACATTAATGGTACATAATTCTTTAAATAATAATAGGGTAGTTAGTTAAACAGTCGTCCAAAGGAAATAAGGTGTTATGTAAAACTTTGAAAAAAATCAGATTCTTTATTTTCAAGATTGTCATAATTTATCTATTGTAATACAAAACAAATCATTTGACAATAACGGAGTATGACGTCACAAGCCCTTATTACTTACAAGTTTCTACAGAACGTACCGTTTGACGTTCAACAAAGAGCAACTGATTTGACTTGACAGTCATGTTATAATCGTTTGTTCATAGTGCAAAACTATAATAAATATACAAATAACAAACAAATATCTTGTGCGTTTGATAACGAAGTTCCTTTTGGCGAGTGTCACTTTATTTACTTTCAAACTTTAACGGGAGTTACTGGGATTACGTCAGGCTATTCAAAGGCCATTTATAATACCTATTACGTGATCGATTTAATTCCCGTACATATAATATATATATATAATCTTACTTTGATTTGTCCCTTTACATAAAACTGTCATTTTACTATGTATGTACAGTGGAAACCGTTTAAACCTATTTTAAAAACTATATGTTTTTACTATTTCTAAAGAATTCGTGTTTGTTTATCGTGTGTAATTAAACATGCAAGAAAACCACAAAGTCGTAACTAACTACACATCATTAATTTTGAAACAAAATTCCATTAGGCCGCATACACTTACTAAGTAGAAGCGATTAGAAAAATAAGATTGCCATTTCCATTTTAGGTTCAAAAAAAAAGACTTGATAGGATATGGAATCATAAACATAGTAATAATTGTAAACGCAGCGCTGACTCACGAAAGATTTTTTCAGAAGATCTAGGCCCTTGTGCTAGATAACCGGCGACTTTCAGAATAATAAAAACACCGTTTTCTCTAAAGCTTATGTAACAATAGAGAAAAGTATATTCTACTTCGAATTTTAAATTTATCTTATCGTACGAACCAATAAGTGACACGTAACGGGAACTTTATCAGTCTAGCATCCAGGTAGACTGATAAAGTTCCCGTTACGTGTCACTTATTACTACATACTATATACTACTGCAATACGTAACGATTTTGTTCAAACGCTGAATGCTTTAATATAAAAATATATATCAGTCAATCCAAATATCCAAACAAATATAATATTTATGCAAATTGTGTCATTAAAATGTTACAAAATAAAAAAGAAGAGTCCTTGCAATGTTTTTATTTTAGTTAATATTGTTTTTTAGGTAGATTTTCGAAGAAAAGTCTACCTATTAGTTTTGTACCAGTTGTCGAGTTTTCCAAAAATTTCTTCACTGGAGGTCTAGTTATGATCCCTAGACGGCAAAACAACCTCCAGTTAAAAAGTTTATATATATTTATATATGTATGTATCTCAATTTTACCGGCACAATAGAGGTCGCAATTATGCACCGATTGCTTTCAAACTTGGAGGACAAATCATCAGGGCAAAAATGAAGGTTATGTTCGAGAATGGGGGATATTCCCTTAAAGGGGGGGACTGGGGGGCAGATTTTCAAAAATCAGTTTTTTCAGCATAACTTTTTTCCAGTGGAAAATTTTTGGACCGTTTAACATTAATAGCATGCTCATAGTAAATACGAACATTTTTTAATATAAACCCTAAATGATTCCATCCTTAACTTTGGGACGGGGGGGGGGGGATAAACCAAAATTTTTTGGAAAAAAATTCATAGCTCCGAAACTGTAAACCTTTATACAATCGGTAATATTTTTAAATGAAAGCTAACTTTTTTATTTTACTCTACAATGTAAACATTTAAAGTTTTTAATGCGACTTAAATTTTTGGAGATAAAAATTTAAAAAAAACATGAAATCTGCCTCTGCGGGCCTGCTGCTTGCTCGGTTTTTTTTTACCTTATTTACTATTTGAAATTACCTGAACCGGAACTTACCTATTTTAGTACATCAATCAGTGCCACACGAGTGACACGAGTGACGTCTCATTTGTGTTATGTCAACTTATTTGAAGCTATAGTTGTGAAAGTAAACATTAATTTGTTAGGAATATTAATTATATTTTCAAATAAAAATAATAAAAAATGAAGGTAGGTGCAAGCAGCCAGTGATCTGCCAAAAGTTACTGACGACATGACATAGTTGTGACTTTTTTGTTGAAAGTGCAGAGTAAGGGGAGGGGAGTAAGGGACTAAACTACTACGGTGTATATAAGTCACAGTTCAAACACCATACTTCATTTGGCTCACCAAAGGAATTTTATGAGTATTGGGAAACAGAGATTAGCGAGTATTCTTCGCTACTTTCGACAAGACCAACAAACAAGTAGTACTCACAAACTTTCTTCAAGCTGAAGCTTGAGTCAACAAAATAATGTTAACATTCGTAATTATAACTTTAAATAAATTGCCATAACAGTAATGACGTCACTAGGCGCTGATGGTGTTTTAAAATAGTTAATATTAAATAAAAATAGATCAATATTAAATTAAATAAAAATATTGCAGTAACCCTTCATAACCTAAAATGTAAATTTTTATAAGATTTTAATGGCACAATTTTCATAATTATATATTATATTTGCACTTCTTCCCTCTTATAAGATTTTTTTGAATGGGAATACTGTATGTGACCACGTTTTAGAGTGCATTTGATGCCGAATGCGGACAGATTATCGCGACCACAACCATTATTCTAAACTCGCAGTGTCACGCGGTTATACCCGCGTAAGTCCCGATCCCGTGGGAATATGGGGATAAAAAGTAGCCTATCCAGCTATTTACATATCAAGTTTCATCGCAATCGGTTCAGCAATTTCTGCGTGAAAGAGTAACAAACATCCATACATCCTCACAAACTTTCACGTTTATAATAATAGTAGGATAGGCTTCACCTTGTGCCACTTTAGAGTTCCTAGACCCCTGACCTTTGAATTTTAATAATTTTGTTTTAAGAGATGTTTGTTTTAAATTTCTGGTAAAACCAATTTATAAACTTGTTTTTGTCAAAGCCTAAAAGATAAAGAGGTTTTCAATTCGACTAGATTTGTTTTTGAAGTGATAACCTCTCGTGACCGTCACGCTAATAATGCATATATAGATCCACTAGAGGCGCTAATCTAATAATTGAGTTCTGTCAGCTCCGTAGGAATTAATAAATGTGACCAACCTGCTAATGTGACGTTTCAAGTTCGTCGTTTCGTTTAAGTTTTCACTTCTGTCGCCATTCCCATGACTGCCAATTTTTTGCACATACGTCCTTATAGCAGACTTATGAGTTGCTACATGTGTAAATTTTCTAGGGTGTGTCAGTATAGGACTGTAATCGGCCGATAACGAGTCAGAACAGAACCCTATGCTTCAGTTAATTACTTAAATGAAAGATACCCAAGGGCAATCCATCACATACAGATACTGTACATAAGTCTCTAGACACATTAATATGATCACAATGTTTACACTGGGCTATCCAGACGGCATTATAATGTATCTCAATTGCTTTGAAGTAGAGATGAAACTAATGCATATGTTCGTAATAGGTACCTACTACTTGAATGAAAAAAAAAAATGAAATATTAGACAAAGTCATACTGAAATCGGAATTAATGAATGTTTAAAGTAAAATAAAAATTGGCCGCGTCGTTTTGCAAATGATAAAGGTGATGATGACTGATTTATAAGTTTTATAACAGAAGAAAGCGAACAATATGATATTATAAACAAATCTGCAATACGTCTCTGTCTTTGAGTATCTCTTAGGAAGGGTAGGGTTATCGTCATTAAGAGTGCTCGAACTGTGAAATGAAATAAAACAACATGTGTAAGTGATATTACCAAATTTTTTTTTAAGTACATTCAATGTATGGAATATAATTTCAGCCAAATTGCCGCCACGACTCCGCTTAAGGTGGTGTATCCTGGTGGACCATGTTGACCTAATTTCAGCAATAAATAATTTGAATTTCAGGGTGGCAATTGTCTGTGGTTGGCCTGTATACGTAGCCCCACAGAAATTAGTCGATCGGCGTTAAGTCCCACGATCTCGGTGGCCAGTTGATGACGCCACCACGCGAGATGACAAAGCCCTCGAACTTATCATCCAATAAATTCAAGGTTTTCAGTGCAGTATGGTGAAGGGCGCGTTCTTTTAGAGCCATGTGTTTGTGAGATCCATTACATCGATGGTATCTATCCTAGGCCGCAAAAAATATTATTATTCATCGTAGCTCGAAGACTTAGGGGTAGGTACCTACCTATGAACTATTAATTTTTCGAACGTCTCCGTTTTCGAAAAACGAAGAATGTTCTAAATTTAAAGATTTAATTTGTGTCTTTGTAAGTTGCCAGTGAATTTACTAATTTGAATAGTTTTGTAAATATTTGACGAAAACTCTCTTTTCTAAATTCGTGCAACCATTATATAGTTATACGCATCATGAGGTTATGGGATTTATTAAGATAAGTGAGTTTGGGCTATACTAAGCAGTGGATAGTGCATTTAGCACTATCCACTGCTTAGTATAGCCCAAAACTAAGGTTTTTTCCCGCAATATTGTTGTTATTATTAATTGATCCAACTGCTGCCTTTCTCCAGGTCTATCCCAACTAATGAGCAGGTACATCGCATTCAAATTTTTTTTTTCTATTCGCTAGGGTGATCTGTGAAGTATAGAATGACATCAAACCTGACCTCCGCAGAAGCATCAATGCCGTTGGGATGTAGAAGAACACCAAGTTTTATTCTGTGATTCTACGCAAAGAAAAAAGTTGAAAAATAATTTATCGAAATTTTCATTTTTAGGGTTCCGTGCCTCGAAAGGAAAAAACGGAACCCTTATAGGATCACTTTGTTGTCCGTCCGTCCGAAGGTCTGTCTATCTGTAAAGACCCTTTTTCTCAGAAACGCGTGGAGGTATCAAGCTATATGAAATTTATATCAAATACTCAGGTCTACTGTCCCTTAGAGCTGTGAAAAAATTAAACTTCTAAGCCAACGTAATCAAAAGATATAGCCGTTTATGCCGCAAATTTCCGCAAATTTTCGACACTCGCAAGGGAATCAAAACCTACAGAGTACTTCCCGTGAACTCAGAATCTTGAATTTTGGTACGAAGCAACGTCTTATAGCACAGATAAAGGAAAAATTGCGAAAACCGTAAATTTTTAGTTACATCATATAATAAAAATATTTTACGGAATCCTCGGTCCGACTCGCGCTTGGCCGTTTTTTTTAAACATACTGAGAGCATACAGAATGACTTGATTGGCTTGACTACATCTCTTTCTGACACACGGAAACTTCTCTAACATTGTTGCTAAATCACACCTATGTTGATACTACACGCACGATAGCACCTAACTTACTATTTAACGTAAATGTATGTTACTGGTTCACGCTCGTAAACTTCTTCGATAACTTAGGTAGAAAGAGGTTTATGATTTATGTTAAGTACTTCAGTAACCCACATAAGGTATCATGGCTCACTTGCAAGTGTTGCTGTAATATACGGATTTATTCAGATTTAAACAATAGAGTTCTTACGCTATGGTTAAAATAAATTGGGTAACAGCCCTCATGAAATTAGTATGACATAGGACTGAAAAATTATATTCGTTACTTTTTTCAAGTTTCTTATTATTATTTAATGGTTAAACCTTCAATATTTAATAGTAAAGGATTTAGCTATAGCTAGGTAGGACTTTAAAACTCATTATTTCATGCAAGTTTATAAAGAACGTATAGTCTAGTCGACAAGTTGAAAATGGTACAAAATAGAGATACTGCTCTTAAAATTATGTGCGATAGCTCATTGGATCCGGAATGACGTCTAGAAAAATGTGCCAAAAGCGTGTATTAGCACATAAAAAATTGCAAAAGTTATAAACAATCAAAGATGAAAAGAAAATGGCATTTCGTTTTTTGCCAATTTTTAATAAACTATTAATATTTAAGAAATTTCAAAAAAAGATTCTGAAAGAGGAGGAAATTTCCAATAAAAAACTCCTAACTCCCGGAACTCTATTTCCATTATTTATAATTTTAATTTAACGCTGAAAATAGGTCTGCGCGTGACATTTTTAGGATGCGCACGTGGCGTCAAAAGCGAGTACTGCACATTAATTAATTTATTTAAGGTATTGAATATTTTTTTTTAAATCTGAAAAAATTATGATGTGTTCTGAACACTATAATTAACATATTCCCGTTGGAAATTTTACTTAAAGTTAATTTTTCAACAAGTTAAACAATTGTTAAATAACGAAATTTTCTCGAACTACCGTCTTAATTGTAAGTGAAAAAAAATGTTTAAATAATGGTCGTAAAAAATTTTCGCTTCGTAGAGCCTTTCTTACATACATTCTTAACAAGATCGTGCCATAAAAGTTAAAAAAATATTTATACTTTGTTTATAACAATTTTTTTACTTAAACATCCAAGTAATGTTGTTAAAAAAAATTTTTTTTTCTAAATCATCATATTATCGTTTTTTTATTAATACAAGATATTTATTGATTTGCAAAAAAAAATTTTCCCGCCATTTGTTGATAAATTTTTGTTTCACGCTTTTGGCACATTTTTCTAGACGTCATTCCGGATCCAATGAGCTATCGCACATAATTTTAAGAGCAGTATCTCTATTTTGTACCATTTTCAATTTGTCGACTAGACTAGTATGGTTTTATACGAATTCAATATCTTTATTTTATGAAATTGGTCATCAATTATTTGAAATCGTCAATTTAAAAAATAATTCTAATTAAAAATTATAGATCAACACACATAGAGTCACGGCAACAATAGGATTCTTTGTCATACGTTTAATGAAACAAAAAAATGGATAACATATCTTCCTGTCACTGTGTCGATCTACCTATGACCGCCAGTTCAGAAATCGTTGAGACTTATCAGGAGAAATCAGGCAAACAAACTTTTAGTACCTACAACATATTTTTTTTTTTAAATCTCCGACTATTGATACCACTATTGCAGACAATTATACAGTAAACATGATAGTAAAACTGTTGCCTATAAACTATAGATACAATTTTAAGTCAAACATTTACCATCCACACTTTACTCTTTACACGCAGGTACATATTTGATACTCAGCTATTTATATATTGATACCAGACTTAATTGCGTCAGCAATTAAGTCTGGTAATATTGACATCTCTACAGTTAGAAAGAAATGGTCTTATGTAATTAAAATGTCGTCTAAATACGCACAGCACGTTACAGTTAAACATATTTGTGTATCTAGAGCAGAACGAGGTTACCGATAAGAACTCTGCAAAATGATTTGTAAACACATTAACAACATAGACGAGTTTATTATTACTTGTATGATTTCTGTAGTGCAATAGTGTTTTTAGGCTAAATGATTTAGCTAAATGTTATAAGCTGAATGATTATGAGATCTCTCTCTCTCTCTCTCTCTTGTTGTTGTTGTCATTGATGTCAGTGATAACCTATGGCGTGGTGACATAATTGCCAGCAGTAAGCCTTGTTAAACTGCTCATAGTCTCTCAGCGAGCTATAAAAAGAACCGTACCTACTAGGTGTTGCCCTGTCAGAAATGATTCGCAACCGAGAAATAATTACGATAACCAAAGTAACCAACATAGCTCTTTTCCGAAACCGATGGGGAAGAAAGAACTGGAATGCATAGAGGTTCATTTACCTATGCCCCTCCTCCCCTCCCCTCCACCCACCAAATAGACCAACGGCTTAGTCAAAGTGGCAGGGCAGTTGGATGAACAAGAACAATACAGCTTTTTGGGGAAGTCTTTTTTATAGTATAGGGTTCGTTACCGGTCTTTAAGGTGGGAGTAACCTCTTTTCTTGAAGGTTTGAAGGTCGTATCGGTCCGGAAATACCGCAGGTGACTGGTTTTGCAAGGCAAAAAGTTTCAAGAGAACCGCAAGTGGTGGATTACCAATTATCCAAGTGATGGGGATGAAAGATTTGTCGCGTTGAGCGATGACAAAACGCTGAGGCCGGTGTAAGTCCGAACAATTCCTCGCAGCACTCTCCCCACAACACAGACGATAGAGAATGCAGAGTGAAGCCAAGTCTTTAAGCGACATCCAAGTTTAACAGTCGTTTCTTGACCGAGGAGATGATAAATGCCCGTAACGGACATTTTTTAGTATGTTCTTTATTTTAACGATGTTTTAACAATGTCGTAAGGCTAATTTCAACCCAATCGATATGTTTAATCAATAAATCTGTAAGGGTTATTTTATATATGAACATGTTCAATTGTAGTAGTATTAGTGCTAATACACTTGTTCGAATTTGTTACGAAGTAGAGATGGACCATGTTTGCTGGTCACATTACACTACTAGACCACGGACTAGATCGAACAATCGCATTGAATGGATGAACACGGCGCAGGGTTGCTATTGCAGTGTTTTGGCTTGTTGACTGTATTTATATGCTGAAACGTTAAAAAATTTAAGGTGTAATACATTTTATAATGGATCTCAAACTCGAGCCGTTTTAAAAGGTTTATTGTATCGAAAAAAAAAAAAGTCTCAGTCTCAATTTATAAGCTAACACTGTTAAACAAACAAACCGATAATAGAATAAAGAACCATAACTTCAGAACATGGGATTCGTATCTAAATATAACTACATCACTGTATCCAGGTTATCAAAACAACAACTAGCCAAACGTATAAATAATGACATCAAACAAACACGTTGAAGGTGAATTTTAAACAGTTTTCAACAATGTTCGCTCAGACAAAACAAAATGACTAGCCTCGAAGTGAAAGCTGCCTTGCAGTGAAAGTCTAGACATGCGAACATATGTTAACATACTAAGACAGTAATACACAGAGAAGATTTTTTTGTCATAGTTGTTTTAGTGAAACTTACTTCTGAGTTTAGAAACCCAATATTGAGAGAAGAAGAATATTTTTGCTTATCAACATCGTTATTCTTCTTATTGAACCATTGTCAAAATAGTAGTTATTGTTGGTTTGGTGTAAGTAAATAAATATATACGTATGTATGTATTACATATGTATATCTATTGTCGAAAAGTGAAGTAGAGGAGTATTACACTCACACTTTGATAGATATATATTTTTTGACCCGCCTTCTAACTCTATTGCCATCCTAAAAGCATGTATTTAGGCAGCATGCCGCTGGTATCCTACTACTTCATAATTCTATGTAATAGTTACTTTTGCAACTAATTTTCGTCATTGACACTGCCTAAAGAGATAGATATGTGGATAGAGAGAGGTACACGGTTCGTAACTAACGATGTTTCCTTTAATATACCAATCTAAGCCCAAGGCTCGCAAGTAGTTCTTCTATCGCAAAAAGATGTGAAATGTGACTGTTAATTTATTGTTGACTTACATTTTATAGAGACCATGTCAATACTAGACATCTCTTTTTCTTTCATAAATAGATTAAAATGAAATTGAAATAGACTGTACTTATAAGATTGTTGTGTACAATAAAGAATATGAATATGAATTTAAAAAAACTCCGGCTGTTTTCATCTGCCGTCTGCATACTTCCTCTAAACCAGAAAGAAGTACAACGAAATATTTCTCAAGTAACCATAAACTTAAAATTTAAAAAAGCCCGACTCGAAAATTCCTTCAACGATTACAAAAGAGCTGATGATCATAAAAATATTTGTATTTAGTACGTGTACTCTCACTTAACGTGTACCTGACTGCCCAATTGCTCTAACTAACGTTTATATAAAAACTGATACGGCGCCCGACCCATATCAGGTTTTATCTGAAACCCCAATGAAAAAATTAAACGACTCACAGATGGACCATTATGCGTTCAGATAGACTGGCTACTCAAGCCAGGCTAGCTCCTTCCAGAAGTCCCCTGGGACGTGCAACGGCTTCTAGAAGCAACCTTACTATGTATATATATACTTGCCCGTTGTGTGGCCACTCCCTCGCACTCCAGGATAACGTGGGCGGCTGTTTTCTCCGCGTTGAGACCTCCTCTGCATAGAGAACTGTGTGTCGCATTGATGGTGAATATGATAACACTCAAGCATGTGATAGTCAACATGCAAAATTAAAACCCACAAATATCTAGTCTAACCAGTCTTTTAGTTACGGAAGTAAATTAGACGCTCTTAATATGCATTTTAAATATATATGACCAGCTTTTGCCCGCGGCACGTAAAAGTCATATTTCTATCGCACGGGGACATTTTTTTTCTGGATGAAACATACCCTATGTCCTTTGCTATACATGTATATCCCTGGCAAAATGTAATGTATGGTACATTTCATGATGAACGGATGAACGGTACGACAGTGCATAATAAACGAACTGATAAAGATTATGTCCACTAAATAACAATTGATGTACCTAATATATGCATCTATGGTTACGTACGTATATGTACTTATTTATCTATAAAATAATCAATAATTTCAAACAAATGTTAAAATATTTAATAATAAAAATATGTCATAATTTTATCAAAAGATAGTAAATTTGAGGGAAATTAAATTTGTATTCGAGATCCGTGACAGATCAGGTGTAGTTATACTTATATTGTTGTTTGTCATATATAAAAGAACCACTATCATCAGAAAGTAAAATAAAATTAGCTGTTGTTAGAATCGCATAAAATTACTTACTACAGCTAAGTTTATTACAATGTCAATTTTATTTGTTTATACTATCTCGGTCATAATAAATATGCAAGCAATGAAGGTTAAATCTGAGATGAATTATAAACTCGATAGTCATCCAAATTGTTAGCGAGTGTGCAATCATGTGTTGTTATGTGCCATTATAAACAAATAAAGATAATCATAACATTGAATTATTTAAAAACACTGCTACTTCGTTCAAAGGCCAAAAAAGAAATAAACAATTAGTTATTGTAAGCATATTCCAGTTTCCACCAAAATAAAATAAATGATCATGCGTTGCTTCGGATTAAGGTTTAAAAGTAATGTCTTTTAAGAAAGTCTCTAATTATGTATTGACCTAGACAATTTCCCTGCAATTTTCATTAAGACTCGAAGGTTCTTCCAACAAGTGTTAGTTGTTATGCGTTACTTTGTTGCAGAAGAATAAATAAAACACTCTAGTTATTTATCTAGCAGTTTCTGTAACCGATAACAACACTGTTGTGAAATGATGCATGCAGTTTATTTCTATGAAGTAATATTATTGTAATCAAAATTATTATTAATATATAGTCTTGACTTATATTAGTCAAGTACACACAGTATTATCATACTTGGCTGTCTTTCTATTGAAACGGTGTTAAGGACCTGGAAATATTGACAGACTTATAAAATCTAAACTACGATCAACGGACTTGAAAGGCAAAATACTTGAATTTAATACATTTAAAACGGATTGTAGATATTTAGAGGGGAACCTTGATACTGGAGTGGTGACCCTCGATGTTACAGACTACTACTGAAGGAGGGTGACACTGTTATGGGTCATTCCTGTTATTCGCTGTATTGTTTTCTCGCTCTCAGAAATAACAAAATCTCTTTATTAATTGATAGAAACTAATATTTATTATAAAAATAAAACAAAGAAACAAAAAAATATTTATCAGTGAAACTATAAGCTCATAGATAAGCTCTGTATTACACTAGCGAGGTTCCTCAAAATTAGTTCTACGTTCTCTTATTTCTACTGCGCCAATCCTCTTCTTTTCGATTCGTAAATACTTCAGCTCTACCTGGTACGTCTCGCGGAACAACAATGTTTTGTATATTGTCCCTTCTTCTTCATCGGAAAGCACATGTGGTTCTAGAGGAAATGCGACTAAATATGTACAATATCTCTGTAACACCGTCTTCTTCAACCATTACAGTATCAAGTTGAAGCCCGAGGTACTCATTATCTCTGTTAAATGTCAGTTGAGCTATTGTATTCAAAAATTACCTGTTGACAAAAATACGAACGTTATTCCTGTGACGTGCCCACCAGCGCCAATTGGGGACACCGTTGTAAAACACCGTACTATACAATACTCAACTATTGAACTACTACTCAACTACTCAACTTCATTCTACACAATATGATTATATATTTTATGTAAAAAACAAGCAGGTATATATGATAAATTTACAAATAAAAATTACTTAATCACTGATGCCTGGAACAGCTTCACAAGACGCGTTTTAAAATCCCTTTTAATTAAATAATTAAATAATATTTTCACTGATAATACGTCATTAGATAAATGGGTTAATAATCAAATCAATAAAATTACAAACGCAATTAACTTCTAATTGAAATGTTAAACTGCTAACAGACACGCTACTGATGTAACATGGTCATAAATTGCTATTATTATTTCGTGTTGGTACGGTCCAATGGTAACGGTACCTACAGTCGGAACTGTGGATACCAAACGTCTGTTAAATCCGATTTCCTGTTGCGAGTGGATCAGGATCACCGTGCTAAGTGCATTATCCGGTCCCAGTAAGGCTCAAACGATAATTAGCTATTTTCAATTTCAATGCGACGTTAGCGTGCCAACTTGTTTCATTTGAACAAAAAATAGAGGAAGGTAAAATGCTTAGTATAAAAAGCTCAAACGACGTCGATAATTTCTTCCTTTCCGATGAGGAAAAAAAGGTTATTGTAACCAATATAAGCAAGCTTCCTGGGGATATAACACGCTATCTTGTCGACGGTCAACCAGTTATGTCGACCGATGTCGACATTGTTTGACGTGAATTGACGCTCCCGGAAACCAATAGTAACATGCTGTGAACGTGTCTGTAATAGAACAATATAGATAAGTAAATCCAATTTTGGTTGCAAACGTATAATTGTTACCTTCTTTCTGGATACTGAAAGAAAACAATTTAAACTTCAAATTTATTTTACTTTTTATTGTCCATAAATAATAATTATTCTTTATACAAAAAATGAAAAGCTTTGTATCAAATTAAAAATATTCTGTTCTTTTTTTTTCATGCTAATATTATAAACGTGAAAGTTTGTATCCATACAGGATGGATGTTTGTTGCTCTTTCACGCAAAAACTACTGAACCGATTGCGATGAAACTTGGTATGTAGATAACTGGAGACCTGGATTAACACATAGGTTACGTTTTATCCCGATATTCCCACGGCATCGGGACTTATACTGTTAGGACCAGACACTAACTTCTAGAACACTCAAAACCCAATAACTCAAAGTAGTAGTAACTGCATTAATTTGATTAATCCAAAGAAAAAAAAAATCCAACTTCGACCGTCAAGACGGGCTTGCGCGCGTGGTGCAGATAAGAGTTACATTTTTTTATTATTTTAAACAACAATTTTAATCTATATTATATACTTAGATCATTTATATATGACATGTTAATGATCTAAGATTATATGGATTATATAATAATCAACTTCCGTATGTTTATGGCGGCTAATCTCGGCAAGTATTTGATGAATAGACTTGAAATATTTATACAACATTGCATTTTAACAGAAGGGTGTTTTTGTATGGAACCTTCGGTTAAAACGGAAAATTATAATTACATATTATGCATTTTAGATTGACTGAAAACGGAAAATTCTATACATTTTAGATTGACTCATAATTTGTCATAGCTACAACATTGACATGATTATTACATCGGTAGCCATGGCAACATGTCTGAAATTTTACTAATCCACAGCCATTGATACATAATCAATGGCCACAGCAAAGCGTGGCAAGGTATAGCTACTGTAAAAAAAAATAAGGATTAATAAATAAAGCAATACAAGCGTGTCATATTTTAGGGTTGTTTAGTAGATCCTGAATGACAATTTTATTGTAGGGAAATTCGTGATTACACAGATACAGAAATCTCGTTTTGAAACTGACAATTGAACTTGAAAATTTACCAAATAAGGTTTTACGTTGTACCGTTGTATAAGAGAGAGTGCCGACATGAACGAAACTATAGGTACCTACAGTATTTAGTATAGATAATGTTTATGAAATGTACGGTGTAAGTATGTATGAAATTTGTCTGAAAAAAAACAAAATCCATAAAAAATGAAAATTGATATATAATATGATATGTACAACTCTGACTTTTTATGATCTCGGGATTATAAACAGACCATCCCGAAATCCCGGGATTTGTAAATAAGGAAGAGCTTTAAGTAACGAAACTAGATTTAAAATTAAATTTCTTAGAAACTATATCAAAGGTCGTATAGTTTTGACGAGGGCAGCAGTTAGGCAAAAGTACTAATACCTCGAATTCCTATGATACTAAAAATTTACCATTTATATTTATATAATAATACAATTTCCCGTATAGCTACTGTTTACGAAGTAACTATTATCGTATAGCTCGTGGTTATGGATATAAGGAAATGGTGTGGCAATTTATTGTATGTTATCTAATACCACAAGAAAATATTACAAAAAATATTTTCTATACTGAAGTATTATAAATAATTAATCATTGATTTCTTTTAAATTATAAGTCTGTAAAACCGCGGGTTACAGCCAGTCATTTTATGAAACCGTCGCGCGTCGCGAGGTAGGCAAAGCGTTCTCAACTTTCGATGTGTAGAGGAGAAATATTTTTGGTTCCAGCTAACGCCAGGTATTACTATTTAAATGACGTAGGGTATTATGGCGTAGGTATTTTCGCTTTTTTATGGGAGTGATGTATCTGTTATGAAGTAACTATCATTCAACGGTCTGGGTGACAAGCAGATATAGAGGAAGAGTTATTTAACAGAAAAGAAGTTCTTCTATGCACATATCACCTAAGAATGCGAGTACTTTCATTTCACGCTGATTTTACTTGTGTATCTACTGTTATATACATTTCTTAATGTCACATTACAATTTTAATAACTATAATTTTTTTTTGAGAGCCATCTAGTGAGCAGTGCCATAATTGGTTGATGGAATCTAGAAAATCTCTATGGATACCTACTTATCTAATTATTGATGAAGATATTATTGTAAATGGTCATTATGAAACAGTTTGTTTTCAAGATGTCAAGGTTTATTTTGATATTTTAATCGAAAAGTTAATTAAACTTACTAGTTTTAAATAGTTTCAAATGTAGGTATCCTAACACTTATCAGTACTTATCACTCATCTGTCAAGCACAGTCTATCTAAATAATATTCCTTTCGTGAAATTCCACTGATCTATGTTTGCAATATAATGTCATTGCGAGCAGTGTTGCCAAGTTAAGTCATTTTTCAGGATTTAAGGCACCTTCAAAAGATGCTCTGGGATTAACTTTCATTGCACTTAATTTAAAGAGAGATAGAACACAATGGTTTGGCTGGTCGAATCTGAGGTCAAGTACCTCTGTCTTACAGAAGAAGTAGTTAGACAGCACACAATAAATTTGTTCTACCTGGTTACAGTGAATCTTACACAATATTTCTCTGCCTAACCTTATGTATAGTATAGTTATAATATAGTATATATAGTATATATAATATAGTATATATAATATAGTATATATAGAATTGGCAAACGTTTAGGAACTATCATAGCTCCTAAACGTTTGCCAATTCAAATGTGTCAGACAGACAGATACACACGTTAACCTTAAACCACCCAACAAGTTTTTGCGTTTTGGATTAAAAATTAGCATGCATGGTCAGACATAACCTTATGAATTGATACTGCCGTGAAATACTGGAAATTCAAACAAGCAAATTTTTGATTTTGAACTTATTCAACAAAGTTTTATTTTTATAAACTTACATTTTGTATAAGTATATAATATGTCATATAATTAATAAATAACATTTTATCTGTGTCAAAGCATACATTCTAAACAAGGAAATAAAACCATCAAAGATAATTATAATGTTTAATATGAATCATCCAAATCAGAATCTAAATTTTCAACTTCATTTGACATTAGACATCAGACTCATAGTCACTGTTGCTGTATTACTTGATGAATTTTTCACCGTCACCAACACTAACTATATTTTCGTTTCATCCATAGGCCCTCTGCTGCTGTAATTATTTTCCAATTTGTTACGTGTCCGCAGCAGCTGTCCCATGTTTCTGTAAAATTTTCTTACGAAATAAGAATAACATTAAATAATTAAAAAAAATGTATGTACCTATAATGTTTCTTTGAAATAAAACGTTTTATTTTGCCGCAAAACCATGTTGTACAAGTTTTCGGAAGGTAATACGTGGGGTCAGGTACCCCTAGGAGTTGCTGAAAATGTTACAGAAAGCATACGGTGAATCAACTTTATCAAAAACTTGAGCATATGAGTGGTACAGTGCATTCAAAAGAGGTCGAGATTTGTTGGAAGATTTGCCTCACTCTGGTCGGCCATCAACGTCTTCATCTTCAACTGAAGTTAACATCACTAAAGTAAAGGAAATTGTGACTGAAAATCCTTATTCAAGTTTGAGAGAAATAGCCGCTGAACTTTCTGTGAAAACAAAAAGTTCAGCGATTGAATGACTTCGTGCTCGCCATCTAGTGACAAATATTGGAAATTAATTAATCGTCGTATTGCTTCTGTTTAACGCTGAAACAACATTGATCATTACACTCACTAGTTAAATACATCTCTCATAACTGCATCAATTCATTATACGTAAAGACAAATAAAACTAAGCACTAAAACATAAATTATAATTTTTTAAATAAATCCTGTGAAGTTAAAACAATATAATATTACAAAAGGATAAAAATTACAACTTTTACCTCATTGGCAGTAAGTATAGTTTTGGCAAGTCGGACTAATGCCAGGTCTAGCATGGCAACACTGGTAATCACTAATCAGGTTGATAGTTGAAAGGTAGATGGCAACTCGTTAATATATAGTAATCTGTGCTAGATAGTCTCGTAATTTTATTCTTGTGCAGTTTTTGCGTTTATTTTTTTCATTTCTGTGTGAAATTTTAAGATGTATACTGTTTCCAAAGGACCTAGCAAAATTGTAGCTAAAACTCGACGAGGTATATATCATCGCAATATCGTTCAAAAAGTTACAACTTGTCAGTAATCATGTGAGATGAAATTTCGCAAACTTTTATCATTTGCAGGCCTCCCACAGAATTTAGAAAGATTGGACTGCCGCAAAGATCACAATAGAAAGTCTTCAGAATCTGATAAAGGGGAAATTTTTAAGTATGTGTCATTTCACCATAGTTTACGTTACACAGTTAGCTGATGGATTTCATCACTGTTTTTACATAACCTCTTCGACCGCTAATTTGTTTTTTCTAAATTTGTATGAATTTTGACAGAGCTGTAATAGAAAATAATTACAGATAATTAAAGAATAAAAACTAGATCTCTTGTATTGAATATTTTGCTACAAAATGACTAAAAAGATTTGAAGGAAGTTTTGTTTTTAATATTTCAGCATGCCCAGGCCTATATTTCATTCCAATGGTAAAAAGACAGTTCACCAAAGAATACAGCACCAGGTAATTACACCACAGCATGAAGAACTCATTAGATTTATCAGTGAAAGTAAGTGACAATATTATTTTAATAAATTACTAATAAATCCAAACTTGTCAGTTATCATGACTAAAAAACGTGTCTGTCTGTCACCAAGGAACTGATTTTATTCTCATTGAGTTTCTATGATATGAGACAATAATTTAATTGTGATTATTGCACTTCCTGAACAAGTAATTAATAAAAGAGTGGGAGCCTCTTTTTAAAGTTCATGGGGAAAATGCGTATATTTTTTTCTAAAGATTATGCAAAGTTTTTAAGGCATAAATGAGGGTATAGTTTCAAAAATCGGGCAGTCCTTTAATGCACAAAATCAGAAAATTTAAAATTTGTTTCTAGTTATTGTAGTATTTTTGTAATAATTATACTTGTTTGTATTGTTAAAAAATTATTGCTTATACTACATTTTATGACTTATAAAATTATAACCATAACTTCCCGTTAGTAGAATTTACAAAAGCTGTTTCTGGAACGCAGTTGTCCCTTGACAATATATCTTGTATATCTACTAATGGGTAATACTCCTACCAATCTTTGACGACGCAACCACAGAACGTATGTTGCCTGGAGTCGTCGTTATGACTTTAAGAGGAGAATCCAACATACAGTGATCGCTCGGGAAGCAGATTTGGCTTCATCTTTAGTGCTTATAAATAATGCATTACACTCAGCAAAGTCTTTATGACTTTGAAGTAAATCAATTTTGTTTTATCCAAAAGAAATAAAAACCAGATTTAGATTATCTGGATAGTACCGATAACCTGGATACGCTATCAACCTTCAAGATCTGTTATAGATCCAAAACCTAGCCAAAGAACTACAGAATCATCTGAAAGATCAGAATCAATATCAGCTAACTAAAGTTAAATCACGAATTCTTCGTCCCGAACACTACAGCGGTTGAGCGGCTGTGTGTTGGTGTGTTTAGAAACTATTTGTCACATACATAGTGCTTATCCAGAAGGGAAACTAAAACGTTTATTGGAATATAAAAGTATCCAGTGGCGAAAGACATACTGGTTTTCCTAAGGATATTGATTTCAATACGTGTTTGACCAAAAACATGTAAACTCTGGACACTCTACATTCTGCATTCTGTGAAGAGTAAATAAAAAATTGAGTAGGTACTAAACGCAGATCTGACACGTACCTTGCTACTACACTACTTGGATTAAATTGATCAATTTTATGCTCTCGAATTGAACTGAACCATTTGTTCCAAACACAATCATGTTATTCTACTTGAAGCGCGCCAAGACCGACTTTAGAAGGAGATTTATTTAATCATCACTTCAACCTTTTACACTTTTCGTGCACCCCCACAGTTCCATACTTTCAGCTCATTTCGGACACATTCGAGAAGGAAAGGCCCGTCGATACATCGATTAGAACTTCCTAAAAATTGAGAAGTGTGAAAGGAAAGATTTACGCTCAAGTTTTTATCTGCTCTCGAAAAAACTTGCTCCCAGCGAGGCACTACTGCCAAGTAGGTTCCCTGACATTGATTGAGACGACTCAAAACTGCTAATAAGAAAGGGTGGAGGAGAAACCCATTCCGAAAGATAGTTCCAAATCAATAGATAGTTGGTGAAATACCTCTTGCACAATTCTGGGAAGCACATGCCTTTTTGGGCCTTGTCGTAATCTCTACAGATGATCTGAATGTTGATTGTAGATTCCCAGAACTAGTGTGTGAACTAGTAGTGACTAGTCAGAATTAACAGGGAAGTCGATTTGGTACCTCCCTAGCGTCGGAGATAGGCAATTATGGTCCTGTTATGTTATGTTAATAAGGTGCTGTGACTCGGGCACAGATAATGATCCTTTAAACCTTTTAGTACTCTGCAAACATTCTTTGTTCGTGACTTCCTCTGAGCGACAGGAACAGAAATTACGGAACTTCCTACATCGGTCGTCCCCACTGCTGGGTGGTAGTGGGGGTAAGAAAGAGACAGCTGTATTAGGTAGAAAGAAACAACACACAACCTATCTCAAATAAATAAGCTTGGAATAACGGTCACGTCAAATTAATATAATTCAAATTATAGGCAGTATTATTATTTAAATTAATAACATTACATTAGTATATATGTTATTGTTGAGTATTACATAAAGAATAAACATTAATAATTTCAGCTTGGTCCCAATCTGCCATTGGAGAGAGTGAACCATCCTCACCCACAAGTACAAATGGTAAGAACACTGTTGGTTATACACACAGAATGACAAAATTTTTAAATATCCCCAACACAAAAATCCCTTTAACGAGAAAAGAGCCGATGATCTTCGTATGACAGAACAGATTTTCTTCAAATATAGCTAAAAGCACTCGCGAGAAGCGTGAAACGTATGGAGTTATGATGCCGCAGACAGAGACACAGATACACATTTTAAACTTACACACCTCCTTTTTGCGTCGGGGGTTAAAAACAATAGTAAAATAAATACCGTTATATTTGTATGTGGAATAATCCATACATACGCTTACACCTGTATCCCCAGAGGGGTAGGCAGAAGTGATTAAAACTCACATTGCGCCAACTATAATTTTGTCCCACTGACGTAATTGGGTGGAAGGAGGGGGGGGCGCCTATTACCGCCAGCTTTGAGAATTCCAGATGGGCAAGTTGGGAGTATATTGAAAAGGAAAAGAATGCAATGGAACTGGACTGGCTATTGCCTCCTGGTTTGGACCTCCCGGTCCGAGTTCCCGGTCCCTCTTACTGACAATGGAATATTCTCATATATAAAACGAATAGTGACATGATTGGTCATCTATGACCTTCGGATAGTCATTTAATGAGCTCTAGAATCTAGATGCCAGGATACAGATACATCTCTGAATAATTATGAAACTGAATATAATGTTCATGGTTCATAATTATTCAGACTCTTCCTCTTGTTTTTATTCTTCTGTGATATACTAATACAAATACTTTTCTAATTACTTGCCTTTCATAATTCTCAGTGGGAGTGTACTTGAACCCAGTCCTGCAGCCTCCTTATTGCCAATCCAAGCTTAGTCTACTACCTCCTTTAATTATTAACATGCTACCACTTCACCACTTTATTAAAAAACCATGTATCAAATTTGAAATTGTTGTGTAGATGGTAGACAGATAATATATTCATTATTGTATGTCACTAACAGCATACAGTTGAACAGAAACTTAATCAACAATGGGTAGTCTTATCGCTAAATGCGATCACCACCAGACAACCTTTGGATGAAGATAAAAACATTCTTAAATAAAAATACAGTAGTTGATATTCTAAATGTATATGAGTATCTTTTTATACATACAGATAGTAGATCCATCCAGAATATATTATGTATATTGTGTGCAACGTTTTAAATCATTTTCTTATGTTTTTTTTTATTCTTAACAAATGACATCATTAGAATAAATTTATTTAAATAACATCTGATATTTATATTCACAATTGTGTAACATATTGAGTTCTTTCAAAGAAATTATAAGTAAAAGAGCCCTTTCTATTAAAAGCAAAGTGACATAGATAAGCATTAATGAAACTATACATACATATATACTCAAATACATACCTACATATTATTTTATATGGCTATCTGTACTCAATTGAAACCAATTAAATCAGTCAACAGTGCATAATAGCTCATTCATGAATAACACTCTTGTCTGTAGTATTAGCTAGATTACCAACATATTTATTTGTATTAGGAACTAATATTCATGTAACTTTATACATAAACTGCACACACAATTGCATTTGTTCTTAGTCTTCGAACTTTTTAGGACTCAGATAATTAAGAACCTGCCAGATTGTTTTATTAAAAAATAAATAGGTATTATCCACGAAGATGTCTATCAAGATTTAATAGCCATTCATTATTTATATAATGGTGTAAATATGGCCAATACATGTAGCTCATTGGTGGCACTTCTCATTAATTTTGGCAGGTAATTGCATCACTATCGTGACACATTGCGATTATGTCTGTCACTTTAACCTTTTTCGTGGATCATTATTTGTTACGTAAAAGATAATTATTAATATATGAGTTGAATTGGGCGATATCATTTGAACACAGTATGGCAGATGGGTTTGTGTTGGTTTTGGCTTTATATTGGGACTGATCACCAACATTTACATCTAGTGTGTTTTAAACCACACTACTATTACTGAACTGCGTAATCTAATATTAACATCTATCACTTGTGATAAGGCTGACTCTCCCCAACAGATTAAAAAAGTACAGCAGAAGACAAGGAGTCATCACTTCAGATCAAACATCAATTCTAAAGTACATACCTAGTCATTCACAGAAGTAACCGATATTTCCTAATTGATGTTTTATTTCTTTACAGAATCTGAGAGCTCATCACCCTCCCCTCCATCGAACATCTACTACCATGACGATGCACCCAGCCCCATCCTGCGTGACTTCGAGCCCTTTGATCTTGAGACATGGTGGGGCAAACGATTGTTCCAGAACATCACTAATTCCCTCTAAGTCCTTTATGTGTATTAAATATATGCGGGAACACGAATGTTGTCGGTAGCATAAGTCACAATCATCTGTAGTTTACTAAATTTTAACATTATATACAAGCCCAAAAAAGTGATAGTCTAATTACAAAATTAGTTAATGCTCTGATTGAATGAGATAGTCAGGCTTAATCTTCTAAGTTAGGTTACTCACCAGCTAAACGAGGTGGATTTTTGTCCAGTTCTTACCAGTTTAAACCTTATACCGTTAGTAGAGGTTCCATCACATATTCATTTGAATGTTCTTTATACAAAATGTGCCATTAGAAGTTCTTATTTTGTATAAAGACACAGTTTTTTCTTGTGGAAACTGGTACCATCCTGCCGGAAAGGTACCACAAAATAGTAATGTCGAAAATGGAGCCACTAAGACTACCGTTCACCGGTTCACAGCCCTGCAGGTCTTGTGAGTTCTAGCGACGTCGTCATTTTGAAAGAGAGCAAAACTTCCTCCATCTCTCTAGAAGTGCGCTAGATATGCGGTATTCTCGAAATCTTGCTGCCCTTCCCATGAACACAATAAAAATCTGTTTATAAGTAACAGTAACATTATATCAAAGTTTTTGGAGAAGGATTTTGGAACATATTGTACACTAAATTACAAGTTAATCAAATCATTAGGTATTATTACCTATAAGATAGCTTGCTAGTTCTGAAAATATACTTCATAACCATATCTGCTGAACCTGCGAACGTGTCCTTAAGGTACAAATAATACTGGTAGTATGATGAAATACTATCTTGTTCTATAAATTGCGATTCAAAACCTCGAATCTTCAGGAATACAGACTATTTTGTTTTTTTTTTTTTCAATTCATATTTAACTTCTCATGTCTGTTATTGAAAGAAATTGGTTGTAAAAGAAATTAAGTAATCTACAGTTGATTGTGGATCTCAATAGTCATAACATAAGTAAAAATTTTCCAGACGCTCAATTTCTTTGCATTGTTACTGCAAACCAATATTCTTTAAGATATAAGTGTTGCATGAATTGTTCTTGTTGATGATTATAATTCATCAACTCTCGCTAATTTATCTGACGGTATACCGACCGAGGATCTTGTCCACGACAGGTAACATCATACCAGTAACCGATCGAAGACAGATGATACTACATTTCGGAGTCGGAATGAATATGTACCAAAGAATATCATGTTACAAATTACCACGTTTTAAAAATACATTTTGAATCTGTTTTTGGCCAAAATAATATGAGCCAAATTGTTTATTATATACTAGTCTAGTTAGTTACGTTCGGATCATGTTTTATTTGATAGTAACTATCATATATTTTAAATCGTTAGTCCGTTTTTTTGATGTTATTTCTAAACTGTTAACTATTTTGCAAATCTTGCAGCTATATTTGAAGTGCCTATACAAAACAATAGTATAAACAGTATTACAAATTGTTATTCAATGAATAAAATTATACACTGTAAATTTGTAAAAGACATGCAATTACATTACAAAATCATGTTAAATAAATTTAGTGTAAAATAAGTATTACTACTTATTTCTTTTACTTTGACTTATTGCAATATGCAGTGTTTTACGGCCTATTACATTATTTAAAAAAATATTCATATACAATTTATCACTGTCAGATATTACAGACATAAAGAACACTATTATCAAATTAATTATACAGAAGTCCCACTCCGCCAAATCATTTAAATAAATAGCGACTCTTGTTCCTACACAGTAAAGTCGCAATTCAGGTCGCACAGCACTAATTACCTACAGTTATATTCACCTAGAAGTTGCCTCTCTTTCTATCGCGTAACTCTTACCTGTTCTGATAACACCTCGACGTAGGGTCTTTTTTTTTAAGAAATAATCTGAAAATTAAATTACCAGTAAGTTATGTGCCTATTACTCTAGTTTTCTGAACAAATAAACCTTGAATAAGTACTAATAACTCGATAGTCTAGATACGAACGGATAACGCGACGCAGCGCGTGAGTGATCATCGAATTGTGAACGTGTGGCGCGTCCAGCGCGCGCAGCCCACTGAATTTTCGCACGATTAGTCGACCTCGCCGTGTACTTGTAGCCTACACTGCGGAGTGGCCATGGCCTGATTATAGTGATAAGCTATTTACCTATTATTTAAAATTGCGTCATATCTTCAGAAACAAAAGTAGCCATATTAAGGCGGGCTTCAATAATTAATGTAGATAATTTTCGTTACTTGCATTACTTGTTTGTTGTTAACTATTGTTCAAATTATATAATGAATACAGACGATGTTAATTAAAGAGTATATCTGACAATGGAACACTTACTTATATCACTCAAAGGCCATATAACTATCATGCAGTTACAAAAGCAGGTGAAATGTGTAAAGTTAAAGATTTTAAATCAAACATATTTTTTATTTTTTTGACTGGCCTGTTGGTCTAGTGGTTAGTGACCCTGACTGCTAAGCCAGAGGTCGTGGGTTCGATTCCCACCCAGGACAAATAATTGTGTGATGAGCACGATAATTTGTTCTGTGTCTGGGTGTAATTTATCTATAATTCTAAATACAAACAATTTAGAAATATATAAGTATGTTATCCGCAGTCTGGTTACCATAGTACAGGCTCAGCCTAGTTTGGGATCAGACAGCCGTGTGTGAGATGTGTGAAGTTATTGATATTATTATTATTTTGAAATGATTCAATCTGTTAGGTACTAAGAAAATCCATAAAAACTAACATGCATAATTTTTGACCTTAGTTTTTATGGATTTTCTCAGGGGTTCCGTAAGCAAAGAAACTTGTATGTATATAGTACGTCCATGTCGGGGATCAAATCATCTTAAAGATTTTTGTCCATCTTTTCCGAGAGATATCACAAAAAAAAAAAACATTTTTTATGTGATATAACAACAAATAAACGACTTTCGATTTTTTTCATGATACTAGGTCAATGGGAAGTACCCTATAGGTTTTGATTTACCTGCGAAATGTCCAGGCTTACACATTCCACTAGTTTTTATCAGGAACGGAGGTACTAATACCTGAAAATTCAAACAATCATAAATTTAAACATAGTTCAATAAATTATTTTTGTAACTGCATGTTAGAATCATGCGCTTTCAGTGACTTTACTAAGTATTCCGTCGTCAGATACAGCCTGTATAACGAATATAACTAAAATTACACAGTAGCTTTTCTATGTTACAATGTTATCATTATACTGTTAATATGTTTATTTTTTGTTATGCACAGCGTCTATTGCTGGAGGCTGAAAGGTGTCTTCCATATCACTTTAAACCAAATTAATCATGTTATTTATTTTTCCTGTACAGATAGATCTTTGGAATATTGGTTTTGATTTCCTTTGTACATAAGAAAATTTGCAAAATGTTGATTTTTAAACGTAACATACCAACAAACTGTTACTTACCGATCGCAGTTTATCTTGTTTTGTACATTTTACTGCAGTAATTGTAAATTCTACTAAGTACGTTGGTAAATTTATATTTACTTTTGTATAATAAATTGTTTTATTACTGCATCTATTGTGTACAAATGAGTAGACAAGTCAAAGCAATATTAGTTAATACAATTAACAAATACCCGAATGTAGTATACATTTTAACCTTTTAGATGAAATATTTGAGTCGTAGTTATAGTAACGCAGGAGAATATTTTTAGACTGATTTAGTTATTAAAACGTTATGCTTTTTGTTGTAGCTAAATAAATCATCTGATAAATTACGGAATATTTTATTTTGCAATCATAACTCACGCAGGATCAAACAAAGCCTCTCTTATCTTCCCGTGTCTTCAGGCGTCCACTTGATTGGCAGAAAACACAGTGGACTACTGCGGCGTCTCCAGACTCTTTCAGTGTACGGCATGTCCTCCGTCCGCATGTCCGGCAGCGCGACAAACCCTTTTTTTTATAACTAATTTAAAAGGCTTTGTCGACGAATACAGTTTTTTTCAATTTGTGCTATGGGCAACCTGAAAAATAATCTATTCAATGATTATCTAACTGGCAGACACCAAAGGCTAAAACTGGGTGAAGTCACTAGTTTTAATATGCCGATCGTTTATGGCGTGCCGCAAGGCAGCGTATTGGGTCCCACAATCTTTCTCACCTACATCAATGACCTGTGTGACCTAAAATTAAAAAACGGCGAAATTGTAATCTTTGCTCAGGAACAATGGCTTAACACTGAATGTCGATAAACCAAATAAATAACTTTTAACCCTACCTAAAAACTCGAGTAAACTTGCTGATACGAATGTTTTGGGGTGACGATTTGGGTGACGCCAATCTTGTCAATTTTAACTCTTCCAAAACACAGGCGTGTCTCTTCTCTGCGAAAAAGAGTATTTCGAACTTACACCCACTTTCCAAGGTGTATCCTTACTGATTACTGACCATCTAAGGCTTCTGGGCATCACCATAACGTACAAACTTTACTTCGGTCAACAAATCGATTCCATGGCACAGACAGGTCACAAAAAATTGGGAGTCATTTCGAACGTCCGGTGGTACTTCAGCTCTGAACAGCTGCTTCATCTTTATACATCCCAAGTTCGATCTTTCATGGAGTACTAAAGTCACCTTTGGACTGGCTAAGTTCCAACTTTTTAATTGCTTCTGCTCTGGACTCTGTTGACCGAAGAGTCCGTAGGTTTATAAATGACGATGTGTGCTCATGAATAGGGAACTACATAGCCTTGAGCATCATCGTAAAGTCGCCTGCTCATCGGTTTTTATAGGATTCACTTTGGTGAGTGTGCGATTGAAAGCTCTATTAGAATTAATTGAATGTTGACATTCCTTTATCGGACTTCTAGACGCAGACGGAGAATCCATACTTTCTTGTCGAATCACCAAAAAGTCGAATTAAACTCTTTGACAGCTCCTTTTTAGTTCGAGTCGTGTAAAGTGTGGAATGAACTGCCTGCGTCTATTTTTTCAGTTAATTATAATCCTGGAACGTTCAAGTGTACAGTGAATAGGTTTCTCTTGGATAGGCATGTACTATCCTCGTCTTCATCGTCACTTTGCATTAGGTAACTTGGAAGACAAACGCCTATGCCAATACACAATAAAAAAAGAGTAAAGTACGGTTTAAAAAGGTCTTAGTTCATCATGATGAGTTATCTCCTAAAAGCGGGACATTAAACTTTAGGTTTGAAAAAATGCAACGCAGGTGCAACCTTGTTCTCAGAGCAAACTTTCTCTGACTGCATTGCTAGGCCTGAGATTATAGCTAGGACAAACTAATTAACAACTCTATGTATCATACTATACTACAAAGAGGATACAAACACCACATTAGGCGTTTTACTGTTAAACAACTACCTGCCAAAGAGTATACAAACCATATACAAACACTACGTTAGACTACATACCTCCGTAGTTATTGTAGTTCCTAGTATTTGTATAATCTTTGGTGCTACCCTCCCATGTCTATGTACCTACTTTTTTATGGAAAATACCAATTTTGACATATTTATAGAACTTTCTAATACAATGAAATTATTTAGCAATGATTATAAAATGCAAGATGTCAATGTGCGAAATGATATCTTCTCTCCCAATAATGTCAAGTGCATTGAAATTAACAGTTTTCGTGTAAGTTATTTTTTGTGGTATGATGATGTGATGGATGATTAAGATAAACCTACACCATTAAGATAAATTGATACATTATGGCCCATGTTTTTGTACGTATCTAAGAAAGGGTAAGGATGCCATGCCAGCCATGAGCCGCCCCGTTTCGGTTGATGATGAACTAGGCAAGTAGCCAAGTCAAACAAGTACACGGTCTGCGTGATGGTAAGCAATTACCTTTCCTTATAGACACTCCAGAGACAAATGGTGTTACCTACTTTGCCAGCTATCCCCACCCATGCAGCGCCGGTACCACCGCCAGACAACAGTACCCACATTCAAACAGGCCGCTGAATACTGAATACCTTAATTTTTTTTCCATTACAGTTAAATGGTAATAAAAAAAACTTCATTAATAGTGTTCAAAATGTTCAAAAGACATTGGATTCTCTCGAACGCAGTCTCCACAAGACAACCAAGTACGAACAGAAACTACTGCGATGCAAGAATACACACAGCCATTCACACGATAAACATACACGGTGGGATCGCGACCTTTCAGAGCAAAACAGTTTTAAATGCTCTAATACTAATAGCAGTAAGTATTTGAATGTTTTGAAAAATAATACAGATCGCCTAGTGTCGAATTTCGATACTTTATGCTTGTAACTTGATGTAGTCGTATATACGTAACGTACGTAATGTTTTAATTTGTAAGACATTTTCTTTAAAAAAAAAAATCTGTATTCTGCTATACCTAAGATACCTATGTCCTTTCTGTCTTGACAACGTGCATGTAAAATTTCACGATGAAACAACAAACTCACTTCGCATTTATAATAATGTTACGAGCTGAGGTTCTGGATTAGAATTTTACACCAATTTATTACCAAATTATATTAACTCTCACTATTTAAATAATGACTTGTACTTCGCAATTATATTTCAACTTATTATATATATATCGTATTATTCGTTGTTATTCGCCGTATCGGTAACTAGAACTCAATTAATTTAGTAATATATCCCGAAAACTCGAAACCACTATGGAATTTTCAAATATACCATAGGACATTTTATAGGCTACTAGTTCCGCTCAATGTCAAAAGATGACGTGCATCTCAATTTAGGTAATCGTTAGTCATAACCCTCTTTGACTTCCTATACTCGACAATAGATGGCGCCCGCGGGTTAGACTTTCGTAACGATAATAGAATAATTAAATTTATGCCTAACTTTCTTAGTTCATAAAGTTCATAAATTTATATATAATACTTAGTAAAATATTATGAATCTCATAGAATATAATGAATGGCACATAGTTCGAGACCTAAAAAATCTGACCCACGTTGTTTTTTATTACAATTTTAAGGGCTACGACGCACAATAAATATTGCAACAACAACGCTTTAAAAGAAAAAAAAACAAGTACAATTTCTACCTTTGGTCACTTATACGTTGCCAACAATCCTCCCCTTCTGGCCCTTCCCCATGATTGATTCACGCATTGGTATGACGAGAATGCACCTCTAATGACAAATGGTTTAAGAGGATGACTCTTGCAATACTATTATAACTTATAAACATAACTGCAAATGTAGTTTTTTTATCTAATAAATACCTATCTACCATCTAAAGGTTATCTGTAAGAAATCGCAACTAGCGATAAGACCGCCGTTTGCACCATTATTTTTTTTGTCTTTGTAAATATTTTTAAATGTTCCTCATGGTGTACAATTAAGAGCATTGTATTGTATTGTAACTACTGAAATAGGGAGTTACTTTTTATTAGGTACCAGTGCGTCAAGGAGTGGAGTGGATCAAACAGAATCATGGTCTACCTTGAGCCTTGTATGCCTTCAATACCAGTAAGTACCTCCCTGTAAACTGTAAAGATGTCGGGATAGCCACAACGGCTGTGTACTTATTATCATCTCTTTATTTTTATAACAGCAGAAAACAAAAATTATGTTAGCAAAAAAGGGATTCAGTAGCAATTCATTTGGGTTTATGTTATAAAAAAGGGATATCAGTAGCAATCCATTTTGGGTGGTTTGTATTTCACACTCGACTTTTAAATTGTGTTTAGTGGTAGTAAGTTAGCCATAACTAGAGTTGATAGTGGAACTAGATTTTTTGCTGCGTGTCTAAAACTAGACCTACGGTTGCTATATTGCTAGATACGCCGCTTTCCCAATTGGGTAGTTGCCTATGTTTCAAATAAATTATTTCATAGTTCACATGAAATTAAGTCTTATATGAGAATTTGAAAAACTTTACGTTATTATTTTCACGTTTGGTTTTATTTTTATATGTAAATCCAAATATAAAAAGAAAATCATTTGACGATAGCTAAGTATGACGTCAAAATTGGTATGTCTTACAAAATATAGAACGTAGCATTTTGACATTTGATAAAGAGAAACTCATTTGATTTGACTGTCAACTGCCGTATTATAACACGCTTTTGACGCTTTTATTAGCTTCCCTACTTGTAACTAAGTAGTTACTTAAGTAAAAAAAGAAATTTTAACCTTCTTCTAATTGTCGTATCGGTATGAAACTATGTATGTATATGTAGTTCGGATTACAATACTGTAATTTGGCACCTTGGAGCTGATCTGATGATCGAACCAGGTCTATATTGGAACTCTCGAGTTAGGACTCATATGATTCGTTTTGACGAGTCCAAGATTGGGCTTAATGACGATGGTCTGATGGAGGTGGATAGTTGAACTCTTTTTTAACTTTTTAATTTGGATCGCTATTAAAGAGTGTTTTTTTTTTGTTTTATATAGTATATAGGTATATAGGTAATAACTTATTTACACTTCTGCTTCTGCAACAACGGATACACCTTCCACCGGTTCCACTGATCGCTATTCTTCTTAACTCAAATCCCCACGTCACACATCTTATAATGACATAATACCAACTATTTCTTTGAACTGTTGTTATTACACGATATTATTTAGCGATAGATTCAGAATGAGAACTCCTGTAAATTGGATGATTTTGACTGCCAGGTTGAGAAACTTATAATTTGAATGTTATAATCTTTAGATTCGAAGACTTGTTGAAACGTTATGAAGCTCTTCTACAAGCGTACGACGATCAACGCAGTGCGCTGAGCGTTCGAGATATGAAACTTGCACAATGGCGACAACGCGCGGATTTAACTCATGCGCATCTCGCTCATGCGCACAAGGCACTCCTTACAATTGGCGAGAAGTATCTGGTGTTAAAACGCAAGAGGCATACGCTAGTACGTTTTGTTTAACGGTTTATTGAACTTTAGGTAAACCTATCTGCAGATTGTTAAGACAACATCGGATTTTCTTTGTTTTTTCCTATACGTATAATAAAACATCCTGACCTTAAGGAATCATTTAACGTTTGTTCCAACAACTATTTTTATGAGAGAGAAGTAAACTAAAGTCACTATAGATGAAGGTGACGAAACCTAGTCAAAGAATCTGTTCTTCGAAGACCGCCAGAGCTACTAGAAAAATCCTACTAATATTATAAACGTGAAAGTTTGTGAGGATGTATGGATGTGTGGATGTATGGATGTATGGATTATGGATGTTTGTTAATCTTTCACGCAAAAACTACTGAACCGATTGCGATAAAACTTGGTATGTAGATAGCTGGAGATCTGGATTAACACATAGGCTACTTTTTATTCCGATATTCCCATAGCATCGGGACTTACGCGGGTGAAACCGCGGGGCGCAGCTAGTAATATATAAAAATGAATCCCTATTTCCCTTGGTCACGGCATCACGCATGAACGGCTGGACCGATTTCGCTAATTCTTTTCTTTTTGTGTTTGTTATTGTAAGGTGTAGGTTCTTATAAAGAAAACATTAAGAAAGTTGCGCGGAAAATTAGGAAATTTAAGAAAACTTAACGAGGGACTTACGCGGGTGAAACCGCGGGGCGCAGCTAGTGAATAATAAATTAAGTAACGTGATTTTTGAGGAATCCCTTATACCAATCCTAAATATTTGCTTGAATTGACATAATATGTATGTATCTTATATTAGTCTATTATACTAAAATGCTAATAAATGGGACATAGTCTTTTGACTGTAATAAAATCATTTGCTAAATATTTTTTCATACATCACATTAGCCTTGTGATTACCACCATAAATAGTAATTTGCACAGTCCACCTAATATCTTGGTTCCTTTTCAGTTTTCGGTATTATCCAATCTATAACTTGCTAGACAGCTAGCTTGACATTTTAGTTTGTAGTCATTAAAGTTTCTATCAACTAATTTTCTCTCTAGCAAAACCCATTAAGACTAAATCGTAAGTAGATGCCTTTCAGAAGTGCCAGTACGAGGAGCGAATAACTCAGTTGAAGAATATCTTGAACGACGTGGTGGAGGTGACTTCGAGAGAACAACTTCGGTTCGACGCAACACTTGCCTACTACATGTCGGCTGAACGCAGATCGGATGCTGCACTATTGTTATATGAAGTAACCTTTAAACTTTCGCGTTCGTTGATATAATTATATATTTCCACGGGAATTAACGCGATCACGAAAAGGTATAACATACCTCTGAATTGCCTGTCGTTTCGACCAGGTTGCACTGGCCGTGGTCAGAGTCAGCCTGTTTGGAAATACATAATTATTTATGAAGTAGATTGTGAAGGGCCTCCTAGCTCTGGTTTAAAGCTATTTTTTTTTTTGGTTATTTGTCTTCAATCAGGGGCGTAACATTTCAAAACTAAAATATCTACAGTACTTTGATTTAGAACTTCTAATCGGATTTGAAAAAATCTTTTTGTTTTGGAAAGCCCAATTTTTAAGGAAGGTTATATGCTTAATATCACGCTGCGACTCTTAAGAGCAGTGGCCTTGAACGCGCGTAAAACTGCAGAGAGGAGAACGGCTAGGCATATATTAGATACTAGCTGTGCCCGCGCGGCTTTATATATATATATATATATATTTGTTTTCTTTTTGTACGGAACTCTATTTTTTTTTCAAAATCAAAGTAGCCTTAGTTACTCCTTATAACACCAGCTATCTGCCAATGAAAGTCCCGTGGAAATCGGTCTACCCGTTCCGGAGATTAGCTGGAACAAACAGACAGACAGACAAAAATTTTAAACATTCATACATTTGATAAAAAGCTGTTATTATGACATTACAAACTGAAACTTAAATTTTATTTATTTGTATAGATGTAAATCAGAACTTAATTGCACCGTTGACTACGAATCTCCCGGGACCACGATTCGGTCGAAACGCCGCGTCGGGTAACAATAAGCCATGTAAATATTATCGCGATTAAGTCCCGATATAAACATCTAATATCTATAGAAATCGCGAAAGTTTAAAAACTAAAAAACTACTGACCTGATTTTCATGCGGTTTTCACTAATAATAATAATAACTGGACACATCTCACACACGGCCGTCTATACTATGGTAACCAGACCGCTGATAAACATACTTATATATTTCTAAATACATACATATTATACATAAATTACACCCAGACAGAACAAATAACCGTGCTCATCACACAAATATTTGTCCTGGATGGGAATCGAACCCACGACCTCTGGCTCAGCAGTCAGGATCACTAACCACTAGACCAACAGGCCAGTCGACAGGCAAATAGACAGAGAGGCATTCATGAGCAAGGTTTAGGTGTATAATTTGTTAAGATTTTGTGTAAATTGATTGAAATATGTTGATGATTGTTGAAGATGCCTCTGCTACCCGTGCGAAGCCGGGGCGAGTTGCTAGTATGTTATATTTACTATCTAACTTTTCCCCTTATCTTTCAGATACGTAAATGCAATTTTCTATTGCTGGAGAATATGCAATTAAAAACTATTATTGAAGAACTCCTTCCCGGTCCTCATGGCCGCATGGCATAGAATATAGGAAGATATGAAAGTTTTTAGGATGTAATTTAGATAGATACTAAATAAAATACTATTACATTTTTACAAACGTTTTATTCAATATAGTTAAAATAGTTAAAAAATAAGACATAATTACGATCTCTCAATTCTTCAACTTATAGAAAACATTTGTATTCTCGTAAACCCCTCCAGCTAAGCTAAAATGCTTGTGTTAGAAGTGGGTTCACGCCGGTAGTGCACTGGGTGGGGTTCAAACCCGCAACCACTTGATCGGAAGTCCGACGCCTTAGCCATTACGCTACCGCCGCTTTATATACATTATAGCATAGGGCAAGGCTTTTTAATAGGCTTAAATGGGCATTTGACCAAATACAGGGGAACAAATAAATTACTTGCCTTCTTGCTTTGATCTAAGAAAGAGGAAATACACGTATCCATAGAGTCAGATGGCAAAGATAGTTACTTGCATGAAGGCCAATTTGGCATTAGCGATAAAACTCGAAAGGTAAATATACCAGAGAGATTTATTTAGTTATTTATAGGACTATAAAAACGTGTGAGGTGTCTTTGGAACACCCGGTTTGAACGAAGTTCATTCCGCTATAATTATATAAATATGTTTAATGGATCGAATACATTGTATAAAAATATAGTAAATATTGTAAAAACTCGAAATTAAAATTGCACCATCTGTGATAGTTACCCGAACTAATATAATGATTGATAATTAGTATGCAACAGTACCAAATCGTAAAAGGCCTAGCATGCTACAAGAGGCCAATTCTCAAAAGGACTACCTAGTTCTTAAAATGGCCAATTCGCAAAAGGACTTGTTCTGAAAATACTTCCAGATATCTATCTATACATATAATAAAATTGTAAATATCACGTGGATTTTAAATAATTGTAAAAAAAATACTGAAAAAAAATCTTAAAAAGACCTATTGAATATATTCCTAACATTTTTAGAAATGTATCTCTGTCTGTCCGGATATAGTTTAATTAAAAATAAATATAATAAAATTGTAAGTATTACCTGTCCCGCTGCGCCACCGAAGTTGTCAGTGTCGTCTGTCAGCTTTGAGTTTGATAGATGAAAAAACGCGATTTTATGGGTGGAACTAAAGCCCCTCTTTTACGTGTAACATTTTTTTTATAACACTGAGGCGGCAAACAAGCCTTCAGGATACCTGATGTTATTGGGACAGTTTAGCTTATGGACCCTTGTTGTAACTTGCGCGTTGCCGCTTGAAGGAAAAGGGAAGGATAAAAAGCAAAGAAAGGGCCTTACCTATATTTTTTTCGAAGACAGAACAAATAATCGTGCTCATCACACAAATATTTGTCCTGGGTGGGAATCGAACCCACGACCTCTGGCTCAGCAGTCAGGATCACTAACCACTAGACCAACAGGCCAGTCGACAGGCAAATAGACAGAGAGGCATTCATGAGCAAGGTTTAGGTGTATAATTTGTTAAGATTTTGTGTAAATTGATTGAAATATGTTGATGATTGTTGAAGATGCCTCTGCTACCCGTGCGAAGCCGGGGCGGGTTGCTAGTATGTTATATTTATTATATTAACTTTTCCCCTTATCTTTCAGATACGTAAATGCAACTTTCTATTGCTGGAGAATATGCAATTAAAAACTATTATTGAAGAACTCCTTCCCGGTCCTCATGGCCGCATGGCATAGAATATAGGAAGATATGAAAGTTTTTAGGATGTAATTTAGATAGATACTAAATAAAATACTATTACATTTTTACAAACGTTTTATTCAATATAGTTAAAATAGTTAAAAAATAAGACATAATTACGATCTCTCAATTCTTCAACTTATAGAAAACATTTGTATTCTCGTAAACCCCTCCAGCTAAGCTAAAATGCTTGTGTTAGAAGTGGGTTCACGCCGGTAGTGCACTGGGTGGTGTTCAAACCCGCAACCACTTGATCGGAAGTCCGACGCCTTAGCCATTACGCTACCGCCGCTTTATATACATTATAGCATAGGGCATTGCTTTTTAATAGGCTTAAATGGGCATTTGACCAAATACAGGGGAACAAATAAATTACTTGCCTTCTTGCTTTGATCTAAGAAAGAGGAAATACACGTATCCATAGAGTCAGATGGCAAAGATAGTTACTTGCATGAAGGCCAATTTGGCATTAGCGATAAAACTCGAAAGGTAAATATACCAGAGAGATTTATTTAGTTATTTATAGGACTATAAAAACGTGTGAGGTGTCTTTGGAACACCCGGTTTGAACGAAGTTCATTCCGCTATAATTATATAAATATGTTTAATGGATCGAATACATTGTATAAAAATATAGTAAATATTGTAAAAACTCGAAATTAAAATTGCACCATCTGTGATAGTTACCCGAACTAATATAATGATTGATAATTAGTATGCAACAGTACCAAATCGTAAAAGGCCTAGCATGCTACAAGAGGCCAATTCTCAAAAGGACTACCTAGTTCTTAAAATGGCCAATTCGCAAAAGGACTTGTTCTGAAAATACTTCCAGATATCTATCTATACATATAATAAAATTGTAAATATCACGTGGATTTTAAATAATTGTAAAAAAAATACTGAAAAAAAATCTTAAAAAGACCTATTGAATATATTCCTAACATTTTTAGAAATGTATCTCTGTCTGTCCGGATATAGTTTAATTAAAAATAAATATAATAAAATTGTAAGTATTACCTGTCCCGCTGCGCCACCGAAGTTGTCAGTGTCATCTGTCAGCTTTGAGTTTGATAGATAAAAAAACGCGATTTTATGGGTGGAACTAAAGCCCCTCTTTTACGTGTAACATTTTTTTTATAACACTGAGGCGGCAAACAAGCCTTCAGGATACCTGATGTTATTGGGACAGTTTAGCTTATGGACCCTTGTTGTAACTTGCGCGTTGCCGCTTGAAGGAAAAGGGAAGGATAAAAAGCAAAGAAAGGGCCTTACCTATATTTTTTTCCGTCTAGCCTCTATCGCCGAGCGTCTGAATTTGGACAGGGTAAGGATAGGGTCTATTTAATTCAATATTTCACATCTATACCCCTTAATCGCTTCTTGTAGCATTGACGGTATACCGAAAGGTAATTAGGTAGGTACTGGTTTCTGAAATTATTATTTGAACTCTCGTTCAGTTAAAACCGGTCGTTGAGCTTTATCTACATCTTTAATGCTCTCATATGCCACTCTATATCCGGGTCCCATTTCCAGGAGGCCAGTAGGATCTCAAGACGTAACAGCATGTGATTTTAGTTGGTTCGATTTGCCGGGGTGTATTCCTGGGTTCTCCATTTAAATTTTAAGTCATTAAGACTTCGTTGGAGGAGACCGACCAGGTCATAATAAGTATTGTTGAAGACTTCACACAATACCAATAAATTACATGAAATAGTTATTTTTATCGATTAATTATCTGAAGCTTCATGATGGAAATTAGCAATCTATCCAACCAAAATGTAAAGATGTAAGATATTGTATTCATTACATATATATAATATCAACATGCGGAGTTGATAATACATTATTTTTACATTACATCAAACGTTTTAGTTGGAAGTTCCAGATTCCAGAATAAATTATTTAGTAACTTCCACCCTCAAGCGACTACTGTACCTACCCTAGGTCTATTTACTATTAAGACTTTACTTCATTTAGTTTTGTAGTACTTGTTATTTCCTGACGTTTAATATAACATAACACATTTATCCATAAAAATGACACAATAGCCACATAAACGACTCGTAAATATGGCGGAACGAAAAAGAAATTGATAGTCTGCGCAGGAATCCAAAATGATTGATTCGCTATGTAAGCGTTCCAGTACTTCTGATTGAACTCTTCAAAAAGATTTTCTCTGTGTTCTACAACTGCCATAGCTGCGGAATAAATTTCGTCATAAAGCGTTTGTTTCACTTATAACAGTTATATTATAACTAGAGATCGGATATTCGGTTGCATATTTACCTAACGTTGAGATGTTGGCTATTATGGAAAGCACTTTTTTATCGAAAGAATCCCGCGATTCCAGGAAATTCAAATTTAAGTGTACCTATACTCCGTAAGATGTAATAAACCCCAGTTTGACACAAATGACACTTGCTCTGTTACAACGTATAATGGTTGCTTTTCCCTACTTTTATTGTCAGTGATTTTTGACGAAGCAAAAACAACCTTATCACGTTGTAACAAGTGTCAAATCGGGCCTATTAAACCCCAGGAAATGTAATCATTTTGTAAGAGTGCGAGTGAGACGGCAAATTATACTTGCTTGTGCGCAAGTAGCGACGCGACAATACAACTGCATTCGTAAATAAAAATATATTTAGAAGCCGCTTCCATAATTTGCTATCCAAAAAATAACTTTAGGTAAATATGCATCCGATTATCCGATCTCTAAATATAACACACTACTTATGATTAACAATACCTAATAATAATTATAAGATAATTATCTTATCGATATCATAGAGATGTAATGGGAATTAAGTTATACCGAAAGTTATTCAGGAAAGTTTTTTTACTATCATGATTTTGTTTCTCAATTCCGCCGTAATAATGTTAAACAAGTTCATAATCATTAGTTTGGGAGTTACCCTGGGCCCTTTTTTTAATTTTACCCGACGACGGCAAATCTAAAATGTATGTAAGTATATTTTCAATTACGTGTGTTCCACTGTAACGACACTATAAACTACTGAACCGATTTTAATCATGACATGTTTGGTTTTAACAGTAAGGTCCTGACGAGCACATTACGAATATGTATAAATATCATATTGTCTTAAATATGTTCAAATAGTTAATAAACAAGCAAAAGCACGGTAATATTAGATATAATTACCGGGACAAAAGTAAGACAACGCTACGTGCGGCGGTTTATTTTTCCGTAGTCGGCTTACAGCTTTTAAAACTTAAATCTTGTCGAGACAGGAAAGCCGAGCCGGGAGTGGCCTACATATATTTTAAATTACTTTACCTATAAAGAACGCAGCCAGTAGAGTAGGTGTCATAAACCCCTGGTCGGCTACTAACTTCGTCAGTACAGACCTGACACTAGTGCCTGGGAACTTGTTGTCCAGAAATCTGTAACTAAACATAAATATGTAATTGTACAGTTATAACCTTTAATTTAGGAACATTTAAGGTCGAATAATCTAAAGCAAACTTAGATGAAAACTTTTATTATTTAGCACGTTGGTCTTGAAAGTTGAGCACTGTATAAGTTATGTTAGTTGGTAAATAATAATAATAATAACTTACACATGTCACACACGGCCGTCTGATTCCCGTCTGAGCCTGTACTATGGTAACATATTATAGATAAATTACACCCAGACACAGAACAAATGATCATGCTCATCACACAATTATTTGTCCTGAGTGGGAATCGAACCCACGACCTCTGGCTCAGCAGTCAGGATCACTAAACAGGCCAGTCAAATCAAACCGGGAGGGAGTTAATAGTTTAATCGCTATAATATTTATAATAAACTGTATCTTTTTGCACCGATCGTGGTTACATATGATTTTACACCGTGACCAAGATCAGAATTTCTATGGACAAACATTAGCGTTTCGGGGCATTAACAGTGCGGCCAACAGCGGTTAACTTTATACATACCGATAATAAAGTGCATGCGCATAAACAGTGCTGCCAACAGCGACTAACTTTATACATACCAATAATAAAGTGCATGCGCATAAACAGTGCTGCCCACAGCGACTAACTTTATACATACCAATAATAAAGTGCATGCGCATAAACAGTGCTGCCATCAGCGACTAACTTTATACATACCAATAATAAAGTGCAGGCGCATAAACAGTGCTGCCAACAGCGGCTAACTTTATACACACCTACCAATAATAAAGTGCATGCACATAATCAGTGCTGCCAACAGCGGCTAACTTTATACATACCAATAAAAAAGTGCAGGCGCATAAACAGTGCTGCCAACAGCGGCTAACTTTGCGGTCTCCACTAAGTTGTACTCGGGTTTTTGGGTGTTATCGACCTGAAATAATAAATACAATATGTATCTTAGTGACCTAAATTAATATAGCGATCAGAATGTTGCAATTATTTCTATCCATATTTAAACCAAACAATATGCTTATAGATGCTAAAATTGTCTTGTTAAGTAATTCCTGTTCGGCTGAAGGAAAATTAAAAAAAAACTTTCAGCATAGATATTTTTCTGTTTGTTTTTCATTGTTATCAATTGTTTTCCGGTCTACTCGTACTGCTTTAGATTTTATTAAATATGTACATTACTAGCTACCCGTACCGGCTTCGCACGGGTGGCAAAGCATATATTGTTTTTTTTTTCCGACATCTTCAACAATTATCGTCATATTTCAGCCAATTTACACAAAACCTTAATTAATTATACACTAAAACCTTCCTCATGAATCACTATGTCTATTGGTGAAAACAGTATGAAAATCAGTTCGTTAGTTATTGAGTTTATCGCGAACAAACAGACAGACAGACGCGGTGGGGGACTTTGTTATATAATATGTAGTGGTATTCGAAAGGTTAGGTAGGTCCAGGCGCCTTAATCTTAGAACATTTGATTGGGTAACTTTTCGGTGATAATTCTACAAAATCACGAAGGACATACTGTAACACTGGTTTAACCTATAAATTTTGCTATTTATTTTGGTCGTATTATTTCTTTGCCGTTTTTAAACTAAAAATAATGGATGGCGCTATACTCAAAATTACTTACATTATTCACAAAGTACATAATAGATGTCGCTACTTAACACTAACTCTTAAAGTTAAATAGTTAAAAGGCAATTTTTTTGTTTTATACTTGTATATAGTGTAAATACATCGCATGTCATTTTAAGGCTATTACAAATTAAATAAATATAATAAAAGTAACACCTACTTAAAAGTATTTTATTCGGTTTTATTATCAATTGTAACATTTGTAACACTTGTCACACACAAAACTGTCACCGATTGGCGGTTAGCGGTTACATCAAAGATATTTTTTCAAAATGTCCTCCAAAGCCATTGTTAACAGAGCACATTTATAAAACTCCGTTGCTGCTGTATTCACTGGCATTTTGTGTGTGATATTTTGATTATTTCTTTGTGTGTTTACCCGTCGATTTGAGCTACGGTTCCTCCGTTTAATTTTTTTTTAGTTTGATTTCAGATAAGGACTTGTGCTGTGTGCTGCTATTTGGGACAGAACTTTTCTTATTGTGATTTGGTATTCCTATCAAAGTCGGATAAGAGAATATGTCTTCAGATAAGCAATGCTGCGTTCCTGGGTGCAAGGATAGTGGAGGTAAGTGAGACCAGTCTTAACTTTCACCATCATTATTTCCGATGTTTATCAATCTTATGTCTCTCGTATTCGGTAAGTGTCGTTTGTATGCGGATTACCCTCAAAACTATGTTGCAAAATTTGCAATCATCATAGGGAAAACCGACACGCTAAGTACCTATAACGGACACATTGACACCGCCTATAATGGTTAAGAGAACAGTAAAATAAAAGACGAACTTGGTACCATCCCGAATAAAATAACTTGTTGGTTAAATGAACACAATGTAGCAGTCGATTTCTCAAAAATATAAATAATAACCTTTTATCCACATTCTAAGCAACCTCTAAAAATAGAATTATCTTTATAACATTATTAGAATCAGACATAAATTCAAATATAAATTGGAAATTTCTACAAAAAACGAATTCGAAGTTTTCTCAGTTCTCGTATGCCCTTCGCGAAAATACCAATATAGAAACTGCTCTCGTCATCTATCATGCTTATGCATACGCATACATATGGCTCTGCTATGGTTAATTAATAATAATAACTCGACACATCTCACACACGGCCGTCTGATCCCAAACTAGGCAGAGCCTGTACTATGGTAACCAGACAGCTGATAAACATACTTATATATTTCTAGATACATACATACTATAGATAAATAATGAATAAAATTATGGTGATATTCAACCAAATCGACAGTCTTATAAATATATTTTCGATCTATGCAAGTACACATGCAAATGCAACCCAATCATTATGGTTACCTATACATTACTTACTACTACTAGCTACTATGTGCTTTTACTACAGTTTTCATACCCTACAAGTTCTACATTTATTCACTTTACGGTTTATTTATTCACTTTTTGTAAATATTGTTGGTTGTATTCGTTTTCCTTTTGTACAATCTATATGGGTTGGTCTGGAGAAGTTGTTCTGTCATTCCAGTTTTGTAAATAAAGAAATATAATCCATACAATTAAATAAAATTGAAGTGTCTGTTTACATTACTGTCATAATAATAGTTTTTTCTTTAAGCTCACACATTTATTTGCACAATACCTATGCTTAAATGATGTTCAATGCCATAAATCACTTTTAAAATTTTTTGCCTGTCTGTTCTGGCTAATCTCTGGAACGAGTGGACCGATTTCCCCGGGACTTTCACACTTTCGTATTCACAATTTTATTAAAATTGGTTCATTACTTTAGAAGTTCATCGCATTCATCGCGAACAAACAATGTGACATACAATTTTTCTATATTATATAATATACGAGTATAATAGGTCAATCCTTTTCAACAAACTTACCTCTGTGTATGATCATTGATCACACAGGTAGTTTGTTATTATTACCATCATCCTTAAATTAAATTTAAAATTAATTAGAATAAATGCCTAAATACATTGAAGACCTGTATAGAATTAATTATCATTATATTATAAAGTTTTAGATTGAATTTCCTGTTTTATTTATTTAAGATATGCATCCAGTGCTCCACGGGTTCCCGAATCCAGAAAAGGAAAGAGAAAGATTTAATACATGGCTTTATGCAATTCGCAATCATGTTGTCTTAGGCCTAGACAATAAGCACATATATAAGTATCGCCGAGTATGTCACTCACATTTTGAAGACAGATATCTGTGCCGCAACAATAAAATCAGCAATATTGCTGTTCCAACCTTAAATTTACCAGGTTTGTGTTATATTCCACATAGTTTGTAAAACATTTCGAATCTCTTATGCTTCGGATTTCCTAAGTTCCTAACTAATACTATCATGTGTTGTTTGCTGTTTGTTACATAAAATTTAGCATGCCCATAGCCTGTAGGTACTGTTCTCGAAGGATACTATAATAAGTTTTATGCGAGTGAAGTCATTGGCTAAAGCTAGTAGTTCTATTTATAATAATAATAAATAAATAATAATAATTTGAGGTCAACTTTAGTAACTAAGGTGCTTTCTTTTTTAGGTATATTATCACAGAAGAGATATGTACAAAGAAACCCAGTGCATCAAATTGAGAATTTGACAAATCCATCTACATCATCAGGTATAAGCTACTAAAAATGAATACTTACAATACTTATAACATTGATTTTCTTTTATGTATACTTAGCAATGTGTTCCAAGTAACATTCAGCAAATGGTTAAGGGGGTCTTTTAAATTTTTAATATTTTTTATCAGCTGACAAAATCAACAACAGCTCTATATTTTTGCTTTTGTAGGGCGTGCTTTATCTCATATCTGATGTTGTTTCAAGATCATTGTGCAACAGGATTTAAATATTTGAGTTGGGGGCAGCCCCGATAATTGATTGCCCCGCCTTTTTGTAAAGACAAAATTCTTTATGACTGAATGAAAGTTTAGTTCAAAAACTAAATAACAGGCTCTGATGTCAAAAATATTTGGTTTGCCGCAAACTAAGCTAAAAATGAAGAAATAGTTTTTTTTTAAACATTACATTAGTAGTTATTAGTATTTCTATAATAGAGTTAAAAACAATATAGTGCAAAGTAGCCCATGCTTTTTCACAATATATAATTTTTTTAATCACTTAATTTTTATTACTTTTGTTTTTGCTTTTTAGTTGGGTTTGGGGTTAAAACATGTTTTAAATCGTTGTGTAAATTTTTCACTTTAACTCAATATCTTGAAGTGGATGAAAATTAAATATTATGTTGAATGATTTCGTTAAATTAGTAGAACATAATATAAATTACGTTTGGGGGAGGACGAGCGCAGGGTGACAAATGCCACCCTGACTGTGTATGGCCAGGTCTAAGTAGGCCAATGAGGTATCATCTGCCTATGTGAGTGAGGTTTCTTAGTGTCTGTCATATCTGACTGAGGTTTGGTGTTAAGTGTTGTTTGAGTAAAGACCCCCAAGCCCGCTATCTTTGAGTATCATCCGGGTTATTTCTTACCACCTTTCTAGCTATTTGCTAGTCAAGTTGATTACTGCCTAGACTGAATTTTGCCATTCATTTAGCTCCTGCATGTAGGGTTGATCTCGGAATAGATGATAAATTCTATGGATGTGGGTAACTTAATCTCTTTCATTACAGTTGTAGTTTGTATAGAATTGATGCTTAAATAGTTACTATTTTAACATATTGAATAATTTCTGGTTAACTTTAATAATTTTCTTTCTCTCAGGTATATTATCCCAAAAAAAATGTGTACAAGTTAATACAAACCCATTGCATCAAATTCAAAATTTGGTGGAACCCTCATCATCAGGTAATAACCGACTGTACTTTATACCGGGTGTTAGATAAACGCTCCCGTGCACGAAGACCGACGGTAGTACTAATGATACCTTTGATGATGGGTCAGATAAATAATTAGTCCCGATGAAAAAAAAAACAAATTAATTAAATTAGTACTATTGTCTGTCTTCGTTTTCGGGAGCGTTTGCCTAACATCTTGTATAGTATTTTAGAATAGCAAAGACTTATCAAATTGAATTTAAAATAGCACACATTTTTTGACATGTGTTATAAAAAAATATTTAAATTAAATCTTTATTACAGACGTCCTGATGTATAAGCGTAATTTTCCAGCTTCATATTGTACACAATCTACGTCAATGGAGCAAACTCGGGGTAAGTTTTATATTGAACACATTTTTGACAACAAAAATGCTTTTTAAATTTTGTTATTGATTAATAAGGAAATTAACAGTTTTTTCTTATCTTCATGAATTATTTCAATGACATTTAATTCTTAAACCAATAGCAGAGGTTACGACATCTCTTTGCTGCATAAATTAAAAAACACAGAACATTCAAGTGTTGTATTTTCAAATACTTTGACTGGCCTGTTGGTCTAGTGGTTAGTGACCCTAATTGTTGAGCCTAAATATTATAATGAGGTTGTGACGCATGACGGTCGCGATTATCTTCTTATTTGAAATGCATAGGTACTGCTAGTAAAGCGGCAACTGCAACACTTATAATAAAATGTTAAATTGTAGTCTTACTTTATTTATAGGAGACCAAAGGGTTGTCAGGAAAACCACCAAAAAAATATTTCTCAACAAAGCCGAGGAGGAAATGCGCAAGAAAATAGTTCTTGCAAGGATAAAAATTAGCAAATTAAAAAATAAATTAAGAAGACAGTCTGCCCATATAAAAGCCGCAAAAAAACTGGCCACCAATCCTGCGGTTTTAGACACTCTTGAGAATTGTTCAAGTACGGCAAAATTGGTTATGCAAATGCAACTGCGAGAGAATAAAAAAACCGCAAAAGGTCGACGTTTTACACTGGAAGAAAAGATTGCTGCTCTATCCATATATAAACAAAGTCCAAAAGGATATCGATTCTTCAGAAAAATATTCATTTTACCTGCCCAACAAACTTTGTCGAAACTAATACAAATGGCTAATATCAAACCTGGAATAAATAATAATATTTTTAAACAATTAAAAACCAAAGCTGAGTCCATGACAACGGAAGAAAAACTTTGTACACTTCTATTTGACGAAGTTTCATTAAAGGCAGGTATTACATTTGAGGAAAAAAAAGACCAAATCACAGGACTTGTGGATAATGGAGACCAAAGAAAGGCAGAATACGCCGATCACGCCCAAGTTTTCATGGTGCGTGGTCTAATACATAATTATAAACAGGCCGTTTGCTATACATTTTCAGCGAGTGCAACCAAAGGTCCTGAACTGGCGAAACAAATAAAGGAAGTCATAAAAAGCATCCAAAAAGCAGGGTTGATAGTAGTGTCATCGGTATGTGACCAGGGTTCCAACAACAGACAAGCACTGAAACTGTTGCTTAATGAGACTAGGGGGACCTATTTACGAAGAAATGAGGTACCGAAAGAAAATGTTATATTAGTCAATGACCAAGAGATAATTCCTTTATATGACCCCCCACATCTTCTTAAAGGCATAAGGAATAATTTAATAACCAAAAATTTGAAATACACATCTAAAGAAGGTGACATTAAAATAGCAAAATGGTCTCACTTACAATTGTTGCTTAAAGAAAATCCTGGTTACAAAGGCATAAGACTGATCCCTAAATTAACGGAAAACCATGTAAACCCTGAAAAACTGAATAAGATGAAAGTGAAATTGGCCTCACAAATTTTCAGCAGAACTGTGGCATCTAATATGGGATATTTAGCAGGTAATTTAATCTCATTCAATTTTAAAATAATATGATACCCTATCATACATACTTTAGTACATTGCTGTATGAAATACCAAGACATAACGTCACGCATTGTGTTTTAACATAATGGACTTAGATGTTCATTTGTCAATTATAAAATTAATTAAAAGGAGGACATTTTTCGCAGTATTTTAAGATGTTTAATTGCCTGACGAAGAAACGAAATAATTTATTTTTAGCATAGGCGTATCTATCTCTTGAATGGCCTGTTGGTCTATTGGTTAGTGACCCTGACTGCTAAGCCAGAGGTCGTGGGTTCGATTCCCACCCAGGATAAATAATTGTGTGGTGAGCATGATAATTTGTTCTATGTCAGGGTGTAATTTATCTATAATATGTATGTAATTAGAAATATAAAAGTATGTTTATCAGCAGTCTAGTTACATAGTACCGTCTCTGCCTAGTTTGGGATCAGACGGCCGTGTTTGAGATGAAGTTATTATTTTATACCCATTTATATATAATTACTCACACCTGTTTCCCCGAAGGGGAGGTGCACAGTAGTGTATTAAAAACTCATTTTGCCAATAATTACGCATTACAAGCCTATTGCCGTCAACCGGGCGCTTTAGAAATAAAAGATGGAAAAATTGGGAGTATGCTGTAAGTTAAAGGTAAGAAGGGATATTGCCTTTCCTTGATGAAGAGAAAGGAATGTAGCTTTCACAGGTTAGGGAGGGTAAGCAATAGCTGGAGCAGGTCAAGGTCGCAAACCTGTCACTCGAACTGACTGTAATATTTGTGTAATGAATATAAGTAGCAGAAGTTAAATACCACAGTTTTTCATACATTTTAGTTTTTCATGTTTTTCAGACAAGGGAATCTTACCTGCTGAATGTCAAGACACAGCAGATTTTTTATTACAAATGGACGAAATATTTGACTCAGTCAACGGAAGCCGCGTCAAGAATCGACATGCGAAACCTCTACTTGGACCAGCAACGCCTAACTCCATCCACCATGCTACATGGAAAGAAGCCATAAAATTGTTCAAGAATATGACTTTTGTAACTTCTAGTGGTAAGAAAGAAACTGTACCTACTGTAGAAAATTGGGTATGGACACTGAATGGAATGCAAATTTTATTAAAAAAATTAATAACTGATTTTGGTGTCTCATCTGTATGGATGCGGCACCTAAATCAGGATCCTCTAGAAAATTTTTTTGGAGCAGTAAGAAGTCATGGATGTCGTAACACTAACCCAACTTGCAGTCAGTTTGAGTCGGCCTTTGCCACTCTTTTAATAAATAATATAAGCAGTGTCCACACCCGCGGTAAAAACTGTGAAGGAGATTTTTGCATAGCGTTACATAATCTCATCATCAACGAAAATGCAGAAGCATCATCAACCTGCACATTTGATTTAGAGTCAATCATAGATTTTAATTTCACACCTTTGGAAACCAAACAAAACGATCCCCGAATATATGCACCAATACAATATATGAGTGGTTATTTTTTAAAAAAAGTAAAGTCGCGTGTTTTTAAAACTTGCCAGAATTGTTTGTCTGACTTAGCCTCAAGAAATGAAGTAGAATATATTAAATATAGAGAATATGCAGGTCGGCGATGGCTTTGTACTCCCAGCAATAGTTTAGTCCAAATTGTATCAAACATGCAAGACATAATTAATGAAATGATTAAAACGAATATTGATAAAAATTATTTAAAAGAAAGAATCAAAGTAGCTATAATGATATTAGTTGATTTTCATTTTGTTACATGTTATACACATAGAAATAAATTAATTGATTACTTGGTGAACTTAGTAATTCGATGTCTGCTTTTTAATTATTGTAAGATTGTTAATCAAATATTAGCAGGGAGAAGACAGGTTGATGATGATGAGGACAGTATGCAAATAAAAGCAAAAAAACTAAATAGGTGCTTTAAAAGACATAGATAAAATTCATTTAATTAAATCATTATAAAATGCTGTTGCTGGTAGAGGGCCATTTTTTTTTATTTGATAGATGGTGTTTTAATTTGCATGCTGTTCAGGAGTATACATAATTTTATATGGCTTATTATATTGTAGTTTAATGGTAATGTTTATGATTTTGTGTTGTCTCATTGTAAAATATTGAATATGCATTTCTGTAGTCACAATTAATTGAGGTAGTTCACATAATTTTGTATGTCTCGTAACATTGTAATTTAATGGTAAAGTTTTTAACTTTGTGTTCTCTTATTGTAAAATATTGAATCTGTATTCTGTAGTTACAATTAATTGAGGTAGTTTACATAATTTTGTATGTCTTGTTACATTGTAATTTAATGGCAAAGTTTTTAATTTTGTGTTCTCTCATTGTAAAATATTCAATCTGTATTCTGTAGTCACAACTAATTGAGGTAGTTCACATAATTTTGTATGTCTAGTAATATTGTAATTTAATGGCAAAGTTTTTAAATTTGTGTTCTCTTATTGTAAAATATTGAATCTGTATTCTGTAGTCACAATTAATTGAGGTAGTTCACATAATTTTGTATGTCTCGTTATATTGTAATTTAATGGCAAAGTTTTTAATTTTGTGTTCTCTCATTATAAAATATTCAATCTGTATTCTGTAGTCACAACTAATTGAGGTAGTTCACATAATTTTGTATGTCTAGTAATATTGTAATTTAATGGCAAAGTTTTTAAATTTGTGTTCTCTTATTGTAAAATGTTGAATCTGTATTCTGTAGTCACAATTAATTGAGGTAGTTCACATAATTTTGTATGTCTCGTTATATTGTAATTTAATGGCAAAGTTTTTAATTTTGTGTTCTCTCATTGTAAAATATTCAATCTGTATTCTGTAGTCACAACTAATTGAGGTAGTTCACATAATTTTGTATGTCTAGTAATATTGTAATTTAATGGCAAAGTTTTTAAATTTGTGTTCTCTTATTGTAAAATGTTGAATCTGTATTCTGTAGTCACAATTAATTGAGGTAGTTCACATAATTTTGTATGTCTCGTTATATTGTAATTTAATGGCAAAATTTTTAATTTTGTGGTCTCTTATTGTAAAATATTGAATCTGTATTCTGTAGTCACAATTAATTGAGGTACTTCACATAATTTTATATGTCTTGTTATATTGTAATTTAATGCAGTTTTTAATTTTGTGTTCTCTCATTGTAAAATATTGAATATGCATTTCTGTAGTCACAATTAATTGAGGTAGTTCACATAATTTTGTATGTCTTGTTATATTGTAATTTAATGCAGTTTTTAATTATGTGTTCTCTCATTGTAAAATATTGAATATGCATTTCTGTAGTCACAATTAATTGAGGTAGTTCACATAATTTTGCTGTCTCGTTATATTGTAATTTAATGGCAAAGTTTTTAATTTTGTGTTCTCTCATTGTAAAATATTGAATATGCATTTCTGTAGTCACAATTAATTGAGGTAGTTTACATAATTTGTATGTCTTGTTATATTGTAATTTAATGCAGTTTTTAATTTTGTGTTCTCTAATTGTAAAATATTGAATATGCATTTCTGTAGTCACAATTAATTGAGGTAGTTCACATAATTTTGTATGTCTTGTTATGTTGTAATTTAATGCAGTTTTTAATTTTGTGTTCTCTCATTTTAAAATATTGAATATGCATTTCTGTAGTCACAATTAATTGAGGTAGTTCACATAATTTTGTATGTGTCGTTATATTGCAATTTAATGGCAAAGTTTTTAATTTTGTGTTCTCTCATTGTAAAATATTGAATATGCATTTCTGTAGTCACAATTAATTGAGGTAGTTCACATAATTTGTATGTCTTGTTATATTGTAATTTAATTCAGATTTTGATTTTGTGTTCTCTCATTGTAAAATATTGAATATGCATTTCTGTAGTCACAATTAATTGAGATAGTTTACATAATTTTGTGTCTTGTTATATTGTAATTTAATGCAGTTTTTAATTTTGTGTTCTCTCATTGTAAAATATTGAATATGCATTCTGTAGTCACAATGAATTGAGGTAGTTCACATAATTTGTATGTCTTGTTATATTGTAATTTAATGCAGTTTTTAATTTTGTGTTCTCTCATTGTAAAATGTTGAATATGCATTCTGTAGTCACAATTAATTAAGGTACTTAACATAATTTTCTTGTCTTGTTATATTGTAATTTAATGGCAATGTATCCAATTGTTAAATTTTGAATATGCATTCTGTGATATCCATGAGGTTGTAATTTTTGTGTCTTGTCATATTGTAATTTAATGGCAATGTTTTTAATTTTGTGTTGTTTTATTGTAAAATATTGAATCTGCATTCTTGGTCTCCATTAATTGAAGTAATTCACATAATTTTTAGGACTTGTTTTAAATTTAATGGCTCTGTATGAAATTTTTTGTTGTCATAACTAATGTTAATTTACACATAATTTTTATCATAAAATTATGTGAATTTTGAATGGCTTGTTATATTTTAATTTGAATTATGTGGTGTCCAATAATTGAGATGCTACACAGAATTTTGGCTTGTATTATTGTGAATTATTTAACTCTTTTTACATAACATAGCTTATTTAGGCTACTAATAAATAGAAAATAATGTAAACCCGTTGAGTTTTATTTATGCTCTTAGTACAGTAGTCGTAAGACTACATAGTACCTACCTTCGTCATTGAAGCGCATATCTGTAGCCTACAGGTATGCGCTTCAATGACGTAGGTAGGTACTATGTAGTCTTATACTTCAGCTAAAAGCATTAGCTATAGTTATTAATAGATATATGGCAGAAGAGTTGCAAACTATTGTCACCAGGAGTCGCTATTTAGCGTTACCCATTTACAGTACGAAGATAGGTCTCTATTTCAGTTATAATAAAGTACTCTGTGGGTAGGTCTTACTTAAATAAAGGGAACAACAAAACATACATCACTCATGAGCGCTAAATTTTTTGCACAAAAACTACTTTTCCATCATTAATAATAATAATAACTGGCAACACTAAGTAGCAGTCGTTTTTTACCAACAGTATATCTAATATTTATATTTTTTATCATAATTTAACAATAAAATAGCACATTTTATAAATTTATACACGACAATGATTACTCGGAACAAATTTAAAATGAAAACACGGCAGAAATCACATAATTAACCATAAAAAGGTATATATACTAAGACATGACATTTAATGTCATGTCATGTCATACCAAAATAATGTATAAATTATTTTATTAACCGAAGACGATGCTAACAAAAGCCAGAACAAAAGCACATTTACCATCCCCGGACTCATCGCTCAGCTCCACCTCGCAGCCCCCGGAACCCACAGCAACAGGTCCGGCCATTGCAGAGGCGTCGAGCTCGACTTCGAGCGACGAGTTTTTCTCCCCGCCGATGTCGCCAACACCTGTACGTCGGCCGGGGAGAGGCCGGCCACCGACCTGCTTGGGACCCCGAGGCCCATCGGCTTCGAATAGGGCCCCCGCTACCGGTGGTAATGTGCATCGCATGAAATGGACGAATTCGATGAATGAGAACGTCATGCGAGCATATTTTGTGGCTACAGAGGGAGGAACTAACCTCACTGCGTATCGTAATCGTATGATGCCTCTGTTTCAGGAACTTGAGCCAGTGTGTACCCTTGATTCGATGTTACCTATTTATTTTGAAGAAAGCATAGATCTCAGCGATACCCACTCAATTTTGTATTGTGCTGCTGTTACAGCATGTCGAGTAGCTGGTGTTAAATTCCCAGGAAATGACACCGCTACTCGGTCAAAGCTTGTTGTTCCGGCGTGGCAATGCAGGATTGAGCGTCGTATCGCTGAGTCGAGGGTACTCATTGGCAAGCTTAACTGTTTCAGATCGGGTAACACACGCCCGAGAGTAATGCGTTTTGTGAATCGGGCTTTTTCGGGAACTAGTATCAGTTCCTGTGCTTATACAGCAAAAGTCAATGCGCTGACTTTCTGAAACAGAAGGTTTATGCATGGGCAAATCGCATACGAAGGTACAAAAAAAGGGTGGACCGATATACTCAGAATCGCACATTCCAAAGGGATGAGATGTGGGTTTATAGAAGATGGGAGCAGCCTGATTTAGTTAGCGACATTCATTTACCAGATGCTGAAATCACGAATTCATTTTGGCGTAACACCTGCTCAATGCCTGTTGCTCACACTGAGGGTGAAAGGATGCGAGATGTTGAACGTTCGAGCCAGTATTAATATCAAACATCGATATAGCTTATGCAGTTCGTTCGTTGCCGAATTGGAAATCAGCGGGACCGGACGGACTGCATAACTTTTGGTTAAAGTGGCTCCGTAGCTCACATGTATGTTTGGCATCTCAATTTTAATCATGCTTAGAATCGGGTTCACTTCCAACTTTTATGACCACAGGCGTGACTCACCTGCTCTATAAATCTGGTTGTGCCACGGATCCCAAGAACTACAGACCCATCACCTGTCTACTAACAGTTTATAAATTACTGACGTCCATTCTGAGAGTAAAGATAGCATCTCCTGTTACCAACAACTCTGTTATGTCTTACTCTCAGAATGGATGTAGAAGTGGGGCACGTGGCACTAAAGAGCACCTTATTATTGACATGACCATTAACCTACAAGTTCGCCGTAACCGAAAAGATCTGGCGACATGTTGGATAGATTATAAGAAAGCTTATGATTCTGTGCCGCATACGTGGATCCTGAGGGTGCTGGAGTTGTATAAGATTGATACAACTCTATGCACTTTCTTGGAGGCATGTATGCAGCAATGGAAAACGATTCATTGCTATCCAGGATGTTGACAATCTCAGGGTGACGGCGAGTTTATAAAGATCAGGCGAGGTATATTTCAGGGTGACAGTTTGAGTCTCTTGTGGTTCTGCCTAGCTCTGAATCCTCTCAGCACTATGTTGGAGGGTTCAGGACTAGGCTATCGTTTGCGGAGAGGAGGTCAGGTTATATCCCACCTCCTTTTCATGGATGATTTGAAACTTTTTGCCTGCAACAATTTCCAACTGATAAAATTACTAGAGGTAACTGAAAACTTTAGTAAATCTATCAGGATGGAATTTGGTGTGGATAAATGTGCTGTCATGCATGTAAAAAGAGGTAAGATTGTGGAATCTGAAGGTATGGAACTCTCAGATTTTACACACCTTAGATGCCTTTCCGCGAACGAAACTTACAAGTATCTAGGAATGTCACAGGCGTTAGGTTTAAATGAATTGACTATAAAGCAATCGTTACAGGAACGCTTCGTTGGCCGCCTGAAAAAAAGTATTAAAAAGTTTTTTGTCAGGTGGTAATAAGGTGCGGGTCTATAACGATTGGGTCATACCAGTCCTAACCTACTCCTTTGGCATACTTAGATGGACTCAGACGGAACTTGATGCCCTGGATAGAAGAGTCCGTACATTGCTAACCGCGTACCGAATGCACCATCCACGTTCATCGGTTATAAGATTGTATATCCCGCAGAAATGTGGGGGTCGTGGTTTTTTAAATGCCAGGACACTACATAACCGCGAGGTATGCAATCTTAGAGATTACTTTCTCTCTGTTGACGACTGTTGATGTTGTGGTAGGGGACAACGGACTCACTCCGCTTGCTCTAGGTAGAGAGAACTAGCGCAAACCTGCAGTACTCAATATTACAGATCGCAGGGAGATATGGAAGACCAAAGAACTGCATGGACGTTTTTATCGGGCCTCAAATGGGCCCGAAGTAGATCTATTATCATGTGTGTCCTGGCTACGTTTCGGTGATCTCTTTGGAGAAACTGAAGGTTTTATCTGTGCAATTACAGACATATCCTGAAGGACGGCACAGTTGACATTTGTCGGGCAAGTCATCGTCCCGGAGAAAGCCTCAGGCATATAATTTCCGGTTGTTCTCGTCTTGCCATCGGCGAGTACTTGCATAGACAGAACCAAGTGGCCAGGATAGTCCATCAGCAACTTGCTCTTAAATATAACCTTGTGATTGCGGAATTACCGTACTACAGATATGTGCCCGACCCAGTTCTTGAAAATGGTCGTGTAACATTGTACTGGGATCGGTCTATTATCACTGACAGGACTATTGTTGCCAATAAGTCTGATATAGTGGTAATAGACCGATTAGAGCGCCGAGCAATGATTATTGATATTACCATTCCCCATGACGACAACCTCTTAAGGGCTGAAAAAGAAAAACAAATGAAATATTTGGATTTGGCCCACGAGGTGGTCGACATGTGGGATGTGAATTCAGCAATCATTGTGCCGATAGTCATATCAGCCCATGGGTTAATTGCAAAGAGCCTCGACCAACACCTTCAGAGGCTCTCGTTAGGCAGTTGGACTAAGGGCCTGATGCAGAAGGCGGTCCCTCTTGATACGGCACGTATTGTGAGGAGGTTTCTGTCTCTGGAACCCTAACCACCGGCAGCTTGGTCCTGTACCCGATACCGATGGGGCACTATTTTTTATATTTTTAAATGTATTTTTGATATAATCTGAATATATTTAAAAATGTAATTTATATGTATATTTAAATGAATAAAGAGAATAATAATAATAATAACTCCACACATCTCGCACACGGCCATCTGATCCCAAACTAGGCAGGAGCCTGTACTATGGTAACCAGACTGCTGATAAACATACTTATATATTTCTAAATACATACATATTATAGATAAATTACACCCAGACACAGAACAAATTATCGCTCATCACACAATTATTTGTCCTGGGTGGAAATCGAACCCACGACCTCTGGCTTAGCAGTCAGGGTCACTAACCACTAGGCCAACAGGCCAGTCAAAAAAAAAAAAAAGAAATGAGTAAATTGTTTATAAATTGAACTATAATGTCTATAATGACAAAGAAATTGATTCTTAAAATAATTCTTAACGTGTGACGTAATTTATGGATGGCCCCTAAACAATAATTTTGTATTCCTATTTCCTAACAACAAGCTTCTTGATTACGTCATTGGTATGAGATAGCTATGAAAATATTCAGCGGCGTCATACAGTGGTAGCGTGGCCGAGCGGTCTAAGGCGCTGGTTTAAGGCACCAGTCTCTTCGGAGGCGTGGGTTCGAATCCCACCGCTGCCAAATGTTTTTTTATTTTTTGTTACAATTACTGACATTATAAGACTAAGTAAATTTAAATTTTTATATAAAACTAATGTTAGCTCAAAAAGAACTTATAATTTCATAACTTTTATTCCTTTATTAATTCATCAAATACAAAGCATAAAAGTAACTCGAAGGATACATTGCCTTTTAACCGACTTTTAATTTATTAGGCTTAAATGGCCGAGATGTAACTATATTTTTTTTAATACTTAGGTGTAAGTGTGCTTACCTGTCGTAGTCTCTTAAAGGTCTTCTGTGAGATATCGGCGGCTGCGTAAAAAGTAGCATACACCGCCGTATTTGTAAGTACCGGACGTGTTTTGAGCGACCGACGAAACGCTTCTTTCAAGAAGGTGAGCATTTCGTTGCTTTGAAATCTACAACAACCTGTAAGAATAATCTTCATCAGAAATATTTTTTTGTTTCTCAAGTCTGTGCGTTGATATCCTCTTGTGGTGCAACCTCGTCAAGGTCACCGATTTGTCATGGAGGGTTACGTAATAGATTGCCCACCCCTCCTTTTGTGGGTTAGTAAGTAGTATGCCCACCGAGATATAAAACAAGCCTAACTGGAAATTTAGCTTACTGTAGAAGGTAGGGCACAGCATTTCTGCTGCTGAGTAGGGAAGTGCCCACACCCAAAGAAAGTACGAATGCTTATACTGTATGAGGCAGGCCGTAACTTTGTTGGTCCACAAGTTGCCAAAACATAGAAATAAAATTTATTTCTTATCTATTTTATAAAAAAACATTACTCTTCTGTTGACACATGGATAGATTAATATATATACATACATTTATTCACACAATGACAGATGGTAAAGAATAGATTTTAATTGACAGGGTAAACTTAAATGGCCAAGTTCATAATACTAGAAATAAAAAAAGACAATAATACCCTTGGCGTAGCCTGGTATTAGGTGCAAGCAGTCTACTTTACTATGTAATTAAGTGGCCTGCATTACATTAATTACGTAGGTCGAAGTTCTAGTAGGTAATTCAATCGACTTCGACGCAAGCGTTTTGTTCTATGTTTAACTGATTAAAATTTCGATTTAAATTAAAACGAAATAATAATATGTGCTGTGATTATTCTTCCTTTTACCCGACTGTCGAAGATAGAGAGAAGGGTAATGTTTTTTTTTCTCAGTAGATCTTGAAATCTCGGTCCAATGAGAAAAAAAAAATCGTCATTAGATCCATCATGGATCTTCTGAGATTGAAGCCTATTATTTGGTATATACGCTTACTACGGTATTTTTTACCTTTTGGATAATTCATAGATGTACATAGATGAAAATAAATGTTATGGATATGAAATTACGGATCTGTATACGGAAATATGAATAATTGCATGGATGGAAAATAAAAAAAAAAATTATAGGCACTGGAATTGAAATTCCAGAAATTGATTCGGATGATTTGATAGTTTCGGATAGTTTCAGTTACGGATATTTCATTCTTAAGGAATTGTAATACAACAGTACATGTGAATAATGATTTGAAATTATTTCTAGGTTATCAGTAAAAACAATAGACCTTATTAGTGATTGAATTATTATAGCTGCTCAGTTTTAAGTGTTAGCTACGCAAAATCAAAATTATAATAAACTAAAATAAAATTAGACAACTAATCAGCCCAGGTTTCATTATCATATAGACTCCCCATCCGAAATTATTTGAAACTTTTATATCAGTTTATTCATGTTTGGAATAGATTTTTGAAATCAAATCTGAAGTGTCTGAAACACTTCAGATTTGATTTCAAAAACTATCAGATAGTTATGGTTACGGAACTCCTTAACATCGCTAAAAAAATTATGCCAGATTTGTATAAACCTGGTCAACTCGTCTACAACCGTTACGTCGAATGTTGTAAGTTGGATTCCTAGATGAGACAATTACCTATAAGTCATTTACAGATAGTGTTTTGTGTTTGGTTGTACTTGGTGTCCGTTAATAATCATCTTTGTAATGCCTCCTGCGACAAAAATATGTCCCTTTAGGCTGGGCTATAATATTGGCTATAATAATAACTCCACACATCTCACACACGGCTGTCTGATCCAAACTAGGCAGAGCCTGTACTATGGTAACCAGACTGCTGATAAACATACTTATATATTACTAAATACATACATAATATATTATAGATAAATTACACCCAGACACAGAACAAATGATCGTGCTCATCACACAATTATTTGTCCTGGGTGGGAATCAAACCTACGACCTCTGGCTTAGCAGTCAGGGTCACTAACCACTAGACCAACAGTCCAGTGAGATGTTTTCTTTGTTTGTGTTGTGTTTGAACGAGCTACTCTGCCGGTCTATTTCAAAGAATCTTTTTGCTGTATTTAACGAAGGTGAAATCGGGTGTACACCTGGTCAACCTGCTTTTGATATAATATTGTCAATTAATCACGACTTAGTAGATAAACATACAAACGGTCCGCCTGGTGGCAGTGGGCAATGGGTAGGTAATCACTAATCACGTTCTACAACGGTGCTGTCATCGGCGTAGCCAATATTATATTATACTAGTATAATACGAAGTTTGGATTGATTTGATTAAAATGCAGGTGAAAACATGGTATCAGCTTGATGAAAATAAAGGGTTTGTTTCAAATAATTGATTAATTTTGAAAATAAGTCAATTATTCCACTCACAACATTGAATTTTCACCCACGATATACATACATATAAGCAAAGGACTTCCACACTTACTACTAGTAAATAGTCGGACAAAATCTGTTACAATCTAATGAGATACAAAATATTGAGGGTAAATTGCAATTAATTCTCCCAATGTACCATGTATCCAAATGCGCCTTAATAAATTAATTCACTCACCTAGTAACAAATCACACACATGTTTTAAATACAATTACGCATTCTAGCCGTCCAACAACGATCACATTTGACATTTTGAATATAATATAAATAACACTTAAGGTTTCTTATAGGAAAACACAATTTATTAATATGCACTTTACACTTTTTCGTTAATAGTTTTTGTAAATGATAAACTGGTCAGGATAGCTGTGGTACTGGGAAACTGTCATTTTCATTTTGACACCTCGTCTACTCGTCTCGTCTCCTCGTGACAGATACGTAGATGAAAATAGCTTGTTATTTAGGCGTATAAAGAAAAAAGATTTCATGCCTATCAACTTAAGTTTCTGTAAGCGACGGTTGTGTAATAAAGGGCTAACGGAATTAACTATTATCTTATCGCGCCGTACCACAAACAAGATAATACCTCGTAAACCGTACTCAGTGTACATAATAATATGTACATAGGTTCATTTATATGATCAGATTCATGTAAATGAACCTATGTTTTTTGAAGTGAAAACTTTTTTTGGCACGTATGGCACTTTTGGTATGGGGAAAAAGCACTGAACTCGCGTGACTGTCACGCTCAGATACATATAAACAGATATATATGTGTGTGTATGTGTATATCGTGTATATATATACATGTAAGTTATGTTTTCACTTCTGATTTTTATTGTGTAATGGAATAGACGTTTGTCTTCCAACTAACCTGATGCAAAGTGACGAGCATTTAAATTAGGTGAAGAATGTAGAAGAATCAATTATTGTTAAGCAGTAAAATAAAATTGTGGAGTAGGTGCAGAGCAAATAATATGCTATACATTAAATTCAGGCGTTTTACGTTTAGTTCTACTCTCCCCCTAGTACGGCGCGGTGTTCGTTACTTTATACTACTTTATACTATTTTTAATAGAATAATTAATAGAGTAGTGAACGTATTTCTAGGTACCAACTGGACGTAGATACGCAAAAAGGATCCAACCCACAGTATGGTCGAAAATGAGCTGAATATGCCAAATTAGTACATAGGATCTATATTTTCTATTAGTAAAAACACCCTAGTCAAAATATATTAATTTGACCTTTTTATTAATATGGGGTACCAACCCACTTCTATGACAGGTTTTTATTTTAATATCGCAAAAACGATCATACTTTCTTGGATCGTTATAGAAAATTTTTACGATATTGAAAAAGGTCAACAATTTATAACTTAAGGAATCCAATCCACCTGGATCGCTTTTAATAAATGAATATATTACTTTTAATAAATTAATTAATTAGATTTATATATAGTTTTATCAAGAAACGATTTTGTGCCACTATGGCCAAATGGAAAGGAAATACCTCCAGTTAAATTAGAAGATTTAAAGTCGATGTTTCATCTGATCCCTAAAAATTATTTACTTTTTACAAATCTCTCAAAAATTTACTGTTTTATTACATTAGTCCATAGTTACATAATAATTTGAAATGTTACTGCAAAATGATAAATAAGCTTAGCATAATTGAAAATGTCTTGTAGCTAAAACGATCCAACCCCACATTTACTTAAATATTTCTAAAAATATTTATTTATTCCCAAAAAAACTTATTTCTTTAAAAAGGACAACCATTTTTACAACTATGTCCCAAAGCAACAAAATCAAAAAAAAAGAACATCAATGAGCAAATGCAACTTAAACTTCAATCTTCATTATCTTAGAAGTGTAATTTTGTGGGTTGGATCCTTTTTGCGTATCTACGTCACACTTTAACATAGAAGGTTTCGCCAATTTTTCTTCTTGTGTATTTTGGTAAGTATATTAAAGTTACATAATATAAAATTATAAGTGTCAGTCTGGGACCGCCATGAGTAATTGAGTTCATTTCATTACACCCTACCTTACTATGGCCACCACATCGTACACCAAAAGTCACAGATTCATTTAGCAGATAACTAAAGGTAATTGACCGTAATTGTTATGGTTAACACGGGTAATCGAAAAGCGATACAAACGTTTTACCGATACGGTAGAAATTCGACTACTTGTAAATATGGATATATAAAATATCTCCTAAGAAGGCACAATGTTCCTCTTCAAATATAAATGAAATATCATTATTTGAAGATTAAAAGTGGGGAGTTTAAAGTATGTGTTAATAAACCGGAGAGAGACAGGACGTAATGGCAATACAGATTTTGGGTTTACCTTTGCACGGAAACTCAGTTTCTTAAAGATGACGGGCTCATTTCGTTTTTATTTTAGTGTTAAAGAGATAGGGCAGTGCTAATTTCTGCTCAAATTGGAGGCTCCCTACTAATAAAGCACTTTTACTCTACAGAAGACCATGGCTGGTAAGGTCGCTGGGAGTGGCACAGCTGTTTTAGTTAAATTTTATAAGAACTGCTGACCTATCATTATCGGGCCTGGGCGTGCATGTTTGCAAATTTAATCATATAAAAAGATAACTTATCATAACTTAAAATATAATTTTGTAATTTCCTGGTATGCACTTTGTGGTTTATTTTTTATGCCTGATACTGACGAGCGAATTTTAATTATGTGACTATAATTATTGTTAGATTTATTTTTAAGTTGCACACGGGATGTTTATAAGAAGAAGCAATATGTGTACTTACATAGTTAAAAAGGGGTGAATTTTTTGGTAAATATTTTAGTAAATTAACGTCCTTTTAACCTTCTCGATCCCTGGTATTGAATTACATACCTAATATGTAGGAATATGGCAATTTATGTGATGGTTTCGGAGCGTACCTTTGAACTGTGAACCTACTTGAGTACATAAAATAATGGGTAGGTACTTACTATAATTTATAAGACACAGGCTTCTTTTTCATGTAATACATTGAATACACAAACACTCCTTTAAACTCACTGACGATCCTTTAGAGTGAGATTGGCGTTAGTCAATGAGAGCACACGACTACAGCTACCGCGAGAAATGACCAATTAATTTGATCTGAAAGTTATAACTTGTTGGGCACTGCGAAATACCGCGAGGTAACCTCACTGAGAGTTCACCTTTAAATTTTCGCAGTTTTAAAAGTATTATATTTTTCATTGGCAAGTGCTATACTAATCTATTATATTATTAGCTTATTTCAAATATATAAGTTAAAGAACACGACGATGATTAAAAAGTACCGTCAGCAACTTTTGGTCTCATAATTTATTGAACTTTATGATACACATGTACGACTAATGTGTACTATATTTGATTGACATTACAGATGAATGGTAATAAATATTACTAACAATACTGCCTTTCAAGCTCTGTTGTTAAAGGATTTTCCACACTGTAGTGAAGAATTGAATATAGATTTTTCCGATAAAAAAATCAAAACACATGTTCAACAACCCCAATCAATCGGCTTCGATTACTATATTGAAAGGATCTTAGCCCAAGTTCCTTTATCGCCGACAAATGAAGATCACATACCTACACCTACATCTTCAGTACCAAACCCTACTCCTCAAATCGATCTTCCCTCATCAAAGACATTCATGCCTAGAGCTACCCAGCTGAAGATAGTCGAACTAAAGCGTGGTGGAAAAGCGATATGCTCGCCGATTCTAAAATGAATAAAGGAACAAGTGATTATAGATTGAAACCGACATATTAGCTATTGGAAATGGAAAGACAACACTTAGCTAGTGTCTAATTTTCATGGACATGAGGAGGCAACTGTATAACGTAGAAATAATGGATCTAGGTCTACAGTAACATGGCCAATGGCCGTCAAGGATTAATTACCACATCATGGAAGGCGTAAACGCATCTAGTCCTTTAAGAGCTCTTTACATTTAGATTTAGATCCCAAATGTCCAAAATGATGGGATAGGTAATGTTTTGTTGTTCATGCACTGCAGAAAACAACCGTGAAAGACTTTCGACTCACTCTGTCAGTCTAGAAAGATGTCAAAATAAACAACATTAAATTTTTTTAAATGGCCACCGGTTAGCAACGTAAAAAACGTCAAACGGATACGGTGACAGCTATCCACGGCTTTCCATTTAGCGGGTCGTCTACTGGTTTGCCATCGTAGCATAAAATAGTAAGAGTATAGATTCTTAATATATCTACTAGAATGCAGAGAAAAGAAAATATTTTCTAGCCGTACAATAAACGAAGAATACCAAGATTCTTGTAACATGTTGAAGCGCTCAGATGTTTTGTAAACTTGGATGTATTCTTTTAAACAACTTCGGTTGCTAACCGTGGATTTTCTACAGGTTATTTTATTTCATTACTTTGTTAAGATTATACACAGGCGAGAATAATACGTAATACGTTGATTTAAAACATATGTTTCTGTTATACAAACATGATTAAACTTTGTTCAATACTTACAGTATATTCGCAAACTGTGTTCCAAGCTGTTTTTTCGGTCCCTTATTAGCACACACTAAAGGTTTATCTGCATGATCTAGTTTACACTTTTAATTTTTAAAGTTAGGCGAACGCGACTTGTGCCAGTTGCTACTGAAACCGGACTGTCCCCCTATTGTTGTCAATTGAATTCAATGGAATAATGAAATAAAACGTATTACGTAGTATCGTTTCATATTCTTTCTTGTTACAATATGCAACTAACGTCCACAAACGTTTTAAGACTGTGTACGTAAATCGATTAAAACGTTTCCAATGTGCTATCTTGATAATATTCAGGTACATACAAAACAAACAGAACACGCAACGTTTATAAATTATTATAAAATTTATAAATATATCCAACAACTAAGTTCTGCCCGCGGTTTCGCTCGTGTTAACCTAGATTTTGGTAAGCCGGACAAGAAGCTTTTCTTCTCTTCTCTTCATCATCTTTCGGGGACAGTACTAAGTATGTCCTTTCTGTTGCGAAATTACCTGTTCAATAAGGCGTGTAAGGCGTGTAAGCCTAACAAACAAACACACATTCGCATTTGTAATATATATCCTACAATTATCAGTAATCGTTATTTTGTTTCTACAGTATCAATACATTTCTTGACGTTTTAATATTGAATACAGTCAACAGATACGATGCACCTACACCCAGAACAAATCCGTGAATTACGTGAATACTTACTAGGTGGCCTGTTATTGGTGCCAATTCTGTTGTTACAAAACTCACCAAACTAGACTAAAAATTAGTATAGTCCTGCCAAATGACGTTCCGTATTCTGAAAGCGTAGGATTAAACTAATTTTAGTTTGACAGCACTAAAATTGGTAAAGTTACTCAACTTGGTTGAAATTTACTCATTTGCTATTCTGTTGTACGTTTTATAAGTCTAAAATTGTCTAAAATTGGGAACGTCACACTAAAATTAGACAACATATAAATTCATGCCGACTAACTTTAGTGATATAAAGATCTTTGAATTTTTGGATAAAAAGTTAATTAATAGTATATTTTTTTATATGATGAATATCGAATATGTGATTTTAGCTTTGGTCGCTTTGGCAGAAAGGTATGTATATTTTAAATTCATTTTTTGATAAGAGTGCTTACTGTTTACATTAAAACTAAATAATCATCAATTCGTGGCCTGATGAAATTATCAAGAGAGAATAAAAGAATAGAGAAAAACATACGAGACAAATAATTCCAATCCATTTGAAATGGCTCTACATCTAAAGCTTTTCATTTACTAAATTATCTCGATAAAGGCTTTATCCCCTAGACATCTAAAGGTTTGCTTGATTTTTAATCCTTTTTATGCAATGGCACTTTCCCCATAATACAAACGTGGTGTGCAATTATATAATCTACTTATGTAGGTTCTTATATAATATTTTTCTAGTTTTATTTGCACTCCCTTTTTTGCCCAAGGAAGTTATCAAGCTCCTGTAGGGCAAGACAATTTTATTGCACTCAGTCAAACTTCTGTGAGCAGGTGCATTGCAAAAACATCAGATGTGATAGTGGAAGAGTTAACACAAAACATTTTGTATTTTTTTTCTTATTATCCTGCTCATCAATTTTAACCATAGATATAGATTTATATGTAAATTGTAAATACATTGTAATATTGATTGATATTGATGAAATTTTCAGTTTTCAAGAATTGTTCAATATGCCCAACACCATAGGTGCAGTAGATGGGACACATTGCAATAGAAAAACCATCAATAACTGACTCTACTGCACCTGGAAATCTGTTTTATAATAGAAAAGGATTTTACAGTATTAACTGTCAGATTGTGAGTATAATCCACATTAATTATAATAATTACTTTAACAAACTGTAATAATAACAAGGTAGCTGAGATAGACTGGATGCAGGTGAGAGGCCTATATCCAAAAGTAGACTGCAATAGGCTAATTGATTGATTAACTGTAATTAACATACTTCCACCGGCTTCAAAATAATAAACTACGTACCTATGTAAATCCTAAATTTAAATTTACTGCAACCTATGATCTATCTGTGCCTATATTGAGTGAGATTAATGTTAATTATTATACTAGCTGTTGCCTGTGGCTTCGCTTACTTAAATTTTGAAAATTACATCAGAAGGGCAGGCTAGCACAGTCCATCTTTGGGCATAGCTTTAGTACTGGCAGTATTTGGGTAATTACTTCAGAAGGGTACGCTATCTCAGTCCATCTTGGGCATAGCTTCTGTACTAGCAGTATCTGGGTAACCTTTTGTTGTTTGTTTTCTGAACTGCTAAGTAGTTTTATGGCGTTACATACAACCTTGCCTTCAATAATTGTTATGCTAGTCAGAAATAATTTGGAAATGTGCAATGGACGGCTTAAAACAAATTTCATTGTCTACATCACCATCGCTGCCTTCAGTACCAGCCTGAGCGAACTGTAATAATCATTTTAGCATGTTGCACCCTCTTTAACATCGTTTTTGATTACTTCAATTGAATAAAACTCTAATTTAGATCATACTAACTTTTAAACTTTCGCGTTCCATGATATACTATTATCTACGTATGAACGGGAATTAACGCGATCACGAAAAGGTATTACATACCTCTGAATTGCCTGACGTTTCGACCAGGTTGCACTGGCCGTGGTCACAGGCTGACTCAACAACCTGGTCGAAACGTCAGGCAATTCAGAGGTATGTAATACCTTTTCGTGATCGCGTTAATTCCCGTTCATACGTAGATAATATTATAATTTAGATCATTTTTTCAAAACAAAATTATAATGATTGTTTTTCTACATTTCCAGATGATAACGAAAATGATGTGGATGAGGAGAATCATGATTCTAATATTTGGCAAAGAGGACCCAGGTTTCTTGATACGGACATGGCATATTCAGGAAAAACTGATATAAACACATTTAAATTAAACTACTAGTAAATGTTATTTTAATTAAAGCATTGTTTTTTATTAACATTAACAAATAATAACTAAAATTTTTAACATGATATAATCAACTCAACAAGAAATCCTGGAATGGAGGCAGTCCCTATGATATCTAGTATCTTTAACTCTATATCTGTAAGCTCAGATCCAGTTGGTCCTTCTTCTTTGGCCTTATTGAGTCACAGATGTTACGCCCCTTTGTCTTCACTTTTGCCCTCCATAAACTCCAAATCTAGACAAAAATAAATCACAAGGTATTAGTATAAGCATATTATGATATCAGGAGGTACTAGAGTCAATCTGGGCACTACCACTCTCATAATATTGGCTTTAAGTAGCAGTATGATACATTGAAAAAAAAATTCAAGATTCCTCTGTCCATTTTTCCTTTTTCTATGGAATTATGCAAGCTTACATAGTGATGGTAACTGTTTATCATCAGGTAGCCTGTGTATCTGTTTGTTATATCAATCTTATAAATACTTATGAGACCTTTCACATACTCGAATCATATCATATATTTTGTATAAATTTTGATTTTTTATATTTACTTATTCGTGAACGTACGGTATATCCTCAAACGCCTCTTCACGACATTTTCAAGACAGTATGATCAAATTATTATACTCAAGTTATTGAAAATTACTTATGCTTTCAAGAAACAACACTTACATGCTGCCATTGCTGTACAGTGGTTACAGAAGTTATTACATTACAGCTTAGTTTGTAGAACTAGTTCGATAACCATGCTTGAAATTCCTTTACGTTTTGATTTGCCTATTTACCTGAAAAAAATAAAATTGACATGGTGAAAAATCTCATTAAAAAATTTAAAGATCTTCCTCTGTTGTTTCCATACAAAGGTTGTCTGGAAGACATCCCTTTTAGCGATAAGACCGCCCATTGTACTTGCCGCTTAGTATGTTGCTACTAAACTGTGTTAATTGCTGTCTAACTGTGGTGTACAATAAAGAATGTTCTATCTATCTAAAGGGAGTACAAAACAATATTGTAACGAAATTGTCTTAATGTTAAGTTATGTTATGTAAATACAGTAAAGACGTAAAAGAGTAGAATAATAAAACAATTTAACAAACAAAATTACTTGGTAAATAAAACAATGAAAAATTTCTTACCTCTCGCCATTTCTAGGTTATTGTTGATGCGTTTCACAAGTTACAATTTTTTCTATTATTCTCCTTCATCGTGATTGATTTATTTATTTATAACTTTAGACTTATTTAAAAAAATAAGTTAATTATATTTATTTGGGATATATGTCAGCTTGCCTTGCACAGATTCATTATTAGCTGTTAATTAGGCAGATAACAAAAAAGGATATACAAACAAAAAAGGATAGTGGGTTGCCAGCTATGTGAACTCAGTAGAACAGTATTTACTAAGCTATGAGCTGGAAATATGATACTTTGTTCGGTACATAATTATAATGTTCGTAAACAAACATTAACATGCATTTAAAAAACCTAAAAATGTTGTTTCAGAAGATTTTATTATTTCACTCTTTGTCATTCATTCTTTACTTTTAATTAGCAGCAACACTCTCGTACTTAACTTTTAGTTCTGTCAGATTCAAATATAGTGCTGTCCTAATAAGAACTAAATTTAATTCAACGAAACAACAGAATACCATGTTCGATATCTTTTGACTAAAATAAAAGATTTTTAGTGAAATTTTAGTTTAGTGTGGTGAACAACAGAATTGGCACCATTGTCCATTGTGCATTTTATGTATAACTAGCAGCACCCTGCGGTTTCACCCGCGTAAGTCCCGATCCTGTAGGAATATCGGGATAAAAAGTAGCCTATATGTTAATCTAGGTCTCCAGCTTTCAAGTTTCATCGCAAACGGTTCAGTAGTTTTGGCGTGAAAGAGTAACAAACATCCATCTATCCTTCCATAAAAAAATTCACATTTATAATATTAGTGGGATTTGTTTGTGTATTGTTTCCTTTTTTTGGTGTACAATAAAGAGTATTTATTATTATTATTGCCTGAGGGCAATGCAGCGAAAAACAATCAGTTTCTAAATCTTTGTAATAGTACTTAACACTTTTTTGTGACGCGTCCATAATGGTGGTGACAACGTCTGCACAATGAAACACTAATGTTCTCGTGCTGATGAAGGTGCATGGTCCATACTTGGTTTTAAGAACTAGGTTTCTACTGTACAGCCTTACTGCATTTGTGGCTAAAACTCGTTGGGTTTATGTTGGCGTTTAACTACCCCACAACAAGCAAATTAATCATTTATTTGGCTCTCTTCTATTTATGTAGTGCCAATGAACTTTTAATGCAATCTACCATATTTCAATTATATTTTATGCTTTCTAAAATATGGTATTTTATGTATCCTTTAACCTAAAGAGCGTTGATTGTATTGTATTAATATTCATTATAAATTCAAAGATAATATCGTAGTTGGAAGTTACTTAGACATAAAAAAAAATACATATATTATGTAGCATTAAGCAGACTTACACACCTGGAACTAACACTTTAGTTTGTACTGTTTAATAATTAAATTTCGTACGATAAACTTAAGTCTAGAATTCTATCATCACAAACATTCCTAAAAAACTATTTATTTCCAAGTTTTGTTTCTTGGTTTACCTCTTTTTTTAAAGATGGTTCAGATACTACCAACTGTCAGTCCAATTTATATGTGGAACACAAATGGTTCTGTAAAATCACAATAGGCACTGCCCCTATAATAGGTCACCTGCTAAAATCCTTATTGATGTCATTATTATACCAAACAAGGTGGTCCTCGTAATACTGGCAATTCTGTAAAGAATCAACATTCAAATGAAGGTCTGGTTTTTCTAAAGCGCAAGACACAATAGAATGGAAATATGAAAACAAAAATTTTCACCAAAGAACATAATCGTATTTATTTAACAAACTCAACACTGCAAATATCGTTATCAAAAGAAATCGTGAATTATATGGAGCTGCATAACGTGTTTATGTTAAAGATAAGAACTATGTTTTAAAAAGAAAATGTACATACCTAGTCATTGGCTGTTTAGTAATCAGGTAGGTAGTTTAGTTTTTATTAAATTATTTGATTAAAACAGGCATTCCGAGCAATGAAAAACATGCAATCATTATAATCCGCATAACACCTTATTATTTATCCAATAATTCTCCAAATGCAATGCTTTTCATACAGCGTACGCCAAAAGTACGCTACAAAATTTTCAAAAACTATTAAAATGCATTTAGCGATCATTTAAAGCAAAAAACCATGCATTTGCGAAGCAGATGCGTCCTTTACAACGATAGTTTCACAAGAAAGGGCTCCTGTAATTGGGATAATATTACATATCGCTATCCAGGCCTAACTAAACAGGGCTTGTACTATGGTATAAAATTTATGTATCCGTGTTCGTTAGAACACGGATACATAAATTTTGATATGAAACTTCTTTAGAAGCGTTGAAATTCTATGAAACTAAAAAGTTACACTAAAAATCTTTTTTACAAAAAATTAAACCGACGAAAAGAACTAAAAAGCAAAAAATAAATATGCCTTTCAAGTCTTAAGTATTGAGCTTTTTTAAATAAACTATCAAGTTTTATATAAACTTATTTTGAGTCGGCGCCAAATAATATAATATGTTAATATGTATCCTAATGTTCGTTGTAATGACGGTAGAGGAAGATCATAAGATAAGTTGTCTTCCATGGAGGGACGAAGATGTGACCTTATGTTTACTTTGTATTTGCTAAACGCTACGTCTGTTCAAACAATTGCTTAAGTACGATTCACACCGAACGGGCCGCGCCGGAGCGCAAGTGGGCGGAACCAACCGCCCGCCCATGCAAAAATGAATTTTTAGCAATTAATATAAAGTTCAATTTCCATCACCTTAATAAAACGCGCTCCAGCCCCTTCGGTGTGAATCATACTTTACACTCCCCATTCCATCGGTATAAGCAATATCATTCTCCTACCATTGCTTTCCGTTCTTATCTCCCTTCCTCTTTTAATAAACTTAATATACGGACAGAATTCCCCGAATTTCCCCGTTTACGTTACGTTTTACGGTTCTAATTTGATTTAAAAAGTATAGTTACCGGAGGCCCTAACCCTTCCTCTCTCCCCTACTCTCCTCCCTTCCCGTACTCCCACCTTAAAGGCTGGCAACGCACTTGTAACTCTTGAGTTGCATGTGCCCATGGGCGGCGGTAGTCATTTACCATCAGGTGACCCATCTCACGTCTGCCCGTTGCCCACTATACCATAAAAAATAAAATATTTATTTCCCTGAAAACCTTACTACTTACTAACCTTTAAAAGAAACCTATAGCCAAATCGGTCCAACTGTTCTCAAGTCTTGCGCTTACCAACAAACATGATGCATATTTATATGTGTTATAGATATTCAGACACATATCTAGCCCCAGCGGCTTTAAAAAAGTTACAGGTAGTGCAATATATTTATACGAACATTAACGTCAATCCATTCACAAATGACGGACTTTTCTATATTTAGCAGCTTCCCGTGGCAACCGACATCCGATGTCTTTGTGTTTTTTTCTAGCGCCTCCGCCTGTTAGGAGTCAAGGTCGGCAAAGGAAACAAACATCCACCAAAACCGTGGATCAAAGAGTATTCGGGTTACTTCTTAATTACTACTTTTTTTATCAATATGCATTGGGAATGAACATTTTGAGATAGTTAACGACAAAGAGGATTTCTCTATGGTTCGTCTATTGCACAAGATGAACAAAGTATCGTTGTTATATCCTAGCGTTACTGTGATATTGTGTCCAATAATTCATGATTTATTTAGAACATTAACATCTA